>CM061259.1:120674285-121942142 GCA_030848825.1 Tadarida brasiliensis | reverse complement strand
ATATTCCTAGGTTCCAGGGACTAGGGTGTGGACATCTTTCTTTGGGGGCTGCTGTTTATCACCATGAGCCTATTTGTTCTCATGCACAGAAACAGATTTCTTCTCTGTGTTGAGCATGGTGCTGTCCACAGGAAAGGGTGCGCAGAAAGTAAGGATGTAGTCCTGACATGAGTTGGTAAACACTAGTTTGGGGACTTGTGATAAACATGTATGTTGGTATTTTAGGATTTTAGAGGAAAATAAGATCAGTGAAGATGGAGAATAACGAAGGCTTTAATAGAGGAGGAAGATCTGAGTGGGCCCTTTAAGACCATTTTGGATTTTGACACCCTAAGGCTAGAGGAGTTATAGAAGGCGGGAAGAACTTGATCAGTGTGAACAACATAATGCAGCACTGTGCGCGATGCACTGGGGTGGCACTGAAGAGGCTTCACTGACTGGTTAGCAATAGTAGGAGATACTATATACAAGTTGTAGAAGGGTTAGGGAGTCATGCAATGGAACTTCGGTACAATTTCCTAAATTGGGAAAACGTAGTTTTGGACCAAGAGAGTAATATAAGAAAATGAGTATTTCATAAAGATTAGTTTGGCAGAGACATGCAGGATGGATGGAAGGTGGGGAAGGTAGAGGTAGGACAGGTGAGCAGGTGCTGCTGTCATCTAGGTGGGGGTGCACAGGAGCTGGACCACCATCCCCAAGCACCTTCTTACTCAGTTATCTTAAGTAGTAATGTCTTAAGACTTTTTTTTTTTAATCTTCACCCAAGGATATTGTTCTATTTTTCTTCAGGTAGAGTGGGAGGGAGGAAGAGAGAGAGAGAGAAACATTGATGTGAGAGGGACACATCGACTGATTGCCTCCTGCACGACCCTGACCAGGGCCAGGGATGAACCGCAACCGAGGTACGTGCCCTTGACCGGAATCAAACCTGTGACTCTTTGGTCCGTGGGCCAACGCTCTAACCGCTGAACCAAACCAGCCGGGCAATGTCCTAAGATTTTTGTGATTTGAGAACATGAACTTTAGGTGGCTACTTCATTAGCTCCTTCATTAATGGTACTATCTTTTGGTTTTATTGCATATAGTAAGTCTCTTTGCTGCTTTTTTTGAGGCTGTGATGTCAGAAAGAGTGATAAATGTTTCTCCTGTGTCAAACTTTTAGTGCTTCACGTACTTTTCTAATAGTCATCTTCAGAACGCATTCAGGGTAGAAAGAATTGCTTTTCCTGTTTGAATACAAACAGCAGAAATTCAGAAATCTGAAATTATTTTTTCAAGATCACTCAGCATGTGTGTCATGAGTAGAAGCAAAATCTGGGCTTTACTCTGATCCAATGCCCCATCCCTGCAGCTCTTCTTCAGCTGCGTTGAGAGAATCTTCAGACACACACCTTAAACTGAGCTGAATAATCTTCCTACTAAATAACTGTGTATAGATGTACTACTTTTTAAGGATATAAAGTTTGCACAAGGCATACAATAAATACTCCAGATGCAGGGACTTGCTTATCTGTCTGCTCCAGAACCTACTATGGGTCCAGGCTCATAGACAGACATGCTTATTAAATTAATGATTGATGATTGGGTCACCTCGGCCAAACTTTGAAAGGCCTCTTCTTTCCAGTCCTCTTCAAAACTGCCAGAGGCCTCAGGGCCAGCTGACTCATCTGGGAGAGCCTAACCCTGAATCCCTGATGCACGGGGCTCCAGCTTTAAGGCTCACAGCACCTTCGGAAAAACAAGATGTTGTTTTAAAATAATTTCCATATTGATCTTTGGTGAGGGGTTGCGATTCGTATCAGAGAGTGTGACTAGCCTTTTCTAAGGAGATCTGATTAGTTTGCTAAATTCAAACTAGCATTTCAGACATGATTTCAGTAAAGGTTACAGGCTCTCTGTGGCTCTGCAATTTCATTTCAAAGTGAGCAGTCCCTGAGGGCTAGTTTGACTTATTTAATTACACCGTACAGGACTTGGGTAATAGTTTTATAAAAACCCTCTTCAAGACAAATTTGTAATTTAATACTAAGTGGTAAATTGGTATACCTTTAACATTTATATCATGAGACAGGTGATGTAGATCAGGATTAAGTAAGGGGAAAAAATTTTAGGTATCACATTTGAATTAGAAATGACAATATTTGTATATTCTTAAGAAAACTTGAAGGGGCCAAATCTCCTGAAAAGCACTATACACAACTAACCTGAATGACGCCCAGTTGAAGAGCCATCAGATACTGTGAAGCATTTGTAAATCAGAAATGAAGCAGCGTGTTCTTTTCTCCCTTAACAAACAGTTAAGAATGTCTTCTCTACACAGGGGACTGTGCTTGGTACTGGGTCCTAGAGAGGTAGTCTGGCTTCTACTCCAGTGGGAGGCAAGACAGACAGAGGCGGGGCACATGTGTCCAGGGTAGCAACTGTGGGCCCAGAGAAGCATGCGGTAAGTACTTAGTACCCAGTGGGTTATCACTAATTATTGGATTATTGAATGAAACTGACCCTTCTTCTAACCTTGTCTGCCTGGTCAACGGCTACTCATCTTTCAAGGCGTGGCTAAGACCTATAACTGTCCTGTAGAGAGAGTTTTTGATGCGGCATCATCCAACAGCATATAGTGGATGCTTCTATCACAACATCTGTGATACCCCAATGGGGGTAGCATACAGAATGAGTGCAGGATGGGAACACCCAGCCTCCCAGAGCAGGAGAAAAACTTGTAACTGTCAGAAATTGGAATGATCGACTATTAAATAAGCTGTGTCTGTTGTTAACAGCCAGTAAGACTTTTGCAGCAATGTGAAAACATTTTTCTTTTCAAGCTAGGAAATGAAAACAAGAAAACTAGAAGCCTTTAGCTCACACAGGAGTCAGTTCTGCTCCTGAGACCATGACGCATTTGCCTCACCATCCTCCACCCTCACCCCAGCCACGTTTTTTGCTTTTTCTGGTGCCCAGTAAACGAGCAGGAATATGGCGGGAGAAAGCATTGTCGTTTGAAGGAAACATGTTGTTGCTATCCTAGATGATCAGATTTCTGGTGGTTCCCTTTACTTTTCTACATTCCCTTGCAAAAGCCCACTTCCACTTCAGCAGCTCTGTCCGATGGTGGCGTGTGAGTTTCTGGAACAAAGCTCATCCACCTGTGGGACGAAGGTGATGCTGTCTTGTGTCTCCTTGCTCAGGAAGCATGTGCTCCTCCCTTTGCCAGCGGATGGCCTCCAAATTTTCCAGCACCTGTAGCTCACTTACCTATAGAGGAGGAATTCATTTATTTATTCATTTGTTCAGTAGGTGTATATTGAACAACTGTTATGAGCCAGGAACTAGTCCGGTTATTGGGATAAAGGAAAAGTTAGTGGTAAGGAGAGAGAGGGCAGAATTGCTGGAATTACGTTTTCGATCTAGTGTACAAATGTGTGCTCGGGCTTCAGAGGGGAGCATGGCCAATTTGTCTACAGTAATAGGAGAGAGGGCAGCATCCCTGGGTATGGAGACAGGTAGGTGGATTGATGAGGTGGTGTGTGCTTGCGCAGCGCCCTTTGGATGGCATTTATTTTCTCAGAAATCCGGGAGAGAGCTGAAAATGAAGAGGGAGGCGATGTGGGAGGTTTGAGCAAAGGGGTATAAAACTGTCATCTAGGGGAGAGAGAAGGGACCAGGCAGCAAGAAGGGACCCTTTGAGGTGTGTGACCATGACTTTAAAGGAAGCCCAGTCAGTATGATTATCTTTCTCTAAACATAGTCATCTCCTGGGTGTAGAAGTGGAGTTCACGCCTACGAGAAAGTGATTGCTTCTGTAAACGGTGGTGGGTCTCTGCGTGGGTCCAAGCCACCAGGAGTGGATTCTGGGCACCGCAGGTCATTTTCTGCCCCTTCCCTTTCTTTCTGGAGCAAGTTTGTGTTGGGTGGTTTATTCACATGCACTGGGGAGAACCTATTTGCTCCCAAGGTGTTTTAGACTCCATGTCTCCCTTTTGTTATCCTCTGGGAGGTTGATGGACTGCACGTTCACTCAAGTGCAGTCTGTAAGTGTGGCTGGTTGCTGAGAATGTGGAATTAATTCAGTACTGTCCCCAGCACCAGCAACCTGGAAAATGTTTTGTAGCTGTTGTATGTACAAAATCCTGATTGCAAAGTCCTCTGCTCTTGAATTGGGCCTGGATTAATTCCTCCCACCGCTTGTTTTCTCGCAGAGTCCCCTTTGGGTCAAGGGGCGGCTTCTGGACAGGTGACATCAACCTGGAAGCTGTGGCTGGGCTTGGGCTTCCTGAGGGCTCCCCCACGTGCCCTGTCATTTTTTGTCTCGCTTGCTTTGTAGATGATTTCTTCTGCCTGGAATCCCTAACTCCCCACTCTTGGACCAATAAAAAAACTGTCTGATTGAATGTAATAACTTGTCCTATATAATTTTGTTCACTTAAATAAAATTCAGATTTTACCAAAGACTTAAAATGGGGTTGGGATAAAGATTAATGAGATAATATGTCCCTGCTTTCAAATAATTCACATTTTAGCTTTTATAGGATTTGTTATTTTTATCATCCAATTTTACATGGTAGAATTTACCATGTTTTTTTTTTTTTTAAGGTACCTGTTTCACTAAGCTGGCAATTTCTTCAAATATTGGAGAAAATTTTTTTTCCAGTTTTACTGAGAAATAATTGACACCCATCAGTGTATAAGTTGAAAGCATACAGATGATGACTGTGAAATGAGCACCTCAGTAGGTGCATGAGCACCCGTCTTCTCATAGAGGTACAATGAAAAGAAAAGGAAGAAAAAAGAAAAAAATTTCCTTGTGATGAGAATGACGAAAATGTTTAGTGTTTTACCCTATAATTTAATATAACTTCCATCTAATAATCATTGTTTCTAGATTGAGATTTTATCAGCCTCTTTTTGTGGCCTATGTTCTCTGTGTAGTAATGAGAGCATCTATTGCGTGTGTACGAGTGCAGTTGTTTTCGTTTCTGCAGATGGTAATTGGTGGCACCTTTATTTTTAGTTGTTACACTTTTCCTCTATCGCTTTGCTTGGGAACATGGATGAAGTGGTTACTTTCATTTCTCTTCTTCACCGTCGTGATTGTTTCCTGCAGTTCCATTTATTTTTGTCAAGTTTTCTTTCATGCCATCAATCTGGCTCATTTGTGTACCGGTTCTGTTTCTTTTTTCACGGCTGCACAGTGCCATGGATGGTCTTTTATGTGCTTGATTTTCATTCTTGGTGCGTAGACAAACCACCGGAGTGTGCAATTTTGAATCCTATATGTGTCTTCCAGATTTAGCTTTATATTATTATGAAGATATTTGTCATCTGGGCAGCTCCGAAAGCCTTTTTCCAAGACACTCTGCTCACTTTCTCTAATGTTCACATGGCAGGTTGTCCATTAAATGGCTATAAATCTATCCCCAGTTTCAATATTCTCTAGTTATATAAATTCTATTATTAATGGCACATCTCTGGTTGGTGGTCTGTTCTTGATGTTGCTAGTGGTCACTAACCCTTTTATTTTGCCATTTACAATGAATCCACATCTTCAGATGGTACCTTCTTTTGTAACAGTTTGTTATACATGCATTTCTGTTAATGTGTCAATTTAGCAAATATTTATTAAATACCCACCATATATTAGTAATAAGTAGTGGGAATACCATGGTGAATATGATGCCCCTATAAGAATTACATTCTAGTGTGGGAGGCAGTCAATAAGCAAGTAAATACAACACATTAGAGCTAAAAATAGCATTAAGTACTAGAAAGAAAGTGAAGCAGGGTTCGAGGATGGTGCTGAAGGCATGGGGTCAGTCAGGGGAGGTGTCTGGGGAGAGGTGACCTTCAAGCAGAGACCTGATTGATATGATGAAATGGAGGGCAGTTTAAGGAGGGAGCAGCAGGTGGAGAGGTCCTGGGGCAGAACTCGCTTGGAGTGTGTGAGGGACAGCAAGAAGGTCAGAGGGGCTGATAGGAGTGAACTAGGGGGTGAGTGGTAGGAGGTAAGGTGGGAGAGGTAGCAGGGACAATCCAAGGGCCTTAGGGGCATAGTAAAGAGTTTGGATTTTAAGTGGAGGATTTGTCCTTAAAATGGAGGGGTTTTAGCAGGGGAGGGCTGTGAGTTTGTTTGCATTTCGTAAAACAACAACAAAACAAACAAACAAGAATGCTCACTTGCATGACCACTGTATGACCACCTGAGTCAGAAAATGACGAGTTGACAATTCTAAAGAGTTCAGGCCTTCCATTCTCTCCGATGTCCCTTAACCTGAATCTGTTCAGGGAGTCCTCATCTAGCCCTGGGCTGGAATTTGGGCAGGAAGACCTCAGTCCTTCTCATTAGGAGGCACATGAAGTCAACACATCCAGCCACGGGTAATGTTAGCCTTGCTCACCTGCTCACTGAACTTCCCTTTGTAATTGATGCGTATTTTGTCGGGAGATACCTGAGAAGACAGTACTATTCTGCTCCTCATCACCCGTCCCCTAACAGTGGGCATCCATTGATGACTCCCATCTGAATCAACCTCTACTACGGGAGTTGCCAAATGGTGATTTTTAAACTCCATCTTCTTCATTTATTAACAGGCATTCTGCTATAAGAACTTTCTTTCTCTCACATTTATTTGTTTATTAGTATCTGTTACCATCATTATTTACATTGATGCTCAAATTACCCAAGATTTAGCTACTGAAAGCCCCTTCCGTCTGGGTCCTGTAACTTTTCCAGAAGCCCAGCATCATGAGTACTTCCTTACTTTCTAGGCTTCTAGGCTTATATTCCTTCAAGGAGCCTTGGCTCCCTTTCAGTGGAGGATGGAATTCACAAACCAGGACCGAGGGACTTGTACTCATTGTAAATAGATTTCCAGGGGGAGTTACAGCTGGAAATAATTTTAGGATTTAGCATGGTAAAGATGACATTTAAAGTAAGGTAAAGTCAGCTTGGTTTTGTGTTTCTCATGAGCCACTTTGAACTGTTTGTGTGCAGGTGAGGTGGGGTAGTGTCGAATTCGGTCAGTATTGGGTTTTCGTGTCTGATAGGGGGCAACGGCAGAGAAATCAGGGGAGCTGTAAGGGCGTGAGTGTAAGGATGGACCACGGACTCCAAACTGGATAGGAATTGAGCGTAGGGCATGAACGAGTTTAAAAGAAGCACAAAAGAAGCACATATTCGTAGACATTATGGTAACGTATGAAGAAGAAAACAAAAAGTTTCACTCAAATAATCAGCATTCCATTTTGGTATACTTTTTTACTGTTTTTACAGTTTTATACAGTTGAAATCATGCCAAATATATCTCTCCTAGCCATTTCTCCTTCTTTTTAATATTATTTATAAGCAACCATTTCATGTCAAAAATAGCACTCCATCATATAAATAAATCATGATTCAACATTGGGTAGTTTCAGAGTTCTAAGTTTTCACTATTATGAGATGAACACCTTTATGGATAAAATTCTGTACTTAAAGAGCATAGAATTTGAGATGGAGTTATAAGAATGCAATAACTAGATCAAAAAGTTAGATATTTTAAGGACTCTTGAAAAATCATTGTTAAATTTTATTCCCAAAACCTAGCACCAGTTTTCACTCACTCTAGTGATATGTATAAGTACCCATTATATCAGCTCAAAATCGCAATGAGTTTATTTGCATACATTTTAAAATGTGATACAGTAAACCACAGAATCTCAGAAGTGACCCATTTCAACTTGTCTGAGAGCAGGAATTAGATATTTCTGGTGTAAGAACACTTTTTGTAGTAACTCTAGATGTTCATCATCCTCCTGCTAAAACACTTCTAATGAAAATTCATGGATTCTGTTTTTTCTAGTGGCTAAAAGCTTATAAAAATGTTAGGCCTTTCCAAATGGCTATAGCAAATGTGTGTTTTATTGTATTATTAACCTATGTGATAACCTATAGAAGATATCTACTGATAACTAGTTCTTAGAATGACTGTAAGCCATGAGAGACATAGAACTTCAAGATTCATGTTTTATAAAGGAAAAATGTATGGATAGAATGAACAATAGAGGGAACTAGTATTGTTGTTTCTTTGATATTATTGACAGAGTAATACTTATTATCAAATAGACAGGCATATAAGGTCAATTATTTATTTCAAAATTAACTTGACTATGAAGTTAGCATGTGTGCGTGAATGTCAGCATCCATTTACTTCCCGAGGAGTACTAGTGAGCCTGTGACATTGCATCTGGGGACAGTTTGTTTGGTAACATATTTTTTGAAAGAATTAATTGCTTGCCTCATTCTTTCTCTATGTATAAAAACCTAGACAACTATCCAGAAGGTCATGTCTAAATATTATGAAAATTTGTTTCTTAATGAAAAATCCTTGTTGTAGAGTTGATCATCTCTGTTGAATTTTTATTGGCTTGGAAATGATATGGCCGGTGTTTGGAATTACGCTCTTAGAATGTTCTACCAAAATAGCTCTGCTTCATGTACCAGTGGATGAATCATTTATTTAGGAGTCTAACAGGATTTGACTAATGTGAACCCTACTCTGAATATTGGATCAGTTCCCTACTGTCAGACGAAAGTACTGACCCTCGAACTACATGGAGTTTTCAGTTGATATTAAGTGTGGATCTTTTGATAAGGCCACATTTTTACTTGAATAATTCAGGGGCACATTCTGGATTGATCTTAATCCGTGCCCTATGTTAGTGCTTAGTGTATGTCCTTTTCCACCCTTAGTTTTGTCTTGAAAGGTTCATGATTATTTTGACTTCAGTTACTTAAGGGTAGTGAGAAATGTGACAGAAATTTAAATTTATTTTGATAATGGGTATTTGGAAAACTAAATTGAGGATAAATTTAACTTTTTCTTAAAGTTTAAAAACTGAATTTAAACTACCTGCAATTTGAGCAGTTAATGTGTCTTTTGGATTTTTTATTTTCATTTAATTATTACTTTTAATTTACTTTATTTTCATTGTTGACACCATTATAGATACCCCTTCCCCCCATTTGCCCACCTCCACCCAACCCAGCCACCCCTTCTCTCTGGCCATAACCACACTGTTGTCTGTGTCTATGGATTATGCATATCTGCTCCTTGGTTAATCTCTTCACTGTGCTTCATCCAGTCCTCCCACCACCACCCCTGACAGCTGTCAGTCTGATCCATGTGTCTGTGACTCTGGTTCTGTTTTGTTTGTCAGTTCATTGTGTTCATTAGATTCCACATGTAAGTGAGATCTTATGGTATTTGTCTTTCTCTGAGTGGCTTATTTCACTTAGCACGATAATCTCTAGGTCCATCCATGCTGTCATGAAAGGTAAGATTTCTTTCATTTTTTATGGCTCCGTAGTATTCCATTGTGTAAATGTACCATAACTTTTTTATCCACTCATCTACTGATGAATACTTGGGCTGTTTCCAGATCGTGGCTATTATAAATAATGCTGCTTTGAACATAGGGGTGCATATATTCTTTAGAATTGCTATTTCAGGACTCTTAGAAAGGCAGTTCCATTTTTAATTTTTTGAGGAAATTCCATACTGTTTCCACAGTGGCTATCCCAGTCTGCATTCTCACCAACAGTGTACTAAGATTCTCTTTTCTCCACATCCTCACCAGCACTTTGTTGTTTGTTGATTTATTGATGGCAGCCATTCTGGCAGGTGTGAAGTGATACTTTATTGTACTTTTAATTTGCATTTCTCTGATGATTTGTGACATTGAGCATTTTTTCATATGTCCTGTGGCCATCTGTATGCCCTCTTCGGAGAAATGTCTATTCAGGTCCTTTGACCATTTTTAAATTGGATTGTTTGTCTACCTGGTGTTGAATTGTATAAATCTTTCATATATTTTGGAAATTAACCCCTTATCAGATGTACCATTGATGTATATGTCCTCCCATATAGTGGGTTCCCTTTTCATTTTGTTGATGGTTTCTTTTGCTGTACAGAAGCTTTTGAGTTTCATATTGTCCCATTTGTTTATTTTTTCCTTTGTTACTTTTGCCCTAGGAGATTTATCTGCAAAAATATTGCTACAAGAGATGTCTGAGATTTTTACTGCCTATGTTTTCTTCTAGGATTTTTATGGTTTTGCGACTTACATTTAAGTCTTTTATCCATTTTGAGTTTATTCTTGTGTTTGGTGTAAGAATGTGGTCTAGTTTCATTTTTTGCATGTATCTGTCCAATATTCCCAACACCGTTTGTTGAGTAGACTGTCTTTGCTTCATTGTATGCTTTTGCCTCCTTTGTCAAATATTAATTGACCATAAAGGTGTGGGTTGATTTCTGGGCTCTCTGTTCTGTTCCATTGATCTCTATGCCTGTTCTTATGCCCATACCAGGCTGTTTTGATTACAGTGGCCTTGTAGTATAGTTTGATATCAAGTATTGTGATACCTCCAACTTTGTTCTTCTTTCTCAAGATTGCTGAAGCTCTTCTGGGTCTTTTTGGTTCCATATAAATTTTTGGGATATTTGTTCTGGATCTGAAATATCCCATTGATATTTTAATAGGAATTGCTTTGAATCTATAGATTGCTTTGTGTAGTATGGACATTTTAATTATGTTAATTCTTCTAATCCATGAACATGGTTTATGCTTCCACTTATTTGTATCTTCCTCAATTTCTTTCTTCAGTGTCCTCTAGTTTTCTGAGTACAGATCTTTTACCTCCTTGGTTAAATTTATTCCTAGATACATTTATTTATTTATTTATTTATTTATTTTTTGTTGCAATAGTAAATGGGATTGTTTTCTTAGTTTCTCTTTCTGATAGTTTATTATTGGTATATAAAAATGCCACTGATTTCTGAATATTAATTTTGTACCCTGCTACTTTGCTAAATTCATTTATTAGGTCTAGTAGCTTTTTTTGGTGGAGTCTTCAGGGTTTTCTATGTACAATATCATGTCATCTGCGACTAATGACAGTTTTACTTCCTCCTTTCCAATTTGGATACCTTTTATTTCTTCTTCTTGTCTGATTGCTGTGGATAAGACTTCTATTACTGTGTTGAATAAGAGTGGTGAAAGCAGACATCCCTGTCTTGTTCCTGATCTCAAGGGAAACACTTTTTGTTTTTGTCTATTGAGTATGGTGTTGAGGGATTTTCCCTCTATTTCTATTTTGCTTAGAATTTTTATCATAAATGGCTGCTAGGTTTTGATCAAATGCCTTTTCTGCATCTATTGATATGATCATGTGGTTTATATTGTTCATTTTATTTATATGGTATATCACTTTTATTGATTGCGGATATAGTACCAACCTTGCATCCCCAGAATAAATCCCTCTTGATCGTGGTGTATGATCTTTTTCATGTATTGCTGGATCCAGATTGCTAATATTTTGTTGAGGATTTTAGCATCTATGTTTATCAGGGATACTGGCCTATAATTTTCTTTCTTTGTAGTGCCGTTATCTGGTTTTGAAATTAGGATAATACTGATTTCGTAAAATGAGCTTGGGAATCGTCCCTTCTCTTGAAATTTTTGGAATAGTTTGAGAAGGATAGGTGTTAGTTCTCCTTCTAATGTTTGAAAATTCACCTGTGAAGCCATCTAGTCTGGGAATTTTATTTGTTGGGAGTTTTGATTACTGCTTCAATTTCACTAGTTGTAATCTGTCTATTCAGATTCTCTGATTCTTCCTGATGCTGTTTTGGAGGATTTTATGTCTATAGAAATGTATCTGTTTCTTCCAGATTGTCTATGTCTTTTGGATTTTTTTTCACAGAGACCCAAATTTTCCTAGCCATATTCTGAGTCTAGCCAGCAGGGAAAGTAGGTTGGTTAGAATATGTTTAGTGTATAAGTATTAAATTTGTGCCATTATCTAAATATGTCTAAGTCAAATAGTGATTTTAAAATGTTCATTATTTGGTATTACCCATCCTATTTCCTCCCCCATTAAATAATTACATTAATTCCATTATTTATTTTGTTGCTTCCACCTGGGTACTGACATTTGTAGAAGTGATACATGGGAGAGTTTGTTCTTGAAAAAGGAATGATTTGGGTTTATTATTTACACTGCTTATCTGACCATTGTAAAGTGTTACACATTAATATTTTAAATACACAGGAATTCATAGGAGGTACTTTGCAGTTCAGGTAAAATGAGCTGTCCAGAAATTAAGTAGGCTTTTGTTTTAAACTTGGTCCATCTATTTGTACTAAAGTAGCACATTCAGTAACACCCCATTTATCTGGTCATTTTCCAGAATAAGATGGAATTTTCCAGGTAACTGATCATAAATTAGTTTTCCAGGTAACTGAATCTTACACCTTCAAGGACTAAAATCTTTTAAATTTAACCATTTTTGATAGAAAATCTTATAAAATGTAATATACACTTTCTACCTTCTCACTTTCCTATGTTTTCTTAATCAGAGAATACTCAATGTAATTTAATCTTTTTTTCTGATGACTCAGGACCATTATTTTTCAACATGAAGTAGTTGAGTGTTATGCCTACTTTTAAAGTTTTTTCTTTGGTGAGATTATTAATAAGATGCCATTTCTTCTTCTGTTGTGTCTACCTCTGACTCTTCTTTCTCCTTGTTTTCTCCATGGCTTGTGAAACCAGCGTTATTGGGAATTACCGTTTATGGTAAGTCAGAATCCGGGAGGGTGTGGCCAAGGGCCTGTGGCAGTCCTTGCTTCAGTGCTGGTCCCTCAGTCAGCTATCTCAGGCGTTCATGTGTCCCCAGGCTCCTTCTGCATGAGAAGCTTTGTTCCGAAAGGTCGATTATTGAGGGGTTGCTGACTCATGGCATGCTAGGTCTTACTTGGCACCGTCACTTGTCCTTCACAGGTGAGCCAACTGCGCCCTATGAGGGTGTTCTGGGAATTGCCCCCGCTTACACACTCAGTAGTGGCAGAAATTTGGGTTTCAGACTTGGTCCCCTGTCTCCAAGCCCACTGCTTTTCTCCTGTGACTCTGACATTAACTCAGGGTATTTATTGGGAACATTGTCATCAGTCTTGATGAGTAAAAAGGTCTGTGTTCTTTCTTGATGCACTCTGGTTCCTCACCCTCTTACCTAGACTAGAAACCGAGTATCACCCCAGACTATCCACACTCTCCATTCTAAGAGTCACTAAAACTTGGCTTTACTGCATAATATCTCTAGAGTCTTCCTTCCTCTCCATCTCTCTTACATGGTCTTGGTGCAATTCCTCCTCATCTCTTGCCTCTTTCCCCTCCTTTCTCTGCTTCCTACCCTTCGAGTCATCGCCTTCAAAAGCACCATCCACTTGGCCAACACAAACACTCAATCAATGAAGAAAATATGGAGAGAAAAGGAGAGATGGAGACACTACAAATAAACATGGACACCTGAGGGCAGAGAATGAGTACCAGTGGTTAGGAGAAAAAATACCAAAATATAGATAGAAAACAAGTGAACTGTGCATATATAGATATGAAATGATTTACAAATGATTCAAGTGTTATAAGCAACATAAATCATGTGATTAATGTAGAGTAAGATCCAGTGAAAACCCTAAATGCATATGGTATATAACATCGACCTCTCTCTTATCGCGTTTTTGAAAATTCCAATCAGAATTCCATTTCCAATATGGGATAACACCAAATAAAAAGTATGAAAGAGCTAAAGGATGTGAGTTCTACTAAGTAAATTGACATGTTGAATAACCCATTGGTAAGGACTTAAGTAAGTGGATTATGACTTGAGGAGGAAAGGTTAAGGGATGATTGATGTGATTTAAATATATGTTTTATTCTGAGGTGATGCCAAAATGAATTCTGTATATTCTCCAGGCAGTAAGAGATTATGTTATAAGCAGTGTTTTAAATTTAAATATTTTTATCAACCTAACTAACATGCTCTATAAAGCTAATTAGCACTGTAAGTCTAGAATGAAAAATAGTACTAGGTACTCTGTTTATCCTTCAAAGGTAGAAATTCATGTTCTGGGAGTGTTTTCTGTATTATTACTACAGTTTTCTTCTCTCTCTCTCTTTTTTTTTTATTAATTTATTTTTGTTACAGATGTTTCTCCTTTTCCCCCCATTGTCACCCTCCTCCCCCTCCCTCCCTGCCCCGTCCCCAGTTTTGTTGTCCATGTCCATTGGTTATGAGTACATGCGTACAAGTTCTGTGGTTCATCGCTCCCCTCCCCCACCCCCTCTTCTGGCAATTGTCAGTCTGTACCCTACTTCCACATCTCTGGGACTACCCTGTTCCTCAGACTGTTATGTTTATTATATTCCAGAAATAAGTGAGATCATATGATATTTGTCTTTCTCTGCTTGGCTTGTTTCACTTAGGATAATAGTTTCCAGGTTCTCCCATGTCGTCACAAAGGATAAGAGATCTTTCTTTCTTACAGCTGCATAGTACTCCATTGTGTATATGTACCACAGCTTTTTTATCCATTCGTCTACTGATGGACACTTGGGCTGTTTCCAGATCTTAGCTATTGTAAATAGCGCTGCTATGAACATGGGGGTACATATATTCTCTCTGTTTGGTGTTTCAGGCTTCTTAGGGTATATTCCTAGGAGTGGGATCACTGGGTCAAATGGTAATTCAATTTTTAATTTTTTGAGGTAACACCATAGTGTTTTCCATAGTGGCTGCACCAGTCTGCATTCCCACCAGCAGTATACTAGAGTCCCCTTTTCTCCACACCCTCGCCAACACTTGTTTGATGCTTTGTTGATGGCGGCTATTCTGACAGGTGTAAGGTGATACCTCATTGTTGTTTTAATTTGCATCTCTCTGATGATTAGTGATATATCACCTAAGGCAACATAAACAAAGGAAAAAATGAACACATGGGACTACATCAAACTCAAAAGCTTCTGCACAGCAAAAGAAACAACCATCAAAGTGGAAAGGCAATCCACTGTATGGGAGAGCATAATTGCCAATGATATATCAGATAGGGATTAATTTCCAAAATATATAGAGTGCTCATACAACTCAACAAAAGGAAGACAAAGAACCCAATTAAAAAATGGGCAGAGGAACTAAATAGACACCTCTCCAAACAGGACATACAAATGGCCAAGAGACATATGAAGAAATGCTCAACATCTTCTCTCTTTTTGTCTTTTGTCTCTTTGTAGAACTCTTGTGAGTCTGCTGTTGGACTTTTTGGACTTGCTGAGTTGTTCCAATTTCATCTATTTTTCCTTCCTGTTGTTTGTCTCTTGGCCACTACTGTAGCCCCCACCCCCCGACCCATCATTGTTTCACAGTGTTTTTTCTGAAGTGTCTTAGGATATTTTTTTCTTCTGCTTTTCTCACTGCTGCCGCCACCGCTGCTGCTGATTCTCCTCCTTCTGCTGCTGCTTCTCTTTGATTTGTTCATTTTGGTCTCTGTCCTCCATATTAAAGGCTTTCCTCGGGTGTCTATTGGTCATAAACTCTTTAAACATAGATGGGGACCCAAATGCTTTTTGGAAGGTGACCCATCTTATTTCAGTGGGTTCTCCAGCTGTCAGTGTATGTAGTATGTATTAAGTTCTCCATATTTAACTAGTAAAACGAGAAAGCCATTTAAATTAAGCATAAGAAAAACTTAAATTCCAGGGGTATTAGATATTTCATTGAATTAGCATGGAAAGCTTTATAACTTCTGAAAGCTTGTTACTTGTTTTGGTTTTTAAATGTTAATATCATCTGTTTATAGTGTGTTTGATGTGGGAGGTTTTGTTGGGGGATCTGGGGACAGAGTCCGTCTTCTTTTTTAGTGGGGAGGGTTGTATTCAGGAACACTGCAATTCCAGTTTTCTAAAGTCCACTGTAATTCACGGGTTAAATTGAGTTTAGACTAACAGATTACAATGCACACATTTTTGTCTGGTAGAATGGCTAGCCACTTATATGGGTGCAAACTCCTCCCAAGTGATACTTCATTACTGTGATCCTTAATTAGGATGAGATAATGGGTCATTTTCTTCATTCTTTAAATACTAAGTTGTTGAAAATTATTTCATAGAAAAATAGCCTAAATGTTTTAAACCAATGTAAAAAAAAATAGGTAGATAACACAAATTAAGTTCAATGTTTTCACAGAAAGAACTGTGATAAATGTTTTCTCAAAATTGTTTTACTAATAGATGCTAAGGGTCTTGTAAAGTGAGAAAAAATGCATTTACCCTTATGGTTTAAATTAATAAAATGCAACAACTTCTTTCAGAACTATCAAAGCTAATAAAATTAAAAGCTTGGACATTAATTTTCATTAGTGTGATTGGGTTAAATGTGGGTAGTTCTTTCATTACATTCAAACAAACTATGGTAAGCTATAAAGAGTCCCCTTGTTCCTCTGTTGGTTTAATTTAAAAGTAAAATGTATATTATTCTAATTATATGCCTTACTGTTGAATGTTACATCCATACATGTATGGCTCTCATTCTTAATTTTAACAACATTTGATTACGAATACCCTGTGACCACAGCGTGGAGAAAAGCTGGCCTGGGAACTGAGAGGGGTACTCTCCAGGTTGAGTTATGCTGCCTAGTTAGGTGTGTGACTGTATAGAGTTACCTCTCCTGGCTGCTTTCAAGTTTTCGAGGCTGCAAAATGAGAGCCCTTGGGTTCCCTCTATTTGTAATAGTCCTTTGTTATTTGACAAAATCTATCTATATAGGTCTTTCTTTATAATTAATAAAAGTATAATTCACTAATGCTAATGTGTTTTTGTTTTTTAATCCTCACCCAAGGATACTTTTCCATTTATTTTCAGATTAGAGTAGGAGGGAGGGAGGGAGAGAGAGAGAGAGAGAGAGAAACAGATGGGAGAGAGACACATCTAATGGTTGCCTCCCGCACGACCCTGGCCCAGGACGAACAGCAACCCAAGTACATGGCCTTGACTGGAATCGAACCTGCAATTCTTTGGCCCACGGGCCGACGCTCTAACCACTGAGAAAACCGGCCAGAGCACTAATGCTAATGTTATATATATGTATATATGTGTGAATCATGGTGGAAAATTCAGACATTATCAAAGTGTATAAAACTAAAAATGAAAATCTGCCCCCTCCTCTACTAAAAAGCAAAACAAATGAAAAGCAAACAAATGTCTTCAGTGACAGAGCTAAAAATTGCTGACGGTCCCTGCACACTCTTCCAGAGACATCCCGTGTGCAGTCAGCATGTGCACACAGACCGTGATACACTAGCTGTTCAGCACCTGCTTTCTCCCCTACATCTTGGAAATGATTCCACGTAGATATATTTGTGAACATGCTTATTTCTAGTCCATATCTGGTGGCTATAACTTATAAATTAATAAGAAACTTAAGTTTTCATTCTTTGCCTTTTTTCTTACATCTTAATTTCCCCTTGCATGTTTGAATTGTATTAACAGAATAATTTTTAAAATTCTATGCATAGAAAAATGTCTGAAAGTAAATAAAACAAATGTTAACAATGCTTGTATTGGGTGGTGAATTTGAAGTTATTTTTTTCCTTGATGCTTTTCTTTGTCTTTCATATTTTAATAATTGACATTTTATTAGAAAAATTCATTTAATAAACAACACTGTGCTATTATGAATTATTAATCAGTAGTTGTTTAATTGAATTATAAAACCATATTGTTTATTGACCATTAAATCATACCTTGTTAAAAATATTTTATTGTTATTCTTCCCAGTCTATTTTTAATTGAAGTATAATTTACATAGAATAAAATGCAGAGATTTTAACTGTACCCTTTGAGTTTTTTACCCACTGCACTCAAAATATAAACGTTCCAATAATCCCATAAAAGTCCCTCAAATCCCCTTTAAATCCACCCGCCCCCCTGCTGGTCTGGTCTGTATCACCAGGGATTAGTTTTTGTCTGTTTTGAGCATCACATGAATGGAATCCCATTCCCTGTACTCTTTTTGGGTCTGACTCTTCCATTACCCATCATGTCAGCATTTGTGTGTCTTTATCACTATTTTAAAATACCTTCTTCTCTTCCTTTTTTTAAAATCCTCACCTGAGTATATTTTTCCGTTGGTTTTTATATAGAGTAGGAGGGAGGAAGGGCTGGAGGGGGCAGAAGAGAGAGAGAGAAACATAGATGTGAGAGAGGCACATTGATTGGTTGCCTCCTGCACGATCTCAACTGGGGCCTGGGGTTGAACCTGCAACCCAGGAATGTGCCCTTGGCTGGGAATTGAATCCAAAACCCTTCGGTCCATGGGCTGACACACTAACTGCTGAGCGAAACCGGCCAGGACTCTCTTCTTTTTCTTACTGTGAGTGACTGGGCCAAGTTCCACAGCTGGGAAGTGCCAGGACCAGCTCGGCCCAGGTCTGTGTGACCCCGAGCTCTTCTCCTCGACCCTGTGCTGCTTTCCTGGGGCTGGTGATGGGAAAGGGGAGTGGTGCCGGCTTGTGAAATACCTTGAAGGTTCTGCTAGGGTTTGTACTTTACTCCTTTTAATGTGAGTTCTCCACTGCAGTACCAGCATACCTGGGATTGTGAAGTACAACACACTAAGTTTGCCGTACCAAATAATTCCAATTTTCCTTCAGCAAGTCTTCATCAAGCTGCTAGAGTGAACCAGACACTGTCCCAGCAGCTCCTGACTCCAGCCCTGGCTGTGGGGTGATGTGACTGGAGTCCAGTCGGGGAACTTGACTTCAGATGTTGGCATTTTTAAGTGTTTCCCTTTCAGGGGGTTGGGTTCCCCAGAGAAGATTCTGTGTCTCCTGTGTAGATGGTGAGAGCCTGGCTGTCAGCATGCAGGAAGTTGAGCTGGGGCATAGCTGCATAAATTCAGGTTTCTCCCTGTTTCCTGAAGGTGTCTGGGCCACGACTGTCTTGGAGTCTCTGGGTCCAGGTGCCCGGGTGTTACCCTCTCCAGACGTGCTTGTCCAAATGGGAGCAGGTAGGCACTGGTTAGGCAGAGTGGGGAGGACAGCCCCGCAATGGCTGTGCTTGAACCACCTTTCAAGTAATCTTCCTTGTTTGGCTCTTCAGTCTTTTCCGGTAGCCCAGGCCACCGGAAATCCTTCGGGATTTGATTGTAAATCATGTCTGCTGTGGGGTTCTCTGTTGCCAGCGTTGGAGCCAGGCTCCTTGTGTCGGCTCCAGCGTTTCCCACTACTAGGACACGTTCCAGCTGTCCGCCTTTGTATTCTGTCCTGCGTTCCCTTCACCATCAATAGAAAAGCCTTTTATTGTCATTCCAGTGAAGTTTCAGAGGAGAATTAAAATAAATGTGTGCTTTCAATCTGCCATCTTTATCTTGGAAGTCTTTTTTGTTTAGTCAGACTGGGAATAGATCTCTTTTGATTAATTTTTGTCATTTAATTAATAAGTTTTCTTTTGTTAATTTGGAGATTGCTTCAGAAATACCGAAAACCTGTACTTTCTGGTGATCAAGGTAAATTTTGACTGCGGGAACCTTCCTGTTGCTGTCAGCAGCGTATCCTTAGTCACTCTGAAGGTATGCACCCCTTACCTGGAAAGAAGGACAGTGTCCAATTGTAGACACCTTGGATGTCATGCTAAGGAATGTGTATTTTAGTCCTTTTATGTGGGAATGGACTAAGTCCACGTGGTTCCATCATGTCTGCCAACCCAGCTGCTAGGTGCTAGGCTTAGGACACAGGCATTTGAGACATTCCTCACCCTAGAATGCCATGAGCCTGGAGGGAGGGCAGAAAGGCCCATTCAGTCCCAGATCAAGAGAAAATCGCTGTGGTGGCTGGATAATGTTTCAAGGAACAAAAGAGAAAGCAAGCAAGCCCCAGAGCACGTTTATACTGCTGGCACAATTTTATGGTGATTGTCCGCTCCAAGAGAGGCGTTTGCTGGATTCCTGTTCCTGTTTCTGTCCTGTCTCCCAAACTGGCATCATCTCCCTTCTGCCTTTTCAACCCAGTCACTAACCAGTGTGGCTCAGCTCATAAGAAATGGCTTCTGGTTTTGTTGTTCCTATGTTGAATACGCCCACCAACATTAGGGGGACAAAAAGACCCAAAGGAGAGGTTTTCCAGTAGCTCCCTCCTATGCTCATGTCACGTCATTCCCAGGTTGGCAGACTTCTCTTCACAAGATGGGACTAGCTACAGACGGGTCGTTTGAGCATCCTCTGACTTGTGTGTTCTAAGAAACTGGAGAGTGGCAGTGAAGACCTCATCCGGTTGGTGCTTTGTTGTAGCAGTTCCTTCAAAGACCTGATATGTGAATGGTTTAAACGTGACTTGAATGTTTCCGTGGAATTTTAATGGGAAAGTGAAGAAGAGCAGTGGATCCTTGCCCTTGCCACCTGCAATGCCCAGAAGAAGGCTTGTTTGTAGGAGTTTAGGCTTGATAAGCTGAATTGGTGCTGGCTTCCGTCCCTCTGCTCTGGAGATCTGGGTTGGAGCTCGGCGTAGACTGATGTGCTGGCCTGGCTCCCTGGCCTGGAGTGCAGGCTCATGTAGAGCAGGGCACATCTCATTTGCATTGGAATCCTTGGCAACTGGCATAATTCATGGCATGCAAGAGGTACTCCATAAACGATCGTAGACTGATTAATCCAGGCAGTTGTCACCAGGGTCATCATCCACACAAGGTAAGTCATGGCAGTGTGGAGCAGGTCAGCTCAGTGCAAACGGAGTCCAAGCAGATAAGTGGAGAACGCCCCCTCTGGCTACCTCTGAACTTGGCTCAGTGTCAGGGTAGTGGTGGCTGGCTGGAGAGCACACCCCTTGTCGGAAGGGGGCAGTTGCTGCCTACCTGCAGCCCCTAGACACGATGACAAAGCTCTCGGTGCTTCTGATAGAAGCAGAACTCCCATGGTAACAGGGAATATCCTGGTTTTTACACTTACATTTGTAATACTCTGAGGAACAAATAAAGCACATATATGGGTCAGATTTGACCTTAGGCCTTCACATGGTACTCTCCAGCAAACCAGACAGGAAGAGGGTCGGGCTGCTGCCAGGAACCTTCATTTAAGGAGCAGGTGGAGGGAAATTTCCCAAAAAAGCCTTGAGAAAGATCTAGAGAAAAGCAGTGAACTTGAAGGGAAAACTCTCAAGAAATCTGGGCAAGGTTGACGGGTATCTGCTGTGATGTATGTTATGGAGAAGTCAAGTAATTAGAGCGCGCTGTGAATCATTCATGAAGACAGGGAGAGTGCATATTAACATGACGCAGCCACTGCGGCTGGCATAAATACGGGCCAGACTGGGACTGAGGGCAGCCGACGGACCACACTGGTTTTAAAAGTTATTTCCTTAATGCTTTGGCCAAAAAAGAGTCCACACTTCTATAAATTAATTTGACATTTTGAAGACCATTATTCATGTATCTATAACACAATACTTTAAAGAAGTATTTAAAATATTTCAAGAAATTTATATGAAGCTGTCAAGGAAACCACTCTTTTTATATCTTCATCATGATAGGATGGGCCTTTGTCTTGTCTGTCTGGTAAAGTTATGACAGTAGATCCTATTCCAGGAGGCTTTATTTTATTGGAGGGAAGCCCAGTTAAAGTCCCACTATTAATTTTTTTGTCATGTTATCTACCAAAGAACAAATTTCCGACGTCTCTCAAACATTTGACACAATCATCTCTGTTTTCGAAACTCGATCCATGTTTTTTCAGGTGACATATGCATTTCAAGTCAAAATCGAACAAGGTGTATCTTTGAGTGTAACAGAGTATACCCTATCTAAGGCGTTGGGCTAACAGAGGCTCTTCTGTTTATTTTATTTGTTGAAAGTTCATAATTAATTGTTTGTGAAAGTTAGAAATTGTTTAGTGAACAAAGAAAGTCTGTTTACGATGGTCCTTCCTTGTACTTCCATATGCTCAAGGCCCTGCAGAATGGTTTGTTATCATGACGCTAAAGGGTGTGATCTAACCGCACGCTGATCGTCCCGTACCTCCCTGCCTCCACGTCTCTTCTCATGTGTCTGCTCTGCCCGGGATGTTCCATCCATGCCCAGTCACTTGTTCTCCTGATCTTTCTCGTGAATGCCTGCGTATGCTTCAGGGACAGTCCCAAATGACAACCCTGCTATAGCTCTCCTTAACACTCATTATTACTGACCCATATCAGCACTTATCACATTTCTCTTCCGCAAGACTGTCAGCTTTCTAAAGTCTATCCCATTAGATTATTTTCTTTTTATGAACTGTAGTTGATAAACAATATTACATTAGTGTCAGGTGTACCACATAGTGATTTGACATTTAAATACCTTACAAAACGATCACACGTTAACTCCTGTAACCATCTGTCACCAAAACAACTTATTATAATATTATTGACTACCTTGTAAATTATGTTCCTGTGACTTATTTATTTCACAACTGGAAATTTGTACCTTTTAATTCCCTTCACCTATTTTGCCCATCACCCTCCCCGCTACCCATCCCATCTGGCAGCCATCATTTTGTTCTCTATATTTATGACTTTGTTTCTGTTTAGTTTTGTTTGTTTTGCTTTTTAGAGTCCATATATAGCTTAAATCATATGGTGTTTGTCTTTTCTGTTTGATTTATTTCACTTAGTATACTACCCTCTGGGTCTATCGTGACGTCACAAGTGGCAAGATTTATTTTTTTATTGCTGAGTAATATTCCATTGTGTGTATATATATCTCACATCTTCTTTTATCCATTCATCTATTGATGGCCACTTCTAACAGTGGATAATAAAGATGTCACATAGCCGCATCGAGGCAGGTCTGGAAACATAAGATGGCCATGTACTTACTTCTGAGAAAAGATTTGGAAAGAAAGGCAATTGGTTGCTTCTCAGACTGTCATGCTTATCGACATGGGCAGGGATTACATGCCTTCGTTGTTATAATGTGTTTTAAATTCTGTTGATCTATGGTTTGAATTTTATTTTTTATTCTGTACAAAGGGATGATCTTTCAGAGTTTTTAATGAATATTAGTTTGTAAATTACCTCAAAATATTCATTTATTTGTTAACTGATAGTAAAAACACCAATAGCAGTTCAAGTTTTATAAACTTTTTTTTTATCAAGATGGGCTTGGTTTTTGAAAAATGATCATTTCTTTGCTCATAGATTGTTATCACTAGGCATCCATGCTGCTGTTCAACTTGTTTAATTCTTCCTCACACATAAAAATTGTATAGTTTTTATATTTGAATTATTTTTCTCGTAAATTATGTTATCCTTGGCTAAAGGCTTTCCTTTTTAGTAAATGCTTTCGACTATCTGGCCTTTATAGCATCAATTTCAGTTTTAAATGCTTACAGAGACATGCTTGACTGCTTATAAATTTTCTAATATAGTTCTGTAAGAATTCTTCACTTTCCAAGGACCATATGTATTCGTCTGGGTTCCCAACAGTTTATAACTGCCAGAATAATTTAAAAGACATTTTTCCTTTGCAACTTAATTTAGAGCAGAGCGCATTTTGTCAGCAACTGCAGTGTTGGAGATGGTGTGGATGAAGCAGCGTTAGACCTCCAGCACCCTCACAGCTTTGTGGGGCATCCAGCGAGCACTGGGCTGGGAGTTTGGTTTTTAAATGTCCATTTATTTCATGCTGAGGCTGTACACATCCAGTGTGGGTAGGCAGGGGGATTTCTGCTCAGCACAGTCACTTGGGGACCTAAGCTGGTGGAGGGACCACCATCTCAAATGCTGCTGATACCTGTCAGAGGGGAAGAAGTATGATGGGCATAGAGCTCACTGGCTTGCATTACATTGGCTGAAGCAAGATGTTGTACCTAACTTGAGTGGGCAGGTGGTTAGTCCCACCCCAGCCTGTGGGGAGAACAGGACTATTCGATGGGCAGAAGCATCAAAACCACATTACAGAGGAGATCTCCCAACCAAAGCCAGCGCTAGGAGAGACTTTGAATGGATAGGTAACAGATCTCTGCTTGAGACATTTCCCTATTGTGCAGAAGAATGATCACTAGCCTCAGAGTCGGTAGGGATGGAAAAGGCATTAGACAGAAAGCAGAGAAGTGTCATGGGATTGAGGAAGGAGTTAGGAAAATGGGTACACCAAATAAGCAGAAAATACAGAGATCATTTTAAAGTTCAAAGCTTTTTATCTGGTAAATTAAAATCAATTTTGACAGTAACATTGAGATTTATCTTGGGCCAAGACTGTATCTGGGTAATAGATTGAGCTCCTGATGGTGAAGTGTATCCATATATACTAGCTACCATTATGATTTGAGTCCAGGTCTGTTTCACCCCCAGGCTACGTGCTACATTATAAATGTTGATAGATGTTGTCATGTTACATTTCCTGAAGGAGAGGTAGAGGAGAAAAATGTTTTTTATTGCTCAACATTTGATTGTTTCCATTTTTAAGTCATTATAAATAATGCTGTGATGAACATCCTTACGTCTAAATGGATAAGTGGATCCATGATTATTTTCTTAGGACACATTCCTGGAAATGAAGTAGCTGGGTCAAAGGAGACTTGCATTTTTTAAGGCTTTTGAAATGAATTTCCAAATTGCTCTTCAGAAAGGCTGTGCCAGTGAATTATTTTGTTCTGTTGTTGTACTCAATATCTTACGGTTTTTCTGTTCAGGATAGACCATCATTTGTTATAGAAAATTATTGTACTCCCATCTTCTTTTTATATTAGCAAGTTTCTAATTAACTTAGGGCTTCCTATGCAATGTGGAGTTGATAATCTTTTACCCTTTTTATCATTTTTGCAGAGTAACATTAATAAGCTCATGAAGGAAATTTCACCTCTTTGACCCCCAAATATCTCCTCCTCTAGCATTAATCAGAGACCTCTGTTAAGATCCAGTCACAAAGAACAACAGTAGGGTTTTATTTTCCTTGGTATCAATATATCAACTGTGCCGGAGGCCAGGAGCCTGCCCCCGCACAGCCGGCGAATTACATCCCTTGGTAGGGCTTGCTGTGACGTGATCTCTGTCTCTCGCCTTTATCTATTCAATGGAAGAGCGGGTTATTTCCCAACTGTACAAAAACATGTACTGTATTAAGACTTACTCCTGTGTTTGGTCATCTTTCATGCATACAGTTTTTTTATGGAAACTAGAATTCACTGAATTAATTCTGAAGGCCATGCATCGGGGTTTCTCTGAGTTCTGGCCTTCCTGTGAGGATGCATTCTCTGTGGAAGCCACCACAGGGTTCACATACGATTGTTTTTCTTCCAAATACTTTTGTACCTTCAGCTGTATGTAACCAAAAAAGAGACAGATTGAAGTATGGACCTATCGCTAATACTGATGTGCATGGAATTCTTTGTGAGTTGCCATTTTACTTAAAAATTCTAAATACTATATTGTGTTAAATATTATTCCTGTGCTGAAGGGAAATAAAAGAAGGTTCTTTCCGAGCAGGGAGTTTTCTGTCTGACAGTGTTCAGTGTGAAATAGGATGGAGCGGGGCCATCAGTCACTGTGCAGCCCGGCGGAATTTGGAGCTGGTGCGTCCTGCCATCAGTCACCTGGTGTCCATGCAGTCGGAGTTTTGTTTTGTTTTGTTTTTATGTTTTAGCACAAACTTATTATGCTGTCAATCAAGTGAAAATTAGAGGAATTATTTATGTTGGCCCTGACCAATCACATGGGCAGTTTTTCTGTGCTAAGGCTCCGTTCTTTACTATTGACTTTCTGCTTACTGCGGGCCAGTCGGTCTGTAACAGAGGTCCTGGCCGTGGCTTGCTTATTTGTGTATTTGTACACAGGCCACTTCTTTCCTCAAGCCACATTTAGCTGGAAAGGGAAAAATCTTATTTTGGTGTATGTAACACTAAGATAAAACAATGCAGACAGCTTCATTTGTGGTCTCCTTAAATTTGCATCTAAAAATATTATTTAGGCCTGGCCAGTGTGGCTCAGTGGTTGAGCGTTGACCTGTGCACCAAGAGGTCGCCGGTTCAATCCCCAGTCAGGGCACATGCCCAGGTTGTGGACCCAATCCCCAGTAGGGGGCATGCAGGAGGCGGCCAATCCATGTTCTCTCTCATCGTTGTTTCTATCTCTCTCTCCCTTCCTCTCTCTCTAAAAATCAATAAAGAAAAATTTTTTTAAATAAAAATAGTATTTAGATAAGTATATTATATAAAATGTATATGTAATTATTTTAAATATCAGCACAATTATCACAATATTTGTAAAGTGCATTTTTTCCATATAAATATACATATACATGCATACACATATATCTCAATATACTTAAGTATATGTATATTTTTAACATACATAGTATACATAACACATGTATATGTATATTTAGAGTTCACAGATTACAAATGATATTAATATATTAAAGAGGCTGTACATTTTAGGTATCTTGTGATGTGTAAAGAAACCTACAACATTTCAGTGCCTGGAATTTTTTTAGCTTTATATTTGAGAAATGTGCACTTCCTACTCGTTTCTAATGTAGTCTTCAGATGAATTAATAGACTCCAAATCTATACATTATGGCAAAAGTGAGAATTGTGGGCACTGCACACACTACCAGGAATGAGGTCCAAGTAGTCCTGACAACCACTTTGTTAAAGCCTGTATCTGACGTCCCTCTGCCTTCCAAACCTGTCCTTGGTCAGTGCTGGACACTTGTTAGTCCTCCTCTGATTTTGTTGGAATAGTGTTCATTGGAATGCTTCTTTGCCTGGCTGTCCTATATTAGTTTGGTTTTCCTCCATCGGCAATACTTGATGGATAGCTACCGAGAGAGAACTTGGAGAACATGCCGAACAAATCAGGAATTCTCTGAAGCTGATTCTATAGAATTGACAGATGTGTTCAGAAACTTTCTTGTAGTCATTAAAATGTAAGGTAAAATTTGAAATGCTTTGTGTGATATTAATATTACTATGACAACTGATTAAGAAAGATTAGATTTCTTGTAAGAACTATCATAGTTCCTATTTTCATATTTTGATATTTCTAGGAAATGTTTTACTCTATTAAAGATAAGCGATTTATAATTTTTTTGTAATACAGCTCTGAAGACTAGTTGAAATGAACACATTAGCCGATTTTAAACCTATGCATCATTCCTTATTGTTAAAAGAAATAAAGGTTAAAATGAATTTTATAAATGTTGGGTAAACTCAACCAGCTTTTACAAAAAAATTTCTTTTAGCAGGGTAGGAGAAAACAACCTAGTTAAGGACCTTACCTACTTTTTAAATCATACAAACTAAATTTTCTTTTTTGTTTAAAATATTTTTCCTCTTTGGTCCTTTGTATTTTCTTTATTGGAACAGTTGTTTGCCAAGAGTAGATGTTTTTAGGAGTTACAACCCAGCCAAAAAAAAAAAAAAAACACATCTGTGTTTATAATGCAATATTTATTAATATAGGTCATATTACTTTAATATATCAGTACCTGATGGGAATGTGAATTATTTAAAGTGAGCATCTGTGTACTGTTTTATGGTATTTGAAATAAGATGAATTTTTAATGTTCGTATGTAATACGATCTGCCAAGATTATCCTGGTAAAAGTTTTCAAATCCAAATGGAGATCAGCTGCAATCTCTTCATCACTTTATAGAGCTGGGCCCAATTGCAGTGATGTTTCCTGCTTGAAAATGGGCTAATTGGGCACATCTTTCTATGCCACAGGGCTCACTTGCATGCCCCTTCGATCTTTTTTCTTTCTTTCTGGAATTAGAGCTATCCAAAAATAAAACGAGAAACACCAATGTATCTGACTCAACTTTCCCCTTAAATGGAGCAGTTTCATATAACAGACAACTTTAAATGTATTTTTAAAGACAGTTTTTCATAAGGGAGTTATTTAGACTTAGAAATTGTGAATCATGTTATCAAGCTTTAGAAAAACTTCTTAATTTAATCAAGCAAATTACCGATATTATGGCCTAAGTCATTTAGGTCTCAGTTTGCTACCGCTCCTCAGTGTGAGATCTGACCCTTCAGACGCTCTGGTCACTTGAGGTCCAGGTCCCAGGCCCTATTCTCACCAAGCCACTTTGATTTCCAGGGGCCGCTAGATCTTTAGCCACCTCTTCTCTCCTCACATCTGGGCCGACACAGTCACAAAGGAAGGCGGAGCTTGACTAATATGTTAGTTTGTGATACACAGTTTTTCTTTGCAAGTAATTATTTTCATGTTGCTGGGTCACATTTTAAAGAAGCTCTTTCTGTTTGGCTGATTCCGAGCAGTGTTTCTGAGCTGGACTGACCACAGAATGGAATCTTGCCTTATTCATGGCTCTGAATCATATTAAGCTAGTTATCCTAGCTGTCATGCAATTTGCTAATTAGGTCACTTTAGGGTTAAGGGAAATGGACGACTTTGAAATCATCATTACGTTCTCAGAACAAAGCTGCAGTTAAATGGTCTTGCCCAATCATTCTGTCCTGCTGTCTGATAAACCCAGAGAGGGAAGATAAGTCGAGATCTCCTTGATACACTCATCTATATCTGAAGATTGTGCAGAAGATGTTTAAATAAGTTCCTTAAGAAGTGATTCGGTACATGTTTAGATTATACTGACTTTTAAAATATCTTTTGTCATCATACTCAGACCTGTTAATTGTAGAATATTTGGAAAATAAAGAGAAATGTAAACGAAGAAAATTGAAAAGTACCTGTGATCCTAGCAGTATAATTATGTAATGGATTTTCTTCTGGCCTTTTCTATTCATATTTTCCCCCCACAAAAAATGTAACGGTTGCTGAGTGCTTGGTTCACAGAAGGCTGCGAGCCAGAGCCTCCCACAGGTTACCTACTGGATGTTCACCACGATGGAGACACTTCTTTCCAGTGACTTTTCTGAGATTTAGATAGACTTCAGTGTCCAAAAACTGGAAACTTGAGACTTCTGGTCTGGAAAATGATAGTTAAATCATAAAAATAAAAACAATGTTTAAAATATAATTGTTACAGCTTTTGAGTTCAGTAGAATTTTCCCCTCTGTTATGACAAACCAATTTATTTAGAGATTATCAAAAATATGTCAATAGTAGCATTTAAACAAGGAATAATATTTGTATACTTTTGATACTCACTTTTATTAGGCAGATATGTATTCAATTACAGAGTCACACAATCACCTTTTCCTACTGCACTTGAGGCCACGTATCTAAGACTGGGTTTGAAAGCAGGCTTTGATAAAGGTATTCGAAACAATGGGTGAGTGCTTTACATTTTCCTGTTACCTGCAGGATGTGTTATTTTAAAAATTTAAGAGTGAAAATAGAAAGCAAGCATGGCCTCTCCAATTGAAGGTGTTTTCCTTGAAGCTTTCAAAGGCTATAACTCAGATGCTGAACCTAACTATGACATATAAATAATTGTTTTTACTGTTATTACAAAAGTCAGATGTGCACTTGGAAATAAAAATCACAAACATTACAGAAAAATGACTCTTGCCAGGACTTCATAATTGAGTGATTTACTGTTATGCCTTCTGATATTATGGCTCATTAGCGTAGGGACCATCTATTTGACAAACAATGCGCTGTCTCCTTTGTAAATGGTAGTGGGCAGTATTGTCCACTCTGTTATCCACCTTGGCTTACACGGAGACCCACGTGAACCTTGCTTGCGTCCTTTGCCAGGAAAAATATCTTCTCTGCCAATGAATTTTTGTGTTTCTTTGCCAGAAAACAAACAAACAAAAAATGCTCTAAGTTTTTCTTTCACGCCAGAACTCTTGGAGCCTAATTTAGTGCCCAGATGTACATTCATTTGCATCCGTTTCTGATTCATCCCTGAGTGTCCTGCAGTAGCTTTTACTGTATCTGTCTGAAGCCCTGTTGGCAAAGCAGTGTTGATTCAATTCACCTGCGTACCTGTTTATATTTTCTAAACTGTTTTTGCAATCATAAATATTTGAGCCTCAAAGTAATCCTGCAAAGTATAAACAGAGATGACACTATTTTTTCTTCTAAAAACCCACCTAAACAAAAACAAGCACAGATGAACTTAATCTCATCAACACAGACTGGTGACTTCACAAGGGCAGGGCTGTTGGTTGACGCTGTATCCCCCAGCTCCCGGTATAGTGCTTGACACTCAATAAATCTTTCAAGATGATTGACATTGAATAAACTTAAAAAGTACTGAGCTCCTCAGAACTTGGAAGAACACAGAAAAACCTGTATTGGCAGAAAAGAGAAGTGTGCAGCCCCAGGAGACCAGAATGTGGCTCAGGGCAACCTGTCACAAGCACATTTCTGTGAAGTCTGGTGTTTTTATCTGAAAAACTCACACAAATTTTGAATTCTGCTTTATATTAAGAATGTTTGTTTTATCACAAAAATTATTTTAAATGTTATAAAGTAATATCCTTCCGGCAAATGTTCTGTGTGTATCCTGAATAACCCTAACTAATGCATCTCTAGGCTACTTGTATTGCTTTTGAGGAATACAAATGTCCAACTAATTAAATTATATTTAAGTACTATTTATATGCTGATGACATCCAAATTTATGTTTTCTGCCTTTACCTTACTCCTGAATTCATCACCTTGGTTAATGACAACTCTGTGTTTCCAGTTGATTGGGAAAAAGAATTGTTGTCATCCTTGACTTATTTCTCTCTCAGCTTGTGTCCAGTCTATTGGGAAATACTGTTGTCTCTGTACCTTGATATATCCTGAATTGATCACTTGTGACCACCCCCACTATTGCTAGCAGACTGGCACCATCATCTCTGTTCAGTTATTAGACAAGGAGGCCACTAGATTGGGGTGACTAACACCATGGCGGCCAGCAAGCAACCCCAAATCTAAGGCCCCAATGTTACAAAACCAAAATGCTAAGGACAGCCAGTCACAAACAGCCAACTAGACTGGGAGCTGTAGCCAATGAAATCATTTCCCTCTTTGCTTCCTCCCTCTGTCTATGTGAGTCTTGGCTCTGGCCCTCGTCCTCAGAGCACGCCTAAGCACTTCGTTTGGTGCTGCCCCGTTCAAATCAATTTTTGCTCAAACTCTTAACATTTCGAATATGCTTCAGTTTGTCCTTTAGCATCTCTCGCCTGGGTTCGAGCAGTAGCATTGTAACTTCTCTCCCTGCATCTCCCTTGCCCCCCACAGTTCAGTCTCCATGTGGCAGCAGCGTCACCCTGTAAACACACGTCAGGTCATGGCAGCACTCCGCACAGCAAGCTCTGGAGATGGCCCCTCCAAGCAGAGAGGGCCTGAGTGCTCCCAGGGCCCTTCAAGGTCCTGCACACCCCACTGCTACCTCCCCTCCTGCTGCCCTCCCTCCTTGCTATCTGTTCCAGCTGCTCGGCCCCCGCGGTTCCTCCAGCCTGAGTTCTGCTGCTTCAGGGCTTTGCATTTGCTGTTCTCTCTGCCAGACCTGCTCTTCCCCCAGAGATCTAGGCGGCTCGCTCCTTCACTTCATCTGGGTCCTGCTCAAGAGTCACATTTGCAGTGAGGTCTTCCCATCCATCCTACCTAAAGTTTTACACCTACCATGGAACACCCCACCTTCCCCACGTTTTTCTATGTGTTTTATGTGTGGAAGGTATTTCTTTCTTTCTCTCCCCCACCCCAACCTCCCTAGACTGTTAGCCTGATGAAGATAGGATAGGATGGCACCTGCTACATTACAGGCATGCTGGGAAAATCTTCATTTACTCCTGATCTCTCTCCAGGGTGTGGTTAGAATGCTTCTTTTTAACTTCTCTCCCTCTTTTCTTGGGGTCACATCTCTAACACTTACCCTACTTCTTGTCTGTAGGCTATTAGGCCAACTTTGTGTCAGAAATACATCCGAGATACCCTCCTAATTTTCTGTGGTTGCCGCTTTCTTCAGGCATCAGGGATGGAGCTTCTAGTGGAGAAAAGAAAGACTCTTTCTCCTTTCTGGTCACTTGTTTATTCCCAGATCGATATCCCAGGTGCATTTCTACATACTGGAAACTAAGTGCGGTTGTGGAACTTGCAAGTCCCTGGGAGCATAAACTTCTCTTGACCACCGTGTTTCCTCTGGGCCGACTCTTCCCAAAGAGACTTGCTAATCGGTGTGGGTGTGGGTGTGAGTGTGTGTGCGTTTGTTTTTCTAAATGCTAGTTATTGGCCAGGCACATAGCAAGTGCTTAAGTCATTTATGAATCAAGACTGGGCCCCTAAATTTGATTTGATGACTTTAGAGGTTCTCTCTGTATGGCTTCCACGTGGCCTTAACATTCTTACATTCTGAAGCTGCAGGAGATGATATCAGAGGCCGAGCTACAAAGAGCACGTGTTTCTCTCCAGAATGCATTATTTCTCACAAGCAAGCTAGATATGTTTTCCTGACTGTGGATTCAAATAAGATTCATTATAGGGTTGCCCTTGCATTCGAAACATGTTTTTATAAGGAACCTGTAAGTTATGAATATTTCACTTTCTTATCAAAGTTTTCTTTTTAAATTCACATTTGCTTTCATTTTCTTGTTAAAATGGATTGAGAAAGATTAATTTAACACAAATGCCAGTGGGGGAAAATACAGAGGAAATATGCAATCATAAATATTTTAGGTCTCTGTTTTTCAACAACCCACAGCTCTGTTGACATAGCCGATTGAGGACAAAACGCAGGGCCGTGTCTCCACAGTGTGCTGCCTGGGAGCCCGCGTTCACTGGGGAATGTAATGCGGCTGTCTGGGAAACCGCACAGTGCCCTAGTGGGAAAGGGCTCCACGTGCAAGGCAGATCCCGTCCCCCAGGGTTTCAGACCATACCGCACAGTTCCCCAAACGAACTTGTCATTATCGGCTTTGACCCTTACCTTTAAAATAACATTTTCTGTTTGTTTAAGTAAAACATGCTCATCATAGAAAATATTTTGGCGTAGGCTTCTGTAGGTTTTAAAAGCAAAAGTGATATGTAGGATTTTAGTCCCAGCCAGGGAAGTAAACTAGCATGGACCACTGACTTCCTACCCCAGATTAACTTTGAGAAAAGGTAAAAGCTGCAGAACATGGGTGCTGAGCACTCACCACAGAGCAGGAGGACTCCCTGCTTTTGCATGGTCGGGAGGCAGGTGGCCGAGCCTGTGGGGGAGGCAGCCAGAGTCCAGAGCAGAGCTTTATTTTTAACTGTTTAAAAACTAAAATATATTAGTACATAACATCAAATACCATTTCAACCATTTTTTAGTGTGGTCCCTGGCACTAAGTACTTTCACACTATGTTCTGGTTTCACCTTGATTATCATTTCCAGCCAAATTGTCCTGCAAACGTAATAGTCCCTTCGGCTGCGCAAGGCCTTATGGAGCTTCATGTGAAGACCCCCGCTGAAATGTGTCGTGGGGGGAGTTAAGTGCGCAGGACAACACACGCAGCAGCAGCTCCGAGAGAAAGGAAGTGAGGCGGGTCCGGTCCCCTCGGAAAGCTTAGCGGTGCAGTCAGATGACAGCAAATCATGTGGTGTGGTGCCAGTTTGATGGCCGTTGTTCAAAGGCAGTCGCATCATTGGTCAGTGTAGTGCCTCACAACGGTGAGCCTGTGTTGTTTACTTCTGATCTTTTACAAGTTGTCCCAGAAAACAGAAGGGCGAGCTCGTAGAGAGATGGAAAAGGCCATGTGGACACAGGCGGCTGGCTGGGATTGGGGGCTTCCTGGTGAGGAGCACAGGCCCTGTTTGCTGGGGTGAGGTGAGCTGGCTGAAGCGGAGCTGGGAGGATGGCCATTGGTGGTGGTAGGTTTCCTTGACGGGGGTTTTCAAAAGTGCAGGCTGACTTAGGTTTTGATTTGTGGCATGGGCTGGGCCACTGGGGCAGCCTACTCCGTTTTGTGGTTCCCGATACATGTGCCTTTAAAAAAGTAAAGGATCAAAGAAAAGAGAAATCACAGGCAAAATAACAGAGGATTAATATTCTAGACATTATTGGGGGGTAGGACCAAAGGGACTTGACCGTAAGGGGTAAACAAACACAAGGACAGATCTGAAGGCGGAAGCACAAAACGGAAGGCACAGCTTTGGAGCAGCAGAAGGAAAGCTGATCCAGCTGATCTGAAATGGGAACGGGTGGGCTGAAGGGAGGGGACAGAGCAAGTACAGGAAATGGGAAATGGGAAATGGGAAAAAAGTGTCCAGCATCCAGTGTGACCTAATTACACTACATGTACTAGGCTATCCCTCATAAAGAGAAATTCTCAGACTGGATGGGAAAACAAGATGCAAAAGTCAGTTATCTAGAAGAAACAAACAAACAAAAAAAGGCAGAAAATAAAAGGATAGAAAAGAGATGTACTACTCAAATATGAACCAAGAGAAAGTAGTGGTAACTTAAGTATGTTCTAAGGGGGAAAGGGTGTTACATAGTGATAAAAGGAACATTAGAACAAGAAAGTGTTGTCGTCGGAAACACAGGTGTCTAACAGCACAGCCTGAAACACACAGGCAGCACTTGACCGAGCTGCAGGACCGGAAGTCTCAGCTGCCTTCGAAGAGCTCTGACTCTGTTCTCAGAAATGGGGTAGTCCTGCGATCAGAAAATAAGCAGTTGTGGGCAAGGCCTGAACAACACAATTACTAAGCTTGAGCTGTTAGAACTATGTCTAAAACTGTACACTCAACAGAGAATGTGCATTTTTTGAGTTTATATGGAATGGTAATAAAAATAAACCACGTATCATGCCATACAGGAAGCCTCGATAATTTCCCAAGAATGAAAGTCATACCAATTAGGTTTCCTCAGTAATATGCAATGTAATAAAAAATTACTAACAAAGGATAGCCCCCCTCCCACAAAATTCCTCATGGTTACAAATTAACATATTTCTAAGTAGCCATTGGGTTAAAAAGGAAATACAAATGAAATTTTGATATATTTAGAACTGAAAGATAATGAAAACATTAAATGCTTGAATTGTGGGATATAGTTCAAGCAGTGCTTGAAGGGATTTGTCATCTTAAATATATTTATCAGTACCTAAAGGTCAAAAAACACATAAGCCGAGCATTCAACTCAAAGTTGGTAAAAAGGAACAACAAAACAAACCCAAGGAAACAATGAAGGTAAGTACTGAAAGCCATAAAATACAGAATTATAATGACACTAAATGGTAGAGAAGGTTTAGAAAATCAGAAGCTGGTTCTCTGAAAGATAAATAAGATAATGTCAAAATTGTCATGAGAAGAAACAGAGAACATGACTAGATCAACATGTGATTAGACCACTCCACGGAAATCATTGAAGACATTTTGTCCCAAGATTTCCAGGGAGAATTTTATGGGTAATTTCTGGTAAACGTTTAAGAAACAATCCCTTCTAATCTTATACAAGTTGTTCTGTAAAATAGAAGGTAAAAAGAAAGGTGCCCGGCTCATTTTATGAAGCTACTGAAACCATTATCAAAACGAATGAATGTAATACTACACATTAAAAGAATGAAGAAAAAAATAGATTTATCTCAAACAGTGTAGCAAAAGCATTTGATAGAGTTCAACACCTACCTAGGACTTTAAAAACACACGCATAACATATAAAGAATGGAAGGGACCTTCCTTAAGGTTACATACCAAAAACTATATCAAAGATTATACTTGACAGAGAGATTTAGATACATTCTCTCTAATTTAGGGAAGAAGACAAGCATACTTCCGTAAGTCACAGTTTAATGCAGCCAACAATAAACAATCCAGGTTTTTAAGAGGAAGATGTCATACAGTGGGTCAGGTAGTTAAAGAGTTGGAAGGGGCAACTGTGGGGGACCGATTTCAAGATTGCACCACCATAGTTACAGTCCAGGGGACAGGAAGTTGCTGCTGCTCCCACTTCCAGTAACAGTTGCTTTTTATCCCTAAAAGCTGGTAACTAGACACCAGATTGCAGACTCCATACCCACAAACATGTCTCCAGCCAAGTGGCCCCTACATTACCTTTTGTTTCTAAATCTCGTGAGAGGGTGTCCAGCTGGCAGATCTCAAGTTCTACCCAGAGCCTTGGCTATGAAAGAGTCTGAGAAAAGCAGTTTGTAGATTTCAGATTGAGCCTGATACAGGGAGGGAGGAATGGAGTTTGAGAGATTCGATCAAAAGGACCCACCACATCTGCCCACTGTCTCTGCCGCCCTTAACATAGCCTTGCTGTCCGGGTGGGTGCCGCCCTTAACATAGCCTTGATGTCTGAGTGGGTGCCGCCCAGGGAGAAAAGGAAATGAAGACTGAGCATTGGCATGAATGGATAAATTGTCATTATTCATAGACAGTATGGTCATCCTAATCAGCAGAATGTAATAAACTTATTATTAGAACCAATCAGTATGGTGACATTGCTGTATATATGATCAGCCTATAAGAATCAATATAATTTATCTATATGGTTAATATCCAATTAAAGATGTAATAAAACATAAGATACTGCTCATAATAGTAACAGAAACTATATGGTATCTATGAATTAATCAAGAATGCACAATATCTCTCTGGAGAAAAATGTTAAACTCTAATAAAAGACAAAGATTATGTGAATGAATAAAGAGGCTTTTTATTCTCTTGGATGTAGTATTAGGAAGGCATCAGTTCTTCCTAAATTAATCTCGAAATTCAGTTCAAGCTCTTTAAAAATTTTACTTGTATGTTTTTAAAGACTTGATAAACTTCAACAAAAGCGTAAAGCAGTAGGGAGAATGGATAATTTGATTAAGTTGTGGATTTCTGTGAAATGAAGGCATCCGTACACAGAGGGACGATGACAGAATGGGAGATGATGTATGCAGTGTCCAAAACTTGTGAGAGATTGTAGCAAATCAGTGTCTAAAACTGCAAGAAGCTCGTGCCAAGCACTGTGAAGGGGATAGCAATCCTAATAGGATGTGAGAAAGAGATACAGGCATGTACTTCACGAGAGCAACAGGCATGTACTTCACGAGAGCAGCAACCCAGAAGGCTAATCAGCACATGAAGAAATCAACATCATCCGTGACCAGAGAAATGGGAACTGATAGTGCCGCTCACTGTTAGACTGGTGATCGTCAGGAAGCTGAGAAACGCAGTGCCGTGGGTCAGCGGGAGTCCGGCTGCCCTGCGCTGGGACGCAGACTCCTACCGCTGTGTTGGGTCAGTCTGAGCTTCATCATCAAATTGGGAACACAAACTCTGCGGCCCAACTTTTATTCTCCTGGGTGTCCATGCTAAAGACATTGTTGATAACTGAGTAATGGAGGTGGAAGAGATTTGTGGCACCATTATCTCTGCGTAGAGACAGGAAGTTTGGGGGCCATTCTTGGGGAGCAGTGGAAGTAAAAGCAGCTGCTGGTACTGTGCACAGGAGCGTGGTCAGATGTCACAAGGCAGGAGGAGGCGAGGAAAGGGAAGCCGCAGGATGAGATTAGCAGCTTCATCCAGGTGCTGTCCTTCCTTTGAATAAAAGTACGTGCACACGGAACAATATGTGTTTGAAGAGCACATTCAAATCCAAAGACCCACAGAACACAGGATTGCTGCTTTGGGCAAAGTTGTGGGGTGAGAGTGGGGAAGGGTTTAAGAGGGAATCTGTACACAAATCAGTCCGCACACATACACAAAAGGGTCCTTGCACGGGAGAGTAGGGTTCATTAAAGCCTCTGCCCCTGAGGTTAAAAGAAAAAAGAAATGGTGCGTGTTCTCCCAATTTTTATCTTCTGCATATAGTTGAGATCTCAGCATATATTCAGTTTTGTGTTCTGGTTTTGTGCTGAACACCATATCTCATGTGGTGGAAATGCTGTGTGAGCATACATGTTGTGATGGATATGGGTATTCCCTTTGTGGATATAGTCTAATTTATGAAAGCTGCCCCTACTGTTAGTGCTTAGATTGTTTTAGGGTCTGTAAAACATAGTGTGATGAACATCTTTGCATATATTTATTTGGTCACATTTCAGGTTATCTACTTAGAAAGAATAGTGCTCCATTCACTAACTGTGTAACCTTAGGCAAGCTATTTATCCTGTGTCTCCCTTTCTTCATGGATTGTTGTGAGAATTTAATGGCTTAAACCTCTAACCGGATTAGAGTGTGTCTGGCACATAATAACCCACTTAATAAATGGTAGCTATTACTATAGTGTTATTTCTAGAAACAGAAGCACTGGGTTAATTGGTATGAACTTTTCTTTTAAAGCTCATCAGTCATTGGTTCATTCAATAAATATTTATTGAGTGCCTACTGTTTTGTCTTGGCATTTAGACAAAGTAGACAGCGTAGACAAAAATCCTCGCCCTGGTGGAACTAAGCTACCACGGTAAATTTAAAAAGTAAATGAGATATATGCTGTGTTACATGTTAGTGGGCATGACAGGTAGCAGTTCGGTTGTGGCCAGCTTCAGTGGTTCTCCGATTCAGATGTGCCCAGCGTTCGGCCCGTCTTCTCACCTTTGCATTTTTCCTTCTTCATTCCACGAGTCTCAGTTAGGGGAGGATAAATCCCCAAGGTTCTCCTCTTGTTCACTTTGGTTCCTCATCAGGGTGGTGTTAAAACGGCTGCCCATTTTCAAGTCTGTCACCCCCTCTGTGGATCTGCAGAGGGCTGTCGTCAGGAGACTGTCGTTTGAACCAGTGTCACTAATGGTGCTGTGTGGACTAGTTCACTTCTCTTTGTGCTGTTAGGCTCTGCTTCAGACAGCTCTGTGATACCATCCTGACGTCCTCGCTTCCGTCAGATGTGGTGTCCCCTGTACCATCCTGACGTCCTCGCTTCCGTCAGATGTGGTGTCCCCTGTACCATCCTGACGTCCTCGCTTCCGTCAGATGTGGTGTCTCCTCAGGGCCCCTCACTCTCTGTACATCGGTCCTAGCAGCAGCCACTCAAACAGTCATTCTTTGTATTACAGTGTACATCTTCTCCCCTCATTCGATTTTGGATTATTCTGGTCAGGGACTATGAGTGGGTCATCTCTGAATCCCTAAAAGGATTAACATTCAAGGAGTTTTTGTTGAATTGACTTTTGACCTCCCCCCTTGGTGTCTTTTGGGCTTCCTTCTGGTAAACACGAGGTTAGTCATGACTACATTCGTGACGACCCCAGAAGTGATTTGCAGCAGTCTATGGCCAAGAGCAGACCCTTGGCAGCTGGAGCCTGTATAATTGATGATTCTGCCCTTGGTGACATCTAGATGTGGCCTCTGGCAAGCTCCGTGACGTGAAATGATTCTTTCCTAAATTGACCTCATCTTGGAGAGGCTGTGTGATGGGTAATGTTGGTCACCAGATCCCTTCAGACACCCTCCACGTTCCAACAGGTTGCTCCTACACAGAGCATGTGTGCATTTTATATGGTTAGTAAATAGAAAATATTTCCTCGGGAAACTGGAGACACAGTGACTGCGTAACTTTGGTGTATACAGATGAACGTCCGTCTTCAGTGTAGCGTCTCTGGTCTGTTCCCGAACGTTTGTGGTGGCATATGTTTGTTTCCAGTGTCCCGTCGGCGCCATAGACAGTTGTCTGGGCCATAATTTTCTCATTTGAAAAATTAATGCGTTTGTGTTTTTTATATTTATTTGCCCATTTAAAATGTATATTTTGCTTAGTTTTAAAATGCATTTAAAGTTGGTGAAAAGGATATAGAGAACACAAAGACATATATCAGAAGTGAGAAAAACAAGGGAAAACAGAGATAGGCCCACGAGCTAGAGCCAGCTGTGAGGCTGCTAGAAGAATGTGGAGCGCGTGGGTCATTTGCCATGACCGTGCCCTCTTTCCGTGGTGGGCTATGCAGCGGCCAACAGGGAAAGGGGGTTTCAGCCAGCTGCCTGGTTCCCAGAGCTCATCCGTGACATCCTAAGTCACAGACAACAGCAGGACAGAAACCGTTAGCGTCCTGTTGGCCTGGGACAGGCCTTAGGCAGCTCGCCCCTGTTTTCTTCCGTGTTACGGCACTGCCTCTCCGAATGGCGAGGATCCCCGTCCCTCCTGTGAGGCGCTCTCAGCTTCTCTCACCTGGAGATACTCCTTGTTTTCTGATAGTTTCACTTACAACAACACAGTCATTAAGTTGTGTCGCAGTCACAGATGGCAGTGGCCTGGCCCTGTCCCACCTTGTGGCATGCTGAGGCACCCCGAAGGGGTGCGATTTCCTGTACCGATGGTCCCTGAAGGCATTTCAAACTTTGCTCCGTGAAATGCTTTATTTGAACACAAAGTAATGTTCTTTATTTGTTCAGTTTTTTTTGTCAATACGTACAGGCATAGAACTCATTCTAATCACAGCCGGCTTGCTCACTGTGCACGCGTGCCTCTGTGGTCTCTGGTGATGCACGTTTGCTGTCCGCAGCGTGCATTTCTGGCACATGGACCGAAATACTTACAGTGCACACAGTGTGTTCCGTGTTTTCCCAGCCAGCTAAGATTGTATAGTTTTCTCAAATATATTTATTGTTTTGTTTTGGGGGCAAAATTATGCTTAGAGACTGAGACTACCTTTGCCAGTAGCTTATTGAACACAAGTTCTCTGCAGAAAGTATAAGAATTTCACAAGCCAACAGCATATAGGATGTTGTCTCTTAATAAGCCAGTAAAGGAATAACAGTCCAAACCAGCGATAGGGTCATCACAGTGCTGTTCAGGCAGGGGGTGAAGGGAATGCAGTCCAGGTGTAGATGAGGAGTACCTGTTTGGAGCTGGTGCTCAGGACTCAGCAGCCGGGACCTGACGTCACTGGAGCACGTTGCTAGGGAACATGCAGGTGTTGAGGGACAGGTGTTCTCAGGGCTGCTAGACCGTTTTCTATCACTGCTGATTAAAGAGTCACCTTTACCACGGCAGCAGCTAGTGTCCCAAGGGTCTTTGAAGAGCTGTCTAGATCAGCAAAGGGTATCCTTGCCCAGAGAGGACATCTTTGGATGATCCCTCAAACTCCGGGTCTTTACCGTCAAAGTGTCCCCCGCGGCAGTTTCTTCCTTTGTTCTTATTCATAAGTTCCCGAGGGCCCCTCCATAGCTGAGGTACTGACTGCTCATCACCCACAGCAGCTGAGATGGTGACATCCCGACAGCTGACCTCCCTCCCACGTCAGAGCGGCTTTGCTCTGGGAACAACTTCGTGTCTCCATAAGCAAGTGGCTTCAAAATCATACCGAACAAGATCCAGCGTTTCTTGGATGAAATTAGGATCTTCCTGTGGAAATGTGTATTTTACAAATTCCATTTAACTATCCTATATTATTTCATTTCATCTAGTGTTGGATTATTGAAGTTGATTCTTTGATCTAATATAGCTGGATATCCATATCTCAGGAGTGAGTATGGGAAACACTTTATTCTTGCATTATTACTTATTAACTATTGTATTATTTCCCATACGAACAAATGTGAACCTACTTTTGCCCTCTGTGCGTGTGTGTGCGTGTGTGTGTGTAAATATTTTAGATTACCAATCTGAAAAATCTTGGTTTTGATGATGATGATGTTGTTATTGTAGGCTACCAAAGGAGATTTTTGTGATAATTGTTGTTAACAAAGGAGCTTTTTGTTTTAGAGTTCGTTGTAAGGGGATTCCCAAGTTCACATCTTTTTAAAAATTATTAGCTCATCTAATCCCTTTTTAAAGTAATCAACTTTGAGACCTGCAGGAGCTCACTGAACACAGCATTCTTGGTAACCAGAGCATGGGATCGAATTTTTAACTTGGACAAGATGTTCTAGCATAAGTTACAAGGAAGTGTAAGGTGACCTGTTTCTTGTTGAGTTAAATTGGCTGGCTGTCTTTTTACACTGATTCGTAACCGTCTGCCTAGCCCTTAGAACGCCCTCAGCCACTCTCTCCTCATCCTCTCCCTTCTCTGACCAAAGTTACTCACTGGCTGTCCTATTAGGAAAATCTTCAAAATCTGCTCTCTGAACATCTAAGTACACAGGATTCATTGGCTCACTACCAATGCCTAACCATCAAAGCAAAGGCACCTGACCCATGACATTAAGCTTATCAGCAAGAAGTGACTAATATTTTTTAGTTCAATTCAAAAAACATCTATTGGGCACCTACTATGTTCAAAATACTGTGGATGATAGGAAGACTAATAAATCAATAGTTCCTAATCTTAAATAATTTGCATCCCTGCTTTTTCCTGCTACTTTGCTAGACTTTTAATTTGTTTAATGGTATTTCATGAATTTTTATAAAGTAAGAAACTATTAATTAATGACAATCCTAGATAAAAATGCTTCATTGGAGAGGATGTAGAGCCTATTTGGGATTAGGATTTTCTAGACCCTCAGGGCACGAATGTGGAGATTAGATTCATGATGGGTATCAAGACTTGGGCTTGGTGTAGGCATCATGTCCACGGGAGTGATTGCTCCCATAAGTCCTGTAAAGTGAACAGACCACAGAATGACCGTAGGGGAGACAGCTGGAATGTGCCAGAAAGAGCCCAGATCGAATGAGCCAAGGATAGGAAAGGGCCTAGCAAATGGATCTCCAGTGTATGACTCAATACACAGTTCATCTGTTGTTATTCTGTTGATATTATTTGATTCTGATGAACTTCGCTCAGGTAGATGGCCAGCCATTCATTGGGGCTGTTTATTGAGTGCCTTTTATGTGATAAGCATGGTCCTAGGAACAGAGGATTTAACTGCAGACGAGACAGACCTGCTCAGTGCCCCGTGGAGCTTTTAGACCTGTGGGGGATGCAGACAAGTGGCTAGGCTGGATGGTGTGTAGGCGTGGTGGTGAGGTACAGGGTCGGGTTGGAACGGATCCCTGAAGAAGGGTACTGGGAAGAACCCCCCCCGCAGCAGGCTCACACATTAGTAACATGAAAGGCACCTTCTCTGAGTTACAGAAAATGTCTGCGTGTGGCTGTCACGTTGGAGCCACTTGGTATCTCACTGGGCAGGGGAGTAATTTTCTGAGTCGCTCCATCCAGCCCCCTTCAAATTGCTTGAATTATCACTGCTTTACACTCACAAGGAGCCCCAAAAATGCCTCTGTTGCTTCTTAGAGGGCAGGTCCTGATGTTTGAATTGAGATCTGTCTCGGTCTGCTCTGGCCATCATAACAAAACACATAGATTGTTTGGCTGAAACAGCAGACATTTATTTCTCACACTTCTGGGGCCTGAAAGTCCAATCAAGGTGTTGGCCAATTTGGTTCCTGGACAGAGTTCTCCTCCTGGCTTGGAGGCACCCACCTTCTCACTGTCCTCACATGGCGGTGGGGGCTCGGGAGAGAGAGACCACACGCTTTCTGGTGTCTCTTCCTTTAAGGACACTAATCCCATCATGATGACTGCTCATGATTTACTCTAATCCTGAATACCTCCCAAAGGCCTCATCTCCAGATACCGTCACATCGAGGGTTAGGGCTTCCACAGATAAAATGGAGGGTGGGACAGTAACATTCAGTCCATCACAACATCTCATTTGAAATTTTTATTTAACCTAAAAGAGTACATTTATACATTTTCTGGAGGGAATAAAACCTCACACTGGCTATGAATAGCTTTGCTGGCTTTTGATTTTTCAAGATCAAGAAAAATATATCTAGAAATAAACAATAAAACTCCATTAACTAAGAGCTTCAAAGGGACCATCTTACTAAAGGCAATAAATCTGTTTAGAGAAAGTTTGAGGATCAACTTATTAATAGCACTCAAATCCATCAAGTTTTCTTTGTTCTTTTAAATTTACGAGACTGAATTAAAAACAAGCTTCCCAGTCTATCATGTATCATTGAAAACCAAAACACAATAGCATTTGTCTTGTTACCCACCAGGAGGCTGTCAATCTATTATTTATTTTTTATTAAAGGTACAAATTCCAGAGCAAGGCCTGTGAATAGCCAGGAGAAATAGGAGAGGGAGCCTTTCATCTCTGCTCAGTTCTTCCCCCGTGACCCAGGTCAGCAGTGATTTGATGTTCCCGCTATTCTTACAAATGTGTTTGTTTACCTGGACTGTGTTCAAAGGTAAAGAAAGAAAGGGGGAAATGAGGAAAATCACCAGTCGGACTTTACATTTCAGAACAGACTTGAAATTGTAATTTGACAAAGCTACATTATCATTTCCAGCTCTCGACAGACTTTTCCATCAAACCAGTTGTAAGTGGGATCTCCTCTGGATCATTATACGTGATGTAGAATTGTAGTGCTGCACCATTCAGACTTCTTCCTTATGGTCGTCACCCCAAGTAGGTCCCGTGGGGCCACCATTGTTTACTGAGTTGACAGTGGCTGCCCCAGGTGAGGGCTTCTGAAATGACACCAGACATCTCGCCTGCTGTGAACTAGCTGGGGGTGGCCTGTTCAGAGAAAGCCTGTGCTTCCTCAGGGTGCCAGTGAGAGGAGCAGAAAGCACTGAGCAAGATGTCCCGTGTGCAGCCCGATGGCAGTGGTGACAGTGGGAGGTCCCTGGAGCTGTAAGCTGTTGGTCTTTTAAGGAAGGGATCCAATGCGTGGACACCAGGCCCTCAGCTCCACAGCAGAGAACCTCGTCACGGGAATGTTTTGCTTGCACCATAGTTACGCTGTCAGCAGCCTTGCCCTAAGAAGCCGTCGTGGTCAGTTCTCCTATTTCCCCCTGTGTGGGAGACACTGCTTATCCCTGGGAGATCGTGCGCGGTCATGTACGTGGCAGTGTTTTGCCTGCGTTAAGCCCATGTGCGCAAACTTAAAGTAGTGTTTCTTTATTGCCCCAGAAACTAGAGCTTTTACGTTTTGTTCCTGATGTTTTCTTGATTCAGGGGAGGGTGTGTGCTTGTAAATCATATACACAGCCACTGCGGACAGAAGTCAGCTGCTGTTTGCTGGGACTGCCCGCACCTGCCTGTAGGGACCGGCAGTGTCATGTCCCTTGTAGCTGGTGGGCACGTGGGGAAGGTCTGGGCTCTCGGTGGGCATCGTCTGCGTCATCTTTCCTCGTGCCTTTGCAGCTGCCTCCTGGCATGACCCCTTGTGTCTGGTCCACCTCACAGAGTCAGGGCCGAACACGAATCCCCCCGGAGCCTGGGCATGCTGGGGAGTCTCCCTGGCTCTGAGCCTCAGCCCATTCCAAGCGAAATCCATGCTCCCCGTCTGGAATCGCAGACCACGCAGCACCACCACAGCCCACCTTTGCATTTCTTTTCCTTACATGTTGCTACAAATCACCTAGTCCCAGCAACAGTAACGGTAGTAACAACTGCGCTCCCAGGTGGGTCCTATCGTTCACCTGTTTTACAGACAGGGAAAGGAGACTGGGGAGATGGGTGCCCAGCCTGAAACCCACAGCCAGCAGGTCTGAGCACCAGACCAGTCCAGCTGTCTGACTGGGGCGGAGCTCGTAGCCAGGGGCACACAGCCCGTCTGCCTGCTTGGCTGGCACAGGCTGCAGCGGTCTGTGGGCCACATGCCCCCGGAGCAGGCCCTTCCGTGCTCCCCGGGCTCCCTCACCACAGCTGCTCCTGTCTCAAGGGCCGCCTCTGTGCCATCGATCCTTAAGAGCAGTTTCCCTCGCTCCGTGGAATCCCCATGGAACGTTTTCATTTTTCTGCTATTTATTGAATCCTGTCCGTGTCAGACACTGTGCTAAGAGCTTTCTATGTCTGTTACGTTAAATTAAAGTGAAATAAATGGAGAATTTCGTTCTTGCAGCTGCCCTGTGAGGAAAGCATTCTCTATTTTACAAATGAGAGGCTGGCTTGCATTACGCTTTTGTTTGGTGATATTGTTCCCCAACCATGCCATAAGCTTCTTGAGAGCAGAGACTGCGATTTCCTCATTTCTCCTGCTCTCAGGTGACCCTCGTATGTGCGTACCCCAGAGGCCTGCAGGAGGTGGCTGGATGGATGGCATTTGGAGGCGGTCTGAGCTCTCAGAGAGGGATCAGGAGGAGGAGCGGAGGGGCTGAGCAGATGCTGTCGATCCTCCTAGAACCATGAGAGAGGGCAAGGGCCTCTTTCTGCCCTTCCGCCCCTTTTCTGGATTCCCACGTTTATTTCCCCTGTAGTTTGCATTACTTTTTCTTCACATAAAGAGGCTTCATGGAAGTAACATCAGTGCCAGTGTGAGAATCCAGGCACGGGAGTTTTCTTCCGTCCCTCTGGGTAGATGTAGCCTCCCCCAGGCCGTCCTCATTTTTCTACTTCTTATCTGCGTGGAGCTCAGGGCCCTGTGTGTGACAAGGACTTTGTTATTGAGAGTCTCAGCGGTGCCTAGAGAGCTACCCATACGGAGACTGTGGCAGATAATAGAGCAAAGGCAGAGGCAGTGGGTCTAGGAACTCCCTGGAGGGGCAGGTGGTGTTCCCAGGCCCTCCCTTCTGTTACTCAGGCCTGCGCCCCAAGGAGGGGGCTGTGGGGACAGGAAAGCGTTTTGATAAAGAAACTCGAATTGCAGACTGCGGGCAAATCGGTGTCAACAGTCTCCAGCCTCTGGTGGTTTCTACCTTTCGCCCAGGCTGCACCCACTGGGCCCAGTAGCAGCAGCCTGCTTGCTCTCGGCGGACGAGGGTTAGCACGTGTGCCTAGCGGAGGGAAGCCTGTCAGCTCTGCTCTCCAAGAACATTCTCCACCCTCTGCAGGCAAACTGTTTGCAAACAGAATTTATGATGTTACTATTCAGAAACTTGCCTCTTTGGTGCCCAGCTGCTCTTAAAAGTGACTGACTGACGACGAATAGTTTATTTACCTTGAAATCAGATTCTGTTCAGAAGTTTTAAAACACAAGCACAGTCAGCAGCCCATTGCTAGAAACATGTGAGGATCCCAAACGTGAGGATCACATTCGTGTTTATGTATGTGAGAGGTTGTTTCTATCCAGGTCATAGCACTTACTTCTGAATCATTCGCTGAGCAGCTAGTATGTGTGAGACCCTGCACCTGGGGTCTCCTCGAGACACAGAATGGATAGCACACACGCAGTCTCTGGCCCCGGAGCCTCCACACTTTGAACAGACATAAAACAAGTGCCCCTGAGGAGTGGGGGTGCGGAGGAGGGCACCTGGGGCAGACCATGTCCACCTGCAAGCTCAGAGGGAGCAGCAGAGAGGTGTCCTTGGGACACCACCTGGTTCAGCAGCAGAGAGAAGGTGGCAGACATCTCAGGTGGAGGGAGCATCTGGGCGGAGGAGAGCGCTGGGCCTGTGGAGCCCGGGATGCCCAGTCTGGTGGGAGTGGGGGTTACAGGCCAGCAGGCTGGTAAGAAAGCAAGCTGGCGTCCAGTTTGGGGTCAGACACCACCCGCCCCACCATCTCAGGGGGAACCAGCCGCCAGTTTGAGGTGGCTGAGGATCGACAAGTTTCTAAGGCTTGTACATCAAGGAAAATAAATGGATTTGAATCATTTTTCTGAAGTGTATTTTTATAAACCTAGCAAAATTAATTAAAATTGGGAAATAAGCAGATCTTTTGATAAGACTTCTCAGCACCTTTAATATGCCCTGTGCCCTTTCACAGATGTTTGACCACCGAGCCTGAGTGGGACCCACACCGGGTGCACCTTGCTGGGCCTGCCCAGCCTTCTCTCCTTGCTCAGGGCTGCCCACGCACCTGCTCCCTGCCCACTGCACTCACAACCCCGCCCACCTGGCCCTCACCAGGCCCTATCCTGAGTCGGTTGCCTCTCACTTTTGGACTTGGATAGAACGTAGCACCCACCAGTCTTCCCGAGCGGCCACTGGGGGCTGAGTGATGCAACCTGGGTGTCCTGGGGGAGTTAGCGCCTCACCAGGGGAATCTTCGTCCTTGGGAAATGGGAGGGAGCCCACGGTGGATTTGGTGGATTTCCTGCCCTGTCTCCCTCTCCGGAGTGCCTTCTCCCAAGAGCTCTGCAGAGAGGTCAATGTGCCTGGGCAGGGCTGTGCCATCGCAACACCGGGGCGACCCATCGCTTCACCTCTCTGTGCCTCAGTCTGTTTCTCTGCACCCTCTGCCCCAGCTTGTGCTTCCCAGAACCATGTGACATGTAATCCTTGCCTCAGGCCCTGCTTTCTAGGGGGCTGGGCAAAGGCCTAGTCCTGTTCTCACCGAGCACTTGAGAGGTGTCCACAGGGCGGGGCTGGGAAGCCGCAGTCTGATGGCTGCATTGGGGCTGCCTTGGGGACTACTGGGCACTGAGCACTAAGGATGAGCAGCTTCGTGATAGTCCAGAGGAGAGGAGATGCCCCGTGGGGAGCTGACAGTGACTTAGAACTGGGGATCGAGGAGCTCCGGGGAAGATCTGGGGTGGCCGTGTAGACTGGATCAAAGACCTGGGCTCACTGGCTGCTTGGTTTCTGGTGAGGACAGACGGCTCCCCAGCCCCAAGGTGCAGGGTGGTGCCACCGGGCTCCGAGACAGGAAGTGGCCGAGTGAAGGGCACAGCGTGGAAGACCCATCAGGGCTGAGGGAAGGGTGCGGTGTATGAGACAGGGAAAGAGCCCGAGAGCAGAGCAGGCTGTAGCCACTGTTGCCTCTAAAGATGGGGTGTAGTGTGTGCCCGTGGGGAACTATTTCCCTTCTGCCTTCTGAGGCTAGTGGCAGAGACTTTAGGAAGACTGACATTTCAGGGCCTCTGCCTTTGCTTTGTTGCTGGAGGAGACAGTTTGTGGCTCTGTTCAAGCAGAAACGGGAATGAGCTTTCGGATATGCAAATGTGGGCTCCAGAGCAAACTGGCTGGAAGAGAGCTGAACTGCTGTGCTAAATAAAGTGGGGGGTTAACTGGGGGGGGGGCCGGCCGGGGGGAGGGCCCCAGTTACAGGAAGCAGAGCTCCGTGCAGGGTTATTAGGGGAGGGCGGGCAGAAGGTGGCCCTGGCTGGCAGCGAAGTGTGCCACGCAGAATCGCCTGGGATGTGGGTCTAGGGCAGGAGTGCACAGAGAGAAAGGATTGAAGTCATACCAGAAAAATAGGGCCAAGTTCTATTGGTCGGCATGGAGCAGCAGACGAGCCCAGCCGTGGACCAGCAGCTGTGAGCGGGGGCAAGTGTGCCTAGCTGATGTGACCGTGAGAACGTGTCTCTTAGGGATTAGCAGCAAAATTGAGGAGGGCTTTGGACTTCCCACAGCACATGGAAAAGGACAACAGAGCACTTTTATTGCAGTGTCCAAGGACAGAGTAACCTTCGCTGTCAGCTGGATGTCATGGGGGATTTCTTAATGTTTGTGTAGGCAAGGGGAAGGCACTCAGTGGCGACGGAGATGCTGCCATGTCTGTGGAGAGGTGCCGTGTGCTGGGGAAGTGACAGTCAATGTGATAAGAGGCCATGAGATTTTTTTTTAAGCCATGAAGGTCCAAATAGGATTAACCGGTGTTATAGCAAAGCAGTCGTCATGCTTGCTACCTGTAGTAGGAGGAGAGGAGGAGAGGAGGAGGAGGAAGAGGAGAGAAGGAGGAAGGGACAGTGGGACCAATGCAGAGGTTTGGGGACGGGCACAGTGGGCGCGGGCGGAGGTTCTGTCGGGGTGATTCTTGGGCGTAGGTGAGGTCTTGTGGAAAGGGCTGCGTGTGGGTCAGACAGGACAGCTGAGTTCTAACACCAGATCTGCTGGGCAGGAGGGGGGCAAAGACGGGGAGTGTGGGGGTGGAGAGAGGAGACGGCCAGGAGTGGTGGTCAGAGGGGTTAGACGGTTGGAGATTTTCAGCAGTTGCTGCTTATATAAGTCAGAGGTCTCCAGAGAAACAACATATGTATGAGAGAGACTGATGATGCGTGTTGGCTTACACAGCAATGGGGCCTCAGGAGCCCCAGGGTCTGCCGTCTGGGCTGGAGCCCCAGAGAACTGGGTCTGAGTCTGAAGGCCTGAGAAGCAGCAGTGGGAGGACAGATCAGTGCTCCAGCTGAGACAGGCTCGAGGAGGGCCAGTTCCTCTGCTGTTCTGTCCCTTCCCGGCCCTTAAGTGGATTGTGTGAGCCCCACCCACAGTGAGAAGGGCCTCTGCTTCACCCAGTCCACCAACTCAAATGCTAACCTCTGCCCAAACCCTCAGGGACACACCCAGAGGTGATGTTCAACCAGCTCTCTGGGCATCCTGTGGCCCAGTCAAGGTGACACAGAATGCACGCTCCCACTACTCCGTGACCCCTGTGTGTGCCTCCGATCTCACATTGGAGCTCAGCTCCTCCAGGGCAGGGACCCTGTCGTCTTTGTTTTCTCTGCAACCAGCACAACCCTTTCCATGTGCTAAATGTTCAATAAGAATGTGTTGGATGGTTCATTGATCCAATAAACTTATGCCTATGCCAATACAGAATTGCTCTCGAAAAGCTGTGGGTAAATCAATTCTTGGTAAATTGAATCTTATTTCAAATGTACAGAGATGTTCAGCATTTAAAGAACCCCAGGTGACTCTGGGAATCCAGGTGTCCTTTACTGTGTTATATTCATGCTGTACAGATAAGGAAGCTAAGTTACAGAGAAATTGTGTGACGTGTCACCATCTGATTTGTCGGTAAAATGGAAGGTTTCTGAAAGCAGAGTGTGCCTGTTGTTTATGTAGAGAGTGACCTCGTGAAAAGCCCATCTGCGGGGTTTATAACATTAGCTCAATAACATCATATTTTTAGCAGTATTTGTCTTTAGTCTGCAGATACTTAGTAGATTTGTTTAAATTAAACATTATTTCAGTGACATACTAATGAGCAAAGTCGATGCAGTCATGCACTACATAACAGCGTTTGGTCAGTGATGGACCGCCCATACGCCAGTGGTCCCATAAGATTATAATGAGCTGGAAAATTCCTGTCACCTAGTGACATTGTGGCCGTCATAACATCATAGCTGACACATCACTCAGGTGTTTGGGCCGTGCTGGTGTGAACCTACTGCACTGCCAGTCGGATAGAAGTGTACATACATGACCTACAGTACATGCTTGATCATGATAGCAAATGACCGTGTGATCACACCTCAGAGCCAAGGGGTGAGGTAGGCTGTGCCATCTAGGTGTGTGGGAGTGCTTGCTATGATGTTCGTGTGATGAAATACCTGAAGACACATTTCTCAGAACACGTCCCCGTCCTTAAGCAACACACGACTGTACTGAACAGTTCTGCAGTTTATGGCAGGGTAATGAGTAAAACAAAACACAAAAGGACATACAAACAGAAAGCTTTGGCTGGGAAAATTCCCTTGTGAAAAACCCTGGGCTCAAAGCATTTCGTTTTCTTCTGTGACTGTGGGGATGATGAATGAGGAGACAGGTGCCGAGTCCTGGGGTCCTGAGAGAGTGTTCCCAGATTCACTGTCGAGGTGATGAACATCTTTTCACTCAGTGGCTTAATGTTAAGTGTGAGCAAGATGTTGCAAAAGATTTAGTGAAACCTTTTGAACACTTTCCTGATTGAATTATTCATTTTAAATTGATCGGGTTTTATCAACATCTGTATTGGGTTGATTTAGTGTCTTCCTGCTCTGTTCTAGAATAAAGTAATTTATCAGATGCGAGAAACTTGAGAAAAAAGCAGAGCTACTTTGGATCGCTGTTTTGGACGACCCAAATGAAAGAAATCGGAGAATCAAAGCGTGGATTGCATTTGCTCTTCTCTCTCTGCCTAGGCATTGCACATGGCTTCTGCTTGTCAGAAAGGATTTGGAAGCTGTCATTTACTCCAGAGAGGCTCCCTGCCCCTTTGGGATTTTAGTTCCTTGACATGGAGCAGTAAGTCAGACGTGAGGGGCAGGAGTTAGTCTGTAATGACATTAGTTAGCTGAGAGCTGCTCTAAAGATACCCACTCTGTGGGGTGGAAATTGTTGCCCCCTTTTACCAATGTGGAAACTGAGACTCAGGAGAAAGAGACTCGACCCCACAGTGTGTCCATCAATACTGTCTCTGTAGCCTGAGTGCTTCACGTATGTTATCAGTGTCGGCTGCTGAGACCACTAGTTTTTGAAGGCAGTGTGATATTACGTATGGAACAATGTCTTGAATGACAATCCTATTTGGGCAATGTGACAAATATGTATCAATGGAATTCGACGTTCCAGACTCGGTGTGTGCTCTTCACAGTCTCCCCTCAGCCAGAACCGGGTCTTTCGGAGCTGGTTTCGCGGTGCTGGCTCAGGGCTGGTGAGCGAGAACTGTTTTCACGTCAGCATCAGTATAGTTTTGGGGTGAACTGTGCTGGGTTCATACAATGGAAAACTGAAAAGGAAATGCAGAGCTGTAGCAGGCGGCTTCAGGCCGCGCTCCAGCCCTTTGAGGGCACCTGTGTCGTTGCTTCACGTGCTATGGGTACTCCTGAGTAAAAGTTGAATTTCCATGGATTTGAGGTAGAAACATATATAGTCTTTCTTGAATTCTACTTGGCTCGAAGTAAAGAAATAGATTTAGACTTGTTACCGCCTTTCCTTTGCCTTTCTTTTGATTGACGTGTGAATAAACAGTGGTATAGACAAAATACCAATAGAGGGCAGATTATGGATAAATTGGATAATAAAACTGTAGAACAAAAATTTATTATTTTGAAATTATATAATAAGTTTAATGAAATAAACTATACCAAAAAATGAAGTAACAATTTAAAATCTTTCTTTTTTTATGTTTTTATTGATTTTTAGATAGGAAAGGAGAGAGAGTGAGAGAGATAGAAACATCAATGAGAGAGAAACATCAATCAGCTGCTTTCTGCACACACCCTACTGGGGATCGAGCCTGAAACCTGGGCATGTACCCTGACTGGGAATCCAGCTGGTGACTTCTTGGTGCATGGGACGATGCTCAACCAAATGAGCCATGCCAGCCATGCTGAAGTGACAATTTAAAACATTCTGTTTAGTATCTAAAAAATGAATACTATTAAGTTTTAAATCACAAAATTACAGTAATTTCTTGCTTTATGCAACAGAGATCTATTAATAAAAATCAAAATTATAGCCCAGCCGGTGTGGTTCAGTGGATTGAGCGTAGTCCCATGAACTGAGAGATTCTTGGTCAGGACACATGCCTGGGTTTCAAGTTCGATCCCCAGTAGGGGGTGTGCAGGAGGCAGCCAATGGATGTTTCTCTCTCCCTCTTTCTCTTAAGAAAATAAAATAAACAAAAATTATAAACATGTTTTGGGGAAGATGGCTAGTTTTAAATAACTGAGTGTGCAGCCTCAGTTCCTCTCAGTGGTTCTCCACCTTAGTTGCACGTTGAAACCACCAGGGAAACGGGAAAACAGCACAGATTGAATGGTCTGGGTGGGCCTGGTGTCAGCGTTTCACACATCCCTCAGGAGGGGCTGATGTGCACCCAGCGTTAAGAGCCCCTGATTTTATCGCAATAATTCTTCATTATATTTGGTGATTTTTTTATAGGTGGGTCTCCATTTTAACATTTTGACTTTAGAGTTGTACTGCTCTGTGGAAGGCAGCTCAGATCAGCTTATAGGTAATTGAAAGTGTTGACCTTTACCTTTAAAGTCTTTATGTGGTAGGTAGCAGTTCCTGCACAGATTACCCTTTTCCTTCTGCAGCATCATAATGCTGAGTGCCAGGACCTAGGTGTTTGAAACCTCCCAACAGACCCTTTTTAAACTGCTCCAAGCCTGCAGGGTATGGCAGGACAGAGCAGTTAATTCAGTCCTTTCATCTGATTGACGTGGGGAGGATCACTGGCCACCCAGGGGAGGCCTTGCCGTTATTAATTCCTTTCTGGACGTCCTTTACATGTCTGCCCAGAGGCCTTGGCATTGGCCACGCTGTGAAAGTCGCGAAGTTAAAGAGATCGTTTGCGCTGCTCATCCAGACAGTAAGAGAAACACACCCTCCCCTGGGAGAACCGGCTCTGCACAGAGCGCCTTTTTGGGGTGTTTCTTGGTAGAATTTGCAGTGGGCCTGCCATGCGTTGATGGGTGGGAAAGGGTTGCTGATCATGATGGGGCCACAGCTGCTGGAAGCCACCCATGATCTTTGCAGGCATTTGGGGGGGGGGGGTGTATGCACATACCAGGATGTACATATATTATTGTTTTTGTAGTTCAAACTTGAAGCTCGTTTTTAAAATATTTGTGAAATCTGTCCAAAGTGAGGAAAACATTTAAATTGGTGTCTCTCGAACTTTTGTGGGCATTTCGGATCAGCCCAGGATAGGATCCAAAGTTTGAGAGGCGCTGATTTACACCCCCCCCCATGCCACTTTTCTTAGAGGCCCTGATACAGATCACAAACCCAGCTATTGGAGGTTCTATATAGAAATAAGTGAATATATTTTACCATTTGTGGAAATAACAGTTTTGAAACTGCAAAGGCCTGTGTATCACTATCTGCTCTATTTTTGGAAGTAATGGAGGAAGTATTTCAGCAGGATTACTGCCTGTGGAGTGAGGAATTTCTTAGTATTTGACTGACCACCTGCTGATAATTTATTTCCTTTGAGCTCCTCAAGTCATTATAAGAATCACCCAACAGTTTGAAATAGAAATGATGTCTTCCTATAAAATGTCAGCTATCTGTTGTAAAAATATTACATACCATTTAAAAATATAATTGCCCCCCCCCCCCCCCTTTACATTCAGACATTTCAGAATAACAGAATCCTTGCAGAACTAGGAGCTCTGGAGTCTCGGAGGCCTTGCACCTCTGAGAACTGCCTTCTGCTTTAAGTCCTTTAATAGTCTGGGCAATTATAACCCCACTCACCGCCCTTCTCTTTCTACCTCCCGGTCCTTCTCGACATTTTAATGATGCCGTTTGTGTCTTGCTGCTGATAAATCCTGCCCAGTGGAAGTTCTTTATTTATTTGTCCCTGGGCTGGATTTCATTCTCTGTTTGCTTATCTCGTTCTGTTTCCTTTCTGAGGGCTGCAAACATCCTCTCCACGCCCTTGTATAACTGCACAGCAGGCTGACGGAGACTGGAGGCTCCTGCTGTGGGAGCCCTGTTTGGGTAAATGTCACCGCTTTCAACAAAGAAGAACTTGGCTAAATTGCAACTCCAGAAAGAGCTTAGATTGCCATCTTAAACATTTTATCTGACAATTTGAAAGTACGAGTTTGCTGCATGGCTCTGAAGCACCTGGGGGTCACTTATGACTATCCTTGGGGTGAAGGGGAAGGGCTGCTAATCGGGATTAGTGATCTGGAGTCTGTGCCCTCCAGGCTTGCAGGGTTTGGGGCTTGAGACAGGCACCTGGGAAAAGATACTCATCTGTAAAGACTTTGTTGCATTACACCTGGAGGGGGTGCCAAAGAGAGATCCGCCCTCTGTTACTGTTGGGAATGTATTCCATTTGGTTCAGCATCTGCTATTTTAGAGTCTTACTCATTTAAGGCTTATTTCTAGACGTTAAGAACATCCTTATGAAGTAATGCTTCTTTCCTCAGCACCTCAGGACTTTGCAAAGGGGCACCTGCCTTCTCGTTTCCACCCCACCATCGCAGCCCCCACCTCCCTGTCTAATGTGGAGGAAACTCCCAGAGACCGTTCCCACAGGGCTGTTCTCCCCTCCAGAAGGGCCATGACCACGGGTCAGCCACCCTTTTCTCAAATTGTACTTTACTCGGGGATCTTGGTGATCCTGAAAGTACTCAGCTCATCTTTGTATAATTCTGGTCGTTTGGAACGTTATTTTTAAGAAAACTTTGAAGATGTCTTGTTATGATGCTTTTCTTCCCCAGTCTCAAATTGCATGGGTCAGCCTCACCTCGGGACCCAGTCCAAAGGGAGGTACCCCGGGCAACTGGGGAAAACCTTTTAGCCTCCAAGAACGGATGTCCAAACTTAAGCCAACTGTCCTCCATCCTTCCCTCGTCGACCTCTCCTGTGTCCCCTCCGGTTCCCCTCCATTCTCTCTCCCCTTCCTCCTGTTCACTGGCTACTGCTGACACTCACAGTCGAAAGCCTGGCCCTTCTCAAGAGCACACGTGGCCCAGTGGGTAAGAGCATGGACATTGCTGATGGGTTCCCTGGGCACTAGTCCTGGTGCTGCCATTCCCAGTGTGTGTGTACCCTCGAGCAAATTCCTGGACCCCTCTGTGCCTCAGTTTCCTCATCTGTAAAAGAGTGAAGAGAATAGTACTTCCATGCTTAGCACAAATTGCTTTTACTTCCTAAGTATGTTATTTTAACAGTTCTATTGAGATATAATTTATAGACACAAAGTCTTCCTGTTTAAAGTATAAATTCAAGGTTTTGATGTTTACGGAGTTGTGCAGCTATCACCCTTCTCTAATTTTTGAACATCCCCAAATAAACGGCGGACACGCTTGCCTCTCCATTTTGCCCTGCTGCTGGAGTCCAGCCGGATGCCCAGGACCTGATCCTTTTCCTGGCCAGCACATGGCCCAGTGAACCCTTTCTTTCATTAGATTTTGGCCGTGAAACTTTGCTTAACAGTAATATCTTGCAAAATTACTGTGCGCTATTGTAACCAGGAAATTGACATCAATGCAGTGAAGATACAGGACATTACATCACCACCAGGACCCCTGATTGCCCTCCCACTGTCACACCCGCCTTCCCCTGCCTCCGCCCCGGCCCTTGCAGCCATGCCTCTGTTCTCTATTCCTATCATCCAGTCATCTCAGGAACGTTGTATAAAAGGAATAACGCTCTCCGTGACCTTTGGGGAGCAGACTTTGTGGTGCTTCACCCCAGTGGCTGTGGGTGTTTGTCCCTTTTTATTACTGAGTAGTAAACCACATGGGGATGTCCCACACTTTGTGCAAACATTCCCCTTGGAAAGGACAGTGGGTTGTACCCAGTTTTTGGCTGTTATGACTAAAGCTGCCGTTAACATCTTGTACAGGTTCTTGTGTGAACGTAAGTCTTCATTTCTTTGGGATAAGTGCCCAAGAGTGGAATTGCTGGGCTGTGTGGTAGTTATATGTTTAGTTTTACTGGAACCTGCCAAGCTTTTCTGAGTGGCTGAATTCCTTTACGTATTCATCAGCAATGTGTGAGTGATTCAGATTTTATTTATTTTTTACATCCTCAGCATTTGGTATTGTCTCTGCTTTTTAGTTGAGCCATTCTGATAAGTGTGTGCTGATAATTCATTGGGGTTTTGATTTGCATTTCTCCAGTGCTTCATGATCTGACCATCTTTTCATGTGCATATTTTCCATCTGCAGATCCTCTTCAATGAAACCTTTGTTCAAATCTTTTGCCCATTTTCTATTTGGATTGTTCATTTTCTACTGTCGATTTTTGAGGGTTCTTCATACGTTGTAGATTCTAGTTCTATTTCAGATGTGTGATTTGGACATATTTTCTCCTAATCTGTGCTTGTCTTTTCATCCTTTTCACAGGGACTCTTGTAGAATAAAAGTTTTTAATGTTGATAAGGTTCAATTGGTCATTTTTTATCTTTTATGTATTGTGGTTTTAGTATCAGGGCTGAGACTTTTTGCTTACCTTTAGATGCTAGAGATTGTCAGGATAAAACTAGGCTAAAAAAATGAGTTGGGAAATCTTCCTTTCCTTTTCTTAAATTGTGTAGAATTGATGTGAATTCTTTAAGTGTTTAATAAAATTCTCCAGTGAAATTATTTGGATCTGGGGATTTCTCAGGAACTTTTTTTTTTTTTTTTTAATCCTCACCTGAGGATATGTTCCCATTGACCCTAGAGCGACAGGAAGGGAGAGAGAGAGAAAGAAAGAAACATTGATGTGAGAGAGAAACATCAATTGGTTGCCTCCCGCAAGCACCCCGGTCGAGGATCAAACCCTCAACCTGGCTGTTTGTCCTGTCTGATAATTAGACCTGAGACCTTTTGGTGTATGAGACAATGATCAGTCAACTGAGCCACACCGGCCAGGGCTTCAGGAGTTTTTAATTAAAAATTTAATTTCTTTAATGTGTTTTAGGTCTTTTTAGGCTGTCTACCTTTTTCGATCTTGCTAGAAGTTTGTCAGTTGTAATTTTTCCTTCAATAATCAGCTTTTTGATCCATTGAGTTTCTGTATTGCTTCTCTTTTTCAATTTTATTGATTCTGCATTATTATTATTATTTTTTTTCCTTCCACTTACTTTGGATTTATTTTAATCCTGATTTTCTTTTCTTTTTTGAGGTTGGAAGTTAGGTTATTAATTTGAGGCTTTTCCTCTTTTCTGATGTAAGTTTTTAGTGCTATAAATTTTCCTCTCAGCACTGCTTTAGCTGTGTCCACATATTTTGATATATTGTATTTTCACTTTTATTCAATTTATGTAGTTTTTAATTTCCTTTCAGACTTTCTCAGACTCATGGATTATTTAAAACCTTGTTTACTTTACAGGTGTTTAAAGATTTTCTGTTGTCTTTTTGTACTGATTTCTAGTTTGATTCCCTTATGGTCAGAGGTTACACTCTAAGAATTTAGTCCTTTTAAACATGTTGAGGTTTGTTTTTATGTCAGGAACACATAGTTGCAAGAGCTTAAATACACAAGTATATATGAGAATCTAGTTGTCTTTTATTAAGCCAGACATTGCAGAAATTTGGGGGAAAACAAGGGGTGGAAACAGTGCCACTCTTTTCAATTTTTCAAATAATATACTTATTTTTCAATTTTTCAAATAATATACTTATTTTTCAAGAACACACTTTTTGAAAATAAAAAGAAGTGTTCCTGAATAGCTCCATGCACTAAAATAACAGAACTTACAGGGAACATGGTGTTAGGGGGAGACCAACAAAAACATATGGAATTTTGCAACCAGGCACTAATAAAAAATAATACTCCTAGTAATTTTTTTTCATCAAGTTGCTATTTTGATAAAGTGGAAAAAGCCTTCTGAGTGTATCTGCACCTGCAGCTTATCTCCATGGTGTGATGTCTGGGAAGGGAAGGGGTTCCTGAAGCCCCTAAACCAGGCACTACTTGCATTAAACTCAGGAAGGTCTTCTTGAATTTTAGGGTAGTGTTTTGTTTGTTGTTATCATTGTTGATTATTGTTTCCTTTTAGTTTTCAGGCTCACTTTTAATAGATGATCAAGATTGGCTATGATTGCATTATAACATTACTATGCTGGGGGAAATCAAATATAAATGAATACCACTTTCAAGTTCTACCAAGATCAGCTTTCTGTTTATCAAACACAAATGTCATAATTTGGGTTAAAAAATTAGCTTTAGCAAAACTGTACTATATGTTTTCTGTATTTGTTTACTATTGATCTCTCCTAACTGGAATATAAACTACACAAAGATATGATTTTTTTAAAAAAATTCACATCTGTATTTTCATCTCATAGATGGGGTGCCATTTAACAAATATATGTTGAATGAAAGAACAGATAATAAAATCAATATTTAGACTTCTCTGGAGTTCTGAAACAATTGAAAGTATGAACACCTGTTTTGTTTTGTTTTGAAATGAACAACTTATTTGGCTTAATTGCTTACATTTAAGACAGCAACCTGATTTATGTGTGTTATTTAAAAGGCCAAAAGTAGATGTGTTTTGAATGAAGCTCAAAATTCAACATTCTGTAAGAAGATGCAATTTTATTTTATGATAGTATGTTTTAATAAAAGCTAATGTGTCTATTGACTGTGCTAAGCACTCTGAACACATTAGCTGATTTAATCCTGTGAAAATTCTCTAGGGTGGCAGTTCTCAAAGTGTGTTCTGAAGATCTCTTTTAGTTCTTGAAACTGAGACCCTTTCAGGGGGTCCAAGAGGTCAGATGCATTTTATAATAGCACTAAGAACTTTTTTGCTTTTATCCTGTGTCGAGATCTTACTGATGATATGAAAGCAATCATGAAAAACTCCCGGGCCTCGAGCAGGTGTATCATTGGCAGCGGTGCCAAACTCTGCCAGTCGGCGTGGTCTTCTCCTCCACCACACACGGCATTAAGAAAAATCCAATTCCAAAGAATATCCTTGATGAAGTAGTAAAAACAATTTCACTGAATTTTGATTCTAATGCGTATTCTGTATTGCAAGTGTGAATCATTTCCAGCCCTTCTGCTGCATACCAAGTTGTGATGATTGTCCCGAAGCCACTTCCTTGTGAGACGGTTTGAACTGGGAACCGATTAACTGCTCTTTTCATGGCACCCATTTTGCTTGAAGCAGCGATTAACAGAAATACATGGCTACTCAGAGTTGGGGATTTGGTAGCATTTTCTTGAAAATGATTAAAATAGTGTTGCATCACTGAAAACAATTGACAATATTTGTTACTACTAATAAAAATTGAGCTTTTAAGCAAAAATTAGAATTTTGGAAATCTTCTATGTGCCACCATGAGCTTGACAGCATCCCATTATTTAAGGGCTTTTCTGATGAGATAGGTAGCAGTAGTGACATGTGATCTTTTCATATTACATAATGAAATGTGTCAACATCTGGAAGAGCTACATAAGTTGATGGACCAGCAAAGGCATGCATGTGCAAAAGATCCATTCACAATGCAAGCTAGGCCAAAGCATTTTAATGAGAGACAGCACCAAAATGTCACAGATAGGGTTTCAGATTCCACATTGCAACTAATCTTTATGAAACTACCACTCATTCAGTTTGGGTTCAGTTTTAAGAATATTCACAATTATCTGAAAAGGCTGTTAAAATATGCCTCCCTTTTCCAACTACATGTCTGTGGGAGGCTGGATTATTTTATATCCTTCAATCAAAACAACACAATTGCAAGAGATTAAACGCAAAAGCGTATATGGGGATCTCATTTTTTTGTTAAGCCAGACATTGAAGAATTTTGAACAAAGAAGTGAAGCAGGGCCACTGTTATTGAGGTTTGGGGGGGATAAGGTAGTTATTTTTCATAAATATGTCTTTTGTTATAAGGTGTAATAACTTTAATTTATTATTTTTAAATGAATTAAGAGATATTTCAAGAATTCTCAGTTTTACTTTCTGATATGATGGAGAAAGCTACAACTCACATAAGCAAGAATCTTGGAGTTATCAATGATTTTTTCAAAAGTTGTGAAGGGGTCCGAAGACCAGAATTCTGAGAACCGCTACTCTGACAGTCTTATTGTTTTGTTGACTGGGAAACCCGCGCATAGGAGGCTGTTACCCAGGCTCACGCAGCTCCTACGGGTAGGGCTGGGGCTTGGACCCAGGAGGTTTCTCCACATGGTCATGATGTCCCTGCCTTCTCTTGGAGACACGTCATGGTTTGTAACTTAGCTAAAATCAGTAGGCCTTGCCTAGGGGAGTGTAGATATCCTTAAGAAGTGCTTTTCAGATGTCCTTTCCTGGGTCTAAGAGGAAATCTTCACCACTGTGAGTCCCTGTTTCCCTGTCAGTATATGTGACGTACAGGGAAAGGTCAAGCACACTTGAGCTTTACTGCTTGGACTTTTGGGCTTTTTATTTCATCTGAGTTGGATTTTGAGGATTATTTGAAAGAATATTGGAAAGAAATATTGAACCATATTCTAGAAAAATGTTGGTTACTCCTGGTAACGCTCCTGTTATTTTGGTGGGTCATACTTTTTCACTACAAACCATAGAAATGACAATTTAGTGCAGTTCTAGTTTGAAATAAACTAGTGGAGAGCTGGAAGCTTATTTCAGTTTGGAGGAACAGGGGACTTGCTTTAATCCCGTTGTCTCTTCTTATGAATTTGAATGCTGGAGCAGATTAGCACAATGCAGGATCACACCAGCCCATAACTGCAGACATGCGTGTTCCCACCATCGGCTGCACTGCAGATTAATTTAAGTGCTGGAGTAGATTAGCACAGTGCAGGATCAAAGCAGCCCATAACTGTAGACATGCATATTCCCACCCTCCGCAGCGCTGTAGACTAATCTCACTGAAAGCTTGGATGGTTTCTTAGGGGAAACACTGGAAGGGTAGGTTCACCCCAGGAGTTCCCTTAAATATGCTGTTAATTTGCACTGATCTCAGAGGAAACAGATCATCAGTTTGAAGTCCTGACTGAATGCACTGGCACGCTGTGCCCAGTGCTGTTTAATGGGGAATCTCGGGGACCCCTCCTGCTTTGCCTATTTTCACATGCACAGATCCAAATACCAAGAAAATACTGCAGATGAACAATTCTACTCAGAGAAAATCCCACACAAATGATGACTTTACAGTGAGATCTAGGAATATGCGAGGCAAGCTTTGGTCTGCTTTCTCGCTTCTGATAACGGCGCCCTCCAGAAAACTTTGGGACAGAGACACGGGAGAGGGTGAGCAGTCTGCCTTTCACTTGCTGGTATGGTGTGTGCTCAGGCGGCCTGGCCCCTGGCTCCCCAAACTCTGCCCCTAACCAAGCTTTGCAGTCTCTGGCGCCCTGCCAGGCCATTCCTCATCCTCAGAGGCCTCGAGGGTGCCAAGGTGTTCCTGTAGCACTGCTTACCTTCCACAGCACAGACAGACAGACAGACAGCCAGGCTTGCACACATCCACGCCTTAGTGGGAATGGAGGAGTGCGTTGATCTAAAAAAAAATCCCATTTGTCGTAGAGGATGGGACAGTGCTTTAACAAGCCTTCCCAAGCCTTTGGGAGCCACTGGGGAGCGGAGCAGCACTAAGACGTCCCTGGGCCCTCACGTTCCGTAAGACCTTGGAGCCGTGGTGCCTGTGAAGCCTGCTCTGTGCAGTGCCCTGGGCTCCCTGGGCATCCCCTTCAGATGCCGTCCTGGCTGCTGCATGGGCACCTCAGCCGTGGGAGCCCCCTGGCTGTGAACCTCAATGAGGGCCCTGCAGACAGTGGTGTCTTGTCTTTGTCCTCTTACCTCCTGGCATTGCCCTTGGCTTGTTGACTGGTCCTTCACTTCCTGGACTCTGGCTGCTCAGGGCAGGGACCAGCTGTGTCCCCAGTGCCGAGCAGCCAGAAGACCCCCACAAAGGCTTGAGGAAGGATGCAGTGCCTTTGTAACTGGGGCAGGAGGGACCCTGAGTCTCCGTCGGTCGTGAGCCGCCTCCTGGGCAGAGCTCTGCGAACACTGGGGGGTGGTGAGGGTCTCCTGGCTACTGGTCGGAGAGGCTGCATGCACAGTGGTGGCCTGACTCACCATTACTCTCCCCGTCATGCCCATCGGCAGGGCCTGAGACGGAACAGCTCGAAAAGCCCTGCTCCTGTGTGTTGTAGTCATAATAGCTTGATTAGTTTTTATTATGTTTAAGTCATATATATATGTGTATGTATATATATGTATATGTGTATATATGTATTTGCTCAATTGTAAGTGCCTTTCACCCTGAAATTTCTGACATTTATCTTTATAAGGTAGGAGTGGAAATATATAAAAGTGACATGCAGAGAAGTTGGCTACTTTTTTCAGATCCACAAAATATGGTAGTACAGCCTGTTGTTGTGTTTGAAGGTCTGTGGCTGGAAAATATGTATAAATATTTCTGATAAGCTGGGAGAATACAGCCTAGGAATTAGCTCTGAGGATAGAGCCCCACCGCACCACTGCCGCCGCCTCCTGACGAGTTGAGCCACCACAGGGTCTACGTAGGTGGTGAGAGAAAGTACCGCTTGAGTGAGCGTGTCCCAGAGCACACAGAGGACTTGTCCTGAGACAGTTCCCTTACAGTGCCATCCTGCAGTGTTGAAGTGTGACCTCTCCATATTTGAATATTTAACTAGAGAACATATCTTATCGTACGTTTAAATTTTATCTCAGAAATACATTTGAAATGTACCACTGTTTTCTTTAAAAAGATTAATATTACTACGATGGAAAGAGCAGTGCACACTGTGAGATTAAATTCCTGGCTTCAATGGGTGTACATAATCACCTGCCAGCAGCTGGATTTGAATGGCTGTGTTTACCAGAAAAGGACCTGCTACCCGCATTTTTCAGAAGAGTTGTTCACAAATGATACATTATGCCTTGTGCTTTTGTTTCTCCCTGGGATTTGAAAAATGAAACTTTCCATTAGTGGTAAATTCATAAGCTTGGGGCATGAAAATGTTTGAATTTGATATAAAAGAAGTTTTGAAAGGAAGATTAGTGGTTTAAACCGAAAGATTAGTCGCCCTGGGAAATTCAGCTGTGGAAAAGCAGAGTTGGGTCGCAGGAGGTCCTGGCCTGGCTGATCCAGGTTCCTGCTGCTATTCCTGCCTGCCCGGCGGGCCCACCTGCTGGGCGGGCCTGCTGAATTCATCGTCACCTTTCCAGAGCCCTGGGGCTCCTCTGCTTTAGACCCCCTTGTTTGTGGTCTGGTGGAGTCCTCTGCTAAGGGAAAGTGGATTATTACTTCTTTATTCACAGTCACTTTAAAGTGGAGGAGAAAGGGGAAGTGAATGAACAGATTACGGTGGCCCAGCCGGAGCGCTCTTGTTGGCCGAGACACAAGAATAGGTAGAGTCTGACTTTCACGGCATCTAGTGGTTGATTCCTGTCCCTTCTGCCGTGAACGAGTTTCTGGTAGTAGAGCCTCCGATTTCCACTGTGAGCAGGTAGTTAACCCCAGGCAGTCCACCCTCCTGGTGGTAGGAAGCCTGGACCCACGGGACATGGCCCCACCTCACAGCTTCTCATCCCCCGGCTTCTCCGTGCAGGTGGTTCTTACTGTGGCAAGTGGGTCGTGGCTCCTTTCTAGATGAGCACAGTGATCTTCACATTGGACAGGGAAGTTCATGATATATCCGAAAACTAGGAGTCCATTTCCGGAAGTGACTTCTGCATCATAAAATGATGATGTTGTCTTGAGAGAACATTAAGTCCATCCCTCTCCTCTGGATGGACCTTAAATCTGTGTTATCCAGATAGATGAGCTTCTCTCTTTCATAAATGATTTATGTTCTATTTAAAAGTATGTGAAAATGGAAATGTCACAGTTTTCCTTAATAATTCATTCCAGGGTCTTATAATGTTCATCGTAAGAATACAGAAGCATACTTCATCTCTGTTCGTTTTTCCTGAGGAACGGGAGATCTTTTAGTTATTATTGGGGAACATACACACACACACACACACACACACACACACACACACACACATCAGGTGGACCCCATGGCTTTTTCCCAGGTCAGAGTTTGATCATCTTATCTCAGAGATAACCCAGTCATTTTTGTTTTTATGGACCTTTTCAGACTCTTTTCTGTTCCACTTAAGGTGTATAAATATCACGGGCGTTCACAGGGTCTGTGCGGATCTGGATACAAATCCTTTTGTCTTTCTCTCCAAAGCTTTTGTGTTTTGTTACCTTTGTACCTTTTTAAATTTTATGATCTGCTGTGTGTATGTCAGAGGTAAACAGTGCCGGGCTTGGAGAGAGACTGTGTTGTTCTGCACATCGGCCGGTCGACATGAAAATACTTGCGGTACTAATTTTCACGTAGACACTTAAGATTCCGCCTTCTTCCTGATGTAAATGTTAGCATCCGTACTAACCATGTTCTACAGTAACTACGTCACAAGGTATTTGGCTTGCCAGCTCTGTGAAACTTCTTTATGAAGAGTTCTCCTACCAGATCACAGTACCCAGCGTAATTTCTGCGTAGTAGAGGTGTGTTTAGTAAACTATGACTTCTGTGAAAAAATGAATTACAGTATTGTTTACATCAAAACCATTGTATCATATATTAAGTTGATGATACTCTGTCAGTTGTGAAACCAAATTCAAATTCTTGAGTGTCTATCTTGAAGCATGTTTTTTTCAAAAAGGTGTATTTCTCATGGCTTACTCTTGTAGGACACTGGAGCCGTGTGACGTGGCATTTCTTTTTCTGTTGTCAAATATAATGCAGATGGCAGGACATTAATAAAGCCTGTTGCTCAGTCAGCCCCAAGGTATCAAAGCTGTAGCCATTGCAATCGAGCTTTATTAGCCTGCTTGGGTCATGAGAGCGGATGATTCAGCCACAGCGCACAGCAAGCAGCGCGATTGGACATGCAGTTGATAATCAAAACCTAAAGGTGCGCTGGAGAGGTAGCTCGGAACACGTGATGGGCAGCAGAAGCAGGTGCCCTCGCAGGACAGGGCGAGGACTGAGTTCTGCCTTGGAGTGACACGCTTCGGTTGCAGCGCCACACCTCTCCACGTCCATTCCCTCGGCAGACCTAGGCTGTGACCTCTGATGGGACAGCTCCCGTCGTCTTTGCGTTTATTTCCAGGGCTGGTTGCAGAATCAGTGTGTTTACTGAACAGAAAGTGTGCCGGTCAGAGATCTCAGAATCCTCCTCGACACCTCCTCTCCCTCACCCCCCCTTCAGTCCATCACTGTCTCCTCTTGCCACCTAAATACTGTTTTAAAGCCACCTGTTGCTCTCCGCCACCACAACCACTGCGATCCCCTTGCCCCACCCACGTCACCTTTCAGAGCATTCGCCTCCTGACTGGTCTGCTCCCACCTCCCTGGTCCCTCTTGACTCCTCCACAGCGCAGCCAGATGAGCTTTTAACAACAGCTCCTTCACAGGCTTTCCCTGTCCTTCTGGAATAATAGCTCATCACCGTCATCATAATATTGACAGTACTGTTGACGAAGGCCTATAAATAGGGTGACCATGTAACATCTTATTCACATGAGAGTACTGGGAATGTGGAGGGAACACCACTGCCAGTCACACGGGGATGGCGTGGAAACCAGGATGCCTCTCCAGCAGGGCGGCACAGGCTGGCCTCCCCGCCGGCTCCCATCCACCCGCCAGCTGCCGCAGAACCACTTGTTTTCTAGCCCTCCTGCTTTCCAAGGTTGCTCACTGCACAGGACCTCGGCACGCGGAACGATCTGAGGACTTGACTGTACTGAGCTTTAGCTCTGAGCCGCTGCATGGGTCTCATTGACCAGGTTACATCTCCTTACGATAGGCGCTTCCACTCCCAGATGCGATCTAACTTTCATTTGTCTGAGTGAGTGCTGGTCAGACTGCAGCATATCTACCAGCAGCAGGATCCAATGGCAGAATAAACTCTGTGAATTCTACCCAGTCAGCACAAACAGAGCCAGCTATATGCACAACTGTTTGAGGAAAAAACAGTCTCAATTTTAACAGTTAATATGCTATTTGATATAGTGATTTCATTTAAAAGCAATTTCATTTAAAAGTCCAGTCAAGTAATTCCACAGATTTATCAAAAATTTGTGTTTAAGCTATGGGTTCCTGAGGAGAAAGCTCCCTTACTGAGACACCTGTGACAATTCGGGTTACATGGAATTGGTAGACTCTGGAACAGATTATCTGGGTTTTCCATCGTGATTTTATCACTTACTGTCTGGGTGCCCTTGAGCAAATGAATTCATTTCCCTGTGCCTCTGTCTGCCCATCTGTGAAACGAGTGTAATGGCATCGGTTTTTTAGGGCTTGCAAGAATGAAATAGGGTAGTACATGTCAAGCACTTAGAACAGTTCCCAGCACAACTCACTGTTCTCTGTGCCACTGTTACTGTATTTACTCACTCAACAAATATTTATTCAGTATCTGCTTTGTTCCTGGAACTGTTCTAGGTGCTGGGGATGCACAGGGTATAAACCAGAATCACTTAATTTCAAAATCTGATAAGTATTGACTGAAATAAAAGTCACCTTTTGTCAGGGCTTGTTGAGGAGGAGCTTTGTTAACTGGAAGGTTGAGAATGAGTCAGCTGCACAGAGCTGGGAGGGGCATCCAGGTGTGAAAGGGCTTCACCTGGTGGAGGGGCATCCAGGTGTGAAAGGGCTTTGCCTGGGTGAGGGGCATCCAGGTGTGAAAGGGCTTTGCCTGGGGGAGGGGCATCCAGGTGTGAAGGAGCTTTGCCTGGGGGAGGGGCATCCAGGTGTGAAGGAGCTTAGCCTGGGGGAGGGGCATCCAGGTGTGAAAGGGCTTTGCCTGGGGGAGGGGCATCCAGGTGTGAAAGAGCTTAGTCTGGCTTCAGAGTTAAAGGCCAAGCAGAGTGGGGTGTTAATGTGAGCTGAGAGGGTAGGAGGCCTGGCAGACAGACAGGAGCAGATAATGCTGCTGTGCTCTGGGGATTTCATTAGAAAAGTGAGCAGTCATCTAATTCTGTTTATTTTATCGATGAATAAACAGAACCCCCTGTGGCCTGATCAGGGTCATGTAAGGAATTAGTGACGGGGCAAGAACTAGAAGCTGCATGTCCTGTATTCATATATTTTTTAAAAAATTATTGAGGCATATGTACAAAAATTGTGTAAGTTATATAGAGAATGGTTTCCTATGAAATTTCACAAATCAAGTACCCCCCATGTAAACACACAGAGAAGCAGCTCTGACCTGGTCTCCATGTGCAGCCCAGTCACATGCTCTGCCCACCCCCAGAGGCAATGCTTATCCTGACCTGTGACACCACAGAGTAGTGTGGCCTGGTTTCGAACTTGTGCAGACTTTTGGGTGGAAGCACGTGCAAGGGACTTCTTTCCGCCTGGCTCCTTGCGCTTCGTGCGTCTGTGAGATGCATCTGGGTGGTGAGCTGTGTGGCAGTAGTTGGTTCACCCCCGTTGCTATGTGGTATTACTTTGTACGGATACACACAGGTGCCCAGTCTTGTTGCCCCCGAGGAGTCACGGAAAGAGGCATGTGTGAGAGACGGAGCTGGTGTGACTCATGTCATCTGTGCGTGTATTCGTTTTGCTTATCCCAGTTACTTTTTTTAAAGCGACAAGGTTGTATGAGGACATTTCTCTTTCAGAGCCCAGTATAGCTCCTTATGAGTACGTGGAGAACAGAATGCCTAGTTACAACCCAGGTTTGTGTGAGCAGAGCTTGCCCGCTGTGCCCGTGGGTAAATACGCATTCATCATAAGTGTAAATAGCCTGGATGAACCTGTCCGATGCTGTCCAATGGTGTCATCAGTGAGCTTTCAGCCTTTTGAAACGTTATCTAGGGTATTGCGTATGTCAAGGGGGTCAGATAACCATCGTTTCTACTTTTTAAAATTAGGTCTGTTTAAACGAGTGATTCATTAATTGGATGAATGCCATTTGCATGTGCACTTTATTCAGTTTTCTTCTTCTTTTTTGAACATTTCAGATGATGTTGTGCCATACTTTAAAACGGAGCCGGGCCTGCCACAGGTTCACCTGGAGGGGAACCGCCTTGTGCTCACCTGCCTGGCTGAGGGGAGCTGGCCTCTGGAGTTCAAGTGGCTGCACAATGACACCGAGCTCACCGCCTACACCAGCGAATACAAGTAATTGACTGCTTAAAAATAAGGTTCCATTCCAGGCGGGTGTGTTGAGGATATTTGCGTTGATGGCCACAACAGCACAAGGGGTGAAAATATTGGATTTCTGATGCATCAAGGATTAAAGGAATAGATTTGAACATGTACTTAGAATGGGATTTACTATTCTGATATAGGTTATATTTACACCTAGGTATCATTATATTTGTAAAACTAAGCCCAGTAGTGAAATTACCAGACCAAAAAAGCTCTCCTTACAGAAGAATGCAAATAACCACTTTAGAATGTAAATCTGCTCCCGGCCACAGCCCCACCCCTAGTGCTCCTGTCTGAGGAGCACAAGTGCTTAAACTGATCTTTAGATCAGCAGCGGCTGGTAATCAAGGACGCTGCCTTGGTGAGCTTGCAGAGCTTGGATGGGAGAGATGGAGCCACGGGAGGGCGGGCATGAGGAGGGCATCTGCCAGGTGCTGGGTACTAGGGTCCAGGAGTGTATTCCATGCTGGGGGACCGAGTGCAAGAACAGAGACAGGGGAAGCCAGAGCTCAGGTCAGTCTGAGCTCTGGCCTCACCTGGGAAGCAGCAGCACCAGCTCGTGAGCCTTGGGGTCTTTCCCGGTTTGTATTTGTTCAACCTCCGTTTCTGTGCGAGGACTGGTGTACTAGGTGCTGCCGTTCTGGGCAGGACGGAGAACTGGTGACTGCCCAAGAAGCCCAAGAGGCCCCAAACAGCACAAATCAGCAATTCCATGCTCTCATTCTAATGAAATAGGAACGAGAATAGTCCTTCTGGAGATATTTTAAATAGAGTGCTCAGAGGTTCTAATAAGGTGATCTGTGAACCACATGCTGCCTGCCCGCAATGCGGTGTATGTGTATTTAAAAGGTCAGTTTAAAGTATATGTATGGATACACACAGAGAATAGTGTTGTTGTTGTTTTTTTTTTTTATCCTCACCAGAGGACATTTTTGCATTTATCTTCAGATAGAGCAGGAGGGAGAGAGGGAGGAAGAGAGAGAGAGAATCATTGATGTGAGAGAGACACATCAAGTGGTTGCCACCCACACGACCCCAACGGGGCCGGGGACAAACTGCAACCGAGGCACGTGCCCTTAGCAGGAACCGAACCCGGGACTCTCTGGTCCGCGGGCCGACGCTCCAACCGCTGAGCCAAATTGGCCAGGGCATAGATTTCTTAACTGATTGCCAGCATTTAACAATGGTAAGATATTATATAAAAATGTGCTTTCCGGCCCCTCTTGACCAGTCAGCACGCCTGGCCACCAGGCTCTGCAGCCCCCACACAGGGGTAGGCACGGCCACTCCGGTCCTCAGCACGCCCTGGTCCCCAGCACCGGCTGGTCCCCCACCTCATCATGCCACACTGGCTTTACTCAGTTCCATCATCCGCCCATCTGTGTGACCTAAGAGCTTGTGGCCACCTCTTTCGTTATTAGGCCTATCCTGTCAGTGTCAGCTATTGGGAGCAATTCATCGTAACGATGAAGAGCTCATTGACATCACACAGACCTGGGTCTGAAGCCCAGCTCCCCACCATGCATGACAGATGACCTTGGGCAGGGCACCCACGAGCCCCACTTTCAGGATCCGCAGAGGGTGGTCACACCTCACTCATGGTGTTGTGAGCTGGAAAAGGCTCTAATGTGTGTACATGGCATATTTTCTACCCCCAACTCTCTGTTACTAAACCCTAGGCAGCGTTGTGTATTATTGTAATGTAATTGTAATCATGGGCTTGCTTTGTTAGGAGGGGTATAAGAAAGAAAAAAGTGAACTTAGGAATGAGAACCCTGTGAGCCATGGGCTTTAGCAGCAGATGACTTGAGTTCAAATACTTCTGTTCAGCTTATTCTCTGTGGGACTTGGGACAAGTTATTAACCAGAGTGATCTCACTTTTCTCATCTGTAAAATGGCTATAACAAAGCCCACTTCAGAGGGGTCTCATAAACATGAAATGACAATGTATTGGTGCCCCAGGAAGAAAGGAATGAGTTTTAAAAGAATATAGATTGTCCATCCTAATAAAAAGTACTAATTGGATGATTTATAATGGTAGTCTTCACACTGGGGGCCATGGCCACGGGCAAGTGGCAGACGAACTGTTTTCTAGATCCTCAGTTCCATTGCTTGTTTTCTGAAACCCAGCTGTGAGAACACGCCTGTATGTGGGCACCTGTCAGCTCCCTGTCCCACTTCTGTTGTTCTCCCGTGTCACTGCAGAAAGGCACACCTCCCCGCGCGTCTTCCTGCCCAGCTCCACCTTAGGGCGCAGCATGCACACAGCTCAAAATACTGGGCTCTTTTACACAACCCACAGGAGAGCTTCCTGCCTTCTACTCCATACATATTTCTTGTGACCGCAAACGAAGTCTGACACTAGAAATGGAGTATTTTGACCAGTCTTGGAGTTTTCTCAGTTGAGACATGCCGTGCAGGTGGGCAGAGCGCTGTCCCAGGTTTCGGCTAAGCACCTCACCTTTTCTGTTCCCCGACTGTCATGGAAGGAAGGAAGGAATGTTTAATGAGAGCGGAGCAAACAGCACCTGCAAGAAGCGCCACAGGTGAGGGCGCCTGTTTCTTCAGGCAGCAACCTACAGCATCGCTCTGCGGCTCACCATTCGCATACATTAGAATGGGAATAGCCAAGATTTGTTTGAAATTTAAAACAAGTTGAGAAACAGTCTTCCAGGAAGCACACTCTGCCTGCGTCTCACCTGACTGCTCAGTCCCAGATTTCAGGGAGGAGGGGTAGCAAGTTCTGTGTACACGGCAGATCCACGTTGTCTTGACGTAGAAGGAACACGCACTGCAGGAAGTCGGCTTCACGTTATTCAGACTTCCCTGCAGAAGACACTTCGTTCACTTGCGCAAAAAAAGAGGATTTGCTGTCTGGATCCCTGTCTGTGCATTACTTTCCTGGGCTTCCTGTTGCTGTGCCTCAGCCTCTTCTCTGCTTGTTTATTTCTCCCGACATTCACTGGATGTAAATGAACAGCATGCAAACAGGTGTTCCAAACCTCTTTCTCTTCCTGTGGCTGATGTCCGTGGAATTCTGTTCATGTTAGCAGGAAATAACTTCCCACTAACGAAATGTAAAGTGATTGAAAGGAAAGCCGTCAGCCACTTCCATCTCATTAAGAAACACATTTTCTTTCTAAGTTTTTAATGTTTAATCATTATTTTTCAAAATATGTAATACATTTATTGTGTTTTGATTAACAGTGAACATGTAACCCAAAAGACATTTTTTAAGCACTTAGAATCTTTTATTCAAAGGAAATTCTCTTTAAATTGCCATTTATATGTATATTTTTATTTCAGAGAACTATCATGGGAAATCAATGTGTATCTTTAAGGCATAAATTTCTGTGGGGTAAATAGATTTAATGTTCAACTTCAAAGAGTAAAAAGAAACAATATGAAAGTTGTATTGGTTACAGAGTTCATTTTTAAAAAATGGGTAATGTGGATATAAAATTCACTCTATTATTTAGATTCCACTGGATACATTTAAAAGAGTGGTGTAACAGTTTTATTCTAAAATGCCAAAACATACACTATGCCATTATGTTATATATGAAACTGTTTCAACTTATGGTACAACAGCTTACATATATTGGAAGAGATGGAATTCTTTTCGCGTTGCTCTCTGCACCAGCGGGTGCACCTGTTAATTCGCTGCTTCTGGATAGACAAGAAGACAAAGTGTTGTTGTGCTGAAGCCAGATCAAGGGGGTGACTCGTTACATATGGATCATTAAAATAAGTGGATGCTTCGCTACCACGTCACTAGGAGCTCGATAAGAAGAAATGGGTTTTCTGAAGCAGAATGGTTTGGGGCAGACGTGATAAATTATATTCTGTTCACTGTGGGCTTCAGACACAGAGATGGGTTATCAGGGATCCATCGTGTTTTGTCATCATTTTTTTCAAGATATAAAACCTGTCCAAGAATCACATACTGTTTTTTTCAAATTACTTTTTCGTCTCTTTACTTCCAATAATCACCTTCAGCTGTCATGCATTAACCTCCATGAGATTGTTCCACGTCTCAAATTGAAAACACGGTACCTTATGAAAATGGTAGCTGTTTCCTGCCTGAAATTGAATCCCTACCACCCCCCAACACTTTTGGTGTCAGTTATGAAAATTCTAACCCTATAAAAGAGAAAATAATATAAATTCACCTTTTGCAGCTTTGACAAAAAATAGCATTTTCTTTGCTGCTTGTATTATAGTTAAACTGAATGATGAGTTTGGTGAATTTCAGAGGCTGTATTATTCATATCCGTGCTCATTTCCACATTTACAGGTGACTACATTGGCAAAGCGATAGTAGCTTAATAATCAAAGCAGGTTTGCATACATAGGTGTCATAGGCAGATACCTATCTGTTGTGGGTGGGTTTTTTTTTCCCCAGAAAATATTTATTCTAAATTATTTTCTATTTTGGGATAAAAAATTATTTTGCAGTTATATTCAAAGTATATATCTCCAAGCCAAGAATTTCTTACTGCTAGGAGGAATAGTCATTGGTACAAAGGAGGAATAATTGGATACTCTAAACTGCTGAAAATCTTACAGTTTCCTTATGTTGCCTGTCTCTGTGGGTCAGTCTCTGTGACAGTGTAACAATAGAACTTTGATGGATGTTTATTCTTTTTTTTTTTTATTCCAGTAAAAAATAGGAATTGTTAAGGGAAAAGTTACTTTTTCTTAAGTCTTGTAAAAAGAAAAAAAAATCACAGTATAAATAAAAATCATTAAATCCCTGGGAATTACCTTTATGAGAATTGAGTAGACCCTACACGAAGAAAAGTAGTAAACATCACCGATACCTAAGAGAATCCTAGGTAAGAAATCTAAACATTGTAAAAATGTCAATTCCTTTGAAATTATTGTAGAAGTTTAGCCTAATTTCAATAAAAATCCCAGTGGGATTTTTTTTTTTTTGAGGGTAACTTGATTCATGAGATGATTCCAAAGCTTATATAGAAATATAAACAAAAAAGAGCACCAACAAATTTTCAAAACATTAGGTGAATAACAGGGAGGAATTTTTCGTTCCACAAAATATTTATCAGAATGCCACAGTAATTATATAACTTATTAGTGGTATAAAAATAAACAGAAAATTCCAGAAGGGAGTTTGAACTAGACCATTGTGTACTTAAAAATACATATACTCAAGTGAGCATTAGAGCCAATGGTAAAGAAATCAGTTATTTGAAAACAGTATTGAAAATGGACCCTCATTTTATACCAAGCACCAAAATAACTTTTGGATACGTTTAAGAGTTAAAAAATTAAACTATAAGAAAACAAAGGTTAATGATCTCTAAATATACGAAGACAAAAGGCATTGAAAAAATTCACCCAAAACAGATCACAACCATATCCAGTTTTACAATGTATGCTTAAATAATCATTACAAATTAAAGGGCAAGTAATAACCAGAAAAAATGTTTGCAACAAATCAGGTTTGTCATCTATAATAACCTGGATTTTCTAAAACCAGTCCCGGAGACACAGGCCTGCATGCGGCAGTCTGTCTGGGAATGCATTCTCAGGCAGCAGAGCCAAGGCAGAAGCGTGCGACAGGGAAGGAGGAAGACCCAGTACAACCCATACAGAACCAGGACAAGCTCATTACCAAGTTGATGGTCATTACAGGTGGCTCTGGGAACTTAGGGAGCCTTATGAAGTGCGTCTCAGAACCGTCCAGCCTGAAGGGCGAAAGAAGAAAACAGTCATCCCGGAGCTCCCTTACTCCATTGATGAGTTATGGCCTCATGGCCATTAGCCCTCATTTCTGGTTACTGGGGCATGAGTGCCGTATCAATGTTCTGGTGCCAGGGAAGCCTGGGGACAGGAAGCAAGAAGTCAGAGGCATGGGTTGATGTAAGGGTGCTGCCCACTGTGCCTCGTATGAAGCCAGTGAAGGCTGCAGGGACCTGGAGGCCACGGCCGTGGCTCAGATGGAAGGTGGAGCCGACAGGGTTTTTGAAGTGGAGCCCAACAGGGTCACGTTGAGTGTATTCTTTGCACCGCAGCAGCACTTGTACTTGCTGTTGGGTGCCATTTGTCAGAGTCCCTCCAAGGTAGCTATCTTTTCTACAGGGACATCACACAACAGCATTAGTGGGACAAGCTATTTTTCTTCTTATCTGAGCAAGGGTTCTGCTGCTGGTGACCCGGGACAGTGGATGCCACCGCTGGGGGCACTGCCCCGCTGGGCATAGGACACATGCACTGCTTGCCTGGCCCAGGGCTCCACAGTGCCCAGGTCCGCTGCTGCCCACACGTCTCCCTTCGACCCGCTCCCATGCACCGCCAGCCCCAGATCTCAGTCCCCAGTGCGTGAGGCCGGTGGCGTCTGGGTCTGCCTCCAGCAGCACTGAGGGGAGCATTCTCCAGATACGGGAAGTGGGGCAGATACTAGGAGACCAAAACACCAACTGTCCACTCCAGGAAGGGCTAGTCAAAGCAATTGTTCCTGGGCCCAAAGGGACCCGCCACTGCTTAGAGAAGACCTGGGGCTGTTCCTATGGCCCATTCCGAGTTTAGAACTGAGGTGTTCTCCTCCTTAGCAGAAGTGGACATTTAAACCCTTGGTTTTGTTGTGATTTTGTTGGATTTTCTTTAATTTGCTCTTCCTGATAATGAACTAGCCTGGAAAATGTTCTGTTAGCCTGGTAGAATTTCACTGTGATAAGTGGATACAAACATTCCCTGCCGTGTTTATTTGAAACAGGAGCATAATTTTCTATATTTTAGTGGCATATGGTGCTAAGATTTCATCATAGTTTCTTATAAAGAGCCAGGAAACTCTCTCTGCTGAAAAATGTGTGTTTATAAACAATGGGCGTGCGGTGAATATTTCCATCTGTTAGGGGAACATACTTTGTGTAGGAATTCCTGTAATAGGTGGAGCACTTTGCAACTTTTTTGTATATTTTTTCCCCTGGTGAGACATTCAACTAAAGATATGGCACAGAACAGCATATGCCTCGCACGCCGTGGTGTATGTGTCTCTGTTCGTTGTTGAAAGCAGCGCTGTTTGTGCATTCGTGTGTAGGATCGCCGTGGAAGTTCGTCGGAATGTGAAACCTATCTACGATCCTGCAGAAAGGAAAAATGGCATGAACAACAACGATGTAAACATGGTTATGCTGCAAGGGTGAAACTGTCCTTAGAATTTTTCAAATATGTGCTCCAGTAATTGTGATTTCTTTTCCAAAAACTTCTGTTGACTTTTAATGTCATCTCAAAGCTCCTCCTTATTATAATCACAGGGCATAATAAAAATTGCGCATCCTTCTAGTTTGATATTATTCTGATTATATTCACTAATTAATTTTTTATTTGAGGTAAGCTATTCTTCAGAAAAGAATGAAATTTTGGAAATTAAAACGCAGCAATATTTTTTCTCATCAAAGATTTTATTAATCTTGCCATAGGATCTCAAGATGGTTATCAGAGGGAAAGCATACTTTGATTAATATTTGCTTAATACTGAATTAGCTGTATTGTCCAAATGTTTCATTCACTTAAAAATTATGCCTATCAGTTCCCTTTCCGGGGCAACTAATTGGACACGCCTGAGTAAAAAAGATGAGCAATTAGTCGAATGTAAGTGATTTCAAGACATGCTCAAGAACTGAGCAAATACAACATCATATACATTTGATGTAGTGCCTCCTACCTGCCTTAGGTTACTCTGATTATACTTTGTAAGAGGCAATATTTTTAAATCGAAGATGACTACTACCAGAACATCTTTTTAGTCAAGGATCGCATCACCGCGTTTTTTTCTCTTTTTCAGAAAATAGGCTACCACTCGCCTGGGTTCCAGCTCTCTTCTTCCTTATGCTAGACACCTTCCCGTGTGTGAAAAGTGTCCAAGCCTCAGACCTTAAACCTTATTCTTGATTTGTTTGTGAACATGGCCTAGAAACCAATTAATGGGCTCTCTTATGTAGCGTGAAAGGTTTGGCCTCGGAGCTGTAAAACTCACTTTACATGGCGCTGGGTTATATATCCTACTTGCTTGTGGGTTTCCAAACATCCTGAGTTATAAAACTAACAGTAAACCTGCAGCAGGGCTTTTATGGAAACTGTGTCTTCTATCTACTTTTTTCCCCTATAAAATTTCACTGACGGTTTTTGAAAGGCATTGATTTGAAGGATGATTACTTATAGTCACAGGAATGGAAAATACAAATGAAATGACCTTTCAGTCCTCCAGAAAGGTTTTAAAATTAATGTCAGGCCCTGTGCGGAGAAGTAAGAAAGGGGAGGTGTAAGCTGTGTTGGGAGATGTCCACAACAGTGAGCAGAGGGGCCACGTTTGCAAGGATGTCGCTGCTTCCCCTGCCGTAATGACATCTGTACCTCATCCCGAAAGCCTTGTTTAGGCTGTTATGAAGAGTGACACGACACATTTTGTTAAAACTGTTGCGAGTTCCAGAAATAAGTTTTAGAAATTCTGAGAGAATTATGCAAATTTTGTATTGAGAGGCCTAGTGTAAGTGTAATGGTTTTTAACTCTTTACATTCCGCATTCCTTCAGCCAGCTGTGAGGGACATCTCATACGTGCACGGCACTATGTAGGCACCAGGGGTACAGTGAGGAACAGACAGATCTGGAACCTGCTCCATGGAATATTTACAGCTAGTTGGGGAGACGGAGATCAATGAAGTAATCTCTCACATTGCAGCTGCAGTAAGTGTGTTGGTCAGGGAAGTATTGCATAGATATTAGTTTATCAAAAATAGTCTTCATTGAGCACGTCCCAGATGAGATGCCAGGCTGCTCTGGAGAGACCCCTGCTAATGCTTGTGTCCGGTATCTGGCAGGTATATAATCCCATCGCTGCAGAGGATGGATGCTGGGTTTTACCGCTGCGTGGTGCGAAACAGAATGGGAGCGCTCCTGCAGAGAAGATCGGAAGTTCAAGTCGCATGTACGTGTACACCGAGGCTCCACGAGCCCAGTGCCAAGTGCGGGTGCCGGGCAGGGGTGCTCAGCCATCTCGGCTGAGGTTCTGTCTCAGATTCTATCGGAATAGAGTAATTGCTGAAATTGGTTGAGAGAGAAGTAAATTGCCAGCGTAGCTGGTCCAGTGGTGACGATGGGCTAATGAAGTGAAGGAAGCTTTCTCAGTGCAGTCGATCGAGGGCCCGATAAGCGCTGTGGAGGGTAAAAGAAATAAATAGATAAAAAATAAAAACAGGATGCCTTCTGTTTTCTGAATGAGTGAACTGTTCTTAGCTTTCATTATATTCAAATGTCTATAAAATGAAAAATATTAAACCCAAATAGGTAAAATGTCACTGAGTTAGAATCAGGTCTTTCCGATGAAGATGTGTTTAGAAATCCTTTGGCTGCACAACAAGGGTATGTGGACCGTGATGTCCCAGGTGGTGTTCATGCTGCAGTGGTTTAGTTAGCTCCCTGCTGGGCGGACCCATGTTGGAGAGGGAACCTTTTGAGAGGAACTGAAGGAGCTGTGCAGAGGCGGGGCTGGAATTCTAGTGTAACGGATCAAAGCATTCCGCCCGAAACCGGTGACAGGTACGCGCCATCGGAAGTCGCCTGTCTGCCTCCTAATGTTGTGAATGAGTTACCAAAATGTCTCTTCCTTTCAAAGAAAGCCAAGGGTGTCCTGACATTTTAAATTCTATATTAATACGTCATAATAGATGTCCGAGAACTCTACGAAGCTCCTGAACTGCACAGGGCCAACCAGGGATGACGGCGTTTTCTCCTCTGTTATTTTGACCACGGTCAAGGCCTGCAGTTTTCAGTGTTCTTACAGGAAGTAAAATGCTTTCCAGTTCTGTTATTGTTCTATACTTACTAGTGACCGCGTGAGATGCAGAAGCTCATACATGTTTGCTTATGTTGTAATTACTAGGAATGCATGAGTTTTTCTGAATTGTGGTGAAGTCACTTGACGAAAAGTCTGCAGAACAGTTTAGAACTTTTTTCAGTTGGAAAATTGGAAACATAATAAAATCATACCCCAAACATATTTGAATAAGTTGACAGCTTGGAATTTATTATGATACAGCAAATTCTATTTTATAAAATTAAATTTTGGACTTCTTGCTTAGTTATTTTATCTCTTTGTTTCTATTCTTTATATCTCTTGTCTCTGTTTTCTTCTGCTCTTTGATAGCTAATTTAATTTAAAATAACCACAAATGCTTTCCTAATCTGTTTCATTATTCCCTATTTTCCTAGAATATTAAATGTTGCTTCTAACATAGGAAATAGTTTCTTTTGAATCAAAAAGCCATTGATAATAGAGATATTCTGTGGACTATTCCAAACTTCTATACATTCAGACTATAAATACAGCATATATGTCATATCCATGTATTTATACATATGTGTGTACCTAATCATAATATGGAAGTTTTTCAAAAATTTCAAATGTTACTAATTTAAAAATTGGCCACTTATACCCACACCCCAATGGCTGGGGTTTTCCCTGCCATCTCATTTTTAAAACTGGTAACAGGTAGCACAAAGACGGGAATAAAACCGACCTGCCCCACGCTAAGCAGTATGGGGTTGGGAGAACTTTCTAAAAATGAATCGGGTTAAAAATTATTTCTCCCAGAGGATCTGAGGGAGACAGTCACCCCAGAAATGAAGGGAAGCAGCAAGTGAGCAGGGCGCCGGCAGGTGCCTGGGTAAAACTAGCCTGAGAGATTCGGGAGCTGGGCGGGGTCTGGGAGCTCTTTACTGTGGTGTCTGAAACTGTCTCACGTGGCACTAGGAAGCCTTCCAGCGGCTTACCGCAGTATGTACGTGTTAGAAACGCCCCCTGTGCTGTCGCAGCAGCGCAGAGCGAAGGGCTCTGCTGTGCGTGCGCTCCGTGGGCACTGGGGCACTGGGGCCCAGGGCCTTGCCTGGTGCCTCACTCCCGCCAGTCTGCACCGTGGGCACCACCACTCAGTCTCTGGTCTCACTGCTCCCTCATAGTAGCATCAGGGCTGCTGTATGATAGTTATTTCCATCTGGGCCCCCTGCCCCTCCAAAAAGAGTTTTCTAGAACTTAAAAGGCCTGGTTTTTCTCTGCAGATATGGGAAATTTCATGGCTACAGACCAGAGGAAAACGGTTCCTCAAGGACAGGCAGCTGTTCTTGACTTACTGCCCATCAGCAGCTATCCCAGACCTCAAGTGACCTGGTTCAGAGAAGGACACAAGATTATTCCCAGCAACAGAATGTGAGTCATTCCGAACTTTCAAGTTTAAAATACAAACCATTACACATGTTGGCACTATTACATGTTAAGTTGACCAGCTAACCTTTGAAAATAATAGAGATATTATTTTCCTACCCCAGTCCTTGATAAACAGCGATGTAAAGCCTGGCTTGGAAACGTGTGAGAGATTAAGAAAACAGGTACATACTGTGACTCCCGAGTTTGCCGCAGCCCCTTCCCCACCCCCTGTGCTCCAGTCTCCCTTTCCGAGTGACTCTTGGAGAGTCCTGGTCAGCCTGAACTGTTTAGCTCCAAGTACTGATGTAATGAGAGCCGGTGTTTACTTACAGAGCTGTGGGTTTTTCCTCTTCTTACTGAGCCGTGTTTGATGCTACTTCCTCTGGCGATGAAGCGGTAATCACTGCTGATTTCTCTTTATCCCTTTATCCTGCCATGACAGTTTTATGCCCTCCATCTAATTAGTGGTTCACTCATCTATTGCAGAGAGTTGCTCTGTGATTAGTTAAGCATTATTTCAAGGTGTTCTTGCCTATCCCACATTCAGTGTGTTTAGCTAATGGCAAACAGGTCTTCTTCATTTAGCTTTAAGTGATTAAAAAGAACATTTGGCCTATATTTCATAACTGGGCAGTTCACAGTGTAATTTAAAGACGAAATACCAAATGTAAAGGTTTCAAAGACGAACGTCCGAAAGAATCGGGAACTACTACACGCTTGAGCTACAAGTCAAATGTTTATGCCATCAGATGTTTGCACTGAGACAAAAATTCACGAGAAGAGAATGGTCTGGTCTTGTTTGTTTTTCAAAAAGAGCCTGTGTAACAAGTGGCCGAATAGTTTCAGATGCACCCAGGAGAGTAGTGGGGGCCTTTGCTCCCCCGCTGGTCACGACCCTCCTGGGCATCCGGACCTGCTCGAACCTCCACGGTGCTGAAGTTTCTATGGCCAATGTTTCCATTTGATTATTGGAAACAGGAAAAAGAGTGAAATATATATAAAAGCCATATTTTTAAATTCTAGTAAAAAGATCAATTACCTTAGAAATGGGATAACTGCTATCCTTTATTTTTAATTTTTTATTAAACGTTGCTTGGGTATCTACCTTTCTATCGATTCCAATAATAACAAATGCCTCTCGAGTTGGGGGGAAACAAAGATGAGCGACCTGTTTCTCATTCTCTTAGAAACTGGCTGCAAAGAAGGCAGCTCAGGCAGATTCCTGGGAGATACTCCGGAAGGTTCGAGTGTGGAGTGCAGTGTGGCTGGGCCAAGTTGGGATGAGTCCTGGGAAGAGTGGGTACTAGGGAGGGGTGGGAGATTGATGTCGCTTCCTCTCGAACCCTGGAGGTTCTACTGAACGCCAGTGGGACCCAGTGCATGGTGGGAGGGGTGTTCTAACTGCAGTGCGTGATTATATGGTAATCCGATTGCTAACCTGTGGTCTACACATATTCATGAGACAACATTTATCCGAGAAGGACGAAAGGATATGGAATGAAATAACAACTCTGAATTTTGTAAGCTTTCTTCTTTCACTTGCACATGTTTGCCAAAGCCTGATTAATTCCTGGTGAGCTAATAGTGTAAGGATGCTGGTGTGGCTCTGGCTCAGGCCACCTCCAACAAAGGGTGCGCTCACCGCCCTGGAGCTGGCGACAAATCCGCAGTCCCAGAAGACTATGCCGGGCGCCTTTTTAATAAAGAGATGAGATGAGGCTGATTATGGATATTTACACTTTTGCAAGGCCCTTCGGTTTCATATTTTCCACCTCATCATCACTCTCATGTTTATTAAGTACCTGCTGTGCGGGGTATCATAAATCAGTTCGAACGTGGTTTCCTCCGTGCACTTATACATCATTCCGAGACGCATTCTTCCCACTCCAAGGAAGTTCAGCTTCGGGCGCAAGAGGGAGGGCATCTCTGCGTTGTCCCCGTCGGAGGTGTGCAGACAAAGAGGGCAGTGGATCTCTGTTCTGCACCCCAAGGGGGTCGTCTCAAAACCAGAATGTTTGGCTCAAAAGGTGTCACACGTGTTGAAGCAGGTCAAGCTCTGCACCCGCTTCTAACCTGGTTGTCCGAGGTCAGCACCCTGACACAGCTTGTCTGTCCTGGGAGGGAAGCCTCATCTCGCCGCCCCGCCCCGCCCCGCCCCTATTTTTCAAGATTATCTCATGACCTTCTGAATGTGAGCTTTAGGCTTACAATTAAATGATTTTTTTTTCATTTTCAAGGGAAATAATAAGTCTCCTTCCTAACTTGAAAAATTAGTTGCATAGCCCATTACTAATTTTAACAGCAGCTATTATTTATCGAGTCCCTCCTTTAAATGTATCTTCTCTAATCCTGATAATCGCTGTCTGAGGCAAGTGTAATTAGCTGCACTTAGAGCTCTCAGAACTGGAGATGAGAGATGTTCAAGGACCCACCCCAGGGCACAGAGCTGGCCAATGGCAGAGCCGGGATTCAAACCCAGGTCTGCCCGACTTTAGTCTCACGCTCTCCTGCATCAGGTTAGTTCTTTTTACTTCATTTGGCCGACCCTTCTTCGTGCTTTTGATAATTTTTTATACACTGCTTTGGTCTTTTTTCCTCCTTGTCTAGGACACCAGCTTTCAGTGTGAAATACCATGGGTTAGGATGGGTTGCCATGAGTCACGGGCACGCATGCGCCCATGTCAACACAGAGCATGCCTATGTGTGCAAATGGACCCTTTCGTGTGAGGTCTGTTGGTCCCCGACTATAGAAGTTTTTGACAAAGAGAAGGCAACGGTGGCCTTCCAGCTAAAGCATGGACTTTGTGGAATTCAGAGGTGGGGACGGAGATGGGAACACTGTCTGTGGGGATCACCAGGTGCCTTCACACGGGGTGGGTGAACCAGAGATGTGGGGGTGATCACCACCTGCAGGCCCAGCACCTGGGCACTGGCAGCCTCCTTGCTCTTGAGCTAGACTCTTGTTGGAGGAGGATGTTTAAATTGTGTGGGAGAAATAGCAGCAGAAATGTATCACCATTCCCAGAAGAGTAGCTGGTGAGGGTCCTGGGGGTGGCTTTTGAGAAAGGCTAAGGGAAACACGGAGACTTGACTTTGGGTGGTGAACACACGATGCAATACACAGATCATGTTGTACACTTGGAACCTGTACGATTTTATTAACCCGTGTCACCCCAATAAATTCAATAAAATTTTTAAAAAGAAAAGAAACACGTACAGAGTTCTGACTGCAATGTGGGTGTTTTTCCCCGTTCATTCATCAAGCACTTGTTAAGGGCATACTCTGTACCAGGTACTATTCCAGGCTCTGGATAGATGGCAGAAACAAAAGAAAGTCCCTGTTTGGCCCAGCCCATGTGGCTCAGTGGCTGAGCATCAACCCTGCACCAAGAGGTAGCCGGTTTAGTTCCCAGTCAGGGCACATGCCCAGGTTGTGGGCCCGATCCCCAGTGGGAGGCATGCAGGAGGCGGCCAGTCGATGTTCTCTCATTGATATTTCTCTCTCTCTCCCTCTCCCTTCCTCTCTCTCTCTCAAAAAAAAAAAAAATCAGTAAAGGAAAAAGAAAAAAGTCCCCATTCAAAGGGAGCCTCCATACCGCTGGAAGGAAGCACGCTGACGGATGTGAATCTGACATGCCAGCTCAGGACAGCAGTGAGGAGGAATACAACGGGGGGCGGAGCAGGGAGTGCGGGCTGGGTGGGTGCTGTTTTAGATGTGGAATCAGAGGAGGCCCTGTGGTAATAAACCATAGGAGCAGAGACCTGCCTGAATCCAGGGAGCAAGGCATGGGGTGTATCAGTGAGAACGGCACGTGTGAAGGCCCTGCGGTAGGCGCGTGAGGAGGCCTGTGGGGCCGGTGAGAAGCTGGGGAGAGGGCTGGAGATGAGGTCGTCGAGGTGGCTGGGGCCAGATCTTCAGAGCCAGGCTACGTAGCCATGTGTGGACTTTGGCCATTACTGAGGACCTGAGCAGAACAGTGACACAGTCTCACCTGTGATTCTTTGGTTACGAATTACGTTATCAACAGACTGGGGGGTGACAGAGTCAGACCAGGAGGCCTGGGGAGCGTGTGCAGAGTCATCAGGGTCGCGTGCATAGTGGAGGTAAGAATGGTTTGTTTTGGAAGTGGAATCAGTAGGCTCTCCCATTGGATTGGATGCGGGGGAGGAGAGAAGGAAGGAAGCCACGATAACTCGAAGAACTGCGGCCTGAGCAGCTGGCAGTGTGGCGTTACCACTGGGGAGACGATTTGGGGATGTTTGTGGGGTGGTGGTGGTGTCTGAAGTTTGTTTTGGACATGTATGTTTGAGAGGATCCAAGGGTGAGATGGTCGTACACATCAGACTCGAGTCAGCAAAGAGCTGGGGTGTTGGGTAGTGATGGTACTGAGCGCTCCTCAAATCTCTGTGCGCACTCCACAGGCCAGTGAGCGAGCCCTGAGAGTCCGTCGTTTCAGTGAAGGTGCTCTTGGCTGCACGTCACCGAGGGTGACAACGACCAAGAAAGAGAAAGGGTGCTGAGTGTTAGAGAACACAGACTGAACCAGAAGGAAAGGACTGGGCTGTCACTAGGCTGCTCCCTAGGCCCGAGGAGCAGGGAGCCAGTCCACTTGAATGGCCTCCCAAGGTTGTCGAGGCCCTAACTTCAGGTACTTGTGAATACGTTGGGTAACAGGCAAAGGGGGGTTAAGGTTGCAGAAGCAATAGGGAGCTAATCAGGTAGGAGGGTGGGACAGAAGGAAACAGGCCAGTCTCACGACCGTGCAGTCCAGTTTAGTGTCTGAACCCCGTGACCTCACACCCCGGACGCTGGCAGCTCTTTCTCTCAACACCTCGCCTTCAGACTTCAGCTGTGAGAGTCATGATCCTGTCTCGAAAGTGTGAATGTGTAGGTCATCGCCTCAGGTGGCTCTAGCCTCCCCTGGGTATTGACCATTTAAAACTTCTGTTTCTGTGACACCACCTGGCCTGGTGCTACGCGTAACAGACAAGCAATACTGCAGTGGCTGAATGAATGAATGCGTGAATGTGAGCGAAGTCATGTATGTCTGTAAACTACTCACCAAAAGGGGGGAAAAGCGTAACAAGCCTCAAGGGAAAAAAAACCACAGTCAATGAAGGAGAAATCTAACTTGGAAAGACAAACAATATTGTGAAAGAATTGAGAATAAGTTATACTCAGAATTTTGAATAGGTAATTATAGGTTTTGTTTATGTGAGAATATGAAAAGAAAATGCATATTTATTTGCTGATGTACTGAATCCAAACAGTTAGTTTGCTATCTTTGCATTTCAAAGATGAGTACAACCTTGTCCTTATAAATAGAGTCTAATTTGATGCTAAAATTGCTCTGTGTTATCTCAGTTAGATATATGTTCTTTGTTTCCTTTTAGTTCTCAAAATATGAAATGTGCAGTTGATGTCATGTAGTGCTTCTCTTACCTCCGGGAGGTAATTTACAGCGGCAGTTATCAGATTAGGACGCAAAAACTTGTTCTGTACGATGCCATTCTTTTGCTTAATTGCAGGTTCTTGTGCTCAAATTGCATCCTGCAGCCTACCTGACAGGAATGTGGAAGCACGGTGTGCTTGCAGGGGTTTTCCTGGAAACGCCAAGTTTACAGATTAAATATTTTAAACCTCCAGCCAGCTTGGCGAAACAACTTGCTAGGAATTATCTGAATTGTGAAGTATGGGCAGTAAACAGCATCCCGGGTGACTGAGAAGCCGTCTAACTCATAATTGTTCATGCTTAAATACTGGAACATCCATTAACTCATTACCATTTTATTTCTATTGCTTCAAGGAGGATTTGTTTAAATTAATGCTTGTACTGGAAGTCACAGCTTAATGCTTGAACGAAGATCTGGTTGTCATGATATTTTTATAGTTAACTGGACTTTCAAAATAATATGCTTTTAAAATTTTTGTATTATATTTTATAAGCATTTTGTGAATGTTTATAGAGTATTCTATACATGGGAATTGAGCCATATTTACTCTAAGCAAAAAAAAAAAAAAAAAAAAAAAAAGCCTAGGAGATATGGGTCCAAGACCTGCTTCCTCCGTTAATTCTCACCTCGAGCAGATTCCTTACTCTCCTTTGCCTCCTTGTCCCCTGTCAGAACGAGGAAGGCGTGCTTAGTGACCTCATTCAGCCATGCTCATGGAAGGGGGTGCCCACAGCCAGTTCCGCACTCCTGCCCTCTGTCTCACTTCCTGCATTCAGGAGATGTGTCCTGAGCACTTATTTTGTGCCAGGCTGTTGTAGCTGCCAGGGACAGAAGTGAGGCTTCGAAGGTGCTGTTGTCAGTGCGTCCTGATGCATTGTGGAAACAGGTTAACGAACAGGGACTTTCAGGGGAGGATGGGCGTTATGCGGGAGGTGAATAGGGTGGTGAGAGAACTGATTGGGAGAGGGGGACACCACGCGGCACTGAGTGGTCCCGGACAGCCCCCTGTGCAGGGACATTTAAACACTCACTTTACGGAGTTGTAATTTGTACACAACAGTGCGCAGACTTTAAGCTCATGGGTTGACGACATCTAACAAGTGGCTGTAATCAGCATCCCATTCAGGGTTCCTCATGCCGTTGGTGCCCCCTCCCCCTCCCCACCCTGCCCACTGATCTGATTCATATTACCATGGGTTACTTTTGTCTGTCCTGGCATTTCTCATAAATGGGGTTATAGAATACGAATTTTTTTGTGTCTGGCTTCTTTTATTCCACATAATTTCTGTGATATTCTCAGGGTGATATTTAATAACAGTAATTATTAATAATTTTGAGTGCCAGGCTCCGTTTTAAGTGTTTTCTATATAATGATTGGTTGGATGCTCACAGCAGCCCAGTGAGCTGTACTGTTGTCCTAGGTTTCTGGGATGAACCAAAGCGCAGAGAGGCCACCAGCTGGTCCGTGCTGGGGCCGCCAGTTCCTGCGCCCACACTCCCTCCATGCTGGGTGCTTTCCTGGGCCGCACCTGAGGTGCGGGCCAGCCACGCGCACCTGGAGGACCAGTGTTCTCGGCAGGGGGCGAATGCATGTACAAGCAGGGAAGGGCTTGTGTTTGTGTTTGCTCCACCAAAGGGGCTGTGGTATGTTAGGGTGTTGTGACGGGCGGGGAGAGAAAAGGCCTGAAAAGGAAACGGACCTGGAAAGGAATCTGAACTTTATTCCGTACGGGGCATTTCTATCACCACAAGGACCCCTCATGTCGCCCGTGTGCAGCCACAACCACTTTCCTTCAGCCCTCACCCCGCCTGACCCCGCCCTCACGAACGTCTTCTCCACGTGTGTGCTTCACCGCTTAGAGAAAGGCGTGTACGCGGAGCCATGTGTCCGCAGCACTTTAGGGTTGGCGTTTCCACTCCGCGTCACTGAGTCTCAGACTCAGTGGTTGGTTCCTTTCTACTGTCCAGGGGCCAGTGTGGACCTGCCGCAGTCTGAATAACCACTCACCTGTGGAAGGGCATTTGGGGTGATTCCAGCGTCTCCCCATTGTGAGTAAAACTGCTGTGAACATTCTTGTGCAGGTTCTTGTGGGACCTATTCTCATTTCTCTGGAATGAGTGCCCAGGAGGGTAGCGGCTGAGTTGCGCGCTCAGTGTTTTAACTGCAGCGGGGCTGTTCTGCGGAGTGGTTCTGCCATATCGTGGCCCCCCAGCAAGTCTGCGGACCCAGTCTCTCTGCGTCCTCGCTACGTTTGATGCTGTCACCTTTTTTATTTTAGCCGTCCTGATAGGCGTGTGATTGTAACTCCTTGTGTTTTTAATGTGCGTTTCTCTAATGGCTAATGGAAGAAACTAAACATCTTGAAGTGAAAAATGTAACCATTTATTTAAAAAGTTAACTGAATGGGCAAAAGAGAGGACGACATGCAGCTGAAGTGGAAACGTTGTTCTGGTAGATGTGAGTGAAAAAGGTGGGAACTGTGGAAGACAGGCGGAGAGGCCCGGAGGAGTCAGCAGGCATCGAGGAAGTGTTCCAGAAGGAAAGATGAGAGAATGGGGTGCTGTCCCTAGAGGTCATTGTTGAGGTATTTCCTGAAGCAGTCCCTAGTGTGGTCTTAGGAGGCATTCAGGTCATGGGTGGAGCCTCATGATGGGGTCAGTGCCCCCATAAAGAGACCCCAGAGAGCTCCACACCCTTTCACCACGTGAGGACAGTGAGCAGGCGCCATCTCTGAAGCCAGACGCCCAGTCTGCCAGCGCTTGGTCTTGGACTTCAGCCTCCAGAACTGTGAGAAGTTAATGTGTTTTTGTTTGTTTGTTTGTTTTTTTTATCCTCACCTGAGGACATTTTTTCATTTTTTGTTCAGATAGAGTGGGAGGGAGAGAGAAGAAGAGAGAGAGAGAAACATCGATGTGAGAGGGACACATCGAGTGGCTGCCACCCACACGACCAACCGGGGCCGGGGACAAACTGCAACCGAGGCACATGCCCCCAGCGGGAACCGAACCCGGGTCTCTCTGTACCACAGGCCGACGTTCTAACCGCTGAGCCAAACCGGCCAGGGCTAATGTTTTGTTTATAAGTGACCTAGAATTGTCATGAGATTTAACAATACATAACGAGTAACAAGTAATGAACCAGCTAATGTTCGAGGAACTGAAACACCATACCTGCTCTGTGTCACCCCCCAAATCATGTCCTGATGCTTACCTTCAGTTGTAGAGGTGTGGCTCTGCCTCTGGCCGTGCCTGTATGTGTCTCCTGGGACTCAGCCAGGAGGGAGGGAGCTGGGGCAGAGAATGTGCTGGAGCCTGGGCACAGCTCTCTACCCGGGACACCTTCGCTCCTGTACATACTGGGTGGGCTGTCCAAGTGCTGATTTCTAAAGCCTGGAGAGTTCTGCTGTCGTCGTTCTCACACATTCAGGAGTATCATTGTCCCAGCTGACATTACCCAGGCCAATTAGTGTCCGTAGAGAAGGACTGGAAGTGTTCCATTGCTTCAGTGAGCGGCGTACAGAATGCTGACTCACCAGAACCTCCCTGTGCACAGGGAGATTGGACAAAGGTTGTGGTGAGCATGTCTTTTCTTTCGGGTTGTAAGGAGTGACACTGTTGGATGAAGGGTCACCTCATACCACGATTAGGTGAGTACACCGTGCAGTGGCCAGGTGCAGATGGACGCAGTGAAGGGTGTCACCACATCATCCCTCTGGTGGTGTCTGCTGAGCATGGGCAGGCTGCTGACACTGCACCCACCGCTCTGGGAAAGGTAGATCACAGCTTGAGAACCCTCCCGGGCCAGCCGACTCACCAAGGGAAGGGGTCTTAGAACTACCTGGTTCCATTTGCGTTGGCAATGTAGTGTTTAACTTGAATGACAAGAGTTGACTGTTCTCTGTACCAAGTCTTCATTTGCAAACAAATACCACTTCATTTTGCCTGAGCAGACCTTGTGACAATAATGCGTTTCCTTTCAAATATTAGCCTATTACACACCTTAAGTGAGGTGCCCATAATTGCATTTCACCAGCTCTGCGTAATACTTTAATTAAAACTAGGATGATAATTAAAATACACTTTTAATGAACAATAAATTCTGAGGTTGCCAAGCCTGGAATGTGTTAGTTGAGTCATAGTTTTCTGTTTTAGCTCTCAAATCTGTACCCACATTATGTTCTGAAATGGCAACAAGCATCAGCAAGAGGCACTTGTAATGCCTGTGATCATGCATGCTACTGAGTAATCCGTCTCCCTGTGGCTCTCGTGTGTCTGTCACCCCTTCATATGGCTGGGTGTTTGCTGCTAACTGTCATCCCTTAAAGCAAAGAAATGGTTTTCTTTGTTGCCCATCCCCCTGTTTTATTGAGATATAATTAACATATAACAATGTATTACTTTAAGGTGTACAGCATAATCATTTGATAAATGTATATATTAAGAAGTGATTAGCACAATAAGTTTAGTTAGCATTCATCACCACATATAGTGACAAATTTTTGTTGTTGTGATGAGAAGTTTTAAGATCTATTATCTTAGCAACTTTCAAGTATACAATTCAGTATTGTCAACTGTAGATACCAGCTATACATTAGATCCCCAGAATTACTGGACGTTTATCCCTTTGGGCCACCTTCCCCCATTTGCCCCTCCTTCCCTCCCCCCGTCTTTGGCAGCCACCACTGTGTTCTCTGTAACTGTGAGTCCAAATGTTTAGTTTCCACATATAAGTGAGACCATGCGGTATTTGTCTTTCTCTGTCTGACTTGTGTCACGTAGCACAATGCTTTCAAGGTCCATCCATGTTGTCACAAATGGCAGGGTTTCCTTCTTTTTAAAAAGAATTTTTTTCTTTATTGATTTTAGAGAGAGAGAAGGGAGGGGGAGAGAGAGATAGAAACATCAATGAGGGAGAACATCGATTGGCCACCTCCTGCATGCCCCGCACTGGGGATCAGGCCCACAACCTGGGCACGTGCCCTGACCGGGAATCGAACCAGCGACCTCTTGGTGCGTGGGTCGATGCTCAACCACTGGGCCACATCGGCGGGGCGTGGATTTCCTTCTTTGAGGCTGATAATATATATCACATTTTCTTTATTCATCGTTGATGGACACTTGGTTGTTTCCATGTCTTGACAATTGTGAATAATGTTGCCCTGAACAAGGGGGTGCAGATATCTCTCTGAGACAGTGATTTCATTTCCTTTGAATAAATACCCCGAAGTGGGATTGCTGGGTCATATGGTAACTCCATGTTCAGTGTTTTGAGAAACCTCCAAACTGTCTTCCATAGGGGCTGCACCAGCTGACATTCCTGCCAGCAGTGCTCAGGGTTCCCTTCTCTCCACGTCCTCGTCAGCACTTCTCTCTCGTCTTCCTGATGACAGCCATTCTAACAGGCGTGATGGCATCTCACTGTGGTTTTGGTTTGCATTTCCCTGATCTCGAGCACCTTTTCATGTACCCGTTGGCCATCTGAATATCTTCTTTAGAAAAATGTCTACTCACCTACTCTGCCCATTTTTTAATTTGAATTATTTCTTTTTTTTTTTCAATTTTTTATTAATTTATTTTTGTTACAGATGTTTCTCCTTTTCCCCCCTAGACCCCCTCCTCCCCATCCCGCCGCCCCCCAGCATTGTTGTCTATGTCTGGTGGTTACGCATACATGCATATAAGTTCTTTGGTTTATCTCATCCATCCCCCCACCCCCCTACTCTGAGGTCCGTCAGTCTGAATCATTTCTTTGTCTTTGAAGGTTAAGCAATTCAGCACAGTTCTTGGCCATACTAAATAGTTAATGCTTACTGGTTGAATGGATAAGTATTTCTTGAATAAATAAATAAGTAATAGTACTTGGCTCATTCTGGGGAGATGGTGTGGGATGAAGTACACAGACTGAGACTCAGAACAGTAGGGTCTCAGCTCTGTCGCCCTTTAACTGTGCCCAACAGTGGTGATCTAGTGGGAAATCTCAAATGGAGATGAAGTGGCTGCCCTCACAACCTCTTGGAATTATTACGGGTAACATTTATTTGGTGGAGAAAAACCATAGATGTGGAAACACTTGCCAACCTGTGAAGTAAATATAATGCAGTGGCATTCTCTTCATCACCCCATCTCTGCTCATTGTACTCTCTATACACGTGGTGATGCATTCGTGTTCAGAGTCAGCCACTTAGTGACTCATTCGGAACTGTGGATTTTTAGGAAGGTTTGGTGATGAATTTTCAGTCCTTGTACAGAAGACAGGCAGATATGGCTCTCCAGGCTCCCCTTCTCCTTTGCTTCTCCCTGTGACAATGTCCTTGGGAAATTGAAGCTAGTCTTTTTTTTTTTTTTTATTGATTTGAGAGAGAGAAAGGGGGAGAGAGAGAAACATCGATTTGTTATTTCACTTATTTATGCATTCATTGGTTGATTCTTGTAGGTTCCTTGACCGGGGATCTAACCTTGGCGCGTTAGGACGATGTTCTAACCAACTGCACTGCCCCGCCAGGGCCTGACGCTGGTCTTAACAGTGGCGGAGGGATTAGGGAGGCATTGCTATCTGGGCACCGAATAGAGATTCATCACAGCCAAGTATAAGTGACTTGTTTTGGCTTCCTTTTCAGATCATCAGTGTAGTGTCACTTCCTGAATGCCGCTCATTCATTCATTCATTGTCTGTTCATTCAACAAGCTCCTTATCACACGGGTGTCATCCATGAAAGTTACTCCTAGGAAGGAAATTTGCTTTGGACTGTGGCTATGGGAAGCCTGTTGGAGTTTATCAGTCAGAAGACTTTGTAATGCTGTTTCATGTGCAGCCCAAACATAGGGCACGATCCTTCAGGGCAGCTTCCGGGGACGCTCCAGGGTGTGTGTCATTTTGTGCAGTCCACGGAGAGCCAGTGGTCAGTGCAGTTCAGTTTAAACGTGCACCTTGGGGACTCTGCATCATGGCAAGCCTGGCCTCTTCTGGTGTTATCCCAGAGTCTTTAGGCAGAAATCTTGGAAACCCAAGTGAAATTCTCCTGTGCAAAGCAGGAGGAGGAAAGGAACCCTAGGAAGGAAGGTATGTGCTTAGAGTCAGAGAAAGTCACACGATGTGTGTCTAACTCCTGGGCATGTGTGTTCCTTAGGACTGGAGCCATGAGGGGGCCGTGACCTGGAGAGATCAGGCAGTGGGGGCATGGGGAGGGTCAATGGAGGTCAAACAGATGAGCGCTGAGCCAACTGAACTCTGCGGGGTGCAGTCCCTGTGGGTAGCCTGTGCACACTTGGTGCCCTCTGTGGGAAGAGGGGAGGCATTCCAGGAGGTGCAGTCCACCCGCAGGGCCCTTGAGATCAGGTTTATGGAAGTGGGGGGGTGGGGAGCACAGACTGCCAAGGAAAGGCCCTGTGCAGATGGACAGTGTTTGGAAGGACCCTGGGTTTAAGTAAGAAGGGCTGACTTTGAGAACCAGTTGTACCCTTGCGTCATTTTCTGGTTCTGGGTGGGCCTGTCTTAATGTTTGGGGGACTCCGCTTTTTCACAGGTAAAATGGGGTGAAAGCAGTCCTGTGGTGGCCTGATGTGAGACCCCGTGCCGGAGTGTTGCTGGGGCTCCGGGAGCTGTGCAGGGAGCCCGCGGTCCTGGCAGCAGGGCAGTGATGTGCGTGGAGAGCCGTGGGTTCCTCTTTCTGCAGCTCCGCCCTGCGTCTTCGCGGCATTCCACTGAAGGGGGCCAGGAAGTCTTGTCACACCAATTTTGTGGATGACTGCATGGGGGAAGACAGTGGCCGTGTGATTTAAGGTCAAGTACTCCGTTAGTGACAGAGCTGAGGATGGAGTTCGGCGCGCGCTGTGCCTTCCTGGTTTTTCTGTGAATGTTTATGACAGTTGCTCTCAGCTTACCCACAGGCTTGTGAGGTGGCAAAAGGGCCTGTGCTAGGCGCTCGGCGCTCGGCACCTGGAGGCCACACGTAGCCGGGTGTCCCAGGGCCCGTCGCTGACCTCTGTGAGGCTCCTCTGGAGGATACGGTGATAAGGAACTGGCCTGCCACAGCGCAGGACTTTTGTCTTTGTGTACGATAATGAAATGAAGTAACAGATTTAAAGGCCTCTTGCAAATGACAGGTGTCATACCTGCATAAGGTGGACTCCTTTCCTCCTGAGGCCTCATTCTCCCCTGTAATCGCCTCTGACCAAGGCCTGGTGAGATCTAACTGCTGGGGTACTTACATCTAAATGACAGTCCCTGATTTCAAGGTCGTGGCTCATCCATTCAGTCACGCAGTCAGCACTTTGCTAGGCTCGGGAGATAAAAAAATCAGTAAAGGGATTCCGGCTCGGAAGGGCTCACACTTTAGTGAATGGGTTATTGCCATTTCATTGTAGTTCATCTTGTGTCATTTTTTAAAATAACAGCTTTATTGAGATGTAATTCACCTATCATAAATTCTTTTTAAAAAGACACCTTTCTGAAGCATGTGACTCAGTGGTCGTTAATATATTCACAGAGTTGTGCGGCCGTCAGCACTAACAGAACACCCATCACCCCAAAGAAAACCCCACCCCCCAGGCCGCCACTCACCCACTTTTCTGTCTTTATGCATTTGTCCACTCTGGACACTTCCTATAAAAGGAGTCATACATTATGCAGCCTTTTGACACTATATATAGTATTCATTCAGTTTTTTTTCCCTTCTACTGACTGTCATTAAGTATTATTTTGGTACCTTTTCTGAGCTAAGTTCTCCAGTGGCTAAAGAAAAGGCATTCCTTCGTTCCTTTAAGAAATACTTGTCGGTTGCCTCCTTAGTGTCGGACCCTGGCAGATACTGGTATGAGGTCACATGGATCCTGACTCTCAACAGCATTTACAGTCTGGGGAGGGTAAACAGACAAAGGGAGGGTGGGGGGGGGCAAAAGAACAAACATACGAAGAGAATTGGGGGATGAGGGAATCCCTGTCCAAGGATCTAATATTTAGACCAGAGAGAAGAGAGAGGAGGAGCCAGTGACATGAAGAAATGGGGCGAAATTCTGGCACAGCATTGGCAGAGAAACCAGAGCAGGAAAGAGCCCGGACTGGTCCAGGACCTGCCTGGCAGTAGTGCGTGAGGAGGGGAACCCAGAAGACACCAGGGTCAGGGTCTGCGGCTGTGGAAAAGGGCTCCAGTTTTATTCTGAGTGCAGTGGGAAAACGTGGGGAGGCCATGATCTGATTGCTGCGAGAAAATCTGGCTGCTCCGTGAAGAGTGGATACTAAGGAGCAAATGTGGAAACTGAGCAGAGGAGATGGGGAAACGTGAAAAAATCAAAGCTGCAGGTGAAAAGTAGATCAAAAGTTAGGATGTGAATAAATAATAACAAAATGTGGATTACAAATAGAATCAACAGGACTTGGAGATGGAGGGGATATGTCGTGAGCCCTTGGGTAGACATTTACTGAAGTAACGACACCTGGGTGAGCATGGGCTTGGGCATGTTAGGTCAAGAGAGATCTTGTGAGCAATGTTTGCAGAAAGGTCGCCTGCACATTCAGATATGCACAGACCTGGAGCTCAGAGGGCAGATCTGAGCTGAAGACTCAAACTGGGAATAGAGGTGGTATTTAAGCCATGGCGGGAGGTGAGCTCTTCTTGGGTGAGAGATTTCAGGCAGAAAGGAGAGAAGCAAGCCCCGAGGAGCTCTACCATTGAGAGGGCAGAGCAGTGAGATGCTCACAAGGAGACAGGGAGGGAGGAGGCAGCCAGGAGCACGCGTTGCCATGGAGTCACCCAGAAGAGAACTTCCTCCTGCAGCCTGGGGGGTGGAGGTGCGGCGTCCCCTCGGCCTCGCCGTCAGTCAGAAGGCCCTCCTCAAGAACTCTGCTGAGGACAGATGAGAAGTCTGGGACCAAACCACCATGACAGCGCCAGGCCATGCTTCACCCAAGATGACATTCCCGCATGTTTTAGAGCTCGGTCTTTGTCATCGCTGACGGAATCGCACCTTTTACCTTGGGAGGTTATAAATGGGGAGGAACTCTGAGAACGTATTTATCTTTCAGAGCGTGCATCTTCCTTTCTTCTGGATGTGCCCATTCATTATTAGGCCAGGTACATTATTATATTGAAGAGATAAATGATGTCCTTTGTTATGCTTACAATGTGTAAATTTTATAGTCAGAATCTCTAGTTTAATGCATGAAACAATGTTGTGAATTTCCTAAGCCGAGTAATGTGGGGGACTTAGACATTGCCTGTGTGAAGTCTCCGCATGTTCATGGTAAAACCACCGGGCAACCAGTGCTGCCCACTCCAAAGACCCAGGCTCTGATCTGCCTCTGCCGTTGTACTGAGCGGCCTGTCCAGACCTGTGTCGCGCCACGTCATCTGAGCAACGAACTTACCGCCAGCAACCTTATTTTTCCTATTTTAACAGTGGATATCGTGGTCTGTTTTGAAGCTGCTGTGGATGGGTTAGTATTATCGAATTCTATTTTAGTTAAATGTAAGAGTTTTGTCTCTGGAAATGAATGGAACAATACTTGTGTTAATTAAAGTTGGAGAGAGAGGAGGAGTTGGCACCCTGCCGTTGGCTTATCTCTGTCCTAGTTGTGGGTTGGATGTCAGCTCTTCAGCGCCTGGCTTGCGTCTAACACACTCTGTGTATTTAAAGACATTGTCAATGCCCCAGGTGCAACATCGTCATTTCTTTGATCTAATGATGGGATGAGGAAATGTGGCAATCATGGAATTTTTGAAAAGTATTTAGTGATTTAAAAAATACTGTTTCTAAATATTTAGTAGAAATGTCCTTGCTGTGGCATTTTCTATGCTCTCAGCATTTTTGCTGTCTTGAAGACAGGTAATAGACATAAGTCACAGAGATGCCATGGAGAGTGGTGACCAAGAGTGTGGAGTTTGACGTCGACCACCTGAGGCCACAGCCCGGTTCTGCCCGTCACGAGCTGTATGAGCTTGGGCACGTGACTCAGCTTCTCTGCCTCAGTTTCCTCTTCTGTAATAATAGTGTCTGCCTCGTGGGAGTGTGGGGATCACCTGTGTGAGCACCTGTCAACTTGGAGGGCCTAGGCTAGTACCCGGATCATACAAGGACGTTCTGTCAGTGGGGCTTCTCTCTCTCATTATCACCATCACTCATTTGAGGGTTTCAAACAGAGGAAAAGACAATGTTTATATTTTTCTCTCGGTGAAGTTCCCTTCAAGTAAATCTTGCAAAGTAAAATTGAATTTTGTATTTCTGATTACTTTCATCCCATCTGGAGGCGTGAAAAGCACTTCCTTGGCCCTTCATGTGAACCGGAATCCGAGTCCTCAGCCGCATTAGGTGACCTGGAGCTCACGAAGCCCCAGGGACAGACCCTGCAGGCGAGCTGTGCCCAGTGTGCCAGTTTCACGGACAGCCCGAGCACAGCACGGCGCTCTTCCAGAGGGCATCCTGCTGGGCTCTGGGGACGCCGAGCCGGCACCTCCCGGTGGGCCTTGGAGGCTTTCGTAGCCCCTTGCCTTGCTCTACGCCTTAGTCCTGAAAGGATCGAGCCATCACTGCTCACAGCTCTCTGAGATTCCCTTTGTCCATTTCAAGACCCTATTTCAGCAAGATGGGAATGGTTCTGGCAGCCAGACTGTCTTTCTTGAGGCCCCAAGAAAAGAGGGGTGCTGACAAGGACTGCTGGGAGGTCAAAGCTCAGCTCCCAGGCTAGGGTCAGAGGAGTGGGTTGTCTACTGAGCACCTAACAGATGTTTAAATACCAAATATATGTATTTTATATATGCCTGTATGTATAGACACGCTTGTGTGTATGCATGCGTGTGTGTGTGCATATATATGTTATCTATCACACATATGTCTGATAGATCAGACAGACAGTACACATACTTGGTTTTGTTTTGGACATCGAAGGAATGCATAATCAGAACAGTGTAATTTCAATTAATATTAATATACTCAGACTAAATAAAGGCATAAAATATTTCCATATTTTAAATCCATTACAGTGGTAAAAGGCTTTGACTCTTCCGTATTCGAAGTGAACAAAATTGTGATACTGACTTTTAGGGGAAGATTTGTACCAATCATAAGACATCTCAGATCAGAGAAACGAGCATCTGTCTTCTCTCTTCACATGGGGTGACTTGACGGGGGATTATACGAAGATGGAAGCTTACTTCATGCATACTGGTTTGTTGTTGTTTTTTAACATGAGGGAAGTTGAATGTATGCTTGTGACATAGTTTCTTGAACTGGGCTTGTTCTCACGAGTTTGTTTACTTTGTGCAAAGTTCTGCTCTTAGAGGTTTGTGGGAGAACTGAGGGATTTCTCCAGCAAAACACTGGATGAGTTGAGGACATTAAGGTACTGTTTAGACCTTGTGGCTAGCAGGAGAGAGTGTGGCCTGTAGGGTAACCGCCTCATCCTGGTTTGCCCAGGACGGTCCCTGTTTGGCACTGTAAGTCCCCAGGCAAGCGGATGGTCAGCCCACTCTCGGTGTCTGCAGCCGCTGTGGCTGTAATCACTTGCCGTGTCGTAACTCTGTGTGCTCCCCACTCGTGTCCGAGGTCCACAGTGAAGAAGCGTGAAGTCGAGGAACGAATCCAGGGTTAGCTAACTATCCAGTAAATGCTGAGTGGGGCAGAAGTGTGTCATGAACAGAGCTTAGTTTATCTTCAGTGTCTTTCCTAGTGACATGTCACTGTCACTGTGGAAAGAACTGGATGTGCTTCCTAGTGGCGAGGCCTTGTCGACAAGAGAGGAGAGAGAACGTAGCTGTGGGCGGCCCCTGACCCCACCTCTGGCCCCAGCCTCCAGAGCGCCACGCCCTTTCCCAGGCGGCTGGTCTACTTCCCGCTTTGTGCTCTGTGTCAGCAGTGCCCAGGGCTTGTTGAAACAGACCTGTTGAAATGAGCCCAGGGAGCAGTTCCCGGTTTGCCACAGGGAGACGTTTTTCTTTCTCTTGGTGAAATGCTTGACAAAAAGACGCGTGCCTTGGAGGAGGTATAAACACAAGGCAAGTCAGAGGGTGCCAACCAACTGTGTCACCGTCCCGGGGATTCTCTTAGTCACAGCAATTGTTATAACGAGGAACGCTGGGCTTTTAATTACCCCCACAGCTCAGGGCAACTCCAGCTGCAATGCAAGCGTGTTGGAAGAAAGTAAATGAGAAAATCTAACCTGTACTCTATCCTCGTCCGCACATTTTACTCTGGTCCTCTTGTATAGCCATTGCTTGTGCTGATCAATCTGAAAAGTAGGAATAATAGAAATGGCATGATTCAGCTTTTGATATGCTTATCTCCTTCTAGGGAAACTTTTTTTTGGCTGCTTACCTATAGAGGTTGATAAAATCTGCATGAGTTCTTTTTCTTTCTTTTTTTCAAATGTTCAGAGCAGCTTCATTTGTAATAGCCAAAATCTGGGAACAAACCAAATGCCCACCAACATTTGGATGTTATAAATAAATAAACAAATTGTGGTACAGTTACACAACAGAACACCACTGAGCCACACCAAGAAATGAACTACTAAAGTCCACTGAATTTACACTTTAAATGAGTGGATTGTATGGTACGTGTACATCTCAGTACAGCCGCCACAATAAGAGCGAAAGGGGCCATTCATAAATGCAAGAGCGTGGGTGCATCCCGGGACCACCTTGCCCAGTGAAAGAGGCCACCCCTAAAGGGTGTGTACTCTACGGTTCTAGTGACATAGGATTCTGTTTACGTAGGAACTATTCTGTAGTGACCAGCACTTGCTTGGAGGTAGAGGAGGGAGGTCAAGCAGGACAGGAGGAAAGAAACACAAAGGGGCCCAAGGAAACTCTTTTTTAAAAATTGACTTTATTGGGGTGACATTAGTTAATACAATTTTGTAGGTTCTAACAACTTGACGTCTTGCCTCTCAGACAAAGGAACACTGACTCCAAGAAACAAACAGGCAATGTTACTTTCATACCTTCATGTTTGAAAGACAGCCGGGGCTTTAGCAGACAGACCACCATTTTCAGGAAGAATAGCTGGGTTCCATAGCAGCAGCAGAACGATTGAGACCAAATCACTGAGTAACGTGGAGATCCTCGAGCTTATGTGAAGGCAAAGACATAAATTAATGGCCTGGATCTCTAGGAAAGAAAGGGTGTTCTCTCTGCCTGGACACTGTGGACGGGCCTCCGTCTGTGAAGCAGGCTGCAGGCGTGCGGTCCGGCGCTTTCTCAGCACTGAGGCAGCTCTGGCACCCGAACCCTCGCCAGCCCCACCCCGCCAGCCCTGGGGAAGGCTGTGAGCAAGCCCTGCCAGCTCTCTCACATGAGGAACCAGTCGCAGGAGTTCACAGCCCGTTCGAACGATGACTAGTTCTTCTGCTCCTGCTCCGGCCCCATACCTGCGATCAGGTGGGCTGAAGTTCTGGAGCGTGGACTGAGTTTTGCTCACCTCTGTCTCTTGTGCACAACGGCGCGCACCACACACGCCGGGAGCCGGGGAATGTCTGTCAGGTGAGTGGACGGTGAGTGCAGCTGTTTTGTGCTTGAGACACTGTGAGTGAAGAACCCCCCACCCCTCCAGGAGGGCGCGCTGCTGCAGCACAGGGCCTGAGAATTAGTGTTCCAGGTTACCAGGGTGCGTGGGACCCAGGCAGAGGGCCCTTCCTCTGCCCTGACTCTGCAGCCGTCTGCAGCCTTTGCTCCATGCTCCCCTTGACCCTGGGGATCCAGAGAAAAGTGGTAAACGGTCTGTTCACGTTTGAAACATCGAGTGTGGTCTGTGTCGCTGTTCTCACCTTGTTAACAGATTCACATCGATTTTTAGTGCTAAAGGTGGTTTCTCAGTTGATTCCATTACTGAAGAAGTAGGGAAACCCAGAACACCTTCTGCCATCTTCCTGAAAGTTCTTTCTCCACTGTCACCACCTTCGTTCAGGCCGTCAGCACATTCTACTGAGAGCCCAGCAGAAACTCTTACCTGATCTCCAGGTCTCCAGCCTTGTGTACCCCAATCCACTCTGCACCCTGGAGGTTGAACAGGCCACGTGTCGTCCTCCCACCAGCCCACCTCAAGTGCTTCCCATTGTCTTCAGGATGAGGTCTGAGCTGTGGCCCTCCTGGCCTAGCTGCTGCCTGCCCTAGTCTCCTCATGTCTCCCCTGCCCTTCACGGGACAGCCACATGGATTTCATGTCTCTCGGAGAATGTTTCCCAGGCCTCTCTCCTCACCCCAGCTGCCCACTGGGACCAGGGTCAGAGCGCATTCTGAGTGGGCCGATGTTACCTGTGCTGCCTGCCCTCGGCTGTCGGTCCCTCAGCTAAGCCATCATGGCTGTTGGCTGGTTTCTCTCTACATCATGGGCTTCTTTAGGATGTGGACACCATGGATTAGTCACCTGTCTGTCCCCAGGCCCTAAAACAGCACCCGCTGCGTAGTAAGTGACTGGTGTTTGTGTGAGTGAATTGATTGATTTATGCCTAATATAAATTTTGGTTTCACATTTCTTTGGCAAAGTACATTTGGAAATAAAAAGTTAAAGACAGAGCCCTGGCCGGTTTGGCTCGGCGGTTAGAGCATCGGCCTGCGGTCCAGAGAGACCCGGGTTCGGTTCCCGCTAAGGGCATGTACCTCGGTTGCAGTTTGTCCCCGGCCCTGGTTGGTCGTGCAGGTGGCAGCCACTCGATGTGTCCCTTTCACGTCGATGTTTCTCTCTCTCTCTCTCTCTTCCTCTCTCTCCTTCCCACTCTATTTGAACAACAACAAAAAAAGTTAAAGACAGAGCGCATACTTTGACCACGTCAGTGGACAGGCGAGTGGATTTATTCCTTCCCTGTCCCCGGTCTTGCAATGGGAATAAGGGCTAAGTGCTCACATTTATCTGTATGTGCTGAGTCACCCGCAGTGCTGGCGGGCGCATCCCGCCGCAGTCTCTTTGAAGTAGGAATGGAGGTGGGCTTTAGTTCGCTTTTCTTTTTAAGGACGTGTGCTTGTTAGCTGGGTGCTGTTACAGTTTGGAGAATCGTGTAGAACAAAATTTTGGCCTAGCCTGGCCAGTGTGGCTCAGTGGTTGAGCGTTGACCCATGCACCAAAAGGTCACTGGTTCGACTCCTGGTCAGGGCACATGCCCAGGTTGTGGGCCTGATCCCCAGTGGGGGGGCATGCAGGAGGCGACCAGTCGATGTTCTCTCTCATCGATGTTTCTATCTCTCTCCCCCCTCCCTTCCTCTCTCTCTAAAATCAATAAAGAAAAAAAAAATTTTGGCCCAGAATGTTTTTGTTTGTTTGTTTGTTTTAATCCTCTTCCAAGGATATTTTTCCATTGATTTTCAGATAGAGTGGGAGGGAGGGAGGAAGAGAGAGAGAGAGAGAGAGAGAGAGAGAGAGAGAGAGAGAGACAGAGAAACATTGATGTGAGAGAGACACATCGACTGGCTGCCTCCCGCATGACCCTGACCAGGGCCTGGGACCAAACTGCGACTGAGGTACATGCTCTTGACCGGAATCGAACCTGCGACTCTTTGGTCTGCGGGCCATTACTCTAACCGCTGAGCCAAACCGGCCAGGGCTAGAAATTTTTTTAAAGCTAGTTTGTTGTTGTTGCATCTCTGCGTTTTTATTATTGAGGTAAACCTCACCTAATATAAAATAAAATGCTAACCTTTTAAAAGTATATAATTCAGTATAATTAGATACATTTATAACGTTCAACTCTAACTTCTATCTAGTTCCAAGATATTTCAGCACCCCAAAGTAATCCCCAAAGGAATTACGCAGTCACTCCCATTCCCGCCCCAGCAGCCCCTACGCAATGAAAACCTGCAAACAGCAGGCCCCCGAGGACGGGCGATTCTGGCTCCCGAGACAGAGCCAGTGGGCCCCTCACCACGAGTGTAATAGGGACACACCCGGCACGAACTTTCGGGGGTTTCCAGTGAGAACCTGAGGTTTAATGTTGCTACGGTTAAAGCGTAATGGCACATTGCCTGAGATTCTAGCAAACAACATATGTAAATGTTGCTTGTCTGCTCATTTTATATGAATGCCTTTATTTCAGTAAAGCATCTCTGTGGAGTAGGATATATACAATACAGCAACATGAAGAGAAAAATAAACACATTGCTTTCTGCCCTAACTCCCACATCTACATCTCTGCTTCTCCTTCAACATTTCTGAACATCAACTGTCTCACCAGATAAACCACTGTCACCTTAGACTCGTCACTCCAGGAACGCACCCTCTTTCCTAGCCTAGTTACACTGGTAATGCCCGTTTCAGTGGAGGCCACCAACACTGTCCCGGTTACCAAGGTGCTGTGCTTGATTCTTTCCCTCTGGTCTCACCCACATCACAGTAACGGTCCATCCTGCAGACTCCTGGGGGCGAGGCCTGAACCATTAAATATGCACACATGCAGCCAAGTGCAGAAAACAAAGTTCAGGGCGCAGCCTCTTTCTACAGCCCGTGCCCACGGACCCACCTCTTACCAACACCCCTCCCCCGCCCCCAGAAGACTCAACCCTTATAGTAATACTTTCTTGCTTTCCTCTAGCGTGTTACCGCTTACGTCTTTTGCTTCTTTGGTGGTTTTATACAAACGGAGTCAAACAGAATGTATTCGTTTGTTTTCTGCTCGTTTAGTCCAACATTGTGTGTTGAGGCTCAGCCGTGCTGTGCTTGTCACTGGGTTTCGTCCGTATCGTCGCTATGTGGTTTTTCACAGTACAGCTCTCCGTGACGAGTTGCTCTGAGGTTCCGGTTGTTAGTCTTGTCTGCACTGAGGGCCACAGTGAGCAGCCGCGCTGTGAATACCCTCCAACATGCCCCCTGCTGCGTGGTCACTGGTCACAGGGTGTGCCTGTCTTCAGCGTCACTGGCTACTTCAAACGATTTTCAGTGTGGTTGAGCCAACTCTCATTCCCACCATCATCGCGGGAGTCGAAAGTTCTGAGTCTTCGTCAACACTTGCAATTGTCATATTTTTGCGTTTTTACCAATGTGGTGAGTGTGTAGTCACACCTCCCTGTGGTTTTACTAGGCGTTTCCCTGATGCTTAATGAGGTTACGTATGTTTTTATACATGTGCCAGTGGTATTTCCTCTCTTGTGAAGTGCCCATTTTCTCTGTTGGGTCCTTTATATTTTTCTAATTAATATGTAGTTCTTTATAAACACCCGGTACAAGTCCTTTACTAGTTATATTTTTTTCATCTCTCTGGCTTGATGTTTCTTTTTTAATTCTCACCTGAGGATATTTTTATATTGATTTTTAAATAGAGTAAAAGGGAGGGAGGGGGAGAGAAAGAGAAACATCCATGTGAGAGAATACACATCAATTAGTTGCTTCCCACACAACCCCGACTGGGGTTGGGGATCGAACCTACAACCCAGGTACGTGCCCTTGACTGGAATGGAAGCCAAGACTCTGGTTCTTGGGCTGATGTTCTAACCATTGAGCAAGACTGGCCAGGGCTCTGGCTTGCTTTTTCCTTCCTTTTATGGTGTCGGTTCACGAGAAGAACTTATTTTCACTATAGTTATATTCATCAGTCTTTTCCTTTATGGTTAATGCCTCTGTAGTCCCAGTTAAGATCTTTTCCTTGTCCAAGGGCACAATGATATTCTCTTAAATTATTTTCTGAAAGCCTTATGGCTCTACCCCTCCCACTGGAGACCCTAACCTATGCACTGTTGCTTTCTGTCTGTGGAGTGATGGAAAAGCCTGTGCTTGCTTCCTTCCCTCTCCTTCCACGCCCACTGCCATTCTGGCTCTTACTCCCTGGCTGGCTGCAGCCGTCACCTTCCTGCCTCCACCTTCCAGTCCACGTTCCAGCTTACTTCACTGGGGAAATGTCCCTAATAGACCATTCTGGTGACTGGAGATTAAATTAAAAAACCCACAATGTCACTTATTTCATCCATGATTAAATTGTGTCTATTTTTCTGGTACTCAGAACTTCTTAAAAATCTGTGGTTAGTCGGAGTTGGTGCAGGAAGAGATAGCATCTTGTCAGGGAAGCCCAGCTGCTCTTACAGTGATTCATCACCGCAGCCAGAATCCCGTCCTCAGCCCTGCACACCCCGAACTGGTGTTTTTTATCCTTTTCTGTTTGTTTTGTTTTGTTTTGTTTTTCGGCGGAGGGGGAGTGTGTGTGAATTCTTGGAATCGATCCTACTCAGAAGACTGAGAGGGAGGTAAGAGCCAAACAGCTGTTCAGTGAGGAGCAGCACATCCCAAGAACCCCTGTCCTTTCTCCAGGCCTCCCTCTCCCCGTATCAGAGCATCTAGGAAGCCAGGTTGGTATCACAGTGGCTCCCGGGCCTGTGAAAGGAGCCAGACCCTTTAACAGATACTCACTCTGAGCCGCAGTGAGGCTAGACCCCCTGTGCCGTCTTCACAGCAGCCTACCTGGGTGTTATGTGCAGCCAGTTCAGTCCCTTTTCTCTCCTGAACTGGGCCAGAGAAACAGCCAGATCTTCGTTCTTTCTCCCAGGCCCCATGCTGGCCCCCCTAACCCCCCCCCCTCAGTAATTTACTCCTTCATCAGGAAGAGCAGAGACTGAAGCTTTCCAGGAAGTGTCTCACAGTCACCTTTCCTGCTGAAGGGCGAACCTGATGGGCCATGGTTCAACCAAGACTCCTTTCTCTGCCACTGCTGATTTCAGATCTGATGTGATGGAGAAATTAATCCACTGACTGACCATCAACTAAACAGAGTCTTTAAAGAAAGATGTACTGCCCGGGCCGGTGTGACTCAGCAGTTAGAATGTACCTCAGTTGCAGGTTCGATTCCCGACCCCAGTCAGGGTCGTGTGGGAGGCAGCCAGTCGATGTGTCTCTCACACATCGATGTTTCTCTCTCTCTCTCTCTCTCTCTCTCTCTCTCTCTGTCTGTCTGTCTCTTCCCCTCTCTTTGAAAATCAATGGAAAAAATATCTTTGGGTGAGGATTTTTTAAAAAAGAAAGAAAGGTGTACTGAGAAATCCAGACACCAAAAAAAAGCCTGAGAAATCCAGACACCAAAAAAAAAGCCTGAGAAATCCAGACACCAAAAGCCTGAAGAATAATTTCTTGGAAAGACCAAAGCCACATATCATCTGAAGTTATAGGGTTACAGAGGATCCACAATAAATAGAGGAAGCAGTTCTGCAAAGGGTGATAAGGGACAGGTGCTAATAGGAAAATGGAAATGAGAGGCATGAGGCTCTTTGGGAGAGACAGACAGAGAGACAGGCAGGAACGCTGCCTCAGCCCCCGATGGCTTATCACAGCAGCCCTGTGGCCCTGCCAGTGCCTCTGGACGTGGCTGTGCTTCATGTCCGGGAGCTCTGTGTCCTCCCAACCTCTCCCTACCCTGAGTCTTTTCTACCCAAAGGTAACATCTGTTTTCCTTCATTTTAAAAATTAAGGTATAAAATACCCCTTTTAGTGTACAGCTCAATGAATTGTGACAAACACATGCAGTTCTTGATTCACCCCACAGTCAAGATATAAAATATGCCCATCACCCCCCAACTCTTCCCCTACCACCAGACCTGGGCTGTCACTGATCTGTTTCAGTCCCTATAGTTTTGAATTGTTCAGAATGTTATATAAATGGAACCCTGTGGCCTATATAGCCTTTTGAGTCTGGCTTCTTTCACTTAACAGAATGCATTTGTGACTCATCTGTGTTGTTGCATGTATCAGTAAGTTGTACTTTGTGTTCCTGAGTAGTATTTTATTGTGGGATCGTACCTCAGTTTGTTATTCTACTCACCAGTTGAAAGACATTTGGGATTTGATCAGTTTGGGCACATTGTGAATAAAGCTACTATAAACATTTACAACTATATTTTGTGTAACATAAGTCTTCATTTCACTGAGTTAAATTCCTACAGTAGACTTGCTGGGTCTTAAGATAAGTGTTTAATTTTATAAGAGACTTCAAATTTCTCAGTGACAGTTATCAGAAACTGAGCATTCTATACCCAGCCAAACTATCATTCAAGAGAAAGGGAGAAATAATGGCATGTTTAGACATGCAGGGTGTTCTCATTATTGTTGCTTAATAAACTATCCTGAGATTTTAGTAGCTTAAAACAAAACAGTCATTTATTGTGTACATGAATCTGCAATTTGGGCACGTGAGGGAAGGCTTATCTTTACTCCACATGGTGTCCTCTGGGGTAGCTCAACTAATGGCAGGAGGACCTTTTCCAAGAGGATTCACTCTCATGCCTGCAAGTTAGTGTTGACTGTTCAGTAGGAGTTCATTTAATGGCCAAAGGCCTCGTTCCTACCCACATGGGCTTCTTCCCATGGCCTGGGCTCTTTCGGAGCATGATCTCTGGATTCTAAGAACAAGCATCCCAAGAGAAAGCGCCCCGTGGAAACTACTGCCTTCTGTGACTAACTTTGGAAGTCACAGTGAGTCATTTTTGCTGTTATGTTGCTAGTTGAGATAGTCCTGTAGGCCTGCCCAGGTTCAAGAAAAGGGACTCCATCTCTGTGGGGTTAGAGCAAGGATCTGCAAGAGCGTGTCATGTGGGAAGTATTGTTGTAACTTGTTTGGAAATTATGATCTGCCACATAGGGCTTAAGAAGCTTACCACCCACTAAACCTCTGAAAATATTTAAGAAGGGCACATTTCAAGAAGAAGAAAAATGAACCTGGGAAAAGATGGAATATGTGCAGTGATAGCGAACACATAAAGTGGTATAACGTATTGGTTAGTCTAATTGAATGTTGAATTTTTTTAGGTAAAAAAAATGTGATACTAAAACTTCAAATTATAATAATATGAGGCAGTAGTGGAGAAGCAGAGGGAAGTCAAAGCTTGGGAAATTCTCACTTTTTTTATTTTTTAAAATTTTATTATTATTATTTTTAATCCTCACCCGAGGACATTTTTGCATTTATCTTCAGATAGAGTGGGAGGGAGAGAGGGAGGAAGAGAGAGAGAGAAACATCGACGTGAGAGAGACACATCGACTGGCTGCCACCCACACAACCCGAACCAGGGCTGGGGACAAACTGCAACCGAGGTCCGTGCCCTTAGTGGGAACCGAACCTGGGACTCTCCAGTCCGTGGGCTGACACTCTAACCGCTGAGCCAAACAGGCCAGGGCTCGCTTTTTAAAAAATTAAATGATGTAGATACCTATTAGCTCTGGACCTTGTTCCAGGACTCTTTGTGAGAATACTGGGAGCAGGCGCAGGCGCAGGCTCCACGGCGTGCCCTGGCCCCTCTTCATGCTTCACTGATGACATCAGCTCCTGCTTGTGCTCTCACCAACATGGAACCGTTTTCCAGTTCTTATGCTACTCGAACTTAGCTGGTTTGGACCTTTTGGTTCACTGTTTTCTCTTTAAAACACTCTTCTTTTGGAGTCCAGACCACCACACACTCCTGTTTGTTTTTTCTGTCTCTGCTTCTTGGACCCTTTTGGCAGCTCCTCTTGCTCTTACTGCCCTTGGAAGACTGGATTTCCTCAATCTCTGGTCCTAGATCTTCTGCACCTCCCGCCTGATTCTCTCTCCTTCGGCAACCTCGTCCAAGTCCATCCGTTTCCATTCCAACTACAGTTCTTGCAGATGACTCACAGATTTGTATTTCTAGCCCAGGCCACTCCTCTGACCTTCAAGTCTGTATATTCAGTGACCTATTCATGACATTTTCCTGGATTTTATTCAAAGATACTTCATACTCAGCATGTCCCAAACAACTTTTTTTAAAAAATCTTCATTGACCCTGTTTTCCCTCTCTCCTACCTCACGCCATGAAAATCCTGGCTCTCCTCCAATGTTCCTTCATTAATATAAATGACACTACCATCCAACAGTTGCCTAAGCCAGAACCACGGAATTATCCTTGAATACCGCTTTTTTTCCACCACCACATCTGGTCAATCCTAGGTTCTCTTTCTTGTACCTCCTAAGATCCCACAGATCCATTCCCCTTTCTCTGTGTCCACCTCTGTCACCATCCCTGACCACACTGCTGTCCTCTCAAAAACGTCTCTAACCTGTTCCCGTGTGTCTGCTTTGTTCTCTCTCCATCTTTCATGTTGTGGGCAGAATGATGTATGAAGGTGGGCCTGACCATGCTATTCTCCTGTTTCAAACCCATTAGTATATTAGTCTGAAGAACCAAATCCTTACTGCCCCCTACAGGGTCTGCGTAGTGTAGTTCCGTACGTCCTCACCTGGCCTGTTGTGTTGCCTTCATCTCCCTGGCTCTGAGGTCCAGCCAAGCCACTTGGGTATCATGGTCAGACTTTTAGTTTCTAGGGTCAGACTGATCTGAACCTAGTTTCTTGCTAGCATGATCTTGGCCAGGTTCTTGAACTTCTGTTAAGTATCAGTGTTCTCATCTGTGAAACGGAGTTACTAGTGTCTACATTGTAGGGTCGTTGTGTGAATCAAGTGAGATGAAGCAATGAAGTGGTAGCATAGTGCGGGACAGTTAGTGAGCCCCCAGTGGAGGTTAGACTATTTCTTTGAATGAACCATGTCCTTTCATGTCTCAGAATTCCCACTGGCTCCTCCCTCAGCCCAGGACACTCCCCCACTTTACCTGGTTAACACTGACTTGTCTTCTGCTCCAGGACGACATTCCATCCCAGTTGGCCCAGGACGGAGCCAGATCACATCTGTTGTAGATCTTGTAATGCCTGTTCACTGTGTGTAGGTGTCTCCTTTACTACTGGTTTGTGCAGCAAATGATATGGTCACCCTTGCATGTTCAGTTCAAAAGTCACTTTTTCTTGGGAACTTTCTCTGATTCCACCTATTATTTGCTCTCATCGTGCATCCTATACCTTTCTTTGCAGTAGTTATCACAGTTATAGTTAAAATGGGTCAAGTGCGTGAGGTTTGTTTCTCCTGTTAGGTTCTAAGCTCTCCGAGGGGAAGACCGGGCTGTCTTGCCTCATTACTGAGTTCCAGCACTGATCTTGTCTGGAGTGAGTGCTCAGTAGGTATTGTGAGAGGGAGGAAGAAACACTAGCTAGGAGTCAGATCTGGCCTTCTGTCTGTTTCTGCATTCATGTGAAGCCACATGCCCTGCCTGGGCTCCAGACTCTTCACCGCGCAGTGAGCAAATTGGACGGGGTGTTCTCTACAGCTCCTTCAACCCTCCATTTTGGGACTCGTGGCACATCAATCTCCTGCCTTTTCTCTAAAATTTAGAATCATGAATTCTAAGAAAGATAAGGAATCAATTTAGATCTCCCAAAGATAGAATAATGTCCCTTTATTGCTCCGTGAATGAAGCCCTGTTGCTATCCCTTTTCTTAGGATGGACCCCTCGTGTGTAAACTGTGCTTATTCCTTTTTCCTCAATATGTGACAGAAGTATATAGTCTGTATGATTCCATGATTATTGCCAACCCTGTTAACAAACTTAAGGCTGAGCTAATGATCATGTGAAATAAACGTGTCTTTCTCCAGGTAGTTAGCCATCCAGACGTTTTTGTTGTTGTCATTCAGAAAAAAAGTAAGCCTTAAGGAGACAGTGTTGTGGAAAATCTAAAGCATTTTTATTGAGTTTTAGAATGAAATTAAGTAGAAATTAAGCGCAGGAAATGAAATCCATAACACCAGTGGGAAATCTTAAAACTGTTTTATCGTTGTTTTTTTCTTCTAATTTAATTGGGTCTCATAATGTTTGTGAGGTGGGGAAGATTTTTTTGCTTGCTTGCTGGCTGTTTGTATTTAGTAATATGAAGGAATCAGCTGAAGACCCTAGAAATGAGAAATAGCTATTCTGAAGTCATTTTGGCTTCTGGGAAGACTTAACAATGCTTTGGAATGTAAGGTCTGGTGGGGTCTTCAGGAAGTTTTCTTGATACCTGAGCAATGGTGGGTCACGGTGCAGTGACCATCTGTCTAACTTGACAGATTGTAAGACTGAGGGGCAGGGATGGTGAAGAGGAGGTCCATGACTACTGGTGAGAGTGGAAACACCCCCCTAATGGCTCCCACAGAAGTCCTGTTTCTGTGGTGCTGGCTTATTGAGAACACCTGCCATGAATTATTCCATCGGGTGGTTCATCTCCTCCAAGCCACCCTGAAAACCTTGAAGTCTTCCTTTTCTGGGCCTTACTGGAAACAGACCAGTATGAAAAACTCAATCTCAATTGCTCCTTCTACTGAGAACTCTTGAGAAACAACTGAGGCACTGTCAGAAGGGAAAGGATGAATGGGTAAAGGAGGCAGGTGAGCTGGAAGCCAGGGCTGGGCATGTCCAGCAGTCGTCTCACTCACAGACTCCAGACTGCTCGATGCAGGAGATGATGTGGAGAGTTGCGAAAGCTCTAAGCGTGCAGAGAGAATACCCTTGTGCCTAAACAGGCCCCGTCCTGAGGTCCCGCCTTTGAGTGTCTGCAGTGGGTTATGGGTAAAAGCTCTATTCTAATTCATGAAACAGTTAACAAGGTTCAGGCGCACCTTTCGGTATTCTTTTGAAGGATTCCAAATTATTTCATTTGCTGCTTCTGGCATTGTTAGAGGATAAACGTGTTTTTGTTTAAACTACTTTTGGCTATGGAGCAACTCTTATAGTAAATAAATACTTAAAATACTAAGATACTTTATTTTGCTAGCATCTGACCAATTTGAAAGGCAGTGGTTTCTAAATTTCAATGATACGCCAAGCTTTTCAGAAAATGAGTTCCAAAGGGGATTGATTTTTATCTGCAATGCTCTCATCCTACAGACAGGATATTGACTACATTGGATAGAATGGATGTGTGAAACCAGGATGAAGCATTGCAGTAATCAGTCCTGTGGGAGAGGTTCATGATCAACAGGACCATTCATTAGAGGGAAGTATCTGAGTGAGACGGTGCCAATAGAGAAGAAACAGGAAATAAAAGCATTCATTTTCTGAAAGAGTTTTCTCCTTGGTTTCTACTAACTGGCTCTTCTTTTCAGTATGTGCTCTTTTCCTAGTTTTTCATCAGCTCATATGATAAACTTAAAACTTCTAATTGATAATCAAATTCAGGGTGGGGCAAAAGTAGGTTTACAGTTGTTCATATGGAAAATAACACAGTAATTAATAAATAAAAACACAAGATAAACTCTGTTTTGCATACTCACAACTGGAAACCTACCTTTGCCCCACTCTGCATTTAAACGGCAGAATAAAAATAGTGGCCACATACCCCAGTTCTGCTGGTGTACCCTGTGAGCTGATTCACGTCCATTGTGAGATGCCTGATGTCATCTTACTGTGATTCCGGCTCGTGCTATTTGAATGTTACACTTTCCTAGTGCATCAGGCAGCTCTGTTACCCACAGGGTGCCCGCTTGAGGACTGCGCTCCTCCTGATGTAATTGGTCGCTGGCAGGGCCACATCATCACATGGCAGACAACAGTTTCCACTCCCAGGGAGAAAAACAGAAATGTCAGCTCCGTTTGAGAATTCTGTCATAAAAATGAGTTCTAAGTACCTCTTCTTGACTATTGAGATCATTATTGATGAAATTATTATAAATCGTTCTTAGAAATAAGAACAAAGCAATTTTTATCTCATTAAAACTCAGGATAGAATTTTTATGGAGAATAAGGGATTATTTCAAGGAGGTTTTTAATAGGTGACAACAGGGGCATTTGTTTGATCGTGTGGAGTTTTTAAGTACCTTTGAAGTTTTAAAATGTGTTAAGGCTCTGAAGAGCTCTCATTGTGCCTATGGAAGTTGTGAGTCTAGAGATATATCATCCCGAAAAGTAAGGGACAGGCAGCATCAGAAGGTAACTGCAGCAGCGAAGGGATAGTGGGACATGAAGTCAGATGGCATGACATTCAAAGTTAGGGATGGAGGCACTTAGAGAAGAAGGAGGTGGAGTGGACTGGACACAGCATGAGAAGCCAGGAGGCCCCCTGCTCCCCTCCAAGCCCAGTGGTGGGAGGGGTGTGGAGGTCTCGAGGCTGCCAAGGCAGGAGCGTCAACAGGGAAAACCAGGTTTCCAGTGAAGCAAGACCAAGAAAAGGTTGACAATTCAGAGGCTTTCACTGAGGTTGGGCAATGAGTCCCAAAGGCACAATGAGAGTGATTAGAGGTTTAGCGTTGATGAGGGACGCAGTGAGGCGGGAGACATTCAGAGCCGTCTGGGGATTTGAGTGTAGGAGACGAAGGATGAATTGAGATTCTGGGACATTACCCAAAAATGGGGATAAAGGCAGTAATATACTTTTAAGTATTTAATAATTGGCTTTTGGCAAGGAAAAGTAACATTTGCCAATTTCCATGGTGTAAATACTCCCACCAAAACAGATCTGAACTACCATCATGACATTATTCCATAAGGAGTTGGACAGAGCAGCACAAAACTGCCTCTTCTGAACTGAAAGGAGCTAGCTTCAGGTCTCACTGGATAGAGAGCATGCTTGGATGAATCCAGGCAGATAATTGGGCAAGATTGTGAGTGGTAGAGATTCGGGAGCGTTCCCATCCCTCCTGACCCTGTGGGCAGAGACACGGTGACCTTAGTCTTCTTAGCTTGTGGACCACGTTAGAACAGGCCTGGCCTGGATATGACCCAGAGGTTACAGTGTGCCAGTCACTGCTATGGACTTGATCATGCCTGTGAAACAGCTCTGGGTGGAAATCTAAGTGGTATCTCACATTCAGTAGGACCTGGTAAAGGACACTATCCAGAATATATGTAAAAGGACTTCCACAACTCCACATGAAAAAAGCAGACAACCGAATTCAAAGATGGGTAAGGGTTTGAGTAGATATTTCTCCAAAGAAGACACACAAATGGCCAGTAAGCACGTGAAAGATGCTCAGTGCCATTAGTCATTAGGGAAATGCGAACCAGAACCACACTGAGATGCCACTTCACTCCCACTGGAAGGGCTGGTATTTAAAAAAAAAGGGAAATAACAAATGTTGGTGAGGCTGCGGCCTGGGAGAAATGGGAGCCCTCTTGTGTGCTAGTGAGAATGAATGGGGCCGCTGCCCTGGGAAACAGTCTGGTGGGTCCTCAGGATGGCAAACAGGATGACCACGTGACCAGCAGCTCTGCTCCTGTGTCCGTGCCCAAAAGAACCGAGAGCGGAAACTTAAACTTGACACCCACATTCACAGCGGCCAAGAGGTGGGCACAGCCCAGCACACACATTTGATAAAGTTTAATGTGTGCATCAGGCACAGTAAGAGATCAGCCACCGCAACTCATAAAATAGATCAGTTGTGACAACAGACGGTAATCAAGGTCATGTGGATGTGGTCTCCGTCTCTCTCTCAAAATACCTTCTTACCCTGTACCCACCGTCTTCTCGTGATGTGAGATGATAAAATGGCAGACCTACTCCTGAATCTTGTGACCGTCTCTTACTTTTAGTAAATGGCTTGGTGTCCCTCCTCTCAGGTCCTGTGCTGAAGTCCGCGTTGCCATCCCTCTGGACATATTTTCAGTTTGTGTCCCCCACCCGCCGTTTCCGTGCCCTTTCCAACCTAACTAAGCACTTCTCACGCATCGTGGCCACAACGTCTGCAGTTGGAGGACAGCAGAGCTAGCACCGATTTCTTTCCCCTTCCTCGACGTTTTCTGGGTAGGAGATTCATTCTTACCGGAGATCGTAGCAGCCCCGGCATGATATTCATTTTCTGTACTAAGTTGACAACGTTCACCTTTTCACTGAAAAGGATCACTTTACGGCTTCTCTCTGTCATGTCCCATTGTCCGCATCACTGCTGTTGCACGTTGGGGCCATTATTAAGTAGAACAAGGGTCACCAGCACACAGGCCCTGCCACACTGTGGCAGTCGATCTGGTGGCCGAAACTACTACTACCTGCCCGGTGGGCGGGGAGTGTCTGCAGCGCAGGGACACTGGGCACGGGATGATTCGTGTCCCAGGTGGGACGGAGCAGGATGGTGGAGATTTTATCATGCTGCTCAGCGTGGCTCAAAAGTTAATACTTACGAACTGTTTTTTCCTGGAATTTTCCATTACATTTTTTCAGACAACAGGTTAGTGAAACCATGAAAAGGAAACCACATGCCTGGCTGGTGTGGCTCAGCCAATTGAGTGTCATCCCATGGACTGAGAGGTCCAGGTTCGATTCCCAGTCAGGGCACATGCCCGGGTTGTGGGTTTGATCCCCAGTGGGGGATGTGCTGGAGGCAGCCGATCCATGTTTCTCTCTCACATGGATGTTTCTATCTCTCTTTTCCTTCTTCTCGCTAAAAAATCAATAAAAACACATTTAAAAAAAGAAAAGGAAACCACAGATAAAGGGGGGACTATGGTAATTGTTTGGTTAGCAGACTTTTAAAGAATCTGCCTGTCAGACCACTCAATGAAGATCATGATACTAAAAATGATACCTCGGGGTTTGTACAAATGTTTTAAATTTCATTACGACTCTGTGAGATGATAGGCAGCGCAGACATGCTTATACCCGCTTCACAGATGAGATCATCGAGGCACCGGGAAAGAGGGCTCTGACCCCAAAGTGTGCTTAAACAGCAGAGCTAAAGCACAAACCTTGTCTTCTGACTCGAACACTTTCTCAGCAATGCCACAGCTGCTTCCCCCAAGATGAAAGTGGCAGTTTTTGTGATCTGTGAATTAACATTTCCAGGACAGAAAAAGCTCCCTCATAATGAAGCTGTCATAGCCACGCACAGCTGTCCTGAAATGTGGAGCAGAGCTCACAGCGGTGCTCCCACCGAGGCATACATATGCTCTGGACTGTGCAGGTCAGAATTCATTTGTCTGCCTCTGTGAAGGTGCTGACCCTCCACACATGGGGCCACTTGCCTTCAGTACCCCTGCCGCCGCTTGCTGTGTTCTCTTCCCTTGCTGAGAATTATTTTCCCACATCCGCTGCACAGTGCACCCCCACCCCACCCCATTACTCTCTAGCCTGCTCTCTTCTCTCAAAACAGGAGAGGATCTGAAATCAGCCATCTGGATTTATATATTAAGTAGGAAATTTTACAAGGAGGGAATTTTCAGACAAGGTATTACCTGGCAAGGCATTTACATTGAGTGGAATGAATGAATGAATGAATGAATGAATGAATGAATGAATGAATGCAGATTACAGTCTCCTTATGGGTTATGTTTATTGTATTTGTCTGTCTCTTCCAGGAGAGGGTAAGCTGTGTCAGTGTAAGGGTTTTATTGTTTTGTTCTCTAATACTTTCCCAATGCCCATAACAGGACCCAGCAGGTACTCTTCACTTACCAAATATTTACTTAATAAACTGATGGTTATTTGCACCTTTTATCTTTAAGAAAAACATGCCTTTTTGAGCTCTGTTAAAAAACAATTTCAGACAGGAAGAAGCAGATAGGGAGATTTGGGTGGAGTAGCAGGTGGGTTTTGACACCCCCCCTGAGAGCATGTGTAGGAAAGCACCTCAAACTGGATGGCTTGAAAAAATAGAAAATTATTGTCTCACGCTCTGGAGACTGGAAATGTAAAATCAAGGTGTGGCAAGTCCACGCATCCCCTGACACCTGCAGGGGACTCTTCCTGCCTCCCCCTAACTTCTGGTGGTTTGCCGACACTGTTTGCCATTCTCCCTTTGCCACTGCACCCCTCCAGTCTGCCTTCGTCATCACAAGGTGAGTCTTTGCATGCATATGTCCATCTTCTTTTGTTTTTTAATGTTTTTATTGATTTTAGAGGAAGGGAGAGGGAAAGAGAGATGGAAACGTGGACGAGAGAGAACATTGATCGGCTGCCTCCTGCACGCCCCCTACTGGGGATTGAGCCTGAAACCTGGGCATGTGCCCTGACTGGGAATCGAACTGGTGACCACCTGGTGCATGGGACGACACTCAACCACTGAGCCACACCCTCCAGGCCATATATCCGTCTTCTTACAATCCAGTCATGGTGGATTAGCCTGTTCTACTCTGGTGTGACCTCATCTTAACCAATTACCTCTTCACGGACCCTGTTTCCAAATAAGGGTACATTCTGAGGTCCTGAGTGTTAGGACTTAGTTTTTTTTTTTTAAAGGATGAGGACAGGAGGCACAAGTCAACCCATAAGAGTAGTCTTCAGAGCAAAGGAAATCACTAGAGGCAAAGAGGGACATTACCAGTACACCTTGGAGATGGTGTGGGTTCAGTTCCAGACTACCAGAATAAAGCAAACATCGCAGTAAAGTGGGTCACATGAAATCTTTTGGTTTCCAAGTGCATATAAAATTTATTTGCACTATACTGTAGTCTATTGAGTATCCAATAAGATTATGTCTAAAATGCAATGTACATAACTTAAGTAAAAATACTTTATTACCGAAACATGCTCACCATCAGCTGGGTCTACAATGAGTGATAATCCTTTTGCTGGTGGAGGGTCTTCCCTGCAATTTGTGAAAAATACAGTATCTGTGAAGGTCATTAAAGCAAAGCACAATAAAACGGGGTATGCGTGCACATATGACAACAGATAAATCCACCAGGAACAAACTATCTTCAATGTGTATGCACCAGACAACAGAGCCTCAAAATACATGAAACAAAAACTGACAGAGCCGAGAGGAGAAATACACAAATTCACCATTACAGATGAGGACTTAAACATTCCAGTCTCTGCAATTGACAGGGCCACTGGACAGAGAATCAGCAACGACACAGAACGGCTGAGCAACAGAATCAACCAAGAGATCTCAATGAACAGACATAGAACACTGCAGCAACAAAAACAAATCAACACTCTTTAAGGACCCCTGGAACATCCACTAAGATAGACATTATCTGTGTCATAAAACAAACCGCAACAAATGGAAAGAATTGAAATCATACAGAAATCTTTGACCTTAATGGAATCAAACTAAAAATAAATAACAGAAATACAATGAGAAAATCTCCAAACACTTGAGAATTAAACAACATACTTCTCAATAATCTTTGGATCAAAAAGGAAAACTCAAAGGAAGTTTTAACAATACAGAGAAATAAAATACAACATATCAAAATTTGGGGGATGCAGCTAGAGCAGGTCTGAGGAAATTTTATAGCATGTAGAAATGTATATTACTTTAGAAAAAGGGAAGAGTCTCCATCAATAAACTAAACCCCCGCCTCAAGAAACTACAAGAAGAGGAGCAAAATAAATCCATAGTAAATCAAAGGAAGGGAATAACAGTGATAAGAGCAGAAATCAATGAAATTGAAAATAGAAAACTGTGAAAAAGGTTTTTTGGAAACCCAGTTCTTTGAAAAGTTCGAATTGGAAAACCTACAGCAAGACTGACAATGAAGAGAGATGAGACACAAATCATAAGTATCCGAGACGAAAGGGGATCGTCACAGATCCTGCAGATGAAAACGATGAGAAAGACAGGGTGTGAGCCAGTCTATACACATGTATTTGATTGCTCTGATGCGATGAACCTGTTCCTCAAAAAAGGAAAATCCACCAAGACTCAACCAAGAGGATTTAAATAACCTGAATAGTCCAATAACCATTAAGGAAATTGAATTGTAATTAAAGTGTTCCTGAAAGAAATGTCCATGCAGTTTCCAATGTTGCTGCATTTGAAGTGAGTTTCACTGGAGAACCGAACAAAACTTTTAAAGAATAAACACCGATTTTACACAGTTTCCTCCAAAGAAATGAAGAGGAGAGGATACTTCCCAATTCATTTTATCGGGGTGATATTACTTTTATATCAAAACCACATAAAGGCAATACAACAATAATAGAAAACTATAAACCAATGTGTCTGATACACTTAGTATCAGACAAAAGTCAATAAAATATTAGCAAATAGATTTCAACCATGTATAAGAAGAATTACATATCATGGCTAAGTAGGATTATTCCAGTTATCAAAAGCTGATTCAATTCAGCGATCACCTAAATAGTTCAATTTGATAATCACCCCAAGCTGAAAAAAACCCAAATGTCCCAGGCCTGGATACTGGATAACCCAGCTGTGGTGTCTCCCTAATGCAGACTATGCCTCAGCATAAAGAGGAAGGAAACACTGATGCAGGCAGCAACCTGGATGAACCTTGAAAGAATTAAGGTGAGAAAAGACTCCATCCCAAAAGGTCACACACTGTATTATTCCATTCCATTCGTATGTGACTGAAATGCAAATTTCCAGGAAAGGAGAACAGATTAGAGGTTCCTAGGGGTCAGTGACATAGGGGAGGGGACATGGGTGGGTGAGGCTATAAAGGGCCACCAGAGGGGTCTTTGGGGTGATGGAAAAGCTCTGGGGTGCTGTCAGTGTCCAGGCTGTGCTGCGTTCTGCAGTTTTGTATGCTGTCACCATTGGGGAAGCTGGGTCAGGGTACACGGGGTGCTGTCTGTGTTTCTTACCACTGCAAGGAAATCTGCAGTTATCTCAACCTAAAAAGGCTAGTTTTTAAACGTATTTATTGAATTGATAAAGGAAGGAGAGCTCATGGGACGGGACCTCCAGGTTTGCCCTGAACTTTCTTTGTGTGAAGTGGCTTGGAGGCATCACAGGGAAGGGGTTTTGCCGTTTCTAGATGACTCTCTTTCCCTTGGTGACAAAAAGAGTCTGGAGTCTTGCTTTCTGAAGTTTTTCAAGGAATGTAGAAATAAAAGGAAAAATAGTAATTAAGGTTTCCAGTTTCAAATTGTTTTGAAAACTACAGTGACCACCCTCTTTCCTGCCTGAGAACTGGACGCAGGACGTTGATAGAGCGCAAGGCCTGGAATTGCTTAGTGGGGAGCTGAGACACTGCAAAGACTGTTAGGGTTTACTCCAAGCTCTGAAGAGTCCCAAAGGAAAGGACTCTGGAAGCTATTTGTAGCTGCATGCAGGGAGCCAGCGCGCATCCAGAGCTCTAAGACCATGAGTGCTCAGTGTGGTGACGACGCACCTCCACCTGGCTCCTTTCTGGGTGCTGCGTCCTCAAGTCAGTGGTGTTGCTGCTGTTACAGAACGAGGCTTCCCGCGTGCTCCCTAGTTAAGAGTGCCACAAGCCCCCCTTAACTCCCAGGGGACAGTCAGGTCACTGTAGCCGGGGTTTGCACATCAGACCTGGGTCCTTTCCTGGCTCTCCCATGTCCTGGTCCTCTGGCCTTTGCCAAGTTGGTTAATCTTCAGGGCTTCAGTTCTTAGACGCAGACAGAACTGAGTGGTGAACCGTTGTACCTGCATGGAGGAGCATTTAAAGAGCAAAGGAGACGCCATAAAGCACTTCCTCGTGCTGCGTGAAGGCCAGCGTGGCCGCCGCTGTTCCCGGAGCAGGAGCCACAGTGCTGGACTGAGGGATCAAGACAGACTCCACCTCTGCTGCCAGCAGGCAGGGCCGCTTGTCGGAGGTCACTGACCTTTCCCCGCCGCCGCCTCACCTGGCGCTTCAGCGCGTCAGAGTGGACAGCCAGGTCCTGCCAGCTTCCACCACCTTGGATTCTCATGTGAACTTGTTGAAGGCAGACGCAGTGGTTGAAAGCACAGGCTGTGGAGTCTCACAGGCCTACATTTGAGCCCTGCCTCTGTCCTGGGATATGTGTCCCTCAGTGGCCAACCCGCCAGCTTTCCTAACAGGACAGTGATTTTGTTCAAGACGGGGTTGTGTGCCCTCACCTTCCACACCTACCCCTTTCGCATGCTGAATCATGACTGCTCTAAGACAGGTCGGCAAACTGCAGCCAGCCAAGGGCAGACCCCTGTCCCCACCCTGCCTGTTTTGTGTTCTGTAAACAAGGTTTTATGAGCACATACTCTCCTGTTCACATATGTATTATCTGTGGTTGTTCTCCAGCTGTGTGGGCAAAGTTGGTTAGTTGTGACAAAGGCCAAAGGGCCTGCAAACCCTAAACCTTTACTATCCCAGGTCTTAACAGAAAATGTTTGCCAATCCCTCCTCTAGGGAAATTACAATAATCCTGTCCCTGAGTTTCCTCGCTTCCCTTACAGCCACAGAATGATTGGGGATGGGGAGGGCAGGATTCTTGATAGACTTCTTGGAGCTGCCGTACTAGTCTTGGACTCCCCACCTCTAGTTATCTTGTTATGTGAGAAAACAAACTACTTTTTAAGGTCTTTTAAAATTGTTGTTGCTGCTCATGATTCAATGCAGTCCACCTTTTGTTTTGTTTGTTTTCTTTATTGAGTTTTAGACAGAGAGGAAGGGAGAGAGAGAGATAGAAACATGGATGAGAGAGAACATAGATTGGCCGCCTCCTGCATGCCCCTGACTGGGGATCGGGCCCACAACCTGGGCATGTGCCCTGACCAGGAATCAAACCAGCGACCTCTTGGTGCATGGGTCGACGCTCAACCACTGAGCCACACCGGCCGGGCAAGACTGCAGTCCACCTTTTGAAAATCCTTTTACTATTTGTGGAACTTTGGATAAATTGCTTAACTTCTCCAGTCCTCAGATTCCTTATCCATTTCTCACATTTAATAATAATGAAGGTTAAGTTAGATGATAACTATAACATTTTTGCTCAGTTCCTCCTATACAGTAAACAAATACTTGTTATTATTTTTATTTAAAGAAATGTTTCCTGATGAATATATACATAATTTTAAATTACTTTGATTCTGAGTCTACACAGGCACATATTTGCCAAATTAAATACCTTTTAGAAAAAATCATGTTTTATTTAGAAATGTTTTGACAGCCAGAACATGTGTTTCTATTGCAAAGAAAAATATTTCTAGTTTAGAGCTACTTGTTTTGATCATCTATGAGGAAATGAATGTTTGCATTTGAGTGATTAAGCTACAAAATATATTTGCTAAATGCTTTTGTAAATAAATTTGTCTATTTCTTAGAATATTGCCTTGGAGAAACACCCAGGGGCAGCTAGGCTCTTACACAAGGTTTACAGTTTCTAGCCTAGAGCAGCTCTAACCTTGTGCGGACATGGGGTTGGCAGCTGGGACGGACAGATTGGTTATGACCCACGTGGTGCTCCTCACGTCTCCTGACACTGACATTATCCCCAGTGCAGGCTGGGTGGACTGCCACGAGACCATTACCACGAATCCAGAGTTAAATGACACATTATGCTTATGTCTCAAGCATGATGCAATATTGACTTTTAACTGTACTATATTTTTTCTTTGAGGGCCAATGAGTAAATAGTATTTTTTTTTTTTTTTGGTCAAAATTATAATAGTTCACTTGAGGCATGTTGTTAATGTTCAGTGATAGTGGCAAAGGGTTTATCCTTTTATAATTCTCATGCTGCTTCTCTTTCAAATTGTGCTTGCAATAAATCAACAAGCAAGCCCACTGGGTAGCCTATGTCTTTTGCTGGCATTTAGGATAAGAGAAAATCCACAAATCATTATTGAGCAGTTTACCAATATTGAATTATGAGATCGTGGTATAGCTTTTACAGATAGATCACCAAGCCCTGGCCAGATGGCTCAGTTGGTTGGACCGTGACCCCATATGCCAAGGTCGTGGGTTCGATCCCTGATCAGGGCACATATGAGAAGCAGCTAGTGAATGCATAAGAAAGTAGAAGGATAAATCAATGTTTCTCTCTCTCCCCCTCCCTCCCTCCCTTTCTCTTTTTCTAAAACCAATTTTTAAAAAAAGAAACAGATAGATCATCAAGCAAGTGTCACAGTCAATCTTGTTTGGAAAATAGGAAATCAGTTCTTTTTTACAAGAGAAAGTTTATTTGGAAAGTCACAGAGGTAGAAGAAGTGAGCCGTGCGCTGTGGGAGAAATGGGCTCAGGATCAAGTTACAGAGAAACAAGGGCCTCAGAGCTCAGAGGAAATGAGAGATGCCTTGAGGGGCTGAGGGCGAGAGGGAGGAGAGGCCAGGGGGGGCTCCACAGAGAGAACCCGCAGCAGTTCTTTAGAACAGTCCACGTTAGTTTGAACCCATATAACATTAGAGCAATATTTTTTTCAGGTTGATTATGCTCTTCACTGCAAGGTCAAGATAAACTTTACATTAATAAAAGCCATATGACTTGTTTTTTGAGTTCCAAGAAATTTTAATTTAAAAGTAATACTCTGCATTTATAACAGCTTTCATAATGTGCAGTCTCAAAACACTTCAGAAATAAAATACATGACTACGTTGGCCTGGGTTTCTAGGCCATTCACTGGGCTAACGTGTCCTCACAAGACTGTGGCCGCCAGGAATACTGCGATACAGTGTGTTTGTCCTTGTCAGATGATTTTGTTTTTTAAGGAAAATTATTTGGAAGAACATTTCTTTAACTTGTCATGAAAAAATACTTGTCTCTCATTTTCTTATTATTTAGCAGGAAGCATGACAATTTCTTTCAGACAATTACACCCATGTTTCATACCTAGAAGTACCTTTCAACGTGAGTACATTCAAATGCATATGGAAACCAATTAGAGATGGCTGACTTTCAGACTGTGAGGGACAGAAACCAGCTCGACTCTCTCTCGAGGTTATGATTATCACAGAGCAGAGTGAACATGCCATGGGACAGGAGTCTTCTGATGTGAGGAGGTCAGGCTGTCCCTTGTAGTGCAAGATGAATCACCAGCTTAATTTTGGACTGGAACAGGCTACTTCCTGCTTCAGCTGGTCACACCCACCCACTGCAGCTTCCTGGAGCTGCCCATGTTGGAAACGGCTCAGAAAGTAGGATGACCTCTTCTCTTCTCAGGGACCTACCCAAGGAGGCAGTGGTATTCACAGTAAAAAGTGGAAGATAAATGTTCTCCGGGGGTATGATATTTTAAAAAGAAATAAAAAGATTATTATCTCACATGATCCATGTGAGCTGATCTTACAGATTTTCCCGTTGTGACCTTGGTCCGCCAACGCCAGCACGAGGCACATCATACCCGCTCCTGCAAGGTCTGGCTTCAGCTGTGCTCAGAGTATGTTCGGGTCAGAGGAGGAAAAATAGGGGCTGTAGTATTTGTTCTTGCCTTAATTAAGAAGTAAACTTGGTTTATCTACTTATGCATTCCTACAAGTGTTCAGCATTGATTATAAGCCAGGTAACATGTTAGCCAGTGGGGACGCCATTCAGGAGTTGATAGTTAGAGGGCTCTGCTTCTGCCAGGTTCACCATGACCTTGCTTTCCACTCCTCCTCCTCCTCCCTTCTTCCTTCGGTTTTCCTTCCTCCCTCCCTCCCTCCCTCCCTCCCTCCTTCCCTCGTTCGTTCATTCGTCAGTATTTTTTAGGTTCCTACAGTGTACCAGACACTCAGACTATAGCTGTGAGCATGATGGCTATAGGTCCTACTCTAATCTAATTTGTAATTTAGTGGGGAGACAGACATTAAATAAATAATTGTATAAATAATTCTTGTTGCAATTATAATGATGATTCCTGTTCGGAGACCCCAGATAACTTCTGATTTTCTTTTTCTTTTTTTTTTTTTATCCTCACCTGAGGACATTATTGCATTTATCTTCAGATAGAGCGGGAGGGAGAGAGGGAGGAAGAGAGAGAGAAACATCGATTCAAGAGAGACACATCGAGTGGTTGCCACCCACACAACCCCAACCAGGGCCGGGGACAAACTGCAACCAAGGTATGTGCCCTTAGCAGGAACCGAACCCAGGACTCTGGTCCGCGGGCCGACGCTCTAACCGCTGAGCAAAACCGGCCAGGGCACCTCTGATTTTCTTAAAAAATTATTTCTGATTCCTATATAGAAAATATAGGAATATATCAAGAAAAAAATAATAACCCACCAACCTAACAAAATAACTGTTAACACTTGATACATTTTCTTCCCTTTATTTCTCCTTATATGTGTGTGTATGTGTGTGCATTTGGGATCATAATATATTAAATTTGCTGTTTCCTTTACATGATTATTAAATAGTGAGAATTTCTCATATTAAATATTCCTTAAAAACACATTGTAGCCCTGGCCGGTTTGGCTCAGCGGTTGGAGCGTTGGCCCGCGGACCCTAGAGGTCCGGGCTCAGTTCCCGCTAAGGTCACGTACCTCGGTTGCAGTTTGTCCCTGGCCCCGGTTGGGGCTGTGTGGGTGGCAACCAGTCGATGTGTCTCTCTCACGTCGATCTTTCTCTCTCTTTCTTCCTCACTCTCTCCCTCCCGCTCTTTCTGAAGATAAATGCAAAAAAAAGAAATGTCCTCAGGTGAGGATAAAAAAAAAAAAAAGCACATTGTAGGTGTGCTGAATAATTTTTTTATTTTAGTTATGTGCCCTAAATCATCTGTTTCTCTATTTGGACACATTTTGGTCATGTCCTGCAAATTTTGTGTTATTTTAAATGATGTGATAATGAAAGTGTCAATTCTTATCACATTTTTTATTACCAGCCTAGAATATAATCTCGAATTGAAATTACTGGGTCAAAGGATACATTTTTGTAATACAGCATATATCACATATATGAAGCATTATGCCTTTGACCCAATTTATATAATATATAATCTGAAGCATTCTTCAAGTTCTAAAAAGACTTGTATCAATTTACATTATCCTTGGCATCATTGAAAATGTTGCAGATTTTAATTATATGTTGATTCTGTATTCTGGTATTTTAATTTCATATTTAATCCAATATTTTAGTTGTATCTTATCTCATTGTAGCTTGTGTGTTTGTTTGAGTGCGATTTGCCAGTTTTTTGTTATGATAGTTTTTGGTTTTTTTATCCTCACCCGAGGATACTTTTCTATCTATCCTCAGAGTGAGAGGGAGAGAGAGGGAGAGAAAGGGAGAGAGAAACATCAACACGAGAGGGACACATCGACTGGTTGCCTCCCGCACGACCCCGACCAGGGCCAGGGACGAACCGCAACCAGTATGTGCCCTTGGCTGGAATCAAACCTGAGACTCATTGGTCCGCGGGCCGACACTCTAACCGCTGAGCCAAACTGGCCAGGGCTGTTATGATAGTCTTTTAAAAAATACTTGCATATAGTCTAGATAAATAATAAAACTATGGATGACATGTTACAGTAATAGGACAATATATTTCCTGTATAATATATTAATATAGAGATGTACTATATTATTTCTTAAGGATATTAATAATTTTATTATTTTGTATAAGTAACAAAATATCCACACTTATTGTAATGCTGCTTTCTTTATACACTGTGCACCTGTATGTACATGCACCCAAATCTGTGTTCTTTTATGAACCTGTCTCTCTTTTACTAATTTGCCTTTTTAGCAGGACTTGGTGATGGTACTCTGAAATACATGGTCCAACTTTCTCTTTCTCATAGAGTACACTTTCCTCTCTTCTTTTGCATCATCTACATTTACAGTTGTTAAAAAAGCAACACTAATTATATTTAATGTAATCATTATCTAAGTTTCTAATCCTTTATAGGGGTGAACGTCTAAAACAATGTTAAGAAAATTAAAGAATGAAAGAAATAATATATTTATTTTCTTATTTATTAATTTTTTAATTATCTTATTAAATAGTATATTGAATTTAGAGAGTAACATGTAATTAGGAGAAAGTGGTTCCCTGTAAAGGGAAAGCATTTCATCACTTCTGACTCCCTCGGGGGCCCACCACTAGCAGCTAGGAGACCTCAAACATTTACCTTTGCGATTCCTTAAAGCAAACAGAAGGCCCACGGCCCCCGTGATAAATTCCCTTCGAATCCAGAAGAGCAGAGCTGAGTGAAGCTTTAGTTTAGAAATCCTTTGGAGACCTCGACAGGGACATGCTGTCTCCGGTTCTCAGGTGTAAAAATTGGAATGCGAAAGAACTCCTTTATTTTCTAGATTCTTTTTCTCTGTGTTGGACCAGTTCCTGTAATAAAACCAGATGGAGTGAATGAAGGGAATACCAGCCGTTCTTTGCTGGTGTTTTTCCCTGTTACCTTTGGAAAATAATGATAATGACTCTGTGCAGGGCTGTGGTTTTTAAATTGCTTGTCTGCTAATTATAAGAAAAGCCAAGATATTGAAATGTGTGTGGTGCTAATTACTCATCGCTTTCTTGCCCGCTGTAATTTGCAGTGTGTCTTTAGGATGTCAGTAGACGGTTTGAGCGTCGGCCTCTGCTTTTTTCTCAGCAATTAGGTTTCATCTTCCACTAATGGAACTGAGCGGCGTTCGGCGAACAATATGGAGAACCTCTCCCGCTCGGCTTCATTAGGAGTCGACATGAGAACTTAAGAAAGGTTCCCTGTTTTTCGTTCTGAAGGCCATATGATATTAACATACTTTTAACCCTTCCTTTTTTCTTACATGATCATCATCTTCTCACTCTTTGCCCCGCACAATGCTGTGATCATCTCTGTCTCCCAGTCATTATCTTTTGGCGTAAGCCAAACAGATGGATGAGGTCCTTGTTTTACATCTAAACTTGGTGTGCAGTTCATCATTTATTCACGTCTCCTCCGCACTTGACCCCATCGGAGGTTTCTCTGCTGTCCCTCCACATTTCTGTGCGCTAAGGGCCCTCGAATCCTAGGGTGCTGATCACCATTCTGTGGAGGAGGAAGAAAGACTGTCAAAAGAAGCTTCTCAATTCGTGCTCCTGGAAAGGCAGAGTACGTGCACTTTCCCTGCTCCTCCTTCTAAGCACGGGCCAAGTTCCTGAGCAGGATGTGTGAAAACCACAGGGACACTCTGAAAGTGGACAGGTGATGGCAGACGGCCCCAGAACCTGGACTCGGTGAGGGACGCACTGGGGGCTTCCCTGAGTTTTCGGTTTGCCTCATCTATCTTGGACTGGGTGCCAGAGAAGCTGAAAACCGAAATGCCATTGGGCACATAGGGAAAAAGCCTCCAAGAAACCGTGCTCCTCCAACCAGAGGACCACAAAAGGAGCAGCCCAGCAAGACAGGAAACTTGTAGGTAAAACCACTTTACTCCAGCAAAGCACACAGAAACACCGGGCACATTCACAAACCCACAGCAGGCTGAGTGGGAGGCCCGCACTGCCAAACTTCCAGGCTCCGCTGCACACCGGCCGCCCAACCAGAGCGGCAGGGAAGAAGGCTGAGTGCGTAGCCAAACTTACGTCCCCTCTGGGTAGCAGTGAGCGCCCTCCCTGGTTTCAGGGGGCTGCATGGGGATCCTGGGCTTCTGCTTACACCCAGCGCTGTCAAGGTGCCCTTGTCTCTCCTGCCTGGGGTCATGTCAGGGGAGGCCTAGTGAAGGGTCAGGACTTTCGCTTCCGGCAGTGGGAGCAAGGACCCCCAGCTGTTCAATGGAGGCTGTGCAGGAGCAGCGGGGCACCCTCCTCCTGTCCACGGAGGTATTAGCAGAGGCCTGCTGGGGGTTTGAACTCACACCCCAACCCGGCAGTGATGAGGAGTCCCCACCTCCACTCCTGGGTGTCCATAGCCAAGGGGGAATCCCAGACTTTTCCTCACCTCCACGAAATGCGGGGAAGGACCAGAGCAGAGGAGTGTATTAAAACAACAACAAAACCTCACAGAATAGGAAAGTTTAGCAAAGTCATAGGGTACAGGATCAACATATAACAATCAACTACCTTTCTGATGAACACTGAAATAAACAATATAATACTTTTCACAGCGGCTTTTAAGAAAGGAATAATTAGGTGTAAATCTAACAAAACGTGGCCAGGGCCTGATGTTGAAACTACACAATACTCAATGAGGGAAATCAAAGACCTCAAAGTACAGGGAGACATGCCATGTTCATGGGTCGAAAGAAGTCAGTTTTCCCAAAACTGATGTAGAGGTTGAATGCAATTCCTATCACAGTCTCAGCGAGACTTTTTTTGTAGACATAGAAAAGATCGTTCTAAAACGTAGGTGGAAAAGCAAAGGAGCGGAAGCAGTTTTGAAGAGGACGGATCAAGTGGGAGAAGGCGTTCTGCCCAGTTGGAATCTGTACTCGCGAGCTAGTGTTATGAAAGCTCTGTGGCCCTGGCGTGGGGACAGACACACGGAGCCAAGCGACAGAACAGGGAGCCCAGAATCAGAACCACACAGGTGCAGCCCGCTGAGATTTGACAAAGGCGCCACGTTCAGTGGAGGGAAGACAGTCTTTTCCACAAATGGTGGTGGAACGATTGCCCACCCCAGGCAGCACAGTACATATTGACCGAACCCTGCTCCTGGTATAAAAAGTAATTCAGATGTGTTGGTTAAATGTTAAATGTAAAACGACGAAACTTTCAGGAGAAACTGGAGACGATCTCTGAGGGTTAGGATTTGGGAAAGAGTTCACAGACGTGACCCCAAAGGCTTGGCTCAGAAAAGGAGAAGATCAGTCCATTGGAGTTCTTCACACTTGCAAACTGTTCTCTGCAGAAGAGCCTGTTCAGGGAATGAAAAGACAGACCATGGACTGCAATAAAATATTGCAAGCCACGTAGTTGAGAAAGCGCTCATGTCTAGAATACAGAGAGAACTCTAAAAACTCTGCAATTAAAAAACCTAATTATAAGCAGACATTTCATGAAAGAGGATCTGAAGATGGCAAACAAGCACATGAAAAGATATTCAACACCATGGGCCATTAGAGAAATACAAATTAATGCCATGATGAGATATGACTAAGTAGATACTGGATCAGCTGAAGTAAAAGTAGTGACATTATTGAATGCTAGTGAGGATCCAGAGAAACTGATACGTCACACACTGCTGGTGACAAGGTACAACAGGCCAGCCATCTGGGAAAAAGTTTGGCTTTTTTTTAAGAAAACTGGACAGCTCTGGCTGGTTTGGCTCAGCTGTTAGAGCGTTAGCACACAGACCAAAGAGTCCTGGGTTTGATTCTGGCCAAGGGCATGTACCTAGGTTGTGGTTCGTCCCCAGCCCTAGGTTGTGGTTCGTCCCCAGCCCCTGTTAGGGTCATGTGGGAGGCAACCAATCGATGTGTGTCTCTCACATTGATATTTCTCTCTCACATCGATGTTTCTCTCTCTCTTCCTCCCTCTCTCCCTCCCACTCTATCTGAAGATAAACGGAAAAATATCCTCGGATTAGAAAAAAAATTAAAAAAAGAAAACTGGACATACACTGATGCTCAGTCTTAGCAGTTGCAGTCCTGAGCATGCATCCCAGGGAAACGAAAAAACCTGTGTCCACACAAATGTGTACCAGATGTTCATAGAAGCCTCGTCTGCAAGGGCCCCACATTGGAAACGGCCTCTGTGTTCTTCAGCGCGGGATGACTGAACACGCCGTGGTGTGTGCAACCACAGGGTGCTGCTCGGCACCGTAGAGGGGACCACTGAGACGCAGCGCTCGGCGGGTCTGAGGGAATTACCCCAAGTGACAAGGCCCATCTCAGAGGTCTCATACTGTATGATTCCGTTTACATAATATTCTCTAAATGGCAAAATTATATACCTGAAGAACCAGTTAGTGGGGTTCAGGTTCGGGTGTGAGGGGAAGGGGGTACACGTGTCTATGAAGGCTAGCGTGAGGGAGATGTTTCCTGCAATGGCATGTTCTGTGTGTTGGTTGTGGTGATGGTGAAGCCGACCGCACCTTGGTGAAGGCACCCCTTGTGTCCATGTGAGTGTCCCGGCTTTTCATTACACCCTTTTCACCAAGGTGTACCCGCTAGGAGAAACGGAAGGGTGCATGTACTTCTCTGGACCATCTTTCCAACTTGCTGTGAATCTATAATCATTTCAAAATGAAATGTTTTTTTAAAGACTCTTCTCAGATGTCCTTTTGGTGAGACTCACCCCCCGAAACGTGCCTCTGAAACCCTTGCCCCGGGCCTCCAGCGGCCTGCCTCTGCTACTGTTTCTTCCTGTCCTGGTTTTGTTGTTTCTGGTTCATTTGCATGAACAAATAAATGCGTTCCTGATTTTTAAAGCAAAATCATCTTTAAAGTGGACTTTCAGGAACTTCTTAGCCATCTTGTAGGATAAACCAAACCTCTAGCACCAAAGGAGACCTGGGCTCACCAGAATTGACAAAGGTAGACAGGCCGGGTTCTTCCTCGATGTTTGTCAGCAAGGACTCAGTGCTGACCTCTGTCACAGCTCCAGGGGCAAAGCCTGGGCCAGGTGCCCCAAGACTTAAAGATTCTCGTTGTCTTTGTATTTTTATCATTTGATAAAATTTTAAAAATTATTTGATATGTTATTTGACTATAGAGGAAGAAATTTTATTAAAACTCTTTAAGTATGTCTTATTAAATTTTTGATATTGCTTACAATGCCTTTTACATTTAAATTCCTCTCATTTCCCAGTGGCAGCGTCTGGGATACTCACAGGCAGTGATGCGCTGTGATGGCCTGACCCATGACTGCACATGTATGTACTTTGTTACCCCTCTCGGGTCTCTCAGACATGGGTCATGTGACTGGCCTCTGCACCCACCAGACCCACCAGCTTGATGCGCGATTGTCACATTCTGGACACATTCACTGACTTGTGTGCTCTCTGGCTACTCAGTCACTCCACACTGTTTTCATGACACCAGAAGACAATCCTCGCCCAAGTCTGATTGGTTTTTAAATTAAAATTCACATGTCGAAATTATTGAGGACGGTGATCTGCTTGGAGTTGTGTCTAGTTTTGATATAAAAACAAGCTGTTTAGGGGAAACTCTTCTCTTGGTCAGTGCTTGACCCAGTTAAACTGTGCACGGGCATTCGGTTAAACAGTGTGCGCGCGCGGGCGTTCGGTCAGTGTGCGGGCGTTCGGTCAGACAGTGTGCGGGCGTTCGGTCATTGTGCAGGCGTTCGGTCAGTGTGCGGGCATTCGGTTAGACAGTGTGCGCGGGCGTTCGGTCAGTGTGCGGGCGTTCGGTCAGACAGTGTGCGGGCGTTCGGTCATTGTGCAGGCGTTCGGTCAGTGTGCGGGAGTTCGGTTAGACAGTGTGCGCGGGCGTTTGGTCAGTGTGCAGGCATTCGGTCAGTGTGCGGGCATTCGGTTAGACAGTGCGGGCGTTCGGTCAGTGTGCGGGCGTTCGGTCAGTGTGCGGGCATTCGGTTAGACAGTGCGGGCGTTCGGTCAGTGTGCAGGCGTTCGGTCAGTGTGCGGGCATTCGGTTAGACAGTGTGCGCGTGCGTTTGGTCAGTGTGCGGGCATTCGGTCAGACTGGGCGCAGGCGTTCGGTCAGTGTGCGGGCATTCGGTCAGACTGGGCGCAGGCGTTCGGTCAGTGTGCGGGCATTCGGTTAGACAGTGCGGGCGTTCAGTCAGTGTGCGGGCATTCGGTCAGTGTGTGGGCATTCGGTCAGACAGTGGGCGCGGGCGTTCGGTCAGACAGTGGTCGCGGGCGTTCGGTCAGTGTGCGGGCATTCGGTCAGACAGTGTGTGCAGGCGTTCGGTCAGTGTGCGGGCATTCGGTCAGACTGTGCGGGCGTTCGGTCAGACTGTGCGGGCGTTCGGTCAGTGTGCGGGTGTTCGGTCAGACTGTCAAACTTTAAAATTAAATTTTATTTCCAGAGAGCTCTCCAGAGGTGCTTTAGTGAATTCATCAGCTATGATTCAATAGTAATTTATATTGTGGTTCAGAAGATAGAATAGCTTTATGTCCAAAAGTTCAAATTATGTCATTTAAGAAGGTTGATATACTTTCTGTTTTATCGCAGGAAACAGTATGATTCGACTTTTAAAAACAACATAAAAACATTTCTAGATGTTTTTGCAAATTCCCTTTCTTCTTTAAAGGGAAAGTAATCTCCATTAACTTAGTAGACTGTGCCATCCATCATCTCTGCTGTCGAGGACTCATTTCGTCATTAAATATTTATGTAGCACTGGGCTTACACTCCAGGGATACATCAGAGACCAGAAAAATAAGGTCTCTGACCTCATAGGGTTTACATGGGAGAGGCAGGCACAAGTAAACACACGGATAAACAAGATAATTATAGATCGACATAGAGCGTGCGAAGGAAATGGAGTGGTTCGGTGACAGGGTGGTGGGTCACTTGGTGTGTGGCTAAGGAAGGCTGCTCTAGGAAGGGCACATTCGTGCCGATTCCTGAAGTGCATGAGCGAGCCAGCAAATCCCTGGGTCAGAGCATCTCAGGCTGTGGAGAAGCCAGGCTCGGAGAGCTGGAAGCCGAGAAGCTGCGTTGGCTGAAGAAGCAGGGGACAAAGAATGTGGTGGAAGCATGCTACGCCAGGGAAGAGCCTCAGGGATGGGGATGGAGGGCCCTGCGGGCCCTTTAGTCTGTGGGCGTCCTTTATTCTAAGCACAGTGAATGCCTTTGCACCCCTGTGAGCAGGGCGTCTGATCTGTGCAGGTGGCGCTGTAGAGAAGCCGACCCCCGGAAGTTCTCCAGGGCTGTGGTTCTGTGTGGGCCCGTTCTCTGAGGCTCGATTTCCTTGTTTGTAAAATGAAATTAATGATCCTGTCTGCACAGAAGGTGTTGGGAGGGCTCAGTAAGAAAATGTATGGGAAAGGCTTAGCCTGGCGTTTGGAGCAAAGCAAGTGCTCAGTCATGTAACACTACTGTAAGCGGGTGTTAAAGAGACGAACACGACATTGCACTGCCTTCGTGGCACACATGCAGTGGGCGTACAGACAGACAGGGCAGGACAGGAGCTCTGGTGTTGGAAGCACGTACAGAGTGTACCTGGACACAAAGGAGAGGCATCTGTCCTGGGAAAGGGTCAGAAAAGGCTGCCCGAAGGCCCTGAGTCGGAGTGTGGCTAAATTCACACCAGTTGCCTCACTGCATCTCCCCAGTAGAACCACAGGATTCCTTGCTTTGGGTTAGAACCTTTTTCCCCAAACCCCTTGAAGGTACAAACCCACACACTCAATGCCTAAAACAGTGATTATTTTGTTAGCCCTGAGCCTGTCTTAAGAGGATAGAAACAGCCAAGAGGATGCCTGCCTGTGTGGCTGGGAACATCCCCTGGGACAGGGGCAGGAGTCCAAGTCTGGAGGATCAGGAGATCGTGGAGAGCCAGAGGGTGCAGGGAACCCCTCAGAAAGCTAAGGAAATGTGAGCACACCCCCAAGATAAACACCTACTTTAAGCTGAGACTGGTCAACAGAGTGGCTGCTGGGGACGTTGCCTTCTTCTGCTAGGAGACAGAGAGATCTTGTCCTTCGCAGTCTTTGGGGACCGAGGCTCTGAGTTAAGTACAGCTGGGGTTGTTTGTCTCTCCCTGCCCAGAGAAATCCAATTCCTAAAAAAAGGAGGTTTTCCACAGTTTCAATAAGAAAGGATGTCATGCAGGTGGAGGGGGACAAATGATTGTCACCCATTTTCCCTCAGGAATTTCTCCATTCATTGCTTTCACCATCTTAGACATCTCCTATTTCTTTCTCCACAGCCGTCTTTTAGCATTGAATTGGGCTCGGTCTAGAGCTTAGCCTTTGTAGCAGAAAGCACAGTGAAGAATCTTTCAAACATGTGGCAACTCCATCCTGTAAGATCCCATCAGTCATCAGATTTCTTTCAACAGTGTTCTGTCCCAAAATTGGATCACTGATCATGGGATCTGAACCCGGACTGTCATCTGGAGAACAGACTAGCTTTGAAAGCAAACCTCTCAGCAATTTAATATTTAATTAATCACTGTATCATTTGCTTATGCTGAGTTGTTATAGTCACAACCTGTCATTTGTTGGCAAGTTACATATCTAATAACTACTGCGATTGAGAACAGAACTGAGACCCAGGAGTCAGCAACGTCAGCTTTGCACAGCCAAAATATAGGTCACATTCATTCTTGGGCTGATTGAAAAGAGAGAACTTGGCCGGTGTGGCTCAGTGGTTGAGCATCGTCCCCTGCACCAAGAGGTCCCCAGTTCAGTTTCTGCTCAGGGCACATGCCCAGGTTGTGGGTTCAGTCCCTCGTCGGGGGTGTGCAGGAGGCAGCTGATCGATGTTTCTCTCCCACATCGATGTTTCTGTCTCTCTGAAAAATCAATGAAAACATATTTTTAAAAAGAAGAAGAAGGAAGAGAACTGCTGTACTATAGTCAGTTTCAGAAAACCTCCTCCAAAAAGTGATTCCATGCCTGAAACCTTGCGCATCAAGTGTCTGGGAAATTTGCTCTTGTAGGGTTTCATTTCCCAGTTGTGCCAGAAGGAGTTGTTTTGAATATTCGTCTCAAACATCGAGAGGTTCTAATTAAGTGCAAATTGCAGTGAAATTAATAAATGGCACCAATTTTTAGACTTTTAAATGGGCTTTGAGAGAATACAGTGTGGGCTTAGATTGATTATTATTCTAATCTTTTAAGTTGTGAATCAATATTATGCAGCATTAAAACTCAATTAAATAAAAAATAAATGAATAAGCAAGTGGAGAGGATATCCATCTCTCAGTTGGTTCAACCTCTCAGTGATGACTTAAAATATGTTAAATGCTAAGATTGCAGTTGTCCTATTGTCCACTAGATTCCAAAATAATGGCACATATAGTTAGCATCAGCTAATGCGAGAGATTGAACTACCCTGTTCACAAATATACCACTGTCATAAATTGTTCAAATAGAATTGCAAACTTAAGGTTTTATTTCACCTTTGCAGATGAACTGCAGACTATAAATGAATTAATGTATGTAATTACTTACCAGAAATGTTATTAAACTAAAAACTATTTGAGCCCAGCCAATGTGGCTCAGTAGTTGAGCATCGACCCTGCACCAAGAGGTTGCCAGTTCAATTCCCAGTTAGGGCACATGCCCAGGTTATGGGCCTGATCCTCAGTGGGGGGCTTGCAGGAGGCGGCCAATCAGTGTTCTCTCTCATCGATGTCTCTATCTCTCTTTCCCTCTCCCTTCCTCTCTCTCTAAAATTAATAAAGAAAAAAAAATTTTTTAACTTCATTTAAAAAACAACTAAAAACAATTTGACCCAGCATTTTCCGAACCATCCTCAGAGGCAGAAGGTGGGCCAGGTGGGCCCTCCCCTGGGTGGCAGTGGCCAGACCTGACGGCCCGGGGCAGCTTTCTTGGTACGGAGGCCAGGCAGCCCTCGCCTCACGCCCGGTCACGCAGGCAGCCTGTGAAGTACCTCCGTCCTCACAGGCAGCAGTGGCAGGGGTAGACAGGACCCCAGCAGAACCGACAGAATGAAGGGGACCAGAGTAGCTGCGAAAGAGAAATTCTCATTGGAACTACAGTCCACAGAAGTAGGCTAGAGCCTATATACCTGCCTGCTAAAATAAGATTGAAATAGGATCAGGAGTCTCAGCATAATACTCAAAAGGTGAGGACGCCACTGCTGGGGCATCCACCACGCTGGGACCAGGAAGGGCCTGACCGGAACGAGAAAACGGCTCACTGAGGCCAGCGCTGCGGCGACTCAGACGTGGGGATGACCCGACGAGGACTTAAAGCAGCTGTTACAAATGCTTCAGCAGCAAGGGACGGATGCCTTTTAAACAAATGAAGCCCTGGCCGGTTTAGCTCAGCGGTTAGAGCGTCGGCCTGCGGTCCAGAGAGACCCGGGTTCGGTTCCCGCTAAGGGCACGTACCTCAGTTGCAGTTTGTCCCCCGGCCCTGGTGGGGTCGTGCATGTGGAAGGCAGCCACTCGATGTGTCCCTTTCACGTCAATGTTTCTCTCTCTCTCTCTCTCCCATTCTATCTGAACAAAAAATGGAAAAATGTCCTCAGGTGAGGATAAAACAAACAAACAAACAAAAATAAACAAATGAAGAAATAAGAAGTCTCAGCGAGGAAAACATGGAAAAGAATCAAACAGAAATTGGTGAATTGAAACATACAGTAACGAAAATAAGCTGGGTGGATGAGCTCAGTCGCAGAGCGGAGATGACGGGGACAGACTCAGTGACTGTGAGGACAGGTCCATGGAATTGACTCCATCTGAGCAACAAAGAGAAAATAGACTTGACAAGAGCAGAGGCTCGGGGCCTTTGAGACTCACCAAAGGTCTAACATTCCTGTCCCAGGCGCCCGCCCAGGAGGGAAGGAGAGGAGGGCCGGCTGGAGAAGGACAGTGGTTGGAAACTTCCCAGATTGGACACTGAAGAAGCTGAGTATAGAAAAAATTTAAATTCTAAATAAATAATTTTTTTTTAAAAAAAGCTGAGTAAATCCCAAGTAAGAAATTTATTAAAAGGCAGATAGGTCATAATTAAATGTAAGAAAAGTAAAGAAAAATTAAAATTCTTCAAACTGAAAAAGAAGGACTGTCCAATTCTAATTCTGTATATCTTTCTGGAAAAAACATTACTCAGGAGTGAAGGAGAAAACACGGACTGAGGACCACTCAGAGCACGTGTTGATATGACACCTGTGCTAAAGCCTGACTCGGGGAGGCCTCCGGACGGAGAGGGAGGTCTGCAACTACAGAGAGGAAGCCAGAACAAAGACATGGGTGAAGGAAAGAGAAGAGAGACTGGCCTTCTTCTCATTCGTTTCTGAAATTATATTTGAAATGTGAAGAATAGAAGCACCGCCCTTTGATGTAGTACTAAATGTACACAGAGGGAAGATGACGATTCTATTTAAAAAGTGGGACGAGAGAGAGGTCTCAGCACTGTGTAGAAGAAATGGGCTGTTATGTCCAGGCTGGGGAAAGTTGTATGTGACTAGTAATAATGAGCACCACTCAGAAAGCGGTATACAATGAGATACTGAAACACTATCAAAATCAAGATGTGATCCTGAAATCCCTTCAGCTAACCACCTGGAAGGCAATAAAAGAGAACGGACGAACCAGCAACGTCGTCCTTACCGTGAGAGAGACAGTGCTTTCCCCTAAAGTGGGGAACCAGGCTGGCGCGGCCACTCCCCTGCTAGTTAACATGGTGTCCAGCCAGTACGATGAGGCAAGGACAAAGGGCACAGCCACTGGGGAGGAAGGATAAAACTATTCCTACTGTCTACATAGAAAACCCAAAGAACTTGACCAAAAGTGCTAGATTAATTAGTGATGTCAGTAAGATTGCAGGATACAAAATCGACACACAAAAATCAATCCCATTTCCACATAGTAACCAGCGTGTGGAAACCAGAAGTAAAAACAAAACACTGTTTACAGCTGCTCCGAAGAAGCTGAAATACTCAGATGTCAGTCTCCCACAATGTGTGCAGGAGCTGTATGCTGAGAATTAGAAAATGCTGAGAAGTGAAATACATTTTCAAAGACCTAAATCATTACAGAGACTTACTTTGTTCATGGATTCGAAAACTCATCATAGGAAAGACGTCAGTTCTGTCTGAATTGATCTATTGGGTTAACACAATTCGCATTAAAACCCGGCAATATTTTGGTAGATGCCGATAGTCTCATTCTAAAATGTATATGGCATGGCAAACGACCTAGAATAACTAAAACAATTATGAAGAGAATAATAAAATGGAAAGAATCCCTCTATCCAGTATGAAGGATTACTGTATAACAACAGTGATCGTGAAGGCACGGTATAGGCAGAGAACCCAGAAGCAGACCCGCATGACTGTGTCCAGCTGATTTCCCACAAAGGCGCAGAAGGGTCTCGGTGAAGGAGAGATGGACTTCACAGTAATTGTGGCAAGAGAAATTGAACATTCAGAGAGAAGCAGAGCCTTGACCTGGACCTGCGCTTTACTTTTAAACATTAATTTGAGATGCATTATACATTTAAATGTAAAATGTAAAACTTTAAAACTGTCAGAAAAATCAGAGAATACCTTTGGGATCAGAGTAGGAGGGGAGTTCTGAATGCTGATGGTACTAAAAGCATGATCCACAAAACAAAAAGAAAGATAAATTGGACCTCTTCCCAATTAAAAACTTTTACAAGTGATCACGAAAAGACAAGTTGCAGACCAGATATGGAGAAAATGTTTGCAAAGCACATGTGTGACAGAGGACTGGAATATACTGGGTTACATAGACTATATAAACTATTCTCAGAAATCAGCATTAAGAAAACTGCTATTAGAAAATGTGCAAGAGACATGCATAGACATTACAGCAAAGAGAATTACGCAGATGGCACACACACGCATATAAAGATGCTCAACGTCACTCCCCATGAGGGAAATGCACCTTAAAACCACAGTGGGGTAGCATTACACACCTATCGGGATGGCTGAAACAAAACGTAGTAATAACACCAAACGCTGGTGAGGATGCAGAGAAACCGATTGTGCACACATTGCTGGCTGGAATGGAAACTGGAGCAGACACTCTGCAAAGTGGGCCGTGAGTTTCTTCTAAAATGCACCTGCTACGTCACTCAGCAGCTGAGTGTGGGTACATCCCAGAGGAACAAAGGCTATGACCACAGGAAACCCGTACACAAGTGTTCACAGCGGCCTTATTTGTAATAGCCCCAAACTGGAAAAAACCCAAATGTCCTCCAGTAGATGAATGGTTAAAAAGAACTGCTACTTGCATACCATGAGTCCTGCTCAGTGATAAGAGTGACGGACTGTTGACACACACGACCAGGATGGACTTGAGAACGATGCTGAGGGAAAGGACCAGTCTCAAATGGTCACATACTGGAGAATTCCATTATGTCCATTATGTCCCCTTCTGAAAGGGTGAGGTTGCAGCTCACCAGCAGCTAGGGACGGGGCAGGGAGCCCAGGGACGGACGGGTGTGGCCGTGCAGAGGTAGCTGGAGGGAGCTTTGTGGTGAGGGATCAGCTCTGTATCGTGGTTGTGGCTGTGGCGACACGGCTACACATGTGATGAGATTGCAGAGACCTGTGTGACACACGAGTGCACACCACACTGGGAAAGTCTGCACAAGCTCTGTGGGTTATACCAGGCCAGTCTCCTGACTGGCATTGTCAGTGGTCATTCTGCCAATGAAGGGTGCACAGGACTTCCAGTACATTTCTCTACAGCTTCTTGTGAATCTAATCATTTCAAAATCAAGGTATATTTAAAAATGTATTAAAAGTACAATTTGAATGTGCAAAAATCAAGTAATGGTAAGGCTTTCAAAGTGCAAGCTTCTGAATTTTGGAAAGAAGGCCTTTGAATGATTCGATGACACTCGACTGGCATTCCTCTCTGATACAAATGATTCTGTGTGGTCTGTTCTCTCTCACCCCCCTCTGCTACAGTGGACAGGTTTGGGGGGGGGGGACGTGCTCTCCCAGAGGAAGGGGAAGAAGGGGCAGAGGAGAAGTGGACCGTGAGAAGTGAGTGCTGAGCTGGGAGCAGCAGAAACGGCTTCATTGCCTATGACTTAGCCAGGTGGCACAGGCCTTCCTGGACTGTCTGCGTCCTCGGGTGCCAGTTTCCGCTGCTTTTCTCATAATGACTAGCAGTAGGTCTGGCTGAGAGGGTTTATACAAAAAAAGGCTCTGGCTTGGTGGACTTCGTGGAAGAAGGGGCGATGGGAGACCACAGCCTACGCCTTAGCCCCCGTTAGAGAGACAGGGACCTCAGGAACAGAGCAGATGTCTGGGCTGAAGAAACGAAGCAATCTCTGTCCCCTGGCAAGTCAGCCCAGCATAGAGGGTATACGCAGCTTTTAATCACCAAAGGCCACTTGGCCGTGACTCACTGCAGGGGACCCCAGCAAGGGCCGCACACAGAGCAGTTTGCCCTGTGCAGTCTCATCAGTCCGTTGTTTTTGTCGGTGTGCTCCTTGAGAGTCGGGACTCCTGCACTCCATAGCACAGCACACCCATCTGACACGGGGGAGCTCGTAAAGGGCCGCCGTGCTCACCACACCCCACAGTCCACGATGCCCAGACACAGGCGCTGGTTCTGGGTCCGCAGAGACAAGGATTGAGGTCAGCAGTCAGCACACACCCCTGCCCCTCTCGGGAGCAGACTGGCCTGTGGTCCTCCACTCGCAGGAAATACGTATTTCCCGGGGTGGGGAGGAGAGCCAGCCGAGGACCTCCTATTTGCAAACTCCTTTCACCTGGAAATTGCTTTACAAATACCAAGCTGCACGTTAGTCTGTGGGAAAAGAAGGAAGTAACACGCGAGATACTCAATTTCACACTCGGAACGCACGGTGAGGCTGGGGCACGGCAGGGCCAGGTGGCATACCACGTCAGGAAGGAAGATGAGTCTCCACGGTTCTGTTCGCAGACATTTCTCAGGTGTGTCGTAAAGTAAAAAGGGCCCGTATTCATTAATTAGCTTTGTTCCTGTTGAGTAATACTCGAGTCCGAAAGGAGAGAATAAATAAGGCAGGCCAAGTAAGTTATCTTTGTGCACTGAGGTGTGGACATGCTTACCATAGAAATCAGAGCACTTCTCCGCAACATTAACCCTTTTTTGTCTTAATATAAGCTTCTGGAACATACATGTCGCGGAAAGGAAATTCCTAAGGGCTGCCGCAGTTTCTTGATGATCTAACAAATGGGGAGGTGGGAAGAGGGTACCTCTTCAGTTGTCTTTATTCACACATAACAGAATCAGACAACGCACTGAGAGGATCGTATCTGTTTTGTTGACCTTAGATAATCACTTCCATTGTAAAACCTGAATTTCAAACATGCCCTTTGCGTTCGAGAAGTTTGCGGACTTGGAAGAAGACAGTGCGTGCGTGCGGAAAGTAGATCGTGGCCCGCGGCTTGGCCGCCGTTCTGCGCACCCTCAGCCTGTCTGAGCGGAGTCTCTTTGTCGTGTGCTGAGAGGCGAGGATTGGAGACTGTGTTTTACCTTCGAGGGTCCTGAGAGTGAACAGCGCTGGGCGAAGCTGTGGTTAGAAAAACTCATTCACAGGGCGGCCCAGGATAGGTGCTCCTGGTCCTTGGGCTACTGTCTTCTTTGGGGTGATTCAGGCCCAGGCCCCTGCATCCATCAGCGTTTGGGAGGAGGGGCAGGGAGGACACACCTGCCCCTGAGAGCCTGGCCTGGAGGCAGCACGGTCTCCACCAACAGCCCGTGGCCACACCCACCTGAACCTGGGGTCAGAAGACAGTTCCTGGCTGCGGAGCTGCTTCCCGGGTATCAGTATGTGTTTTAGGAACAGAAAATGGGTTTGGGTGAGAAGCCAACCTAGCCAGGTGGAGGCTTCCTTCATCGACACGAGCTCAGTTAGCCCCCGAGCCTCCTTGTTTCCTGTAAATGGGCTAGAGAAGACTTTCAGAGAAAGATTGTTCTAGGGAGTAGAAGCCTCTTCCAGTTGATAGCAGAATTACTTTTCCTGGCTGAAGTTCAGTTAAGGAAGAGCACTCGTTGGGACATTCTGAAAACTGCAAAAAAGCATGCCCTTCATCTTAATAGAGAGGGGAAAGGATGCAGGAGCTAGGGGAGGAAGGAGTCTTCGGGGCGACGTCCTGGGAGCGTCACACACGCAGACCCTGGGCACTGGCCTTGGCCCTCTGTGCAGGATGAGGGCGAGGGAGGGCCGCAGGGGTTCTGCTGGGTGAGTAACCCTCTGGTCAGCTCTTCCTGAAATCAGAGGGTGACTTAGGTTTGGACAAATTTCACATTTAAGGGAAAGTTTTCTAGTCATCACAGAAGAAGCTGTAATTAAGGGTCCCCTTAAAAGAGCATTAATACTGTGGATAAAATTACTGTTATTTCAGGAACTTAGTCCATCCTTGCTACTCCTTTGCTCTCTGCTTTTTAACATAAACCATAAGGAGTCAGGTGCCCTGTATGCAGAGAGGACAGCCACACACTGGAGAGATCACCAGCGCCATCTCTGTCCCCGGGGACTCAGTCATAGGAAGTCAGATGTCACAGTTGCCCGAAGCCAAGGCCGTTGGAGAGAGGAAGTTCCCCTCTGCAGGAACAGTCATGAGCAACATCTGACTTGAAATCGCAATTTACTACTCGAACAAAGTTTCTGAAATTATTGCAGTCGGAATTGAATTGTATTGAGCAGTCGATTGATTCTGCGCTAAAACATGCTGACATCACGAAACGATGCCTGCCTTGAGGAAAATAAGGTTGCATCCGGCGCCAGTATCTCAGGGCCAGAGGGACAGGATTAACAGTCTTTAGGGGAAGGTAAAGTGCTGACTTCTGAGTGTGCTTGGGGTCACATCGCCTGCGTTTCCTACCGCGTGGCGGTTGGGGCAGGAATGTCCCAGTACAGAGGAGGTCTCGGGACCTGAGGCATCATTGCTGAAGGCCGTGTCAGCCTGGTGCTAGAACCCAGTCGTAAGGACCTGACACTGCTCCTGGCAAACACCATGGCCGCTGGATTGGCAGCAACTTCCTGTTCTAGTGATTGGATTGTGAGATGTGCTTATGAAAATTCATTAACTCTGATCAGCCTGAAGAACGCAGCTAATGCTTTTGGATATTAAGATCGATGGTATATGCAAACAACGAAATGAGAAGCGGTGACTCAACTATTGGCATCTCTTACTTATAGGAAATTAATTTTTTTGTAGCCTTGTGGCAGGTTTTGAGGCCCAACTGTCACCCCTCTACCTGTTTTTTTAAGGGAATAAATGAATTTTGTTAGTATTTTGTTAGCAAGAGCTTTCTAAAATATTTGTTATTTTCTTTGTTCATTGCAATGCAGTTGTTTCTGATTTTACTCTTTGTCATTAAATCATTTCCAGGATTAAAATTCAGATTTCTAAAAATCTAAACCTTCAATGCTTCAAAAACTTTAGAACACGTGAATATCCCTGGCTGGGTAGCTTGGTCAGTTGGAGCGTCACCCGTACACCAAAAGGTTGCAGGTTTGATCCCTGGTCAGGACACATGTGAGAAGCAACCGACTGATGTTTCTCTTTCTCTCTCCCCCTCCCTCTCCCTCTCCCCCTCCCTCTCCCTCTCCCTCTCGTCTTCTCTCTCTCTTTCTTTTTCTCTCCCTCCCTCCCTTTCTCTAAAAATCAATAAACATGTCCTTGTGTGAGGATTAAACAAAAACGTGAATACTGGGAAACATCAGACTCTGGGTTCTCCCATGCAGTCAGGAGCTGGGGGAATCACGGCTCCATGCAGCAGGCTCCAGCAGTGACCTCAGTGCCAGCTGACCTCTGAGTTCCACATTTCTAGTCAATGTTCTGCCATCCGGCCCTGTGCCCGGTGCCTCCGTTACTAACCACCTCTCCACTGTGCAGTCCGTAGGGCGTAAATCACACGAAAAGGTTTTTGCTCACCCACTTTGCTAGATCTATTGGAAAGAAACACCATTTATTACTTGCTAATCAAACTGTAATTGCCTGTCTCTGTGATAAATAGATCATGAATAAGGTAGGTCTCTGAGTGACACTCCTGGGAAAGTGCCTTTCAGTCTTTACAGGCATGACATGCTTGGGACAAGGAAGCAAGCTGGCTGTGAGGGAGGCAACAATGTTTCCCTCTGTGGAAGGGAAATTGATTTTGAAAATTTTCACTGGCATAGTAAACAGCCATTGGAAAAAGGTATCCCTCTCTGATTGTTTGCCTGGCAGATAGAGAAGGGAGCTACTTTTAGTTCTAAAAGCAACCTTATTGCCATATTGATTTAATCAGAGCTCTGTTTGTTTGTGTCTGCTGATCTAATGTGTAATCAGAATCCCTGAATAGGAAATGGTTTCATTCCACTGCTCTGTATTCAGGAAAGGAAATGTGATGTTGGGTTTACCATTAGCGTTGCCATCAGCTGTCACCACCAGGCACCGAAGCCCTCTGCATTACTGCTGGGCTCTTAAGGCTGGTTCTGCCCTTCCCGTTCTTCTCTTTTTGCCGGGGACAGCAATTAAACATGAGTCATCAAGAATAAAACATTAAACCAAGCCCATGCTTCATTCACATCCCCTTACGTTTGACTTGATGCCCTTCGTCTGTTCAGGAGCTCACCCAGGACACCACACCACACTGGGCACGCGTCTCTCCTCCTCCACTCTGCGACGGGTTCTCAGATGTCCCTTGTTTGTGATGACCTCGTCAGTTCTGGGGGAGTGCTGGTCAGATATTTTGTAGAATATCCTTCATTGTGGGCTTTTCTGATAGTTTTCTCGTGGTTAGACAGGGCTTAGGAGTTTGGAGGAGGGAGGGCACAGAGGGAAAGTGCCACTCTCATCACCTCATGTCGAGGGTTTGTCCCTGATGATGTGGACCTTGATCACCGGCTGAGGTGTGTTTGTGAGGTTTCTCCATGTAAAGCTGATCTATTTCCCCCTCTCCATACGACTTCTACCTGTGTCAATTCTGCCTCTTATCCATGGGTAAAACCAGAGAAATCCTCTAAGAATTGCTTTGTGGTCAGGAGTGTAGAGGGTCTTGTGACACTGGGTTAAGGGGACAGGAGACCGCTTAGTCACCAGTTAGCCAACTCCAATGGCCAGTCCTGGAGGGGACTCCAGTGTCTCCAGAAAAATATTCAGATCTGCCACTTTCCTGGGATTGTAGCCTCCCTTTCTGTTTGCCATGATGGTGACCTCCCTGGAGTCCCTCTCCCCCAAACTCTGAGCTTTTAATTCGTGTTGGCCCATGGTGTTCATTGTTATTTCACGTGAAAATCCCTCTAAGTAGACTATGTCTTCTGTGACCTCTCAGCTTCCGCATTGAGCTGGACTCCTGACTGTTCCCTGGAGCCCTGGCCTCTGGTTCTGCCATTAGCTGTGCACGGGCACAGACCTGCCTGCGCCATGAGGCATCAGAAGGAGTCCTCTTCACCCCTAGCACCAGGCAAGTGGCTGGCACAACACAGGCCCCAGGCGGGAACAGCCCAAACATCCTCACCGCTCATGGCAGCAACGCCACGACGCGCCCCTGAATGGACTGCAGGCAGAAGTGAGCTTGTTGGTGCCAACAAGATGCGTAGAAACGCTTGTATTTAAAATTATGGAGGAGGACAACATGGGGTAAATATAGGGTGCCACTGGGCCTCGTGAGCTGCTGACACCCTGGGATCCCACTGGATACTCAGCTAAACCTCTGTCAGCAACTCTGTCCTTGCCGGGTGGTGTTGGTGCTTCTCTCACGTGGCATCAGACCATCTGAGTATTAATGAAAGTTTGGATGTAAGGTCCAATGAAGTTGTATCTTTATCTTAGCAAATCACTTACTGTGTGTGTGTGTGTGTGTGTGTGTGTGTGTGTGTGTGTGTGTGTGTTTCAGTTTAGAAGCAAAATTAACGTTTGTGTATTCAGGAATGAACTTGTACATCAGCCCAAATGCCCAAATGAACCGGACTTTCACAAAGGAACACCCAGTCCAGGGGCTCACGTTCATTCTCCTGCCGTCTGCCAGCACTCACAGTAGCCTGGACTAGTGGTTTGGGGGGATTGTTTCTTAGGGGACACTGGACAATGTCTGGGGACGTTTTTGATGGTCACAACGGGTGAAGTGCTACTGACATCTTGTGGGTGGAGGCTGGGGACCCCGCTGAGCATCCTCCAGCGCACACAGCCTGCGCAGCACAGAACTCAGACCACATTGTTGAGAAACGTCCGTGACTGGCCGTACTGCCTCCGACCTCTGTCTGGGGCACCTTTCCCTAGCCTTGGAGACAGGTTGTATCTTTGTTTTGGTCTGAAAGAAGTTAGATAATCCCAGAAAATGTCTGTGGTCCTAGGTCAACCTACGGATGACCCTTCCAGAATGTTCTAGAATGACTACTATAACAGTGGTTTCGATGCAACCTGTTTGAATCTGAAGACCTTTTTTCATGAACAAAACTTTCTAGGAGTGCAGTGTAACTTTTGCCCTCCTACCAGTCAATAACGGAGAAATTGCAGAACGTGCTAGTGTGCACACACATGCGCATGCACACTCACAGTGAATGTGGGCTTCGTAAGACGTTTAATTTCTGTTTTGTTAATCACAGCATTTGAAAAAGTACAGATGTGTCTGTGTGAGACTATTTTTTGTTCAGTCTGCAGAAAGACTTGGGTGCAAATGCTGGCGGCCTGGAAGGAGCTCTCGGTCCTCAGGGGCCCAGCTGCAGCTCCAGGGCCATGGCTACGGTGGGCTCCTTTCAGACAGCGGCCTGGGGGGTATTGGCACTCGCAGCTAAGGGACGGTCAGCCCAGGACAGAGGTCAGCCCAGGACGGGGGAAGGCTATCTTAGCCCCACATCGTGGCCGTTCGGCGAACATCTGCAAGCTGGTGGTGGCTCTGCCCTGGTTTTCATGCCTTATCACCCGTCGTTAAGGGACTGCAGCGGAGGCAGCCGGCCTCTCTCTAGCCCTCGTGAGAGTGGGAGCTTGGGACTGGAGCCAGTGGGCAGAACCGACTGTTGCCAAGACTCTGAATCTTCTGGGAGCATCTGCGTCCACTTTTTCAAAGAGCAGATTGTGCAATGACAGGAGGCTAGGTCATGGAGAGTAATGGAGATGTGCATGAGGAGATTCTCGGGAGGGCGGGAGGACCGGTGCCAGGGGGAAGAGCCCATCAGGAGATTAAGTGTCCTGGCAGCAGGTCTGAGAGGATGAGGTGACAAATGGCCTTTTTCTCTGGGAAGGAAGCCGATGGCATGCAAGAGTTGTGGCGAGGGTTCCAGATCTTAGATCATTCTTTCTTACTTACAAGTGGAGGTGCGCATTCTTTCCAGGAAACCAGCTGGAGCAACCAGATCAAGGGGCCACCACTGGAAGAGCCCCGGGCACAGTGAGGGGGTGGAGGGGAGCAGGACGGGATGCTCGGCTGTGTGGGCAGCTGTGTCCTCCCAAATTCTGGGCCCGGAGACCGTGCCTTGGCCCCACACCAGAGGCCTTTCCCGGCTCTGCCTTAGTCTGTGGTGTGCTCCATCAGGCTCACAGTCCCAGAAGACCGGCAGGACAGCTCTTACTCTGATCACGTTGGTGCTCGATTCACAGTCTCTGCTTTTGCATCTATTGCCATGTGACGACCACCTCCAAAGCTAGAGGCTTCAAAGAATGTGTATTTCTCAGGAGTCTGTGGGTTGGCTGGTGGTTCTGCCAACGTGGGCTCACATGTGCATCAGTGGCCACGGACAGCAAGCTGACAGGAAGGGGCTGGTCCTGGAGGGCCTCAGGTGGGAGCCCACTTCTCTTCTACCTTGCGCCCCACACGCTGCCGTGAGGCTCCCGTGGGCATGTTGCCCAGCAGTGGGCCCGGGGGAGACAGCAGAGGTTCACAGGTGCTGCTGAAAGCTGCTGCTTGTACTCCATCTGCGCTGGAGCCCCTGGGAAGCCAGTCCCACGGCCCACCGAGTGAGTCAGTGTGGGAGGACTGGACTCCAGGGAGTGGGTCAGGGAGCCCGTGTGGAGCCAGGGGTGCTGCCCGTCTCCCAGGACTGGGGAATACACCGAGCCGGAGCTGCCAGTCAGGGTACCTCTTCTCCTGCAGCTTCCTTTAGGTTTGGTGGAGCTGAGCTGCCTGGAGCTAAACTCACTGTACTTGAATCCGCTTTGTGGGGGAGGTCCACCTCGCAGGCCCCTGGCTGGTGCTTTAAGTACACAGTTTTTCTATCTCCTTGTCATTCTGTCACCTACATGGTGACGGAGCCCCAGGAATACAAACACCACTCTCGTAGTGTATGCTCAAAGGAACTAAATAAAAGAAGTGTAGAGATCCACGAAAAAAAAACAGAATGAATCCCCGTGGAGAAAAACCTCCCGGTAATTTTATTTTTGAGGTGAAATGATGAAAGAAAGAGTGTTTGTTAGTAGTGACTACACAAAGCTCCAGTTGGCTTTCTGTTTTTTAGAAGTAGGTGGTGGGGAATGGTGAATCTATGTGTTTTGTCAGTAGGGCGTGGGAAAACTGCTGATTTTCAAATTGTTGTGATTGCATGAATCCAGAAGTATTGTAAACGTGAATGAACAGTAAGAACACATTTTTGCACTTTGTCAGGAGAGGGCCGCCATATTATTTGGAGCTTATTTAGATACAATAAAATGGAATTTTCTAAAATTTCAAGAAAAGGTAAGGAAGATTTCTCTAAAACTTTATACGGTGCGTTTTTACTTTGCACGGTTCATATTTACAGCGTTTCCACCAGTCCTCTCTCAGTTTTGACTACTTCTGTTCACATATTTTTTTTTCCTGTTCAATCCTAATTATTATACTTTATTAGCAACTTATTTCTCTGCTTTCTCCCTGCAAAGCATTCAGAGACTAGAGGCAAACACTCAGTCCCTGCAATGTGTCTTCTTTGTTTGTCTCATTTGGGCACTGAAGTGTCTAGGAATGCACTCAACGAGGTGGAATTTGGTGGCAGAGAGGATGTGAAACCTTCAATCCAGGATCCCAGAGCCGTGGCAGTTACACAGTGCTTATGGTGCAGTTCAGGGTTACATGTCACCGGGGTGTAGGGTAGGTAGTGATTAGAGCGTCTTTATGTGCTACTCAACTCTTCTTAAAGTGGCCACCCTACTGGCTGTGGAGAATGTGCTTATCTTTACTGGAAGTCATCCTGGGGTCTAGGGAGCCAGCACAGTGTCTGGAAAAAATAATCTTGGGCGCTACAGGCTCTCGTTTCCGTCATTTGTCTGCACACCGACAGGTGACCCCACCCCTAGGACTCTGTATTTGTTCCCAATTAAATAAAACAGACATTAGGTAGTTCAATGATAAGCATAAAAGAGTTTGACAAGTTTCTTGAGCAGGTGTTATATGACTTTGAATCGCTACCCATGTAATGTGGTGGGTCTTCAAAGGGTTGTTTGAGTGTATCTCCTTGTGTCTTTAAATAGGCTACTTGTATCAGATTCAGTTGCCAAGTAGATACTTTGAAGAATATTAACAGGATGACATGAAAGTAGTTGCTACATTGGGAAGCCTTCTAAATGTGCAGATAGCTATTATAAATTCTTTGTAGTATTTCATTCAGTAGAGATTGTCTTATGAGTTATTTTTCATGATTGAAACTAGAATAGAAGTACACTCTTTGCTTTAAACCGACTCACTTGGTCTCTCCAGAGCTGGAGGTTCTAGGTTTCCCTGCTCTGGCGATGAGACCTGAGCAACGAGTGGCTGTGTTCCTGGGTGCCTTCTGTGGCTCCTCCCGCTTTTAATTATGTGATTGATATCTGTGTCACCTCTAGCCCTTGAGTTCCAGAAGCTACATCTGTCTTCTTTGACCCTAGAATAGTGACTAGCAATGAAGTGATCAGTACACAGTTAGGAAAAAGGAGGATGAATGAAAGAGCCAGTAGGGACTACAGGTTGCTTCTGTGCGTGGTTTCTCTGACCTCTCATGCATGAGGTTTGGTGGCAGTTCCATCCTAGATCTCACAGCCTCTTGTGACTGCTCTGGGGACATATGGCTGATAAATTGGAATGTCCATCAGGGTCACCTAGGACACTTGTTCTGGAATCCCACCTCTGAGACACTGGCTCAGAATCTCCAGGCAATGGGTCCCAGGGTTTAATTTGCAAAGGCTCTGAGATGTTTCAGATGGAATGACCCTGGGAACCCACAGCAGGAACTATTGACCCAGGCCCGCCATGGGCCCTGGTTGGGCCTTAGAACCTATTCCTTCTTCATGACCCGTAATTGTGATTAAGGGGTGGCAGCTCTCCTCACTCACCTATAGAACTTGCTGCTATTAACTGCAGGTGTTTTAGCATTATCTGTATTGTTGGGCCCTCTGCTGCTCCGGAGCAGAGGCCTAGTGTAGAGAGGGCATTCTGAAAGGAACGAGGGAGGGATACCTGAATCCTGTGACCTGCTTAGGTATAAACTCAACATTGGTGTAACCAATCAAAAAGAATTTTAACTGGGTCCTCACACAAATTGGCACGAGGAAATCCATCTTACCACAGCAGCAAAGGGCCATGAAATCTGTATTCAGAGTCTGGTTCATTTACAGATGATCTTTAAATGATGCTCCAATAGAGATCGTTTCAGAATGTGTCTGTAATGGAGTTGCTCCGAAGTTCTACGTCAGTAATGCAGCAAGAGGGCTAAACGTTTCAGCGGAACATTCTACCGGAGATTAGTTACCATCTGCAGCTTAAATACTGACTCCCTTCCAATACTTGATCAAATGGAATAACCGTTAATTAAACGCCAGCTCTTTCCAGTTGGAGGCAGTGGATGTCAATCTCCAGGCTGGAGGCCGACTGCTTCTGAGATGCATGGACATTTGCTAGGATGTGGCTGACGTGCCCCTAAGCCACTCAGTCTTCCACTGCACAACGTTTGAGTCGCACAGCCCCCCTCTTCCACACAAAGGGTAGCACCCACCGGGTCAGCCTTCTTTGGGGCGCTCTCTTCCACCCCTGGCAGTCTGTGTTTTCCAGGTTCAGCACAGAGCAAGCTCTGGGCAGCATAGCCCAGTCAGCCCTGTGGCTGCGTCTCCTGTCCCTCCCTGCCCTGCATGTGTGCATGGCCGCGCAGGCTCCTGTGGCTGCACCACACCCACCCAGGCTGGGCAAGCCCAGTGGAGGACGTGTGGGTAGGCTGTGGGGTGCCTTCAGAATCATGGGGCAGGCGTCGGGTGGGACCAGGAGCCGGGAAGCCCCCTCGATGGCCTCTGCTCTTTGCACCTCTCTGTGATTGTGCTTTATTCATTCCTTTTGCTACATATTAGGTTCCATTTCTTGTCTATTTCTTTTTAAATTTTTAATTGTGGTCAAATCCCACAATATGACATTTACCATCTTAACCATTTGTAAGTGCATATAGCTCAGCGGTGTTACGTGTATTCACATTGGTGTGTGACCCATCTCCAGAGCTTTAATCTTGCAAAACTGAAACTCAGTCCCATTAAACAGCATCCCTCAACCCCTGGAACCACCCTTCTGTGTCTTTGAGTTTGACAGCTCTAGGTATTTCATAAAAGTGGAATCGTACAGTGTTTGTCTTTTTGTGCCGGCTTATTTCACTCACCACGATATTCTAAAGGTTCATCTGTGTGGTAGCATGTGTCAGAATGACCTTTCTTTCTGAGGATGAGTACTATCCCACTGTACGCAGACACCACATCTCGCTTATCCATCTGTCAGCTGAGGACACAGGTGGCTTCCACCTGTTGGCTATTGTGAAGAACGCAGCTGTGAACACGGTGTACAACTATTTCTTCAAGATCCTGCTTTCAGTTCGTGTGGCTGTGTACCCAGAGTGCTGCTGCCGGATCCATGGTGGTTCTCTTTCTAATTTTTGAGGACCTGCCACACTCTTGTCCATAGCAGCCAGGCCACTCCGCATGCCCATCAGTCAGGCTCCAATTTCTCCACACCATCACCAGCACCTGCTGTTCTCCCTTTTGATAGCAGCCATTCTAATGGGTGTCAAGTGATCTCACTGTGATTTAGATTTGCATTGCCCCAGTGATGAGTGATCTTGAGCCTCTTTTCATATGCTGTTGGCCATTTATTTATCTTCTTTGGAGAAATGTCTATTCAAGTCCTTTGCCCATTTTAAAATTGGGTTATTTGATTTTTGTTGTTGTTGGTTTGTAGGAGTTCTCTATGTACTCTGAACATTAACCCCTTATCAGTACAGATCTGCAAACATTTCCCCCATTGCATAGGCTGCCTTTCCCTCCCTGGATCCTGCCCTTCGGTGCACAGACGCTTTCATTCAGATGTGGCTCGTTCATCTGTTTGCACTTTGGTTGCCTCTGCTGGCATACCCAAGAATCATTACTAAATCCAGTTTTATGAAATTTTTGGCTTTTTTCTAACAGTTTTATGGTTTTGGGTCAAATTTAGGTCTTTAATCTGAGTTGATTTTTGCATATGTTATTAGGTAAGGTTCAACTTCATTCTTTCACATGTGGGTATACAGTTTTCCCAGCACTATTTGTTGAAAAGACTCTCCTTTCCCCTCGGAATAGTCTTGACACTTGTCAGCAGTCATTTGACTCACATATCAGGGATTTATTTCTGGGCTCTCTATTATATTCCACTGCTCTGTGTCTCTCTGTGCCAGGACCATGCTGCTGTGATTATTGTTATTTAGTAATAAGTTTTGAAACCAGGAAGTGTGAGTCCTCCAGCTATGTTTCTCCTTTTGGCTATTCGGGGTCCCTTGAGAGTCCACATGAATTTTAGGATGGCTTTTTCTTTTACTGAAAAATCAGAATTGGGATTTTGATAGTGATTGCATTACATCTATAGATCACTTTGGGTAGTGTTCCAGTTCATGTACACAGAATGTCTTAACGTAAATTTATTTGTGTCTTTTTCATTCCTTTCAGCAGTGTTTTGTCTTTTCAGTGTGCAGGCCTGCCACCTCCTTGGTTGAGTTTATTCCTAAGTCTTTTTTGATGCTTTTTAAAATGGAATTGTTTTCTTTATTTCTTTTTCAGGTTGTTCACTGTTAGTGCATAGAAGTGCAATTGATTTCCCTGTATTAATTTTGTTCCCTACAACATTGCTGAATTTATTCTGACAGTTGTGTGTGTGTGTGTGTGTGTGTGTGTGTGTGTGTGTGGTATTTTAGGGGTACCTATGTATAAGATCATGTCTATATTCATATAGTTTTACTTTTTTTTTCTATTTACATGCCTTTTTTTTTTTTTTTTTTTTTTTTTGCCTGGTTGCTCTGGCTAGGAGTTCCAGTGCCCTGTTGAATAGATAAAGTGGACGTCCTTGTCTTGTTCCTGATCTTAGAAGAAAAGCTTTAAGTCTGTCACCAATAAGTGTGGTGTTGGCCGTGGGCTTTTTACATATATGGTCTTTATTATGTTGAGATTATTTCCTTCTATTCCTACTTTGTTGAGTGTTTTTACCATGAAAGGCGTTAACTTCTGTTGAATGCTTTTGTGTGTGTGTGTGTGTGTGTGTGTGTGTGTGTATGTGCATGTGGGTTTTTTTCCTTCTATAATGTATTATATTTATTGATTTTCCTATGTTGCAACATCCATGCAGAGGTGAGATTTTAGGGCCTTTTCAGGTCTTTCCTGGATATGTGCACATGGGTGTGGCCTTCTATATTTCCTAGAGTATATTCAAGCTTTTTAAAACTCCGTATGGACATCTCAATTCCACGTTTTTCCTTTTAAGTTTTTTGACCAGTCTCTTAATAGACCCAACTAGTATTGCTGCCTCTGGCTACTGCAGTATTGAACAATTGTCACTGATTATTTTCAACAAATCCCCAGGGATAGTGCTTTTCACAGAGAGTGAGCTCTGAGTCAGATCAAATAAAGGCAGACACTAAGAATGGAGCTTTTCAAAGGAGCTTCTTGACCGTCCAGATAGTGACCATTGTCTGTCCTAACCTGCTGAACGGCTCAGGGTGGCTTGGTTTTCATGGGCACTGCAGTTGCAAGGTTGCAAGGAAAAACTATTGGTTTTTCCTTAATAAATATTGACCCGGATTGTTGCAAGCCTCTGATTAATTTCCAGAGTTCTGAAAAAAAAATTTTTTTTTTTTTTGCCAGTCTTCTCATTGCTTTTATGGAGGAGTTGATTTGCTGAGGTTCTAACTTTGCCATTCTGTTTCTCCTCTCAGGTGACTTACTATGGTTCAATCATGTGTAGACACTTTGTACAGAAAGGGCCACTTTGTGTAGAAAAGCTGTCAGGAACCTAACCTTGTGGTTAATGTGCCTACGGCTGCTCTCTGGAACCTCAGGGAAGAGAGCGGCTGTGGATTACAGGATAGGTGGCTTCCTTGGCCACTTCTCATTGAACACCTCACCTGGCCACCTGATCCACATGAGATGGATGTTCTAGTTGCTTCTTGAAGTGCTAAGAAAGACGTGAAGGAGTTTCTGGGACAGCCTCCCCCACCAAACATAGGAGTGGCCGCAGTGTTTTCATTTTCTTCACTCAGAGTCTTTGGAGCAACCAGAACGTTGAGAAGAGCCTGTCAGCCCACCTGCGTGGCTGGAGCAACAAGCAGCCATGTCAGCCCAGCTCTTGGAGACACGCCGTCTTTGCTCTGCTCTCTTGTAGGGGGCAGTGGGTGGGGGGGCAGTGGGTGGGGGGGCCTCCCTCTGGCAGTGTTACGTGTGTGTGTGTGTGTGTGTGTGTGTGTGTGTGTGTGTGTATGGCTTGTTCTAGCTATCCTAGCCAGGAAGTGATGTAAACAGTCGAGTTTTAAACTACTCGGTGTTATTCTTGAGCACTGGATTTATATTAAATAAGTATTTTGCCCTAATTAACTTTAATATTACAGATTTGTGCCTTTTGAACACAGTATGCAGATGTATGCAAATTATATAGTGCTTTTATTTATTTATTTATTTTTCTTTTCTTGATTTTAGGGAGAGGGAGAGAGAGAGATAGAAACATTGATGAGAGAGAACATCGATTGGCCACCTCCTACATGCCCCCCACTGGAGATCGGGCCCACAGCCTGGGCATGTGCCCTGACTAGGAATTGAACCGGCGGCCTCTTGGTGCATGGGTCAACGCTCAACCACTGAGCCACACCGGCCGGGCTATAGTGCTTTTAAAGTAGGAGCCCTAACATTTACATTTATAATCCTGTTTATCCCATGTCACTATATCAGTAACTCATTAGAGAAAGATGCATTATTATGGTGGACATACTGGATTATTTTCATTTTACTGCTCTGTAAACTAAAGAACACATAGTAAATGACTTTGCAAACATATATGTATGTGTGTGTGTGTGTTTATGTGTATGTGTGTGTGTTTACATGGGTGTATGTGTGCATTTACATGTGTGTTTGTGTGTTTATGTGTGTATAGGTGTGCATGTGTGTGTGTTTGTGTAAGAACCAACCAGTATCCAGGTCTCCTGACTGTGAGCTCAGGGCCCTGCACTTGGTGTGCGCGTTCTATAGTGCATGCATATGGTGGGCGCTGTATTTTTACTGACTTCAGAATAGTGCTTGAAATGGGAGGGACAGGACACTGATTTGGGGCAGGTTTAATAGTGTTTTTATATATCTGATCACATTGAATCCTCTGTCCCTCCTCCCCCTCCCTCTTTCTTGTCTCTTCTCTCTCCCCTTTGCTCCTCCATCTCTTCTGTATCCATCAAAGTTCATGACATAAAAATCAATTCTCTTTTGGTCAGAGTTCACAGGGGTTGTTTAATGGGAAGAGATCCCTAGAGGAATATTCTAGAAAAAAAAATTTGTTACAAACAAACAAAAAAGCCAGCAAGCTGTATGTATTAAACTGAGACTGTCTACAAGATGATGTGTGGAGAGGAACAGTTAGGTGGTAAATGTGTCAACAAATACGTCAATGTGTTGTTGAGTAGTCCGTTTTGCTGTGAAGAGGGTTAAGGCTCTGTATTTTCATCTCCGTAATAGTTTTATTAGTATTTATTCCTGTTTCGTATACTCTTTTATATGTGTGTTATTTCACAATTTAAAAATATTTTCAGATAGCTTTCCTATATAATTAGCAGTATCTGTGTAGAAAACATCATGGAAAGAAATTCTCAAAACAATGTACTACTATTTGGAACAAATATAACAAGAAGTGTATAGCGCTCTGTAAGGCAAACTGAAACGTTACAATGGAATATCAATAAAGTCTTGTGTGCATGCTCAGTCATACCTTCCTGCTGAATGGGAAAACTCAACATTGTGAGGTTAGTCTGTCTCTCAATGGATTCATAGATTGACTTAATGCAATTTCAGTCAGATTCCTGGAAGATACATGTGGGACTTTGACAAAATAATATTCAAGTTCTAAAGTTGCTACGGAAATGAGAAATAGTAAGAAAAAATGGAAACAAAACAAAGACTCTCGCCTTAAAAGCAACCAAAGTAGACGGTCAGAGTGATGGTTGTAGACGGCCATTTGGAAAGTGATGCTACCTGTAAATTCGGGGGGTCGGGAGATCCAGGTGCGCACAAACAGGGTACCACAGAAGAAGGGGCGTTGGCAGACAAGTATATGGGAAAAACATTCTCGTTGGTCATTTGAAATGCATTTTAAAATATCAACAGCTGTGTATAGTTTTCACTCTCAAATAGACAACATTTAGAAAATAACGATGCAGTAATAACTGGAGTCTTGCGTACTGTTAAGGGTGAAGAACGTGTGTAGTAGACTAGGCTGTTTTCTGGAGAGAGAGGTGGCCATATTCACTGCAGGCATTTAAAAATATGTACCCATTGACAGTCATATTTCCAGGAATTTGTTCTGAGAAGTGATCACACTGCAGATTTTGTTTGTGGGATTTTATTGACCGTCTGTCTCTTATTTAGCAAATCCTATTGTGGGCCTTCTGGACGCAGGGCATTGTGCTGGGTGCTAGGGATGCAGTGTTTTGATAAGAGGAAGACAAACATGACAAAAATAATAGAGAAAAGGAAGATAATCACTGGCGCTCAAAGAGGAAGGACTAGGCATACGAGTGCCTTTCACTGGGGATTTCTCCCAGCCTGGGGTGGGGACTTGCGTGTGGTGGGGATGGCGATGGGCAGAAGAGGATGGAGGTGCTGCGTGGAGCAGCAGGAGCACAGGCGGACGAGGCAGCAGGGTGAGACAGAGAGCACACTGCAGAGGGCTAGCGGTGACGGCTGGGACAGGGGGGCCACACCGCAGAGGGCTGGAGGTGACAGGTGGGACAGGGGGGCCACACCACAGAGGGCTGGAGGTGATGAGTGAGATGGGGGGCCACACCGCAGAGGGCTGGCAGTGACAGATGAAGCAAGGGGGCCACACCGCAGAGGGCTGGTGGTGACAGGTGGGACAGGGGGGCCACACCACAGAGGGCTAGCAGTGATGGGTGGGATGGGGGCCACACCGCAGAGGGCTGGAGGTGATGGGTGAGGCAGGAGGGCCACACCGCAGAGGGCTGGCGGTGACAGGTGGGACAGGGGGGCCACACCACAGAGGGCTGGCGGTGACAGGTGGGACAGGGGGGCCACACCGTAGAGGGGCTGGCGGTGATGGGTGAGGCAGGGGGGCCACACTGCAGAGGGGCTGGAGGTGACAGGTGGGACAGGGGGGCCACAATGCAAAGGGGCTGGTGGTGACAGGTGGGACAGGGGGCCATAATGCAGAGGGGCTGGTGGTGACAGGTGGGACGGGGGGCCATAATGCAGAGGGGCTGGTGGTGACAGGTGGGACAGGGGGGCCACACTGCAGAGGGCTAGCAGTGATGGGTGGGATGGGGGGCCACACCGCAGAGGGCTGGAGGTGATGGGTGAGGTAGGGGGGCCACACCACAGAGGGCTGGAGGTGACAGGTGGGACAGGGGGGCCACAATGCAGAGGGGCTGGTGGTGACAGGTGGGACAGGGGGGCCACACCACAACAGACCGTTCAGGCAACTTCAGGTTTGAACCAGGGAAACTGGTATGAAAGATCATCTTTTCAAAGAAGACAATGAACAGTATTAAATTATATAATTCGAATGATGTAACGTTAGTGTATGTCATTATTCTACGTTGTATAACATAATGACTCTCCATGATTATATTGTGTATCGTTATGGATAATGATGCAATGGAACACTATTTAATGACGTGATAGGACATGATGAAAGCGGGACACAGAACAGCACAGTCAGTTTAATCTCAATTGTGAAAAAGAAAAATTGTATGAAAAATAAAAATCAGACACAAAGACTGAGGGGAACTCCAAACTGTTATGTCAGTGGTTTTGTGTGTGGTGGGATGAACGGTGCTTCGTATATTCTCCCATGTTCTCCAAATTCTCCACAATGAATAGGTCTGACTGTTTACTTAGAAAAATATGTGCTATTTCAGAAAATAGGTTCATTTTGATCTTGGGACATTTAAATGAGTGGTCTGTATGTATCACAGTGGGCTTATGAAATGATCCTGACTCGTGCCTGTTAAATGACATGGAGTCTGGGCTCATGCTGGCTTTGTCCCTTTACGGACTCCTACAGTGCACACATTCCCATCGAGGATCTTTAGGCTTCGGTGTTTTCATAAAAATGTTATTCAATCAAATGGGTCTGGGTGACAACTTAAACCAGCTAGCCTTGGGCAAGCTGCTTTAGAAATTCTAATACACGTTGAGTTTCTTCGTGTGTCATATATTAAACTGTAGAAGTTCTACTTTCGTTGCCATGGGAAAATCATAGGATGAATTAAATGTCTGGGCGCAGAAAGAAATCTGAAATTTCAAAGGTCCTTAGTGCATCCATGTAATTACTATATATTAACTCAGAGTCTCAGCCACCTTATGCTTCGATTTTCAGTCTCATTCACAGCATCACTGTTATTCAGGTATATCTGATTCTCATCGAGACTTTTGTTCCTCTTCTACAGAAATTCATTAGGGATAATAGTGTTCTGGTTTAGGGTTAGCTTCAGTGTAGCAGGGAACAAAAGAAACCAGACAATGTATAGATGGAAACATACCAGTAATGGGAGTATTTTGATAGATCATATTCTTACAATTCCATGCCTCCAGAATTTAATGAGGTGGTCTAACAGATATGAGTGCATGAAAGGTTAGGGAGAACACCACCTCTCTGAAGTAAGGACAGAAAACAAGTTTCAGTTGATGCCGGGTGGCCCTGCAGCTGTCCAGCCCCGTCCCCTGCCCTGGCTCACTCGTAGTGAGATCCTGGGAAGGGAAAAAGCACCTGTATTCCCTGTTTTGCAGTCCTGACCAGGAGCAGGGGAACGAGATCCCTCTGGAGTACGCCCTGGGCAGGAAGTTCCAGAGCCCCTGTCGCCTGTCTCCTGGGGGCAGCAAGGCATCCCGCAGCTCCCAAGGCTGGGGCCATCCTACTGGCACAATAAAGAGTAACTTAGAGCAAGTCATGACTGTAAAGTGACACAGAACTAAAGGGAAAGACACCTCTCCCCGCGGTATAAACTAACGGCCACTGGGTTAACGTGGTTCTTCCAGCATCCAGGCACGTGCCACACTTTAAAAAACGTATTCAGTTTATTGGGGTGGCATTGGTTAATGACATTATGTAGGTTTCTGCTGTGTGAGTCTACACATCATCTGTGCATCGCGCTCTGTGTTCACCTCCCAAGTCTTCACCGCAAACTCACGCAGGCTGTATGGATGATGGTAAGACATATGTATTTAGGGCCCAAGACGTGATTTATTTGCCTAGCACAAAATTGACCTAATTTATTGAACAAAATTGGCAAAATGTTTTACTCTTAGAATATATGGTTATTTTGACTTGCTTCAATTAAAAATCGCTTAATAGCATCACTTTATCATTGCCAAGAGGACTGAGGATTTAGTAAGTCTCCCAGGCACCTCTGGAAGAAGGTGCTTGATTCAAGCGAAAAGGCGATTAGCTGGACAAAGAGGGATGTGAAAGAGGCTCAGTCGCAGTGCAGAAGAGGGAAAGTGAGGCAAACTGTTTAACTGTGCCAAATCTACAAGTGTCAGAGAACGCCCCCACAGTGGACACGTGGTGCTTGCGTGAGTAAGCGCTGTGAAACAGGATGCTCGGGAACAGCAGATGAGGCGTGCTCTTTCTGCCGCAGGCACATGCTTCTCTTTTGCACCTGTTCTGCTGAAATGGTGAGCAGCCGCCTGACTGGGTGCCTCAGCAGAGCTGAGGAGGTGCACGGCGGCTGCCCTGCTCTGTGCAGTGACGTGGTCCTCTCACTACCCACCTGTGCGGAGCCTGTCCTCCTGGACTGGACCTGCGCCCACAGCAGTCCCTTGGAGCTCCCACTCGTGGCTGCTGTCCCAGAGGGCACAGCCCTCCCTCTGGTCCCAGGGGGCCACTCGGCGTGTGGCTCTGATCTACCAGAGCATTTAGGCTCTCGCTAACATGACCCTTAAACTTCAACCAGTGGTTATCCTGTGCACCCCCATCTTCTCGAGGCCTCCAATAAGAGGCTCTAAATCCAGGGTGAGGTCCCTCTTCACTTCCTGCCCCATAACCCTTGCAGTAGGCGCCTGGGTCACAATTCGCTGCTGCTGCAGGGCCGCTGCCCCACGGTGCTGTGTGCCACCAACACGCGTGAGAGTGGGGCCAGCGCGGTACAGAAAGGAGAACTTGGTGGCTGAGGGACGGGCCTGTTGGCTCCTCTCCTGCTGGCCTGGGTGCTTCTAGTCACGGTCGTTGTCCCGTGTGGGCTGTTTCCATGGCACTGATTTTCCATCGGTGATGATTCTCTGCAGCCCACAGACCTCCTCTTGAAAGGTCCTTTTTCTCAGGAGAAATGATTTAACATTTGATTGACGGCCGTGTGGAGCTCTGTGACCAGACACAGCTGACAGGCCCTGGGAAGGGGCTGAGACAGGACACTTACCTCTGGCCCTGAAGCCACCTGACCCGGCTTCTGGGGCTCCAGATAGCCGTCCCCAGAAGTTCCCCAAGGACACTCTCTTCTGAAAGCCCTGGGAAATCGTTTCCTACTTCCATTTCTTTTCCTTCAGTTATGGAGCGTGTGTGCTTATATCTAAGCGTAAGAAGACCAAGGACGGTGGGCCGGAGACTAAGGGTGGTATTTCGTGTGGGGCGGGTTTCCAATGAGCAGCGGGCTTGCTTCCTCACCAATGGAAGAAGCATTTCTTTGGCCTTCTGTGCTTTACGTTTCAAACGACCTTTTGGGAGGAAGGTGACTGACTAATAAACACTTTCTAGTCTCTGCCCCTATGATTAACATGTATCGTAATTTTTGTTTTCATCTTGCCCAACCTGATAGCTGAGCCTGAAATTGACTCTGTTAACTTGTTACTCTGTTATTAAGGTCTTCAGTCTATGTAGTGAATTTATTAGATCAGTTATTTTTTATCTTAATGCCTGTTTAGGACTTCAAAGGTTTCCTTTCATTTAAATAGTTTCCTGAAAATCCCAGTTTGGGTGCCTTCACTTTGACACGGTAATTACCATTCTGCCGAGCTCCCAACACTTTGAGCGTCATCTGACCTTGAATGCAAACAGGATGAGCAAACAAGGGTCACGGGGAAACTTGGTCGCTGAGCTGAGGAGAAGTTTTAAACTCCATCAAAGTGTGATTCTGTGTTTAAGAAATTTAAAATGTGTCAGGAGATGCCCTCAGAAACTACATGTATAGAAACAACTTTTTCAAGAGTTTGATTTTAGAATTTCAGCAAGGATTTACATCATCTGAGACTATATGGTAGAGTCCTTTTTCCTTATCCTCCAGCCCCCAATTCTTAAAACTCTACGAATCCATTTCTTTCTTTGCATCTTTATTATTATGAACCATGAGGCCCATCTTCCAAGGCAAGAAACCTTATTTTGGGGGAACAGCGTCTGAAAAATTCTGATTTGTTACCATGAATAAATGCTGGGCCTGCTTATTTTCTATTATGTTTACTCGCCCTTGGAACTCCCAACAATATTTGTAGTAAATGTATAATAAGTAAATTGAAATTTTTTCTATCTAGTTTTTGTTATTAGCTCAGCCTTTAAAAAGTTTAAAAAAAAACTTTCCCTAGTCACGGTCTCCCCACCCCAAAAGGTAAAGGGTAGATACCAACTCCCACAGATCTCTGAATTCCGTTGCTGTCCGATCAGTAAGATGCCTGGGGTGATGATCAGAAATCAAGAGAGTTTGACAGGAGGCAATATTTCCAAATATAGTTATTCATAAGCTAGCTATCACACTTGATTATAAATGATCATATCTAGAAATAGTATAATTTCAATATTAATTTCATAATAATTTCTTTACTATTTTTATAACCTGAGGTTATGAAAAGTAAAAAGTCTAAACTCTGTCCTTCTGTGAACTTGATTTCTGAATTCCCTTGGAAATTTTAGCTATCTAACCATATTTCATTATAGTAAAACATCATCAGCAATAAAAAGCAAAAAATGTCACTGTCAATACCAGAGAAACAATAAATGCAAATTTTCTAAGCTAGAGTTAGTGCCATTTAGGGAACCCTTATAGCAAGAAGAGAGAAGTGCGAGGCAGAGGGACCTGGAATGCACCCAGGCTGCGGCTGCTGGGCCAGGAGCTTCTTGTAGGTCATTGTGGCTGGCTCCTGCCCCCACCCCCACCCCCACCCCCGTGAGCTGGGCTCTTGGTGAGCACCATTCTGCACACCTGTTTACCAGGGACATTCTGCGGAGCCCGACTGCGCGGGCTCTTCTCCTCAGTGAACTGCGTGAGAGGACACTCCTGGGTTTGTGAAGTGGCTTTTGTAGGCTGAATACGGCTGTGATGGGCAAACAACACGCTTTAAAAGGCGTGTTTTGAAGTAGTTTGAACTGAGCCCTTCTGTACATCTACTGTCCTTTTTTTCTTCTCTTTTACTATATTTAATCAATGTTGGTGAGAATTCAGTATCACCTATAAAATAAAATTTTGAAGGGAAGTAAAATGCAAAAAAATGAATGATTTGATGAGACAACTCTTTCTAAAAGAAACTTGCTATTCTAGGCATTCCTCTTGGCTGTCCATTCCAGACTTCTGCCCAAACTGGAACCCTGAGTGACGAGGCCATATGGAGGTTGGTCGTGGAAAGGTGTTTCACATGAGCTGGTCACGCCGAGAGCCCGCCACGGGCTGCCGGCTAACGAAGCTGGCTCTAGGAGAGGTTTTATGCCACCAAACTGAAACACTTTTTCTGAGAAATTCATATTACTTTTTAATACACTTGTCTTGGTTCAAACCCCAGGGATTTATTTAAGTTATAATTGAATATTGCATTTTTAAGAAGGTTTCTTAATTTATTGCTTCCTTCAGCAAATTTTGCTTGGTGTTGTTCTGTCAGAATAATTTAATTTTACATCAGCTAATTTAGCCCCTGTTAATATTCCCCCTGAAATGTAGATGGCCTGGCAAGCCGGTGCAGGTGGCGGGGCAGACAACTCTCTCATAGGAAGCACTGAAATGTTAAGCTGTTGTGAACTGACACTGGTTTATCGGTCTTTGGAGGCATTCCAGTGTGTCCTTTCAAAAAAAAACTAACTTTCCTAAAAAAGCCAGTCCTTTTTCATTTCCTCCTCTTCCCCTGCTTCCCGAGGCCCCTCTGTCCTTCCTGTCACCTCCCAGAAGCTGGTCCGGGAGTGCTGACTAGGGTGACAGCGTGACCTGCTTTCTAACCACGGCAGAATCCCCTGGCAGTGGTGAGAGTGTGCAGTGAAGGAGTCAGGCTGAGGAGAGAACCCTCCTTCCACGAGTGTACCTGTTCCACTGAACACGAGCGTGCGCACCTGACGCCGTCGTTAGGGGACTGCGAGGGCGCCAGGGGGTGGGGGACTCTGAAAGGAGCTGCTGTGCAGGGAGCCCTCCCGGCTTCCTCCCACCGTTCATCCCTCCCCCAGCTTCTCACACGACTGATTACACAGCACTTGGGCAATGTTTTGTCTAATTTGTGATAAGGCTTTGTTTTATAACGTAGGTTTGCTTCTGTGGAAATGAGTGAGGACCAAAGGAGAGGAGACGAGACTACTGATCAGGGCTTGCTCTAGCAAGGGGCCTTGCGTTCAGAGATCAGGCAGGGGGAAGGGGCCCCTGCGGGAGGGCCCTGGTTGGAGGTGTGGGCCTGGGGAAGCTGGGCCGGTTAACTAGAAGCAGGACGTTCCATGTGACTGGTCAGGGCAGCAGATTTGGCTTTTCTAGTGGGTCTTAAGCCACAAAGGGTCTGGGGGGCAAAAATAGAGAAGTCGGCAGTCATGGACCAAGTCTGACCATTCTGGGCCGATGGTGCAGGGACGCGGCTTGTCTCCCTGGCTGCTTCTGTTGTCACATGTGGCCTGGCCATCACCTGTTCTCTGTGCAGTCTCTCACTTTGCACAGAAAAGTAAGTCTAGCAAAGTGTGAACTGAATATCCTTGAGTGGGAAATTTTAAATTAAGAGGAATACTGGGATCTTTTTCAAATTTACTTTTTAATTTGTATACACTAAAATTCACTCCTTTTGAAGGACATAGTCTGGTAACCACTCCCACAAAGAAGATACAGAACGTTATGTCCAAAAGTTGCTTATCTGTCCCTTTGTAGTCACCCTTGACCCCTGACCCCGTGGTTTTGCCTTTCCCACAATGTCATAGGACTGGACGTGCCATCCGGGGCCTTTGAGTGCTGCCTTCTTTCACAGGGTGTGGCGCACGGACACTCACACTGTTCTACACGTATCGATGGTTTAGCCCATTTTTGAAACTGAACTTTAGACTTTGTTTGTATTTCGCCAGCTTTTCTCCTTCAGATGCCAGCTGCAAACAGGGTGCCCAGGCCACCCATATTTCTGCTCAACCTACGACAAATTCGGGGTTCTCCTCCCCCACCCCAGGTTCAGTGGAGTGACTCACAGAGCTCAGGAGAGTGCTGTACTCACTGTCACTGTATAAAGGACACAACTCAGGAACAGCCCAGTGGAAGAGATGCACGGGCAGGGAGTGCCGTGCAGGCGAGGGTCGGCGCCACGCCAATGTGCCCTCTGCGGGCCTGCCACCCCAGCCCTGCACGTGTGCGCCAGCCCAGAGGCTCCAGACCCCTTTGTTTGGGGTTTTATGGAATTTCATTTCATAGGCTTGGCTGATTGAATCATTGACATTGGTGATTAATTCAATCTCCAGTCCCTTTCCCCTCCCTGAAGTTGGGGGTGCAAATCTGAAAGTTCCAAGCTTCTGGTCACAGCTTGGTGTTTTTGGTGACTGGCCCCCATCCTGAAGCTGTATGGGAGCCCGCCAGTCAAAGACCCGCTGTGTATGCCCCATGATACTGCCACTCCCAAGAAGCAGGTGGTAGGGCCAGCCACCTGCAGGAGGAGGTATTGAACTATGTGTGGGCCCATGTTAAAACCACCACAGCTGGCCCTGGCCAGGTTGCCAGTTGGTTAGAGCATCGCCTCGCTACGCCAAGGTTTCGGGTTTGATCCTCGATCACGGCACATACAAGAAGCAGCCAGTGAATGCATGAATGAGCAGAAGGACAGATCCATGCCTCCCTCCCCCACTGTCTCTCTCCCCCACCAGCTTTAGCATTTGTCCGTGGGTCTCACTCACAGCAGAAATGACGGCAACGTCTGTGTCCCTCGTTCCTTCTACGTGTGTTATTTGGAATTCTATAATGATGCTTTGCACCTTCTCCTCATTTATTCATTTATTTAATCATATGTGTTCCCATTGTGGACACACAGATATTCATGTTATTCCTAGGATTGTAATCTGTGTTTAATTTCTAGCTCAAATTGTTACAACTCTGGCCTTGAGAGCTTCTTGGGGTCGTCCCTGTGTCCATCTGGCTTTTTCTTAGCATGTCCTTACTCTCTGGCACCATGGCCTGCTCCAGGCTCATTTTGCAGACTACCTGCACCAGCGCCCCAGGATCTGCCGTTTCGGTGAGGACCCAGTATCCTGGCCGATTTTTTTTTGTTTTTAGTTTGCAAACAGTACCTTCCACTCCTTGGTGTGCCTTCCTGTGGGATCCACAGGAGCGGAGTGTGTGTCCATCTCTGCGGCGCCAGGCAGAACGGCTCTGTCACCGCACCCATGTTCCCTTGTGGGCAGCCCCCCCCACCCAAACACTCCTCTGTTTGTTTCTGACCAAACAGTTTTGCGTTTTTCAGTATTTCATGTAAATGGGATCTTCAGGTCTTTCACCCAGGAAAATGCATTTAAAATGTATTCACGCTGTTGTGTGAATGAACACTTCATCCCTTTGAACGCTGAGTCATCCCGAGTCTGAATGCATCACAATTTGTCCGTGCATCTGCTGAAGGATGTTTCGGTTGTCAGGGTGATAACGAACAAACATTGGCCTACACAATCTTTGTGAACCAACATTTTCAGTTCACTTAGGTAGATACCTAGGAGTGGGTCAGATGTTCTGTGTTTAATTTTTGTGTAAGGGTTTGCAAAATTTTTATTTAGAACATAAAATGAACAACACCTCTCCTTAGTGAACATTTTTATTGCTGAGTTACATACAGCTTTTTATTTTTATTTATTTCACTGTATTGCCTTTATTTTATTTTATTTTTTCCATCACCATTTATCCCCTCTATGCCCTCTTTCACCTCCACCCACCCTCCTCCCCACCGCAATCATAAAGTTGACTGATTTCCCCCCTTAATTTCTTTGAAAAATCCAGTAGTTATTTTTTTGATCAAGTGCAGTTTTCTTTCGATCCATACTTAGTGATTGATTTAGCTATTTGTTGGCAACTCATCTGAGCAAATGAATTCATGTGCCATTTCATTTCGTCTTGCCTAAAAAAATAGGCCTAATCATTGTACAGGGTTGATGAAAATAAAAGAGAGAGAGAGAGACAGGAGGAGGCAAAGTCAGGAAACACCTAGGATGCTGGGCAGGTGTGGGGAGGACGTGAGGACGACTCGGGAGATTTGACGGCACAGCTCTGTTAGGTGAGGATAGCCAGGGCTGCCGTGGCTAAGGGACGAACGGGAACAGAAACATGAGGTCATGCAGGACTGGAACACTGAGGTTAAATAATCTGAAAATTAATAACAAAAATCATAAGGACAATATTTAAGACCAAGTATAAAACTGTTGTATTTGCTTCGACTTTGGAATAGCAGGATGTGGAGGTTTTCAGTTCTGGCTCAGGGTTCCAAGTCCAGCCAGGAAGAAGCAGATACTGTTTCCAGTGACAAGTTTTTAGCTGCTCTTTGAAATGCTTTCTTTATAGCGAACTATAGTCACAAAATACCAGTAGATGACAGCATACCTGAGTATCGGTATGGGATCTGTGTTGTTTTAACCACAACTTAGCCACAAATTATTTAAAGAGATTGAAGATGATATTTTCATATTGTTATTTAGGAATGAACACATAATAGCCTTCTAATTTTATTTTGGAGAATATATTTCTGTTATTAAAATCTAAATGTTCCTAAAGCACTCTTTTACTCACCTCGATCAGTGGTTTTTAGTGCACACAGCACTCACTGCCCCCGAGGGAGGTATTGGAAACGGATGGGGGCATTTCTGGTGGTCCCAGCGATGAGGTCACGAGGAGGACGGGGCCAGGCTGGACCACCTGCAGTGCTCAGGGAGGTATTCACGATGAAGAATGGTTCTGCGCTCCCACGAGTCTTTCCCACGTGTCCCTGGATGTTTACATAGGTTTACAAAAACAAAAAGGACTATTCATCATGACCTGAGCCTAGTATTCCATTTTTAAATAAACACACACAATTTGTGCAGTTTTAACATACACTGAAATTTTCCACAAATGCAATTACTGAGTAAAATGAGGGAAAATTATACCTTGTTTTGTTGGGAACCTTACCAAGAGCCATTCACCATTTCAGCAGTGCCCTCGTGGTGTGTGAGCTGCTGGTCAGCTCACCTGTGTCCAGCTGCACCTGTAGGTCTGCCGCGGACACGGAACACGGGTGGAGATTCCCCGAAACAGAAGCAGAACCAGACGTTTTCATTAGTAGAGGGACATGATGTGTAATGATATCACACGTCAATGATTTTCTTAAAAAAATAAAGGTTAGAAACCTTTTATTAATAATTTTTAATGTTATGTATTATCATCCTCTTTTATTTTTGTGATATGATCATATGAACTATGTTATAGAATTACACATTTAAGTTATTGATGTGGGGACAGTCTCACTCTGACACTGTCCCAAGAAATCTACAACATAATTGTGCTGTAGCCTCTCAGTTCTTTCCTTCCTCGGTATGAGAGATGGGATCTGTTGCTTGGCATGCTGGGGATTCGAGATCGGAGCTGTATTTCCTGGGGTCCTTGGTCAGTACCCTACCCCGTGTCACCTAGCACAGAATTTCGACACTGCGTTTAAAATGAAGCCTTGTTATTTCTGAGAATGCCATATGTTTATTTTTATTTACTTTAAAAATGTATAACTTGTCTTGGACTTGATTTCAGTAAATATTATTTCCTCTTTCTCTTATTTACAGATAAGCCTAGTCTGTTATTTAGCCTAGCCTTAATAGTTTCATGGTTTACAGTTTTTTATTGAGATATAATTTACCTGTAGTAAAGTGCACAAATCTTAAGTATCCACCTCAGTGAATTTTTTCAGCATTTTATTATGAACATTTCACATGTAGACGGAACTGTACCGTGAACACGCACATACCCACCCTCGTCTCTGCAGAGCATAGGAGCTCCCGTCATCACGAGTCAGCCCGGCTGCCCCGCCTCTGTGCTCTTTGCAGGCATCTGTACACTTGGCTCCTACACTCTGCACCGTGCATATTGTTAACCAGTTCCATGTTTGTTTACTCTTTCAAGGTACGATTTGCATACAGTGACATGCATGGATAGTAAATGTACCGTTCGATTTGTTTTTTATAAGGTATACATCTGTGTACAGCCGGCCCCATTGCCACGGAAATTCAGTCACCCCGAACAGTCCCCTCCGGCGTCTTCCCAGTCAGGCCTGACCCTGACCCCCGAGGAACCCACGCTTCTGGATTCAAGGTGTTTTCATCATAGACTAGTTTAGCCCTGGGGTTTGTGGGTGGCCCTGAAGCCCTCGAGGGGATCCTGGGGTCGAACCCGTTTTTATACTACTACTCGGGGTTGCTTTCCGTGTCCCCGTCTTGTGCCTGTTCATGGGCTTCCAGCTCTGCATCCTGTGTGGTGGTACTGCCACCAGGTGCCACAGCTCAGCGAGGACGGCAAGCTGAGAACCAACACTTTCAAATGTGATGTCAGTGTTCTCAGTGCCGCTGGACCAAATACCCCATTTTTTGCAACACGCGTTGAGGCGTGCCGCCTGCACTCTCCTGCAATGCATTTCATGGATAAAACAACCAGCCTACGCATATCATTTCAAAACATCAATATAATGCCCTAGCTTTGATATAAAAGAGAAATAAAAGAAAGTAATTCGTAATGAATATGTATTTTAATATGTAAATTGGATGTAGAACCAGATATGAGAATCCAGCTGTCTTCTATTGAGCCAAACATTAAAGACATTTTCAAAAATGTAAAACAGTGTAATTCTTTTAACTATTTTTGTTTTGGAAAATATAGTTATTTTTCATAAAATATTTTATGTATGTATGTTCCTATTTAAGGCTTGACATTTCTTTTTAGTGAATTAATGAATATTTTAAGTGTATCCATTTAAAAACTAAGATGATAATGGAAATAGAAATACCCAACATACATCAAAGCTTTTGGGGGTTCTCAATAACTAAATTTTAAGACTGTGAGGATACTGAGACCGAAACGTTTAAGAACCACTGGGTTAGCCCCTAGTAGAGCTGCGTGTAAATAGAATCCATCTTACACATTGTGTCTGCTTTGGTCTACGGCTTATTTTACTCAATATACTGAGTTTGAGACTCAGCCACGTTGTCTGATATCAGTAGTTTGTGCATTTCTCTGATAAATAATATTTCATAGTATGAATCGACCAGTCAGTGAATTGGTAAGGATATCTATACACACCCATGAGAACCCCACCCATGTCGGGATGGAAAGTGTTTCTGTCTACCGCCCTCCAAAGGGAGCTGCAGTTCTGACCCACGGGAAGAGCACGTGCGTGGCGCAGACAGGACACTCCCTGGGGTCCAGCTCCTCGCGCACAGTGCTGTGCCTGGCGCCCACGGGGCCGCTGTGTGCGTGGCCTCGTTCTGCTGAGGGGCCCGCCTGCACACACCTCCACTCTGCGTTCCTGCACTTTCCCGAGGCAGGGCGTCCAGACACACTCATGACGAGAAGGAACGCGCGCCCAGCCACTTCCTCCTGCTCCCTGTAGTCAGGCTCACGCACTTACATCTTGCAGTGCAAGGTCATTGTGAATTGTTCTCTTTCATTTCTGCTTTACAGCACTGAAGGTATTATAGCGGTGTTTGAAATTATGTGTAGAGGCTGGTCATTTTATCTGTGAAGTTCATTTCAGAGGAGTAAAGTGGACATGATTAAATATTTTGTGTAACGAAAGGGGGGCATGGGTTCAACAGGATTGAGACTACTTCTTGGGTCCCGTTTTACGGTATTTTCTTCTTAGCCCATCATCCTCGTTGAACTGAGTAGCAATAGCACTGCAATGCAAAGAATGAATCATTTGCTTCAGAAGAACATGTTTTTAATAAGTGTATCATTTATTTTAAAATTGCATTTTCCCAAGATATGCCACTTCTGGTCAGTTGGCCAAGGTTTGCAGTGATGGAAAGGATTGTCGTGTTTGAGGACTGGCACCTGCAGATACACGCAGAATTCCAATGCCGCCTTACGAAGGGCATCATTCCGTGGCACATGGCTGCATTCATCTCCTCGGGATCTGATCCACGGTGGTTAATGTAAAACCAGCAAACCAGCTATCCATTGCTTCTCAGTCTGAATATTTTCTAAATCCGTGCCTCAGGAAGTTCTTTTATTTCAGCCACCATGGATTGCAACGAATATTATCTTATTTTTTTTACCTTGGGAAATGAGCAGAATGGTAGTTACCAGTGAGTCTGAGAAGTCAGACTACACTGATTTTTATTCTGACTCTACCAGACAAGTCACTTATCTGCCTCAGTTTTCTTATCCATCAAATGGGGGTAATTGCATCTACTTAATAGTAGTAATTTTACTGCTTAATGGTGGGGGGTTGTCACAATTGTTAAATGGAATAATATAATGTGAAACCCTTAGAATAGTGCCTGACTTTTAGTGAGTGATCAATAAAGAATAGCTTTGGGTTATTATTCATTTTTATTGGAAATACTAATAAATGAGATCAGGAATGGTGTTGCTCTGATGAATTTTTGGGAGTTAGTTCTCTCAGTAGATCAAATGTATATTGCGTTGTTATGTGTAGACACTTGGGGATTAAAGGTGGAGCAGGATGATCACTCCTTACAGCCAGCTCACGTCATTGCCGCTTCAAGAACAGGCGCAGAGGTTGGATTTGAACGGCGCGTGAGAGAAGTAACACCAGCAGGAGGAGCCCCGGGTTCCAGCCGTGGCTACCTGGTTTTGAGAATTCGGAGCCTATTAGTAATCTTAGGAGGGAAAACCAGGGGAACGAAGGGAAGTAAAAACAGGTGCGTCATTTGGGGAAGCTGGATAAGAATGGCATCGAATGGGCATCAGAGGTCTTTTCACAAGGCCCAGTGGCATCTTGTGGCGTGTTTGCCATTCGCCCACGGAAGGACACCCAGGGTTAGTTACAGTTTGGGGCCATGATGAATAAAGCTGCTGAGAACATTTACGTACAGGGTTTTGTGTGAACATCAGCTTTCATTTCTCAGATGACTGTCCAAGAGTGGAATCGCTGCCCCATGTGGGGCCCCTGTATTTACTTTCATAAGGAATTGCCTACCTGCTTCCCAGAGTGTCTGTGCCCAGCCACAGTCTAGCCAGCGATGTCTGAGCACCCACACTCCCTGCACCCTCGCCAGCACGTGGCGTCGCCCCTACGTTGTATTTCTGCCGTTCCGATGGGTGTGTGATGCCCTCTCGTGTGGTTTAAATTTGCATTTCCCTCGTGGGGAGTGATGTTGAATATCTTTACATGAGCTTATTTGCCATCCACATATTCCCCTCATATGTCGCTTTACATATTTGTCCGTTTCCTAATTGATTTTGTTGTTGAGATTGAGTGTACATTATATATTCTAGACTAGCTCTTTGCTGGACAGGCGGGTTGCAGACATTTTCTCCAGCCTGCATCTCATCTTTCCGTCCTCCCAGCAGGCTCGTCTGCAGAGCAGAGGGTTTACACTGGGACGAGGTCTCTGCTTCCTCTCACAGCTCATGCTGCTGGAGTCAAGTCTGCGAACTCGCCACCGAGCCTTAGGTCCCAAAGAATTTTTCCTTTTTTCCATAAAATGTTTGTCGTTTTACATTTGACATTTAAGTCCATGGCCCATTTGAATTAATTTTGTATCGATGTGAGGGTTAGGTCAAGGTTAATTTTCTTTTTCTCTATGCATGCCCAATGGTTTAAAACACTATCATTCTTCTATTCAATTACTTGTGTGCCTTTGTCAAAGATCAGTTGTTCATATTCCCATACTTCTGGGTTCTTTCTCTCTTTCACTGAGCTCTGGGTGTGTCCCTCTGCAAGTCCATCCCGTCTGTAGCTATGTGGGAAGTTTGAACACAGAGTAGAGTGATTCCTCTTACTTTAATGTCCTTCTTCAGAATTGTTTTAGCTATCCCCATGCCTTCGCCTTTCCATATACATTGTAGAGGAGCGTCGTCTACATCTAAGAAACAGTCTTGCTGGGCTTTTGACAGGAGGACAGACTAAGCCCATAGAGCTGTCTAGAGAGAGCCTCTGCTGTGTTGCGTCTCAGTCCGGTGTTTCTCTCCCTCTGTGTTTGTTTCTCTTCTTTGTTTCCGTCCACATTTTGTCGTTTTCAGCATACAGAGTCGTTTTCTTTGGGGCAAGTATAAATGGCATTGTGCCTTCAATGGTCATTTCCATGTGTTTGTTGTTAGTGTGTGGAAACAGAATTGATGTATTTTTGTGCGCGTGCGCGTGTTTATCTCACATCCTGTGACTGCTCAACTCATGTATTAGTTCCAAGAGGTTTTGCTTTGTAGATTCTTTGGGATTTTCTATGGAGACGATCATATCTGTAAATAGGGACGACTTGACTTCTTCCTTTTATTCCTTATTCTTCTCTGTGGTTAGAACTTCCAGTACCATGTTCAATAAGAATGTTGCCTCGTTCTTAAGGATACGCCTTAAGGATAGCACTCTGTGCTTCACCCTTAAGTCTGAGGCCTGGTGGGGAAGGAGAGGACTTCTTCTGGCTGCTGCTGCTCAGTGGGCTTCGAATTGAAGGACACCTCGTCTGTGCGGCTGAGCTCACTGCCGTGGCCGCTGGGCCTGTTCAGTGTGGGAGGGGCGAGCCTGCCTCGGCTGCCTCTGTTGCTATGCTAGGAGCTGGGAAACGGTGGGTCCCTTTCTTCTGTTGGTTGGGGGTGCTCATCAGTGCCCCGTGCTGACAAACCATGATGGGACCCCTTCTAAACAAGATGGTTAAGTTACCCAGCTTTCTTCTCTGAGGGAAGCCTTTTGCCTCTGTGGTGAGCTCTTTCAGCAGGGTCCGAGGTCGAGGACCTGTGAAGGCTGGGCAATGCCAGGTGCTGGTGGGCAGTGGGCTCAGCCCGTCAGGAGCCCAGTCCCGCTCTTCCAGTCCTGTCCCTGGAGGAATGGCCTGGATCACTGCTCCACCTGTGTGGATGGTTAGTCAGTCCTGGTCACATCAGAGTTTTAGACGTAGCTGGAGGCCTTTGTCTTTATTTCCTCCTCATAGTCTCCCGTCACTGTTTGCCTTCTTAGGACTTTCTGGTTTCTGTCAGGAGGAACTGTGGGTAGGTGCCGTGTTGTGGGTCAGAGGTCACTGAAGGTGGGCAGCGGGTGGTGCAGCCTGGTCCTCTGTGTTTCACCTGAAGCAGCCCATGGCTTTGCTGGGATCGACTTCCCCGTGTGTCCAGGAAGGAAGCTTTTCTCGCTGACCGCACACCACCCTTTTCCGTTCTTGACACACACGTCTGTCCTGGTCATTCAGGCCGATGTTTCCTAAGTCGTTTCCATAACATTTAAAATTTTTTCATATTTTCCTGTTGAATTCTTATGCTCAGTCACTATTACCTCCTAAAATGAAATAATTATTAATGTCTTTGCCTCTCCCTCTCCTACAACTTAATTGCTTGTGACCAGTATTTGCGCTGATTCGCTAGGCAGGCTCCGTCTGCTTCCTAACCGAGTGTAATCTGTTCCCCGCCCCATGTCAGCCACAGGCCCCTCGCTCTGCACCTGCGGTGCGCCAGGCGGACTGCCAGGCCCTCGGGCCGTGAATATGGGAGGAAGTCGCATGCAGTGTGTGCTCAGTAAATGTTTGTGGGATGAATCCACGAGAGAGAGTGAGTGAGTGAATGGTATTTGCTTCAGAGGAGGTTTCTGTCCTCAGGGAAGATAGACGTGTGGCAGACAGGTCCCGTCCAGTGTGCACAGCCCGGGAGGAGGTGTGTGAGGGTGCTGGGGGCACCGAGGAGTGTTTGTTCAGACGCACTGTTCCCACCTCTGCTTCCCAGTCCCATCCTGGAAACACACTGTCAGATTTATGATGGGATCATTTAAGGCCTCTATTCCTGTCGCCTGAACAAATCGTGCCAGTCCCTCAATCTCATCTGACATTTCTAGCTCCATATAATGAACCGGGTCAGGTCTATTTTTGTCCTTTTTCCCGGCTGTGGCTCCCCTCACCTGTCTCTCAGAGTTGTTATGAGGCTGAACAGGAGACGGTGTGTGACTGGGTATAAACCAGTCTGCGGATGGCATGGATTTTAAGCACGCAGTCATTATGTACACTAGTTATTCATCATTGCAAGGTATATTGACAGCCCTGTAAATTACCTGAGACACCACCACCGAAAGGATGAAAAGGAAATATTTTGCTAATATTTATTTTTCTGGAAGAATTAAAGCAGAGACCTAAATCGTGTGCCAATAAGCTGGTTTCCTGGGCTGGTTTCCTGGGCAAGGATGAATCTGGGAAAGAACATATAACAGAAACTGACCTTGGTTTTGTGACTGAGACCTGAGCATGTCATGCATAACCCACCATATAGTGGGACTGCTCGGCATCTCCATGGTAACACGCAGAGAACTGTGTCACGTAGGGCAGTGTGTACCTGCAAGAGCCGGATCCGGCAGGAGATCGTGTCTGTCCCCCACAGGCCGGCTGCTTCCCGTCTCCAAGCTTTCCACTGCCCCAGACACCTGCTTCCTCGGTGCTGATCACAAGGATATTTTTCTCTAAAATCTGTTTCATAACTCACCTTTCCTGGGTGGACTCTCTGCCCCTTGGCACTTACACAGGATGAGATAAAGGAATCACTGCAGGGCTGCAAACTTTGTGTTAGGATAAAGACACTTGAGATGTAAAGTGAATTCTTTACCTGCAGACCTCAGAAACACACGTTTGACCTTCAAGTGACTTTTGTCCCACCCTTTATATTCAGATGGCTGTGCACTAATTTGCCCTGATTAGTATGCTGCTTAGTAAACATTCCTGAGCCTTTTCACAAACAGTCTGATGTTTGACCGCGACTCCGTGGCTGCCACGGTGTTTACTCATGCAATCCAGCGTGATCCTCCTTGCGAGGCAGTCAGGGCAGGTGGCGTGGCTGTCATTTCGCAGGCGAGGCAACAGCCTCTGATGTGAATCAGCAAACCCGCGGTGCTGCGGGACCAGAACCGAGGCTCGCGTCCCCGTATTCAGCTGCCGCAGCAACCCCAGGCCTCTCGGCCACCTGGGTCCACCCATGGCTACTGGTGGAGTGTTCGGCCTGAAGCCAGAGTGGGCATCCGAGGTTTGGACTGACCACCAGAGCTCAGCTCTTCATGCCACCTCACAGACACATTTATTTATCACTTTGCAATAATGATGTTAGGCTCAGGGACTTTGCAGAAAGTTGTTTGTGCAATACTGCCACCAGTGTGTGGCGATGGTGAAAGGAGATGTGCTCGCCCCACCCCCATGCCAAGCAGTGGCGGCACCCCTTCCAGCCCAGGAAGGACCAGTTTGGGGTCGGGACATTGTTACATGGGAGCTGGCCTCCCTGACAGAATTCTAGTTACATAAGTAGCTTGAACTGTTTCTTGATTATTCTCTCGCCTTCCTTTCGGGAGAAGGCCATGCATTTTAACCTGTGTTCAGAGACATCAAACAGTGCCTTGCACTTTCCATGCCGTCGTGACCGCCACCTCAGTGACAGCCTGTGGTGGACACTATGGCAGCCTTTCTCCTGTAAGCAAGCGTGTTTTCTCCATTAGGAAAGGGGGGTACTCTGAAGCCAGGAGGTTCTATACCACCATCGGCCCATATTTTAGTAGCATTTTCCTCAAGAATATGTCAGCACGAGGGAGCAAGGAAATACCGCATCTTAGAACAAGCCCTCATGGCTTAGATTCTTAATATACTGCATTCATCAAGTGTTTTCAAACAAAATGCCTCCTTGAGAAACTCCATTTCCCATTGCATGGTTCTCTAACCGGCTGGGTGAGAGTTCATGGTCTTTACCCTTTTACATGTGACAGATCCAGTCAGAAGGCCTGTGCTCCGTCTAACAGCTATCCCTGCATCCGCGCAGACGGCGCGCCTGCCTCTGTTTGTGCCTTGACAGCGTGAGCGTACACTTTGTGTGCCATTGAGGTCAAGCCTATCACCTGTGTTTCTAGTAGGCTGGAGTCTCTTTAGATCAAGCATGATATACCACGATCCATAAATATCCCAAACTACTTCGTCTTCACAGAACAGACGTGGCGGTATAGCTGACTTTAAACTGAAGCTGAACCCAAATGATGCGTTTATAATTATTTAGTGTAAACTGAACAAGGCTGAAGGGCCCATGGGGTCGATTATTTTAAAGTGCTTCCGTGAGTACGCATCAAGACCGCCTTTCCAGTCCACGTTCCTGGGTGGGAGGCATGCCGGCAGCGCCGTGAAGCACCTAAATGGGCTCAGACTGAAGAATCTGTTCGTTTTGTTGGCTTAACATCCTTGACACTTAATGGGATTGGGGATCCCTTTGTGGCAGCAGCTTTGATTGTGTGACACTTTAATTGAATGCCTTAGAGGGAAAATAAATTAACAAAGACAGTATTAAATTATGGATGTTCCTTTTTTTATCATTTGGCTAAGAATTCTGCAGTTTCTGTTCTAATGGTGTTATTTTAAATTGATGGACATAAATAACACACCATCTTTAAGACTAGACATACCGTCTGGTTCAAGACATTCTGAAGAGGAGGAGGCCAGCGTTGGAGTTGGCCACGGCGTCGCTCCTGGGCTTCAGAGGGCCTTTCCGCGTGGGCTGCGTCAGTCCCGCTCCTGGGCGGTCAGCCCAGGCGATCGGCTCCCAGAGCCTCCAAGGGGTAAAGACCAGCGAGACGCTGAGCAGGCCTTGGTTTGGGTCCGTGACCTCGTGCTCTGTCTCGTGTGGAAGAGACAAGTGTCCGATACTCTGGTTCACGAGGAAGGCCGAGCTGGCAGTGTCCGGCCTGGTTGTTTGAATGTCCATGAATGAAAAACGGTTTTTATTGTCGGGTGTTGATGATCTTCATATAAATAAAATAAAAATAAAAAGATGTAACTGCGTGAAAATCTGGGGGGAGATTTTATAAATGAGAAACTCAGACCAGTCTGCTTAGAAAATTGTAAAACCAGAAAAGAAAACGTAGAGCACCCTTACAGACCAAGTGATTATGTTATCAACAGACGCTCGATGTCAGTGCTTCATAAAGTAACGGCTGCTGGTGGGAAGAAACAGTGCATTTGGGAAATTCTCCCATAATTACGGACATTTAATTTGAAAATTGCAATCGCCCATGATGTCGCCCCCCTTCCCAGCTCTAAGTCTGACGGGTGCAGGGAGAGAGGAGCTGGTCTCTTAAAGAGTTCCCAAAGCACCCAAATGCAGCCGGTGCTGGTGATGGCGCTTGCCAGTCACTGCGTGCTCACCTCATTTCCCCGGCAAAGCGCCAGGTCAGCACTTCTTGAGTAAACTTGGTGTTCGTTTTAGATAAACACACTTTTAGCAAATAGCTTACTCTGACGGGGTCCTGGGTCCTGTCGTCCTGCTTTGTGAGATGTTGTGGCCGTGTTGGTGACACCCCAGTGTTCTCTCTTGAAGTGGGGCGAGCGGTTTGCCACGGAGCAGAGCGGGCACGTGGTTCTCCTTCAGGGTCCTGGTTTTCTTTCCTTTTTCTTTCTTTGACGTTCTGTCTGTCGGTTCCTCCCCATCTCTCCCGCCGTCCCTGCCTCCTAGTAGGCAGCACTGCCGTGCCGGAGGACGCGTGTCCTGGCTGCCAAGGCGCAGCCCTCCGCAGCTGCCCTCTGCCTGCCCGAGTGGGGGCTGTTGCCCGGTTGTCGCAGGCGAAGCAGAGCTCGCCGATGGAAGCACACCACCTCTTTCGTGCTTGGGGTTCAGGATCTTAAATCCTGGTCTAGTGAGAGCCCGCGTGGCTCTCAAAACAAAAGGACAAGGGTCTGGGCCCTGCCCTCAGAAACCTCCCCCCAGGAGGAACGCAGGCAGAGGTGCAAAGGACCCATCGATGGCTCTGGCTGACGGTTATGTCCCTGTCCCGGCCATAAGCTCAGGCCAGGACCACCTAGCTGGCTGATACCAGTGAACTCTATACAATAAATACCTTTTCTGGTTCTTCTCTCTGATGCATAGAGAAAGTGTGCACTGGGCCGGAGGTAGAGACGGGACGGCCCCCCTATTCCTGAGCACTCCCGGTACTCCTCCTCTGCCAAGGCCTCTCTGAGCAGCAGCCAGGGCCCGGTCCTCGCCCCGAAAACACCTCGGCCCACGGAAAAGCAGCCATGCCCTCTTTTAGAAAATAACAAGGACACGAGGAGAGAGGGGATGAACATGGCTCTTCTTCGCTCAAACGACCAGTGGGCGCCGTGCCCCTTACACCGCAGTGGGCTGGCAGGATCGCTGCTTCTGCTTTCAGGTTGCGAATAAGAAATGTGACTTCTCTTGACAGGCCAGTCATTATCATGAAAGTTCTTTCACCCCAGAAAAGACTCACGATCGAAATCAGTGTTGAGAATCCCACGCGGAAACCTGTTGTGCCGCCGAGTGTAGCCTTAATCCTCTTCCTTCTTACCCACTTAATTTAATTTTCTGGCCTCGTTTGAATGCTAATGATAATTGACAAAACTCTTTTTTCTAACTCTAGGCATCTAAGTTCTGATTAGCTCGGGAGAGTACAAAGAAGTTGCTTGTTTCATGGGCTGAGGGGAGGCAACAGGATCACAAGGTAAAAATGCCCGCCCTGAAGGAGGACTTCGCGTCCTCCTTGACCTGTAACTGGTCTGAAGGGCATCTTCGTACCCTGGGGATTAGCCTGTATGAAAAGAAGAAATAAATACTTGCAGAAACCAGTTTAAACATGAGCTTTTCTAAGGCATTGGTGTGAAATCTCTTCTAGCTCCCTCCGTTTCTATCCCACAGTGATTCCCAAAGTGCCTTTTTATGAACAGTGAGCCTCCTTGTTCTGGGTGCTGAGGTCTTTTTGTTAAGCTGCCTGACCCACAGCTGTCCTTTCTTTGTATGACACTGGCCTGTTCACCCAGTACAGTGCAGTCTGAGACCCACTCTCCTGCTCCCCTGGCCCTTGAAGGTGGCCCTCTCGGCAGAACCATGACGACCTGCTCCCGTGCTGTCCCGCCTCTGCTCAGCCGCTGTCTGGACACCTCGTAAAAACGTGTCTAACCCTGAGAGGTCGCCTCGTGGGGCCCTTGACCTCGAGTCCAGTGGAGTGTTCGCTACCACCCATGTCAGCGGCAGACAGCCAGGGGCTGCGCTCAGTCATCTGCAGGGAGGGACAGAGCGTGGGCTAGGTGCCCACGGAGCCATCGGGAGACAGCGGGCCGGACTCAGGACTAAGCTTGGGAACGACTCTCAGAGAGGGCCTGGGAGTCCACCCACCATCTGGGCAGAGGGTCCTTGGGACAGGCCAGAGGTGGGCAGAAACTGCGCTGGCGGTGCCACTGCTCAGTGAGCAGACTGTCACCCATCTCCTGCTCTCACCCCGCCCTCTGAGCAGCTTCTCCCCTGAGTAGGAACTGGGTCCTGGGGAGCAGGGCTGGGTGGCGATGGGAAGACTAGGAAATGTGGGCGCTCACACCAAGTGCCCTCTCAGCTGCAGGGAGCCCCCAGTCCCTGTCACTAGAAGAGCAATCAATTTGGAAATTACTGAAGTTAAGGATGATGACGTCAGGATGTGCCCTAGGGACACAAGTCAATTCTGGGTCCTTCGGACAAACATGGGACAAAGATACCTGGCATTGCTTTGAAACTTGATGGGCCTTGGACTAAGCCTCTTAGGCTGCTTGGCCCCAGACCATCCTGGATGCCCATGCCCACACCCCTACTGGCCAGATTTGACGTGCAGCTCCCAGTGAGCGTCCTGAGAGGTCCTGCCCCTGTGACCGCAGAGCACTCTGTGGGTGCCATTCATCTTTCCCTTCTGGCCTCCCCACCCCTCCCTCTGCCAGTGATTGCTAGTGCAAATAGGAGAGTTACGTTCTAGTTTTCCTTACTAGGGTGTATGTTCTTGAAGGTATGCACTGTGTCTTACATCTCTCATTCATTGCTCCCTGCCAAGCGGGCCCAGCAGAGAGCTGACCCTGTTAGTTGATGAGTCAATGAATAGTACAAACCAGGTTTTTTATGTTCTCACTTTCTTCCCCACTGCCTAACTGATTGTCCCTCATCACAAATTTGACTATCTCTTTCTTCTGTCTCCCTCATGCATGTATGTATCCATCGATCCATCTGTCCATCCACCCACTCAACCATCCCTCCACCCACTCATCCTCTATCCATCTATCCATCCATCCACCATCCATCCACCCATTTATCCATCCATCCATCCACCCTTTCATCCATCCCTCTACCCATCCATCCATCCACCCATCCATCCACCATCCATCCACCCTCTCATCCATCCCTCTACCCATCCATCCATCCACCCATCCATCCACCATCCATCCACCCTCTCATCCATCCCTCCACCCATTTATCCATCCATCCATCCATCCACCATCCCTCCACCCTCTTACCCATTCACCTACACATCCTGCTTGGTTCTCACTCTGAGCTGTTTACTGGACATCGGGGCACTGACGGCTCCTGCTGAGGTTCGGGTTCACTGCAGTGAACCTCCTGCGCACACATTCTGTCCTAGCTTTCAACATAGAAAGCTTAATGAATGCGTTTCGTTATGGCTTTGAAACAGTGAGATGTTAACATTGTAATAACTCAAGCCTTACATACATGGAAGGAAAAAGATTTGTTTCACAATAATGCATAGAATTGTGGGAGAGATCATGACAAAAAGGCCACGGGATTCCAGAATTCTACCAATGGAGCAACGGTAAAATGAGAAACATTAAGAAGAGTGATTGCACTGTTATGAAAAATATCTACCCAAATGTCCCTTAAAAACTATGGCGACTTTTAAAGGTTATATGGATTCAATATTTTGGTCTGTTTCTATAAAAGACAAATAACGCATTTCTAAATTTGAAGGCATCATTCCACTATTTAAGGCCCTATAAATGATTCCTTTTCTTAGCTTTAAATCGTGTCTTCTTATATTCCCCGGAAAAGACAGGACCATTATTAACAGAGTAATCAGCTACACATAAGATGCATTTTCTAAAGGACAGAAAAGCTGCGTATTTGAAGATCTTCATGCTCCGCACGGAAAAGCCTGCCCAGCGGTGGGCGTGACCAGCGCTGACCCTGCACACAGTGGTGGTTGGTGCGGCTTGTGGAAGGCTTCCCTGTGCACAGCCGGTCCCACGCTTCTTCCTCGTGTGCATGGCTGAGTAAACTGTGCCCTTTGCAGCGTTTGCATCCTTGTCTGACAGTCCTATAGCTACTGTCCGCAACCGAGTAATCTCGCGTTTTCTTTAGATCGGGAAGACTATAAACTGCCTCTTTCTTAACCTTCCACTCCTCTGCCCCTTCCTAGCCATTGGAAGAGAGCTTTAAAGAATAAATGCCGACTCTCGTGGCTGTGCAGGGCGGTTACTCAGGACCACAGAAGGGAATGGCGGAGCCCAGGAGGGGAGGGCGGCCGCATTTCTTCACAGTTGCAGTCACCTTGGAAAACATAGCTGCATAAGCCCGAGTCAGCCCCTCCCTATTAAGTCATAAAAGGCATGTCTGGGAACAGGGTCCTCTCTGCCCTGCTTCCTGGGGAGTACTAAATTCTCTACAGCTGAAGCCCTCTGCCCTGAGGGTTCCCCCCAACCCCTGTTTGGGAGGAGGATCCCCAGACTTAGAACAAGGCAAACTTGTCATATTTTTTTTCCTTTATTGATTTTAGACAGAGAGGAAGGGAGAGGGAGGGAGAGATAGAAACATTGATAAGAGAGAACATCGATTGGCCGCCTCCTGCATGCCCCTACTGGGGATCGGGCCCACAACCTGGGCATGTGCCCTGACCGGGAATCGAACCAGTGACCTCTTGGTGCATGGGTCGACGCTCAACCACTGAGCCACACTAGCCAGGCCAAACTTAGCATATTTTTAATAAACATGCTATCTTTATAAAATTCCTCTAATATTTGCCTGAGTTCATTTTACATTTTATAGTTTCACCCCCTTTACAACACGTGTTATAAATTATTTCAGATACACAGAGTTTAGAACAGAATGCCAGCTTGCAACTGAAGGCACAGGACGGAGCCCGCTGAGGGAAGGGCCCTTCCTGCCTCTGCGGCCGTAAGTCAGCCATCCTGAACTTCACGCGCAGTGTTCCCATTTCAGCTTCTTTTTTATTTGAGGATGATTTTTAATGAAAAGAAATATTTTAATAGACCAATTATACTTCAGTAAGGCTGGAAATTGTTTTAGAATAAAAAGAAAGAAAATAGCGAAGGCAAGGTAATGACACGTAGCCGGGACCAGCGTCGGGGTCCCCAAGAGCTGTTTCTGAGGCCGGCGGTCATTCCCTCCTCCGTTTGTCCAGAAGACAGCTGCTTTAGCGCCTCTGTCTGTCGCCCTACATGAAATCTTGGGCACCGAACTTGTCCTTTCGGTAAAGATTGATGGGCTTGTTATAAATAAAGTGATAGCTATTGGTACTGCTGTTGCCATTAGGATGAACTGTGCCCGGCGCTCTGCCAGGAGCTTTGCGTGTGTTAGCTCGTTTGTTTCCTGCGGCGGAGCGATCCCATGAGGTGTCATTACTGCTGGGCTTGGATGGGTGGTGCAGCCTCAGTTAGCCCTGGAAGCTTGTCCCACGTCAGTGGCACGCTGACTGACTCCAGACTGTCCACCACACGAGCGTCCTAGCACCCTGGGTGGACTGTATTAGTGGGTGCCGGCCAACTCGGTCCTGCAGCATACTTCAGTGGCGCGGCGTAAGGTGGCTGTGGCTATATTTTTCCGTGCTGGGCAGGAATGTTGGATATGGTGACTGTAAATTGATGCCACCGGCGAGGCAGGCCAAAGGAGACCTGGCTGTCAGTGCCTCCACCTCCCCGCCCCCAACACCTCCTGGAGGGCTGCTGCAAGGGCCGGCTCAAGTCTGGTAGATCATTCTGTGGGTTTACGACAGAGGGGAATTCCAGGGCCCACCACAAATATACAGCACACAGAACTTCAGAAATGGGGCCCGGAGGAGTGTGGTGTCTGCAAAGATGGAAAGGAGGGCCCTGGCTGTCCCGGGCCCAGGTTCCTTCCGTCCCACACTGTACCTGGGTGTCAGCTGCCTGTCTCTCAGCTGCCCTTCTCTCCCCACCGCCCGTCTGTCAGGGAAGGTGAACTTGCACTAGAGAAGAGACACTGCTGTGTCGCAGCCCGTCGGAGGGCTGAGAGCTAACTCACAATGTGGCCTTTCTGAAGCATCGCTCTAGACGGGAGTCGGAGTTCTCCCCATTGATACGTGATGGGGTAAGTCACCGAATGGAGACGGACCCATTTGTATTCTTGCTCGAGTCAAGTAGTGAAAGCCTGTGGAACTGACTGATCATGCTCAGGACAGTGTCAGCGAGGACAGTAGATCTCACTCTAGCTCTCACAACATGTGTCTCTGGGAAGGTAACGATTCGTGATCAGATGCACACACAGACATCACGAGGGCTAAGGAATAGAACCCAGGACCTGTGGCTCTGAAAACCACACACTGCTCTCAGCTCAAGCCACCTGCTCTGGAAACCAGTGGAACGGATTCCACAACTTGTACTGTCTTCCTCTTTGCCTCTCTTGATTTGCTCAGAGACCCATCTTGTGGTGTGTTGGAGAGGAAGAAAAAAATGATTCAGGGGATAGAAAACAGCTCTGTAAAATGAAGGGAGAAGGGAGTCTGGGTAGGCGAATACGGGGAGGACCGAGGAGGTCTTTCAGTGGGAGTGAAGGGATGCTCAGGAGTTGAGACCCGGACCCGCTGGTGACCAGATAAATAGAAGAGGCTTCAGTAGAGTGACTGAGAGGTATCTGGCCATGAGGAATTCCCTGACCCTTCACAGAATGCAGAAGTGGGTCTCCGGGCTTGGCGTTAAGGCAACGTTCTTGCTTTTGTGTTGGTGTCCTTCTCGGGAAACCGGGCTCCTGAAAGACGAGGCTGCCGGCCGGTGGGGTCGGTTCCATCCATCCCAGACTCCTCTCCCCCACACCACGCTCAGCCCAGAACACCCTCGCCGGCCTGCCTTCAGTGAATACCCAGGACGCCACCACTTGTCCTGTCCTGTGACCGCCCTGCAGGCACGCCGAGCCCACGGGACTGCGCAGAGCAGTGTCGTCAAGCTTCGGCTCCTCCCCTTCGCTGTTCGTGATGCCGAGCGCTTCTCAAGTGCACGTTGTGCGTTTTAAATTTTTATTGAATTTTGTAGTTTTATGCATTTCTGCCAGTCTGCCTTTCCGTTTTCTTGTTTTCTACATAAACTAAAATTATAAATGTTACGTAGTCAAGTTTATTAATCTCGTCCTTTGTTATTTATTACCTAGTGTTTATACTCAGAGAAGTACATTTACCTTCAGCACTTAGATATGCACTTACCTAAATTTTATTTTTGTTTTATAATGTTCAATTCTGACCATTGAATTTCTTTCAGCATATATTCACACACATTGCAATTTTAAATATGCATATACATGTGGTCATATAGATCTTTTTTAAAAGTTCCTTTTTCCTTTTTGCTTTCGTCCCTTCTTTTTCGTTTTCTCTCTCCTCACCCAGCCCGTGGTCCCAGCCCGATGCGTATCTTTTCTTACTATTTGTATGGTCTTCAGTCCCATGCAGACATGCACACAGGCCCACGCAGACACACAGGCGGTTGTTATTGCCATTGTTTCAGATTGGGTCATATTGTACATGCCTTTCTAGATCATGCTTCCATACTCAACAATACCTACCAAAAAATCACTGCCCTCCACTCCTGTGGCTCTAATTCATTCTTTTAAATGGTTGTGTTATAGCCCATGATGTGTATATCGTGATTTATAATGTGTTTTTCCATAATTTGTTTTCCGTTGGGAAATCTCATTGGAATTTTATATGGCTGGTTGGCATCAGGTAAGGATCTACATTTTGTTTCTCTGAATGGCTAGCCTAGGGTGTTTTGTTGAATTAGCTACTCCTGTCCTGTTGGTGTATAGCTCTTCCTTTATTCCATATTAATTATTTACATGTACCACAGTCGGTCTGGAGGCTCTCTGTTCTGTACAGACATCAGCGTTTTGTTGTTTTTGCTCAATTTCATTTGAAACACTTTTTATTTTGGAATCATTTTAGTTATAAAAGAGTTGTAGGAGAGTTCTGTTCTCCTCCTCACCCAGCTTCCACTAATGTTCACGTCTTACATGACTAGCACATCCATCAAAACTAAGAAATTAGCATTGCCACGGGCTATTAACTGAACTGGAGACTTGAGTTTTTCTCATTTTTTTGGTCCTGCTGCCTTTTTCTGTCCCAGGATCCAGTCCAGGACCCCGCATTTCATTCAGTTGCCGTGTCTACTGAGTCTCCTCCAACCAGAGGCAGTTTCGCGGTCTTTCCTGGGCTCTCGTGACCTCACGCTCTCGAACAGCACTGGCCAGTTGTCTGGTCCGGTGTCCCACGTTTGCCTTGTCTGCGGTTTCCTCATGATTTGGCTGACGTTGTAGATTTGGGGGAAGAATCCCAGAGAGGTGAACTTCTCATCTCATAACAGGCCCACGGCGTGAACATCCCTGGGTCCTGGTGACATTAGCCTTGCTCACTTGGCTGGGGTGGTGCTGGCCAGGGCGGTCACTGCAAAGCTCCTATCTTTCCTCTTCCTGTTCTGATCTTAGAAGCCAGTCTCTTAGTCCAGCCCACATGCAAGGGGAGGATGGGCTGCACCGACTGGAGGGAGAATCACAGAATTATGGTCATGAGTTAAAACCCCACAAACACGCCCTGGCCAGTGTGGCTCCGTGGTTAGAGCTTCAGCCCTCAGACCCCAAGGGTCTTGGGTTCGATTCCTGGTCAAGGGCATGTACCTGGGTTGCAGGTTCGATCTCCGGCCCTGGTCGGAATTGATGTGTCTCTCTTACGATGAAGTTTCTCTCTCTCTCTCCCTCCTTCCCTCCCTTCCACTCTATCTAAGAATCAATGGAAAACTACCCTCGGGTGAGGATTAAGGAAAACAAAAAACAAACCCCCAAACAACTAGTAAATGTTTTGATTGGATACTTCAGGTTATACGAACATCCTGTCTCTCCCTGAAGTTTTGCTCACTAGTTTTAGCATTCACCAGTGGGTCTTGTCTGCAGTGATTTCTGTGGCTGTTTTCCTCATTACCTCTACATTTGTTAATGTGAATTCTCCTGTGAGGGAAATTAATCTTTTCTCCCTCCGTTATCTATTAGTCAGTAATTATTTATACTAGTATGGATTTAATGTCACTTGATCACTACTAGGATAAGTCCCTCGTTTTTATTCTCCTTTTTAAAACAATTTTGGGGTTTTTCATTACTTTTTTATTCTTCTTAAAAACTTGAAAAATATTTCTTTTCCATTTTCAGAAAGTTTAATTGGAATGCTCTCTAGAATTTTGTTAAAATGTGCAACTAAATCTAGAAAGAGACGCTCAGCCTTTCTGATCCAGTGTTCTCGAACACAGAAGTGCAGCAGGCCTCCTGTCCTCCCAGTTCTTCCCGGGACCTTCCCTGCCTCCAGCGGAAGGCACCGAACACGCGAGACCCGTTTGTTCTGGAACTGGCAGTGTGGGCCCTCAGCCTGCCGCTGCCCTCGCCTGAGTGCATGCTCTCAGAGGGCAAAGTTGGAACTATCTGCTTTCGGTGCCTACTTTGAAGTTTACCAAGTTACTATAACATGAGTGCTTGGCTCATGTTTTCTTCTAGCTCATTCTGCACTTTTCTTTCTTTTCCATGTGAAGTTTTGGCTTCTTGTCTCTATGAGATGGGACAAAATATCTTTCCCACAACTGTTGAACTATGTAGGTTCCTTCCAGTGTCTGCAACAAATCCAGACGTTTCTCAGTTAGATTACGGGGTGGTATGGGTCCAGCACCCAGTCCCCAGCCTTTTAGTTGAGCAGGCTTCCGTGTGGCCAGCTTCCTACTTTATATTCTGGTGAACTGTGTTAGAAAGCTCCCCGCCTGTGTGTCTACTCTTTCAAGGGAACGTAGCAATTCTGTTTTCTTATTTTTTTAAAATTTCTCCTTCTGTTAACTCTTAGCCAACCCAAGTGTCTGAATAATGACATACCTGCACCTTTATTCCTGTTGTTCAGGGATGAAAATTTTAGCTGGATTGATGTGCTCTCCACTGTACGAGTGGTTATCTGTTCTTTCTTGAAAGCAAAGTGCTGTTGACTCTGAGATCACATACCAAACGATTCCTAAAGCACAGCAGTGTGCAGAGTTTTTCATCTGAACCACTCCTACACACACACGCTTCATCCCCACATCAAAAGAGAAAAGCCCTTTGTACCCTTCGCGATATCGTCTTGACCTGCAGAGGCCTGTTAGAAGCCCAGGCCGGCGTGGTTTGTTCTTGTTCCGGAGACTGGCCCGCCTCAGTTCTCGGCTCGGCCGAGCTCGCTCCCTGTAACTTTCTTTCCTTACCGACCCGTTTGTTGCTCCTACCCTACGTGAAATGTTCCAAATGCAGATATTTGCACAATGAAATGCCGTTTTTAGCAAATTCCTTTATTTTACTGACTTAATGATGTTTTGACTTACGATTTTTTCGACTTTATGATAGTGTGAAAGTGAGTCACATTCAGTAGAAACCAAACTCGAATTTTGAGTTTTGATCTTTTCCTGGTTTGTTGATACGTAATGCTGGACAGTGTCAGAGACCCCCAGCTCGCAGGGAGCCCCCGGACTGTGAGGGTCAGCCGCCCACACTCTACGGCGTTCTACAGCGTAGTGTTTTGTGGGTTTTGTTTTGTGGTTGTTAATTTTCTCCATTGATTTTTAGAGAGAGTGGAAGGGAGGGAGGAAGGGGGGAAAAAAGGAACATCGAAGTGAGAGAGACACATTGATTGCTTGCCTCCCACATGACCCCAACCAGGGCCGGGGGATCGAACCTGCAGCCCAGATACGTGCCCTCGACTAGGAATTGAACCCACGACCCTTCGGTGCGCGGGCCTACGCAGTAACCTCTGGCCAGGGTTATAACGCAGCGGTAAAGGCATCTTCGCCTTACAGTGTTTTTACCTCGCGGTGGGTTTGTTGGGACGTGACCCCACTGTGAGCCGAGGAGCATCATGAGACACCCGAGCGCAGTTAAGCCAGCCGTGGCCGAGGGAGACACACATGTGGATGATAAAGTAAGACACATTGTATTTCAGTTATGAGGCCTTATTGTATAATTAGCTACTTCATATTACACAGCTTTTTTAAATAGCTGAAAGTAATCTTTCATCGCCATAACCTTTTTTCCCTTTGTGGTGGCTTTAATGAAAACTTTTCTAATATGTCTCTACTTTTCTTTGGAGCACAGTGCATATAATTTATTCTCTTTTCAATATCACTTCAAGGTTATAATTAAAAGCATGAATTTCTATTCCATGACCCTTAGAGTCTATTGAATTGTTTAATCCTTTTTTATTTTAAATGCACTAACTGACCTCAGCTGTGCCTTTTGAGTTCTAATAGCCGCATTCGCATAATTTATTTATTTCCACTGTAGATTGTCAGTGTTCTGTCAATACCCCTGTCTCTTTTATCTCCCTCCTCCGCCCCAAGGGTCTGATCACCCGGCCTGACCACAGCAGGGGAGGGGGCCGGAGCCTTCACTGCAGGGCTTCCTTGATAAGGACTCCTGAGCAGGGTCTGGAAGGTTGCAGGTGATGTGGCTGCTCCCAGCTCCTCTCCATCTGTCCGTCTCCCTGGCTAGGTGTGCTCTTGCCTCCTTGGCTTCCTTTGATATGCTGTGGCACCCCGCCAGTCCCGTCCCAGGGCCTCCACACTCAGTGCCCCCACCAGGATCCTCTGGCCCAACTGCCTGTTGCTCGCCCTGTTATCGCTCAGTTCTCAGCACCCACATTTCTCTCCGAGAAACTCGGGCCACGCCCTCCACTGACCTGCTGCTGTGTCCCAGGAGGAGAGAACAGCTGTTGGCTCTAATTTCCAAACTGCTCTGTCCCCAGAGAATGAGTCGGGAGTTGCTTTTTTTTTCTTCTTTCTGGCCTGAGTCTCTCCACTCTCCCCCCTTTTTCTATCTTGAAATAATTATACATTCAAAGAAATCTGCAGAAATCATCCAGAGCGGCCCCATGTACCGCTCACCCACTGGTTAGATTGTACACAACTCCAGTGCACCGACAACCCCAGGGGATGGGCGTGGCACGGTGTGTGCTTCTGTCTCTCAGCGCGTGTAGATCCCTGTGCCCACCTCAGAGACCTCCCTCCTGCACCCACCTTCCTCCCCCAGCATCCCCCCCTGCCGCCAGGAGCCTGTCTCCCTCTCTGTAATTTGGCCATTTCCACAGTGTAATGCAAGCGGGATCATAGAGTAGGTGACCTTTTGACCTTGGCCTTCTTGACTCAGCCGAATGCCCGGAGATGCATCCAGGTCGCCTGTACCCGTTGGTGGCTCCGTTCACTGCTTGCGTGGTGTTCCACCGGGTGGCCATGGCAGAGCCTGTCTAACTCCTCATCTGAGGAGGGCAGTGGGAGCTTCCCCACGTGGGTCCCTGTCCCTTCGGTGCGCCCTCGTAGGCCCTTGTCCCCGCTCCGTTCCTTCCCGTGAGAGGCAAGATGTTCACTGCTCGCTGTCCGTGTGTGCATTTCCTGCCGCAGACCCACCATCACCCATTCTCCCCAGGCACTAGTTCGTTTTTGCAGAGTTGGTTTAGAGAGCTCAGCCTGGTGTAGGGATGGGAGCCAGCCAGTTCAGCTACGGCCGTGGACCGCTGAGCTCACTCCCCGGTAATAGGGCGACCGATAAACCCACTGATGCCCTCCCATCAGTCAGGAACCTTCCCTAGAAGGGTCCGTAATTGTCTGTCTGTCAGGTGAGCAAATGGACAATGAAACATCTGGTGCAGAACATAGAACCCGGCCTCCCCAGAGTGTCGTCAAAGCAGCCACACCGCCGCCAGGCTCTCGGGTGAGGTGCGCCTGCTCCTCCCTCCCTGCGACCCGCGCAGCCAGCCTGGCCTCTCTCTGCCGGCCTCAGTGTGAACCCCCGCGGCCCTCCACCTTCTCTGGGTCTCTGCTGATACCCAGCCTGTTGGACAAGGTCCCAAAGAAAAGCGAGAGAAAGAGTGCCGACCCTCTCTCCTGTTCTCCTCACAGATGGGAGAGTGCCAGCATTCCGCAGAGGGAGCTCTGAACCCCTCATGGACTTGAGTTTGTGGGGGTCACGATGGGGTGCACTGATGAGCACCTCCAGTGCCAGGCCCTGCGCTCGGCATGTGCTGCTTTAAATGTGGCTTCTCACGCTCGGCTCTGCGGGCGAGGCAGGGCTGTCTCGTTTCGGAGGCGGAGACACGAGAGCCCGGGGAACTCACGTTCTTGAGGTTTTCTGTTGCTGTGGAAACAGACACAGTGACTCTAGACCACACAGGTTCATCATCTTCCGGTCCTGGGGGTCAGACGTCTGAGGGGGCTTCACTGAGCCAGAGGCGAGGTGTCAGAGGGCGGTGTTCCTCCGGAGGGCCCGGGAGGTCTGTTCCCGGCCTTTCCAGCTGTGGCGGCACCTGCATCCCTTGGCTCGGAGCCCCTCCCTCACTCCAAGCCTGCAGCGGGCCTCCTTAAATCTCTCTCTGGCTCTGGCCCTCCTGACTCCGTTTACTTAGAGAACCTTGTGACCATGGGACCCACCCGGAAACCTGAGATCATCTCCCCACCTCAAGATGCTTAACTCAGTCACGTCTGCAGGCTCTCTCCGCTACGTGAGGGACGTTTCCAGGTCCGGGGATCAGGACGTGGCCATCTTTGGGGGGCCATTATCCTGCCGCCGAAGGAGGTTTGACGCTAACCATGGGGCTGAGAGTTGGGCCGTGGCACCTGGGACGTTCACCAGGTGCTGCCTCTCCACGTGGAAGAGCGGCTTCTCCTCGGCAGGGCTCTGGCAGGGGTCTTTCTGCTTGGCACCGACCGCCTGGCTCGGTGTCATCATTTGGGGCCAGGTGCCAGGACACGTGGCTCGTGGCAAACCTGAGAGGCCTGTGAGAGACGTGGGCAAGGTCGGAGGGCAAGCACACGGCCACCCAAGGAGCCCACGCTCTCCGAGGGACCAGCGGGCGGTCAGTGTGCCACTGGGCTCCGTGTGTCATGGACGTGGACACAGGCCACTGGCAGTGGTAGGCAGGGGGACCGTGGGGGAAAGTGGCTGTTACCCTTTTTTCTGTTTTTATGCGTTTTTCTCCTTTTATTCCAGGAGGGGTGTGTGGGCGCCATGAGCGATGGTTCCTAAACACGCACGGCGCCGGGTCCCACAGGTCTCGTGTCAGGGTTAATAATGTTTCCAATATACTCGCACTTTCCCCAAACGGTCCTCTTTCAATTATTTATGGCCGACTTTGGGGCAGGTCACCGCACCCAGGCGAATCCGAAGCAGCCTGTGTATGTTCTCATTCTAGACACATCCTAATGTTCCAAACAAAGGCTGTTACAAGGATCTTTCCCGGGAAAGTCCAAAGTTCATAGTTCTTGAGGGGAAAAAATCTTTCCTATCTCCAAAGGGAAATCTGTGTTTGATCATCTTCACGGCCAAGCCCAGCTCTCCTGTTTCTGCATCCGGCGAGCAGGAGCAGTGGTTCGGACCCAGTGGGGAAGGTGACTTCTCAACATAGCCGAGGAGCCGCTCTGGGGTCCCGCTGGGGGAGGGAGGGAAGCCCGGACCTCCAGCAGGTGAGCCTTGGGGGCACAGGGGCCCCGCAGGAGCGGCACGTTGTGGGGCAGCGTCCTCCTGCTGACGTCACAGGTGGGGGTCCATCAGCCCCACGAGGCCACAGCCCGCCCCCTCTGCAGCACCAGTCCCACCGCCACGGCTGCAAACCGGCCAGACGAGCGTCCCAGAAACACTGGGAGAGAGGGAAAGAGAGAAACATGGATCCAGAGAGAGACAGAAGGAGAGACAGAGACATACGTGATGACAGAGAGAGACAGAAGCAGACAGACAGCCAGACAGAGATAGGGCAGAGGCCCAGACACCCTCCTGTTGGCCGCCATGACGCAGCTGTGCCTCGAGGGTCCTGGCATCTGGCCTCACTGGGCCTGGGCAGAGGGAGCGTGGCCTAGTGGGAGTGAGGGCCCTTGAGGCACCACTGCCTTTAGGGTGGCTGGGTGGAAGGGCCCAATTAGATTCTTGATTCTCCCACTTCCTTTGGAAAAGTTCCTTCACCTCTGACAGCCTCCGTTTCCTACCTGTGCAATGGGCATGGTAACAGTGGCTGACCCTCCTGCTGGGGGTGCTGCCCAGGTTCTGCATGTGGTTCCCTGGTTCTCCTACCAGCCCTGACACAGAGGCCTTTATTATCCCCGTCCACAGACCAGGGCCGAGCGGCTGCCGAGCGGCTGGCTCGTGCACACAGCAGGAAGCAGCGGGACCCCCACGCAGGTGTGCCCATGCTGTCCTGGGCCTTCACCCAGCGCGGCATGAGGACCCACGCGGCCATGCGTGCAGAGCACTCCGCCCCATGCCAGGCCCCCACGTAAGGTCTGCCATTACTGCGAGGGCAGAGCAGCCACCTCGCCGGGGAGGAGAGTGGAAAGGGGGCCCCTGCTTTGCGGGGCGCGGCTAAGGGCCAGTCCTCAGAGATACGTCCAGAGCAGACCCGCTCGCTGCTGCCGAGGTGGAGCCGGAGAAAGCGGTCGGGACTCGGAATCACTCAGGGGCGGCTTCCCGGCCGTGGCCCCGGTGCCACAGCGCGTGCTGGACGGACCTTTGGGATGACTCCGCAGCAGGGGGCAATGATGCCGGCCTCCTGGACCCCAGCCCAGCCTGGGAGGGGTGCCCTTCCTGGAGCACACCTGTATTTCACAGTTAACAAGGAATGTGCTGACCCTTCCTGCACCAGGATTTTAAATGACTCCCAGCCTGTTTATAAATCAGGTTCTCTGTCCTGTTTCCCCCTTTGCCGGCCTGTCTTTGCCAGAGCTGTGCGTGAGCACGGCCGGCTCGTGGGCGGCTGGGCAAGCCGAGCCGGCGACGTTCCGTGCACACGTGGCCCCCACGCATGCTGTCTTCGTTTCCAGAAGGAAGGGTAGTTCAGAGAAAGTCAGGTTTGCATCTAGATTTACTGTCATCCTCATTGCTGACGGGGTTTGTCCACAAGCAGGGAGCGCGCTCCTGCAGTTTGGGGAGCGTGCATTTCTAGGCCCACGTGGAGACCAGCTGTGATACCTGAGGCCAGGCCGGCCACAGCCAGGCAGGCACAGCGTCGTCCCTCTGTGATCAAAACGCAGAGCGGAGAGGAGAACCCTTTGTAACGTTATGTTCCTTTGAAGAGGAACTAACCTGTGACTGCCTTGGGAGGGAAGGGCGTTCTGGGAGCAGCCGCCTGCCGTCCTTTGCTCTCAGAGACCAGTTCTCTCCCTGCAGCTCCTCCTGCGCTGGGTCCTGCGGGAGGACCTGATCCCTGCAGATGGCACACGGGGAGCGGGCAGGGGCCCTGCCCAGTGCCCATCCTCTGCGGAAGGGGAGGGAGGAAGACTCGGGAGGCGCAGACTGGTCTGGAAGGCTGGCTGGTCTGGAAGGCTGGCTGGGCAGCCTGAGGCTTCCTGACTGGACCCACGAGGCGGGAGTGGCCGTGTCCGGGCCCCAGGTGCCCCTGCCTGGGGGATGACTGAAGTCCCCGAGCTCACCAGTGCTCTTGTATCCGGCAGCTTGGAGCTGCCCCGGTCTTGCTTCTCCTGCAGTCAGGGGGACACTCTGTTGGCCATGGCAGCACTCAATTTTTGGCTGAATTATGTGTTGTTTGTATTATATACGAATGAACTTATTTCAGACTCGTCCACTGCTTTCAGAGGACCTCGGGATAGAAGGAGCCCTGCGTCACCCGCCTCTGGAGTGGCTTTCACATGCCCATCTGTTCTGTGATCGCCTTGCTGTCACTTTTTTTAATGGTTTCTAGTTGGAGTGGATTTTACACTCTGGGTAAGTTCCACTATGTCAGGACAGAAAGATCTAACTAAACTCATGTATTCAATACATTTTTTAAAGTCTTGTTTCCTTTTCTTTAAAAAAGAACTGTTTTAGCAGGAACAAAGCTTGGCTTGCGCTTTGTGTGCCCAGATTCGAGCCCAGGTCCGGCCTCCGCACAGCACAGAAGGGTTGTGGCTGCTGGCCGCCTGGCTCTGGGGCAGCCCATTATCATAGCAAAAGGCCCCGGGGTAGTCTTTCCTGGAGGAAGAGGGTTGATTCCACGTAGACACGCCGGCCGTGCGAGCGAGGCAGAGTCGTCCAGCCGTGGGGTCTCGTGAAGTGGGTTTGCCCCTAGTGTGTTAGGGGGTGGCCGCTGTTCCCGGGCCTCTTCACTGAGTCATCACAGTCTGGCTTCTGAGCAGGTGACTTTGTTTTGGGCAGTAGCCCCAGCAGATTTCATTTATGACTGTTATCTGACAGGTCAGTGACCTGGCAGCATTGGTCTGTGTGGAAATCTGTGGACTAAAACTCTAGAAAGTGTTTGATATTTAGCCCCCAAAAGAGGACAGTTGATACCATTTACCCCAAGAGGGCAGCTAGCTTGAGGGTCAGCAGACCCTGAGTGAACACCTGTGCGTCAGCCTCCCTCGCGTCCTGACCTAATTTGCACCCTGTAAATGTCCTTTGGGTGGAAGTGCCGGCAGCCTGAGGGAACGGAGGGGGGCCTGCTCTTATTCCGCCCTGGCTCCCCCAGCTCGCCCTTGTCTGCAGTAACAGACCCGTGGTACCTTCGTCCGGGTCATCTAGGCTGTTACTTCCCACTGCCTGTGCTCATCGCCGGCCCAGAGGAGGTCTCCTCTGGAGAGCACACATTCAACCTCAGGCCAGGAGCTGGGTGGACCAGGTGGACGTACTCCCACCCCCTTCTGCTGTCATGCAGACATGGACAGGGTGCACCGGGAGGGGCATCCCTCCGGGTTCTCCTCAGGGTCCACTGCAGTCTCCCCTCTGCCACCGTCAGCCCCGCAGACAGGACACACACCCAGCACCCACACTCGCAGAGGGCAGTGTGGAGGCCGAGGGCAAAGGCCTCGCTGGGGGGTGGTCGGGTGCACAGAGCTGCGGGTGGAAGGTCAGCAGAAGTGAGGCTGGGATTTCCTCTGGGTCACTTCCAGAAGCGTCCCGTGCCCCCCGGAACTGTCACAGATGTTCTGGGCTAGAGAACTCGCTCTGCCTTTCTAACCTGACATCCGTATTCTAGTTTTGAAGCTGTCACTAGGAAGGCACCTGGGGGCAGACCTGCCTGTGTTGTGAGGGGCAGCTGCCTCTGGTATCTCCTCTCCCTCTAACATTCTAGCAAATAGAAAGGAAGCAGGTAACAGACTGACCGACCTCAGAGGGAAGGGGTGGCGAGTGGGAGCCGATAAACCAAAGAACTTGTATGCGTATATGCACAACCAATGGACACAGACAACAGTGCCATGAAGGGGGGGGGGGTGTCAATGGAAAAAAGGAGGGACGTCTATAATACTCTCAACAATAAAGATAAATTTTTTAGAAAAAGAAAAAAATACATAGAGTAGCTTCACACATGCGGGACATGATACAGTTGTCATTTTTCTCCTTACGTCTTTTGAATATCTTCTTCCCAGGAAGCTAGCTCCTTGGGTCCGGTGCCCATGTCTCCCAGGCCCTGTTCCGGACAGGGTTGCACTCCCAGCAGGTGCTCCCCACGGGCTGGTTGGGTGGTTAGTGACTCCTCTGGCCCGGGTTCTGGCTCCAAAATGTAGTTGCAAGCCTGGAAGGGACAGTCGGAGCCAATCTGAGGGCATGAACACCTGGACGCTCTCCTCATTCATTCATCCAATGCGTGTTTATCGACCACGTGCCTCTGTCAGCCTCTGTGCTTAAATCCTGGGCACAGTTGCATGTAAGGCAGAACATGTGTGTATCTGAATATATTTCCCATCCAAATGATTTCAAGCAAGTTACCATTTAAAAATCCCGGGCTATAAATTTACCCTCATTTTGTCTGTGATTAAGAGTTGACAGTTAAGGTGAAATAGAAGAATTAGATTGAAAGAGAATTTATATAAATTTAATTCTATTTTTCCATGTACCTGCCATAATGGAATTAATCACACATGCCATAGGAAAAGTCTCTGCATGGACTCAGTTGAAATGTTGCTCAGCCTGGACCTCCAGGGCTTGAGCGGCCCCCACCGGTCTCTGCTGTCCTCCCTCTCTAGTCACCTTTGGTCTTCCTTCTGCCACAGATGGACAGCCTGCTCTCAACCTGGCTGCTGCCTTTCTCCTCGGACAGTGTGCTGAGTTGCAGCCCCAGCTGGGCGCCCCCAACCCCACCCCAGTCCCCTAGGCCACATGCGTAAACCACCGTCCAGGGGTGTCTTCCGTCAGTGCCGGCAGTCGAAGACCCCAGGCGGCCGCTCTGAGGTCCCCTCTTTTCTGAAACAGAGAATTCGCGTTTTGCTCACTTCTTCCAGAAAGCATTGGGAGAATCGGGTGAAAAACCAAAAGCGCCTAGAAAGTGCCCCTTCGGACGAGTCCTCTCACTGAGAGTCGAGGTCCCTTTGTTGGACGGACAGCAGACAGCTGTCCCCTTGTGGAGCCCTCCCCACGCTCACAGCCGCAGCACGTCCCCGCGAGCTGTTCCCGATGGTCCAGCTCTGCGTCCCGAGCCGTCGGACGTCCTGCCCACATTGCTCTGAGTCTCGTGCTGTTGTTTTCCTGTCGTCTTTATTATCACCCCGTGGAGTTGGAAGTTAGAATTGTGAGATTTCATTTTGAAAATCAGGATTGAAATGGGGAAGACTAAGAAAATAATTTTACAGAAAACCATACATTACTTTAATAAAGTTAAAATAACGGGAAATCTCTCTGGCTTTAATGTTATAATTTTTCTGTAAAGTCAATGTAAGTTTTAAATTAGTACTCTGGAATTATGTTGTAATAAAGCCACAGAGTTCATATTATGGGCAAAGTATTAAACTTTGCTACCATAACTGCTTGGCACGGCCCTTGCGTTCATTTTGAGAATTGTTGTTCTGATAACAAAAGTGATAGTTATTTATTATGGGAAAATATTTTACAATACAGAAATCAAAAGCCAGAACTTATAATCTTTCCACTCAGAGCTAACCGCTGTTAACATTTTATGTATACACATATATATTGAAACACATACGTAATATTACTTTTCTCGGCACAGAGGACGCATACCTTTTTTTATTATTTTTGCCCCAAATGGATGGTATTGCATATGCTGCTTGGCATCTATTTCAGGATGTTTTCACTTCCAGTAACAGAAACCCTAATTTAAGCAAGTTTGACCCTGAATGAAGAACATTGAGCTCTTGAAACAGGAAGTCCAGGGACAGGAAGGGGTGCAGGATAGCCCCCGGCTCCATCAGGTTGTCAAGGTCAAGGACTCAGGCACTTTCCATTGTCCCTGTGCCACTGGCATTATCAGCTTCGTGCCAAGGTCGTTCCCCCTCATGGTCATAAAATTGCCACCATGAGCATTGGGACACCATGCTTCCTTGTTCATATCCTGAGGGGGAAGAAAAAGCCCCATCCCAACTGTGGAACGGAAGTCCTGCCCTTTGGTCTGATGAGATGACTTAGGTGTGGCCACCTAGAACCAGATAGTCACCAGGGACTTGCCACAGCCGACAGGCGACTCGAGCCTGCCTCTGTCAGTCGCTGGCAGGAGGGGTTGCATTACCATGATCAGCCTAGCCGAGGTGGGCTGGTTCCCCGGGCCGCATTGCTACTTTAAAATGGTGGAGATTTGGACAAGATGTTGGAAGTCAACTCCAACCTCAGTAACCTGAGGTTCTCACTGAGTGTTTTGTGAACACACGTAAGGTTTGTGTGGAAGGATCACTAGCCTACTTTCTCCTCATTGGCTCTCAGCTCTGTTCTCATTTGGTCTGACCTCGACATTCTGTCCTTCCTCCTGCCTGTGTTCACACACCACCTTCCCTCGGGCTCCCATGGGAGGGTGGCTCTTGGCAGCCCCGCCTGCATGTTTCCTGGAGGTGAGATGGTCTGGCCCCCAAGCCTGGTTCTTCCCTTGGGTCTGTTGGGCCAACTTGGTCCCATGCTGATTCCTCGGTGTCTTAAACAGGGCTGGGGCACCTATACTGTCCTCTAGGGTTCTAGGTCCACACCTGATGCCGGGAATGGGGCTGACTTCCTGCCATCCATGCTGCCTGGGGAAGACGTGGGCCCATGGCAGAGGCAGGTCGGGTAGGGAAGAAGACTCTCAGAAGGATGCTTGGCACCCACTGTGCTGCCTTTAAAATGGTTCCCTTGCCCGGCCGGTGTAGCTCAGTCATTGAGCGTCGACCCATGCACCAAGAGGTCGCCGGTTCAATTCCTGGTCAGGGCACATGCCCAGGTTGTGGGCCAAATCTCCAGTGGGGGCATGCAGGAGGCAGCCAGTCGATGTTCTCTCTCATCGATGTTTCTATCTCTCTCCCTCTCCCTTCCCCTCTCTCTAAAATCAATAAAGGAAAAAATAAAATAAAAACGATTCCCTTCTTAAGCACTACAACAATTATCCAAATTTGAAATCAAGTTGTTAGCTATTTTAATTTTCATCTAAAACTCAGGTTTTTTTTTTAATAGAAACACTGTTCAGAAAGAGTTGGATAGGGAAACAAATATGTTTTCTGGAGAACTGATCCTTATTAATCTAATGTTCACAAAGTTTGGGCATTTTTGTGGTGTGTTTTTGGCAATAGATAAGTTTTCTTCATGAGTTTGACTTAAACTGATACAGAAATTAGAAACTAAAAGAAAAAAATGTGCTTAAAGATATAAATTATAATAAATGTAAAATTTAATATTTTTATTATGTACATTTTTTATTTTTCAGTACCCTTGAAACAATGCCATATAATATCGAGAATTAATGGACATTTTTGGAGAATAATTCTGAGAAATGATAGGCATTTTTGAAATCATTATGGCAAAAATCAGATGTTAAAGCAAAAAGTTATTTTTTTAATTATACTATTAAGTGTGTTAACTCTGTGTAATAAATATTCATACTTAATTTTAGGTGCTAGTGTAACATACTAAAGTAAAATGGAATAATTTTTATGGTTCTCTAAAGGAATCTATAAAGGAGTCAAAAATATCATAGTAAAACTTTAAAAAATATTTTTATGGAATTAAAAATTGAAAACTTCCTAATAGAGAAATTTTCTTAAGAAATGAGGTGAGTTGGTCATAGAGTCCTCAAACTGTAACATATCCTATAGAAACCCTGACTAAGCAGTAACTTCTTAAGATAATTTTATATTACGTACAGAAATCAAGAATTTTTGGAAAAGTTTTCCAAAAGGCAGCAGGAAGAAAGATTGTCATACTAAAATTCCTCCTGAGAGGTTCTTGTGCCTGTACGTTACTAGAGCAGAGATCTTCGTTTGTCTGAAGCTGGAAGGGCCCTGGCCGCCTAGGACTTAACAAACACAACTCTCGTCTGTGGAGGAGCAGTGTTGAGAGGCACCAAGTCCCCCAGGGTGCCGGCCGTCTCCAGTGTTTGGGAAATAAGAGCCCAGACCAAGGGACATGTTGGTGCTCAGAGTGTCTTCCTCTCAAAACCCAATCCACCAGCCAAAGAGAGGTTCACCCACCTTTGTACTTTTGTTTTCAATAAATGTTACTTTTCCCACCCCCTTAACAAGTGAGAGGAATACAGACTCTCAGCATGAGCAGAGTGCTAGGACACCCATTTTAATTCAGAGCTGCTTGGGCTTATGGAAGCTGTGTCTTCATTATTTTTCTTCTTTTCAATAAGTGACCTGTGAGAGTGTGTGTGGTTGGGTTGGCAGCACCAGGGTACATGAGCGAGGACCTAGTCCTCCCTCCCGTATTGTTACCTTGCTGTGTTACCTTGGACAAACAACTTAACCTCTCTGATCTCCATTTTCTCATTTCTAAAGAGAGGGTGAGTGGGTCAAATGTGTCTCAGAGATCCCTTTTTACAATAGACTTGGGAAATATGAGAAGGCACAGACTGTGTGCCCTTCTAGGACGTGGGGTGGGGGGGCGTGCAGGTGAAGAGCATGGGTCCTGGAGTTGGTGGCTCTGGGAGAACTGTGCCCACTGTAGCCTTCCTGCTACCCTTCAGTCTAGAAATAGACACACAGGCTCCTGTGAGGTGGAGATCACCCTCAGTCCCAGGTCCAGGGCCTGGTGGTCCAGCCCTCCTCTTGAAGGGCCTGATCAGACAGGCCTGCCTGAAGGAGAAAGGCCCGCTTTTCTGGAATTCTTCTAGCTTGTTCTGTTATAAACTCCAGAGGAAGCTCTGATACACCTATTCCTCATCGTCCTCCCAGCCGAGGGCCGGGCAGATGTGGAGCACCTGCAGGCTCAGGCTGTGGCAGGAGCGGTCAGCTGGACGCGGGAGGCCCCCGCCTCCGCCGCTGTATCAGAGTCAGGCAATGGATTCGTTTCTGCCCTTCCAGGTCCTTTTCGACCTTGGCAAACTTCAGGACATTCCTTTACAGTTGGCCTAATAAGTCGATGTCTCTTACAAATAGAGGTTCCTCAGAGTGGCCCTGACACTGTCCCTTCTCTGACACAGAGCCATCACGCTGGAGCATCAGCTGGTGATCCTGGAGGCGACAGCAGGTGACGCCGGGGCGTACTACGTGCAGGCTGTCAACGAGAGGAACGGAGAGAACAAGACCAGCCCGCCCATTCACCTGAGCGTAGCCAGTGAGTCCGAAACCCTGTCGTTCTGAGAGCGGCGAAGTCGGGTTCAATGAATAGCCGCCGTCTCGTGGGGCATTTGCAGTAGGCTTGCTCTCTCCCGTGCCGTGGCTGTGGTTTACTCTCCATCAGATGTCAGTGGGTGCTGTCCTTGAAGTGATAGGCAGAAAATGTGAATATAACTCATACTTCTGAATGCCAGATCTTAAAAATTGGGGGGATTTAACATTTTTTGGGGTTTCGTATACTGTTAATGTATACTGTTTCTGTCAACAACAACAAAAAGACTATTTTGACGTATAGGAATTGTATTTGTGATTCTTATTTGAGATTAGATTAGGCACAGGTTATGTTCTTTTAATTTAATAATAACATCCTTGCGAAAATATTTATACTAACTAATATATTGTGTTCAAATTAGCAGTATTTCTTAAACATAATCAGCTGATCATTTCTTTTCTGCCTGATTTAACTGAATCGAGCAGAGAATACACACAAGTCACAGTTACGTGTTCAGTTTATTTAAGGACATTTTAGTTTGAGGAAGCTTAGTGCAAATGTCTGGCCTTTGAGAGAAGGCTCCGGGCGTTCTACTGCCGGAGTTCATTGCTGAGAAGGGGACATGACCCACAGCAAGAACCGGAACTGAGGAGATGAAAGCGTGCAGATCAGAGGGCGGCCGCCCGGCGCTTGCAGCGTGAAGCTTCACGGTTGAAACGCAGCGATAATGCCGTTGAGAAAATGCAGCCGGGAAGAGGCCCTGTGATAAATTTCAAAATATTATGATCACAAGAGTGAATTAAATGGGTTTGTCTGTATGCTAATAGATTTCATCTATTTCAAAAACACCTTGAAGGGATGGCTCTCCCCTCCAGGCAGTTTGAGAAGTTTAGTTCCGCACACAGGCTAGGGTCATGGTGTGTGCTGCTCGTGGTCCCTGAGGGTCACCATGGCTTCTGGTAGCATTTCCTGAGTGAACGTTTGTAGCAAGCCCTGGGGGCAGGAGACTGGGAATCACATGCCCTCACGTTCCTGGCGTGGCCACCATCCCACCATCAACTGCTTGGTTCCGGAAGGACCGACTCCTGGCCTCCAGACTGCAGGCTGAGTGCAGGTGGCTGACAGCATGGCCTTTTCAGTGCTGTGGAGGGTCTGCCCCTGGATCGGAGTGGGGTTCACAGAAGCCAGGCAGGGCATGATGTCCTGCTGTTTGAAGGACCCTCTGAACCAAGACCCATAAGAGAAATGGGTGTGATTTATCGAGACATTTTCAGTATTGACAGTAAAGGATGGAAATTGTATTATCAAATAGATTGGGATTACTTTAATAATTTTGAAGTTTTACAATTAGAGCCATTTATCTGCCCAGCAGATCTGATTCAGCACTAAATTGTAATATACATCCCAGGGTGACAATAGGTCGGATTGGTGGAATTTTGAGTCAGAAACAAGGAAATTGGCCTCAGTCTGTTAGGATGCAGGAATGTTCTGGTTAACAGGATGCGGAGATCACGAAGTCGTGCAGCAGCCCGCGTCCAGGCGCGTCCTAGGTGCCCACTCTGCCGAGGCCGCAGGAGAGACTCCGGCGGACTGCGCAGCTGCCGTGCCAACGCAGTGCCGAGGCGGCGGGTGACTGGGGTGCGCAGTGCCGAGGCGGCGGGTGACTGGGGTGCGCAGTGCCGAGGCGGCGGGTGACTGCGGTGCGCAGTGCCGAGGCGGCGGGTGACTGGGGTGCGCAGTGCCGAGGCGGCGGGTGACTGGGGTGCGCAGTGCCGAGGCGGCGGGTGACTGCGGTGCGCAGTGCCGAGGCGGCGGGTGACTGGGGTGCGCAGTGCCGAGGCGGCGGGTGACTGCGGTGCGCAGTGCCGAGGCGGTGCGTGACTGCGGTGCGCAGCTCTCTTCAGTACTTTCAGTTCCTACTCCAGTCGCAGTATGTTGGAAGCGGCTCATAAATATTATAATTAAGTCCTTGCCTTTCATCCCCTTGTATATGTTTCCCTTTTCCTTGGCACCTGGTAAAATGTGTAGAAAGAGAGATATAAGGAGGTTGATAGTGTGGACAGACTTGTTTCACATCTTAGAAGAAAACTGCATTTCATTCCCTTGTATATTCTTTGCTTTGTATCGGGACGGGTGAAATGTGAGGAGTTGAACAAACAGCCTTATTTTAATTCTTAGGAGAACTTCCTGTTGACATATTGGATTTAGCTGAAAGACACATGGCACCCAATTATGCATTTCTCACTAAAAGTTCTATTTTGAAAACCTGTAAAGATCATAAGTCTTGATGAATCTTCAGAAAATCCCAGAATTGTGTGTGTGTCTTGCTCGTTCCCGGACTTCTTTGAGGGCCCTACCAGTGCGTGTGCAGGCCCGGCCCTGGCCGCCAGGGGCGTGGGAGCCTGAGACAAGGGCGGGGCCACACCCCCAGGTTTACCATGGGTGAGGTCTTCTCCAGGTCTGCTCATGCTAGTCCTAAGGTACAGAGTGTTCTACAGACTTAGACTTATCTTTTTTTCTGATGTAGGCAATGAGAAAAAAAAAACACCAAACAAGATTGATGAATGTTTTTAAAAACTTGCCAGCCAGCATTTCTGAAGAATCAAAAGATATTACAGCCAATTAGCATTTAACAAAGATAAATTTGTCCTCGGCGTCAGGAGATTAAAGTAGGGAACCTTCATGTAGTGAGTACGGCCGGGGTTGTGAGGTACTGGAAATTAAATTCCTGGTGGATTGCACTATAATTAATTTAACACTGGAGTGCCGTGCGCCGCACTTCAGTTTCCTGTTGCTGTCATGCACCGCCCCCCACAGGGATGGCCCTGCGCAGAAGTGGGGTAGCTCCCAGGGCTCCGCCTTGTCTCAGAACATCTGAATGAGTGATGGGCTCTCCCCCATCCAGCAAGAGGAAACCATGTATTTTTTCCAAACAACTGTGTAGTTGAGAGTTCAAAACCTTACCACCTTTTCATTCGCCAAATATTTTGGCTACACTTGACGCTGCTGGGAAGCAAGAGATAAAGAGGGTTTAGATCAACATAGATGGATGCTTCAAACACATGGCAATCGGAGTGAGATGCTGTCCTGTCACAGGACCGCCAGCTGCTTTGCCCATGTTCCACAGACGGCGTGACTGTCCCTGGACCTCTCTCCCCTCCCGCGGGTAAGATAAATGACAGCGTGGTCCGCACCAGCCGTGCCCGTCGGGAAGCAGGGCACCTCTGAACGCGCCCTTCTCCCGCTCCCCGGGAAAGCGTGCTGCCACGGGGGTGGATTCGCTTTGAAGTTTCCCTGTGACGTGAAGCCAGCAGATGTTAAGGACATAGGAGGGACTGTTGGAGCCTCCGGCATGAATTTTTCATGGCTGGTTCCTGCAGCTCAGAGGCACACCAGGAAAAGAAAAATGGGCCGGACTCGGCTGAGAGCGGACATTTCCATTCCGAGGTCAGACCCAGGCATGCTTCATAAACTGCCAACCTGTTGTCGGTTTCCGCTTTGAAGATTTTACAGTGAGTTAACTGATCCGCTCTTCCAAAATGAATTCACGTGTGAAGGAGTTTCCTCTTCAAAAAAGGAAAAGGGGAGAGTTAGGAGCTGAGGAGGATTCTGTGCAGCGGTTCATCAGTTATTGTTCGAAGGCCGCTGCTCGCACCCTGAGGGCTCATCCGCGCCGACCTGATATTCAAAATGTCCAGTGCGATGAGTCTCCTAGGGAAGGCGCTGAGACTGGAAAAGGAATGGCTGCCTCTCTCCTGCCTGCTATTTTCACCTTTCATTTAATGTCTCCTCTTCAAACGCCATTCACAGATAAGCTATCATCCCAACCGATCCTCCTTAGGCTGACAACCCCTTGCTTTTAATTCTGAAGACCACTTAACGTTCTTTGTCCTCTGCGATGCTAATTTAACCGCAGACCTCCTGTGTGTTCCGTGGAATGTGTGTTCCGTAGTTGAAAGTGGGAATGTCGGAACAGCCATCTGAGAGGACCCTGTAACATGACTGTGCGCCTGGGTTCAATGCCAGCTTATCTTCTGTGTGCCTTGAACATTCAGGGGAGACGGTCAGGCATCAGCCTCTCAGCTGCTCCGGCTCGGGCTGGAGTCCCGAAGCACTCGGGACGGTTTGAAATATCGCTGAGACCAGTCTGGAGACAGCACCCGTATCACAGATGACCAGCTCAGAATCCAGCTGTGGCCGTGCAGGCCGTGGGGGACCAGACCCCAGGGCTGTCGGGAACGTCACAGAAGGGGGGCCCTGCCGTCGGGGAACGAGCTTCACACTCCGATGCCCGAGCTGCGGGGCGGGTGGGCGAAGAGGCTCGAGGCGCCTGGCCCTGGCCTCCCAGGAGGTTACGCACAGAGCTGGGTGTAGGCTGCAGCCTCATGGGTCAGTGCGCCCTGCGTGCTCAGCCCTGACCCGCGCGTGCTGAGTGGCGTGTGGATTGGAAGCACATAGCCATCACACGTGAGATGAAGGTGGAGTCAGCAGACTCTGACATCTCTCGCCAATCGTGACTGTTTAGTTCGTGTGTCACAGCACGATGTACGTTTTGTGAATGGACAACCGTATTTCACTTGGTCCTCCTATAATGTTCAGTTTTGGGCGAATTCTTATGGCACCGTTCACAGAGTTGTTTGTCCTGGTCACGTGGCTGATGCCGAGCCGGTGCTGACGGCAGAGGCCGCTGCCATTTGCCCGGCACCTGTGCTGGCCTTCTGAGCAGCTCGGGGCTGCGGCTTTGCGCCCAGTCATCTGCTCTGCCAGGGTTCGCTTAGTCAGAGCTAAACACACAAATACCGCGTGGATCCAACTACCAGCAGAGGTGCAACCACGGCCCGATGCCAGGTTCTGGGAGCACACAGACGTACTGGAGAGTGAGAACTGGAGGCCCCCGTGGGACCGTCCGCACGCGGTGTTTGGCACGGCTGTCTCATGAAGACCTGCTCTGCCTCGAGCAGTGAAGCGTGGTTTTCTTCCGTGGTCTCAGTTCCAGAACCAATGGAAACGCCCTCCTAACGTTTTGTTTCTGAGCAGGCATGTGTGGACGGGTGAGTGAGACTCGGGACACGCTCCAGCAGACTTCAGCAACAGAAAAGACCAAGGCAATCGCAGATAAGGGGGGCCACGGCCCCCCCCCACAAGACGGGACCAGGTTGCTTCTGTGGCCTGCTCACGTCCCCAACACTGCACTCCTCTCTCCTCCTCCCAAGCTTCCTCGTCCCCCTGTGACTTGTTTCCGCCGAATCTCACCCTTGGTGAACCTCAGGGAATCGGTCAAACCCTGATTGTAATGTGCCCTCAACTTTTGAACAAGATTGGGAAAGCTCGATCTCCCCGATCCCCCCAACCTCCCGAAGCAGCGATCTGCAGATGGGGCTGAGCCTCCCAGAGCCCAGGTTCCCAGGCGTGAGCAGGCGCAGTGGATCTCGGGGGCCTCTCTCCCGGCGCTTGCCTGTGCTCTTGCTAAAACCACATCTGAAGAGGGTGCCCGCGTTTCAGGGGTCTTCTCCACCGCCCCCTCTCCCTGGGCCCTGTCCCACTCACCCCAATCGTTACTACGGACAGTATCTGAGGGTGCAGACATCCAGGTGCTAGACAAAGGGATGATCCCGAATGCCCAGTGAGAGTGTGAAGCACTCCAGTAACTGGGAAAGAAGTCATTTTATCAGTTAGCTGTTTTCAGTCCTCACAGTCTGCAAAACAGACAGGACCCGAACGCCACGTCAGTTGACAGTTTCTTACAAATGACGTTTGATGATTGCTCTTAGAGCAGGAAGACACTCCAGCCCCTTCGCGGTCTGGGGTCAAGTGACCGACTCCAATCGATGAAACGTGAGTGGAATGAAGTCCATCAGTTCCTGGCCAGGTGTCTGAGAGCCAGCATGTCGCCTCGTGCTCTCCCTTCCCCTGTGGGGACCTCTGTGGCCAGGCCGCACTGAGATGGTAGAGCCCCCAGAGGGAAACGGCCGGGGCCTGGGATTTGCCCGGGCGAGAGCAGCCGGCAGGCTTCCTACGAGCAGGAGGTAACCCTTTGTGCGCTGAGCACCAAGACGTCGGTTCATTTGTTATCAGAACAAATAGTCTGTTCTGACTAATAAGTCACTAGGTGACTTTGCTATACTCCGGGGTTTAAAGAATTGAGAGCAATTTCTATAACAAAACTCCTTTCATGCTCATCTACTGTTTTACATGAACGAGGTTTCACAGTTGCATCTGTGAAGTAAAAAGCTGGCGTCAGAACTGCGGTGAGCCTCAGCCCGCACATGGAGAGAGGCGTCTCCAGCGGTTTGTAAATTTTACATGTAATAGTCAGCAAACTGCGTTAGACATTTGTTTGTTTTTATTGAGTGCGGATAATAATTGTAATCATAACTCAATCCAAGAGAAAAAGTATTTATTCCCCAGAGGGATACATCGCTGGGAAAATTTTAACGTATATACATATCTTTTTAGAGGCTGTGATAGGGTGATCAGTAAAATACTTTGAATGGAAATACGAGTTCAGGAAGAAAATAAAGTTTCTGACTTAAATACCAGAGCTCATCCATGTACTTTTTTTTTTTTCTTTATTGATTTGAGAGAGAGAGGAAATGAGAGGGAGAGAGATAGAAACATTGATGAGAGAGAACATCGACTGGCCGCCCCCTGCATGACCCCCACTGGGGATCAGGCCCACAACCTGGGCATGTGTCCTGACCAGGAATCGAACTGGCGACCTCCTGGTGCATGGGTTGGTGCTCAACCACTGAGCCACACCGGCCGGACTCATGCATGTACTTTTTAAAGGGTGATGGTGTGTATCAAACACTTAAATTCCTCTAGATACACGTAAAGGACTGCTGAGTAGTTTTATGTTATTAAAATGTACTAGAATATTAAAGCATTAACATACGCTAGAAAGTATGTTTTTTTGCAGTCTTTCAAATCCATGTTGGAAAAACTTTAGCTATCAACTTCAACTGTGGAAGATGCATAGATTTACAAACTTCATTTAGGCAGCGGAGGAGCAAAAACTGTCCTGAGCTATGTCAGATTTGATGATAATTTATAGAGAAGTGAACTGCTCAGTGATTCTCCGAGGGCCTGGAGGAGTGGGGCACTGACCCGCCCCGAGCGTAGTTGGGCACTTCACGAGTCTTTTCCTTCTTCTCCTCCACGATAGCCCTTGAGCTGGTGATCAGCCCCAGCTCAGAGCTCAGAGCAGAGGCCCTAGGAAATTAACCTATGGACCGAAATCAAGGGAAATAGTAGGCAGGGACTTGGGGATTCAAGCTGAGGGTGGTGTGACCCCCAGACCCCTGTTTCTCCTGAAGCCGGGCATGCTGTTGGTGTTACCATGTGCCCCAGTGAGGGGAGCCCAAGGAGAAGCCAACCTCGGGGGAAGTACACCCCCCGAGTCCGCCCTCCCTTTGGACTGGAGATTCTCTGAGATTCTCCCACACTCCAACCTCAGAACTCAGCTCTGTTTCAAGCAGGGACAGCTGCTGTTTTGATACCAGAACCAGTCCCGATGAACATTCAGTCTGGGTAAAGCCAGTGTGCTGTGCATGCAAAGGCAGCTTGGAGGCTGGCACCCTCTTGCAACCAGCTGGGTGGGGTGGGTTGCGAGACCCGCCCATTCACCTGCACACAGGTGTGCGTGCGGGCGCCGTGGAGATGAGGCTGGGATCAGTGCTTACTGTCGGAGCACCGTGATGAGCAGCTGTACTGTATGATGACAGGGAGGTACTGTCGGTATCAGGGCCGCACCAGACACCAAGTCGGCTCCTCAGGGAGCCCGGGCTGTCCCGGAGGGTGCAGGCCGCCCCCACTGTCCAGGTGTTACTGCTGACCTCTTGTGGCCGATTCCGAGCGGCGAGTAGGCCGCACCGGGCAAGCAGAGCATGAGAGTTCGTTCACCAAGCGGAACTGACCGCTCGGATTCCGGCAAATGAACCATGAGTGCATTTACTCCTCTCAATTATGGACGATTATTTAAGGGCAAAAATTAGCATTTGGTAGCAATTTGCCTAATCAGATTTTTTACAAACTCCTCCATGACACTTAAGTTTAATAATTTCTCCAAACCACCCCTCCTCCTGCCCCCTTGTTAAACATTCCAATTTAAATATTATATTCAGACACTTAAACACAGGAGCATTTTAACTGCGGCAGTTCCAGGCCTGTAACCCCGGTGATTCTTACCTTTGGCTCTGGGGTCGAATTTCTGAACCTTAGCCAGCAGCCACTTGCTGAATTCAATTAACCGAGAACTTTAGGTCGTTTCTTTGTAGGCTCATAGTATGTCTGTGTAACATTTCAGAACTTCTATTGAGAGGGACTCCACAGTGCGTGTCTTCCCAGCTCTGGACCCTCTGGGTGTCACTGCGCTCAGCAGGGCGCTTTGCATCCCCGTCACTGCGGTTGATGTGAACAGAGGACACGGATGGGGCGGGAAAATTGGGTTTTCCCAAAATCGCCGCATGAACTCTGCGCCCACCCAGGACACCGGCGGTCTGGTTGTGGCGAGGTGAGGCCGCAGGCCTGGCGCTGAGCTGTAAACAGTTTCCTAGGAAAGCTGTATGTGCGCCACAGCGGGGCACAGATGGCGAGGAGTCCTTCTCTGTGTTCAGCATTCAGCTCCTTGCGAGGCTGAATCGTCCACGCCGACCTCCTCCCACTTTTCTTCTTCCTTCTATGGGTGGCGTCCACGTTCCAGCACTGCTGGTTCAGAAACACCTGCTTATTTATCTTCCTTCAGAAGTTTTGAGGTTTTCAAATTCTAGACTGTAGACCATTCATACTGGGAGATTGCTTTCGCTCTTGGAAGTCAGGCTGGAAGTTCTTACTCCGGTCGCCGCTTCTGTGCGGGTCTGCCACGTGGTCACCTGGTGGCGTCCCTCCCACTTCGCCGTGACGTTTTATGACTGACCACTAAAGATATTCTTCCGGCTCTTAGAGAGGACAAGCACAGCAGGTAATTAAACCTGCAGACCTTTACGGTGTGGCTGAGAATATTAAATCAGACCCGAAGAAAATTAGTCAAGGATCTGTGAACACGAAAGGCCGCCAAGCCCCCGAAGGCCCCCACCGAGCCCCCGAAGGCCCCCGCCGAGCCCCCCCGAAGGCCCCCGCCGAGCCCCCGAAGGCCCCCGCCGAGCCCCCCCGAAGGCCCCCGCCGAGCCCCCCCGAAGGCCCCCGCCGAGCCCCCGAAGGCCCCCACCGAGCCCCCGAAGGCCCCCGCCGAGCCCCCCCGAAGGCCCCCGCCGAGCCCCCGAAGGCCCCCGCCGAGCCCCCAAAGGCCCCCACCGAGCCCCCGAAGGCCCCCGAGCCCCCAAAGGCCCCCGCCAAGCCCCCGAAGGCCACCGAGCCCCTGAAGGCCACCGCCGAGCCCCCGAAGGCCCCCACCGAGCCCCCGAAGGCCACCGCCGAGCCCCCGAAGGCCACCGCCGAGCCCCCGAAGAGCCCCCGAAGGCCCCCACTGAGCCCCCGAAGACCACCGAGCCCCTGAAGGCCGCCACCGAAGCCATAGCGAGGGGCCCCCGCTTTGCTCTGTCAAGAGCACTTTGTAGCTGAGAGGTAAAAAAAAAATGGAATTTATAGCAGAAATAACAGGAGACCGAAAGTTCCCTTCAGGTGCCCACCCTCCACGTCTCACTGGCGTGCTCGCAGCAGCGGCCTCTGCCGCGGAGCCTTTGTTGTTCAGGCGGTTGGTCCCCTGGACCCGCTCGCCTCTGTGATCTCGCGGAGTGCCCTCCTGGGCACAGCGTCAGCTCCGTCTCAGAGGCTAGCGCAGCTCTGTGGCGGGCAGAGCGGGTCCCGGAGGGCAGGGGAGGTGGCTGCCACGGCGCTGTGCCTGCCTGCTGCCCTGGGATAGCTGGCAGGTGTAGCTTTGCAAGGTGGATTCCAAAGAGTATATCTCCACATGGTTTTATAGACTCATAACAATGTGAGCTGGGTCACCTTGGCGATAGGCCTGAATGACCCTGTGGGAGCCTAAATGTGGGCTTCTCCTGGGGGACAAGATTCTGACAGAAACCCGGAAGTGTGGAAACCCCAGAGAAGCTCTTGAAAGAACAACTGTTTTCCCATTTTGGTCCCCAGGGTGGACTTGGGAGTCGGAGCCGGAACTAGGGCAGAGATAAGTCAGGGCTGGCGACCCGTTGGCTGGCCCGGTGGGGGTTTGCTTGTTCTGCTGATACTGGATTTTGTTGAGCAGTAGCCCATCGGGGATGAGATGCCCACGCTGGGCACTGCCTTCACTCTCCCTGAAAGACCGCTGCACACGCCAGTCTGTCTCCGGTCAGGACACCACCCTGCGGATGTGTCCGCTCAGACAGGTGGAGTCACACAAAGGTCCGCTCTCATCCCGCACGGCTTCCAGCTCCGGTGCGCTCGGCACCCAGACTCCCCCCTTTCCGTCCTTCTCACTTGGGGGGTTCCTGGCCAGTCAGAAGGACTTCGCGTGGGCACCGCGTGGGGAGTGACCTCTGGTCACGAGTTCCTCTCAGACTGGAGTGGTTTCACATTTCTCCAGCACACGTGAGAAAACGTCTCCTGCACTGAGAAACTGCTCTCAAAAAATGATGCGAAATGCTGCCGTCAGGAAGACTTACAAAACGAACAGGCAGTATTTTGAGCCTTTGATGTCTTTGTTCGTTTTAGCGATAGCATTAAAAACTGACAGAAAGCGTGTTCTTGGTAAAAATCAAGGCTGCAGTTCTAATCACTTGAACCCTGTGCTGGCGTGAAGATGAGCTGGGTTATGTCCACCCCTGATTTTCACCTGAGCACCTGAGGGACTGATATGGATCCATGGTCTCCTGCTGGCTTCTGCCCTGACTGGCTGGTGCCCTGCCGTGTCAGTCACGCATGCTGTGACTGTCACCCAGCCTGGAAGCACGCAGTAGATCACCGTCCCTGCTGTGTGGCCCCACCCCAACCAGCACCCTGTGCACATCCCTGCACGGCTCTCTGTGCACAGTGGGGTTCCCTTCGGGTGGGAGTCGTCTGGCTCAGTTTCGTTCCGAGGTATACCATTTATCTCATTAAGAGATGCATTTCCAAGGAAATTTTACTTTTATGTTCGGTATTAGTCAAAATTTGCACTGATGTATGTTGGTTTGATTATTAATTATTAGTAATAATTATAATGGATAACCAACCCAGAATTTTTTCAACATTTAGAGTTTTAGGATCACAGGAATTTGAACAAAAATTAATGAAATATCTGTTCGTCCTTGTATAGAGAAGCGGGTACAGTGATAAAAGACTTTCAAGAATAATATATGTTATAGTAAATAAAATTCTACCCATGGATTGCAGGAGGAACAGGAATAATGTAAAATTTCCAGTTATTGAAAAGGAGGTTTTTATAGGAATGACAGGAGGTAGCAAATCACCGTGGCACCTCCGTCCCTTTGGATACATTTGAAAGAGTGATCTAAAGTTTTATGTAAAATGCACTCAGAATTAAAAGTAAATATATGTGAAGGAGATACAATTTTTCAAATTGTTTTATGGCCTATAACAGACAAAAGTACACGAAGACCATGTTCCGTGAAAGTGGTGATGAGAAGTATGTGCTGAGTTTGGGAATGCAGGTTCAAACAGGGAAGGAGGTGGGGCGGGGAGACAGGAGCCCCTGAACTGTCCTGCCGGAGTGCTGGGACAGTGGGAAATGGGAAGGTCGAATCAAGAAAGGGCAAATCCCACAAAATTTGAAAAAGTGCTGGGACAATATATTTTACAATAATCTTAGGAAAAGTGACAAAGTAGAATAAAAATGTTTTACGTATGTGACACTCTCTCTCTACCCACAAGGCCCGTGAAGTCACCCGGCTGCCGCAGGATGGTTTCAAAGGCCCCCCGGGGGTTTTCACGTGTGGATGGGGCTTCGCATTATTGGGCTGAACTGAAAGCGTAGTCCCAGACCGGCAGTGCGGTGGCTCCGTGGGAGCTGGTTAGAAGTGCAGAGTGCGGAGCCTGCCTATGTTGGCGAGGTTCCTGAGGGATTCGTGCGCACAGTGCAGTCTGAGGGAGGGAGCCAGGAGCGCACGGCTCCCAGGTGCCACCCAGGCTGCCGGTTGGAAAGCAGAGTTGCAGAGCAGAGCTGCTCAGAGTGCGGCACGGGGACCACAGCGTCCACATCCCCGGATGCCTGCTCCAGTGCCGATCCTCGGGGTCCCACCCCAGACCCACCAGACTCGGCGGAGAGTCCAGGAATGTGTGTTTTAGCAAGCTCTCTGGGTGACTGTGGCACTCATTAAAATTCAAGAAGGACTCTCTAGAGAGAATCCACAGAGACCTCAGACAGCTCTGAGCCTCAGGTGCGTTCAAGGGGTCGGCTAGGAGTGCAAGGCTGCGGCAGCTCCCTCACCTGCTCCCTGTCTGCCAGCCACGCCCCTTCCGCGTGGGCCCTGAGCATGTGGCCAGTGTCCTGCAGGCCTGCTGGACGGAGTCCCACTTCCTCCTCGTGCCGCAGGCCTTCGAAGCTTCAGGAACACCGCCTGCAGCCATTTCCTGGGTGGTTCAGAAGGCTGTTGATTTGGGGGTAGGGGCCAGGTCAGGAGAGGGCTGTGCAGTCGATCCAGGTGCACACTTCCCAGGGGCTCACATCACTGGACCCAGCAGACCTGAGGGTGCCAGAGGCGTCCTTGGAGAGGGGTGCCGCCCCTGTGCTGCACGACTGCAAGGCCCGGGGGAGAGCGGCAGGTCGGAGCCCTGGAGTTCTGCAGTGGAGAACTGCTCCTTATCTGGGCAGGAACGACTCCTTGCTCTCCCGAGTTCCTGGGCCTGCACTGACTGTGAGCACCGAGTGCCCAGGCCCCAGGACCTCCCAGCATGAGCCAGGCATTGTCAGATTCTCCAGGTCACGAGGGTGGTCGGGTGGAAATGGTACATTGAGGCCGAGCCCAGACAGATAAAGAAGACAAGAGTAAATTGCGGACTCCCATGTCACCCCCTCTGCAGTGCTGACCCCTCTCCTCACTCTCAAGACTGTAGCTTCAGTGGACAGGGGCGCTCGCACAGCTGACTGACACAGGAGTGGAGAACGTGGGACTGATTCCCAGCTGGGCCAGAGCCACGTTGGCTGGTGCTGGAGTGTGGCTCCATAACACGCCCCTTGGGGTGGCCCTGGACACAGTGGCCAAGAGAAGAGCCCCTGGCTCCTCCTGCCTGGCGCTGGGCACACACCTCCGTCCCTGGTCCCCAACCCTCAGGCTCTGCTATCTCCGCGTTCCTGCTCCTGGGGACAGTGCCTCCACGAGGCACACAGGGTGCCCTGGCCCCGGCACGAGGCTGTGCTGGCGTGGGCACTGATGCTGATGGCCACGCCACTGCTGCACCACGGGGCAGGGAGGGGTCTGTCTGAACTTGGGTGACGCGCCACCAGGTCCCGTGCTGCCACCCAATGATAAGAGACTGGGCTGTTTTGGCAGCTGGGACACATCAGCTGAACGCTTTGAGGAAGGTCTGGGTCACCCACCAGAACAGCCACCCAGAGCAGCTGTGCCGGCCACGGGGAGTGAGCCACATCCTGTTCCCTCAGTGTAACCCAGACTGTGTCCTTGGCGAGAGTCTCAGGTGAACACAGGTCAATCAAGGACCGCAGGGTAGCCCTACTCCCATCCTATTTTTTTTTAATCCTCACCCGAGGATATTTTTCCATTTATCTTCAGATAGAGTGGGAGGGACAGAGAGAGAGAGAAACATCGACGTGAGAGAGACACATCAATTGGTTGCCCCGCACGACCCCAACCAGGGCCTGGGACCGAACCGCAACTGAAGTACATGCCCTTGACCGGAATCGAACCTATGACTCCTTGGTCCAATGGCCCATGCTCTAACCCTGAGCCAGGGCACTCCCACCCTATTTAGTGAAGGCGCACTGGCACCTGCTTCAGCCCCTCCGTCAGCGTGGACTTAGAACACCGGCCTGTTGCACAGCCTGCAGGTCCTTCCTGAGAGAGGACCCGTGTAGCAAGGCTGCTGGGCCTTCCCTGCTCTCACTGCCCTGCAGGCCGGGCGTTAGCCCAGTGCCCACCCCAAAGGGTCCCGAGCCCTCCCTCCACTTGTGTTAGCTCCCACCTCCTAGTTCAGCCCGGCGCAGCTCCCGCCACTCTGTTCTGACCGAGCTGAATCTTCCAGCCTCAGGTTGTCTTCATGACCACAGACGGGTATGATTTATTAACTTTGTCTCTAGCTATTTTTTTTTTTTAATAAAGAGCTTTTATTGTGGAGAAGAAATTGTTAAAATCCTATCACCTGTAAAATAGGCCTTGGCTCGCTCTTCCCCGAATTAACTAAAATCAACCTGTTTTCAAACGGTGATATTCCTTCATTAGTTTTAATTCAGTTTTCAGCACATCTGATTTTTTTTATTCATAATGCTTTTGATGAAAATTAATTAGTTTCTTTTAGAACTGAAACAATACTATCTCGGGCACTCAGACGTTGTTCTACAAAGGGCCGTATTCTAGGGCCGGCCCGGGACTCAGAGAGAGAGTGTCGTGGAGAACGCCCCGGCGGTGAGACCCTGGGCTCGGGCTGCTTGTCCGCCGGGGCTCTGGACCTCAGTGTTTTTCTCTGTTAAATGAGGGCTTTGAGCCCAACAAAACTAAATGCACTTACATAGAATACATACGGGAAGAACATGTACGAAGGTGTATATAAATGTTGTGCCGGTTAAACGTCGTCTCAGTCCAGTATGGAATGCCCATCGGAATTCTAACTGGCAAAGGCCAGGGGCAGGGGGACGGCTCCTGCGCGGCAGGAGGTGGGAGGGCAGGCGTGGACTCAGTCAGGTCCCAGGTCCACCCCAGACTCATTGCTGAGACCTCAGGGACCTGGGATCTGCTAGGCTGCCTCAGGACAGTCAAGCTGGGAGTCTACACCTTTGTGGATCTTTCCCCCCAGGTATTCAGCTTCCTGCAACTTAATCCCTTTTGCAACAGAGAAGTTTACAAAACCAAAGAAAAACCCACTTCCTTAAATTATCATTTGAACCATGAAGAATTTAGAGAGAGGGAAAAATCACCTTTAACTTTAAGTCAGTGCCAGGTAACTCGGCGCAGAGCATCGCTGTCCAGCCCAAGTCCTGGCCCAAGGCCTTGGAGACAAAAGTCAAACCTGCTTACTGTTATGTTTCTGATGTGCTCTGATTAAACAGGAGGCTTAACTTTTATAAAGTGTACAGTCCTGTATTAAAGATCCATTATGAGTAGAACCTCCTGAATTAATCCATTTATCACTTAGCAAATAAGTGTTTGTGGTTTGTTTTTCAAGAAAAGGGCTCTTAACATAATAGCGTGTGAGCCAGAACCTGTGTTTCAGCAGAGCATCTGCGACCACACAAGATGCAGAGAGGGAGCTGCCTGGGCTGGCTCACGGGCCGGCCCACCTGCTGGCCCGTGGAGGTGCGGCGGGGCCGCTCTGGTGCAGCTGTGGGGAAGGGCCGGCCCCAGAGCCCGGTGGGTCGGGAGGGATGGCCTGGAAACGTCTCAGGACGTGCACAGCTGACGACAGTGGGGGAGATGACCCTGTTTCAGGCTGGAGGGTCCCAGGAGGGCGAACACCTCACGGGAACTGTCGGTTGTCAGCCTGACCCATCAGAAGAATGGAGGGCAGAGAACGATGTAGAGCTGGCCAGGCGGCCTGATCCTAGCAAGTGCTGGGCGTCCTGGTGAGACTGGAACACAGCTCAGACCTGCCCCACGAGAAACAGCCTGACACCGTGTCTCAGGCAGTGGGCCTCCCCGCGGCATTTCAGACGGGAGAGGGGTCCTCTCTGCGCACACGTGCACACACACACACACAAAGGCAAGGCATGGTCCTCCCTGGCACCCCCTGGCCTCAGGTCTTCCGGCTCTCAGGTGCCCTCACTTCTGCCCTCCCACTAAGTGCTGCGTGTCAGGCACCGCCCTTGCTTCCAGCACTTTCCTCTTCACCTCGGTCGCTTACGCCTGCAGCCTCCAAGTTGGTGTCTGTGCCTCTGAGCTCTGCTCCCGGGTCACACACGCCTACTGTCCAGATGTCTGTGGTTCCTCACACTCAGCACCGACATGACACAAGTCCTGCTTCTTGCCCAGACCTGCTGCTCTCTCACCGCCAACTGCGTCGTCCTCCAACTAGAAATCATACGATCCCCGAAATTCTTCCCCTAGTTCCTAAGTTCCCAAATCCTGTCCGTTCTCTTTCTGAGATGATGGTGATTTTATCTAGATTTGCTGGGGCCTATAACATGCTAGCCGAAATGTTAGGCCACGAGACTCGTAAGCAAGTGGTAGAACCAGGATGTGAGCCTGGTGCGTGCAGCCACCACCTGGCCTTGCCACCTCTTGCCCGCCTCTCGTTTCCCTCCTGCCACCCGCACGCCCTCGTCACTCTCACCTGGCGAGGGCGCCTCGGCGGCGTTGCTTCTTGCCCCTCTGGAAGAACTGAACGCCGGTGAACCTCCTGCACGTTTTTAAAAAGATGTTAAAACTTCTACATCAGTGTAAATAGTTTGCAGGACTATTTATTGTAAATGTTGACATTTAAAAATATAACTGTTGCACATTCTTTTGAATAGATACACTGGAATGTCTACACACCAGAGGGGCTTGATCTCATCATCTATTTAAAAGCATGAAATGAAAAACATTTCCTCGACAGCTGGAGGTGATGCTGGACCATTACTGAATTCTACTCCCTGCCCTGCAACCCACACAGAATTTTATCCTAATGGATTTTTTTCCTTCAAAATTTTTCATTAAACACCCTATTATACTTTCCTGCAGCACAGATACATGTAGCCATCCATACATATGCATATATGTGTACGCACACACACACTTATAAATTGCATTTGAAATTTGTTCATTATTTCCAGTGGCCATAAACTCTGTTAAAAATTAATTCTGTTATTAGTATGACGATTTTTAGGACACAGTCGATCAGCATACCATAAATATACCCCACATTTCACAAATAACTGTTAAACATAAAACTTAATTGGAAACGCACCCCTCAATGGGATGGACTCAGGGCCTTCTGTGCTTTGGTGCCTGATGGAAGGAGCTCCAACTTTCTTCGTTGTGGCGCCCAGAGGATTTTGTTCACTGTGGCCAGTCCTTAGGGTTCTGCCGGTGAGAGGCCCGCCTCATTTCTGGAGTAGGAGAGGGCAGTGCTGAAGGGACTGTGGGAGGGACCTGGAGTCAGGAGACACCCAGGTTGACAGTCTTAGGAAGGGGTATGGAAGCGGAGGGCCTGGACATCGATTCCCCAGCACCGCTCAGGCTCAGAGCGTTGCTGAGCTACGCCTTCCCTGGTCCACTGCGGCAGCTTCTTCCGTGTCCCTCGCAGATCCCCAAACCACCTCCACCCCAGGCGACGTTTGGTAATGACCTTGGAGTTCTCTTTCTGAAGCATGACACTCTTCTTCAGAACTGAACATTCACCTGTGGCCTGGTACTTCCGACGTGTCTCACCTGCCCAGCTGTGTTAGTTTCCGCTTTTCATCCCAACTTCCCACCAACTTTTCTGTCCTCTCCCACGTGAGTGCACCCCTCCCCCGCGGCTCTGTTTGCACACTGCTCTGGCCTGGACCGCCTTCACTGGCTGACATCTGCCCACACGCCTTCCAGAGGGTCAGATGTCCCCTTCCCTGACGTCGTGTCCCTCTCGTCACACAGCGGTCACGCAGCGGCCCGCCTGGCCAGGTCTGAGCCCGTTCCAGCAGCACCAGCCTCCGACCTTGACTCCTTGGGTCAGGCGTGAGGCCCAGTGCAGAGCTGGGGATGGACTTGGTAGTTTCAGATGCCAAGAAATTAAACTTCCTGGGAATTGGTAGGAAAATTGGCTTGTCAGCCTATGAAAGACCATTCTGAGGAAAATTTGTTTAAACAGTTGGATGTCGTATTCCTTGATTTTAAGAGCAATCTTTGACTTCGGCGAGTATCACGAGAGGATATTATGAATTTGGAAGGTCTGTTGCACCTGACACCGACGGGTGAATTTCAGTTTAAGGCAGGCGGCAGACGTCACTCTGACGGATGACTCTGACAGCAGGCACATTTCGGGAACAGACGTGCCTGTGGCTGATAGCAGCCATTACCTAAATTACAGCACAGCCCGGGCAGCGGCTCGTGTGTTTCTCTCCTTGTTGTCGTCCCTCTCTACGTAACTTTCAAAAATCATAAACATCTTCTCCGGACCTAAACATCTTCTCTGGGAAGCGTTTCCAGAGCTGGCGGAGGGGTGTGCCCCAGCAAAGCCACAGACCTTTCACTGCGGGGCCGGGAACACGCGCGCTCGCGGAGGGTTCTGAGGTGTGGGTAGCTGTGTTCTCCCGCCAGTGGGAGCCGCTGACGGTGTGCAGGCGAGCAGGGGTGCAGGCGGGGTCGAGAGTCCCGGATGTTGTCCGGCGGGTTAAAATAGGAAGGCGCATCCCACGCGGCTGCCCTGTACGGACAGAGCCAGTTGGCAGAGGCGGCCCGGGGTGGCCTGGGGAGCGCCGTCCCTGGGACTGGCCGCCTTGGAGGGCCCCTCCGCCAGCGAGGCGTGTGGCCCGGGAGCTACCGCGTCCCCTCGCCCTGCACCTCGTCTGCGCGATGGGGCGGCGCTCGCTCCTGCCTGCGGGAACGGGTCCACTCTCAGAAAACACGCGGCAGTGTTTACCGTGCCCACGATGGACACCGTGGTGCTTCCTTTATTAGCACTGTCTTATTTAGCTGTTAGCTATTAAGTGAAGTGATACTCATTTTGCTATTATTGTCTTAATTATTGTATGCTATTCTCTTATTAGGAGTAAAAATAAGACACTTTTTATAAAATTTCTAAAAATTCAGTTCTTGACCAAACCTAATGAACCAACTGAAAAAACTCCCATGCGTGCATTATCAGTGATTCAAAATTATACAGCACATGTTGGAAATTGCACTTGTTTGAGTGAAAATTATCATTTTATTAAAATGCATTTAAAGCTTGTTAAAGGCAGGCAGAGATGCTATCTACCACGAGTAATAAGCTTGTGGGAGACACCGTCTCTCTCGAAGATATGAGACGGTCCTTTTTATTAATTGAATAATTTGGTGATATTACCATTTTAATGAAGGAATTATTCTATTTTCATATTTATTAAGAAACTGATATTTAATTTCTGCTTCATGTTCATAATGTTAAAAGTATTTAACATATTTTAAATCTCAATTGTAATTTACACTCATATTTCCATAAAGATAGCAGCATAGCACGAGTCTCTGCATCCCGTGTTTATACGTTGCTTGGTCGCCAGTGTCCCTGTAATGGAGCTACATTTTGAAACTACAGATCCCCAGGGAACGGTGATGTCTTTGATGTGAAAACGTGGCAATCATACAGGTGTTGTGAGGATGTGTATTTTTAAAAAAAGCCTCCTCCTTTGCCTGGCCGGTGTGGCTCAGTGGTTGAGCGTTGACCCACACACCAGGAGGTCGCCGGTTCGATTCCCGGTCAGGGCACGTGCCCAGGTTGTGGACCTCACCCCCACTTGGGGGGGGGGGGAATGGGGCATGCAGGAGGCGGCCAGTTGATGTCCTCTCTCATCGATGTTTCTATCTCTCTCTCCCTTTCCCTTCCTCTCTCTCTAAAAAAATCAATAAAGAAAAAAAATAGAATAAATAAAAAGAGGCTCCTTCGCTAGGTGAGCTTTGCCGGCGTGGGGCAGTGTGATGGGTAGAGCTGCGGGGAAGCTGAGATCACGCTGCCCACCAGAAAGCTCCCTCCCGGGCAGCCACTGTGGACACAAGAAACAGCCTTTGGAAGAGGACTGGACACTGAATCGAAATGGCTTCAGACTCCCCCAGAGAAAGAAAAATGAGAAGTGTTGTTATTGAAGAGTAAGATCTATCAGTAAAGCAGACCCCTGACATATTTTGACAAATAAGAGAAAAATGTGTTCCCAGTAGGAAGTCCGTGTTCGGAGTGTATCTGAGACTAGTCAGCGCTGCCGGTGCCCTGAGAGATTGCTCGTGGAGTTGAGGTTGGGTCAGTGGGGTGACCGAAAGGGAAGGGGGCTGCTCTGGGTCACAGGTCTGCTCTCCGCAGAACACTGTCATAGGCAAGCAAAAGGCCCCACAGCAGTGCCCAGCCCCTCGTGTTCGTCATGAGCTGTGTGCAAGGGGTGGCTCGATGTTGTGTTCACCTGGGATGACGTATGTCATCGTGAGGTTTCGACTAACATGCTGCAGAAGCCTAGAGAACCGCCAGCCAGGGTGCGAGGTCCCCAAAGGGCGACTCTCTGGGAAGATGCGGTGCGTTGCCATGGCTCCGGCGTCCCCACCACTGACTTCACCCCAAACCTGGTTTCCTTGGAAGTTGGAAGGTGACTGCTGATGGCCGTTTGGGCTTCTTCTCGCTTCCTTGTTACACTGTCAAGAGAGAAAGGAAGTCGCACCATTGAAACTCCTTCCCTTGTGTCTGACTCGGTCACCTGCAGTTCCAGGCGCAGGGGAACGCCATGTGCTCATGGGCTCAGACTGGTCTTCAGGGGCCGGGTCAGCATGGTCGGGGCAACCAGTGCCCATGACACCTCTGTCACTCACAGCACACTTACCAAGTCAGTTCCACACAGATCAAACACATGCATGCAAAATGCAAAACTGTGAAATCCTTCAAAAATATTGGTGTAAGAAACACCTTTTTAAGAAAAAAAAATTTAGAGCAATAAGAGAACCAATAAAATATTTTATTGCATCAAATTTGAAAACCTCTGTGTACCGAAGGGCCCTATAAACCAAGTTAAGAGACAGACGGGAAGAAAGCAATCACAGCACAGTTCATCCGCAAAGCCGACACTCTGGAGGCAATCACAAGAAAAGGCCAGCTCCAGGAGAAATACGGGCAGAGCATTTGCCGGGCAGTTAATGGAACATGAGCACCTAGCACCAGGAAACATGAAAAGAGGAACAAGCTCACTCTTCCTCTAGGAAATCCAGATTGAAACAAAATATGAATTTTCACTCCTCAAACTGCTGAACATATGAAAAGTTTGGTAATAGCCCATGTTGGCAGGGTATTTGTAGGGTAATGGAATTTTCAAAGTGCTGTTAATTGATGTACAAATTAATGCACATCCATTTTGGAGAGCGATTAGGTCATGTCTGTTACAACGATGAATCCCCAGCTCGCTGACCCTACGGTTGGTTCTCGGCTCTGAGAAATAGTTGCCTGTGATCGAGGCAGCCCGAGAAGGGTGTTTGTACTGGTGTCGCCTAGGAACGGCCCTGTTCTTGCTGGATGGGTGGCTGAGCACCCCTGCTGTCCAGCACGTGGTACTCTGCATAAAGATCAGAGCTCCTTTCCGCTAGCTTCCAAGTCACATGTTCTGTTGTTTAAAAAAATCCGCTGGTTGTCTCACTTGCTATCTTTGTACATTAGAGCCTCCCCAGTGGTGCTTGCAGGAGGGTGGTGATCACACGCAGGTATTTCTGGGTACGGGGTGCTGTGTGCTTCAAACTGAAGAGTTTACGTTGGCCCCCTGATACTTGAGTGCCACCAAAAAGCAATGCAGTCTGTCATTTGAACAGAAATGGGAGAGAGCAAGGCTCCTCCCCGTCCCAGGGAGACAGTCCTGTCTCCACCACAGGGCGCCTGCTGATGCGGTGCTCACGCAGGACCTCGCCTGGGGACTCGAGGGAGCATTTCTTTACCAGACGCTTCCACGCGCCTGAAGTGATTCACAGAGATTGATTCGTAAAACATCCCGAATCCATTAAGGCTTTCATCAGCATGGAGCGGACTTCTCAGGGCTCGTGTGCTGACCGCAGTCTCCCGGCCAGGCGAACCTCGCTGAGCAGACAACGCTTGCGGGGTGTCCTTACCTGCCCTGACTCCCGAGGTAGAGGAGTCGGTGTTTCTCTGTCCCGGTGGCTGTGGGGGACGGGGGCCTCGCTGTGGCTGCAGGGCTCCCTTCCGCAGGCCTATGGGAACGAGGTTGACCAGCGCCCAGGAGACGAGCCACCGACTTGACATGGCCAGGTAAAGCCAGCTCCTGGGTATTATTTTGTGCAAACATTTTGAGAGCAAGTTTCCAAAAAGCTCCTTGCCGATGGCTGCGGGAGTTTCCTGCGCAAACCTCTCGTTTGAATCTCTCCGCCTACAGACCCTTCTACGGGGGCACTATTAGGTCATTGGTTTCCTTGGCTAGACCACAGCCACGGCTGCAGACGTGGGGAGTCTGGGGAAGTCCCGGAACCCACTCCGGGATCACAGGACGTCGGGGCGAGCTGGCGCAGGCACTTCTCAGAGCTCCCAGGTGACCGCAGCCCGCAGCCGGGCGGAGAGCCCCGGCCCAGGGGCGTTTCCCTGTGTTGTTATGATGTGGTGACCATATCTTTTTGGAAGAGAGTTATCTTTGACAGTTTTTTTTTTTTCCAGTCAAGGCTGTGTGTTAAATGTATAACTAAAGGTAACTTTTGTAACCTCGTCAGATTTTTTAAATATTGATGAATCGGAAGATCCATATCTGAGCCACCGTGGAGTGGGCAGGAGGGAGTGGGCGAGCGGAGGCCGGCTGTGGCCGTGGAGGTCCCCGCAGAGAGAGTTGGCGGAGCGGCGTGAGCCAGCCAGACCGAGAGCAGGAGGCCGGCTGTGGCCGTGGAGGCCGGCTGTGGCCGTGGAGGTCCCCGCAGAGAGAGTTGGCGGAGCGGCGTGAGCCAGCCAGACCGAGAGCAGGAGGCCGGCTGTGGCCGTGGAGGTCCCCGCAGGGAGAGTGAGCGGTGTGAGCCAGCCAGACCGAGAGCAGGAGGCGCCCGGCCGGCAGCGGTGCAGTGTGGAAGGTGTGGTAGACCACGCGCGGCTCAGGCTTTTCATGACGACCTGGCAGAACTGCCACCAGCTAGAAGCCAGGTGACTACGGCCCTCGGTCCTTAGCTGGTCGGTTTCGTGAGTTTTCTTCTCCAGATGCCACCTACGACCCCAGATCCCTCCCACTAACGTCTTTCCAGAGATGATTTTCGGATTCGCAGGGATGGGAAGCCCTCGTTGTCGTAACAAGTAAACAAACCTGGACTGTACATTTGACCAGACGCAGCGGTGAGCAGGCTCCGGCGCCTGTTGGAAGGAAAGGGAATCGAGGACCGATCAGGAGACGAAGAGCACAGAAGGGCTGTGTCTGTCGGTCGGTTTGTTAGACATTTGGAATGAACGGCATGGAGTCCTTCTGACCGTTGGGAAGCCGATTCCCTCAAGAGCAGACAAATCAGAGCCTTTGGGCTTCAAACCGCTTGAAAGGCTGGTTCTTGCGTGCACTCACTCCTTCGGCAGGTCCGGCGGAGGGGCCCAGCCCTGGGGGGCGGCGGTGAGCCGTGGGCTGCTCCCTCCGCCGCTCTCACTCTGGGCGAGGAGGATGCCGCAGCGCCCAGCTCGGTCACTCCCGAGAGGGACGTGTGCTCTGAATGACAAAGGCGGCCCGTGAGGACCCACACAGGGCCTTAGGAGGGAAGGCATTCGATAGGGTTAGGGAAGGACGGCCAGGGCAGCTGCATGGTGGCCCCAAGGGGGTGCAGTGTGAGATGGTGCGCGCCGTGAACCCACTCTCCAGGGCAACACACACTCACACACAGAGTCAGACTGTCCCCGGGGGTGCGGACTCCTACACCCCGCCCAGAACCCAGGACCCCAGCTGGATCCAGGAGGGAGGCTGAGCTTCGATACGGGGCTGACCGTGGAGAAACTGTGAGGGAGAAAGGGTAAGGACTGACTGGAGGACTTTGATCTCCAAGCTGAAGAGTTGGAGGGTGACCCCATTGGTCTTGGCTGGGTTGCCAAGAGAGCCAGGGACCTCAGGTCCACACTCTCAGCTCAGTGGCGCCAATGTCGTGATGTGGCCTGGGGTTCCCTGAAGGGGTTCAGGTGAGAGGGAGGCAGCCACCGCCTTCTTCCTGTCCTTCTGGCAGATCACAGTGGATAGCTAGACACAGGGGCGTGGTGACGTGGCCGGTGTGTGTGGGCGTGGGCCTCATTCCCAGGGCTGATGGAAAACATACTTTTCAAGTAACGACATAAGAACTGAAGGAAATTAAGGTTCAGCCAACACAGAAAAAGTATGTTTGGTGATTTTTATCATGTTGGATTCCAGGGAAATAATTGGCCTTGGTCAATTAATCTGAGCAGGGGATGAGTTCAGGCTGGCGGAGCCCCTTCAACACGAGCGAAAGAAAGTGGACTCCTAATTGAAAGCATATGTTCCCCAAGCACATTAAGAAATTAGAGTTTGATCATTTTGCTGTCAGGATGTATAAAAATGCAGCTCCTTTTGATTAAAAGATTTTTAAAAACTTAAAATACACTTTTTGATCCCTAGGTTATTTTCCAGCTTTGAGATAGGGTTTTTTTTTAATCGGAATTTTCTTTAGAAATAATAGTGTGTTTTATTTCTCAGCTATCATCCATCCGCTGTGCATGGTTTCTACTGCATTGGCGTATTCTTTTTCTTTCTTTCATGGGAGAGATTTCCTGGCAGACCATTACTTATCCTTTATATCTTTCTAGAGATGATCAGAGTTCACAGATTACATAAAACCTCTCATAAAAACCCTGTTTCATAACTGGAGGGTAATTCTGGTTTGAATGTTTAGCAGAATGTTAATCCTGGCACATTCCGTTGCCATGATGAAGGATTGCCCAAAATTGATGAGTCCGCCTTATAAATTGAAAGGAAATATAATCAAGTAACCTGACATTACCCAGTAGCAACATTATCATTTATTGCTTATTAATGAACAATAAACAAGCCTGTCACCAGTCATTGATTCTGAAGAATGTGCTGCTCAGTTGGCTCCGGTGATTGGGGTGGTCCGGGCAGGAGGATTTGTGTCAGGGAAGCGCTGTGATTACTCACCACCGTCAGGCAGCCCTCGGTGGAATGAGCGTGAATGTGCAGAGGAACTAGACGTCCACAGAAAAGAAACAGGAGAAGAAAGCCACCTTGTAGAAGTTGGCTTTGCAGACTGGAAGGCACCTGGTTAATAAATACGCAGTTTTTGCTGAAAACATCATTTGCATTATGGTTAGATAAAATAAAACACAGGAAGTCTGCACAGCGGGGTCATGGAAGGCCGCTGCGGCCAAACCCTGGTCTTCCATCTGGACTTGTCCACCAGTGACTCGGTACTGCAGTCCCTCGTGATCTGCAGTCTCGACTGGCATCCTGCTTTCAGACATTAGCAGAAGCGTCAATCGACGCTCTTCTGTATTGTGTTTCTCTAGAAGCGAGGGGCACATAAGTTACAGGTGCCATAGCCTGTGGCTTCTTCTCCACAACAGAACTTAAGTGTTCTGCTAACCTGCACACACAGGCGTGTGTTCAAAAGCTGCTGTGTATAAAAAGGGGGTTCCTTTGGCACCATTTTCGACCTCAGAGCAAGAAACATCTACGTGCTGGTTTTTTTCTTGTTTTTGTTTTTTAATCCAGGATTCTGAGATGAGTAATGATGTGTGCAGTATCGTTGCTCTGTGTGAGAAGACCTAAGTTACTTAGCACAGTGTTGGAAGGCAACCCTGCCAAAGGGGAATATGAAGTGGATTGACATTCCTCGCTCGGGAAAAGCAAAGCTAATTCTGGTGATTCTGGCTGGGGATTCTACTTAGCTACAGAGCATTGTCAGTCGAAGCTTTCTTCTAAAAAATAGGTGGAAACTAACACCGTGCATTTTGGCACCGCTGTGGTTTTCATTTCCCTAAGATTTCCATCAGGGAGCAAAGCCCAGAGGGAAGTGGGGTAGCTGGAAGTCAGGTCCACTCCAGCTTTCTGAAGTCCTGGCCTGTGGACCCGATGCCCTGCCCACTCTTATCCATAACTGCCCCCTGCCCCCCACAGCCCCGTTCAGTGCTCAGCTCCCACAGGGCAGCTGTATTTTCCTTGCAAATGAGAAAATGTAGACAGACCATTTTTAACTCTGAAATTGAAGACTCGGGGTTCCTTTTGTTCCCACAGGATAGAAACGAAAATGCTGTTTAAATTATTCTATTCAAAAGAAATGCCATTCAATATTTATTGTTCGCCGAGTGTTACAACTTAAACACCTGTGGACTTACTTCAGAGCATCCATCTAAGTGTGATGTTAAAGGTCTGTGTAAATGGAGCGCTCTCATGTGTCATCAAAAGTTAAAGTGATCAAAAACAATCAAAGGCATTTAAAAACACATTATTCTTTCATGCAGGGCCTTGGTCAGCACTTAGGAAAGTTTATGTGAAGCTGTACAGTGCTTTGCTTTTCAGACTCTGTAAAGATATTACCATCTAGGGGCCAGAGTTTCCATGAGTGTTTGCTATATTAAACAACTTTCTCATTCTATAAATTTATTCTAATATAATCACGTCCTTGCCACTTATTTTTACGGCTCTTTGCCCCTTTTAAGTTTTCAGGGGAAGGTGATGAAATAAGATAAGTGCTCAACAGTGTGCAACGCTGAATAAGTAGGACTTAGAAGGGTCTTATAACTTTTAAATCAACAGCCTTTATTCTTTCTCACAGTCATTTCAAGACACTTTTCTTAGATGAGCCCTTCCCTGACCCTTTGGAGCAAACCTCCAGCAGGTGCCAGTTACCTTTTTAACAAAAAGAAATAAACTTCCCATTTCAAATAAATTTAGGTGTTCAGAAGATTTGCATAATTAGCACAGAGAGTTCTGTGTACCCTTCATCCAGTTTCCCATAACATGAACATAACCTTAGTATATTTATCAAAACCGAGAAATTGCATTGATGCATTACCGTAAAGTAAAACACAGTTTATTCAGATCTCACCTGTTTCTCCACTAACGCCCTTTTCTGTCGCGACGCATTCTGCAGCTGTCATGTTGCATTTAGCTGTCATGTCTCCTAGTCTTCTCCAATCTGCAATAGTTTCTCACTCTTTTCTTGGTTTTCACGATCTTGACACTTTGGAAGGGTACTGGTCAGGTATTTGTAGATATTATTTGATTTGTATTGAATTGAATCTATTCAAATTGGAGAGAATCTAACATCTTCACATTGACTTTCCAATCTATGAATATGGTATACCTTTCCATTTATGTAAGTCTTTGATTTTTTTCATTAGTATAGATTTTAGCATACAGATTCTGCACATGTTTTGTTAGGCTAATATCTATGTATTTCATGTTTTTGTTTTGTTTGTTTTTGTATCCGTGTGTGTGTGTGTGTGTGTGTGTGTGTGTGTGTAGACCTTTTGTATGTTGACCTTATATCTTGCCATCTTCCTAAACTCACTTATTAGTTCTAGGAGCTTTTTCATAGATTATTTGAGGGTTTCTATGTAGAGAGTCATTTCATTTGTGAATAGAGAGTTTTATTTCTTCATTTACAGTCTCTATTATTACTTTTTCTTGCCTTGTTGTATGGGTTAGAACGGACTAGGACGTTGACTAGGAGTGGTGAGAGAAAGCTTTCTTCCTTGTTTCTGATCGTAAGGGGAAAGTCCTCAGTTTTTCATTATTGAGGATGATGTTAGCTATAGGTTTTTGTGGAAGTTCTATGTTTGGCTAAGAAAGATATCCTTCAGTTTCTCATTTACTGAGTTTTTATCATGAATGGATGCTTAATTTTGTCAAATTCTTGTTCTGTATTGATTGAGATCATCATATGGTTTTTCTTATCTAGTCTGTTAATATGATGAATTGTATTGATTGATTTTTAAATATTGAACCCACCTTTCAAGATACTTGGATAAACCCTACTTGGTAATAATATATTATCCTTTTGTATACTTTTATATTGTTCTGGATTCAATTTGTTAATATTTTGTTGAAAATGTTTACATTCATGAAGAGTATTCATCTGTAGTTTTATTTGCTTGTAATGTGTTTATTTGGTCTTGGTATTAGGGTAAGACGGCTCATAAAACCAGTTGAGAAGTATTTTCTTCTGTTTTCTATAAGAGATTGTATAGAGTCATCCTGTTTGGAAGGTTTTCTAGTGACACTATCTGGTTCTAGAGTTTTGTTGGATTTTGTTTCATTTTATTTTTAAATATTTCAACTACAAATGCAGTTTTGTTAATAGATGTAAGACTATTTGGGTTATGTTTTTTTTCTTGAGTAAATTTTCATAGTGTGTTTCTTTCAAATAATTAGTTCATGTTATCAAATTTGTGGGCATAGAATTGTTTGTGGTATTTCTTTTTTATCTTTTTAATGTATATGGTGTCAATAGTGGTGTCCCATCTTTCATTCCAATATTTGTAATGTGTGTTTTCTCTCTTTTTTCTTAACCAACCTGTCTAGAAGTTTATTACTTTTTTTGAATATTTTTTTTCTTTATTGATTTTAGAGAAGAAGGGAGAGGGAGAGAGAGATAGAAACATTGATGAGAGAGAACATCAATTGGCTGCCTCCTGCATGCCCCTCACTGGGGATCTGGCCCACAACCTGGGCATGTGCCCTGACCAGGAATTGAACTGGTGACCTCTTAGTGCATGGGTCATGCTCAACCACTGAGCCACACTGGCTGGGCTAGAAGTTTATTACTTTTGTTGATTTTTTTTTAAATAACAGCTTTTAGTGTCATTGATTTTGTACCTCTTTTCTGAAAACTTTCAATATGGCTGCTATAAGACTTTACAATATACATTTTAAAAATAATCCTAGTTATACATTTTACTTTTAAACATGCAAGCAAGCAATATATTGTTGCTATCACAGCTTTAAACAGTAATCTTTTAAGAAACTCAAACATAAGCAAAAGGATTTTAATTTACCTTTATTTATTCCATTGCTGATGCTCTTCATTTCTTAGTGTATATTCAAGTTTCTGACCTATACCATATTCTTCTGAAGAACTGTCTTTAATGTTTCTTGCTGAGTAGGTCTCCTGGTATTAAGTTCCGTGTGTGTGTGTGTGTGTGTGTGTGTGTTTTGTTTTGTTTTATTTTGCATTTCAATTTGGATGATTTCTGTTTATCTCTCTTCAAATTCAATGGTGTTTTCTTTCAATTGTACTTTTGATCCCATTAGCGGTGATCTTCATCTCAATACTGTGTTTTTATTTATATCATTTCCCTTTAATTCTTTCTTATAGTTTCCTATCTGTGTGAAATTACCTATCTGGTCTTGTATGTTATCTACCCTTTTCATTAGAGTGTTTAACATATTAACCATCGTTAATTTAAATTCCTTATCTGAGTTCCAACACCCAAATCATTTCTGAGTCTGCTTCTGGTGATTGTTTTATCTCTTCATGAAGTGTGTGGTTTTGTTTTGTTTTGTTCTTTTGCTTTTTTGTATGCCTCATCATTTTTTTTGAAAGCAAGATATATCCCAGATCAGGGGTGGAGAACATCCGGCCATGGGCTGTATAAGGCCTGTGAAATCAATACCAGCTAACATCACATGCCTCACCAAAGAGAAGCAGTTCCAGCCATCACATTATGGGTGAGTTAATTAAATGGCCAAATATAGCAGACTAATTTTTAAGTTGATAATTTTGTGTGGCCCGCAAATGATGTTATAAATATCCAAATGGCCCTTGGCGGATGAAAGGTTCCTCATCCCTGTCCTGGACGGTAGATACTGAGGTAAACATTTTTTGTGCTTGGAGATACCGTGTCTCCTTCTGCTAGGCCTTACTGTGAGGGCATGTGTTAATTTAGTCATGATTGCGCTGGGCTGAAAGTTCGCTGTTGCTGTGATTACCCCCATTCCACTGAGGCTTCAAATCCCTGCAGTGATATCTGTGTTTATGGTGTGGGGTAATTTTCCAGAAGGTTCTTCTGCTCCCCCTTGTCTACTTCCACTTGTCTTTGAGTCCCCCAACTTGTCTTTGGTTCTTCTCTTTGCATTGCTCCCCAGACAGACTCTGTCTCTTACAGCTCCCCAAGCTGTTTCCCTCAGTTATTTTTACTCCCTGCTCTTCGGTGTGGGATGGAGTGGGGGAACAGGGAGTTCTCTTATGTTCTGATTAAGCCCATATGAGGCTTATGGGCAGAGCCTTGGTAGTGACTGCTCTCCCCGTCTCCCGGCTGCAGTGGATGCCACCAGTGCATTTAAGGCCATGGTTTTGTTGTCCTTGTCCCTGCAGACTAAAGATTTTGTTCTTTAGAAGATAAAAGAGATGGTTCTGGGCAGAATGTCAGCTGTGGCTGCTGTTCACCCAAAATTGCTAGCACCAGAGTGGGGGCACTTTCTTAGGGTCCCCACTGATCTTCCCTGTGAGCACCTGGTCGATTTCTTAGAGAGAAACTTGACACCAGCCTGCAGCCCCTTTCAGTCCACACCCCTAGGACAGCACACACTCCACTAGCCCACACTTGACCTTAGGCAGTCCATTAAGACTTGAGGCTGGCTCTTCCCACGGGCTTTGACCCCACCAGTGGAGTCTGCTCCCGATAAGCAGATGCTCGGGTCCTTTGTTTTTCCTGGAAGTACCTGTCTCTTCTACGTTTTGGGTTGATTGTTTGGCCTGCAACCTGGGTTCTCTGGCAGGCCAAGAAAAGTCACTGTTGCACTCTGCCCAATGTTCGACTTGTTATAACAGTGGGAGTGCTGCTCTTTCGGCTCTTCCCGTGTCGGAGCTGAAACCAGACGTTCGCTGTAATTAATTTCTGCTATTTACCTTTCAAGTCAATCTCAGAAAAATAAACAGTCCTCCACTCCCTTCCATACCCCAGATAATTCCCAGTGCAGAAATTAAACCGTTGGTAATACAGGAGGAGAGGATCTTGACACTGGTCCGCCCGCCCCTGTCAGGCCTGCGATGAGCTGTCTGCCGTGGGGAGGAGTCGTGGCTGGGTCTCCATTTTCCCACTTCTGTTTCTGAACCCTCGTGGTTTGCAGAGTTAGGGACAGGGGAAGGCAGGATTGGCCGGAGGTTGGGTGGGATATAAAGAAAGAATGAAGGAAAATTCTTACCCAAGTAGTGCTTGCTTGAACTGGCCTCATTGTTTAAAGGTGACATTCTCTTGTGCGAGCCCCAAGACTCCTCCTGTATGCTGGGGAGTCTTCCTACAGATCCCTGAGTATGGAAGAATGCCTCCTCTCCAGCCTGTCGGTCCTGTGTCCCTTTCCTATGCTTCCAGCTTCGTCTCCCCCCTCTCCAGGCAGTTCTCTTGGGCAGGGACTAAACAATGCCTGCAGGGCTCTCCCGTGGTCCCCTGGGAACGCCCACCGGCACGGCACTGTTGCCATAGGTGGGGGGGCGGTGACATCCGGATGGCACTCCTCTGCTGCAGCCACTTCAGCCCCCCTCTTGGCCTCCGATTGCTCCGGGTGAGTTGGACACCAGTCTTCTGTTCCCTCCCACATTGCCAGGGACCCATATGCAAACTCTCCCCTGGTTCTCGCGGAGCCCTGCACGTGCCCTGGGGGGGCTGGGGTCAGGGTGCAGCTCCCAGCATCCTGACAGCCCTCTCCGACTTTTCCTTTCACCTTCATCTTTTTAAAATTTCGTTTGTTTGTTTGTTTGTCTGTCTGTTTATTGGTGCCATTTCCCCCACGTCCTGTAGGGAGGGAGTTTGTGATCAGCTCAAAGTTGCAGAAGGAGTTGACACCAGTGTCGCGAGTCCTCGTGGAGGGCCTGGCACTGTGCGATGTGGGAGGCGCTGTTGCTTGCATTTCTTGGAGTCTCCAAAGGAACCCAGACAGACAGAATCCAATAGTGACATCCTCTTACCAGCCCTTTTCCTAGTTCAGTGAGTAGATGCTTTTAGGAACTGGTGGCAGGACAGGACTGTTCCTCTGTGTTGTTTTTATAATGTTAAAATGTGAAAAGTGAGTTGGCCATAGAGAGCTCATAACATCCCAATGCACTCCAGGATTAAGACATTGAAGATGACATGTCAGATTTTGAAAGTCAGAATACAGTAGATCTATAGTGGATCTCAAGGGGCCAGAGGAAAGCTTTTCTTTCGTTTTGGGGAGGGACATAGAACAGAGACATCTACTATATTTTTTGACAGAGGGGCACTTGGAATCAAGATAAGCGCTCGTGCTTCCTTGTGAAGTCTTTCTCGCATAGTTAGGATAGAGAGTGGAGCCGGCCGCACCAAACCTTAGCGCCGCGGTTCTCAACCTGTGGGTCGCGACCCCTTTGGGGGTCCAACGGCCCTCTCACAGGGGTCGCCTAAGACATAACAGTAGCAAAATTACAGTTATGAAGTAGCAGCGAAAATAATTTTATGGTTGGGGATCACCACAACATGAGGAACTGTATTAAGGGGTCGCGGCATTAGGAAGGTGGAGAACCGCTGCCTTAGCGTGGTACACAGCTCTATCACCTGACTCTGCTCCCAAACAGTGTTCGTGGAGTTGAAATATATCATAATATTGACGGGGATTTTCTTTTTAAATGCGTTCTACATTGTTCTCTTTGTAAAGCAGAGACTTATTTGATGAGGTAAGTAACCTCTCTCCCTCTGCCCTCTCCCATTGATCTTACGTATAAACCTTAATTCCCAGATTCAGAGGCACTGTGTTCAGAGTTGAAAGGGCAGTTAAAGATCCAGCTTCAGAATCAGAGAGACCTGGATTTAAATTCTTGCCAGGAACAGACACCCAATCGATCGGATGGAGCGCCGTAATCAATCAGAATGAATGTCTGACTAATCAGAATGGCCCTGCGACCTGTCAGAGAGCCCCTCACCTCCAGGCTGTTCTGGCCTAGAGCAGCTGGGCACTGTCCCTCCTGCTACTTATCCATGCACCAGGTAGTCCGCCTCTCTGAGCCTTGGTGTCCTCCCGATGTGGTCAAACAGTCTCACCTGTCAGAGTTATAGTGAGGACTGACCGGGGTACAGTGGCCCTTGCACCCAGGAGGCCCTCAGCAGAGGCAGCTGCTGTCGCCACGTGGTTCGGTGCCAGTGTCTCAGAGGGAAGGGGTGTGCCCCCCCGGGACATGCTCCTCCACTGCGTCCTGTTCGGTGTGCCTGCCCAGGACTCACATCTTGGGGGACTGGCTGATGGATCGGAGATGTGAACAGCATCTAATGGAGACATTTCTCTCTTTTCCAGCTCAAAATTCTTAGATGATTTCCCCCTTTTTAATTTTGGTTATAAAAGTATAAAACAATTGGAGAATACAGAAAAATGGTATGAAAAAGAAATGTAAAGTCACCTGTAATCCTGCCATACAGAGTTCACCACCACCATATACAAATGTGTGCAGGAATGGTGTAATACTAAACATAATGCCTGAAAACCTCCCGTCACTTACAATCGCTGTGTCACAAACATGTTTCCGTGTCGTCACAGAATGCCACTCTGTGATTTCCAAATCAGACAAATTTGGAATAATGTCATCGCTGGACATTCCGGTCACTCCCGGCGCACTGCCTCCTGTGTGCATCTTTTCACACTACAGTCCTTCCCTTAGTCTAGCCCCAGAGGTGGACGCGCTGGACAGCGCGAGTGCATACTGTACATGATGAAACACAGGACCAGATGCGCCTGCGAAGGCTGGGCTGAGCTGCACTGCTGGTAAAGCACGTGCAATGCCCGTAGCTCCACTTCTAGGAGTTTCAGGATAAAATAAAAGATCTCTGTAGTCTCTGATGGGCGAGTGCATTTTCTCCCGAAAATCAAAGTTATCTTTTTTAAATTTCTTCTTGTTAAAGTTTGAAAAACTGTTATTTAAAAAATAGAAGCTTTTAACAACAAACTGAGTCCTTTTGTCATGGCAGCTGTTGAAGCTGTGTTTATCAGAATCACAGCGGGTCTTGAATGGCGCCCTGGCTGGCGCCCTCTCTGCAGGGAGGGCTGGGGTCGGAGGGCGGGGAGAGGGCACCCCTGCACCCCGTTTGTCACTTCCTCTCCCTGCTGCCTGTGTTGGAATAGGCACCATTTTTATTCCTAGAGGAAGCATTTCTCTCCCACTTCAGGGCTACCCTGTGACATTTAATGTTTTTAATGGAGGTGTAACACACATACAGTAAAGTATAAAAGTCTCAGTCTATAAATCATTACAAAGTAAGCACACTTGTGTAATTGCCACCCAGGTCAAGACAAAAAAAAATATATTGACATTTTCTAATACAGATCATCATAATTTTACAATGTAAAATTGTCCTGGCGACTCCTCGGACCGCGACTCTCCCATCAGACAGTCGGTAACCTCGCTGGGAGAACGCACTCATCGGTCTCCCCACTTCTGTCCTCCCCGGGGCAGTCGCTTCCCAGTGTCCTGTGCGTGGTAACTCGCCGGGTTTCCAGATTCTCCGCGGCACCAAAACGCTCTACGGCTCTCACTCTTCGACAGCGAGGGCGGCACACAGTGGCTGCAGAGTGTGCTGAGAGGACACGGCTGCGCAGTGCTCAGAACCAGCTGCGTGTCGGCGTATGCCACTAGTTGGCCCTGGCCTGTGGTTACTAGGCACAGGTGGGGAGTTCAGAACAGATGGGGCGCTCTGACGAGGACGCTTACAAGGATTAGAATTGCCCGTAAGGACGTGGCTCAGTGGCCGGTAGCCGAGTCCGGGGACAGAGTTCTCGGGGTGCAGAGGCCACCGCCCTCCTGACCAGAAGGCCACGCCCTTCCCCAGGTGCCAGGTGTGCCTCAGAGTCGGGACTGAGAACATTCACCGTCGGCCTCACTTAGCCATTCGCTGCGTGTTCAGGAGGGACACCGGCTTAATCTTCCTGTTCCGTCCGTAGCTCTCGCATTGTCTTTCTTTATTGTGGTCAATGTACCATTTTTCTCCTCTTTTCCCTGCACACACACACCCTGCCTGGAGTGCATCCCCTGCTTCTGTGGAGAAGTTACAGCCGGTCTGCAGCGGAACAGTGCTCTGATTAAAGTGATTAAAACCATATACAGCGAGCATAATTAACCTTTGCGCAGGCTGTCACTGCGAGCTGATGCACGGCGCTGATACTGTATCTGTCCGTGGCAGCCAGCGTCTGCTACATGACCATTTTTTTTCCTGCAGAATTTTAATCACTTGAGATAAAGAGCCAGGAGAGAGAGATCAAGGCTGTATTAATCCTCTCAATGGCTTTATAATTTCCCTCCTATTCTGCTGCTGGTAATCAAGAGAAATGATGCTGCCTTAGTCCTGGATGCCAAGGTCAGTCATCTCCGTGCCCTTTGCTGGTAAGGATGTCGTTACGAAGGATGTTTGATGAACGAGGTGCTCTCTGCACGTTGTAACCCACGACTTCGGATGGTCGGGCATGCCTCAGTTTCTGGCAAAAAAAAAAAAAAGGGTGTTTGAATATTAGCTCTCTCAGGAATAAATTCCTCACAGCTGGGTGGGGCTGCAGACCGGCTCCATGGAGCACTCGGAGACAGAGACTCGAGGACCGAGCCGCAGCCGCAGGTCACGTGCAGAGGCCTGACCCTAGGACCCAGAGCCCCCCGCCCCGGCTGCAGGGAGCAGCGGAACACGCCCTGCGCTCTCCCAGGCCTCCCTGGAGCGCTGCCAAGATCAAACACAGGTGCAGCCAAGCACGGAGGCGTGGCGACATTCCAGAACAAGGCCCTGGTTTCTGCGAGCGTGCAGACAGGTGGAACACACATCCTGTCAGCGCAGGAGCTCCTGAGCTGCCTCCGGACGGCTGCTTGCCGCCCCTCCCCCGCTCCTGCTCGCATTTGGTTTGCCCCAAAACCTGTTCGTTGGTGAGACACCCCAGGCGGGCTGGGAGCCCACACCCATGCCCGGGAGGTTCTGAACCGCGCGGGCAAAGCGGGGCCTGTTAGAAGTCCCTGTGTGCCTGGGTCACTTCGCCTGGGGAAGAAAAGGCTGATGGGCCTTTGAGTGCAGACTCCAGACACACAGGGCTACTGAGGTGATCAAGGTGAACGGAACCTAGCCGGACATTCACCCTGAGAACCAGAGAAGAGACGAAAGCCCACCTCGGGAAGAGAGAGCGCGATGACTCCGTGGGGAAAGCCTGAAGTGAGCCGCACACCAGAGTGGGCACCATCAATGGTTTATTTGTGTGCCTTAAACTGTGCGGTTTGCCTTCTCCTGAGTGGTCCGTGGCACTTTCCTTCCCCACGAAGGGGTGAATCATGAGAGCCTGGCGCTCTGCTTCCGAGCGCTCCTGAATTACAGGCAGACCTCCTGAGGCACCTCCCACTCCTGGGCGCTGCAGGCAGGCTGACCTGGGGAAGCTGAGCATGAAGGTCAAGGCCAGTGTGAACCAACAGACCCTCATTCTCTTGGAGGCACCTTCTCTCAGGCTGTGATCTTTTCTCCCCTTTGTAATCTGACCCCAACCATGGACTTGTCCTTGAATTGGAGCTTGGACTCAGTGAACACTTCCTTTGGATTCCGTTCATTTTGAATTTGCGATCACCTGACCTGGCCGGGAGTGAAATCCCCCACACCATCTGTGAGAAGAGTGGACATGGAGCCCATTCAGAATGTTAATGGCATTGCAGGGCCGTGCTCTGCCTACGTGCGTGGACAGACTACTTCTGGGACGCACACCCACTGGTGTCACTATTTACAAACGAACCTTCTCTCTTTATTAGAGCAGCCTTGGCCGGGCCTCTGTTGGAGCACTTTGTTAGCAATTCATTTGAACAGTTAAAATGAATGAAACTGTTTCTGTTTTTTTTTCATTCTATAATTTGGACTTCCCTGCTTGCTCTGAGTTACTGTGCTGGATGGCTGCAGAGGACAACTCAGCCACGCAGCCTGAGAGACTGCTCTGGCTTCGGTCCCCTTCCGCTGTAATTTCCGTAATGGAGCATTTGCCCCATTTCCATACGTCAGTGCGAGTGCTGGCTGTGAGGGCCATGATGTGATCCTCATAAGAAATTGGAGCGTAGGAGCTGCCACGGAGTTACCCCGTGACTTCTGGAGCCAGAGTCCTTTCCACAGCCTCTACAGAGCCCGGGGTCCTGCAAGGTGCCAGGAGGTCCCCAAGGGTGAAGCAGATGCTGGGTGGCCAATGGGCAGGGATCCAGGAGTGTCCCCCACACACACGCACTTCATCCAGCTCGGCCCCCACTTTTCTCTCTTTTCTACATTGAGGTTCTTCCTAAGATTTCTTCTGGAAAAAAATGTTTCTTAAAAGCTTAAGAACTTGGACAGCCCCATTTGTATAGTCCTTTGTTCTGTCTGAAAGGCATTCATGGAGTCACGAGTGGTCTCCTTGAAAGGAGCCTGAGGGAAGGGTGCGTCTGGAAGAGGGAGTTCTTTGAGTAGCGTATGACTCTGGCTTACATGCGTTAATCTGGGGCGGGAGGGTGCACACACGTGTGTTTGTGTATGTGTGTGTGCTTGTGTGTGAAGCTCTTGGTTACCTGAGATACCTCGTGACAAAATGACTTCCAGGACTTCCTCCTGTGGGGTAGCAGGGTAGCAGGGCACCAGGGCGGACTGTGAGGACCGCAGGTCATGGAGGCCTTTCATCGCCTTCTAGGAAACATAGACTTTACCATGAGGCAGAACCGGAAACGTAAGCGTTATTCTCCAGCCCTCACGCCCACATCTATCCAGTTAGTGCTCACTGTCCGCTCAGAGGGTCCCCGCTCCCGCCCTCCTCTCTGTGTCTGCTGCCCTGGCTCTGGTCTTCATCACCGTGGAGGTCTTCCCTGCTCCTCTGTCTCCAGCCTCTTCCCTTTACTCAGCCTCCACGTGGTCTCAGCAACCCTCCCTCTCAAGCACAGACACAGCCTTACAAATAACCTCTAGCTGTCCCCTGCAGCGCAGTCCGACCCTCTCCTCAGGGCATGTGGTCTCGCTCTGCGGGGTCTCTGTGCCTGTTTCCATCCAGGTCCACTGCGGCTCCCTGAAGGCACATGCACCTGATCCCTGTGTCCCATGGTAAAGGGTGTCTGGTGCCTTTGGACCGAACTCATTGGGCATCTTCCCTGTGTGGTGCTGTTTGTTGATGCCACTGCACTGGGCAGCTGGCCTGCAGGTATGGCCCTGCTCAGACTCCTCACAGTGCCCTGAGCAGCAGGAGAGGTTCACTCGGTGCCCTGGATGAGGAACCCTAGGCTCAGACTCAGCGCCTTCCTGTCCTTCTCTGTCATTCACATCCCTTCAACAAGCAATCCATGAGCAGCTGTTACGTACCTGGCCCGTGCTGGGTGCTGGGAACACAGCGCCTCGGGGCTCACAGGCTGGTGAGGGTGGCCCTCACTGAGAGGGGGCACAGAGCACAAGGGAGCACGGGCACCCCCCGCCAGCACAGTTGTTTCCATAAAGAGAATGCACGGATGTCTCCCTTCGACTTCCAAAGGAAAAGGTGACCACCCATAAGTCATTACAGATGAGGTGAGGGGGGCTTGAGGCCTGGGACTAGGGTAGGTGAGAGCTTGTTCCCCTCTGCTTTCCATTGGCCCCTGCCCAGCCTGTGCAGTCACTATGCTCCGGGAGCCAGGTCCCAGGCATCAGCCGCTCACACATCCTAGTGCACATGCCGCCAGCCCTGAGCAACTGCCAGCTCTTTTATAGGGCTCCCCTGGAACCAGCCATCATGGGCTGTCACAGCCCAGCACGGCTGGCCACCCTGTCCACGTTCCTCATGTAGGACACACACTGTATGCCAACCGGGTTGCAGCCGTCTCACCTGCTGCAGGTTCAGGCTCAGGTGCACCTTCCTCGCCCCCGCCCCCCCCAAACCAGACCAGCCCCGCAGGGCTTCTTCTGCCAGAGGAATCTGGCTGGGAGTCAAGGGGACCACCTTGCTTCCCCCCAGAGCTCACCGTGACACGGGAGGATACAAATCTGGCTGACATCTCTCAAGCGCTCTCTGGAGACAGGGCCCAGGACCGTGCAGTTGGCGTGCTGTTTCGTTTGGAATTCTCCCACTTACACCCTCAGTTGAGTTGAGACAAGGATGTCAGTGCAAGTGGCTTATTTAGGAGGTCGTGGTAGGACAGGCGTGCTGTGTGACCCAGGGAAGGGAAGGCAGCCAGTCAGAGGTTTGTAATCAGGCAAAGTGCTGTGATGACCCCGCCAAGTCCCTCCGGGCACTGTAGCCAGTGCAAACACGGACCTCAGCTATGAGGGAGGGAGCCAGGGTATCCCTGTGTGACAGCTGTGCACAGGAAGCCAGTCCTCGGCGGGTCTGGCCACGCTGGATGAGGGCAGAGCAGGCTGCAGCGGGAGAGCTGGCCCTGGGAGGTGGCCGGGCGCACTGTGTGGTGAGGCCGGAGGGGCCGGGGCAGCACCCACGGCATCTTCACGTGAGGCCTCCATGCTGGATGAGGGCAGAGCAGGCCGCAGCGGGAGAGCTGGCCCTGGGAGGTGGCCGGGCGCACTGTGTGGTGAGGCCGGAGGGGCCGGGGCAGCACCCACGGCATCTTCGCATGAGGCCTCCATGCTGGATGAGGGCAGAGCAGGCCGCAGCGGGAGAGCTGGCCCTGGGAGGTGGCCGGGCGCACTGTGTGGTGAGGCCAGAGGGGCCGGGGCAGCACCCACGGCATCTTCACGTGAGGCCTCCGTGCTGCTCTCGACACCGAATAGCCAGTGTAGGGGACTGACGTGCCCCAGGTAGCAACTGTCTGTTCTGCAAATTGTCGCCGGCACTTGGTGTAGCCTTTCTTTTCTCTGATTGTTTTGTAGAAGAAGGTGACAATTACGTAGTTCTTGCCACCCTAGCACTAAAGATGTATGGATGCTTCCTGAGCAGTCCTTTTTAAAAACTACGATTCAGCCGATGCAGGAAGGCGCTGGCTGTGTCCTAGCAAAGGAATGGTTGGGGTTCAATGTCCTTCTGTCATCACTGGATGCAGATGCCACGCTGCAGCCTGCTGGCGGAATCCATTCCACAGAGGAGGACGTCACACCTGTCCAGCTGTTCCCAGGTTGTCCTCGCCTGCTGTCTGTTCCGACACCCGTGGCAGGAATTCCTTGTCCCGACGAGGGGGACTCATCGCCTGATCCCATGCTGTTTTCAGAGCCTCACCCGCCCCCAGTCTGGCCTCTGGCCTCAGGGACAGAGCTGGCAAAGGCTTCTTCTGAGCAACACGGGTACGACTGCACCCGTCTCGGAGGGCTTGTGCGCACACTTGCCCTGGTGCAGCGGGGCTTACGGGGGCTTTTGAGGACCCAAGAGAAAACGTATCCAGTAGCCCAATGAGTCAGCGGTGACGCGCGGACCGACCGCTCCTGTGTTCGCGTTCACAGACTTTCCTGCGTCTTGGCACTCTGAACAGTGCGCCCCTGCCAACAGCGGTACCGTCAGCCCCGTGAAAGGACTTCGCTCAGTCATAAACAGACAGGACCTAAGAATTCTAGTGCACGGTACAGAGCTACAGAGACCTCGGGGGGAAGAATGTGTGTGCGGTGATGAGCCAGCGATGGACCGCATATGTTTCCGTGCAGAATTGGCGAGGTTTCCGCATCTTTTGACTCATCCTATTTTATATGATAGATTCTATTCACTTCAGTTCTTCATTTTACCTAAAAATGAATCTATGAGCATTTCTGAAAATTGCAAGAACGTTATAAAGAAACTATACATTTTAATTTTAAGTGGAGATACTTGAATAATGTACGTTTCTGTCATTAATTTTTTAATGAGATAGGTTGATGCTCCCTGAAGGACCTCGACAAAGCCACCCAGCACCCTTGCTGCCTCCAGGACCTTTAAATTCCAGACACCGCCAGCAGCTCTTAGCTCTGATGAGAACTGGACAAAAGTGATGTCTAATCAATGCCTCAAAGGTCCGGCCGAATAATAGCATCCTTGGGAATATAAGCATATTTAATTGAATTCCTGCAGATTCTTAAAACTGAGACAAGTGCCCATGTCAAAGCTCGCCCCCGGGAAGATGGCAGAGAGACGGAAAGGAGGTGCATCTGCCCGGCCTGGCCCCGGGCAGCCAGGACTCAGGCCTCTGCCTGGGTCTCCCAGGACACTGGCTGGAGTCACAGAGACAAAGGGACAGTCGGGTTCCTGTTCGGCCGCTTTAGAACTCACCGTGCCAGTTCGCAGAGCGGCAGGTCCTGGAGCTGCGGCGGCATCCTGGCCAGGCAACCCCTGCTAGGAGAGGGTGGCCGTGCGAGTTGTTTCAGAGGCACCCCACTGCTGACCGGAAGCCCCCACGTCCCCCCCTTGCTTTGGCATAAATGAGCCCAAACCCCTGGCTGACTGAGTCGTCAGTTTGGTTTGACATTCCCTGAGTGCTCAGAGCAGGAAGAGTCTGGGGAGATGGTCTGAGCGCTCACTGTGAGGTGACTCCGAGTCCACAGAGCGTGGTGGCTGAGCTGGGACTGGAAGTCTGTGCTGCGACCAGACCCAGTGTTCTGTTCACTCGTGGCAGTCCTAGTGAGGGTGCAGGACCGCCCTGCGGACTCCCACTGTCCCGCGTGGTAGCCACGGACACATCCCGTGGCTCATCCAAGCTGCCACGCGCGCTACGTGTCAGATCCATCAGATTCTTGCTCACATTTTCATGTTCATCGCGTGTCAAAGTGATAATATTTTACACCTGTTGCTGAGCTCAAATGTGTCTTTAAAGTTGTTTCCACATTTTCTTTGTGCTGTTGCATTGTGGCCACCAGAACATGCGAAGTTGCATGTGTCGCTTGGACTGTGTCTCTGTCGCACAGAAGTGCTGAGCCGGACACAGGATGACCCTGGGTCTGTGGGCAGTGCTGGGTCAGCGATTGGTACACTTGAGTGTTGAGTGAGCCCGTCTCTGCTGTGGGAACTGGTCCAGGGATGTCAGGGGCTTACAGCAACAGTTGACGCTCACTTGGGCTCAGGTCAGCTGTGGCTCTGTGGGGCGTGGCCGAGTGTGGCTGTGGGACCCGGGCCCTGGGGGAGCAGCCACTGTCTGGCACGTTCTTCTCACTGTGGGAGCCCAGGGGCTGGGAAACACGGGGTACCCCTTAGAGCCCCTGCTGGGAATGGGAACATGGCCACTTCCTCTCCCATTCCCGTTCTCAAAGGGGGTCGCTTGCCCAGGCCCAGAGTCGACGTGGCAGGGGTGTCTGTGGGCAAACACTGCAAGGGCAGGGAGGGAAGGAGCGAGTGTGAAGGTGTAGTACAGCCTACCGCACGCTGTCCTCCTGGTCACACGTGCGCTCTCCCCCACTCGAGAAGTACTCGCGTCCCCTCCACCCAGGAGCACGTTACCTTACGTCATGGCAACAGGCTCAGGTCCAGGCTGTCCAGGTCCACGCTGTGTCTGCCTCCAGTGCCCTGACCCAGGGCCTCACGACCCACCGTGGCAAGGGGGTTGCTTCTCCCCTCCCCCGGCATTCAGTGGTGGAGCAAAGACAGTGGGCACCGTGACACGCCCCTTGGGAGAGAGGAAGGGGGCCCCTCCCAGCCCAGGTCAGTTCTGATGTCCTGCTGGGCAAAATATTGTGAGGGCCCAGGGGCTGGGAGTGGGGCCTGTCCCTGCACTCACCCCCGCTGTGCTCCTTGGGGGAGCTCCCTCTGTCCTTTGCAGGGCTCTGGACGGCCCTCAGAGGCCATGGCCTTCTCCTCCCCTCTCCGTGGAAGGCTCCAGAAGATATGCCTCCGTGGTGGCTGAGCACGTCCTTAGCCTGTTTCCTACCCTAGAAGAGGCGGGAGCCGAGGACCTGTAGCTGGTCACGTCTGCTCCATCCGGGCCCAGCCTGTCACTGCTTCTCCTCTCAGCCCCACTCCAGGCACGTTTCTGCGTTGGTCAGCATTTCCCGCAGTGACTGGCGACCCCTCATCTCTGAGGCCTCCAGCAGCCAACGTTTATTTCTCACTTCAGAATCCTGCGTGTCGCTGCGGCTCTGCTGAGCCCGGCCGTGCTCTGGTGCTTCTCATGCCAAGCCGGCGGAAGGCGCAGCCGCCATCTGGGCCGCACACCCTCTGGGTGCAGGGCGGGAGCTCGGGGGCAGGCCGGAACCCACACCGTGCCGCACAGCCTCTGCTCCGGCTGGCACGTCCCCTCTCCCACAGGCTGGCACGTCCCCTCTCCCACAGGCTACCTGCAAGTCCAGAATTAACCGGTGGGATGTGCCCTCGCTTTCTGGGAAGTCCAGATAGGGACAGGGAGGCCGCAAAAATGTTTGAACAAGTAACACAGTCTCCGGAAGGTGCAGGCTCCGTTCAGAAGTCCATATGAGCCATCCAGAATGGCAGTGTCGCATTTCTACCCAGGCGGAAGCAGAGGCCTGACGTAGGCAGGACTGGGGGCCCTCCCGGGGCCACCCAGCTGTGCAGTCACCAGCAGAGGGAGCCTCGTGGGGAGGTGTGCGGCCTGAGTCCCCGCTGCTCAGCCACCACCTCCACGGTCCCTAGGGCCAGCACGTCCCTGTGGGTCTCGGGCTCCTGTGAACTGTGACGAAGGGTTGGATCCGATGGTGTCTTCGGTTGATTTCAAGGACAAACCACCTCCTAGGGCAGGAACATTCTCAGGAGCCCGCACTGTGGTGGGAAGCTCGAAGGTCTAGGAGTCAGGCTAATCTGAGTTTTATCCCATTCTGCCACTTACCAGATTGGAACATGGGCCTCTGAAACTCTCTGGGTTCGTTTCCTTGACTATGAGATGAACGTGATAGCACCCAGCTCCCTGGCTGTCGTCAGGGTGACTGCTCTATACAGGTCCTGTCGTGGGAAATCGTTTATGTTGAGTCACGATCCGACACCGTCTCCAGAACCTTGGCGCAGCTGGACCTCTGTCCAGGGAGTGGGAGTGGGTAGGAGCTGGTCCAGACCGCCTGGTCCCAGTGCAGCTCGGCCAGCCCCCGGCCTCAGTGTGTCTGTCTGTCTGCCAGCTACTGATGCCATCGCTGCACGTCCTGCGTGAGCGGGCAGTGAACGGGTGCTGCTGTTCCTGCTGCTGATGGCTTCACACGCAGCCCTCCAAGCCCGAGCCCGGTGTCCGTGCCTTCCGCACCCTCCCGCCTCTCTGGGAGCAGGGCCCCGTCAGTGCCCTGCAGCACCCTGTTGATGCCAAGGCTTCTGTGCTCAGCTCCTGTCTGGCCTCCCCTTGGAATCAGCCTCAGCCACCGGCTAAGAGGCGAAGGAACAGGGAGTGAATTCAGACTTGGAGTTCATCATCACAGGGGCGATTGCCTGGAGGTCTCCAGCGTCTGTTTATGAAATGGGCACTGACTTCTTCTATTTAAAGGAGGGATTGATCCGCTCAGCGTTTTATCCCATACATCAGATCAACTAAGACGTTTTTTAAAGGTACTAATCCCTTGGCTATCCAGCAAAGCGTGCTAGCGTTCAGAATGACATGGCTCCCTCCCTCGGAACCCCTATGAATCTTGGTCGCCTTAGGGAGCATAGCCTCCTCTGGAATAATGAGGTTCCACGAGCAGGGGATCGGGGCGAAGTTCTCTGAGCACCTGTGCCGTGCTGCCGAGGACATGAACCCTGGCACGTGGCCTGCGCCGTCCTTTCTGAACGGCCCGCGGCGCCCGCTGGTTTCCCTGTGACGATGCTTAAGACTCGGCAAGGAGTGTTCTCAGTCCTTTCAAGGGAGCCTTTCTTGCTTCTGATCATGGGAGTTGGACCAGTTCTAGAAAATATGTATCATAAATAACCTTCTGAGCATTTTAATATACTGCCAATAGTATTAAAAGTCAAAGCTTTCACAAAATTTAATTTACTTCTCCCTGTAACTCAACTCAGGAGCAGTTTAAAAACGCGTGGCTCCTGCTAAATGCGCGGCTTCCCCTCTAGCCTTCTGGGCCTGTGCCTGGGAGCCTGGTGACTCCCGGTGAAGCCGTGTGTCCCACATCTGTCCCACATCTGTCCCGACACCTCCTGACACCTTTGCAGGCCCCAGCGCCAGCCCCCCGGTGCCCAGACTGAGGAATCGTGTGCCTTGGTCTGCAGCCGAGCGATGCCCCAGCATGTCCATCAGAGCGTGTTCCTGCGCAGCCGCGAGGTCAGGCACCGAGTCCACGGAAGTAGCCGTGCCTCACGGAGCACGAGGTGCGTCTGGAAAGCAGAGCCTGTGGTGCTGTCCCTGGGTCGCACCCACAGAGCATCAGTGTCTCATTCCTTCCTTCAAGAGCCTTGTCGCTTTTACTTGGAATACGGCCCAAGTTTCCATGATGGGGTAAGAAGAATAGCACAAAAGATCCTGCAGGTGTGGGGAGATCATTGTCATTGAAGACAGAGGGTGAGAGAGCAGTTCAGGGCTTGGCACCCAGAGATGCGAGTGTACAATCACTACAAAGTGACATGTGCTCAGTTACTGTAGCATAATGAGGTTAACCCCCCACTTTGGTATGTGACCCAGGCTTATTAGGTGCTTTGACTCAGGGCACGATCCCTAGATACTCCCAGCTAGACGTGGCTGTGTCACAAACTCCTGGCCGGAGAATTCAGTGGGAGCCTGCTGAGTAGGACTCCCAGGAAGGTGTGCAGCTGAAGATAAAAAGAGAAAGACAGGGCAAGCACCACTTTGCCGTTCTCCCTTTTTCTCACCTGGAACATGGCTGTAAAGCTGGAGATAGTGCAGCCATCCTGTGGCCATGAGGCAGTGAGCATGAGGCCACGCCAGCATGCTGAGGGACCCAGACTGCGCGTCTCCCACCGAGCTCCCTTCCCGCCGCTACACTGCACGTGCTTTGTGTTTGGAGCTGTGTAAAGTGGGTTCCTAGATCACTGATTTGAGGCCTTCTCTGCCAGTATAAGAGCCTGGTGCTATAAACACCTCTCAAAGCCCTGATTTGGTGCGTCCCCAACTCTTGATATGTTGAGTTTTCATTTTCGCTCGTGACAAAATATTTTCTGATATACTTTGTAATTTCTCGTTTGACCCAGGGGAGTATGTTGTTAAAATCCAGCTATTTGGGGATTTTCCAGATATCTTTGTTATTGATTTCTGATTTAGTTTCATTGTGGTCAGAGAACATACTTTGCATGATTTCACCCCTTTTAAATTTACCGAGACTTGTTTTATGACCCAGAATATCTTGGCAAATGTTCTGTGTGCGCTTAAAAAGAATTTGTGTTTTCCTGTTGCTGGGTGAACTGGTCTATGAATATCAAGTAGGTCAAGCTGGTTATAATATCCAAGTCTTCTATCTCTACTGCTTCTAACTCTTCTTTTAAAGAAACATTTTAAAAGAGAAACAAGTTATATTTCTTCACATAGGTACCATTGGGGTACTCTTTATTCCCCATGTATGCACACCCAGCTTTCTGCCAGCGTCCTTTCCTTCCTGCCAGAGGCATTGCTGTAACGTTTCTGTGGAGCTGGTCTGCGGCGACGAGGTCTGCCGGTGCCCGGCGTGGTGGGAGCACAGACTCCTCCTGGCCTTGCTGGGCTCTTGGGGTTCACTGACTGCTCTGCCCCCCACGCCCCTGCCCTCAGCCTTGGTGGTTCTCACACAGACCACAGATGCTGACATAATGTAGCACAAGACTGGAGGGGCGCCCTTGCAGGTCTCGGGGCTCTGTCTGCACACTGGCCTCCTCTCTGGGGTTCTGCCCCATAAGCGTCCTTGGTCTCCCCTGACTCGGAGGCCCACTAGGATCTGTTTGGGTTCCCTCACCCTGGGCTGGAACTCTTGGAGGCAGTGAGCTGGGACACCCACTTGTTTTCTCTCACCCAGGGATCACTGTCCTATGCTGCCCATGGTCCAGTGTCTGAAAATCACTGTTTCATGTGTTCTGTCTGGTTTTCTAGTCTTTGAGGTGGAGAAATAAATCTGATTCTTCTTACTCCTGTATGGCTGAAAGCGAAAGTCCTGTCCATCTGCTTTTTTTTTTGTAATCCTCACCCAAGGATATTTTTCCATTTATCTTCAGATAGAGTGGGAGGGAGGGAGAGAGAGAGAAACATCGACATGAAAGAGACACATCGATTGGTTGCCTCCCGCACAACCCAATCAGGGCCGGGACCAAACCGCAACCGAGGTACGTGCCCTTGACCAGAATCGAACCGCAACTCATTGGTCCGCGGGCCAACGCTCTAACCACTGAGCCACACCGGCCAGGGCTCCATCTGCTTTTTAAGTAAATTTTTAATTGTATCAAAATAGGCGTAACACAACATTTTCTGTTCTACCCACTTCAGGTGTACAACTCAGTAGCGCTAAGTGCCTTCACATCGTTGTGAAGCCATCACCACCGTCCATCTCTTTCTTTTTCTCTTCTCGTTCTTTTCCCTCCTCCTTTGCTTTCCCTTTCCTAATCTGCTCTTCTCAGCCCATTTCTTTCCCCTGGCTTCCTTCCACGTTTGGACGGTGCGCTCACTACCTGAAGCTGCCGTGTGCACGTGACATGCTGACGTTCACATGGAGTGGTTCTCGTTCCAGGAGGGGCAGGAAGACATGCCCGTCAGTGGCTGCTGCTCGGGCTGAAACCGCCTAAACAGACAGGAAACGCAGACCCAGCATTTCAGGTGCTCAGTGAGCCAGGGGGCCTTTGGCTTCCTGGGAGGGCTGACAGTTGACCTGCGCCCTGAGTGTTGGGCACACTCAGGCCGACCCGTGGTGGCAAAGGTTCCCTGGGTCAAAGACAAGACATGAGCAAAACGTAGAGATTGGAAACATCGTCACCTCATATGATGTCCTGGTCATTATGTCGTGCGAAGCTCTTTTCCCCAGAATTCTTTTTAACTAACTTTTTAAATTTCAAAGGAATACACGGGAAATTATTGATGCCTGTGATCATTAAAATCAGACAATAGAATATATTTTTTATGCACTTTGCCCATTTTTTTTATTGGTTTTAGACATTGTGTGCTGCAAATATTTTTCCAATTTTATCACGTCTTGTTTTTACACCCTGCTGTTCTTAAGAAAATAATTGCTGCTAAGACAAAAGAGCAGCGTGACTCTGACTGACGGTAATAGGTTGTCTGACCGAGGAGCAGTTGAGTGACTGACTCAGAATACAGTTCTATTGGTTAAGGCATATTGTTATCCTTGAGTGTCAAACTAAGTCTTAGTAAGTAAGCTCTTTGGGAACATGGGTTGATACATAGATGGAAGGTTCTGTTTCAGCGAACAGGTTCCATTTATAAGGGCAAAGAAGTTTCTTCCTGTCTAGATGCATCTCGGACAATTTGTTTCTGTTGTTGATTTGCTGAGAGGAAGGAGAGGAAGTTTGGTGTGTGTGTGTGTTTTTGTTGTTTTTGTTTTTTGTGTTTTTTTTGTTTGTTTATTTGTTTTTGCCTGTTCTAGTACTTTATTGGAAATTGGTCATGTACATCAATGAGATCTAAGTAAAAGCCTCATTTTCACACAATAATGCCCTGATATCTCTGCTATCTTTTTACATAATTTAATAAATCCAAGGATGCTCCTGATTTGGGTCAAAGAGCTTGCCTGGTCCAGAAATCTCTTTATATAAACATAAATCACAGCATCTAAAATAACCATCATTGCTTTGAGCTAGTTTCAGAAGTCCCGAGAACCTCTCTTAAAATAGTCATCTGTACCTTGGATTGTCTGCAGGGCTGGTGGTGGGGGTGAATGGGGTACATGTTACACCACGGAGCTAAGGCCAGCAGGAGCTGGGGCAGAGGGGCAAAGCTCCCCTGGTGGGGGCATCCAAGGGGGTGGGGGCTGGAGATCCTGAAAGCTGGCCAGGGAACTCAGCCACCCTGCATCCAACATTGCTAGAGTGTCAACGCTATGACACTCCAGAACAGAAAGAGTTGTCCCAGCTCCCTTGGCATTGCCAGGAAGTGACAGAGCCCTGCTCCAGATGGCATAGGGGCAGAGAGTCTGGCACCGAGAAGGTGTTGGAAAGTTCCACTCATCTCCCTCCCCCTGCCATGATCAATTCCCTCCCAAATTAGAAAACTTGAGGGATTGGCACCTCCAAGGAAATAACTTCGAGCCGATGAGCTGCTGGCCCTGGGGATGAGGACAGGGTGCCTTTGCTTGGTTTGACCCGAGGGACAAGGACAAAGGTTGCTCTGCCCCAGTGTCTCCCTCGCCACCTTGGAGGCCTCATCAGCAATTAGGTTCTGTGGTTCTTCAGAGCTTCTCAGCATCCAGCTGTAACACCTGTATATCTGTGGTGGCTTCACTGCTCGCAGACAGCCTTAACCTACCCCAAGTCACTGGTTCTCACACGCCTGTGGGGTAGGAAGGGCAGGGATCACAATCCCCATTGGAAAGAAAGGGAACCTGGAACTCACAGCATTAGGTCCCCTGATGGAACTCACACAGCTGGCCAGTGGCAGAATCAAAACCAGAACTTGAGTCTCCCCTCCCATGTCGAGCTCCAGAGTCTACACTCCACAGTCCCTCCTGCTGCTGCTGAGAGGAAGTTTTATCTTTAAACAAATGTAGATTATTTTAGCACAATCCCTAAGTGAATTAATTACCATACATTCCGAATTAGTGGTTTTCCAATTCTATAGTAAGGTAAGACAGTCCGTACATACTTCATTTTATTGTTATATCAGTATAAATCCAGGTTTCTTTTGGTTTCCATTTTAATCATGAGAAATTTATTAAAATACCGCCTATCATCCTCCCAGATTGAGGAGCGCCGTCACGCTGGGACATGGGCATGTGAGAACTGCCTGGGAAACCAAGACCTTCACCTGCCTTGGTCTGATGTCGGGAGGACTCCAAACCAGCCTTGAGTTTTCAGTGGCTCCCCCTAGATTCCCTGCAGAGGCACCCTGCTTCTGGACTTCCCCGGGCTGTTCCCCTGGCACGTCTGTTTGGGCCCCCCTGTCTGAGGGTCCTCACTGCCTTCCCTCACCTGCGGGCCAGGGCCTGTTCGGGAGCAGAGCTGTGAGGTCAGAAAGACCTGCGTGCGTCCTGTGTCTGCCCAGCACTCCGTGACTTCAGCCAAGTTCTCGTTTTCTCTGAGCACCAGTCTCCTGGTCAGGACGCCGGGAGCCACCCTGGCTCCCTGAGAGGACTGTGGGGAGACGGAGCCCTCAGTGCACCTCCTGGTCTCCAGAAATGGTGCCACTGCTTCTGTAGGACGGCCAGCCCTCCCCCGGCAGGCCCATGAGCAACACCCAGCTGCGCGCCGGGTCACACGCCCCGCGTCACACGCCCCGCTTTGTGGCATCTGTGTGTTTGGCTCCCTGTTCCTCTCCGCCCTGCACCGTGTCCACTGTCAGCGGTCTTCAGGGGTCCGTGCGGCTGACACTGCTCCAGGGACCATCTCTGACCCCGAGCGTCCCCCTCCCAGGCCTGGGGCACGTCGCAGCGGCGGGAGCTGTAGCCAGCTGGAGCTGTTCCCTTGGGGTTGGTTCCCGAGCTCGGGTTCTGCCGTGCCATATAAACTGCAGAGTATTCTAATGGCTTCTGCTTTACGTTATTAGGACGAAATCCATCGGACATGTAGAAAGACCTCATTTAAGACCAGTTACCCTACCAATACTGGACGACTGGGAACATCTTGAGGAAATACAATTTTACAGGAAAACAGAGCCCCGCACCCGTCCCTTTCTCCTCTGCTGAAGAAACCATTGGCCTGAAGTGGGTGTGGTCCTTCCAGTCCGTGTTTTCGCATTTTATTACGTTCTTATCCCCATAATTCTACAGAATATCGTGTGTGTGTTTTCAAGCTTACATAAATATTTCTGTTTTAAAGCGGTTGCCCTCGAATATTTAACACGTGTCATTGACTTAACAGACTCTAAAATTAGGCAAGGCTGCTGAACACACGCGGACCGTGCCGACTTCGGTGCCGGTCAACTCCTTGTCTGTCTTTCGTACCTTCGCGTCCGTGCTGGTTCTGCCGGGTTTTTAATCCGGAAGCTAGTGACGTTAATGATGCAGGAGTATTTCCGACAGCGCTTGTTTGGATTTGCCAACGGGGCTCGCTCCCCACTGCTCCCCACGCCGCCTTCCTCTGGGTTCGTCCTCCCGCAGAGGTCATTTCCATTGACAGTCTGAAAACAGTTCCGTTTCGCCTCCCTCTTCTGTTCTCCCACTTTTATTTTGGAGCATTTCAGCCCGCAGAAATGCAAGACGAATAAATGCGTATCCTATGCCCTTCACCCAGATCGACCGATTGTCACCATTTCGCCCCTTTTGCTTCCTCCCTCTCTCTCTTTCTCTCTCTCTCTCTCTCTCACACACATACACATACACACACACACACACACACACACACACACTTTTGTAGACTGGAACATTTCGACTTTATTGCAGACCTCCCAGCCTAAACCCTGCAGCTTCTATCAGCTGTGAACAAGAGAGTCTCAAAAGAATGATCACTGTTTAAAATTTAGCATTGATTTGGCACTATTTCTAATATATAGTCCCTATCCAGTGCCCCTAATCACACCAATAAAGGACTTCGTAGCCTTTTTCCCTCCCGGCATCCAATTAAGGATTATTCGCTGCCCCCTTCATCTCCTCGCCCTGATCTAAGAGGTCCCGGCCTTTTGTTTGTCTTGACACTGACATTTTGAAAAGTCCCAACCAGCTGTTTTGTAAAATGTTCTTCAACCTTGAATTTATCGGATTGCCTCCTCTTATTAGATTCAAGTTAAACATCTTGCTCCACAGCGGAGACCACTTGAGGTCAGTCTGTCTCATTATGGATGATTTTTGCTTAAGTGACTATTTGTTTAAATAGAGGCCAGCAGATTTCTCTAAATGCAAAGGTGCATTTTTCCTCCGTGATTATTTACAAGTCTGTGCGGTGACACTTCGAAGCTGCGTGGCCGTTCCGTTTCCCAGACTCCCTGCCTCACCCAGATCTCGCCGTGGTGGCTGGTACTCGTGATTTCCTAAACGTCTGCCCCTCTGTTTATGAGGTCTGGGTTCTTCTATAAAAAGCTGCTTTTCCTTCTCTACACCTCCACCCTCTTTTACTTCTTAAAATGGCCCCAGGTGTTCGTTTTATTAATTCAGTATGTTATCATGTAACTTCCAGTTGTTCATTTGGATGCTCAGGTTGTTGCCAGTGTGGCTGGTGGGAGTCCGTTCCCAGTGTCTCCTGTGCCTTTTCAACACGTTCTCGTCCCATTCCGGGCGTGTCTCACCTTCCGACCCAGCAAGAGGTTCCAGGCTCACCTTGCATTTTCCCTGCCACAGCCCTGGGGTGCTGAACCCAGGTGGAGACTGGGTGTCTCATTCCTGCTGAGGTGCTGCTGGGCGGGCAGAGCAGGAGATCCTAGGTCGTAATGACGAGTCTACACTGGCCCCTGGACATGTCCCTTCCCCCGCTCCATAGCGCTGCCCCGCCCCCCAGGGAGAACCCTGGTCCCCACCGACACTAACGTAGGCACGCGTGCTCCGTCTTACAACGCACACTAAATTGTTTTGGAATTGCTAATCAATAATGCAACCTACTTCAATGTCCCTAAGCACAGTTCAAGGTTTCTTTCTAGCTTTTTGTTTGTGTTTTGGTTTTGTTTTGTTTGGGGTTTCGGTGCGTGCTTCGAAGCAGCCCGTTGAGGGTCACAGTGAGATGCTGGGCTCCACACTTCCTCGGTTGATCTTCCTTCTGTGTGTTACGTCACCTGCTCGGTGCAGTCAGGTTCCTCTGTCTCTGTCTGAATCGGCTGTGGGAAAATCTTCCTGTCTCTCTGTATTTAGTAATATCTGTTTGGGTGCGTTCACAAATCTAACCTCACGAAAAGGCACTCGTCCAGGAGCCTCATCCACCCCCATCTGGGCATTGTCCCCATTCTCAGCCATTTTCATACATTTTTGGAATATCCTTTCTGTGTTTCGTTTTGGAGGGAAAAAAATATACCACAGAATGGGAGAAAATATTATAAGTCGTGTGTCTGGTAAGGTCTGCTGTCCAGAGTAGATAAAGAATTCTTACAACTCAACAATAAAAAGACAAATAGCCTAATTTTAAAAATGGACAAAAGACTTTAATAGATAGTTCTCAAAGAAGATAAACAAATGGCCAATATAAGCACATGAGAGAATGCTTAATGCCATTTGTCATTAGGGAAATACAGATCATACCACAAAGAAATACCTCTTCATACCTACTAGGTCGGTGATGACTTTTTTTTTTTCATCCTCACCTGAGGACACTTCCTCATTTTTTGTTCAGATAGAGTGGGAGGGAGAGAGAGGAAGAGAGAGAGAAACATCGACGTGAAAGGGACACATCGAGTGGCCGCCACCCGCACGACCAACCAGGGCCGGGGACAAACCGCAACCGAGGTACATGCCCTTAGCGGGAACCGAACCCGGGTCTCTCTGTACCGCAGGCCGACACTCCAACCGCTGAGCCAAACTGGCCAGGGCGGTGATGACTTTTTTGAGTGGAAAACAAGTATTGGCACGAAGGTGGAGAAACTGGAACCCTGTACCCAGGTTGTGGGATGTACAGTGGGCAGCTGCTGTGGACAGCAGGTGGGCAGTTCCTCAGGAAGGTAAATAGTGAGCTGACCACGTGACCCAGCACTTCCACGCCAAGGTGTGTACCCAAGAGAACCGAAAACACACTCACCCCAAAACTGGTACGTGGGTGTTGTCAGTAGCATTGTTCACAGCAGTCAAAGGTGGACATAACCCAAGTGTCCGTCAGCAGATGACTGGCTACACCAAGTGTGGCGTGGCCATGCCGTGGAGGACTGGTCAGCCGCAGACAGGGACGCGGCCACGCGGTGTCACGTGCGTGACCTGGAAGGCACTGTGCTAGTGAGCAGAGCTGGACACAGCCCCCGTGTCGTGTGCTCCATCGGTTGTGTGCGGGATGGGAGCCCCACGCAGAGAGGTAGCTGAGTGGTGACAGGGCCTGGGGGAACCGGCGGTGACCGCGGGAGGTGCAGGTCCTCCGGGGACGGCTGTAGGACCTCGTGTACATAACAAAACCACTCAACTGGTCATTTTAAATATTTTTTCTTTATTGATTTTAGAGAGAGAGGAAGGGAGAGGGAGAGAGAGATGGAAACATCGATGAGAGAGAACATCGACTGGCCGCCTCCTGCATGCCCCCCGCTGGGGATCGGGCCCACAACCTGGGCATGTGTCCTGACCAGGAATCGAACCAGCGACCTCTGGGTGCATGGGTCAGTGCTCAACCACTGAGTCACAGCGGCCGGGCTCAACTGGTGATTTTAAAATGGTGACCTTTCGGGTATATGAATGATGTCAATAAAAATACAAGCTTATTTTTCTTTAATACTCATCAGTAGCTTTTGTTTTTTTCAACCTATATACTGGAAATCCATTCGCAAAAATTGTCCACATTCTTTCTTCACGGCGGCTGCATACTCATTGCAGCATAGTTCATTCTGCAGTCTCCTCGGCACGAGTGCTCGGCTGTTCTCCGTAGTGTTCTCTTACAGAGAGCACTAAGTGACGGGATGGGCGGGGGTCTAGGTCTGAGTGATGGTCTGAGGTGGGTGGGGGTCTAGGTCTGAGCGATGGTCTGAGGTGGGTGGGGGTCTAGGTCTGAGTGACAGGCCAAGGTGGGTGGGGGTCTAGGTCTGAGTGATGGTCTGAGGTGGGTGGGAGTCTAGGTCTGAGTGACGGTCTGAGGTGGGTGGGGGTCTAGGTCTGAGTGATGGTCTGAGGTGGGTGGGGGCCTAGGTCTGAGTGATGGTCTGAGGTGGGTGGGGGTCTAGGTCTGAGTGATGGTCTGAGGTGGGTGGGGGTCTAGGTCTGAGTGACTGGCCGAGGTGGGTGGGGGTCTAGGTCTGAGTGATGGTCTGAGGTGGTGGGGGTCTGGAGTGATGGGTTACGTTCTCGCACCCCCTTGGTGCTGTTATTCCATTTTCTTCTACCCACTTTATTTCTCTGATAAGAAATCTGCCAGTTCAATTACTCTTTTGTGGGCAATCTTTCTCTGCGGCCGTGGTTAACGGTCCCCTAGTCTTTGCTGCCTGGTTCCCTGAGTTGGTTTATTTCCTCCTGCTTAAGAATCACTGTGTGTTGTAGGTCTAAGGAGTTATGTCTTTTATCAGCTCCCAACTTCTTAGCTATTTTTCTCTGAACATTGCTTTTCTCTCGCACATAGCCGCTCTTTCTAGAACTCCTATTTAACCGTATTTTGACTTTCTTATTTACCTTACTTTCTCTTAGCCTCATTCTGGGAAATTTCCTGATCTCTCTTCCATTTAATTATTTTCACATTTGCTCTTTTGTCTGATGTTTATCCTTGCCTTTGAATTTTTAATTCCATTGACTATTTTTCGTTTGTAGAAGTTCTGTTTGCTACTTTTTAAACCTACCTTTCTTTTTCATCTTATTCTATTACTTAGTTAGAATTTCCACTTCTATTATGTTTAATCATTTCAAACCTCCTTATTTCCTAGGCTCTCTCAAATTACTTCATTGTCTCCAGTTCTGGAGTGTAAAGCTTGTTTTTTAATATATTGGCTCTTCCTAACGTCAGCTATAGTGTGTGTGTGTGTGTGTGTGTGTGTGTGTGTGTGTGTAGCAGGGGTTGGTTGCCCATCCCAAGGAGCTCCTTCCTCCTCCTGCTGTGACCTCTGCCCAGGCTGGCCACCAGCAGCACTCACTGTCCTTCTGTGCCTCAGCATGTCCTTGGCCCTCCCACAGGCGACAAGGCTGGAAGCACCCAGGGGGCGGAGCCGTCTGTAGGGCCCACAGCGCCTGTGCAGCGTCTTCTGAATGTCCAGTGTGTACATGGGGTCGGCTGGCGTGCTCCGCAGTAGGAGGTGTGATGCTTCTAGAAAAAAACAAATGCACATTTTCAAGGAGCAGATAGTTGGAAGTGTACTGCAGAGAAGCTCGGTGAGTCAGGACTCCGCCCCATGGCTTTACCTACTCCTTTAGAGGAAGGCGCCTCTCAACACATCAGGCAGCCCCTTTGAGTGACAGTTCAGTGTGAGCAGACCGAGGCACAGCCCTGGAAACATAAATGAGCTTCAGGACCATTGTACGTCTACACCCCCAGGAAGGGACGATTTCCAACGAGAAAAAGCAGAGGTCAAGGGTCAGGTTCCTTTAAATGTGAGCAATGCTCACAGCTCTGGTGGGGTGAGGGGCACTCTGAAAGGACTGGTAACTTTTCGGTGGTGCTGACATGGAAGCTTGGGCCTCTCCACAGGGAGAACGGTGGCGCAGTGTGTGGGTGGCTCCCTGCCCAGGCGGCAGCAGCAGCCACACCATTTTTGGGGGTGTGCAGTGCTGGGGACCCCTGCTCCCTCCCAGCACACAGAGCCGCAGCAGAGAGCGCTCTGACCCTCTCGGAGAGGGCGCCACACAGCCAGGCTGCCCAGCGGCGCGCTGCCCGCAGTGTGTGTTCAGAGCGGTCTCCGGGAGGCACGCTTTAAAACCCTGTTTGTCCATAAAGGCTCGCTGTGCTGGGGAATGTGCATGTGGGGAGCGCTGCACATGGCAGAATGGTGCTCAGGGGGCCGGGGAGCTGCTCCCTCGGCCTTGTGGAGGGTGCCTGAGTGCGGCGGGGCCAGCACCCAGTCTGAACTGTGCCCCTGTGCAGCGTGGGCGCCCCATGCTGGTCTGCTGCCGGCCCAGGCCTCTCTGGAGGTCCGCCCACCTCGGCAGGGTTTCTGCACCAGCGTGCCAGTGGGCACACCCAGTGGGAGGTGTAGAAGTGGGGTCTCTGTGGCTTCCTGCCCTGCGGTCCTGGCAATGTCCTTGGTGTTACTTTGGATGCAAGTCAGCGAAAGGCCAGTCCTGTGGCCCTTCTCCCTGAGGAGCTGATACTCTTCCTCTTGAAACCACCGTGATCACTTATCCAGAAAAAAATTGATTATTCAGATCATTAAATCCCGATTAGTCTAGATAATTGACATCCTGTTGTGTCCCCTAGACATGACACCTGCTGTGGGCACAGTAGCTGCTTCTCTAGGCCCATGGCAACCCTTGTCCTCGCATTCACACGCGTGGTGTGGCTCTGTTGGCTTCCTGCTCGCCTCACAAGCTGGTTTTGCGTGGCCTTCCTAAGACGGTGCCCTTGACTCCATGCCAGCTCTCAACTTGGTAGGGACTAGAGTGGCCCGGCTGGGGGATTTCTGTGGGACCTCTCTTTTCTAACTAGGACAGCTTGAAAGGGCACAGAAGAGATCCACTCGAATGTGCATGCCCTCCTACAGCCCCAGGACTGAGCTTCTCTCTGCTGCGGAGACAGGGTTCCCAGCCCATGTTCACTGGGCACCTGCCCAAGGTCTTCTAGGGATCAGGGGCCCAGGCCGGCCAGAGCTCCATTGGAGCACTGCTTTGTCCTTGTTCTACATCAGGTGTCAGGGAGGGAGGTCGTACAGGAGGACACCGAGTCAGGTGACTCAGGAGCAGCTCTGCCCTGAGGAGCTCAGGGAAGCCGTGAATTGCCCTTGGTAGTCATTACGCTGGTCGTCTCAGGAGGGTCCAATCAGATGGCCTGAGGGAGCTAGGCAAAGAGCTCCTCCAGCTATGGAGACTGAGATGTGCCTTGAAGGCTGGGAAGAAGCAGCGATTTGGAGATGGGGAGAGCGGTCTAGGAGGCAGTGTGAGCAGGGTTGCAGCTGTGCAGAGCAGGCCAGGGGCCCCGTCACAGGAACGAAGGGCAGGAAGTGAGTCTGGAAGACAAGCCAGGCCGCACCGCAGCGTGATGGGGCTGGAAGTTTATTCTGTGACTCGGGGGCAGGGCAAGACGGGAGCTCTGCGATGCAGCTGTGTTCTGGGAGGGTGACTCTGGTTTGTGGAGCAGGGACTGGAGGACCAGCTTCTGAATTGTTCCTTGGGCCGTAGGAAGTGCAGCTGCCTGGTTCCCCCAGACTCTGCTTTCATGTGCTAATGTTCATACTGTGAAGTCCGAGAAGAGGGAGGGTTCCTGCATTTATGACCACAGACCCTCTCTCGGGCACCGGTGCGTGGTGGACCCGCAGAGTTTCTGCATGAACAAATAAGCAAGCTCGCCAGTCTTGCACAGAAATAGTTCAGGAAGCGTTGCGCTCTGGGGGGGCCGTAGCAGGAGGAGGGGCCGGCGGGAAGGCCTGGTGATTATCCGGGGCACAGGCACGGACTTCTCCAGCTGGGCCTCAGTGGGCTGATGAAGACACCAGAGTGAGCCCTGACCCCTGACCACTGACCCAGGCGCCTCTGACCTCAGCGGGCTCGGCGGTCTGCTGCCCGAGTCCCAGCAGAGGCGAGCATAGGCCTGGAGACATCTCACAGAGGGAAGAGGCGGGAGACACGAAGGACCTGGCAGCTAGGTGGACGAGAGGCAAACGGACTTTCGTACTCACACATCGACTCATCAGGAATAGGTCAGCTTTTCAACCGACAAGTGTGTGACCTTTCCACCACGCCAGCTGTTCTCACTCCACGCGAGGACTCGGAGCAGGGAACAGGCCCTTCTGTGTTCTCCTGACTACTGTCCTCCCTCCCCCACAAGTCTGGTCAGGGGCTCAGGGCAGGAAGGGTGGAGGGGGAGGAGAGTGCACAGGGAGCTGGGCGGGGTGCACCCCAGTCCTGGTTCAGGTGAGGCCTTTCCTAAGGGCTCTGGGTCCTCCCTCCTCTGGACTCAGGTCCCTCCGTCCCCTCCTCGCCCTCCCTCCTCCCTCCGCTCCTCCCCAAATCCTTGATTCCCTCTGGACCGCCAGGAACTCTGAGCCTTGACCCTGCTTGTGGCCTACCCAAGGCCTCCCTGTACTCCTCTGTCCTTGTCGCCTCTGTGGACACGGAAATGAGAATGCTGATTCCAGGCGAGACAGCTCTGACCTCTCCCATTTCTCCATGGTCCGTCCCTCGTCTTTGTTCCACTGACCCCGGACACACCGACTTAGAACCCAGCATCCAGGAGGCCCTGGGGGTGGCCAGCTGGCCCGGGTCACACATCTGGTGAGTGGCCGCGCTGGGACAGTGTTTTCCTGCCGCACCACCCTCCTTCCTCATGATGCCTCTTAGAGGCGTCCACCTCTGTTACACGGGGAGGGAGCCCACGTGCAGTGGTCCCTCGTGTCTGGGGTGAAGCGGCCCTTTCTCGGTCACCCGTACCTTTCTCGGACAGGCCAGGGCTCAGGCGCCGAGCTCGCCTGCTTACCACCGTGCTCCTTCTCCATCCCCGCCCTCCCCTCGGCTCTCTGCGTCTGGCCTCATGTCGGATCTTCTAAGTGTGTGGAACAGCCTGTTCGCGTGACCGAGGGAGGAGGCGAGGGGTGAAGGAGTGTGTAGACACGCGTGCACACACATGCGTGCACACAGACACTCGTGCACACAGACACACGCACTGAAACCGCGGCGAGGCGGCCGCAGGAGTGGGGCGCGGGGGTGGACCACGTGGGCGTCTGCGCGCCCTGGGGCAGAGGCGGTGCTGCCCAGGCGCGCTCTGGCCGTCCTGGCGGTTGGACGGAGGACACTGAGCGCGGAGGCGGCGGGCTCCAGGGCCACTCCTGCGCGCTGTCCTCTCGCCCAGCTCCTCCTGCAGAGCTGACCGCGCCGAGGGCAGCTTGCCGGGTCTGTGACGGCCACAGCTCTGAGAAATGGTTCCCGAGGAGCCATTACAGCCCCCTGGCTGATTAGAAGCTAAATGGAATGATGAGAAAATGTCCATACAATTTATTGGCTAATTTACTTGCTTTTAGAGAATTTAAGTGAGACCTTTGCAATCATTTAAAGTTTTAAAAAGAAATTGTTTCCAAAGTGAGTATTGCTGTGTCTGAGTGCCGGGGAGCGTGAGCCGACGTCAGGGGCGTGGGTGCCGCGGCGCAGCTGTCGGACGCGTCCTGCGGCTCCCAGGGTCGCGCGCGTGCTGGGAGGTCGGGCCTGCGCCTGGGAACGTCCGGTCGCGGCAGGGCAGGGGACCCACTTCTCCCCCACTCTTGCCATCTCTTTGGCAAAGCCAGTTGGTTGTGCAGAGGGAAGAGGACCCAGACAGTAGGGGAGGCTTGTGTCGGGTGCCCGGGCTACGTGTGTTCTGCCAGGTACCCCCTGTGGCCAGTGCCAGGGGACAGAAGGTGACGAAGTGCCCGCCTAGTGCTGCCGCATCCCGCTCGCACTAGGGCCAGCCTAGTGCTGCCGCATCCCGCTCGCTGGCCCTCGCACTCCCCTGTACCGCCCACCCGGGGCGCCCTCAAAACCCTCCCTTCGCTGGGGCCTTGGGATCACTATTTATTTGCAGATACCTAGAGATTTTACCTCTTCTTTCGTTTACAACCTCCTGGTTGTGTCTGTTAAGTGGGAGGAAGGGGTCAACTCCGAGAGTCTGTCCCTCTCAGTATTCTGGTCGAACGGGGATTCTTGGTACTCTTATGGCTCTGTCTTAATGACAAGGGGAAGTTGACTGCTTGGGCGTGTTGCAGGCAAAGCGGTCATTTTAAGCAAAATCTGGGTAAGGTTTCACATGGCCTCAAACACTCAGAGACTGGCTTGGGGTTATTTATAATTTATAAATTATTTATAATTTACTGTATTGCATGCTGTGTGTGTGTGTGTGTTGTTGGGAAAAATGTTGAGTAGCAATTTCTTTACTGAATAGTTATTAGAGAAATTCAGCATTATTTTTTCCAAATTCTGTGTACTTCATATTGCTTTCCATATGATGGCAGTGGACAGTTACAGATGATAGGTAGGTAGACCGGTAGGTGGATGGATGGATAGATGATAGATAGAAAGATAGATAAATAGCTAAATAGATGATGGATGGATGATAGATAGCTAGATAGATGCATAGATGATAGGTAGGTAGGTAGGTAGGTAGATAGATAGATAGATAGATAGATAGATAGATAGATAGATGATGGATGGACGATAGATAGGTAGATAGATAGATAATGGATGGACGATAGATAGGTAGATAGGTAGATAATGGATGGATGATAGATAGGTAGATAGATAGGTAGGTAGATAGACAGACAGACAGACAGTCTCTGTAGCCATCCAGGCGCAGGCGCACACCTGCTGTGTGAACTTGCCCGCACCCCTGGCAGCCTCACCCCATGCTATGCCTGTTCTGGGCCCACAGGCTCAAACCTGCAGCAGGTCTTCACCTGAAGTCACTGTCACCGCCCTTTAACGCCCAGCTCCACATGACCCCTTGTGTGCTATCCAGTGAATCCCAGTGTCATGTAACAGTACAGAGATTCAGTGTGTCGCACAGACCACACATCGTCAACATTCTTCTCGGGCTTATCATGTGGAGTCCAACTTGGCAGTAAATGAAGATCAAGTCCTTGATCACAGAAGTCCCAGATTTCTGTTTGTTCCCTCACGGGCAAGTGTCTCTACTTAAGGTCACTGTCCACCGTGCGTTCAGCTGGCATTCATTGAGCGTCTGATTTCTGTCGGGCCTTGTGCGTGGCAGAGGGCAGCTCCAATGTGCAGTGCCCTGCTGGGCGGGTTCTCTCCCAGAGCAGGTGGGACGTGTCCTGTCACCCGTACAAGAAAGCAGGTGACGGGTCTGCCAAGGCAAGGGCTCGGCCCCGCAGAGGCTCTGCGGGGGGAGCCTTCCTGGGCTCCGGCATCCCGGAGTCATGTTTGCACTGGACCCTGAGGGCTGGGGGAGATGGCAATCAGGAGGGGGAGGAGGTTGGAAAATCCAGGGCTATGTCTGAGTGAAGCCAAACTATCATGGAGGGGAAACTAAGACACCCTTGATGTAATTTTGATTTCTAACAGACGTATCTCAAAGTTACTTTTCTGCTTGTGCACACATGCAGGTGTGGGTGCATACACACACGTGCACACACATGTGCACCTGTTCCTGCACTCGGGGCTTGTGCTCAGCGTTGGAGATAGAACATCTAGGGCGCATGGGCTCTGAGCAGACTCAGCAAAGCAGAAGCAGCTTCTGTTGTGGCTCGTTCTGTTTCCCAGCAGTCACTTCCATGGGCCCCATGCAGACTCATCATCTCCAGGGGCCCCTCCTCTAGGCAGAGATGGCACAGCAACATTTCCTCTGATGGAGCCCACTCAGCCCACCCCAACCTCAGCGGGTGGCGGGGCTCCCTGTGTCTTCCACTCCGCCCCATGGCGCCTTGGACCACTCAGGACGCGCGTGTGTCACTCAGGTCTGTAGGGAGGGACGTTGGATACGCTTCTACTGAAAGCCTTCCTCTTCCAGCCGGCTCGACACAGCCTGTGACGATTTCCACACGTGGTCTGCCACACTCTCCTCTTCCCATGAGCCCGTCAGACCGCTTGCGGAGCGCGCTCACTTCCTTCTTTCTGAGGGCTCTGCGGGTGCAGGCGACCCTCCTGTTGCTGTTACAGCGGTCGGTGTGGCCCTGAGTAGTCATTGGCTCCTAACCAGACTGTCACTGCTTCTATGATGACTGTTAACTAATATGAATAATTCACGCACCCACTGATATAATTATCACTATTAACTCTGTTCCGGAACTCACGTGGATTTTCTCTGCCCCCACCGGCCTCTGTTTCCTTTCTTACATCATTTCCCTCCTCCCTGCCTTACGCTGCAAACCCAGCAATAGTGGTCCTGCAGACCCTAGGAGTGCTCACGTCGGGCTCATGCCACCCACGGCTCCTGTGGGTCTCAGGTCCAGTTCGTTGCTGCTGAAAATCGTGTTCAGGACCTTTCTCTAGGTCCCCAGAGGGGAGGGGGCCTGCTCCTCGGGCTCACGTCTCCACTCTCGGTCCTCCCTCCGAGAGCGTGGCACGTTCATTCTCACGTTTTCCGAGCGGCGCTGAAGATGATAATGAGTATCTTCACCCGTTCCCCTCCTGTGGGTCGTGTTCTTCCCGCTCCGAGTGTGTGGGTGACAGAGGTGCTGGGGCCAGTCTTCCCAGGACAACCCGCCTGTCTGCTGCCTCACTCCCAGTCCCCACTCCTAATTACGGCCGTCGTCATCCGCATAGCGGGTGAGGTGGGGACAGCAGCCAGTCTTGGCGCCACACCGCCCGCTGGAACGTGAGCTCTGCCTGTTCCCGGAGGTGGCCTCCACCTCCCTCCTGCGGATGATGGAAACTGTCTTTAGAAAGTGTGTTTCCAACGGTCCTGTGGGTTTCCACCAGTAGGTTTTTACAATAACAAGTTGGACGACGTGTCACCCCGTTCGCATCCACAGTGAAGGGGGCGATGAGGGGGTGAGACATTTTGAGCCACTGCCGTGGAGGGACCAGTAGTACCTGTGCTGAGTCCCAGACCCAGACAGGCCTCGTCACAACACTGGAGGCTCAGGCGCGTGTGTTGTGGAAAGCGCGGGGCTTGGGTGCTGAGCCGACTGTAGATGGTCCTTCTTGCCATGAGGGGTCCCTCGGCCTCCCCGTGCAGACTCTCAGAGCAGTGGCAGTGGCGGTGTGTGTACAGACACAGCATGACGCCTGGCGGACAGTAGGTGCTCAACAAATGCTGGGTTTGTTCCTGCCACCCCCCCCCCATTTTCCTCTGGTCTGGTTACAGGGAACTGTCATCAGCTGTTTTGATTTCGGGTTCACCCCGGAAAGCCCGGGCTGTCCCACATAAGCCAAGGGTTTCTAAGAGGCAGGGAGGCAAGGAGGTGAAGAACACGGGCTCCAGCGTCACGCAGACCCAGGTTCACGTTCGCCCCGACCCCTTCGTGACCAGGCAGCCTGGGCCCGCCTGCCTGACTTCTCCACGTGTCAGGTCCCTACGTGTGCAAGAGGAACAGCCATCCTTCATTTATTCGAGAGGCAGAGGCCAAGTCCAGCAGGACCCGTGGGGACCCGAGCACGTGCAAGTCTGCCTCTGCAGCCTGGTCACCCCTAGAGCTTCCCTCGGGGACCCCAGGACCCCCCACACTGGGCTCCAGGCTCCCGGTGAATTCCTGGCCCATCCACCAGGGGGTTTCCGCTGGCTCCCGCTTTGCATGATGGGCAGACGGGCTGACTTTCCTTCTTAGTCTTCATAGTTTGGCTTCGGGAGGCTCAGAAATTGCCCGTGAGGTCTTACTGAGCCAGATCTGACTTCACGTTATCTAAAAAAGGCTGTAAACGCGTTGGCATTTGAGATCCTCTCACAAAACATGTGGCGGTCCAAAGTAATCCCGTGACCTACGGCAACGGGATTTTATTCCACTGAGTAAATGCTGGGCTCCGTAGCCCCCGTCCTGCTTTTTATCAGGCACTGGGGGCATTTGGTTTACTGAGCACCTACTGCGTGCCAGAGGCTGTTCCAGGCACCTCGTGTGTCCTGGCAACAGCACGACCCATTTCTGCCCTGGGGAAAGGAGGCCTGGGCAAACAGAGCTTGCCGGGGTCAGAAGCTAGCGAGCAGCAAAGCCAGGCCTCGCGCTTCACGGTCCTCGGACTCCAAGCCCATGCTCTTTCCATGACACCGTCATTTAAGAGGTTGTGACATCACGGCTAAAGTCCAGACTGTGCAGCCAGCTGTTGCGGGAAACCGTTCGCCTGCCTCTGCCTCTGCGCTTGCGTCCAGCTCGTCTGTCTGGACCCACCTGAGGTCACTGGAGAGGGTTCTGCTCGGCAGCGAGAGCAACATCCTCTCGTTTCACAAACAGCTTGGAGTTCCAGGTGTATTTGTTTGCAGGAATCTAGCTCATTTAATGTCTTTTGATAGTGGACACTGTGGTCATGCCTGAGGTTCGTCCCTCCGCAGAGCTGCAGGAGTGACCCTCAGACAGGAGCACGTCCCCCGCTTCCTTGACGGCGGCCGAGGAGGAGAGTGTCCGGGGACAAGAGCCAGCCACTGCTGCGAGGGGATTAGGAACCCGATGAATTATCTTTCTGTTCGCACCTTCAGAAGCAGGTTAATTGTTTCAGTGACTGGCTCTGTCTTGATTAGGAAGCATTAATAGCAATTAATGATACAACTTCAAAAAAGGTATAGGAAAATTAATAGAATTCCCGGCGAACATAAATTACAGCCATTATCGACTCTATCCAGAACCACCCGGCTGCCAGGTGGGTTGATGGAAATGCAAGTGAATTTTTTGGTCTGAATTCTCTAGATAATTGAACAAGTCTTTTCTTTTTTTTATTTTTTTTCAGTATAAAATTCCCTGTAGTGAGCCAATAATATTATTTTGTTAAAATGCCTCAGTTCTACAATTTAATTAAAAACCTTTTAGAATTTAATTTCATTAATATATGCACATTTTATCTACATGTGCAAATATCATTTGATTATGATGATGGAACTTTTTTAATAAAAGGAACTGCGACAGTGTGGCAGACAGCAGTTCGGGTCGAGAGCTGGGAACCCGTGAGACTGACTTTGTGACGCTCGCATCCTGCCCAGCATAGAAGGAGCGTGTGTCCTTTGCAGTCACTGGAAACCCGGAGACGGCAGTAGCCACGGGGGACGGGAATGGCGGTGACTCACATTGCAGGCACCGCGCCGGGCTGGGCGGCACGCCGCCTGTGCCATCTCCGGTGACCTTCACGATGACCTCTGAGCTGGGAGGTACGGCCCCCTCTGCAAACCAGGAGCTGTGACTCGTGGTCAGGAACTGTCCAAGTTCGCACAGGAATGAACGGAGAGCTGAGGTGTAGGACGGGTGGGTCACTCCGCAGTGCTCCCGAAGTCACTCAGCTGAACAGCCACCTGGAGGCTGACTCCTTTGGAGGAGATACAATGTGCCTGGCTGGACCCAGCCCTCTGCCCATCTGACCCTCTCTCAGTGTCGCCAGGAGACATGTTAGATCCCGTCCATCGCGACGTTAACATACCGGAGTGTCCTCGACGGTGCGGCTGCCTGGAGACTCGGTGATGGGCGGGACACCGCTCTTGGTCAGACGAGGATCTGGGGGCAGCTGGGTTGTGTTTGTCCTTTTAGTTGTCCTAGTGTCAGACTTGCCACCAAATTCTGGCCCTCCCATCAAGACATGATGCCCTGTCAGCCCGACACGTGGGCCTCAGAGTCTGCGGACCGGCCTCAGGCTGCCGTGGTCTCGGCGTCTTCTCCCTTTCCAGCTGTTCTTTCCTCTCTCGAGTCCAGCGATCCGGAGCGTTCCAGATCTGTTCCCTGACCTGTACGGACATATAAATAGGGCCCTTTTTCCTTTTTTCAAGAATGTTTTGAAGGTCAGTCTTGAGAGAGTGTCGGCGTTCTTAGACGAAGCCGTGGACTGCTCTAAACTCCTTCCCGCGGAGTGGCTGGGGAGTGTGGCCTTCTGGGATGTGTTTCGCGAGGTTGTGTGGATGTGGAAGACAGGGTCAGAGGGATTCCATCTGGCCCTTGAAGGGTGTTTGGGGAGCTAGGTGGTTTAGGAGGTCCCCTGGAGGTGGGTGGGCAGGATGGGGGTGTGGACTGTGGCGAGGAGCTGGGAAGCCGCGGGGCACGGAGGGGCAGTGAGAAAGCAGCCCCGCCGCGTGGAGGGCCCGGGAGAGAGGGAGAGTGAAGTTGGAGGTGGCTGGGACGGGTTAGAGGGGCCCTGGGAAGGCAAGTGAGCTCAGGATGAGCGAGGGGTGGGCTGCGAGAGACACCTGGAGCCCCGCAACGTCCACAGCCGAGTGTACTTTTCACTCACTTCTTTTTGTTTCTTTCTTTTTTTTTAACTTATCTTTATTGTTGAATGTATTACAGATGTCCCTCTTTCCCCCCTCCCTTGACCCCCTCCTCCCTAATCCCGCCCCCCTCCTGCCCTCCCCACACTATTGTCTGTGTCCATTGGTTATGCATACATGCACAGAAGTTCTTTGGTTTCTCTTTCCCGCCCCACCTCCCCCTTCCCTTTGAGGTTCCTCAGTCTAACAACCAAGTTGTACTTCCTAATCCCTTCATCTTTTTCACCCAACCCCCCTCCCATCTGGCAACCCACAAAAAGTTCTCTGTATCTAGGAGTCTGTTTCTGTTCTGCTTGCTCATTTTGTTTGTAGATTCCATTGTGGATAGATATGTATTTATTGCCATTTTATTGTTCATATTTTTTTATCTTCTTCAAGAAGACCCGTCAACATTTCACATACTGTTTGGTGGTGAACTCCTCTGGCCGTGTGTGTGCAGGTCTGTGGGGAGGTCTGTCACTGCCGCTGCGTGCGATGAGGCCACCTCCACAGGCGTCCTCAGGCCACTGGACGCGGCACAGGCTCCCACACAGGTGCTTGACCACGTCTGCGTGGAAGTGACACAGGTCTCTCCCACTCACAGTACGTGGCGAACCCAGTTACATCGCCACACCTGACGTGCAGGGGACAGGGAAGGCCGAGGCCCCTGTGCCAGGAAGGAGAGGAGATCGCAGAACCTTGGTGAGCGCCCTCAAGGCCGCCGGCAGGGATCGGGGCGCGTGTTCCAGGAGCAGCAGCCTGAGCTCGGTGTCTGAGTGACCCGCTGGCTGCTCCGTCTCCTCTCTGTGGCCTCTGCTGCAGGAGCGTGGCCACCGGGAAGGGGCAGTAGTCAGGAGCACACATTCTGGCCATGAAGCCCCGAGTCTGCGTCCCAGCTCTCCCTGTGATGTTGGCAGGTGACCCACCCGGTGAGTCTCAGTGTCCTTCCATCAGAACGGGACCAGTGGAAAGTAGACGTAGCGATGAACGCACGGCGATGGGCGCAGTGTCTGGCCCCTACCACGCCGCTAATAAATGTTTGCTCTGCTTCCCATAACCTCGGAAATGCTCCACCTTGGGGATCCTTAATTCTGCGCACAGTCTGCCTTCCCTCCCACCACTCCTGCCCTTTGCCCTCTTCACTGCCTCATCAGTACCTGCCTGTCTCTACGCACCAATTCATCACCTTCTCCTAGCCTCCTCTCCTCCCCACGCCTCATGGAGTCCACATCTTCTTTACTTCTCTGTGCGAAGCAGTCCTGTCTTGACCTGCCGGCTCACTCAGCTCGCCAAGGCTCCGCCTGCCTGCCTTCCCGTGTGCAAGGCTGAAGTCCCACCAGACTGGATTTCCTCTAGAGTCTTGGGGGTGTCGGCCCTGCACAGAGACCCCCGTCCATCCCGAGTCTCCTCCTGCCTCTCCTTCCCGGTGACGCTCCGAGACCTTGCCTCCTCCCGCGCGCAGCGGGACTGCTTCCTGCGGGGTCGTGTCCATGAAGAGACAGTGTTTTCAGGTGTTTTCTTTTACCTTGTTGATAAACAGAGGAACATAATCGCAAATGAAGAATTTCTCAAATTGAATGAGCGTACACATCCCCTCGCGAACCCGTTACAAGCATCTAGGTTCTGCTTCAGTAGGTCTGGGGTGCGGCCCAGCTCTGCCCCTCTACCCAGCTCCCAGGAGAGGTCTGGACCTGGTCCCAGCTCCGCCCTGAGGAGCAAAGTTGTCGCATGCATTGAGTTCTTACCATGTGCTGAAAAGCGGGTCTTTTCATTGGAACACGTGTGAGTGCTACCAGCCTCCACCTGGTAGCTGATTCCATGTGAAATCTCAGCTCCAGCCAGGCCTGCGTCTGAACAGGACACTCGGGTGACCCCTGGGCGTGCACACAAGGTTTGAGAAGCACCACATTAGAAGATACAAATAAAAAGGTCCTAAGAACATCTGTAAAACCGTATGTAGCGTTTCAGGGCCCAAGAAGCTGAAAATACCGATGTCAGAGTAAGCTAATTAACGAGTAGGTTGAAATTAATTCACCAGCAAAGGTGCTCTGAGGCAAGTAGATTTTGTACCGGGTTCAGAGGACGAAAAGTACACTTATCCATGTTTTAAGGCTTGTGTTTTTATCATCATTTCGATGATCTCATCTACAGCCGTTTCACAGAAAAGCCTGGTTGTAAAAGAATAGTCATTTTCACATCTCTCTTACTGAATTATTTTTATTTTTACTTTGTTTTTATTTAGGTAAATAACAGCAAACATGCAGGTATAATTTTGTCGTCATCCTCCCCCCTTTTCTATCCCAAAAGTAACACGCCGTTCGTCCCGCGGAGACTGCGCTCCTGCCCTCACGTGTGTCTCGGAGGTCACTCTGCGTCCGTGTGGGACGTGCTTCCCCGCCTTTTCACGGCCGCCCAGCTGCAGCGGGTCAGGGAGCGCGTCCATGGTCTCCTTTGAAGTGATATCTAACGGCGTTTCCACAGCGATAACCAACGCTTACACATGGGAGGTCGCACCCAGGAAATAGTTGCTAAGTCAGTTAAATGTCTGTACCTCTTCTGAAAACTAACTTCTTTGTATAGCCAACCACACGTTCCAGCTGGGGTTATTTTAGGCTAATGTGTCTTCCCCAAACCGTACTTATTTTCAGAATGAAGAAATAGAGCATTTGTTATCTGAGAGACTTTGTTAGGACTCAACCCAAGGTAGCTCCCTCTTCTTGGAGGAGCAATTTTGGGGAAATCCTTGACTTCTATTCAGACACATGGGGTCGAGTCTCGGCTCCTGAAGCTGCCCTGTGTCCCTCGGTGAGCCCAGCGGGCATCCACGGGCGGGCTGACCCTACGCTGGTGGCCGGGAAAGGGCCATTCCAGCTCGGGCCCTCCCCTCTCCCTGTGTGGGCTCAGAGGGCATTTACTGCCTGTGGAGCGGCTGTTCCAGCGACTGGGCAGAGACAAAGGCACACTTTGCACTGAATAGACAGCACCGTCCTATTGGAAGCTTTGGAGAGGTTCCTGCCTATTGTAATGATTGGCCATTGTTATTTGTAGGCTTCCTATAAAGTGCCTACGAATCTGTTCTTCTCGCTGCCTCCCGGAAAGCCGAGCACCCAGGCTGCTGTAAAACCACGCAGCCTGCCAAGGGCACGAGTGCGCGCTCGGCGTTCACGCGTTTGAATCGCCCGTGTGCGCCGTCCAGGTTTGCCAAGGCAGCCTCGATGTCCACGTTTCAACAGGCCGCCCGACCGGCTCCTTTCTTCATAGATCTGAACAGCCCCACACACGGGTGAGGACTTTGCTTGTATCCGCCTGCCTTCCCGTCTGCGTGAATAGGCGTCTCCTCCTGCGGTGGCACTCTCCCGCCCGTGGGCCGATTGCCTCTGTGTGCACGCGTGTGCGGGGAGGGAGCTTGGTGTGTTCTGAACGAATTTACATCCACAGTTTCTGCATTGTGTGCTCTTCCTCTCTGTCATCAACCCGAGACTCATTGTCAGTGCTGATTTTCAACCACAATGTAAGTGGGATTGTGTTGGCATTTGTTAAAAAGCCTGCTTCCCAGCAGGTTGAGTAGAGAATCAGTTGGTTTAAACAGACAACCTTGGGTCACGTCAGAAAATGTCTTGTTCTAGCTGAGGACTCATTCTTGCTCTGTGGGGCTGACTTTCTTCATTTAAAGGGAGCCAGGGCAGACAGGAGAAATATTTTCTTCTCTTCAGATTTCCTGATTTGTTTGTACCTCTGCTGTGACCCCCGGGGTAATTCTCCTGTAGCAACTTCCAACAGAAAGCGGAGAGGTGGGAAAACAGGGGTTATGGCCTCATTCTTCACCCTCAACGCGGCCGTGCGCCCTGCTCCTTCTGTGCTCTTGTTTGCCGTCCTCCCCGCCAAGGACAGCGACCCACCAGCTCCCACGGACGGGCCGGAGAAAGCATGCGCCTTGGTGGGAGTGAGAGAGACCAAGGAGAAGCTGAGACCCCCACCCCGGTGAGGGCTGTGTGCTCAGATGGGGTGGCCCTGTGTGCTCAGATGGGGTGGCCCTGTGTGCTCAGATGGGGTGTCCCTGTGTGCTCAGATGGGGTGGCCCTGTGGGCTCAGATGGTGTGGCCCTGTGGGCTCAGATGGGGTGGCCCTGTGGGCTCAGATGGGGTGAGGCCTGTGGGCTCAGATGGGGTGGCCCTGTGTGCTCAGATGGGGTGGCCCTGTGTGCTCAGATGGGGTGGCCCTGTGTGCTCAGATGGGGTGGCCCTGTGGGCTCAGATGGGGTGAGGCCTGTGTGCTCAGATGGGGTGGCCCTGTGGGCTCAGATGGGGTGGCCCTGTGTGCTCAGATGGGGTGGCCCTGTGTGCTCAGATGGGGTGGCCCTGTGGGCTCAGATGGGGTGGCCCTGTGGGCTCAGATGGGGTGAGGCCTGTGGGCTCAGATGGGGTGGCCCTGTGGGCTCAGATGGGGTGGCCCTGTGGGCTCAGATGGGGTGAGGCCTGTGGGCTCAGATGGGGTGGCCCTGTGGGCTCAGATGGGGTGGCCCTGTGGGCTCAGATGGGGTGAGGCCTGTGGGCTCAGATGGGGTGAGGCCTGTGGGCTCAGATGGGGTGGCCCTGTGGGCTCAGATGGGGTGAGGCCTGTGGGCTCAGATGGGGTGGCCCTGTGGGCTCAGATGGGGTGGCCCTGTGTGCTCAGATGGGGTGGCCCTGTGTGCTCAGATGGGGTGGCCCTGTATGCTCAGATGGGGTGGCCCTGTGTGCTCAGATGGGGTGGCCCTGTGTGCTCAGATGGGGTGTGGCACTGTTCTGCAGCCAGGTGTGCTGACCCTCAGGATCAGGCTCCCCACTCAGGCTGAGCCCGGCCCTGGTGTCCAGTCGCGGGCACAGCTCAGAAGTGAGCTAACGGCCCTACTCCGTCCTGCGGGGAGAGGGGCTCCTTGCTCAGGGGTCAGCAGACGGAGCGCTGCTGTACTCCTGGGTGACTCTGGAAGGGACGTGGATGAAGGACCTGGTTACCCATCAGGCTGTGCCCTTGCCCTTCCTTGTTTGGGAACACCTCATGCCCACGGTGCTCCAGGGAGGTCAGGGTGGAAATTCTCCGGACTTGCTGTCCCAGAGCGGGCCCTCTCTGAGAAGTCGATTACCTACAAGCTGGAGAAGGGTTTGTCAGTATATTTGCATGAACATTTGCGTGTAAGGTAGGAATTCATAAGAAAATGCCATGTGATTGGTGAACTGTTTGTTCTGTTCTGGGTATAACCTCCTTTCAGCATTTTAGTTAGTATGAAACATAGTATGTAAATGAGAGTCCATTTGGTCTTGGCTTTCTCTTTTGAGAAGCTCTGGTGTATATCTGAGATATCGGTCTGGTGTGAAATCATGGAAAGAGGGTCATCTGTTGGCCCATGGGGTGCTCCTTCTGGTAAGGAACCAAAACCTTGAGGAACCTGGTTCTCGAAATACTGGCCCCTCAGCTCTTTGCATGTCCACACGGCTGGGGAGGGTGTAAAACACACAGCTTTCCACTGGATGTGGTCCCAACCACGCAGTCCTCCAAAGCAGCAGCCCTGGCGCGTCCCGAGCAATGCGTCCCAACTGGCGCTTCCGCCACGAGGCTCGGGCTCGGCCTTGCCCCTAGGTTGCCACAATTTCTCATCTGTGAGTTGAACAGCAGAGTTGGTAGCAAGAGAAAACAACTTCAGTTTAGCCTGGTTTTCTTAGATGTCTATTGTATCTTCAGGAGGACGGCACGGTTGTGATTTTAAAAGATATGTTCTGCCGACAGCCTGTGACCCCTTTCTCTCTCGTCTCCCCCTTTCCTCATTCTCTCTCTCAGGTGCACCAAGCATTTGTTACGGCGATTCTGTTTGCTCTGGAGACTCGAGATTGAATTTCTTTCTTCTTGGTTTTAGGTGTTTCATGTTTTAAAGGCACTTTTTTAGTTACAGATTCTGTTTGTGGATCCCATGCTGTGTAAAGAAAATCTGATTTTCAGCAGGGTTTGCACCTGGCAAAGAGTCAGATACACATCCCAGGAGCAGAGCTGTGCTCCTCTGGAAACTCAGCTGTGGACATCTTGTCTTGGGAAGAAATGTTGATACCTTTTTAGGAAATGCAAACTTAGATTCATTCGATCTGTCAGGCATCTATTAGGCACTTACTGTTTGCATCTGAGGGTTTTTAAGTATCACCTGCCTTCAAAGAGTTGACAGTGGGTGGGACGGATATGTGGTGCTCGGTGTCCTTGTCTGAAAGAGATGGGCTCCTGTCTCAATTCCCCCCGTGAGCCCAGTGAAGATGTGCCGTTTATTTAGAGGTGATCCCGGGAAGTGTGCGTAAAGGAGACAAGAGGGGAAGACACCGGTACAAGGTGCACCAGCAGCCCACCCAGTGAGCACCTGCCCTCAGTCCCCCAGGGGACCTTGGGGGCTGTACAGAAGCCACTTCAGTGCTGCTTACCAGAGTGGGAGAAAGCTCGAGTATTTGTTCATCAGCCCCATGCGTGACTGGTGGGTAATGACTTTCAGGGACATTCCTTTCCTGGCATTCTGTCCTGTTACCCACCTCATTCTATAGGCCAGCCGCACCCTGCCAGAGCATGACTCAGCGAGGGACTGCTGCACCTGCAGAAAGCCTGGGTTTGTGAGTGAGCCCTGAGTGGCAGACTCTGGCCAGGGCGTGGGCAGTCCCTGCTAGCGTGTCACATGAGGGAGAGGCTGCACTGCATACCTTATGCCACGTACCGCAGACCACGGTCACGGTGGATCAGAGACCGACACCTAAGGCCTAGAACTGTAAAACCCAGAGGAAAACGGGGGAAGCTTCGAGGCACTGGATTGGCAGTGGCTTCTTCGGTGTGGCGCCACAAGTACAGCAACAAAAGAAAAAATAGACAAACTGGACTTGTCAGAATTAAAAACTGTTGTGCATCAAAGGATACCACCCACAGAATGAAAATACCACCCACGAGTGAAAAGGCTCTCACAAAGTAAAAAGATCACCCACAGAGTGAAAAGACCACCCATGGAACAAAAAGACCACCCACGGAGTGAAAAGGCTCCCACAAAGTAAAAAGATCACCCACGGAGTGAAAAGACCACCCACAGAGTGAAAAGACCACCCACGGAGTGAAAAGACCACCCATGGATCAAAAAGACCACCCACAGAATGAAAAGGCTCCCACAAAGTAAAAAGATCACCCACAGAGTGAAAAGACCACCCACAGAGTGAAAAGACCACCCACAGAGTGAAAAGACCACCCACGGAGTGAAAAGACCACCCATGGAGTGAAAAGACCACCCACGGAGTGAAAAGGCTCCCACAGAGTAAAAAGATCACCCACAGAGTGAAAAGACTTTCACAGAGTGAAAAGACAACCCACAGAGCGGAAAAACCATCCACAGAGCAAAAAGAACACACAGAGTGAAAAGAACCCACAGAGTGAAAAGGCTCCCACAGAGTGAAAAGGCTCCCACATAGTGAAAAGACCTCCCACAGAGTGAAAAGACTACCCACAGAGTAAAAAGACTCCCACAGAGTGAAAAGACCTCCCACAGAGTGAAAAGACTACCCACAGAGTAAAAAGACTCCCACAGAGTGAAAAGACCACCCACAGAATGAAAAGACCACCCACAGAGTGAAAAGGCTCCCACCTTTTGGGGGAAATGTTTGCAAATCACACATCTGATAAAGCATGAATATCCAGAATATATAAAGAACTTCTACAACTCAACAACCAAAAAAAAAAACCTGATTTAAAAACTGAGCAAAGTACCTGAATAGACATTTCTCCAAAGATGATATACAAATGGCCAGTAAGCACATGGGACGATGCTCAGCTTCACTAATCGTCAGGGAAATGCAAACCAAATGAGATACCACTTCACTCTCATTAGGATGGCTATTTAAAAAACACAAAATGACGAGTGTTAGTGAGGATATGGAGAAGTTGGAACTCTTTTTCTTTACTTCTGTGAATGTATAATGGTATAATCACTGAAAAATGGTATGGTGACTCCTCAAAAAATTAAACATAGAATTACCATTTGACTCAGCAATTCCACTTCTGGGTGTAGACCCAAAAGAAGTGAGAGCAGCCTGGCCGGTGTGGCTCGGTGGTTGGGTGTCCACCCAGGCACCGGGAGGTCGCTGGTTTGATTCCCGGTCAGGGCACATGCCCAGGTTGTGGGCCTGATCCCCAGTGGGGGGCATGCAGGAGGCAGCCAGTCGATGTTCTCTCTCATCGATGTTTCTGTCTCTCTCTCCCTCTCCCTTCCTCTCTCTCTAAAAATCAATAAATAAATAAAAAAAAAGTGAGAGCAGAGACCTGAACACCTGTCCGTCCACCCACGGTCATGGCGGCGTTGTCCACAAGCCCCGTGCCCGTCAGCAGGCATGCGCGAGGGCAGGCAGCGTGTTCCTGCAGAGAATGTTATGCAGCCTCAAGAAGGAGTGAAACCTTGATACATGTTATGACAGGGATGGACCTTGAAGACATTCTGTTAAGTAAAGTAAACCAGTCACAAAAGGACTGGCACGTGTGAGGTGCATAGAGTAAGATTCATGGAGACAGAAGGTAGATGGTGGGTGCCAGGGGCTGGGGGGGGGGTGTTGTTTAACAGGGACAGAGTCTCAGTTTGGGAAGAGGACAAGTTCTATGGATGGACGGTGGTGATGGTTACACAACAATGTGAGTTAATGCCACAGAACTATACACTTAAAAAGGGCAAATTTTATGTTCTGTGTATTTAACCACAGTTAAAAAAGAAGAAGAAGAAGAAGCATAGCGCACATACAAAGAGGGAAGTCACTTTAACTGAGGGCCTGGGGAGCCTTCGTGGAGGAGGTGACTGTTCCCTGGCTGGCTGGCTGGGTGGGGTGCAGGGACAGCAGTGCAGGTGGAGAGAGGAATGGAGACAGTTGTCCAGGCCAGGGTGTTCAGAGTGCGCGTGGTCAGCTGCAACAGAAGCGTGGACAGGGCACTGGAGGGGGCACTGCCTGGCCGTGGCCACCTGGGCGGGTCCTGCCTGCACAGTCTCGAAGAGACTGCCCTCACCCTGTAAGGATGGGACTGCTCAGCTCTGTGACATGTGGCCCGACAGAGGACTCCTGTAGACCCAGGAAGGAAAGACATGTCCCAGGACCTTCACTCCGTGTTCACCAGACAGGTGTCCACAAGCCCCTCCCTAAGCCTCAGTCACTGCCCGGGGCCCTGGGAGGCTGGCCCAGACAGCGCCATGCCAACAGCTGGGCTCAGCCTGCTTTCTCGGGAGACAGACATGAACCCAACAATCAGGCACAGCACGTGCTAAGCCAGATGGGGGAAGAGCCCCAGGGAAGGTCGTGGGCCTTGTCACGGAGCCCTCCAGCCCCAGAGACAGAGGTCACTGGGTCCGTGCAACCTGCGTCCTCAGAATGATGGCTTTGTGGTTGGGGTCCCTCCCACCCAGTCACGAGGCAGTGCTGTTCTTCCGACACAGCTGCCTCTCAGTATTTCGTCTCGTTTGACCTTCGGGAAGGACTTTTGCCGTGGCGCGCCTCAGCGTGGGGTGGAGGAGGACCACGGCTTCCGAGGCCCTGCTAGGTTCCCCACAGTTTCCCGCTGTCCTTGCCAGCGGCCTCAGATGGGCACCACTTGCCCGGTGGGTTGGGCTCCACGCCCAGATGTGCATGTTTGGAAAAATTATTCAAGGGCATTGTTTATTGGCGCTGAAAGTGACACGACTGCCCCGTTGCATCCTCAGGAGTTTTAGAACGCCATTTGGAAAATGGACCTGACCTGGGGACAAGTCCCTCTTACCCCTACCCACCCAGACTGCCTGCAGGCCCCGTTTCGCCCTGGCTGTGGTTCTTCCACCATTTAAGAGCAGATCACGTGTTCGTACGTTTAACTATAAAGCAGGTTTTCCGCTGCTGTCCCCTGAACCCAGTGTTTGGATCGCTCCATCGTCCGATCACGCGGTCCTGGGTCCACACGCCTGTTTTATGGTGAACAGTTTGTGCTCACCCTAAAATAAATAAATCAGCCCACTGTGGAGTTGCCTTTTATCACATTCATTTTTCTCTGCCCAGTAAAAAGCCGATGAAAATACATTCTTTGTTACGTGCCATTCGTTTCCAAATGTGCGAGTTTTCAAATGCGTTACAAATGAGAAGAAAAGAAATGGCTGGACTGTTTGTCAAGCTGTCATATTATTTTATTTATCGTCTCCCGTCAATAGGAAAGTCCGGGAGCGGACTGAGATAAAGAGTGGAGGCAGGTGTAAAGATAAAGCTGTGAAAGGGGCAGGCCACTGCACGTCCTCCCTCCTCCTCTCGGGCAGAAACAGGAAGCCCCGAGTCAGCAGGTGCGCAGGCTCTCGGGAGCAGAGCTTTGTGCCGGCTTTGTCCCGAGGGTGCCCAGCCCTGCACACCCCCTCCTGCCTCTCCCTGCGCTCGCACGCCTGGGGGATTAGGGATGGGGTTCTGGCCGACGAGCCATAAAAGATGCGTGTCAGAGAACACTGCTTCCTTAGACGCCTCCACGCAGGACAGATTACCGACCCAGAAATGGGTATGCTCACTCCGCCTGTGCAGGGGCTGGGGAGTAGAAATTAAAGAGCGAGCTTGGGGAGAGCAAAAGGCAGGAGGAACTTTCTATTTAGGGAACAAGGTTTTCCAGTCGGGAGAGGGATTGTGCTCTTTATGTTCATTTTCACGATAAAGTGTGTCTTAAAACAGCCCAGGTTCTGCCTGGAGAAATCACCTCTTGGAGCCCTGGGGATGATCTGCGGCCTTCACACCTTTCGCTGGCGCAGGTTTTAACGAGCAAATGATCACTGCTGTGAGTTCTTGGAGATGTGTTTATTTGGGTGTATCTCAGTCTCTTGAAAACTGTGTACCTGGGGGCTCAGCATCACAGGGTCCGAGCATCACACACGGCTGCCCATGGCGGCAAGAGGCCAGCAGCCCCGGGAGACAGGCACAGACTGCAGGGCTCCCAGTCCCTCTGCCCAGCTGCTCAACGATGCAGAGGAAGACCACAGGCTCGGGGGGCTGCCAAGGAATGATAAAGGGAAACGGCACTGGTTTTCTTCCAGTGAAATATCTCAGCGCTCTGCCCGCCCGTCCCCCAAAAGAGCAGCAGTACCTTGCTATGCCTGGGAGAAGGTCAAGAATCACAAAAGACTGGCCAATCAAACTGCACTTTTTACCGTCAGAAAGCAGGTTGAGAAAGGCCACGGCCAGCCTGTTTGCAGAAACTGAGCTGCAGAACCGAACGAAAGGGCGAGCCGAGTTCTGCACCGCTCTCTGGTTCTGTGGTCCAGGGCGGGCCTCCGTGGGCGAGGTCGGGACGTGTGCTCATGCACAGCTCTGGGTCCTCAGCAGCTGTCCCACTAGGTAAGCTCAGAGTCCTCTTCGAAGATGGAGCAGTAGCAGCCCCGACTCTGGGAGTCCTGCCCAATGGGGAAAGCGGCTGCTCTTTCCTTCACCTGGGCAGCTCTCTCCGCCTTCCCCTGGTCTGAGCCCTGTCATCGCGGGGCCTGCGGACACTGAGCCTGCCTCGGAAGTCCGTGCTGCCTGGGCTGTGTCCCGGCCTGTCTTCCTTCTTCATGCTCAGAGTGGTCCCGCTGTGCCCTGGTACTGCAGTCACCACGCCTGCCCTGCGGCCCAGCCAGCGCCCTGCGCGGCACCTCAGACCGTGGGCTCCCCTCTCCTCCACCCTGACACGCCACACCGTCACCCCAACTCCGCTGTTGCTCCTAAGTCTTCACCCTTGTGAGTAGCTCCGCCGTCCACCCAACCACTCACGCCAGGAACCCGGGGAGAGGCTGTCCACAGCCCCAGCCCCAGACTCCCCATTCCTCCCACCCCTCCCCTGTCTTCACCTTCCCGCGTTCTGTGGCCGGCTCCTGCCTGGCCCCTTGGTCTCAAGTCTCCTTCGGGTTGACCCGCTGGGGCAGTCCGAGGCCTGATCACAGCCACCTCCTCACAGCCCTTCTGTGGCTCCGAGTTCCTTACTGGGCAGGTGCGGGCGCACGGCCCGCCTACCTCACAGTCTCCTCTGTGGCCCTGCCCACTCCTGTGCCCCCCCACCAGCAGGAACTGCGTGCAGTTTTCCATACAAGCCACACCAGTGTCCACCTTCTTGTGTGTCTGTTTTTAAAATGCTTTTCCTCCTTGTCTGTTGGGTAAATACCTACCTGTCTTGAGGACCTGGCTCAGGCCTCCCGGTCCTGCCTGCTCCCTCGAGCCCCACAGCAGAGCTGTGTCCCAGAGCCACGAGGCCAGGTTTCCTTCCTCACTTCCTGCAGGTCTCGGCCCACCACCTCCCGCCCCTCCTGTGTCCCTAACTCTCCGGTCACCATTGCACGTGCTGTCCACCTACAGCGCCGTGCCTGAGCGCAGCGAAGGGCTGTTCTCCCCCCGGTTATCCACTCGATCCCACAGCTTCGTGGCTCAGGTGCACTCTGAGCCTTTGTTTTCCTGTGGGAGAGATTCACTCGTCTTGAAATGCGCTTTTCAATTAAGTGCAACCTGGGCAGATTCTCCTGCTCAGCCGCGTCACCAGTTACGCGGTGGGTGTGGGGAACTGGAGGAGGACTCGGCCAAATTCCTCCGCCGGGGTCATTCTCACAACTGCAGGGAGGGCTCGAGGAAGCCTTTGCCTCCCTCCTGGGAAGCTGCCTGGGCCCGTGTGTTGCTGAGCTCCGCAGGCCTCTCTGCTGATTGGAGTCTTCACCCTTCCGAAACCAGCCTGGGAAACGTTCGGGGGAAAAGCCACAGTCAGTTCTCAGTTAAGGAAACGCTTGGGGTGAAGCGTGTTCTACTTCATTTTGTTTCCGGTTAACTGAGCACCAGCCACGTTTTTATGAGGAAGAAACAACATGATGGGAAAGAAAGATGAACTTTGAATGAAGACATTCCTTTATTTAAACCTTTCTCACCATTTGAAGTCATGTGACTTTGGGCCTCAGTTTGCTTAGAAATAATAGATATCTTAGCGCGTGGTTAGATTAAATGGGGTGACATTTGTCTAGTGCTGTGTGGCGCTTGGTAAACACAGTTCCCATCCCTCTCCCCATTTTCTTTTCCTTCTTCTTGGACATAATTCTCAATACATTGACATTTGGAATTTTAAAACTGTTTTTAATGTAGAACATTGAGGGAGAGAGTAATATTTCTGGTGGAGGTAGTAGGAACTCATTACTGCAGAGAAAAAATAAGCAATCATTAAGATTTGTTGAGTGCTCATCATATCGTAAATTCTACAGGAGCAGCAGAAATAAAGAGCTGGTTTTCTTCGTTTAAGAGTTCCCCCGTATTCTCCCGCGCCTTTCTTCCACAAAGGGAACGTGGGGACAGACTGGCGGAGAAGTCGGCGAGGCGGGTTGAGAACGCATGCCCATGATCTCGGCTCCCTTAGAAAAGCAAAACCTCCGAGAACAGTAAAGGAGGCCGAGCCTCAGGCCCACAGGACAGAGGAAGGGCTATGGCGAGGCAGAGGGGAAGCCCGTGTGGGGAAAGCAGCTCTTGGCTGGAGGGGGTGGCTGGGGAGAAGGTCTCAGCATGGGGACGCCTGCTCTGACGAGGTCACAGAGGGGCTAGTTTTGACTTAGAGCTAAAACCGGGGGTAACTAATAGTGTGAAGAGGAACTGCTTCCTGCCCCCTGCTGTATGCAGAGTAGCATCGAAATGAACAGACGGACAGACAGGTAGGGACGCCCTCCAGTGAGCATGAATGGCCCGAGGAAAGGGCCCGGCACCCTGGGGTTCAGGTCCCTCCAGATCAAAGTTGCTAGTTGACAAACCAGAGGTCCACGGCAGGGCGGGATGCGGTTCATTTTAAGCCTCTCTGTACTTTGCTTTGGTCCATGTGCCGATGCGACTTCGGCTGCGTTTGGAAACCGTTTTTGCAAAGGAGGGCGCACCCGCAGCGTGCTCTTTGATGAGCGCCGTCCCTGCTGTTGGAGGTGGTGCCAAGCTCGCGGTCCCACAGACAACGCCCAGGCTCCGCTCTGGCGGAGCTAGTTCCCCTATGTCAAGGTCACCTTCCCAGCGACCCTCTTTGGGAACTGTGGCATTTCCATCAGCTGCTCACCTGCTTCTCTGACGTGTCACATGCGGCTCTCGCGTTGCCGGGAGGAGCCCAGGTGTGGGTGGGGAGGCCCGGGTCTGAGAACAGACTGACGTGGACCAGTCCCAAGTTCAGCCAGCCGCTCCTCTCGCCCATGGACCCATGGGGCACGTGTGCATTGAAATAGCATACTTATATTGCTGAAAGTGGGGTGCAAAGACAGTTCCTGTTCTGTAGGGGTCACAGTGGAGGACCCCATCTTTCCATCGCCGTGGCTGAATCCCTGCCGGACCGGCCGGCACCGCGTTCTGTCCCGCGTGTCCCTGAGGGGCTGTAACTCGGCCTTGGTGCTTCTTGGTCTCGTGCAGTTCGTCGGGTCAGCTGACCAGCCGGGGACCGTCCTCCGGGGCAGGAGCAAGTGCTGAGCACGGGCTCCTCTTCTGCGCTGCAGCTGAGCAGTGATCAACGCCAAATTAGTGCCGAGCTCAGCGACCTCGTCGCGTCCGCCGCTGCTTCCCCTCCCGTCACAGAGCTGTTTCAAATAGCGGCTTCTCAGGTCATTTCTCCTCACCAGCAACTTTCACAGGTGACAGGCAGGCTGTTAATCTGATTGGCATTCAGCTCTCGTCCTTCATCCCATCATGACTGTGTCTACGGTGACACGTCCTCAAGTACGATCATGGAGACAGTCCCAAGAAGACCTGCCGAGCAGCCCTGGGGGTCGGGAAGGCAGGCAGCTCTCCGGGACCCCTGCGGATGCGCGAAACTCGGCTTCACATCCGTGTGATCAGTGTACAGACTTTTACACAATTAATTTGCTGGCTCTGTTCATCCATGGCCCTGACCCCGCGGCCACCCTGCCGGCCAGCACCCCTCATTTGTCCGAGTCCGACGCTCAGCCCGGCCGTGGGTCTGCTCAGCGTGAAGTGCTACATGAAACATGTTTGCGTCTGCAGTGGTTTAGATTTATTTTTATTTCCAGGCTCCCATCTCTACCCTTAAATTGAACCTCCTATTCTAGAAATGTTTGATCAGTCTTCATTTTCCTAAATAAATAGCAGTGGAGTATATACTGTGGGTAGTTTAATTTTGATATTACGTGTATTTTAGAGAAAAGTGGCAAAAATGTGTCCTTCTTTTCTCCCTTGTCACCAGAAGTATGAGCTGAGTTGCTTATCGTTTGATACTCACAAGACAGAGATGACCCGGGATACTCGCTTTCGGGAAAGAAGGGCTCGGACGTGCGCCAAGGGAGCCGAACACTCGGTCACTGAGTGGGTTTGCATCAGGGCCCGCGTGAGAAAGCCGGCCACTTCCTCACGACATGCGTGCCTAGCAGAGTGCCTGGCGCCGGACGTATTTGTAGAATTGAACAGATTTTAATATCGGGTAGACTAGATAACTCAATGAGCAACATCTTAAATCAATTTTAAAAAGAATAAAGTCAGCAGGCATTGTGGAGAATGCTCAGTAGTCTAACGCCTAGATCTGCGAGGTGCACTCAGCCCCCGGACTCCTAGATGGGAGACACATGTAAGGTTCTGGGCTGTGAATCCCCCCACAGGCTCTGAGCGCTGGCAAAGGCCAGGGATGGGGCCCCCCTGGAGGTCCCCTCATAAAGGTGGCTTGCAGTGGGTCGTGAAATGCCGGGTGTCCCAGAGCAGCCCCACAGGCTCTCTCCTTCGTCATCTCCAGCCCTCACACCTCTGTACTCAGGAGCGTTCTATGCCTTGTGCTTTGTCTGCCGCAGGGGACGTCGGCGCACCCAGAACCATGGCCCCTGTCATCGTGATCCCCCCGGGCAACAGAAGCGTGGTGGCTGGGTCCAGCGAGGTCACCTTGGAGTGCATAGCGAACGCCAGGTAAGCGGCTGGTCTGCACGCAGGCACTTGTCCGTCATGACCGCGACGAGACTCCTCGCCAGTGGAGTGAGCTCCTGGCCGCGGCCTCCTCTGAGAGCCTGGCTGAGGCTGGAGAGGCTGTCCTCTAGTCCCAGGTGTTCTCGCTCCGGAACGGAGTTCCTGTGACCCTGGCGCCATGTGGCCGTTCCCCCCCACCCCAGGACTCGCCGTGCCGAGGGCCGGGAGTCGTTATCGCGGCCCTCTGCCCGCTTCACAGCCCTCATCCCTGACACCCTCGCTCCCCTAGGCCCCTCGAGGAGCTGAGTGTGAGCTGGAAGAGGAACGGGGTGACCGTCACCAGTGGGCTCCGCAGCTTCGGGCGGCGCCTCACCATCAGCAGCCCGACCACCTCGGACACCGGGGAGTACGTCTGCGAGGCGGCGCTGGCGGGGAGCGCCTCCGAACCGGCCCGCGCAGAAGCCTTCCTCTCCATCACAGGTACGCGCAGCCCGGAGCCCGCCCCTCGGCCCGCGGCCCCAGGGCACCTCCCCGGAAAAGAGTAGCACCTGCCTCTCGCCAGCTTCACTTCGACCCAGCACGAGGCGGTGACGTTCACTTTATCTCCCAAATTCACCCCCGTTTCCTTTTCCAGTAACGTCATGAAATCCAAAGAGTGGATGTTCTGAATGCATCCGGGGTCAAGTTGGGGCCCCGGGAGGGGAGGCCTTGTCGTAGGGTTCCCCCCACCACCCGTGCTGCCCCACGCTGCCGAGCTCTTCTGTGGCGCTCACTGGCTGTGTGGTCAGTGTCCGAGATTGTTCTACTTCTGTAATTGTTGACCCAGAAGAAAGTTACAAGGTGTTTGTTTGATGTTACTTTCCATTAAATTAAAAATGAGAACAGAGCCCTGGCCAGTTTGGCTCAGTGATTAGAGCATTAGCCAGTAGACCAAAAAGTCTCGGGTTCAATTCCGATGAAGGGCATGTACCTCGGTTGCAGTTTAGTCCCTGGCCCTGGTCAGGGTCGTACAGGAAGCAACAAGTCGATGTGTCCCTCTCACGTCGATGTTTCTCTCTCTCTCCCTCTCCCCCTCCCTCCCTCCCTCCCTGCCTTCCTCCCTCCCTCCCTCCCTCCCACTCTATCTGAAAATCAATGGAAAAATATCCTCGGGTGAAGATTAAAAGTAATAATAATGAAAAAAATGAGACCAGAGGCGCTCCCTGGAACATGAGCCAAGTATCACTCCTGGACCCAGGAGAACAAGAGGGAAAAATTAGGCCTCGGGTCGCTCTGAATGCTGGAGGATATCGGGGTTCGGGAACTGGGCTTGTACCAAGGCGAGGGGAGCCTCGTGTACGTTCAGATTGTGACCCAGTGACATGAGACCACGAAGGGAGGGCCTGCACATCCCCCATTGATTCAGCTCCTGCACTGCGTTATTCCTACGTGGCCACGATCACTGTCGCAGTGACCTGTCCACAGAGCGTGGCCACTGCAGATAAGTGGTGCCTTCACGGCCTGCTCCAGGGAAGGGCGTCCCTGCCTCTTCCCTCCTCTTCGGCACGAAGGGCAGGGGCGACCAGGAGAGATGGAATACGCAGGAAGCCCTCGGAGAGCCGCAGTCCTCGCGTGATCTGTGTCGCCGTTTGCCACTTTGCAAACCAAGGCAAAATAAAAGCTTGTCTTTTCATACAAAATTAGTGAGAGGATCAAATGCTGCCTAAGAGGCCGCTGGCCTGGGGGTGTCCCTGTCTTTTCATCACTAGGAAATGGCTCTGCGGCCTGAAAGTGACCGCCGCACACCTGCCACGCAGACCGCCGTGTCTGCCTTCTGAAGGACACATGCGAGTCTTAAACGTGCCCGAGAAAGCAGGCTTGGCATGGCAGATGGTTGTGGTGCCACGAGGGACCTGAGCTGGTCCCCCGTGCCCTCCTCGTCCCTCCTCCGCAGCCACGTGAACACCACACCCACGCCTGCGAAGACTTTCTCATCAGCTGATCTGTAGATCTCATCACAGTAGATCGAGCCAACATTAAAATCTGGGCGCTGTTGCCCTGGCCAGTTTGGCTCAGCGGTTAGAGCTTCGGCCCGCGGACCGGAGAGTCCCAGGTTCGGTTCCCGCTAGGGGCACGTACCTCGGTTGCAGTTTGTCCCCGGCCTGGTTGGGGTCATGTGGGTGGCAACCGGTCGATGTGTCTCTCTCACATCGATGTTTCTCTCTCTCTCTTCCCCCTTCTCTCCTTCCTGCTCTGTCTGAAGATAAATGCAAAAAATGTCCTGGGTGAGGATAAAAAAAAAAAAAATCTGTGCGGTGTAAGCCTCCAGTAGACAGGACGACCTTGTGTTCAAACCGCGTAAAGTAACTCAAACAGAACTTCATCTCCTTGTCAGCTGGAATGTTTGTTTCCATCATAACCCCTTTAACAGCAGTTAAGTCTGTTCTGTGAACGTCTGCTTTGCGTTTGCGTCTGGATTCCCAGGCAGGCTGCCGGCCTCCTCCAGAGGTGCCCCCGCTCTTAAAGGCACAGAGCACCCTTGGCTTCCTCGGGCTGTCGATTTAAATCCCTTTTATTCATAAGAATTTGCTGTGACAGGTGGGATTTTGTGGTTGAGTCATCCTGGAAAAGCCCGGAGGAGCCCCTGTCAATTCAGGGAGATTTGGGAGATGATCACCCCAAGCCCAGCAGCCTCAGAGCGGGGGTCCTCGGAAACGTTACCAGCTTCACGGGGCTGTCACCGGGAGCCGTGGAAAGAGCTCTCGTGAACGTGAGGTGGAAGAAAGCAGAGACAAATTGGCTTCCCATTACGTTTGCTTCACACTGATGAGACCAGACAGACGCACATGGCTGTTTACCCCGCCTGTCAGCTCCCCGCCTTGCTGCTGGATCCCCGTGGTGCGCACAGGGGCGCTGGGGTCGGACGCGGGCACCGTCACCATCGTGCCTGCTGCAGGCCTGCGGGCCCACCACTGGGCAGCGCCAGCCTCGGGCCTGGCCTTCACGTGGCCTCCTGACCCCCTCCGTGTCCTGCTGCTGCTTCACTGCTCTGGTCCTGGCCTGACCCCACCCTCTCGGAGGTGCCCTGTGGTGCCCGGGTGCAGCCCAGGGCCCCCGCGTGGCAGGGGCGTCACCCGGAGGCTGTTCTGCGCTGGCTTCCGGCGTTTTCCCAGGTGGGAGCTGCCTCGTGCTCTTTGTCAGCTGCCCCCCGCCCCCCACAGGTGTTCCCATCACCTCACGTAGCTGCTGGCGGCAGACCATGTCTTAGTCTGCTTCTGGGCGATGCCACCCCAAGACTGTGACTTGAGCCCCTTCGAGTGCCAGTGCCTGGATGGTTGGCTTTCCGCCTGGACCCTCCTCACCTGGTCAGGGAGTGCATGCCCTCAAGACTCCTCCCAAATGTCGCCGCTTGCTGCCGTGAATCTCAGCTGCCCTCCTTGGCGTGTGACACGGCGGGTCGGCGATGCGCGGTGTGTGACGGCACGAGATCTGGAGACGGCTGGGTCCGCGTTCCCACCGCACCAGCCACCGCCTGCACCAGGCCTCTGCCTCTGGCCTCAGTTTCCACACCTGCGAAACAGAGGTGATGGCTGTGCTCGTGGTGTGAGGAGGAAGTGGGGTGTGGGTCCCACGAGCACGGGAACGGCAGCTCTGTTAGCTGCTGGTAGGACTCGGCGTCTTTACCAGCAAGCAGGCACGTGGCACGCACTTCCACACCTGCTGTCTCTGAGCCGGACGCGCTGCACAGGCCGTGGAAGCGTTTCCCTCTCGGGGACAGACAGAGCCGTGCTGCCTCTTCCCAGCACCTGCAGCGTCCTGGCGTCCGTGAGACGCAGGGCGCACGGCGTCTGGCGGGCGGCGGTGCTGAGGGCACGCTCGTCCATCCCTGCGCAGGTGTGCGTCCTGGCTCGCCCCTCGCTCCGCTGAGAAACTCGAGTCGGTGAGAGTGCCTGTCGGCGACAGCTGTCTCCGTATGTCTCAAACCACCCACTTTTCTGTAACACCTCACTGCGTCGTCTCGGCTGGTGTCAGTGGCCCAGTGAGGAGGAGTCTGTAGCTGTACTGTACGGTCCTCTAGAACTGAGACCGAGCGCCTCTCACATGTCCGCGTCCCACAGGAAATGCCTCCCTCCCTCCCGCCTTTCCTTTCTCCTTCCCTCCACCTACCACAGGATTGGGTAGTCTGCATCTTAGACATGGCGCTAGGTGTGGGCCTGGCACCACCCACCGGCCCGTGTACACTGGGGCTCCAACGGCAGAGCGGCCAGGCCCCTGGCGCCATCTGGAGGGCGCCTGCCAGCGCCTGCTGAGTGCTGCCTCTCCAGTGCGGAGGTGTTGGCACTGGGCACGAGGAAGGCCGGGATGGCATGGGCCGGTGCGGTGTGGTGCTCTCGCCCTGCTCCGGAAAGTTTCCGGTGGTGCAAGCAGAGTGGGCGTGGAGCTGCCCGAGGCCCTGCAAGGCCCCCAGAGCTCGGATCAGGCTCGTCCGGTTTCCCTCACCACTGACCCCTCATGAGAACCTACCTCAGCAGGAGCTCGAGGCTTTCCCTCTATCCCAGCTCCTCCGACGTCTAGTCAGCCAGGAGGAGCAGTGCGGGGACACCAGCACGCTCACCGAGAACAGACTGTGCGCAGGGAAGACGGGCGGCAGGGAGCCTGGACAAACAGAGGGACCGGAGCAGCACCCTGCTCCCTGGCACCAGGTCCCTGCTTCATCTCGAGTCCTTTGAGCTGGCCTGCCAGTCTGCATTCAGACGCAAGTCACCCAGACATCATTGGGTGTTTGCCTCACACAAATGTAACTTTTGTTTTAGAAAGAGTTCTGTAATAGCTCCATTTTCTGGGCTCCATTCAGTCATAAGTTCCCACGCAGGTAAGTTCTATAGCTGTGTTAGGATACCAGTGATTAACTTGGGTGCTTCTAATACAGGTCACATGTAGAAACAATTTAAAAAGGCATCTTAAGTTTTCCTTAAACCTCTGTGAATGCGTTAAAAGGCAGGTCTTCTGTGTGTATCTCCCTGACCCAGTGTGGAAGCCCTTCTCCCGGGTATGCCAGGGGAGCCTCTGCCACCCCCATCTGCCGAGTGGGGCCAGGTGCCCCACACCGCCACGTCAGCAGTCATTCTGCCAACTGTGCCTTCCTTGTGCAGGACTGGCTTCCACGCGAGAAGCCCTGAGGCTGGGACCATGGCCGCTTCTTCACGCCACAGGTCCCAAGTGCACCTGCAGCCCCAGAGCTGCACGCTCGCTCCGCCCAGGCCAGCTTCATCGCTGTGCAGAGTGACCAGCTAGGTTCCTCCCTGGCACCGGGGGCCTCCGTGGGCATTGCCGAGTGAGAAAGAGCACAGGACACGGGCCATCGTGCCAGACGGCATCCGTCATCAATACCCTGGGAACTGTCTGGTCCTGTGGACGTTGAACATTTACATGGATGGATTTTCATCATCAAAGTGTAACTTATCTTGAATGAATCACAAGGGCATTATGCTGAGTGAAGAAAGCCAACTCCCAAGGTCATCCACTGTGTGATTCCATTTATATAACATTCTTGAAATGACAATGATAGAGATGGAGCCGACGCGTGGCGGCCAGAGATTGGGGAAGGCGCGGTTACAGAGAGGGGCATGGTGGGGGCTTGTGGTGGACACCCAGACCGACTCGGGGGATGGCACTGTGTAGAACTGAATGCGTACACACACACACACACACACACACACACACACGACTGCCAGCGAACTGGGGGATGGGAATGCAGTACTCTGCCTCTTTTCATGTCATCATCTCCACTGTGCTTTCCTACCGTAGTTTTACAAGATGTTGCCATTGAAGGAAACTGAGTGAAAGATACATAGTATCCTTATCCACCATCTCCTACAACTGCCTGGGGTCCATGCAATTAACTGAACTAAAATGTTTCCCTTAGGAAAGGAAAACTATAATTAATCAGGCAAATGTTGATGTTGTGACTTAATTGCCCCCATCCCTGTAATCAGGTGGTGGCGTTCAGTGGTGACTGGGCACGGCCTGCTTACAGGCCCGTGGCGGGATGCAGCCATGTAGAGCAGAAATACTGCCGCTGTCGTGGTTCCTGAGGAACGTGAATATACGAGAGCACGGCGAAGACCAGCCTGCAGAGAAGGACGTTCAGTCTTCTTCAGGCCTGGGCTGCACGCACAGAACAGGGCGGAGATCCCGCCTCCGTCTCGCGGACGCGCAGCCACACTGGGTCATTCCGGCAGACTCTGCTCGCGTGGCCCAGGTCATTGCCAAATCGATACCCAACTTCGCCTCCACTGAGGAACCTTCGGCCTCTTCTCCCGAATCATTGCTCTGAAACGCTGAGTGTCCATTCCTCTTTTCCCCGCTGAGGCTCTACCTGTTTTAAGGACACAGCCGATGCAGGAGAGCTGTGGTGTCCGCATTCCACACCGGCACCGGGAACACGGCCCTCTGCAGACAGTGCCCAGAAACTAATCACCGCACAGAAGGCCGGTACAACTGCCTTTTGTTGTCGTAATCGCGAAATCACCGCCACCTTAACGCTCCACGAGCCTGGCCGTGCCACTGCTGCAGTCTGCTGAAGACGCTGCGAGAGATGTCGCAGTTTCCTCTCCGAGGGAACTCATTGTTTAATGCAACCACTATTTCTGTGCTGTCGTTGAATAGGCGGGCGGAGTATTCAGAGATGTGCGAGTGGTTAAGAGTTTGCTACTCAAGACGGATGAGAGGCCCTTTTTCTTTTTGCCCTTCGCTATTATTTTGCGTTGCAGTGGAGTATTAAATCTATATTTTGGAGAAGGAGAACTGCTAAGACTTGAAAATATGTTAATAGACTGCACTGTGCCCTGGCGTAGGCCAGGCTCTGACACGTCAGTATGCCTCAAGAGTTGGTGTCGGGTTTAGATGCTGATGTAAACAAGCCAGGGAGATACTGTGCTGTAAATTCCAACCTTTAGGAACCTCTTGGGACAGTCCTTCTGAAATCTGAATGAAGTTATTCCACGATTCAAACCCATGAGCTGAAAAGTAGCCATTGCCCTGGGTAGTGATGTGCTTCCCGAGACCCAGGAACATACGCTGCCCCCGGCCCTGCTCACTGAGTTCCGAGCTTGTGCACAGAGTAACGGGTGACGTTTCCAAAAACAGTTTTGAAAAGGAGTTCAGACTCTTCAGGCTGTGGGGTCTCCTGAAATACACCTCCCTTGCTTAGCAGCTCTCTCTGTTTCCTTGTTTAAAGAGCCGCCGTACTTCACCGCTGTGCCCGAGAGTCGGATCCTGGTGGAAGTGGAGGACACGGTGGACATGGCGTGTGAAGCCATGGGTGAGTGACGGGGCTGCTGAGAGCGGCCCTGACTGACGGGGAGGGAGGCCACGGCATCTCCGCAGGCTTGTCGTCGTCAGGGACGTGCTGAGTGTGACGGTGAGAACAGGGACTTGGAGCAGAGTTGAGCGCAGTCACTGCATGTGGCCTTGGGAAGGAATTTGACCTTGCTGCCTCACCTGCAAGCAGGGATGATGATACTCACCCACGGGAGCACAAGGCGGCCTCGGCGGAGGCTTGTCTTCTCCCTCCCTTCAAATGCTCCGATTTCACAAGGGGCGGGCCCGAGACTCAGGGCGGGAAGTTCCTTCTCATCCACGAGGTGACTGGGACCCGCAACCCTCTCCGCTCTGTAGACAGAGAGGTGGTTTTAAGTTCTTTGAACAGGAACTCTGTCTGGTTCTCTGCCTCTTCAGCTTTGGGCCGGCTCTTGCTGTGTCCTTCAGGCAGTCCCAGCCCCACCCCGTGACGTGATTACTCGCTGTCCACTGTCTCCACCACACACCCAGTGGCACAAGAGTCACACTAACCCCTGCAGAGACAGGCTCCTCAGGCACTTCCACGAACAAAAGCTATGTCAGTGCTGGGAGACTGTCCGGAAATGACAAGGTCCTTGTTTTATGTTAACATCTGTCCGTCTTAGGCGGTATTTTCTTCTAAGCACTTGGAGGTCAGGATTCCTAACAGTTTTGTGAATCTTCGAAATGGCTCCATGGAGAGTCTAGTTCCTCGCTGCACATAGACGTCCACACAGCCAGGGAACGCAGAGCCAGCCATGTCCTCGAGGCGCAGGGCCAGCATGGGCCGTGAGTGGATTCTTCCTGCAAAGTCTCCACCAGTTCTGGCACAGAGGAGTTGTCCTTAGTCCGGGCAGGTAACCCACCCAGGGCCACAGAGACAGTCCAAACCCAAATGCATCAACTCCCAAAGCGAGGGCTTCGGCCAAGGCACCAGGACTCCCTGGGGGCTGGACCCTGGGACACAGGACGAATACCGCTAAGAGCGTGTCATTTCATTTCTGAAAAGGGTGGAGCTGTCACTCTGCACAGTGCTGGTGGTGAATGTGTGTCGGCCGCACGTCCCCCTCCCTGTCCACTGCGCTGTGTGCGACAACCGCTCCTGCCCGAGCAGCTCTGTTCTGAGCCCTGGTCTGCCCACGGAGGCCGGGGTGCACAGCCTGCTCGTCCCCACCCCTCTGTTCCCGCTCCCTAGGACAGCCAGGGCAGGGCGGAGAAAGGGTGAAGAGTTACGTGAATTTCTTTTTTAGAGAGAGAGAGGGAGGAAACATCAATTTGTTCCACTCATTCATGTGTTCATGGGTTGATTCTTGTATGTGCCCTGACCGGGGGTCGAACCCACAACCTTGGCGTATCGGGACGGCGCTGTAGTCAGCTGAGCAACCTGGCCAGGGCCACAGGAGCACACATCTTACGTGGAAATGTTTCCCTTGCTGTGGGCACCCTGTTCCTGCTCTGCAGCCGTCCAGCGGCTGTGCCTGCGGTTCTGCTGTGACGGGATCGCCCCACAGAGAAGCCCTCCTCGTCCCCTGCGCCAACAATCATTTCTCACCAAGTGACAACCTTAAGCTCTCCCCTTGACAAGACAATGTTCTTTTTACACGATTTCTGTGGGTGAGCGGCTTGTTAAGTACAGACGTATAAACATAATTGAACAGGTTCTCCGCGTGGCGTTGCCATCATATAATTTACTGCTTACTTTTAATTCTGACAACGCAGCGATTGCGGCATGCAAAGTGGTTCTTGCTGATGAGCGCTACATCTCGGAGTTGCTGTTAGGAGATTTCACACGAACTGGTTATGCTTTTACCTTGAAATGGAGTTTTTTTAATTTCCTGATTTAATAAAAAGTGACAGGAAACATAATTAAGGCAAAGAACAGAATCTGCGAATACATTATCTTGAAATATTCCACGACATTAACTTTATTTATTAAGAGGAGACATCTTTCATACACAGCATCTTAAATCAAGGGGTTTTCGGTGTGCTTCCCAGCATGCATCTTGTGGAGACGTGTTTTCTCTAAGCTAACTTTACACCTAGGGAAACCGAGGCACAGGCCATCTGAGATGCAGAAATAAGCCTTGCTGTGTCCACATTTCCCCACGGGCCCACGGCATGCGCTGTGCCCACCGGGGTTCAGAACTGCGGTCTGGGGAGCTCAGGTCCGCTTCTGTGGGCAGCTTCTTCAGACTCCCCAGTGTCCCTCGTGGGTGGCCTCGGGAGGGTTCGGGGCAGAGTCCCGAGGAAGCTGGCCTCCCCTGTTGCTCGTCACCTGAGCCGCTGGAAGAGCCACCCAGAGCAGGAGCACGGCGCCTCCCTGGCCAGGGCTCGCCCGGTGCAGCGAGGCCACCAGGGCACAGTGCATGCCTGTGTCCTCACCGGGGCTGTGTGTGCCAGCCACAGCAGCTGGGCAAGGGCAGCAGTGGCCCGAGTCCCTTCCTTCCCAGCCCCGGTCTGCCCCGGGAGCTTGTCCGTGGTCCCCTGCACGTACCCCTCCCTCAGGGCGAGCTGGCCCCAGGCGCAGCTCCTGGTCGCTGTGATGAGGAAGGGGCGCCCAGGTGTGGCAGCCATGCATTTGGTCTCAGTCCGACCCTCTTGTCCTCTTGGTCTAAGCCTTGGCCACGCTCTCAGCCACGTGCACGCATGGAGTTCGAGGACAGAACCGTCCCACAGCCCCTCCTTGTCGTCTGCTGTGCTCACATCTGTCTCGGGGGCCCGGGCAGTATTCCTACATCCTCACTGCCATGTGTCACCTGGACCTTCACCCAGCTGCATCTCGCGTGCTCATTCCCGGACCCGCTCAGATCGGCGGTCCCCACCTCCCTAGAGGGAAGGTGCTGCGGCGGCAGTCATTGTGGCTGTTGTCAGTCGTGACCAACAGTGACCCCATCCAGGGAGTGCCCCGTGTGCTAGGCACCAGGGTTTACGTAGACGGACAAGCTGCTCCCTCACAGCAGCCCTTGTGGCTGTGAGGCCCACCTCCTGTCCCCGTGGGAGGAAGCAGCTGGGTGCTCTGCCCTCACGGCTCGGACCTGGGAGCTGGCCCCTCCTGTCTCCTGCCCTGGTGAGCGTCCCCCAGTGGCAGAATCCGGCACTGAGAGCGGGGGGACCTTCACCCCCACCCCGTCTGCCTGAAAGTCAACCCCAGCGGACTCGCTCTGTCGCGGCTGGGCATTCGCTCCGGCCATCCTGATGCCACTCTGGGTCCACTGCTTCATATCAGAGAATACTTGAAACGCCGATTAAAATGTTGCCGTTCACTCCTCGTGTAAGAGATTCCTGAAATCTAATTTGTAACGCCCAGTTATCCCCACTCCCATGCAGGGGCCCCTCTTCCCCAGCTGCAGTGGTTCAAGGACGCCGTGCCCGTCAGCCAGCTCCAGAACCCCCGGTACCGACTGCTGCCGGCTGGGGGCCTGCGCATCCAGGAGCTGCGTCCGGAGGACTCCGGGGTCTTCCAGTGCTTCGCCAGCAACGAAGGCGGCGAGGTGCAGACCTGCGCCTACCTGGGCGTCACCAGTGAGTACTGGCGTCTGGCGGCACAGCTTCCCGACCTTTGCCCCCACGGCACCACACACTCAGAAAGGGGTCACATCTGTCCAGCCCTCTTAGTTAAGTGAACAGGGCGCGGTGTCCCAAGGTGACCGCAGCACAGCTGACCCACTCGTTACCTCTGCTGACGCCCACAGCGAGAGCACAGCTGCCCAGCGCGGACCTCCCTGCTCTCGGCAGGTGTCGGAGGTCCCAGCACCCCAGCCTCCTCTGGACCAAGAAGTAGGAAAACCCCATCTTTCTGGACATTAAGCAAACAGCTCGTTTCTAATATTTTCCTTTTGATGACTTTTCCATTTTTTAAATATTCTCTATTGTAGTTTTATTGAACGATTATAGTTCTTTCGTGAGTTTCTTTTAGCACCCCATTAACAGAAATACTTGGGCACTTTGGAAAATAAAAGAACGGCAAAGGTTTTCATTTTATCTGGTTCTCTTCTTAATTTCCCACAGTTGTAATATTGTTCTTCTAAAATGAAGGAGAATTTCGTCATACTCGGGTTTCTCTTCCCATCGTATAAATCTTTCACCTTTTAAAACCAAGTGGAATTTCATGATTATGGAATTACACCGCTCATGTTTGCCCTTTTGGAAGAAAAATGCTCGTCTCCTCAGGTGTGAGAGTCTTGAGAAAGCGATCAATGTCTGTGTGGGCTGCCGATGGCGCTTGCCAGCCAGAGCTCACAAAGAGACGGACGGGGTATTGAAAGATCCATGCACACATTCTAGGAAACGGGGTTACTTCCTGAGCCCTGCCCAGGGGTCAAGTTTATCGTCCAGTTTGGAGCGTAGGAAATCAATATCGCTTCAAACAGTAGAAATAATATTAGGTACTTAGCCGGAAACCGAGTTTTGATCAATTAGAATTATCTAAAGTATACCTTGCCGTGGGGAGCCAGGGTGTTACTGGGCAGGGATTGGCAGACTGTTTCAGTGAAAGGGCAGGTGCTAAATATTTTCAGCTTTCAGGGACCTGGTCTCTGTCACAGCAACTCAGCTCTGCTGCAGCGTGGAGACAGCAGCTCAGACAGCACAGGGTGCGTGGGCGTGGCTGTGTTCCAATAAAGCTTTATTGACAGAAGCAGCACAGACATTACAAAGTGAGTGGGCGTGGCTGTGTTCCAGTAAAGCTTTATTGACAGAAGCAGTGTAGACAAGCCCAGGGGTTGTGGAGTCTGCCTTTTTCTCTAGTGAGGGACTTGGGAAGTGCTTTATTGAATTTCCCAGCCTCAGTGTTATTGTCAAAATGGACCCAACCCAGCCCGGTTCACAAGGTTCTTGTGAGGATCAGACTGGAAATTCAAATGAAAGTGCTACTTAAGCTGGTTACCATGACAACTGGAGAGTGAACAGATAAATAAATGATTATGATTTGTAAGTGCAGGGTGTAGCAAAATGGACTTTTTTTTTTTTTTTTCAAATTAAAGCACCTTTAAAGGAATGAAAACACAGTGTAGAACAATCGATATCTATTTGTTCGTTGAACAAACACATGGAGCAGGTGTGCCAGTCCCCCGGGTCGATCAGGCTTGGGGACAGAGCCCTGAGGAGGAGGGGCAGGGTCCTCCTGCTTCCAGGACGGGGTCGTGGGCGGCGCACAGTCAAGGATGAGATAATGCAGAGCGATGAGAGCTGTGAAGACGCTAGAACAGGCCGGGCCTGGGGACCGGGGAGGTTTCTCCGGTGGGAGCTGAGGCCAGGATCTGGAGGTAAAGAGGAGCCTGTTGTGAGAGGCTGGGGGACTGCGTGTTGTGGGGTGGGGAGGGGTGCGGAGCTTCTGACAGGGCATGCCAGGCAGGTGCGTGTGCGGAAGGAAGCGGCAGTGCAGACGGGCCTGCCCACGAGCAGGGTGTAGGTAGGACAGGTGGAGGGGTTGGGGGGGACTCGGGGCTGTGAGCGGGGAAGTGGCAGGGTGGCACAGCGCTTTCCGAGGCACCCAAAGCTGAGGGCAGAGTGGACTGTGAGGGGAGGAGCAGAAGGCCTGAGGCCGTGCTGGGCGCAGAGCAGCAGCACCTACTCTGGGTTAGTGGGCGCTCCCCCCACAGAAGGGCAGGCAGCAGCTGTGCCTGGGCCACCTTGAGCCCTGCCCCTCCCGCTCCTCGGCCCGCACACAAGACTTGGGAGCTGCTGGGTTCCGCTGTCTCACTGTCCCAGCAGTGCAGTCGGGGCCGCGCGGACTCAAGCCTGCACGCTTCGCTGTCGTGGTCTCACACGGGCCCCGGAGGCTGGAGGCCTTGCAGGCCCCCTGAGCAAGAGACCCCTGCAGTAGGGCCCATCTCACTTCCCGGAAATTCTTTACTGAAGCCTTGGAATCTGGTCATTTTAACTCTCAGAACAGATCCTAGAAAGTGTGAAAGTGTCATATTTGGATAATATCTAATATTCAAAATCAGCTTTTTAGAGGTCTTTTAATAAAGTAACTTGTTGGATTTCTCCAAATAAGTGCATCTTCTCCCTTTAACATTCGTGAGAGATTCCTGGGAGGGGAGTCACGGAAGGCTCGAGGCACTCCCGAAAGGGTTTCCTGCTCTGTCACTACAGTGATCTCCGTGGTTAGTCCTATGAAAGTCCACGTGGACAATCCACCTGGCTGGGTGCAGCGTCTCTGAGGGACAGCGCACTGACCATGTCACTGTTTGACTCCTCTGCTTAGATGTCGCACCAGCCTTTACTCAGCTTCCGGTGGACACCACAGTCACCGATGGGATGACAGCCACGCTGAGGTGCGAGGTGTCCGGGGCTCCCAAACCTGCCATCACCTGGAGGAGAGGTAGGTAGCTGCTCGGTCTCAGCGGCCGGGCCAGTGCGCAGAGCGAACCCACCAGCCGAGGGTGTGTTCTGTTCCCGCCCTCACGCTGTTATCCCGTGAAGATTAAATGGTTCCAGACGCCGGAAATACAGGGATGGGTGAGACGGGCAAGACCCTCACACCTTCACGGAGCTTACCGTCTCATCTTTACGTACGGACATGTTTAAATTGTGTGACTGTCACCTTCGCGGGGTGCCGTGGGCCGGGGGCCTCCATTACCCCTCAGTGTTGGACTTGGAGCAGCGCCACCAGGAAAGAACTGGGACACCGAGGAGTGTTCCTTGGGAATATTAAAAACTAAGAGCCATAGCCGTTTTCTTGTTTAAGGAACGTGCTTCCAGCCCAGGGTCACGTGCGTCCTCCCACTGGACACGTGTGCCCTCTGGCTCCACTGTCTCTCGGCTCCCGTGGAGCGGCGTCCGGCCGGCTCGCTCCGAGTCCCACAGCCCTCCTCCCGCCGCGCACGGCACTGAACGAGCGTCCTTCCCGAATCCGGGCTGCACCGCGCCCGTCACACTGACTGGTCACGCTGGGCGGACTGTGTCTGGGTGGGCTTCGGAACCCAGGTCTTGTTCGTGCCACCTGAAAATCACAGGTTGGCTTCTCAGCCCTCAAAGGCACAACCGTGTGCCCCGGCCACAGCTGGCACGCAGGGAGATCTGGGAAACCGTGGGTTCGAGGGAAGGGCAGGGCTCCTTGATTCCGTCTGTGTTTTTCCTCGGCTGATTGCGAACAGAATCGGAGCTTGTACAGAATGTTTCAAATGCATGCAAGAACAAAGAGAACTCGCAATGGCGCCCCAGAGTCTCAGTGTGGACAGTGAGGATGTTCTGTTCGTTACTGTAAATAGCACCGGAGGGGCCTGCTCCGGTTCCCACCTCGTTCCGATATTTCCTTGAGTTATGTTCTTGGCTGTGGCGCCGAGCGTGACCTTCCCGAGCACTGTGGTTCTCACTACTGTTCTCCCTCCTGCTCTTCAGGAAACTACATCCTGGCCAGTGGCTCTGTGCGGATTCCTAGGTTCATGCTGCTTGAATCCGGGGGTCTGCAGATCACCCCCGTCTTCATCCAAGATGCTGGCACCTACACCTGCCACGCGGCCAACACGGAGGGGTCCCTGAACGCGTCGGCCACGCTCACCGTGTGGAGTAAGGACCACGGGCCACGTGGGCCCTGCCCTTGATCCCGGTTTTACCACCGTGTCCTCTGTGCTGAGGGAGGTCGCGAAGCCCGTGGATTCTCTGGTTCAGTCAGAGGGGAAGGATCATTTTTACAGCCAATTTATAGAAATCTGTTCAGTAATTAATTTTTCAGTTCCCAAAGAATAATTGGAAAGTGTATTCCCGATTTAAAGGGGGTATTTCAGGAGAGATAAAGATTGACTTTTTCAAGCCAGTAGAGTTGGGGATATTGTCCCCAAGTGGCTCACATAACACACGGCGAGGCCGGTGAATTCTGTAACCATTATGTAAGAAAACCGAGTCGAGAATTAAAGTCCTAAGGAAAGTATGCTTTTCTGCATTACCCCTGTAACCGACTGGAATACTGCTAGCCTACGAAATAGGAACGGCTCCCTAGACAGGAGGGGTGAGCTGAGGGAGGGGTTTGTCTCTCCAGCTTTGTTTCTCCTCTCGTTACCTCTCACTCGGGCCCTGGAGAGCAGTGAGGGGCTGCCCACCTGGCCCTCACCCCCCAGGAGCTCCCCCTCTGCCTCGCCGCCTCTGCGTCACTAAAGACTAGCTGCTCAAAGAGCAGAAGACTTGCCCTGGCCGGTCTGGCTCAGCGGTGAGAGCGTCGGCCCGCAGACCAGAGAGTCCCGGGTTCGGTTCCCGCTAAGGGCACATACCTCGGTTGCGATTTGTCCCCGGCCCGGCCCCGGTTGGGGTCGTGTGGGTGGCAACCACTCGCTGTGTCTCTCTCACATCGATGTTGCTCTCTCTCTTCCTCCCTCTCCCCCTCCCGCTCTATCTGAAGATAATTGCCAAAATGTCCTCGGGTGAGGATAAAAAAAAAAACCCACAAAGAGCAGAAGACTTAACATTCGCCTGTGCTCGCTACCCTTCCCGTACACGGCCCACGGGGAGAGAAGCTGCTCACTCGCATGAGTATCAGTCACCACACACCCTGCAGGGAAAGCGCACCTGGCTTTGTTCCACGTCCATGTAGCTCTCCCCGACAGCGCCCATGTCCGTCAGCGACCTTTCTAACGTGCTGGGTGTTCTAAAAACACCGTGAGTTTAAAAGACGTGCGTTCCAGTTCCCCCAGTATTGTCAAGTGCTGAAAAGGGGGTTTTGTTCCATCGGCCCCTCTGATTCATCATTGTCCCTTAAATTATCCGTATATTTAAAAGCTGGTGACAAACTGATGTGTGCACCTCGACAGGTCACTCACCAGGCAGTCGTGTGGCCCTGAAGATACAGGGACCTAACAACAGAGGGATGCTGGGAGCCCCACGGGCCTGCGGACGTCGTCCCGCTCGGCCCCACGCGTCCGCGCGGCTCGGCAGCTCCCCCAGCACCCACAAAACGCATGCTCAGGGATGCATTCCAGACGCCCGCTAGCAGGCGGTCAGGCTGGCCCTGAACCTAGTCTGGTGACCCCAAGTTCGGGCTGTGTTCATGCCACAGCAGGCTCTACCTCAGACGTTCGTGTGTGGGGATGCACGCCGCAGGGCTGTCGCCAGGGCCCTCGCTGTGGCAGCTGGGAGTGTGGGGCGGCCGCTGTCCTGGGCGAGTCGCAGGCCTGCCCTGGCACCAGGCTCATTCCTTCCAGCTCGCTGGCACCCGGCAACCCCTGTGTTTCTGACAGCACTTTCATTCCCGAAAACGGGGGCTAGTAACATCACAGCCCTCAGCAGACTTGTGAGGACTAAATAAAAACGGTATCACCCGTGAAAGCACTCTGCAGACCCTGAGGTGCTGCACGGATGGCAGAAATGCCCCGAAGGCTGATCACCTTGGGGAAGAACCAGGATTCCCCCAGAGTGCAGAACCTAAGACACACTTGCAGACGATCTCCCATTCTCACGTCTTCCTGAGCAGCTAGAGCTTCAGGGGTGCCGGGGGGCGGGAGGCCTGACCCCGGGCTGTGTGTGGAAAGCTGGTTGCCATTCCCCGGAGGTCTCTGAGAGCTGCGATTTACCCGTTTTGCCTGAATAAGAGGAAACCTGGGGGCGTTGGTGTCAGACGACCAATCATTACCCTGAGGGAGGAACTCTCAAGCACGTGACTGTGTCTGAGCTGTGACTTGTGTTTTTCCAGATCGAACGTCCATCGTCAACCCTCCCGAGGACCGCGTGGTGATCAAGGGGACCACGGCCACGCTGCACTGCGGAGCCACTCACGACCCCCGCGTCTCCCTCCGGTCAGCCCCCTCAGTCGCTGTGTCTGGGGCTTGCTGATATTCTGTGGGCTTATGAAGGGACATTGAGACCAGAGGGGAGAATTTCAGGAACTTTGCTTTCAGCCACAGATCTCTGATTACGGCGCCGTGTGGTCCGGGGCCCCATCATTAATCACACGAATCCCATTTTCCACTCCAGCCTTATGTATTATTTACAGGGGGCTGTGTTCCACTCCAGGCCTTCATACAGCTGGCTTGTCACCGTTTTCCAGCCAAGGTGACTACACTGTCCGTGAAATGTACATGTCAGAGGCTGGTACTTAATGAAAGAAAGGTCCACAGGGATCAGGCGGGTTTCAGAGTGTTGATGCTGGGCTGGGCGTCCTGGAGGGGGGTTTTCTCTGCTCCAGGGACGGCTCCATCGTGACCCGGGAGCCCTCGAGGGAGACCTGGGCACGGAAGCAAGGCACCCACAGAGGCTAAGGAGGTCAGAGGGAAATTCGTGGGAAGAAGGGGCCTGGATGACTTGGGGGGTCTCCGAACCCAACGATCACAGTGTGACCCCAGTAAACGCCTGTCACAAGTAAAGGCCTGTCACAAGCACGGGGCTGTGGGCGGTGAGCTGCTTCCCACACGCACCACTGCAGAACAGGTTTTCATTTTCAGAGTCAGACCAGCACGTAAATCTAGAAAGAGTCCAGCCATCCTGGCCTTTGCTGTCTGGCCTGAGCCCATAGGGCACGCGGGCAGCCAAACAGGCAGACGCGTGGTGCCCTGGCCTCTGGAGCCCTCCTGGGCAGAGGGAGGTGGGGGCTGGCGCCAAGGTTGTCAACTGGATTCGGAGACTTCGCTGTTTTCTCAAGCTTCTCGGGCAGGTATTTGGATGATCGTGAACTTCCGTATCTCCGCCTGGCCCTCTGGGGCTCCCCAGAGCTCAGAACCATGTTTGGTTTAGTTACAAGAACGTTGAATGCAAAACAAACAAGTAGAGATCACCTGGGGGCCCTGGGAGGCTGTGTTAGGGATGGCCGTCCTGCCTGGAGGAGTGCTCGTTTCTCAGTGATCCGGGAGCACCACTCCCGAGGGCAACGGCGGACACACAGGCTGGGTTTCTGCTAAGAGCTCACCCGAATCCCCTCGGGTCTCTGGTTCTCCTCTAACGTGTCATGTGAGTAAACAGACAGAAGTGGAGCCTCCTTCCTGAGGAGGGACTGGATGGCTCGCTCTCGGGCCTCCCTTGTCCCGGGGTGTCTCTGCCCAACGTGACCATCACAGCTGCACCCCAAAGTGAGCTGTTTCTTCCTTTCCTTGTGTGGACTCCCCCCGTCCTGTCTCGGGGTGATTTCGGACAAGCACTTGGTAAATGTCTGTGTCTGCATAATGAACCTGTGAGAACCGGGCACGTTCTAGAAACCCCAGCACGTGGCTCCCAGTGGACGGCAGCACCTGCACCCCATCGGGCTGTGCGCGGGGCCCCGCCCACTGGCTCCCTGGGCGCTGGACAGGCTCCCAGTGGACGGCAGCACCTGCACCCCATCGGGCTGTGCGCGGGCCCCGCCCGCTGGCTCCCTGGGCGCTGGACAGGCTCCCAGTGGACAGCAGCACCTGCACCCCATCGGGCTGTGCGCGGGCCCCGCCCGCTGGCTCCCTGGGCGCTGGACAGGCTCCCAGTGGACGGCAGCACCTGCACCCCATCGGGCTGTGCGCGGGCCCCGCCCGCTGGCTCCCTGGGCGCTGGACAGGCTCCCAGTGGACAGCAGCACCTGCACCCCATCGGGCTGTGCGCGGGCCCCGCCCACTGGCTCCCTGGGCGCTGGACAGGCTCTCAGTGGACTCTGGTTGAAAAGAGAGAGGCACTACAGCTGCCATAAGTGAGATTAAACAAGGAAGACATGAGGCTTTAAGGACAGTCTGCCAGAATGGTTGGGTTCTGAGACAACATGTTGATGGGGTATGATCTATGCTTTCTTCAGAAATTGGGGGATTCCACTCTGGGAATTTTTTTTAAACAGCAGAGGCCTCCTGTCCAGGTGACACTCTTGTCCTTTGGAACATTCCTGGGCCGGAAGGTGAGGGACAGTGTTAGTAGGTGACAGCTGTGACCCTGACTCCACAGACTTCCCGTGTCTAACCGCAGGCCCATGCACGTTTCCAGTGACCCTTTGTCCTGTTCTAACTTGAGCATCTATTGTCGTGGAATGGCCAAGGTATCTGGTTGCTTTCTTTTTTTATTGTATAATTCACAAGTGATAAAATCCACGCTTTTGAAGAGCAGAACGAAGTGGTGTTTAGTTCATCCAAAGGCCGTCAACCGTTCGCTTTTTAGCAGAGAGGGAAGGGTCAGCACCAAGACCCTCACGCCCCTTTCTGACTCAAGACCCTTTGCTTGGCCCCAGCTACGTCTGGAAGAAGGACAACGCGGTCATCACCCCGTCCAGCAGTTCCAGAGTTGTGGTAGAGAAGGACGGGTCCCTGCTCATCAGCCAGACGTGGTCGGGCGACATCGGAGACTACACCTGCGACATCATCTCCGAAGGCGGGAACGACTCCAGGACAGCGCGGCTGGAAGTGATGTGAGTACTGCGTCCCCTCCGCCCCGGCTCCTGACCGCCGGCACCCGGAGGCCACTCACCCTCTCCCAGGATGGGTGCTCCACACGTGTGACCCCTCCTCGGCTCTCAAACCAGCCCCCAGAGGTCACGTAGGTTCCACCCTTGGTGTGGAGGGTTTGGTGACGCTTCCACTGATCTCTTCGTCACGTTCCCCCAGCGACTCCCCACCAGAGAGGCTCTGTTTACCATGCACATGTGAGTGACAACAGGCCCGCTTGTCCACTGAATGCCCCTCAGAAGTTCCAATAGGTGAGAAATGGTAGGGTCCCCGCCGAGGCGAGGCCACCCGTGAAGGCCCTCCAGGCTGGGCGTCTAAGATAGCGCCGGCTGCCTCTCCAGGCAAACAGACACTTCCATTAAGTCTTTAGGAATCCTGAGAATAGCCATCAGTTGCCCCCTACTTCCAACCTGGGCCTTCCCGGGTCCCCAGGGCCCGGGGCAGGAGCTATCCTTCTCTGTCTTCGCTTCTCTTTTGCGTGACTCTCTCCATTTGTGAGCAGGAAGCTGAAAGCCTGCTGACAAATTTTATTTAGTTGGTTTTTTAAAACGCCGTCGTCCCAGATATTCCCCGACCACATACCTACGAACGTAAAACCAACCAATGAAGACGCAGAGCAGGGCGGGTGTCAAGGCAGCAGCCAGCTCCAGGCGCCAGCCCACGTCCCCGGCTAACGCAGACATGCTGGGCCACTAGAAAAGGCCATTGCAAGGTTTTTCCTACTGACCTCTGCTCACCTCGATCCAGGAAGGATTCTATAGACAAAATCCATTCCCTGAAAATAGAGCCTGAACACTCTGAGTACAAGGCTACGCCTCATTTGTCTTTGAGTCCCTAGACCGGCCAAGGGGATTAAGGGTGAAGGACAGGCTTGCTGAGCGCTGAGGCGCAGTCCTGCGTTGGTGGCACAGATACGTGGAAGCATGAGCAGACCCACAGCTCTGCAGGGACCGGGATAAGGCTGTGGAGCTGGCCTGGCTGTGCCTCCCGGACCTGAATAGCCCCACCTGCCTCCTGGGTGGTCTCGCTCCAGGAGGACCCACCCTGTGTTCTTTGTAGAAGTTACTTTTATGGAGGCAAGGTCGCCCTGGTCAGTATCGAATCCCAGGAGTCAGCAGCCCTAGAGGGTCAGCGGAGGGTCTGGGCGCTGAGGCCACAGGTGCAGATGGCCCTCCAGCTCTGTGAGGGAGCGTGGAAGTGCCAGGGCTCCCCACCCCCTTCACCATGGGACCCACCGGCCCTGGGCTCCTTCTGTGCTCCTGTGCACCCCTAGCTCCACACACAGGGCATCTCAGCAGTCCACCATCTCCACCTGAAGGACCCGCTCCTCCCGTCTCTAGGACCCACCACTGGGATGCCAGGTGTCTCAGGTGCCTCCTGGTGATAGCAGGGGCAGGAAGCAGATTTCCACGATCCCTTCCCTGCTGAAGTAGAAGCGCCCGGATGGCACAGCGCTGCGTTTTCAGTGCCTGCCGGCGTTTGGTGTGCTGTAGGCGCTCAGTAAATGCATCTTGGTTGGTTGAATGCACGAATGAATGATTGTGTGTGTTACAGGCCGTTGGTGACCTGCCTCCCAATTTTGCTCATGCCCTTTGTCCCTTCGATGCTCACGCCCTGGGCTTCCCCCGCCGGGAACTAACACCCAGGCTCAGAGCACTGGGACAAGAGCCTGGGAACCCTGCCACCCCTGTTCGGCTCCGGTCCGGTGTCTCTCCCCTTCCCATCCACAGCTCCTGTCGGTGATATTTTTTTAAATTTTGATAATACTGGAGTCCAGGACTGGGATGCACGTAACCCGCTTTTCCCGTTTTAAAACTGCCTTTGAGAATTCTTACGTCACCCGTCATTGGTACCAAGTGAATGGGCACCAGCATTTCACAAGGTGTCTCAGCAGAAGTCAAACTGCATACGTCAGATACAGCACGCCCTTCCCATCCGCTCAGCTTCATGTTCTGCTGATCCTCGTGCCTTCCCTACTGCCTGCTTATCTGATTCCTTCTCAGTAAAATACATCTTTCAGCAAATGTTGCTGTGTCTCTAAAATAATAGGCTTCCTGGAGTGGGAAAACACCTCACCTCTAAGTATAGAAATATTTGCAGGTTTGTGATTCAAACCAATTTCGGGGCCGCCGGTCACAGCTGACCTGGGAGACCGTCGCCCCTCGCGAGCTGCTGCTCGTGTGATGAGCATGCCGTCCGTGCACGTCAGGATGGATCGGGAGGGTTGCAGGTTACAGCGCAGAGCCTCTTCAGGCCCACACAGGTCTCAACTCTGAGACATCGGAGATGACAACAATGATGGCAATCATCACGACTCGTGATTGCAGGGTGTTCTGTGCTTCACAGAGAACTTTCCAATGGAGCGCAGACGCATTTCCGTGATTTACTCAGATAACAACAACAAAAATGAAAGAAGAAAAAAATCTCATATTGCAGAGTGACTGAGAGGTTCTTACCGCCAAGTAGTGTCCTTCAAAAGAGCCTGAAAGCCTGCCTCCCCTGCCTCCTCTCTTGAGTTAAAAGCTACTTTGTTAAATATAGAAATTGGGAGCATTCCAGCTGGGCTGCCAAAGTGGCCGTCCGAGGGCGGGCTCTCACGCCTGCTCGCCCGTGAGTAGCCTTTCACGCCATCTTCCCTGTGCGAGCCCGATCGGGGTCCCTCACACCCAGCACATTGGGCGCTGTCCACGGCCCAGCTGGACTGGGGCCGCCCCACCCCCACTGACGGCCTGACTTTGCGCAAGTTCCCTCACTTCTCGGCCTCAGTTTTCTCAGCTGTCAACTGGGCACATTACGCACCTCAGAGCCTGGTGAGCTTTGAATGAAGCATTGTTTGTACAGTACTGGCCTGGAACCTGGCTTAGGGTGGACATGCAATCAGCCCAGCCCCATCATTCCTCACTGCCACCTAAGACTGTCCCCCTGCTCTGCTGGGCAGCACCCTCCTCCACGCGGGGCCAGGAAGTCTCTGTCATCCTGCTGGGTTTTCTACCGTTTTCGTGGCCCTGCAACACACCTCAGTGCCTACAACAGGGCCAGGTGCGGAGTCGGTGCCCCTCTCCACGGAGTAGGCTGAAGAAGGTCTGCAGATTTGGGCCCCCGGAGGAGGACTCATGTAGGAGGGTCTGCCTTCATCCCCTCCCCGAGAGGAGAGGCTCTGCCATCGCAGATGGTCCTGTGAGGCGTCCTGTAAATGAACAATGCCCAGGTCACGGTGCCATGCGGGGTGCGTGTCTCCTGCGCGCTGGCTGGTGCCGTAAGGAAGGGAACCGTTTGGGGGAGTCCAGCCCGCGTGTCGAGGGGCCAGCTCCGAGGCTCTAAGGATTGGCGAACTGTTCCTCATTTAAAGACCCAATGAGATCAGAGACTAATTCCTGGGAACCGGGGTGCAGGGCAAACCTGATTTACGGGGTTCACGTGAAGACTGGGACTCAGAGCCAGCAGGAGAGATTCTTACGATAGCATGCTGGCGACAGGCCGTACTGAGGGGTGAACCATTTCATAGCGGTTCTTGAGAGTTATCAGGCCCCATCGTCTTCGTCCTCGGAGTGAAGCTGAAGCGATGGGTTTGACCACGTTATCATTCGTGTGTTAAAGGGGCAGCGCTTCTGTAGGAAAATGCTTCCCTGATCCTCCTGCACGAGATGGGCCCCACAGCTACCGTTCTGCCAGTTTCGTTCTGAGTCTTTTCCAAAGCGGTTTCTCTCAGAAACACGTGGCTCGATCTCCTTCCCACACAGCCGTCTGTTGTTGCTGATTCTGGATGTCATGGTGGTGTAATGGGCTTGATGGCGACCCCCACCCCCTTAAATTCCAGAGTGACTCAGCACTGGGCTTCCTTGCACTGTCCCCTCCACTGCCTTTCATTAGTCACCCTGTCTGCACGGCTGTGCGTCACTCCGCTGACCATTTATCTCCTTTCAGCGTTGGCAGAGGAATGCCACGATGCAATCTATTTCCATTAGATAAGATGCTCTGAAATGGACTCAGAATATATTAAAGCCGCATTTATCGGTTATTGATGGGTTAGTCAAGTATTTCACAGAGCTTAATTTTCCAGACCACCAAAACTTATCACTTCAAGAAATAGTTTGTTTCCAGTGTCTATGCGACAGTCCTTTGCACTGAGAAGCAGGTGAAGCGGAACAGGAGGCGTGCTATAGAGCGTGTCATGTCGGGCAGACGTCCCGGGCTGGTTCCCCAGCCTGGATCCCCCACCTCCTGAACCATGCAGACTTGACCTTGAGCGACCTCGTTGGCATAACCTCAGGGTGGCCTGTCACTCAGGACATCCAAGGGTTTGAAATCCCGTCCCAGGAGCCTCTTCAGGATGCCAGCCATGTGGGTGCATTTACCCAGGTTCCTGCTGAGTTTGTTTCCAGGAGGGACTGTCTCAGCAGCATGGGTTTGGTTTCAGAGCAGAGCAGTTCCAGCAGGAAGTGGGGAGGGATGGAGCAGGTAGGTCTCTTCACTCGCGGAAGTCTGTGGGAGGTGCAGTTATCGGGGAACTCAAGTGGAAATAACAGCTCCTTGGGGAATGTAAAACTTATTTCGCAATAAAGAGAAAAGAAGCCCGCATTCCGGGCCCAAGTCATTCTTCACTGTAGTGACTTAAAGTCACAGTCTGCATTAGAAACATTTGTTTGTGACAGCTGTTTCTTAGCTAGCCACGAGCTCAGAGCAGCCTAATAACTCTCAAAGGGTAATGAGTGCGTTTTTTAAATTAAAGTATCAAGTGTAATTATGGCTCTTTGTGTTGACCTCTGCGGGTCAGCAGTAACTGATGTCTGAGGGAGACCAGATCTAGTTAGTGGGTGAAGCAGGTCACACAGGGCGTCCGCTCTCCACGGCCTGCCAGGGAGCCTTCACCGAGGGAGAAGGCGTCCCTCGTGGCCACGGGGCAGGGTCCTGCTCCCGGACTCGTGAGATGTGAAGGTTCAGCACGGGACACGGCAGCTCGAGATCGAAGGTGGCAGACGTCCGTGGAGAAACCGCACTGTTGGACTGGAAGCGCTGTGAGCAGCGAACCCCAGTGGAGACCTCTCCCGTTAGCACCTCCTGAGTCTGTTCGCTGTCACTGCGTTTCCGCTTTGTAGCCTGGCTCGTGTGCTGTTGACTCCTCCGCGGGGTTTGTCAGCGTCCCCACCACATCTCTTCTCCCGAACCTCCAGCATCCAGCAGGAGACGCGCGGCTGGAAGCCCGCACGCTGTCAGTCACGCGGCAGCCACACCGTCCAAACGCCTCGTGCCGGAATCTCGTCTTGGATCGTGTCGACCCAGCCGCCCCCGGATCGGGCTCACTGCGTTTCCGCCAGCAGCCTCCCGTTGCAAAACAAATCGCTGGCCAGCTCTTCTCGATTAAACACCACACGGTGTCAAACTCGGCGCCCCCGCCGATTTAAGTTACAGAGTAACGACTGGCCGTTTCGGTTCCAACCAGGGCTGCTGAGAGTAAAACAACACGTGGGTGTGAAGGAGCGGGACTTCTGTGTTGGGGAGGCCATTAGTATTTGTGTTTGGGGCGTATTTTATTTCTCCATTTTCAAAGCATTGCACACCAGGTCTGCACGAGAGGTGCCAGGCTCACCATCGATTCTCATATGCTTTTCTTCCTTCTTTCTGTCCCTGCGTGTCCAGAGAACTGCCCCACCCCCCGCAGAACCTCCTGGCCAGGCTGAACTCCTCACACAGCCACGCGGTGCTGCTGTCCTGGGTCCGCCCCTTCGACGGGAACAGCCCGGTGCTGCGCTACGTGGTGGAGCTGTCGGAAAACAGTGAGTAGCTAGGGAGCTGCCGGGACGAGCGTCAGCTCTCTCTGTGTGCTGATGTCCTTGACCTCCACTTCCCGCTCAGACCCCAGACAGCATGAAGACAGCACGAGGCCCTGCGGAGGACAGCCACGGCTCTGGCTTCGGGAAGATCAGAGGCGAGGGGGGCCCAGTGGGGGTGGGAGGAGTGGGCGAGGGCCTCCTAGGAGAGCCTGGATCTGGGGCTGAGGCCCACACGGTGGCCACGCACACGGGCTGCCCTGAGCAGGGTCTCGGGTTCATCGCTGACCCCTGAAACGGGCTCCTCATGCTTGCACTTGGGGCCGATGTGAGCATGGACCACAGCAGTGACCATGAGCGTCTCTGCGTGGCCGCTCGGGCGCAGGTGGTGCCGGCCTTCAGTGGCCTCCTCTCCTCGCCGTCCTGGACCTCAGCAGCAGCGACACGCCCTTCCGCAGACGGTCTCCTTCCTTGGCCCTGCTGCAGCCCCACTGGCATCCTCCCGTCCTTGTCCGTGGTGGCCGCAGGAAGGGCTCCTCAGTGCTCACCTGGCCACTCCCCTCTGCCCTCCCGGAACCTCCTCCCAGGAAATCTCACGCACCCCATGCTTCCCCGTGGCATCGTCTCCGTGATCTCTGTAACACCTGTACCCAGACCTCCAGGGTCCTCTGTGGAACCCTGACATTTCTCTCCGGTCATCTCAGAGATATCTCCAACTAAGCTTCTTCCAACTGCGTCTTCGACGTTTTTCCACCTTAACTCTGTCCTCAGCTCGTGATGCAGCCGGTCGTCAGGCATCGACGAGTCTGCCCCCCAAGCAGAAATGCAGGGAGAGCCCTCAGTCCCTTCCCCCTAGGTGTCCATCACTGAGACAGTGACAGCATCCTAGTCCCTCCCGAGCCTCTGGCTCTCCCACTGCGCCCAGCGGGAGCTGCTCAGATCCCGGCTGTGTCTCCTTCAGGTCCTCTGGTGTAGACGAATCTAGACTGCTCAACTGTCGTCATCATTGCACAAAGAACTAGAGAGGACGGGATGCTCCTACCTCGGGCGACCCTGACTGCGGCTGCGCCGAGCGCGTCTGCGGTCTCTGCCGGCTGGGCTGTGCTGCCGTCCCCCATCAGCCGCGGGCCTGCCCGCCCCAGCGCCGTCTTCTGGGCCAGGGATCTGGTTTTCATCTTCATCAGGAACCGGAGCCCTTAAGATGCAGCTGGACGTGATGGCTGCTTAGGGTCAGAAAGGCCTGCTTGGCAGCGAGGTCGCTGGAGTGGAAACCGTACTTGGCCGCACTCGGCCCTGTTGCGGCTGGTTCTGGAGAGCTCCCTCCGGCAGTCCACTCGTCAGCACCTCGGGCGCTCATTCGGACGCCTGCTCTGGGACCGTGGCTCCGAGGGCCACACCGCCCAGCTGCTAGCAGAGGCGGGCGCTTCTCACACCTGCCCGCGGGCCGTGCCAGCCGGCACCAGAAGGCCTGTTCGGAGCGCTGTGGAGCAGAACTCTGGAGCTGGAGCTGAAATGCGAGGCTTGAACCCTGTCTCTCTCTTCATTCCAAGTTCCTTTTCCTCTTGGACCGTTTCCTCTGACTCCTGTGAAGATTTCATTTCCAGTCCTGCCCCCCAAAATGTTGGCCTTCATGGCTTTCTGGGCTTTCGTCCTCCGTGTTCCCCTAGTGACGTCCCGCTCACCTCTCACCCGCAGGCCACCACTCCTTCATGGGAGGCTCCGGCCTGGGTCTGTCCCTGAGCCTCGGGCTGGCGGGACCCGATGTCGCACAGGTTCACCAGACTCAAACTGTCAGAACAGCTCATCACCCTTGCCCCCGAAGTCGCTCCTTTCCAGGTTAGAAACATGGAAGTCGTTCTTGAATCCCTGGCCTTCCCCTGTCCCCACCTATGAAGCAATACAATCTGTTGGTTTTACCTTGTAAATGTCTTATCAGATCCCTTGGCCCTCTCCATTCCGGTAGCCCCTGTCCTGACCGGCAGCTGCCCATCACCCTGATCCGTCCACCCTCCACGGGGCCACTGGCAGTGATACCTGACCGAGTGAATGTCCTCACTGCTTGAAACCTTCAGGGGCTCCCCAGAGGAGACACCATAGCAGAGCTTGGGAGTGAGCCTCAACTCCCCCAGAGTCACCTCCGACTCCCAGAATGCGCCTGTGCTTCAAACACAGCCTGCAGACGCGTCCCTAGCCCCTCTTCTAACCAGAATGCTCACCCTAGCTCCCCATGCAGAAGTTCCCGTTGCTGAATAGAGTCTGGGGCCCTGGCTGGTTTGGCTCAGCGGTTAGAGCGTCGGCCCTGGGACCAATGAGTCATGGGTTCAATTCTAGTCAAGGGCATGTACCTGGGTTGTGGTTCATCCCCGGCCCTAGTTGGGGTCCTGCGGGAGGCAACCAGTCGATGTGTCCCTCTCACGTTGATGTTTTTCTCTCTCTCCCTCCCACTCTATCTGAAGATAAATAGAAAAATATCCTCGGGTGAGGATTAAAAAGAATAGATTCTGGGCTTATTAGCGCGGTCCAGGGCACCATTTATCATCCGGCCGCCGCCTGCCTCTCCACATTTACCTCCAGCCACCGTGCTTCGTTTTCCATGCTTCAGCGGCAAGGCGTTGCTCCCGGGTCCCTGGGCTCACAGGTCTTCAGCACCGCTGCCCGGTCCTAGTGCACCTGGGAGTTCTGTCCCCATCCCTGCTCTCTTTGGTCAGCTCCTTTGTTGCCTGTCCTCCTCTGGGGGCGCTGTCTCAGTATCCTGCTCCGACGGTGCTGGCACCGGATGGGCAAACTAGGCCCTTGGGGCACTGCACAAAGGCAGGACACCAACACTAAAGAAAACATCTCTAAAGGAAACAAAGCGTTTTCCTACTCCAAGTCTGCAAAGATGTTCTGTGCTCTCCTTCGGAAGACACGGTTCTGCCCTGCCCGCTCAGGTCTTCCCGCCGCTCCGGCCGCGTTTGTTTGATCGTTGGCGCCGTTGCACGTTTTTGCATGGCGGCTGGCTTCCCGAGCTCTGCTCTATCAATTTCCTTTCCCCGTTTTCCTGTCAAGGCCTTAGGGGGTTTTCTGTCACTTATGACAAGTATGTTTTCCACTTGCTTTTACCCTTAATTTTTGTGTATTATTTTTTGGCAGACTGAAGTGTTTGATTTTTATGTACTTAAATCTGTTGGTATTTTCCTTTGTGATTTCTTTTATTGCTTTCATGTTTGGATATGTCAGCACTATTGAGCATAAAATACGTCTTCTTATATGTTTCCTTTTTGTTTCCAAAGCTTAAACTTTTCATACATTTAACTCTTTAGTTCATCTGGAACTTAGATGTGTTAAGTGTTCTGACATATGACTCTTTTTTCCAAACGTGATCTCCACTTTCCCAACATAGCTTACTATACAATCCACTTAATTGTGAGTGCTTCCGTTTTCTTGGATTAAGAGAACCTGTTTATATAAAAGTCTGTTTGGAACCTGGCCGGTGTGGGTCAGTGGTTAGAGTGTCGGCCCGTGGACCAAAGAGTCGCGGGTTCGATTCCTTGACTTCCCCTCTTTCTGAGACTGCACCATGACCCTGTACCTGGCTGAGCAGGTGGTCTGTGCGCTCGCGGACTCTGAAATTGCAGGAGGAAGGGGATGAAGCGAGGTTTGACTGCGCCCGTGTCAGGCGAGGTCCTGCAGGAAGCAGAGGGCACTCTGGAGTTAGGATAATCAAGGAGGCCTGTGCACAGTTTACAAGGTGTGGGGGAGGGAACTGCAGCCCGCAGGGCCCACCCTGAGCTCACAGAGGCGAGAGGTCTGCAGAGCTGCCCCCATGAGCAAGCAGGGACCTCTGGGTGAACAAGGCAGGGAGTGAGTGAGAAAGAGCCCTAACTTCTCCCTCCCTGTGGTCTCCCGGGGACGCCAGGCGGGTGCTGCAGGGCACAGAGCATCTGGGGGAGACAGGGACTCAGCACAAGGACCCCAGGACCAGCTGTGTGCCAGAGGCCTCTGCCCAGGCTCCCACCTCACGCTCAGGACAGTCTCCGCAGTCACGTCATTCCTAACTGTGGTAAAATGCACGTGACTTAATGCGGTTCAGTGGCATCCGGTGACTTCTCACCTTGTTGTGCAGCCATCCCCACCGTCACCTCCAGGACATGCTCGTCTTCCCAACAGACCCTGTCCCAGTGCAACTCTTTCTCCACAACCCCTCCCAGCCCCTGGCACCCCCCCCGTCTGCCTCTGTGACTGTGACTCCTCCAGGGACCTCCTCCAGGTAGAGTCCCGCAGCCTCTGTCCTGTGCGTCTGGCTTCTCTCACTGAGCAGTGTCCTCGAGGCTCGTCCACGCTGTGGCAGGTCAGTTTCCTTTTCAAGGCTGAGTGACAGTCCGTGGTGTGGATGCACCTGCGTTCATCCATTCATCCTCCGGGGTACTGGGGCGCTTCCACCTTGGGCTCTGGTGGACAGAGCTGCAGAGCGGGGGTGCACAGGTGTCGGCGCTCGGCTCGTTGGGGTGCACGCTCTGAGGTGGAATCTGGGCCGTACGGTAGCTCTGTCTGTAATTGTTGAGGGACTGTCGTACTGTTGTCCAGAGCGGCTGCATTTTCCATTCCTACCCAGTCCCGGGGTTCCACCCGCTCACCCTCGCCAACACTTGCTATCTTCGCTCTTCTGCTAGCAGCCGTCCCGATGAGAGCAGGGTGGACTCACGGTGGTGTGCATTTGTCCCCCGTTTTGATGGAAGGAACTCTGACCAGCATGAACAGCAGCCAGTGGAGCCCAGTCACGCCGGCTCTGGCTTCCGGGACGCGTCAGTTGTCTCCAGAATGAGAGCTGCAGCACCGAGGGCCCTCTCCCCTGCTGGGGCAGCTCCGCCCTCCTGTGTTCTCAGACTCTGTCTCCTGAAGGGAGGGTCCGGGCCAGCCAGCGTGGGAGGAGAAGTTGTGAGAGCTTTTCCGCAGTGAGGTGGGGATGCTGCATCGCTGCACCGTCTAAGGGACATACGGGCAGGGAGCTCGTCAGCTGTAGATCACCTACATCCCTGAAACCGGGAAGCCAAGAGCACTGAAATGCCCAGCTGGTGGTGAGCACTGTGTTCCCAGAAAGCCGTTTTTGGAAACAGCTTCATTTGAAACAATTAGAAAGATTCAGCCTTCGTAGCCCAACTGGCATCAGGCATCGGAGGGCCCTGCCTTCCCATTGGAGTCCAGCTACCGGACTGCCCGGTGATGGACAGCTCTGGCGGGGGCGGCGGCCGCTGCCTGTGGTCTCGTCTCACTTTGGAGCCGTTTGTAACTACTTCTTGGACCGGAGTGTGTTTCTGCTCCATGGCCAGGTGCAGACTGCGGGTCCTCCCAGGGCGGGTGTCCGTGGGTGTGTGTGCGGCGTCCACGCAGCGGAACCATCCTGTCACCGTCCCCAATGTGGGCGCAGGGATCCTTTCACCCCGTCAAAGGAACAAGGAAGAGTTTGGTTCCCACAGGAATCTTCCCCTCAGAGCTGTTCCGAGTGGGAACTCGGAGTGGGTGCTCAAAGCCCCGGCCAGGTCTTGTTCATCCAGGGCATCCTCTACGAAACGATCGGGCCAGAGGGTGCTTCAGCTCTGCGGAAAAATCACGCACGCCTGGCGGGGCCCTCTGAAGCCTCGCAGGCGAGCCCCCGTGGCCGGCGGGGTGGCTCGGGCACACCTGCGGGCGCTGGGTGGGAAGACACTCCGCACTGGCTGAGCAGCTCGTGACGTCCCCCCAGCCAAAGCCACTCGGGAGTGGGGCGGGGTGGGCGCCACGCAGATGGGTTGCAGAATGCACACCCCATCTGTCTCGATCATGCTCATTTCCTCTTTTATTACAATGTTAATGAATACAGTTTTCATTCATCGCCGGGTGACATGTGCGGCCCCCTTTTCTGGGAGCTGGATCTGCGAGCACGTGAGCTGGCGGCCCCCCCTCTCACGGCACAGTGAGCGCAGGGCCGAGAGCACGCTGACCCCATTCAAACTGCCGCATGCAGGTCGCCCAGAAAGCCCCTTGTTGGCGGCAGCACGGGGTGGCGGGAGGCACCCTGGACTGGAGCTGGAAACCTGAGTGTGAGGCCAGGCTCACGGTTCCTCGCCACGTGACCCTGAGCCGCGGCATCCACGTGTGGACCGTGGATCAGCACCGTCTCCCGGAGGTGCCGTGCTGAGCAGGAGAGAATTCATGGGGAGGTGGGCCGTTCACTGGTTCCTTCGGATATGTGCTCCCACGGGGCTGAGTTTGTTTTGCTCTTTCTTTCAGACTCTCCGTGGAAAGTGCATCTGTCAGACGTGGGCCCCGAGATGACAGGCGTCACCGTGCGTGGCCTGACTCCGGCTCGCACCTATCAGTTCAGGGTGTGCGCCGTGAACCAGGTGGGCAAGGGCCAGTACAGCGCAGAGACGAGCAGGTATGTGGTGCACGCCCCACGGCGCGGGGGCGGGAGCGTGTGGGCCTGAGAGCAGACCAGCACGGAGGGAGGGGGGAAACGGCCCGTGATCCACCTCCAGCCCTCAGCAACCCTGGCAAAGGCGTGCGTGGGAGAGACTCAGACAGAGCACGCGGGGGGTCTGCTGGGTTCCTTAACGGCTCTGAGCAAAGTGTCTCAGACAGGTATCGTTCCCGATAGCACAGCCCTCTTATAGGAGCGATTACGAGTGTACAGTGTGTTAGTGCCCTTGATCCGTCCTGGCTGCCGGCCAGGTGGGAGCGGGCACCACTGTCCTGACAGGTGAACACTCAGCAGGGTGTCGTACAGGGAGCTGAATGAGCTGCAGGGTCTCCGTGGGGTGTCACGTTCCCCGGTGGTCTTGCTACTGACCCATCTCCGGGGTGCAGGGTGGGAAACTCTGTCATCCAAGGTCAAGGTGCCCTCCCCAACCAGCCTGAGCTCTCAGTGGGCGCGAGCCGGAAACGAGTGGAACGCAAATGCCTTTTCTGCAAACGTGGGGGGTGGGTTTGGGAAGTTGAAAAGAGCCGGAGGAGACAGGTGGCGGCATCTCGGGCGTGGGCCTGCGGCCGCTCGCTCAGGCCTGCAATGCCGAGGAAGAGCCCCGGCACTGGGCTGCTCCGACAGCAGGACCCCGTGCCCGCCTGCCGCTGGCTCACCTGCGTTCAGGTGCGCTGGTGCGCCGTGACCACGCGTGTTCCTTCCGTGTGACCAGCTGCATGCTTCCCGTCATTCGTCACTCGATTTTGGTAACTAGTTGGGCTCCAGACCCAGCAAGACGGAGAAAGCAAATGCGCATCCTCTGGGTCTGACGCCGACCCCTCTTTCCTCCCTGTCTTTTGTTTTCAGGTTGATGTTACCTGAAGAACCACCCAGCGCTCCCCCGAAAAATATAGTGGCCAGTGGGCGTACCAATCAGTCCATCATGGTGCAGTGGCAGCCGCCCCCTGAGACGGAGCACAACGGGGTGCTACGCGGGTACATCCTCAGGCAAGTGCCTGCGACCGGCCACTGCCGGGCAGCCCGCAGAGAGCCAGGTGGCTGGCTGCTGAGGCTGCAGACTCGGATGTTTAAAGGCGCCCAGTACTGAGCAAGAGAACAGGCCGGGTGTGAGGCTGGGGGGTGGTGGGAGCACACGCGGCAGAGGACGGGCAGCGTGGGCAGCTTGGCAGCCAGGCGGTGCGTGTCGGACCGTGATGTGCACACACAGCACCGGCATCAGCAGCTGCATGGTGCAGAGCCCTGGAGGGGAATGGGACAGGTCGGGGGCGCTCTCTCCATCACAGGGCCCCTCATTCTGAGTTCTTAGCAGGGCGTGAATGATGGACCGTCATGATTTTTTTTTTCTTTATTGATTTTAGAGAGAGAGGAAGGGAGAGGGAGAGAGAGAGAGAGAGAAACATCAATGAGAGAACATCAACTGGCCACCTCCTGCAAGCCCCCCACTGGGGATTTGGCCCACAACCTGGACATGTGCCCTGACCAGGAATCGAACCAGCGACCTCTTGGTGCATGGGTTGATGCTCAACCACAGAGCCACACCTGCCGGGCTCCTCATGATTTTTAATGAATAGCAATACAACTGAATTAGCCAGTTGTTACCATGCAAATATGTTTTTCAGTATTTCCAGGTTTTCTCATGTTTCAAATAAATTGAAAAAATCTAGCTTTTTACACACACTCTCACAGTTTTTCAATGTTGGAAATGAAATCAAGATACTTTGAACATGGGGCAGGCCATACGCACACACCTACAGGCCTGAGGCGGCCCCAGCGTGGCCTGTTGCTACCTCTGCCTCCTCAGGGTGCCAGGCCTATAAGGACGTTGGGAGGACTATGCCAGCCTGGGCTGCGTTTGGGAGAAGACATCTCCTTTGCCAGACCACACCGATTTAACAACTGCACCGAATGTGATCATTGCAGTGGTTTGTTAACACAAGTAAAAAATAAAGCAGTAGCCCTGGCCAGTTTGGCTCAGTGGTTAGAGCGTCGGCCTGCAGACCAGAGGCCCGGGTTCGGTTCCCACTAGGGGAACGTATCTCGGTTGCAGTTTGTCCCCGGCCCCGGTTGGGTTGTGTGGGTGGCGACCACTCGATGTGTCTCTCACACATCGATGTTTCTCTGTCTCTTCCTCTCTCCCTCCCTCTCTATCTGAAGATAAATGCAAAAATGTCCTCGGGTGAGGATAAAAAATATATACATACATAAATAAATAAAGCAGTATTACAGGGTCATTGTCCAGTCTGTTCTAACAGATTGTACAGCTGTGGACATATTGATTAATCTGACATGAACTTTGACTCCTTTACCAGCCCATTATCACCTTCCGCCAAATGCCTGGCCCGGCCCGTTCTGAGCCACGATCAGAAGACACTGGGTTCACACAGGTTTTCAGTGGGTAAATGTCATTTCTTAGGTAAATGTAAGAAATGAGGAAAGGTTACTTCCTCAACCTCTTTATCTTTGCATGTCGTGGACAGCCCACCCGGTGTGTGTTTATGCAATTGTACCTTCATCATTTCATACGTTTGTCTGTGTGCTGGGCTGGGGGTACCTGCCTGTCAGCCGAGTCACCGCCTCCCTCCAGGCTCCTCCTCAAACATATGAATCATCCTCTCAGTCAGCACCGGCCCAATCATTATCTGCTTGAAGAGGCTTAAACACAGCTGTCCCTGGGGGTGCACAGAGGGCTGCAGGGCTGGAGTCAGCTAGGGCCCTGGGGTCGCTGTGCCCCCAGCTGCCCTTCCAGGTTCAGAGGGTAAAGGGACTGCAGCCTGCCTCCTGCAGACAGGGGGCGCTGTAGGCTCCGGTTCCTGGGTGGCGCTCCCCCTGCCTGAAGGTGAGGTCTTCTATGGCACCACGCCATGCTCCCCTTGTTCGGCTGACACTTGTTCTGTGCTCATCAACTAATGACAACAATTGGCCTTGCCTTCTCGGCCCAGGCCCCACATGCCTGTCATCCCAGCTGCCTCCGTCTCTTTTGAGCACACAGAGAAGTTTCCTTCAGCTCCAGCTGCCAAGTCAGGACTTTAAAAGTCCGCCCACAGAATCCGCTCAGGGCACGCAGTTTGATAATAAAATCTCTCTGATGTTACGAGGCCCCGTCGGGGACCGCACATGTCTCCATTCCGAGGGATTACTCCTCTTAGAAGGTTTTTCCGGACGGTGCTGGCGGAGCCGAGTGCTGGAAGAGAGGGCATCTGCATGTCTCGGGGCTTAAGTCAAGGAAGCCCCAACATGAGGGTGCCTGACCCAGGGCCCGTGCATATCAAAGTTTGCAGGAATTAAAGACCCGTGCCAAAATGAATTTGCTTGAAAACATTTCCGAATAATCCTCCGGTCTGCAAATCAGCCGTGTCTGCAAGTGTGTATCCTCCAGGGCACACGCCGCCGTGTCAGATCTGGAGCGCAGCCCGTGGGAGAGCGCATGGAAGTAAACCACGTCGCGCTCCGGCCGCGAGGAGCGGGCGAGATGTGTGCACGGTGATCAAATATTTATAACAGTGGGCGGGGTGTTTCTGTAAGAGGAGCATAAGGGTCACGTCCTCTGTAAACACGCTCCTGTTATTTCCGTGTAAAAAATCACCTTGTTCTGTCCGAGACGGTCTCCTGGGCAACACATCCCACCAGTCAAGATGCCCTGCCCTCTGTTATGAATCGTGACTTTCCCGGATGTTCTGTGATCGCCACTAAAGCACCCGAGCCTCTGGCCAGACAGACTGCCCCCGCCGCAGAGAGAGCCCAGCCCGGGTCCCCAGCGCGGGTTCCGTGGTTTACTTGGCACGGACCGGCAGAGACCTGGAGAAGACGGGCGGCTGACGCAGGCCCAGTTTCTCAGAACTCAGTTCTCTCTCGGCAGACTCCCTGGAAGAGGTGCTTCCGGAAAGGAAATGTGAGGCGCTTCACGGGGTCAGGACCCTGCAGTCACCATTCACCTCATTCCTGCGCCCCCTGGGAAGCGCCGTTGTTATTCTCAGGTTAGGGAGGTGGAGGCCCAGGCTCCGAGAAGTGAAGAACTGGTGGAGACCACCGGCTCACAGGTCTGCCTCCCCACCTGTCTTCGGGAGCTCGTTTCCTGGCTTCGCCCTGGACGGTCCCCTCAGTGCGCCCTCCCTGAGGAAGCGTCCTGTCCAGTCCGTGCCACATGGTCATACGTGGTCCTGGGCCCATTCGCACGCCAGTTCACGCAGGTGTCCAGTGTGGGCGTGGAGCCAGCTCCCACCTTGTCCCAGGCGGCTGCCTCGTGGCCTTGGTGCCGTGTGCTCCACACCAGCCCTTCCTCCCCAGTTCACGCAGGTGTCCGGTGTGGGCGTGGAGCCAGCTCCCACCTTGTCCCAGGCGGCTGCCTCGTGGCCTTGGTGCCGTGTGCTCCACACCAGCCCTTCCTCCCCAGTTCACGCAGGTGTCCGGTGTGGGCGTGGAGCCAGCTCCCACCTTGTCCCAGGCGGCTGCCTCGTGGCCTTGGTGCCGTGTGCTCCACACCAGCCCTTCCTCCCCGGTGCTGGGGCCTGGGCAGCATCACGTAGCTCCGACAGTCTCCACTCCGCCCTGGGCTCCTGCCCTTGCTGGTGCACGCGGCCCCTCCGGTCAAGGGTGCTGCCGGGGGAGCCCAGGCTGATGGGGTATGAAGGAAAAATGGGGTTTGACGCGCATTAGTCACGGAAGGACCCTGTCCGTCCCAGCGCCGCCAGACCAGGGCACAGGCACCTCGGGCCTCACGTGGTTCGGTGGTCTGCGGCAGAGGGGAGACGCCTCAGAGTCCTGATTTTCACGAAGAGCCTTTTCTTGACATTTCCAGCCTTAGTGCATTTGCTACCCTCCTCTTGGAGAGCTGTGTTCCACTCAGGGCCTGAATCCCGGGGCTTCTCGTTCTGATGGCGGCGGCCCTGCTGATGTGCTGGTCCGGCCCCGGGGACAGTGCAGGTCCCTGACAGGGACCCCGCAGCCCTCAGAGTCGCTCTGCCTCAGGGAGGAGCCGGAGACCCCGCCTGCCAGAGCCTAGGCGCTGGCTGCTGTCCCTGCGGTCCTGGTCCTGTGCCTCCTCCCTCGGCCTCCCCGTCTCCACCTAGCTCGCGGAGCCAGGGCTTCCCCCGGCAAGAGCTGCTTCCGGACAGAATTCTGGTGCCGTGGGAGCTGCACGTGGCTGGGGACCCCGTCCACGCCCCTGGCTTCACCCAGGGCACTGATTCCCGTCTCTGACGGACCCGGGAAAACCATGTGCTCCTCGGACTGATGCTGCGAAGTCCCCCCAGAACACAAGCAGCGGCCTCCTAATGCACACCTGTCCAGGTGCAGGGCCCGGTGCGCCCTCTGAAAACAAACACAGCTTCCATCTCTGCGCTTGCTGCACCGCGGGGCCGGCTGCCAGGTGCCCTCAGAGGTCCCCTGCACAGCCACTCGTCCCCTCGGCAGCGGGCCAGTGTCTTCAGTGTAAGCACCTCTGAGAGCCACTTGCTCTGGCTCTGGGACCTGCGTGAACGAATCTGGAACTCCTACCTGGAGCCAGAGCCGGGCTGGCTTCTCTGTCCACCCACCTTCCAGAGTCCAGGGAGGAAAGTGCTGCTCAGGCGGACTGACAGCAGCCCCCCGACAGCACGCGTCCCTACACCCCCGAGACCAGTCACACTGGAAAAGCTAGTCTTTCCTTAGCACGGCTCACGGGTCAGCTGTTTGCCCAGAGCTTATCCTCAGGGTGAGGTGAGCTTATACCGTTCTCATGGGAGAATCAGGAGGTGGTCCTGCCTGGGGCTCATCTCCCGGCCTCCCTCTTCCTCGCTTCCTCGTGCCTCCACCTCGCGGGGCAGCCGTGGGTAAACCGATTTCCGGTCTGCCTCACTTCTCTGCGTCCCCCTGCAGGTACCGCCTGGCTGGCCTGCCTGGAGAGCACCAGCAGAGGAATGTCACCAGCCCCGAGGTCAACTACTGCCTGGTGACCGAGCTCATCATCTGGACACAGTACGAGATCCAGGTGGCCGCCTACAACGGCGCTGGCCTGGGCGTCTTCAGCAGGGCGGTGACCGAGTATACCTTGCAAGGAGGTAAGCTGGCCTTCCCACCACGCTGCAGACTCTTGGTTGGGGAGCAGGGTTTGCAAAGCTGGATTGGGGCAGCTAGAAAAAAAAGAGAGATCCGCCCTGGCCGGTTTGGCTCAGCGGTTAGAGTGTCGGCCCATGGACCAGAGAGTCCTGGGTTCGGTTCCCACTAAGGGCACGTACCTCAGTTGCAGTTTGTCCCCGACCCCGGTTGGGGTCGTGTGGGTGTCAACCACGCGATGTGTCTCTCTCACATTGATGTTTCTCTCTCTCTTCCTCTCTCCCAATGCAAAAAATGTCCTCGGGTGAGGATAAAAAAAAGAGAGAGAGGATTCTACCCCTTATTTCATGGAATCTCTCCATTGATTCCAAAGCTACGGCAGTCCGGAAGAAGGGAGCCAGCGTGTTCTAACTGCTTTTGGGGTCAGTAAGGACAGGCAGCGTCTGCACACACTTCGAACTGGTCCTCCGAGTCTCCAGGTGCTGGGGGGGGCTGGTTCCACCCAGAATCCTGGTCTCTGCATCTCTGGAGTCCTACGTGACCCTGGGAATGGTTTCCGAAGGGGAGGACCCCGTAGAACGTTGTTTCTCGTGATGTGAGAGGGTTAGTAGGGATGATGTTTCCCACGTTGGTGCTTTTTGTTTTCTTTTTCAGTTACACAAGCAAACAATTTACTAGATCAGTAAAATGTCTTCCCCCAAATGGCAGGCGGACGTGGCAAAGCCAGTGGGCCTCACGCCTGCCCACGCACTGAGGCCCGCCTGCCCCCCTCAGGCTCCCCGCTGTTTCGGGAGGATGGGCTCAGCCTGGAGGAGCCGGGCATTCACAGGCACTGCGCCTTCCGTGCTGCGCTCTCAGTGCTAAATGGACCCTCTCTTGACGCAACTGCCCGGGACCTGCTGCCTGCACCTTGCCCAGGAAGGCAGTTTCCCCACCGAATCTAAAGCCCTTTTCCATTCCCTCTCCTGACTCGCAGGTGTGATTTTATTTGCTTGGGCATTTTTACTGCTCCCAGGCTTCGACCTTGTTCAAATGACAAGGTTTCTAACTGCCCGCTTCTCTCCCCAAATCATGCCTGAGACCTAATGTTCCCTGATATTACACGCTGTTATCTTCCCTTATTGATTGGCTGTCTGTTGTCATCCTGGAGTCCATCCATCAATCCTCCCTAAAAATTAAGTGCAGCCGGTCTGCTTTCCCGGTGACTAGCAGAAATATTCAAATGCACGGCCGGCAGAAAGGACCCGGTCACCTGCAAGCGGTCCTGAGCCCTCACTGGAAGACGAAAACGCCTGAAAGCCGGGACAGTGACTGCTCTCCCCACGTGGCCTGTGTGCTGGAAACACTCACCATGACGACAGTGCCGTGAGCAGCCCCATAGCTGAGCCTCGCTTTGGCGCCGGCGCGGGGCGCGGGCAGAGGGCACGGAGCCGCGCCCAGTGGAGACGGGCAGCAGGCTGCAGAGGACGGCCTTCGTCCAGTTGGCAGGGGCACCCATTAAAGAGTCAGAGCTGAGAGTGATGAGCTCACATGCGGTGAGGAGCACAGATGCTCTGTGAGTGACAGGCAGGAGAGGGGGTGACAGGAGGGAGGGGAGCCGACAGCGGCAGCAGCGCCTCCAGAGGCAGAGTTTGGAGGCGATGGGTCCCCAGCCCCGACACTGCCATGAGAAGGGCACAGGGACGTGTGTCTGGGCAGTGCTGTGAAGTTTCCAGCAGCCTCACACGGCTCCCTCGTGTGTACCTGGGGACAGCCTGTCATATGGGGACAATGAAGCCCCACGAGCACACGTTCCAGGCGTCCCGGACAGTGGCCCTGGATGGAACAGCGATGAGGCAGCCCCTCAGATTGCTTGCAGTTTTAGGCTAGACCGGGCCGTTCCGTTTGCAATCGTTTTTGCCTAAGGAAACAGCATTATCTGACTCCACAGTAGCTGGGCTGAGACCAACGGCTCACAGGTGGCAGAACCAGCGACTGGTCTGAGTCACGACCACGGTGACGTCAGCAGCCTCTGGTGTCAGCATGACTTCAGAGGAGATTTTGACCGCATTGGTGCCGGCCTAGCCGCCCAGACCAGCATGCCAGGGAGCAGAGCTCCACGGAGACGGCCACTGGATGGGTGAGTGCCCGCTCTGGGCCTTCCTTTCTACGGTGACCCTGCTGCGGAGTCAGACCCTGAGGACACACGGAAGTGACGGTCAGTCTCAGGCCGGCTGCCTGCAGTGGCCTCGGGAGCCTTCATCGCTGCCCACGCTGGAATCAGCAGAGGCGGCGAGCCCACAGCTCCTCCAGGGCCTCGGCCCCAGCCCCTCGCGCGGGGCTCTGTCCCGCCAGAGCTGAGCACGCTGTTGCTGCCGGGAAGCCCTGCGTGTGCTCCAGGCGCCCGCGGCCCTCGGCGACGATTGCTGACGGCCTGGCAGGCAGAGCCGGTCCTTGAAGCTGAAAGGGAGTAATTAAAATGCCCATGTATTAAAGGGAGAAAGAATAACTCATGGAGTTAATTATTTGTCAGCGTAATTTGGGAAATGATGGGAATGTGTATAAACATAACTCCGGAGTCTGTCGGAGAGCTCGGGCAGAGCAGGACATACTCGGCCTCGGGAAGAAGGAAGCTCCATCCAGCCCGCCTTGTCTTCCTTCTCCGGCCGCGCGGGAGCTCCACCCACCCGGGAATGAGGTGGAATCTGTCTGGACTTCAGTCAGGTTCTTGGATGTAGCTCCTTCCAGAAGGTGCCGGGATGCTGGGAGAGGCTGTGCGGCTCCCACGCCCAGGAGGTGGTGTCGCTCCATGGTGCTCGAAGGGCCGGGCTGGGCAAGGACACCGGCCGGCCACGGCAGGGATGAGCTGCAGGCTGGCCGTTTGCCCACAGGCCTCCCAGCGTCAGCTCCGGGGCGTTTGGGCTTAGGTGTGTGTCCTTCACGGAAGCCCCGAAGGACGGTAAGCCAGTTACCTGCCTGCTACGGATGGGCGCACTGTTGATCCCCGAAGCAACCTGAAGCACCTTCACTGTCACAGACCTGTGTTCCTCCAGCCCCACGTACCACCGAGCAGGCGTGAAAATGTCCGGTCTGTCTGCTGGGTTCTTCCCAAGTTCTCAGCCTGGCCAGCACCTGGACCCAGGGACTAAACGTCCTCCCCTCCCGGACTGTCCACGTCCCCCTCACCCAGCACCGGGTCACCTCGTCCGCCGATCCCGTTAATACACTTTATCAGCAGTGCCTCCGTGACCCAGCGCACTACACACGGACTTACAAATCGAGCAGCAACCCTCGAATGCAGTTACAGCCGGCAGACTCGCCACGGGGCACCAGGAAAGGTTCCTGCCATCCCAGTAGCCGGGCCTGAAATCCCGGCAGACTCGGAACCTGCCCGTCAGGTTCCCCCTGTGATTCCACGAACTGGAACGGGGAATGTGTCCAGTGTACTCGAGAACCCCGGTCAGAATGCTTCCGGAGGTCCGTGTGCCTTGGGGTTCGCGAGGAAAAGCGCCGGGGGCGTGAGTTCTGCCTGGCCGAGCGCCCGTGTCACTGCCGGCCTCCCTCCCTGCCCACGTCGCCGCAGCCCCTCCCCGCTGTGAACACCTGCTCACGCGAGGCCGGCATGGTCGGGTTCGGGCTGAGGCCCGTTGGGTCCCGAGGTCCGTGTTTGGTACCTGTCGTTGAACTAGTGGTGAAGCCGCAGGAAGGGGTAAGGGGCCCGGGGGTGCGCCGCTGAGCCTGCGCGGGGAGCGCGTTGGAACCTGCCATGATGACCGGCGGCCTCCTGTCCTTTTCTCGCACGTGTCCGTTAAGGTACGATGTGGGCTTTCCTGGGAAGGGGCCAAAGACACATGACCCTCAACTAGGCTAAGCCGTCCCTTCGAGCACACTCAAGCCTTCCTTTTCCTCCTCGTTTTATTTCTTTACCGTTTCTCCTTGTAACAGGTATTTTTGTGCTGTGATGGTTTATGCTGGCTTCAGAACATCACCTTCTAATGAAAGAGGAACACTTCCTGTTTAAAAAGAAACAGAAAAAAACGTTTGGTTGTTCACATTTCTGAAACATTAGCAAAAGCTCCTAAATGTTCACCTGGCTTGGGCAGTGAGCGGACTGCTCCCCCGGAGCCTCCGTGTGCACAAGGGCCCCGATCTCGCCCTCCCCGCGCGGCTCCCTTACCTCAGGCTGTGCGTCCTCCCAGCACCCACACTCAGTAAGAACCCAGCAGAATACCAGGGATGTCCATCAGGTCCAGGCTTGACTTGGCCTCTGAGAAGGGAAAGGACAGGAAACCGCACGCTGGAGGAAGCCCCTCTCCCCCAGTTCCGGGGTCGTGTGCCGCACACGTACTCATCACGGCGCTTCCTTCACCCCCGGCCGTCCTGGGAGGGGCCGCCCCGCGTCTGCTGAGCAGAGAGAAAACAACGGAAGCTCTGGGAGGAACAGTCTCCTGAGGTCACCTGGCGGGAAAATGCTGGGAGGCGCTGGCATCCACGCTGTTTCCCCTGCACATATCAGCACGGATACCAGTCCTTCCAGGTTGTCAGAGTGGCTCACGCAGCTGATAGAAAGAAAGGGCGACCTCATCTGTGTGCACCTGGCCGGCAGGTCTGAAGGAGCGGATGGACAGTTTGAACTGCAGTCACTAGAAACGGGCTCAGGACCAGCCCCTGGACCTGCAGGCGACCTCATGGGGGACGGGTTGCTGGGAGAGGATGCACCCTGTCTCAGCGCAGTCATTCTGCGATGTACAGACTGGTGTTCCCTCTGAACACTCTGAGGGCAGCAGCCCTGTCGGGTTGGTCTTATTTATGTCTCTGTCCCCGGGCCCAGCACAGTGTCTGGTCACAGAGAGCTGCTTCCTTCCCGCCCCTGCTCCCAGTGCAGGGCCATGTCCCCTCCACAGCACCTCCTCCCGACTCTGCCCCTTGACCCGGAAGCGCTAGGAGAGCCGGGCCTGCTTGTCTGCCCACATGCTGTCCCTCCCCAGCCGAGACACTGGTCCCAAATGCTTTCTCCTCTGTGCCTGGCACATAGCGACTGGGAAATGTAGGTTCAGAAAGGGAGACACAAGTTTTGAGGGAGACACACATTTTCTTATGCAGGCTGTTAAAAAAAGATACTGGAGTGTGTCTGCCGAGATCTGTTCCCTGCTCATGGGCTAGAAGTGCTGGGCGCAGTGGACGTCCAGGTGTGTCTGCCGAGATCTGTTCCCTGCTCATGGGCTAGAAGTGCTGGGCGCAGGGGGACGTCCAGGTGTGTCTGCCCAGATCTGTTCCCTGATCACGAGCTAGAAGTGCTGGGCGCAGGGGGACATCCAGGTGTGTCTGCCGAGATCCGTTCCCTGATCACGAGCTAGAAGTGCTGGGCGCAGTGGGACGTCCAGGTGTGTCTGCCGAGATCTGTTCCCTCCTCACGGGCTAGAAGTGCTGGGCGCAGTGGGACGTCCAGGTGTGTCTGCCGAGATCTATTCCCTGCTCACGGGCTAGAAGTGCTGGGCGCAGTGGGACGTCCAGGTGTGTCTGCCAAGATCTGTTCCCTGATCACGAGCTAGAAGTGCTGGGCGCAGTGGGACGTCCAGGTGTGTCTGCCGAGATCTGTTCCCTGATCACAGGCTAGAAGTGCTGGGCGCAGTGGACGTCCAGGTGTGTCTGCTGAGATCTGTTCCCTGATCACGAGCTAGAAGTGCTGGGCGCAGGGGGACGTCCAGGTGTGTCTGCCGAGGTCTGTTCCCTCCTCATGGGCTAAAAGTGCTGGGCGCAGTGGGACGTCCAGGTGTGTCTGCCAAGATCTGTTCCCTCCTCACGGGCTAGAAGTGCTGGGCGCAGTGGATGTCCAGGTGTGTCTGCCGAGGTCTGTTCCCTCTTCACGGGCTAGAAGTGCTGGGCGCAGTGGGACGTCCAGGTGTGTCGTAGCCACAGGAGCTCAGCCGTCGCCTGTTAGGGTCTAGAATTAATGCTACCGCGACACGCCAACTGTGATGTTCACGTGCCCGCGGGTGCGGAGCCACTAATTCTTTCTCATAACGGGCTCGCCTCCGCCTGCTGGGAAAGCATGTACGTTTAATTCTGTGGGGTCACCTGAAGGGCCGAGGCCCCTGAGTCTTCGGGATAGACACTGCAGCCCCTCGTAATTCTGATCGTGCACTTGAAGGGTGTTGAGAAATAGTGTGCGGTTGTGGCGAAGACGTGGAGATCGCGCCCCTCCACAGGCGGAGACCCTGCTGGAGCAGCTGCCCGGCCAGCAGCCCCACTCCCAGCAAACAGAACCGAGCAGAAGTGAGGAGACGCTTTCCAGGCAAGGTGGGCCCTGAGAGGTCACCTGCGCGGGGGGCCGGACGGGTCACCTGCAGGGCTGCTCACCAACCAGGAAAGATGCCATTGCCCTTGAGGGAAAGGAGAGAGGGAGTGTTGTGGGAAGACACTGAGGTTTCATGGCTAACCTGTAACCGGTAGTTAGTGTTACTTTAACAAATGGAACCGGGCGCCTTAGAAGCAGACATCCTGTTGGACAGTGCGCTCGACTTCCATCCTGTGCTACACGCAGCTCATTTTGCAGTGTCGCCAGCGGGCTGCTGGGCTCCTTTGGGGTGGGCGCTGGGATTTGCGCCGGGACGTTCATTATCTGGTGAAATGGAGTTTCTGAGCGATGAAAACCACAAGAGCACACCTGTCATCGTACCTCCTCTAGCGGCCGCAGTGAGGAGCGTGGGCAGGCGGCCCGTTAATCGCTAATTATCAGGAGAACCTGTCCCTGGAGCCCTAACTCCGAGCAGCAGGAGGCGTCCTGCCGGACCTGTGCGGACTGAACCTTCCGCGCACACTGGTCTGGCTCAGGCCGAGCCCTGCCTTTCCTCAGGAGGGCCAGGGTCTGGAACCCGTGGTCATGAGGGCCTTGCCGCCTCCACGGTTCCTGAATGGGATGCATTTCCAGGAAGGATGTACTGGCCGCAGGTCTTTTTCTGACTTAAGGGGATTTTTAATTCCGTTGTCCACAAATTTGCAAGTCACTGTGATGGTGATACAGAGGAAAGCAGAAGAGGGCTGAGAAGACTTGGAGATTTTTTAATGAAGCCCAGGGTAGGCGATAGAATCTGAGGCTTTCAAAGCTCTGTCCTGTGACTGTGGGGATGGAGCCTCCGTGAGCTTGGATGGGCAGGTGGAATGGGCGGAGTGATTCTTGACTCTCAGGGTAATGAGGAGGGGGTTCGTTTCTGCACAAGGTGTGAGGTATGGATCCAATTTTTTTTTTTTTTTTTTTTTTTTGGCGTATGGATGTCCATTTTTCTAGCACTGTTTGTTACAAAGACACTCCTTTCTCCATAGAATTGCCTTTGCGCATTAATCAAAACCCAGTTGATACATAAGTGGGTAGTTTCTGGGCTCTGTTTCATTGATCAGTATGTCTGTCTTTTCCTCGGTAACACTCTTTTAGTTACTGTACATTTATAGTTTGTATTGATATCATTCATGTGCTGATGGTCATGCAATTTTGTTCTTTTTCAGAGTTGTTTTGGCTATTTAATTCCTTTACTTTCCCCTATAAATTTTATTTTATTTTTTATTTATTTATTTTTTTATCCTCACCTGAGGACATTTTTCCATTTTTTGTTCAGATAGAATGGGAGGGAGAGAGAGGAAGAGAGAGAGAGAGAGAAACATCGACGTGAAAGTGACACATCGAGTGGCTGCCTCCCACACGACCAACCAGGGCCAGGGACAAACTGCAACCGAGATACATGCCCTTAGCAGGAACCGAACCCGGGTCTCTCTGTACCGCAGGCCGACGCTCTAACCCCTGAGCCAAACCGGCCAGGGCTCCCCTATAAATTTTAAAGTCAACTTTTCAGTTTGTCAAAAGTCCTAGCCATGACACGGATGAGGGTGGCATTCAAGCTAGAGACCAGTTGGGGAGAACTGACATCGTTGTTAGGTTGTCTCCCAATCCATTAATATACGACTCTACATTCACCGAGGTCTTCGATTTCTTTGACCACTAGTTGGTAGTTTTTAGCTTACAGATCTTGCATGTAGTTTGTTAAATTTGTATCTATTTCATGTTTTTGTCACTATTTTACATGATATTGACTTTGTAATTTTAATTTCCAATTGTTCATCGCTCACGTTTAGACATATAATTGACTTTTGACTCAAGAATGTTCTTTGTGGACAATTATGTTGTGTGAGTAGAGAGAGGGATTTTTGTTTTTTGTCTTTTTCCTTTTCAACCTTTATGCTTTTATTTCTTTTTCTTGCACCACTGTGCTGGCTTGTACTTCCTGAATGGGAGTGGCCAGAAAGGTCTCGGCTTTGTCCCCGACCTTGGGGCATCCAGTCTTTCATCTAACTATGGTGTTGTGGGTGCCTTATTAGTGCCATTTGTCAGGTATAGTGAGTTCCTACTTTGCTGAGAGGTTTGTTGTTTTTTATCATTATTGAATGTTAAATTTTATCAACTGGCCCTGGTCGATTTGGGTCAGCAGTTAGAGGGTCTGCCCGGAGACCGAAGGGTCACGGGTTCAATTCCCAGTCAAGGGCACATACCTGGGTTGCAGTTTTGATCCCCAGCCCTGGTTGGGGTCGTGCAGTAGGTAGCCAATCAATGTGTCTCTCTCGCATCAATGTTTCTCTCTCTCTCTCTCTCTCTATCTATCTATCTCTCTATCTCTCTATCTCTCTCCCTCCCTCCCTCCCTACCTCCCTCCCTCCCTTCTACTCTTATCTAAAAAATCACTGGAAAAATATCCTCAGGTGAGGATTAACAAAAAAAAAAATGTGTTTATCAAATGTTGTTTCTAAACCTATTAAAATTATCTTTAATTTTTCTTTATTCAGTTGATAGGGTGAATTACCCTGATTGATATTTGACTGTTGGACCAGCCTTGCATTTATAAGATAAACCCCACTTAATCAGGATAAGTTATTATTTTTATATATTGTTGAAGTTGATTTTCTAATATTTTTAAAATACGTTTTTATTGATTTTTAGAGAGAGAGAGAAACATCAGTGAGAGAGAAACATTGATCGGTTGCCTCCCATACGCACCCCGACTAGGGATCGAACCTGCAACCTAGGTCTGTGCCCTGACCGGGAATCGAACCCGTGACCTTGCCGTTCATGGGGTGACGCTCAGGCAACTGACTGAGCTACAATATTTTATTAAGTATTTTTGCACCTGTGCTCAGGAGAGATATGAGTCTGTAGTTTTCGTTTAGTGTCTTTTTCTGATTTGGGTGTCAGGGTAATGATTGGAATTGCTTTTCTTTCTCCTTCAGATGTTTGGTAGAACTCACCAGTGAACCCTATGTGCTTAGAGGGTTTTTTTGTTGTTGGAAGGTTTTAATCATATATTCAGATGTTTAATGGCTGTAGGACTCTCAGGTTATCTATTTCTTCTTGAGTAGATTTTGGAAGTGTTTCTGCTAAGGAATTTGTCCATTTCATCTAAATTGTTGAATATATCAGCATAAAGATGTTCAAAATGTTCTCTATTCTTCTAACATCAGTAGGATTTGGAGAGGTGCTCCTGATATTGGTGATATTGGTCATTTGTGATTTCTCATTTATTCTTGATCAGTCTGGCTGAAGGTTTATTTATGTTTTAAAAGAACCAGCTTTTGGTTTCATTGATTTTCTCTATTATTTTTCTAATTTCATTTCATTGATTTCTGCTCATTTTCTTTGCTATTTCCTTGAATCAGCTTGTTTTGGGTTTAATTAACTGTTATGGATTCTTAAGGTAGAAGCTTAGATTCTAATTTAAACATTTAAATGCTATAAACTTCCCTCTAACACTTCTGCATCCCATACATTTTGATATTGCTTTCATTTTCATTAAATTGAAAGTGCGTTTTAATTTTCCATGTGACTTCCTCTTTGACTCATGGTTATTTTGAAGCGCGTTGCTTAATTTCCAAATATTTAGGGATGTTCCACAATCTTTCTGCTGCTCATTTCAAGTTTGATTCTTTTGGAGGTCATAAAACATGCATTTTGTGATTTCCATTATTTTTAACTTGTTTAGGTTTGTTTGGGGCTTAAAATATTTCTGTCTCGGTTAAGTTCCACGTGCACCTGGAAGAACGTGCGTTCTGCTGGTGGGTGGATTTAAAATCAACACCACGCGGTCAAGCCGCTCGAGGGTGCTGTGCTGTGCAGCGCTCGTGTCTCCTTGCTGGCTTTGTCTCCTTTTCTTCCAAGGAGCACTGAGATTTCCAACGATAGCAGTAGATTTTTCTGTTTTCCTTTTAGTTTGTTGATTTTGCCTCTTGTATTTTGAGTCCTGCAGAACACAGTCAGGACGGTTAGTCTTCGTGGTGAACAGGCCCCGTCAGCAGTATGGGATGTCCCTCTTTATCACTGGCTTTGCTCCTTGGTCGGAGGTCTGCTTTTCCTCGTGTTAATATAACCAGTCCAGATTTATTTATGTTTTCATGTCTATTTATCCATTATTTTACTTGCAAGGTATCTGCATCTTCATATTTAAAGTGGGGTTCTTTTGGACACTGTGTAGTTGGGTCTTGCTTTTCATCCAACTGATCTTTGCCTTCCACTGGGTTGTATAGACTGTTTACATGTCAGTATAACTATTGCTGTGATGGGATTAAATCTGCCATCTTGCTGATTATTTCTCCTTGTTTGCTCTCTTAGTTTCTCCTAGTCTGTTGGTTTTGCCTGCCTGCTTTGGGATTAATTCGATATTTTTATATTTACATTATTTTTTTCACCACTCTTATGTATATCTCTGTTTTCAAACGTGTTTAGTGATTGTTCTGGAGTTTCAAATACACATCGATAACTACAATTTATCATAAAATATACTACATGTATAATGTAAGAACCTTATAACAATATTCTTCCAATCCCTCCTTTCCATCTTTTGTGCCACTGTGGACATTTATTTTATTCTTCCTTATAAGGCCATAATAAATTGCTACTATTTTTCTTTAAACAATTATCTTTGAGAGTGAGTCAAAATAAGAGAAAAGGGTATTATATTTACCTTCATTTTAACCATTTCTGAAAATCATCATTTATTTGCATAGAGCTAAAGTTTGGGCGTTTGATTACATTTTCCTTTAGCATTTATTTTTCACAGTGCAGGTCTGCTAGTAAGGATTTCTCTCAGATTTTTATCTTTCTGAAAATGTCTTTTATCTTGCCTTTATATTTAATAGATATTTTTGTAGCCCAGCAGGTGTGGCTCAGTGGATGGAGAGTCATCCCATGGACTGAGAGGTCTCGTTTGATTGCCGGTCAGGGCATGTGCCAGGGTTGCAGGCTCGATCCCCAGTAGGGGGTGTGTAGGAGGCAGCTGATCAACATTTCTCTCTCACATCGATGTTCCTCTCTCTCCCTTCTTTTCTCTCCAAAAAAATCAATAAAAAGTATATTTTTAAAAATTAACAGATATTTTTATAAGACAGAATTCTGGGAGAATGGTTTTTTCTATCAGTACTTTAAAGCTCTTCTTCTATTGCCTTCTGGCTCACATAGTTTCTTCTGAGAAAGCTGCTGTCACTCTCGTCTTTGTCGCTCCGTATGCGCTGCTTCTTTTGTGTGTGTACCTGCAGCATCCGAACATTCTGTCTTCCATGCTAGCGCCTAGTCGGCCTTTCGCACTTCATGAAGAACTTTAGCTGAGCTGTCCTTACTGCCTGGTGTCCATTGTCCCTCTCCTGTGCACTGTCACTGGCGAGCCGGCACTCATGTCCCTGCTGCCTGGAGAGGCTGATCTCTTCTTATAGCTCAGACTGCTTGGTTGCCCTGTAGCCTCAGCTTCCTTATGGGGCTCAAGAAAAGTTATGATTTTATAGCGAGCTCAGCTTTTCCTAGTCCTCAGGTGGGTGTGGTGTTCTTTCCAACTGCCTACGTCCTAGGCCCAGCACTCGATGTGGCCATTCGCAATCCACAGATTTTGCATGGGTGCTGAGTGGGGAAGCAGGACAGTTTTCTTGGTATCTTATGGAGGGAGGGACCCCAAGAGATCACAGCCAGAGTCGAGAGCAGATGGGAAAGAGAGCATGACTGGGAAGAGTGGGCATGAACGGCTTGGATGAACTTTGCGTTTTTGCATCACTGCCTAATGAGACAAGCGTTTCAGGAAGGGAATAATGAGAGGTAATGTTCAACAGGACCACACTCTGTCCCCGTGTGTTCTATGCCAGGAGGTCCCTGTCTTTGTTTCTGCACCTTGAGCCAAAGGACCCATTGGGCGCCTGTGTCTTACTTTTGAGATGAGCTCCTAAAGAGCCGGGACCTCACTTGATGCCCTGAAGAAAGTTTGATGGGATGGCCAGTGGGCTCGCCCCCTCCCGTGGCCACGTGGTGACCATCCTTTAAAAGAGAGCCATGTCAAGCCACTGCCTTTTTCAAATACTTTGATCCCCCATTGCCTACCCTATGCATCATCAACCCATCTTCCCCTTGCCCGCCAGTGGCCACGCTCACCATCTTCTCCCCATTCACCAGGTTTTTCCATAACACCACACCTTCGCTCACTTTGTTTTCCCAGGCACGAATGCCTTTCTCAAGGCCTTTCCTCTGCAGAGGTCTGCCCTTTCTCCCATACCTGGTCCGGAGGCTCCTCGTCTGGGGCCTTCCATACCTCCCTGGGACAGAGCTGGCTGTTCTGCCCAGTGTGTTTATTGCTGCAAAGAGAGGCTTGCCTCTTTCAGTCCCATGAGCATGTCCCCTAGAATGTGACTCTCTTGAAGGCAGGCCATCAGGCAGGTATCAATTGTGTTCAATATCTAAAGGAAAGAAAGAGTGGGAAAGTTTGAAATGGTGGCCCTTGTGACAGACAAATGGAAATGTAGCCTTCAAATGAATAAACAGCAGTGTGTATGGGACGGGGTGTCTTTTTTTTTTTTCATATTAAGGCTAGTTGTGTTCAAAACATAGTCACGTATAAAGGGGAGTGGACTTCTAAGTGAAACCTTGTCTGGGCTCAAATACTGGGTAATTGGAAAAGAAATCAGAGAAAGCTTTTGTTTGCTCTCCCTCTCAGGCTCCCCAGGAAAGGCTCACCGCAGAATGGGGTGATCCAATCCACTTTTCCGCCTAAGCCTTAAAGAATTCGGCAACAGAAAATGAGAAATTGCCCAATTCTTTTTCTTTGTAATGCCACTGTTAGCTCCCAGAAACATTCATCACACTTCCCTGTTCTCCGTGCGTAATTGCCAGTGAGTCTGAACAGCAGCTAAGAGTGTTTTCGTCTCTCTCCCTCCGGTGCCTCCTACTGTCGGTTCCGTGTCCTCGGTGACGATGGCTCGGAGCAGTGCCCACCGCGCCCCCACAGAACGTGCAGGCGGAAGCTGTGAACTCCACGACCATCCGGTTCCTGTGGAACCCCCCACCGCAGCAGTTCATCAACGGCATCAACCAGGGGTACAAGGTACACGGCCTCGGCCTCTGGGTGGCTGTCGTGGTGTGTCATGGCCTTGTGACCAGTGAGGAGACCACCTGCCCCACCGTGGTGGGGTCACCTTGAGTCACCAAGGGTCTTGTCACCAGCTACACTGGCTCAGAAACTCAAGTTACTAGTTTTTAAGAGGATGGTTCTTACATAACAGAGCAATTTCTTCCGAGAAAGGCCTTCCATTAAACATTACCGGCAGGAGACCTGTCTCGGTTGATTGGAGTCAGGTCTGTACGAACCACTTCTTCCTGGAAGAGAGTCCTCTCCGCGGCGCACAGGGCCCGGGTGCGACTGGATGGCATTCCTCTCCAGTGAGGAGAGTTATTCTGTCCCCTGGGCTGCAGGGCAGCTCTGCTCATGGAACTGAGACTGTCGGTCTGAGTTCCCGCACTGAGTCTGAGACACGGGCACATTCCCTTGTCCTCACTCACCAGAGCGTGTCACCTTCACACACGTGCCGGGATGAGCGTTCCACAAGTACAGTGTGTCTCGCCTCCTAACCAGCGAGCGGCTCCCAGCAGACCTGGAGCCCCCGCTGCCCACCGCAGCCACTGCACAGGGCAGGGGACACTTCAGAGACAAGCGTCGTCTCGTGGCCAAACACTCGGCACCTTCAGATTAGAGAGTGTTCCTTCCTCAGACACACAGTCCATTTTCTTCCACGTGTCTTCCATTTACGAAAACACGTGTTTTTCGCTGCCAGGGCAGGCGTAGCCAGAGATGCGCCCTGCCTCTTCTCAGAGGTGCCTGCAGTCAGAGCTCTGTGAAAGGAAGGCAGATGGATCCGCCAGCATGAGGGTGCCGTTCGGACGCTCTGTCGACGCTGGTTGGCGAGCCCAGGCCTTCATTCAGTGCCTTTGCTGTGGCTGTGATCTCTCTGAACGTGCTTCTTGCCCTGCGGCATGTCACCCTATAGCCCAATAACCCTGGAAACGTTTGGTGTCACAGGAATGAAGTCACTCAGACGTAATGTTGCCAAAACCTTGAAACAACTCCCCTTGCAATGTGTATAGATACTATATTTCTTTAAAACCGTCATCAGTCTCCTGAAATCCTTTTCAGAAAATGACGGTGATGTAAACTACAAACAATTAAGATTGTTCCCATTGAATCGGAGCTGTTTGAGTCAGAGGAGGTAGGTGCCTGTCTAGGAAACATCTGGGTCATGTTTCATTGCGCTGAGTCAGTGGAACAGCAGATGGGGTCGCCTTATTCCTTCCTGTTCAAAAATACGTGCTCTGTTACGTGCCCACGTGAAGAGAAGCGAAGGTCTGAGCAGTGCCTGTCACCACATGACTTAAAGTAGATATTTTATTCACGTATTCATATATAAAATATACATGTGTGTATTCAATAATCTATGAGATCTCTTTTAAACTCAGTATTTTTCAGTAAGATTATAAATGTTGGATTTATGGAGTTTCTTAATTATGGCTTTGAAGATAAATTTCAAAATAAAATTCTGATGCAGACTTGAAGACGTGCAATTAAAATGGCTCTCTTTTCAAACTGCTCCATCCCAGCTCCTCGCGTGGCCCGCCGACGTCCCCGAGGCCGTCACCGCCGTCACCATTGCTCCGGACTTCCACGGAGTCCATCACGGGTACATAACCAACCTGAGGAAGTTCACCGCGTACTTCACGTCAGCCCTGTGCTTCACCACGCCCGGGGACGGGCCCCCGAGTGCGCCCCAGCTCGTCTGGACTCATGAAGACAGTGAGTGCGCCTTTGCCGTGGGTCTTTTTTTTTTTTTTAATATGTTTTTTTTAAAATTGATTTTTTAGAGAGAGAGGAAAGGATAGAGAGATAGAAACATCCATGTGAGAGAGAAACATCCATCAGCTGCCTCCTGCACACCCCCTACTGGGGATCAAGCCTGCAACCCAGGCATGTGCCCTGACCGGGAATCGAACCAGGACCTCTTAGTCCATGGGACAGTGCTCAATCCACACTGGCCTGGCTTTGCCGTGGGTCTTGGCGGCAGCCGGAGTCCGTTGTCGGGGGGTTGGCACCACTGCCATGTCCAACACTGCACGAGAGCAGAGGCGGGTCGTCAGGAAACTCCATGTCTCAGAGCGCTGGTGGTCCTCTTGCCCTGGGGGGCGGGGCGTTGAAAGCATCGGTAACAGTGATTAGAGGTGGTCTGTGGAGTGTGGAAGTGGCCGCAGGAAGGGGCAGAGGGTGGGAGAGAGTCTAGTCCCACCATGAGCTCTGTCTTCGGTCCCACTGCACTTCTCTGCCCCGTTTTCATCTTCCAACCCCTCGCCCCCTTCTTGAGCCCCCACTGCCCCAGCCCTGCTTCCCTGATGCTCATAGGGACATCTCCCCTGCGCCCCCAGCCCCTGACTTGCATTGTCTCCATCTGGTCAGTGAACCCAGTTGCTCTGCTCTCGGGCTAGCAACGCCTCTGGAACATGTCCTCTAACGACACTGTCCCGAGAGAGCAAGCCCTGTGTGTACAGACTCGTCCACAGGAAGTTCCTTACAGTGATCAGTAATTGAAAAAAAGAAAAACATTCTTAGGCCCCAGAGGGGACAAATTATGGAATGACAATGTACTGATTACTTTGTAGTGATTAAAAAGTTTTAGGAGAAAACTGATCATGATCTAATGCTACATGAAAAACAAAACAGTATGCAAAACTGAGACCTAGATTGCATAAAAACACTTGTCTGAAATGCCCTGAGCTGAGAAAAGACCTTGAAGGAAATGTCACCATTTTGACAGTTACTATCTCTATGTGGCATGATTACGGGTACGTTTTACACTTTTACACATGAGAATTCTCATTTCTACAGTGAGTGCGTTCTTTCTTTATAGGAAGAATTAAAACTAGTGGAAGGTTCTTTAAAGGTCACGCAGGGCTGGCACTGTTTCCTCCAGCGTCCTGGCCCTCAGGTCTCCCTCACCCTGACTGTGCTGCCACTGGGTCCCCCAGCGCTCATTTCCTTCCGCATAAACGACAGCCCGCCCCCAACCTCTCACGCCCCCCCAGCAGCCTGGCTTTCACCCCCTACTCTGCTGCCATGGAGTCAGGTCCCGGTCACACTGGGACACGGGAGGAGCAGACAGGGTTTCTTGGCCCTCTGAGACCCCTGACCTTCCTCCCATGGAAAGATTAAATAAAAAATGCCTCTGCCGCAGTTCACCAAAGCGCTTCCCATGCCCTGCCTCTGGTCTGCTGTCTGCCTGGTGTCCTGAAATTCTTACTAAGACAGTGACAGATTCACATGTGGCCGAAAGAATACTGAGATCCCACGTCCACTGGCCCAGTTTCCCCCGATGGTAACATCGAGACTCCTCCCATCTCACTTGTGTGAATGTGTGTGTGTGAGTGAGTGTGTGAACATGTGAGTGTGTGAACATGTGAGTGCGTGTGTGAGCGTGTGGGTGTGAGGGTGTCAGTGTGTGTGTGAGTGCTAGTGTGAACGTGTGGATGTGGGTGTCTGTGTGTGAGTGTATGAGTGTGTATGTGTGTGTGAGTGCATGTGTGAGTGTGTGAACATGTGTGTGAGTGTGAATGTGTGAATGTGCGTGTGAACGTGTGAGTGTGTGTGTGAACGTGTGGGTGTGAGGGTGTCAGTATGTGTGTGTGTGTGTTTGAGTGCATGCATGGGTGTGAGTGTGTGTGTGAGTGCATTGTGAACCTGTGAGTGTGAGGGTTTCTCTGTGTGTGACTGCATGTGTGAGTGTGAACGTGTGAGTATGAGGGTGTCAGTGTGTGTGTGTGTGTGTGTGTGTGTGAGTGCATGCGTGGGTATGAGTGTGTGAGTGCATTGTGAACCTGTGGGTGTGAGGGTTTCTCTGTGTGTGAGTGCGTGTGTGAACGAGTGGGTATGAGGGTGTCAGTGTGTGTGTGAGTGCGTGTGTGTGAGTGCAAGCGTGTTTGTGTGTGTGTGAGTGCGTGTCTGTGTGCATGCGTGTGTGTGAGTGTGTGTGTGAACGTGTGAGGGTGTCAGTGTGTGTGTGAGTGCGTGTATGTTGTGTGTGTGTGTGCTGAACAATTTATCACACGTGCAGGTTTGCATATCTGCCAATACAATCAAGACATGGAATGGTTTCATCACACAAGGGTTCTTCTTTTGCAGCCATACATACCCATTTTGCCACCTCTCTTCCTTTCTGATCTATGTGCCTTCTATTTCTTTTCCTTGCCTGGTTCTTGATCTCAGCAGGAAAGAATTTAGTCTTTCACTGTTAATTATGATGTTTTTCACGTGTTCTTTATCAGGCAGGGGCAATTCTCTATTACTAACTTGCTGAGAGCTTTTATCATGAATACATACTGATTTTTTCCAATTGCTTTTATTGCATCAATTGATATGATCCTATGATTTTCCTTTTGAGCTTGTTGACTGATATGGTTGGTTGATTTTCACATGTTGAACCAACCTTCCATACTTGGAGTAAACCCCACTTGGTCATAGTGTGTAATTGTTTATTACGTTTCTGGATTCAGTTTGCTCATACTTTTTGGAGGATGTTTTACATCTAAGTTCACGAGAGATATTGGTCTATACTTCTACTCTCCTGGACTTGCTTTGTCTGGTTTTGGTATCAGGATAAGGCTGGCCTCATAAGATAAGTTTGGAAGTGTTCCAACTTCTTCTGTTTTCTGGAAGAGATTGTGCAAAATTGGTGTTAATTCATCTTTAAATGTTTGGTAGCGTTTTCCAGTGAAGTCCACTGAGCCTGGAGATTTCTTTGGGGGAAGCTTTTAAATTATAACTGAATTCCGTCTTGGTTGAGTTTTGGTAGTTTGTTATTTTCAAGGAATCCTCGAAGTTGTTGAATTTGTGAGTGTCGGGTTGTTGGTAGTAGTTGCTCCCTTATTGTCTTCTTAATAGTTAAGGATGTGTAGTCATATTCCCTATTTCATTCCTGATATTGGGGATCTGTCTCTTCTGGTTTTTTGTGGGGTTTTTTTGCTGTTTGTTTGTTTTTGTTTTGTCATTATTGCTAGAGATTTATTAATTTTGTTGATTTTTTTTGGAAGAACCAGATTTTTATTTCATTAATTTTTCTCTATCTTCCCATTTTCAATTTCATTAATTTCTGCTCTTATCATTTGCTTCCTTCTTCTCTCTTTGGATTTATTTTGTTCTTCTTCAATTTCTTGAAATAAGCATTGAGATTATTTATTTGAAGCTGTCTTCATTTCTAATGTGAACATTTTAGTGCTATAAATTTTCCTTTCACACTGCTTTAGCTGCATCCCATGTATTTTGATATTTTGTGTTTCATTTTCATTCAATTTTACGTATTTTTATTTATTTTGAGACTTTCTCTTTCAACCATGGATTATTTACAAGTATGCTATTTAATTTCCATGTGTTGGAGATTTTTCTACTGTCTTTCTGCTCTTCACTTCTAGCTTAATTATATTATGATCAAAGAACACACTTTGTATAATTTCAATTTATTAAATTTATTGAGGTTAGTTTTGTGGCCTAGAATATGATCGACCTTAGTGAACGTTTCATGAGTCTTGAAAAAACTAACATGTGTTCTGCTGCGGAATCTGCTTTTCAATCATAAACTTTATATAACCTTCATCAGAGTTTAGGATTAAAGGAGAAAGTTGGACAAGTTTAACCTTTACCTTTAAAAACAAAGTTATGGCTTCTCGTGAAGTCCTGTGCCTTCTTGTACCTATCATAATTACAGGTGATTGTTTCAGCCATCCATCTATGCAACATACAAACATGTGTGTAGTTACACTCAAACATTGGTAGGATGCCTGTTATGTGCCCCATAGCCAGTTGGGTGGTGAAGGGTTGCAGAGGTCGGTAAGCACAGCCTCTGCCCTTAGAGCTCCGAGCCGAATCGGATGTGAGGTGGACATGACTGAGGTCAGTGCCACTGAGGAAGGAGGTCTGTGGTCACCCAGTGAAGAGTGACAAAAAACACCTGGGCGGGTCAGGGAAGTCTAGGAGAGTAGATGACAGTTGAACTCGGCTGTGATACATGAGCTTTTCGTGCAGAGAATGGAAGAGGACGTCCAGGTAGAAGAAGTGTCCATGGATCAAAGCGAGAAGAGTGTGTGAGAAAGCATGAGGTGCTTCGGATGTGGGCGGGAGCGGGAGCCCAGAAAAGAGGCCGGGAGCTGATCCGGAAGGGGGTCCACTGCAAGTCCGGGCCCTCGGACGAAGACAGTCTGGGCGCGAGGGAGCCGCAGGAGGGTTTGCATGAGCGGTGCTATTTGAGTAGATTTGTGGTTTCACACGCTCTGTGTGGGGGCTTTGTGATGATGGACTGGAGACAAAGGTGAAGGAGTCTGGGAAGGAGACCCAGGCAGTGCAGCGGCAGCAGGGAGATTCTCGAGACGCCACAGAGAATGGGGGCGGCTGGATTTGGGAGACGGGAGAAGGAGTTCTCTAGGGCGGTTCAACATGTGACTGTGTAGATGGTGGTGCCGCAGCTAAAATGTGGAACCAGTCCAGGGTAAAGTCGCCGGCGCCTGTGTGACATCTAGGTGGACGTGGTCGATGGGCAGTGGAGAGGCCACAGTAGATTTGAGAGTCGTAGCAGTCAGGATCAGGATCCTGTTTTCCAAGTAAAGGTTAGGGATCCCAGTGAGCACAAAGCTGACGGGAAGAGAAAGGGCTTCGCGTTAACAGGTGCCTGTTTTTCATTGCTAGAACCAGGAGCTGTGGGCCACCTGAGCTTCACGGAGATCCTGGGCACGTCTCTCAAGGTCAGCTGGCAGGAGCCCCTGGAGAAGAATGGCATCATTGCAGGTAAGTGGCCCTGTCCTCCGAAAAGAAGCAGGTTTGCCCGACGCACGGACGCGGGTGTAGCTTCTAACAGAACGCCGGCAGATGGCACAGGCGGCCACGGCGTGTGGCAGCAGGCAGGGGCCCAGTGCCCACGCCCAGGACCCAGCCACCAAGCTCCCGCTCCTTCGGGGGCACTTTCCTGCTTGGGTTCGAGCTCAGAGAATTGGTCTCCTTGCATCGTCTTGACAAACCTCCAGTCTCTTTGATCAACAAGAGCTGGTCATGTTAGGGTATCTTTTCTCAGTGTATTTATCTCCCTTGATTCTCATGGCAGCACAGTAAATATTGGTGTGACCAGCTTATAGATGATGACACAGCCTCGGGGAGGGGAGGGGCCTTTCTCCCCTTATTCAGCAAACACCCACCGGGTGCCTGTGTGGGCAGGCTGTGGAGCGGGTCGTGGCCGTGACACTCACACGCCAGTGTCCTGGCCAGTCCCGCAGCCCGCGAGGGGCCAGGGCAGAATGGAGCCGGTGTCCTCACCCCTGCTGTGCCCCCACAGCGCCCTCGGGAGACCCAGGGTGAGCACAGGCAGCTGACGTGGGCGCCGAGGGGAGCAGGGCTCGGCCTCTGTGTCTGTGGGGACCTGCTTACCTTTTGTAGGGTTTCTGACGGTTTAGTTTATGGAACTTCCTGAAAAACCTTTCAGGTTACAGCTTAACTTAAATCTTGGTTTGGAGGAATCGTTCTAGGTACGATGAAACCAGCACAGGCCTCGGCCTCAGGAGGCGGGGGACCTGTGCTCCACTCTCCTGGCTGCTCTGAGCCTCCGCTCAGCTCGGACCCTGCGCGCCTTCAGCCCTGGGCGTCTGCCCCTCACGGGCTGCGGGGTCAGCCGGGTGCCGTGCTGCCCAGAGCGGCTTGGGGGGCTTTGCTTGTCAAGCCAGCACTTCCTGTCCATACAACTCTGCCCCGTTTACGGACACGTGCCCCCTGCAGGCACTCTCTGGGAGGACACGCCACCCCATGCCAGGAGCAGGGCGCCCACCCAGCCGTCCCTGCAGGTGGACCTGAGGCTTCAGGAGGACCTGGCCCCTGACCGAGCCCTTCCCACCCCACTGGCGAGTGTTCGGGGCTGAGCCCTGCTGTCCTTCAGTCGGGGGTTTTGTTGTCTAACCTCCCAGAAGCCTGTCACCCCTCCTGCCGCAGGGCACCGAGAGGCTGCAGGGACCAGGAACCCGTCTGTCCCCACTGCCCGTCTGTCCTCCCCGCCGTGTCCTGGAGAGCAGTGGAGGCCCTGGGCACCTCCCGCCGGCAGGCGCCCAGCATTACGGGACCTTGTCTAATTTTCAACAACCACACGAGGCGCTCTCATAACTGCCCTCTGAGACCTTGGGCGGTCATGTCCCAGGGTGGGGTGGCCGGCAGGTGATGGGGCCAGGTATGTGTGTTTCCTCCCTGAAGGAAATGGCCCTGTGCTCCTGGTGTCCCTGGCAGGATGCGCACTGGGCCCCGCCTGTCGCACGTGGAACCAGAGTGGACCTGCCACCCTAACTTCCTGGTCCACATTAGTTGTCGTGTGGCACTTGCTCCCTCATCGCAACAACCCCCAAAACTCAGCGTCTCAAAGACAGGGTGTGCCCAAAGGTGTGTGGCACTCGGATCCTGAAACTGCGAACCGCTCCAGCAAGGGTCCCAGACACAGGCAGGAGGCGTCCGGCCCAGTTCCCTGCACTGCTCCCGGGGCCGTGCCCTGCACCCAACTCCTTCCTGTCCGTCCCTCAGAACACCGCCCAGCGCATCCAAACCCAACCAGTACCCTAGGGAACCGCGCACCCAGATCCTATCGGGACACCCGGGGTCCAGTGTCACCCAACCCTCGCGTTTAAATAGAGTGAACTTGGGAATCGGTTCTGCCCTCGAGAAGCTGGTGTTGGAAACCCTCACTTTAGGAAATCTGCAGCCCAGCCGTGGGGAGTCACCTCTGAAGCTGGGCCTGTGGTCCAGAGGCTGCTTAGCGCAGGGCTGCTGGGCTGCCGTGACCGGAAGGCCTCCCAGCCTGGGTGGAAGGAGCTGACACGGGCGGGGCTGTGCGACCACAGGAACCGCTCAGAGTGACATGGCTCTGACCACAGCACAGGAGCAGAAACAAAGGAACCAGAGCAGGGAAGACAGAGCCCTCCGGCCCAGCCCCACAGGGCCTGCCTCCTGAAGGAAGGGCTTCTGGGCACACAGCCCCTCAGGGCGGAGCTGCACTCGCCAGGGTTCGAGGCACGCCTGGGGAGAGGCTGGGCCTTCAGCACACGTCCCCTGGCTCCGAACCTGGCGGGGACAAGGTGGACAGCTCCCACTCAGGGCTTCCTTTCACGCAGGTAGCGCACGGTAGCGCACGGAGCCCGCCTGTCCCTTCGGAGCGCACGCACACGTTGTGCCTCTAAGTCTTACAGGAAAGCCACGGGTGTGGTCGTTTGAGTGGAGCCCACATCCCACGGCCAAGCGGCGGCTGCCAATACTCCCGATTTATGATCATCTGTTCCCACCAGCTAACAGGGCTTAATGAACTCATTTCCGCACTTTATGTAAGCAGACACCCGCCGTTACAAGCCACAGCCCATCGTTTATTGTGGAGCTTGGCCTTCGAAGCTGGCTTCTCAGAGCCGGAGTCGGCGGCCTGTCCTCCCACCCTGGGCTGGGAGCAGAGTGCCAGCCCCAGCACCGGGGGTCTGCAGAGCCTCTGGCGCGCGCTTCCCTCTCGGTGCCACACGGCCCCGTGTCACTTCGTCTGGCCTTGGGCAGCCACTGGACGGTGCCCAGAGTCCACACAACGGGCCCTGCGCTCTGGGAAGGGTGTGGAGGGAAAGGCCGCCCAGAGCCGAGACCTGATGCCATTTCCTTGGCTCCCCAGCATCCCTCCCGTCACCCCCCAGTGACCCCTGGCCTCAGTGACTCCCCTTGCACGAAGCAGGGCAGCACCCCGACTCGACCTGGCTCCCGGGCCTTGTGCAGACAGAACCACAGCGCTAAGCTCCCTGCTGAAGGCCGAGTGTTTTACCGGGTGGAGCAAGAAAGGCCGTGTGTGTGGCAAACCTGGCCTCAAGCCACTGTCAGGACATGCCGATGTGGCACCAGGTGCCGACTCTGTGAAGCCCCCTGGAACGCCCCCGCTGTCGGCCGCCAGGGGCAGCAGGGGCAGGCGGTGGCCTTCAGCTGGCCCTCCGCAGCCACACTGCGTCCAGACGCCTGCAGGAAGCCACAGGGCATAGCCTGGTGCAGGCAGGCAGCCCCTGTGCCTCTGTTGTCATTCGGGGCCGGGGAGGGGTGCGAGCAGGACGTCCCCGCCCGCCCCGGCAGGTCGCCCCTTCACCCACACTGTGAGTCCAGCACCGTCCGCTCTGCCTCGCACTCGGTGATTTATGAGGCCCGGGATACACACGGACAGCCTGTGATTGGGTGCACTGCTCTCCTGTGCAGGATTTACTTCAGATCAACAGAAAATTATTTCTGAAGCTCCCTGGGTCGTTAGTCTCAGTTAGGGGGCCCCTTGGAGCAGGTAGGAGGCCAGCGGGAGGCTCTGGATCCGGGCCCTCTCCCCTCGCCCTCACCCTCGCCCGCCAGAGCCGGATGAAACAGTCACAGCCCGAGTTACCACCCACGTCCCCAAACGCTGTGCACAAACCCAGGGCCTCATACCCCCACATGCCACAGGCCTGCCCACGTGTGTGCGGAGTGTCTCACCGCCCCTCCTTTGAGCTCGCATCTGCGGGCGCCCTGCGGGGGCAGCGGGCTCTCCCGCTGTCTGCGGCTCTGTGCGCCCTATGGCCGTGGCAGCGGGTCCCTGTCTGCTGGGAGAGCCTCGCTCTGCTGCCCGCTGGAGACAGAGCACTGCTTTCAAACAAGCAGGCTGGTCTGAAGGACCAGGCTCACTGACCAAGCCGTCCCCTCCGTGGGGCAGAGCAGACTGAGCCCCGAAGTAGTTCCGTGTCCTGGGGTCACCCACCAAGGTCAGCGAGGGTGTTCGGGTCTGCTTGCACGCATCCCGACCCCAGAGAGGAGGTGCCGTGGCGCGCGGCCCGTGAGAGGCGGTCTGGGCACGCCTGTGCCGTGGTCTCCGCTTGCTGAAGTGGGGTGAGGGTGGCTCCGCCTCCGGACCCCATTCGTGAACACATGTGAGGGCTCCGAGCTCCACAGGAGCGTCGTGGATGCTCCCTGCCTGTGAGGTTATTGAGAATTATCGCCTGGGAGGGCTGTCTCTTCCTTAACTGTACAGTTAGTTCCAAATCCTGAATTAGCAAAAAGAGAAGAACGATTGATTTGGATGCATCCTGATTTTAGTGCCGGGAGCATGAGAGACGTCGGCTCCGGAGGGTGGCGAGCAGGAGGGGTGGGAGCCAGAGAGGGCAGTGGTGAGCGGTCAGCCTGAGAGGAGGCCTGACGGGCAGGCTGGATCCCTGCACAGAGGGTCAGAGGTCCGCGGGGCCCGGAGCAGGGGCCCGGCAGCCAGGAGCAGCCTTCAGACAGTCAGTAGCTGCTGTAACGTGGGGAGCGCCCGTGTGCACTGGGCACCCAGTGGTAGGACCGCCCCTGCCCGCCCTGCCCTGGGTGTCCCAGCCAGGGAGCCCCATGCCAGCGCACAGAAGCTGCTGGGCCGAGGGACAGCCCGCAGACAGGCAGCGGCTTCTGACATTAATTTTTTTTTTTTTAATATTAAAGTCCCTAGACACTGCCCTCTAAATTCGTGTTTACCTGAAGTACGAGTTCCTAAGTATATTTATCGCTTTCATCAGAACGAGAAGGAGGGTGAGGACGCCTCCTAGAGCCTCTGTACCCCCGAGTTCATTGACTGGAAAGAAGGGAAACAAGCGTTTTCAGCCGTTTCGCTCTGCCTTTGGGCCCGGGGGCTCTTTCCATCACTGTCCCCGTCCAGGAGACACTCGTGCGCGCTCTCTGATCACATCAGCGCCCTCCGAGGGGGCTGACTCAGGAGCTGGCTGGGTCTTTTTTCTCTGTGCCCCAAACCACGGTGGAATGGAGGTTGAATAAATTGTGCTTATGAGTCCCCGCTGGACTGAGCCGAGCGGACGGAAAATCGGATTTCGCTGGGAAGACGGGCCGGAGGGGCGCGGGCTGGGGAGAGCTTGGGCGGTGGGTGATGAGCCGCTCCTGGAGGGAAGTGCTCCCGCTGTGGGGCGCGGTCGTCACTCCTGGGGGCAGGGGCCGAGCCCACAAACCAGGCGCAGCCGGAGTGAGCTGCTGATTTAGGGCGCTGTAGGGTGAAAATATGAGCTGATAAAAGTGGAAATATTGCTGAAATACAGCCGTCATTTGACAAGAGAAGGTTACATCTGCACACAGCGGGCATCACTCTTCAGCCCTCGCTGCAGGTCCTGCGGTTACCCCCGCGCGCCGCACGGGCCCGTCCCCCGCAGAGCCCCGTGGCCCGGGACAGGCCCACACTGAGGGGGGTTGGAGGCCTGACTGCAAGGTGCACTTTGCGAGGGCAGTGGCCCCGGCAGACCTCTGCAGATGCGCAGACATGCTGGCCCGGCCTCCCGCCTCTGCCCTCGGCTTCGGGAGTCCCCCGCTGACCTTGTGCTGCCCCCCCAGGCTACCGAATCTCCTGGGAGGTGTACGGGAGGAATGACTCCCGGCTCACAGACACCCTCAACAGCACGACGCACGAATACAAAATCCAAGGGCTGTCGTCTCTCACCACCTACACCATCGACGTGGCCGCCGTCACAGCCGTGGGCGCGGGCCTGGTGACCTCATCCACCATCTCCTCCGGCGTGCCCCCAGGTCAGTGAGAACTCGCCTCGCCTTCCCTCTCCTTCCCCTCGGGGTTCTGGTGCTCGCTGGGAGGAGACCTCCCTTGAAAGGGGATCAGCGTCCTGCCGAGATGGTGGGGTACATGGAGTACGATCCCCCGTCAGCCTGCTTCCCTGTGTCTTCTGACCACAGCTCGACCTCTCTCCTGTGGGACCCGGGGTGGTGGGAATGGCGGGTGGGCAGGGAGGGGAGACGGGGATTCCGTCTGTGAACTGGCACTGAGGGCCCCCCTCCAGCAAGGGGAGACCACACAGAAGGAAAGCGCAGGCCTGTTTGTGAGAGAGAAGTGGGAAGTGTTGGTGTTAAAATTAAGAACAGTGTCGATGAAAGAAATGTCCGGACCTGTAGAAAATTTTTATAAGAGCTTGAGTTCGAGCCAAAGTAATGAAGTTGCCAGGAGGCAGCATCACGAGGGCCCCTGAGAGCGCTCTTCGCGGCTTCTCGGGTGCACTTGGAGCTAAGGAGGGCGCCTGAGGAAATCCCAGGAGGTGGCGAAGGCAGGGCGGGGACCAGGGACAGGACCGCCTGCGCCTCCGGGCGGTCGCGCCTCGTCGGGCCTGGAAGAGGACCGCTCTGCCATTTCTAAGGTGTGCTCACCTCGGTGCACGGAGCTGGTGGACAGGGCTGCTTCACACCTCCGCCTGGTCGGGCCCCGCGTGACCCCACCACGGCCTGACCAGTTGGGGATTTATGATCAGATCACCCTGTGGGGTTCTCCGTGGAACCCCTTTCTCGTACGCAATGGGAAGCATACGACTTTATTCAGTCAACAAAACAGTGACACTGGGGTTTGAGATGAGAAGGGCAGTAGGAGGAGCTGAGGAGGTGGAGACGGAGAGAAGGCAAGAACGTGGGGGCGCGTTGGTGCCCAGCCCGCAGCTGCCCTCCTGTCCTGAAGTCACAGCTCGTCCTCCGGTCAGCTCCCCCGCCCCTGGGGGACTGCTGCTCAGCTTCCTCTCCGGGTCAGCGTTGCATTGACAGCGCAGGCTTCTCCGAGGAGCCCAGGTCCGTGAGAAGGGCCTGGGGGCTCAGCCCAGTTCTGCACCCTCAGCTGCGGGTCCCTCGCTGTTTGGAAGGCATCGATTCACCTTGTGGTCGCTGAGAAAAGCCCGGCGGCCTCAGTTTCAGGCCTGGAAGACCCCTCCACAGCCAGCACTTACCTGTGTGTGGTCCCACACCCAGTGCAGTGTCTGTGACCTGACGATCACCTCAGAGGGTGATTCGGGGACCTGAGGAGCGTGCCGGACAAATGCGATGTGTGCAATGAGATAGGCCGCAGGACAGACGCGCTCACGCCCGCTACCTCCCCACAGGCGCTGCGCTCGCTGGTGAGGGAGCCCGCAGGCCACCGAGTCCTAGTGAGCAGGAGGGAGGCCGGCTCTGCCCCTCTGGGCTGTGGGACCTCCTAGGGAAAGGTCTAGAAGCCATTAGACCCACCCCGCCAGCAGGGGAGCCAGCCGTATCCCAGCACAAGTCCACCGTCCCACTGCCCCAGCATGCCACGCACCAGGGTCACGGCTTCTTCAGAACCGATGGGGGCCCGCCCTGACTGTCCCACTGCCCCAGCATGCCACGCACCAGGGTCACGGCTTCTTCAGAACCGATGGGGGCCCGCCCTGACTGTCCCTCCCAGGCCGGAGGACCTGCTGCGGAGCGGCCTGGGTGCCGCCTGGGTGCGGGCGGGCTGCACTGTGGGAACGGCACTGACCAAACCCTTGTCTTCTCGTGAGAAACAGTCTTGGGCTTACAGAAAGATTCGTTTTACTGTACGTCAATAGCCCGCTCCCAAAGCCCATATTGAAAGTATCGCCAATACTTTAATAAGTGTGGTGGTGACGGTGGCCTGTTGTTAGACTTGCTGAAAACGGCTTACACACAGTGTCAGGCGCATCTGGAGCACGCGTGTGTGAGCAGGGTTCCCGGGATGGTTTGGACCCTGTCCAGCTGGGACGGGAAGCAGGCTCGCTGACCCTGGAGGGCCTTGGTCCCCGCATTCCTGGGGTCCATGCTGCCCCGGGGCTGCAGGGCGGGAAGGAGCAGGGAGCTGGGGCCTGGCTCTGCTCAGTGGCCTCTGACAGCCCCAGGTCAGGTCACCTGCGCCTGGAGACCACCCGAGGCCTCGCGGAGCATCCTCAGTGTTGGCCAGGAGGAAAGTCGTGCCGGCGACCACGATGGGTGTGTTCTGCTCGCTGTGCTTGACGTTGACGTCTGTTAGCGACCGAAGGGCCGTGTTAAGAATCCGGAGAGTTCAGAAGCACAAAGAAAAGAGTCACTTGTCCTTTGATGTGCACGCTTTCTGCTTCATTAAACCAGGAGTGGAGAGGCCCTCGAGGCCCGAGCCCTACCCGCGCAGTGGTTCTAGTCCCCTCAAGACTGGCGTTCGATGCCCCGGCAGGGCGCCCAGGGTGCCAGTCCTCAGAAACCCTGCGGCCCGGAGGCCTCCTCTCCGCTCGGCCGCGTCCCTGTCCCTCCTGTCCGTAGCTTGCTCTAGAGTGCAAGCTGTCGTTCCGAACGAGGGCGTCTCCGGAGCCAGACGGGCTTCGGGGGAGGAGCCGGCCACAGGGACTTACTGGATGAGTAGGCTCAAGCCACAGGTGAGCTCAGACGTTGGGAGTCCTTCGGAACACACCTTCCTCTACTGAGTTGCCAGAGCAACTGTGCACAGGCAGTGGGAAGAGTTCTGCACTTTCACCCAAAGGCAGTCGTCCTGGAAACCAGACCAGGAACCCTGAGGCTCAGGACCTGCCCACCTACCGTGTCCGCTGCCTGGAGATACCGGGTGTGCACTCCTCCACCCCTCCCCTGCTCGGCTTTCCAGGGCACCAGGGTCGTCATCCAGGGAGGGCGGTGCTCAGCTCTCTGTGTTCTTCGAGGGGCCCTTCATCCATCCTTTCTTCATTCGACAAGCACCTGCTCTGTGCAGAGATGACCACACCTCGAGTCTGTCATCCAAGATGTCACATTGATGTCTCCTGATGCCACGTCCCATGGCTTGGGGGTCTAATAGGTGCCCCTATAAAGTATGAGTCATGCTGTGATCACATTTCTGGGGAAGCTTGCTTCTCCCTGGTTTTGAAAACAAATCCTCTTTGGAGCATGAAGGCATTTGAAAGCATTTACTCGCTGACGTGTTTAGCACATTCCTTGAGCTGTGACAGAATTTAAGTCTGTACCTGTCCTCTCATTTATCTCTAGAACTTCCTGGAGCCCCGTCCAACCTGGTCATCTCCAACATCAGCCCTCGCTCGGCCACTCTGCAGTTCCGGCCAGGCTACGACGGGAAGACATCCATCTCCAGGTGGATCGTGGAGGGGCAGGTATGCGCCTCATGAAGGTGGGAGCTGAGTCTCCAACGAGCGATTCTGGCAGCTGAGTTTGATCGATCCTTTGCAGTGATTAGTCAGCAGCTGGGTGGAGCTGACCCAGGCGGTTTGTGGGGTGGCTGTGTCTGCAGGAGAGCCGGAGACCCACCACAACTGGGGTGCTGGGGCCGGAGTGGGAAGATGAGGGGACCCGAGATGTCAGACTGGAGTCTCATTGGATGAGAGAGGAAGTGGTGATAAGAGTTAAAACTCATGTTGTTGATCCAAAGGGACATCCAGAGTCTGAGAGCATAGTTGATTGACAACTCTATCACAGTTAGCAACCAAACCTACTGACAGGGTTACTTGTTGGTACAGCTTGTCTGTCCAATGGACGAATGAATGGACGAATGCGCATTCATTCAGCAGTGTTTATGGAGCATGCTTATTCCCAGGCACTATTCTAGTAAACAAAGTAAACAAAACTGACAAAGTTTCAGCTGGAAAGGAGAAATTTCTCCCCTGGGAGAAAGAACGCCCAGCTGCGGGGAACGGCCATCCCCAGGCCACCCGAGGACCGCAGGGAGGCAGAGGCTGGAGGAGGACGGGGACATGGGTTTGCAGGGCCCTGACTCAGAGCTGCTGGAGACAGCGGGCCCGGCGGCTGCACTGCTGACAGCAGGAGAGGGCCGGGTTCCGAGGGTAGAGAGTTTCCAGCTAGGTCCTTTCTGCAGTGAAAGCCTCCTCGGCGCTGCTGGAAGACAGTCCCTCTTGGAAACAGCCGTGAATTAGGGACAAATTCCACGCACGTACGTCCAGCTCTCACTAAGCAGCCGTTTCTGGAAACCTGTGCAGGGCTGAACGTGGGCCGGCAGTGGGGGCTGGTCAGGGAGGGCTGGAGCACGCGACCTCACCTCACCTCACCCCGAGAAGGAAGCCCGGTGCCGAGAGCCCCGCTGGGAATGTGGATGTGAGATGCCTGGAAGGCGCAGGAGTGCCCCCGCCTCCGTGGTCTCCACGCCCGAGGGTTCCTTAGCCACAGTCCACCGCGGTCCGGAAACACTCAGCGGGAAATTTCAGAAATCTGCAGTTCATAAATTTCACGTCACGGGCCCATTCCAACACGGTGGCCGTGTCACCACCATCGAGCACACCGCCCGGGGGCTGCGCACCTCACGCGGCCACAACCCTGGCGGGGTCAGTGTCCCGCTGCCCCACCTCAGGGACCTGGGCCCTGCTGGCCACTGCCTCCATCAGCTTCGCAGCCGGGGCCTGCACTCAGCATGCCCGAGGTATTGAAAGTGGTCGTTTTCTCGCCATCTCTCTTCCTTTAGTAGCGGGAGCTCTGAAAAGAAGCACCTGCCCTCATCCCTCGGGCTGTTTATTTGCCGAAACCCGGGAGACGGGGTAAATGCTGAGCCTTTCCCTCTAATTCCAGCTTCACAGTCAGGAACCCAGCCCCAGGCGCTCCTGAAACGAGTTTCTCTTTCTTTTTTCCTATCTCTTTTCCTGAGTATCAGTATGAAAGCATAGATTTTTAAAAGCTATTCAGTGAATTCAATCAATCTCAGCAGTCATTATTCTTTTTGAACCCAAAACTGACCCCTTTTGGTCAGGGGGCACCCTTCGCGTTCTAGGCTCTGTGACATGAGCCTCCTGACCTTCGAGGATCTCCTTGCTCTCTGACACCACGGTGTCCTGGCACCACGGAGTCCTGGGACCACGGTGTCCTGGGACCACGGTGTCCTGGCATCACGGTGTCCTGGCACCACGGTGACCACAGTGTCCTGGGACCACTGTGTCCTGGGATCATGGTGTCCTGGCACCACGGTGTCCTGGGACCACTGTGTCCTGGGACCACAGGGACCACGGTGTCCTGGGATCACTGTGTCCTGGGATCATGGTGTCCTGGCACCACGGTGTCCTGGGACCACTGTGTCCTGGGACCACAGGGACCACGGTGTCCTGGCACCACGGTGTCCTGGGACCACGGGGACCACGGTGTCCTGGCACCACGGTGTCTTGGGACCACGGGGACCACGGTGTCCTGGCACCACGGTGTCCTGGGACCACTGTGTCCTGGGACCATGGTGTCCTGGGACCACGGTGACCACAGTGTCCTGGGACCACGGTGTCCTGGGACCACGGGGACCACGGTGTCCTGGGACCACGGGGACCACGTTGTCCTGGCACCACGGTGTCCTGGGATCATGGTGTCCTGGCACCACGGTGTCCTGGGATCACTGTGTCCTGGGATCATGGTGTCCTGGCACCACGGTGTCCTGGGATCACTGTGTCCTGGGATCATGGTGTCCTGGCACCACGGTGTCCTGGGATCACTGTGTCCTGGGATCATGGTGTCCTGGCACCACGGTGTCCTGGGACCACAGTGTCCTGGCACCACAGTGTCCTGGGACCATGGTGTGCTGTTCTGCCCCAGCTCACATCGAGCTGTCCCACCAGGGCCTTGGTATTAAGACCACAGTCTGGGCACTGAGGGCTGGGGGAGGGGTGCTCCTGGTCCTGGCTGGTTACCACCTCTAGGCCTTTCCGGGCAGAGACGGGAAATACATACCAATATATATTTTTTATCCTCACCCGAGGACATTTTTGCATTTATCTTCAGATAGAGCAGGAGGGAAAGTAGGGAAGAGAGAGAGAGAAACATCGATATGAGAGAGACACATCGAGTGGCTGCCACCCACACGACCCCAACCAGGGCCGGGGACAAACTGCAACCGAGGCACGTGCCCTTAGCAGGAACCGAACCCGGGACTCTGGTCCACGGGCCGACGATCTAACCGCTGAGCCAAACCAGCCAGGGCTTGAGTTTATATTTTAAGTACCTTTTCCCTTGCACTAAAATTGTGATTTTTAGAAATATTAACATCATTACTTATTGTCTTTATCCTACTATTATATAAAGAGTTTTAAAATTGTAATTTCAGCGGCACCAGGAGCAGCGAGACCGCTGAGTGCCGGCTGAGTCTGTCCTCAGTCTGCTGAGTGCCGGCTGAGTCTGTCCTCAGTCTGCTGAGTGCCGGCTGAGTCTGTCCTCAGTCTGCTGAGTGCCGGCTGAGTCCCTGTCCTTAGTCTGCTCAGTGCCGGCTGAGTCCCTGTCCTTAGTCTGCTGAGTGCCGGCTGAGTCCCTGTCCTTAGTCTGCTCAGTGCCGGCTGAGTCCCTGTCCTTAGTCTGCTGAGTGCCGGCTGAGTCCCTGTCCTTAGTCTGCTGAGTGCCGGCTGAGTCTGTCCTTAGTCTGCTGAGTGCCGGCTGAGTCCCTGTCCTTAGTCTGCTGAGTGCCGGCTGAGTCCCTGTCCTTAGTCTGCTCAGTGCCGGCTGAGTCTGTCCTTAGTCTGCTCAGTGCCGGCTGAGTCTGTCCTCAGTCTGCGTCGCCCTGTGGACAGACAGTCACAGGCTGAACCCGAGCGTCCTGTCGTTCCTTCCTGTGTGCGGCTAAATCACCAGCTAATTCAAAGTTAGACGTATTCATTTTAGGGGTTTGGTTTGGTTCTTTGGCTTCAATCTTTAAGGGATGCTTTCTTTAAAAGTCATCTCGCTTTTTAACAAATTGTCAGAATATTTTCAATCTACTTTATTTGGGGGCCTCTAACTCACTTGCATGATCTCAAAGTCACACTACGGGAAGGTGCCTTCAGAGGCGCTCCTCCTGCGCCCGGCTGCCCTCTGCCCAGCCGTTTCGGTGTGGGTGCATCCTTTGTTCTTCTCGTCACACAAGCCGGCGCAGGGATCTGCACCCCTCTCACCTGGCAGCTGCCCCTCGCTTCCTCCGGCCGACAGCGCAGCCTGATGCTCGCTGTGGGTCCCCCGCCCACCCGGCAGGTGCCCTCGTCCTTTCCACAGCCGCGTGGCTTTCCCTCGTGTGGACACGGCAGAGCTGTGTGTGGAGCTGGGCCTCCACTGATGGACGTCGGATGCACATTCCCTTTCCATCGCTGCCAGGACACCTGACCAAAACCCTGTGGCTGACACCACATGGACGCGTCATCTGACAGCCCTTCCTCAGGAGCCCGCCGGGCTTCACGGGGACGTCGAGGGGCCGCAGGGCTGCAGGCCTGCCTGGAGCCTCAGAGGGAGTCCCGTTCCTCGCTCACCGGGTGCTTGTCAGAGCTCGCTGCCTTGTGGTGCGGACCCGCTGGCGGTCACCCACGCGGCTTCCCGCACCTTTCCTCGGCTCCTGGCCCTCCCTCCACCTCCAGAGCCAGCAGTGGGCAGTCAGGGCCCCCTCCAGGCCTCCTTCCCCCCCCACCTCGCTGACCCACCCTCCCCCTCTTCCACTTCTAAGGATCCTGTGATTGGCTTGAACCCTGGCAGATAATCCAGGATTATCGCCTATCTCAGGGCTCTTAACCTTAATCACACCCCAGAGCCCCTTTGGAAGGCAACGCGCTGGCAAGTCCAGGCGTTAGTGTGTGGAAGTCTTGGGGGCAGGGGACATTACTCTGCCCAAAGGTTGTCTTCGGCCTTCTGCATAATTGTCGCGTATTTTTGCCTCTGGGTCTTCGGGACGCGTTCGAGGAGTGGGACTGCTGGATCGATGGAGTCTGTACGTTTTCTAGACTTCGCCCGGTCCCTCTGCCGGGTTGGCGTGTTGGTTCTCAGCAGCAGCACATCCTGTGTGACCTGCCGGAACAGGTGAAGTCCGGTCCATCCGCTTTCCCCGCAGGCTTCTGGGTTGTGAGCACAGGTAGAGGGTTCCTTCCCACGCGGGTACCAGGGAACCACCCAGACTCCCAGCACCGCTCCATCACTGGGAGTCTGTCCTTGTGTGTGAAGTGACGTGTGAACCCATTTCGATCAGTTCGCAAACAGCTATGTAATTGCCCCACAGCCGTTTGTTAAAAAGTCCAGATTTGCCTCCTCCTGGTTTGTGATACTAAATTTCCATGTGCACTTGGGTCTATTTCTGAACTTTCTGCTCTGCTCTCTTAGTCTGGCTATTCATGCACGAACTCCACACTGTTTCATTGTAAAGGCTTCAGAGTAGGCTTTAATATCTGGTAGGGCTTCCCAGACCCACGAACACACACGTGCACACACACATGTACACACACGCATGCACGCGTGCACACACTCGTACTCATGCACTAACTCCACACTGTTTCATTGTAAAGGCTTCAGAGTAGGCTTTAATATCTGGTAGGGCTTCCCAGACCCACGAACACACACGTGCACACACACATGTACACACACGCATGCACGCGTGCACACACTCGTACTCATGCACGAACTCCACACTGTTTCATTGTAAAGGCTTCCAAGTAGGCTTTAATATCTGGTAAGGCCTCCCAGCACCACACACACACACACACACACACACACACACACACGTGCACACGTGCATGCACACACTCACTCATGCACACGCATGCACACGCACGCTCCCATGTTCTGTCCCCCTCCAGGAAGCTTCGCGTGGCTCACCCCGCTACTTCTCCAGGAATGTCCCAGTGGCTTCCCTGGTCCTTGCAGGCACCTTTCCTGAACTTACAACAGCGGGGCCCTTGAATCTGTAACTGGTATAGATGAAGCCTTCTGGAACATTCCACACCCAACTTTGAATAGATGCCAGCCAAACCAGACTTCCTCTGCTGTGGGGAGACCCCAGCATCCGCTCGCCCGGTCTCCCGTCCAGGAAGTGGTTGCGCTCCTGCCCTGGGCCAGCCGAGGCTGAAAGACGGAGCGAGTAAGTCTCAGACTCCGGTCCAGTGAGAAGTCCCCACCCATCAGTCAGTCACCTTAATGGCGCAGGGTGCCGGTGGGATGCTGAGGAGGGGCAGAGTGCACTCAGGTGTCTGGGGAGGCCCGTGAGCATGACAGCTGAGCCCCATCTCCACGTCCCGCACCGTGACCTGGGCAGAGCCCCCAGCGCCTCGCAGCTCCTGCCCAGGCGCTCTGTGGCGGGTCGGCGTGTACTTTCTCTCCCTGTGACCCAACTCAGTAGACCTTCTCTGCAAGCCCTTTCCTTTCCGTCGTGACCACTGGAACGCGCACCAGCAAGGCTTGGAGTGCCCCGGTGGATTGTGGGACAGAAGGTCCAATCAGCCGTAATAAGCTGATGGGCGTTCAGATTTGGAAAAGCAGCTTTTATAGGTGCTTCTGGTTCGGCAGTGCTTTGCTTCATTAGTGACCTTTGACCCTAGAGTGAGCATACGCCTCCCCACTTCCACAGCGCTCCCTGAGGGGAATGCAAATGCCGCCCGTCTCCATCGGCCACCGCTGTGTGCTGGCGGGTCCCTGCCAGCCCTGCCACCCACAGCCGCTCCCCCGCTCTGATGGCCGCTGTGCCCGGCCCTCCGGAGCCGCCCGAGCCGGGCTCTGCCATGGAGCTGCTGGTGGCAGCACTCGGGCGCAGACGGAACTGTTTCCACTCTGAAAATGGGAAGGGAGGAAAGCCCACTTAGCGCTTGTTTGTGGGTAACAGGAGCCATTCGCTTAAGAGGAGCTGTGTGGGGGAGCTGTGGGCCCACGGACCGGACTGCGGTGTGCTGAGTGCTGGCCCCTCCCTCACTGGAGCAGTGGGGTGGGTCGCCGGTGCCCGGGAGCCCACGGGCGGGTGCCCGCGAGGTCGCCTGCTGTGACACAGTCCGAGAAGTCAGGGCTGCAGTCACGTCATCCATCTCCCTCGTGCACTCCTGTGAGGGCCGATCCGGCTGACACGGGAGGGTCAGCCTCCTTGTTCCTGTGGCTCAGGCTCTCCCCGTGAGCCGTGTGCTGCGGGGCGGGCCCTCTGTTTCCCTGTCGCGTCCTGGAGCCAGGGCCTCTCCCACGAACCCTCCCGCACTGAGTTCCAGGGAAGTGCTGTCCTGGCAGGTGAGGGTACCTCTGTCCTCGTCACAGCTCGAAGCCCATGCCGCCGGGGTTCCCCTTGTGCCTCGGTTGCCCCGGCTGTGAAAGCCCAGTTGCCTGGAGCCCGCTGGTGCCCGTCCCTGCCGAGCCTGCCTCTGCTGGGGTCCCACGAAGAGGCCTCGGGTGAAACACACTGCCCGCCAGGCCCGAAGGCAGGGGTCAGGGCCTTGGAAGGGGAGCAGAGGCCGTGCCTTGGGGCTTCACTGATGAAGCCTTCCCTTTGAAAAGAGTGTGCATACGAAAGAAACAGCTCCCAAAAACGCGGCTCTGGATTGTCCACCTGCCTGTATATGTGGTTTCGGTGATTTTTGTCTCTTTACGAGCCCATAAAAGTAGCAAGAACTTGGCAAAGTTGAGGCTTAGAAAAACCTAAGGTTCCTTGGAGGAAGACACCAGCCCCCCAGCTCCCCAGCTCAGCCCTCCCTCGTTTCAGCCCCCTGGTGGGGCCTGGCTCTGCCGAGGGGACCTGCTGGGACCTGTGGGATCCGCATGGCCACAGGTGAGAGACGGACAGGCCGACTGTCAAAGCACACCCTCAACGCGAGGCGTGAGTGAGGCACGTTCGTGACAAGCATCGTCCAGGTGGGGTGACAACCAGGGACAGGGAGCCAGGCACACAGACGAGAAGTGGGGCCTCGCCGGCCTCGGCTGCCTGGCGCAGCCCTGGGGGAAGGGCAGTGTCCTGTGGAGCTGGCATGGACTTACACGCAGCAAAGTCGGGCAGATGTGTGGCCTCCACGAGGGTGGCTTAGGCTGTGTGGGCCCAGAGGAGACCGCATGAGGTGATGCAGGGCCACGCCCAGAAAACACCTGGAGACTCACGCAGGCCCTGCCGAGGGCCCGGCCCGCCTCCTGCTGCAGCTCAGGTGGGCCGGGCAGTGTCTGTGGTCAGAGCGGGCTGAGTCCCCAGGGAGACGGGGCGTGCGGCTCACTCGGCTGGAGGCCCGTGCTCCTGGGCCAGAAGCAGCCCTGCTGGAGCCCCCGAGCGCCCGCTGAGCGTCAAGCTGCCGGTGCTGAGAATTCTTCCAAATGGAACCGAAACATCCCACAGCTTGAAAACCGTCCAACCAACTCCCTGGTCTCCACTCCCGGAGTCCCCACCCTGGGCTCAGTGAGCTGTCCTGCTGGCTGCCGGCTGCCCTGCGGGGGAAGGGAAGTCGTTCTGTGGCCCGCTGCATCGCGGGCCAGAGGTTTTATCCTCACTCCCAGGTCTGGGGCCGGGATTTCTAACCGCTCATTACATCTCCTCCCCTCGTTACGGACAGACGTCAGGGCTGCTGGTGGGCCTTCTGATAAGTATCTGTCAGCATTTCAATGACCATAAGCCCTGGTAACATTGAATTTCCTTTTCATCATCAGAAGAAAAAGAAGGACATTATTTCTGAGTCGTCTCAAATGCACAGGGGGGCTGTCACCGGCTCTAATGGCTCCTTGGATAATGACACGGTCACCTGGGTGCATCTGCGAGACCAGCTGTGGCTTCACTCTGGATAATGCCTCCGAGCGCGCCGCCCGCGGTGATGGGTGACAGCGAAGCAGGCACTCGGGTATGTCAGCATGTTCGCTGTCCGCCTGCGTGTCCGTAACAGCCGCCTGACAGCGCGTCCGGCTCGTGCCCGGCCGGCGGAGATCTGTGCCAGACAGACGGCTCCCAGCAGCCTTTCTGCGTGTCGGCCTGTCAGGTCCTTTAAGGGCCTATTATGGGACCTTTAAAAATCCCACAGGAGACGGAATTACCGCCGCCTAAGTGACAGCTGGAGTCGGGCGGAGGGAGGCGTTTTCCTACCGTGTCGTTCCCGAGAGACGGGTCAGCGTGGACAGAGCACCGCTGTCAAAGGGGATTCCGGGCGAGGAGGCGGCGCCCTCTCTCTGAGCACGGCCCACTCCGTCCTCGTCCGCGGGGCCTTCGGCTCTCGGGGGCCCCTGTCCCCGCGAGGGTTACGTTGGTTGTGCTCATTTAGTCAGCGGACGTTCACTGAGCACCTGCTGCGCAGAGGGTTCAGGTGTCATGCCAGACCCCAGACTGGAGATGAGAGACCTTCCGTCCCGACACCCAGGAACTCGTGGTGCGGGTGGGCTGCGGGGCAGGGCCTCCTGAGACGTGGTCCGTGATGGAGACAAACGAGGCGTGGGAGCTGTGGAAGTGCTGCTGAGGCGGCCTCGGGAAGCAGGTGACTGACGGGAACCCAGGCGGGCCCCAGGAGGAGGCGAGGCTCCCGCTGGGCCTTGAAGGGCCAAGTGTTTGGATGGAGAGGAAGACCTCCAAGAGGGGCGAAAGGCTTCGCGCTAGGAGAGTACGCACCACCTGTTGTTTTAAAAGTAGGTTTAGCCCTGGCCGGTGTGGCTCAGCGGTTGGAGCGTCGGAATGCGGTCCAGAGAAACCCGGGTTCGGTTCCCGCTAGGGGCATATACCTTGGTTGCAGTTTGTCCCCGGCCCTGGTTGGTCGTGCGGGTGGCAGCCCCTCGAAGTGTCCCTTTCACGTTGATGTTTCTCTCTCTCTCTCTCTTCCTCTCTCTCCCTCCCACTCTGTCTGAACAAAAAATGAAAAAAATGTCCTCAGGTGAGGATAAAAAAAAAAAAAAAAAAAGTAGGTTTTAGCCTTGGCCGGTGTGGCTCAGCAGTTAGAGCGTCAGCCCTCAGACTGCAGAGTTGCGGGTTCGATTCCTGGCCAAGGGCACGCACCTGGGGTGCAGGTCCTATCCCCAGCCCCAGTTGGGGTTGTGTGGGAGGCAGCCCATCCATGTGTCTCCTTCACATCAATGTTTCTCTCCCTCCCTCCCTTCCTCCCTCCCTCCCTTCCTCCCTCCCTCCCACTCTACCTAAAAATCAGTGGAAAAACATCCTTGGGTAAGGATTAAAAATAATAACAATAAAATATTTTTTAATGTAGGTTTTATTTTTTTTCAGATATGGTGAGGCCAACAGATTAGAGATGACTCACTGCAAACACAGTTGGCTACAGCTCCCAGCGGAGGGGCCACGCGGGGACGCGGCGGGCGGGTCAGGCAGCAGAGTGGGGGACGTGGGCAAGGCTGGGGTTTCCGTGGGCAGGAGCCGGCGAGGCAGGGTGAGCAGGCGTAGGCCTGGCTGCGTGGCTGCTACCTGGCTCTGGGTGACGAGGGCTGGTGGACAGTGGACAGTGCGAGAGCCCACAGAGGAGGGCTCGCTGGGGGGAGGGGTGGCTGCATCTGAAAGGCGTGCTCCAGGGAGAGTGGTTCTGTCTCTAGACTCGGCTGACCCTGGGAGGTCCGCCCTGCAGGTCAGCTGGGCCCCAGATGTCAGGGCGTCAGATGCGGACACTGGGGCCCCCAGCGCAGGGACAGTCATGGGCCCACAGGTGGCCTTCAGGCAAACCTTCCCCATGGGAGGGGGACGACTTTCCGGTAAGACGGGCGGAGTGTTCCGGGGCCACGTGTAGGGAGTGGTGAGTAGGGAGCATGGGGCCATCAGACGGGGAGGGGCTGGGCCGAGGTGGGGCTGGCGGGACGGCCTGGGGTGCTGGCTCAGCGGGGAAGCCTGGTGCTGCTCCATGTGGACGCCCTTCGAGTGCGTCCTGCCTTCTCCCTCACTTTGTGGGACGACCGCTGAGGCCCAGACACAGGCCTGTGCTTCGGGGTGTCCCCAGGCTGGACTGTGCAGGGTGACGATGCAGGGGGGAGGGAGTCCCAGGAGCACAGCAGGGAGCCTTTGGCCTCTGGCTTCCCCTGTGCTCATACAGAAGCTGACTGGCAGGGCCGGGGACCCAACGAGGGCCCAAGGGCATGGTGAGGACCCCAAAACGGAGTCTCTCCCGGATCTGCCCTGGCCCCCCCTCTCTCCCTCAGCAGTGATGTCTGTCCTCCTGGCGGGTGGTGTCCCGCCACCAGGCCACCTGAGATCCCGGCCTGGCTGTGCCGTGATGCCCGTCCGCCCCCTTCCTCCAGCCGCCTCTGGAGGCTGCATGGGCTCGGCCAGTCCCCACTCGGAACACGAGGCGACTGCAAGTGCTTGGCGTGCCGGTTTCCTGCTGGCGGAGTTTCAGCCCAGAGGGTGCACTGGCTGGGCAGGCCTCCAGGGGGCTCTCCGGGCGCCTCGTGTCATCCCCCCCTCGCTGCAGGCGAAAGGGGCGCTGTTCCCACAGGCCTCCCGTCCCGCTGCCCCTCCGCTCCCCATCTGCAGCTCCGTCTGTCTGTAGTTACCTTTTTGAGGAGGTGAATGGTGGTTCACTGAGGAGCCACTGAGCTCCTGGCCTCTGGTGCTGAGCTCGGGGCAGTCACCAGCCTCAGGCCGGGCACTGGAGGTCCTGCCCTGCCCTCTGGCTTCCAGCTGGCGTCACCAAGGCCCCACTGACGGCCGAGGCCGTCACAGGCAGACACGGAGGTCTGGCCTGGCAGGTCTGAGACCCCCAGGTGTCCAGGGAGTGGACATGTGCAGAGGGGAGGAGGGTGGGCAGGCGGCATCTCCCGGGAGTCCAGACGGCAGGTGCCCCGGGCCCGAACGCCCACAGCCCGCGGAGGGGCAGCGGAAGTGTGTGGCGTTTCTGCTTTTGTAAAAAGTATTGTCAGATGCTGTTTGTTCGCTTTAGAAGAAAAAGAAAAAACCATCAGAACCCAGCTTCCCCGGGAGCTCTGATTTGTTTTATCTTTTTTTTATCCTCACCCAAGGATATTTTTTCATTGATTTTTTTAGATAAAGTGGAAGGGAGGGAGGGGGAGAGAGAGAAACATCGATGTGAGAGAGACATATCTATTGGTTGGCCCCACACGACCCCAGCTGGGGCCAGGAATCGAACCTGCAACCCAGGTAGGTGCCCTTGACCTGGAATCGAACACAAAACCCTTTGGTCTTCAAGCCGACGCTCCAGCTGCTGAGCCGCACCGGCCAAGACTGATTTGTTCCATCGTTGAAGAGCTCTGCGGCGTCGGAGTCCAGAGCACATCGGCGAGCAGCGGTTGTTCTAGAACTCTCTGTCACAGTGGTCTTGAAATCTCCCTGGAGCCGGAGGGCCCAGCGAGGACGAAAGGACTTCTGCTCCTCGCTGGACAGTCTCGGTCTCTTCAGACCCGAGTGTAAACCCCTTGTGATAGGAATGTAAGGCTCCCCCTGGAGGTCAGTGAGTGAAATGGTGTTTCCTGGAATAATCTACTTTGAGGTTCAGGGCGACACAGCCCACTTCAGTACTGACTCTGAAACCACAGTGTTCCTTAGTGTGTTCGTTCGTGTGTTAAACTAACAGGTTGGGTCCCGAGTTCGGGCTGGACCCTGGGGAAGCTGCCGGGGTACAGGGAAGAGTAAGACCCTGGCCCTGCCTTGGGGGCACCCTTGGGACAAAAGTGATGACCAGCGCGTTGAGACCTGGCAATGCGGCCAAGGAGCTGTGCCCGCTGGGCCCGAGCCTGGAGGAGGTGGGCAGGCATGTCCGTGTGCATCCTCCAGGCTGTGGGGCCATGATCTCTGCCGCCCTGCAGGGCCCTGCCGTGGGGCATGGGCTTGGCCACTGGAAACACACGGACCCGTGAGCACGCCCTGTCCCGATAAAACTATTCACACAAGCAGGAGCAGCTGTGTTTGGCCCGCGGTGCGGGTGGCTGACTCCAGGACCGATCCTGTTTATGAGCCTGCCTGAGACTCACCCCCTAAGGTCTTAGCTGTACCCTTTGGCCCAGACGCTGGACCCTGAGGGGCTACCTGTGGAAGACGGAGCTGCCGCTCTGGAGGTCAGGGTGACTCTGCGATCTCACTGCACTTCCTCTCATCGACTCCGAGTCCTTTGGCTCTGGCAGCCTCCTCTGAACCAGCCTGCCCTCCCTGCTGGTCCCGCACAGTGAGCAGAATGCGTCTGCTCACACTGCGTGTGGCCACGGCACGTCTCCGTGGGTGCTCGGCCGGTGGTCAGCACTGTGGGCGGACGGAAAAGGTGCTCTAAGACAATGGCCAGGGCATCGTTCTGGAGCCTAGTTGGGGAGCAGAGGGGCAAGGGGCTGCAGTCCCCCGGGTGTCCCAAGGCCCAGATGCTCAGATTCTGAAGGCGTTTGCCAGCTGCTTAGAAGAGAAGCAGAAGGGGGAGGCACATTGGAGAGAGGAGGGAGGCTTTGCAGGTACAGGTGTTTGAGGCTGTGATGCCTTTGGTGATACCAAGCTGTGGTGGCAGGGAGAAGTGGCAGGCAGAGCCAAATGGAGCCCCGGCGGTGCCCACCTGGGCTCGCCAGTGCCTGGACCCATCCAAATCCAGGCCTTTAACGAAGGAGACAGAGCATGGGTGAAAAGCAGGGGAGTGTGGCTGTCCCCACCCATTTGCTCTGTCAGCCTGCAGGTGAGGGCAGGTGAGGGGGCAGGTGAGGGGCGGTCTGAGAGGCGGTGGCAGCATGACGCCGGGACTCCAGGGGAGACCACCCTTCTCAGAGACTGCAGGGCAGGGCACCATTCTTCCCAGGAATGACAGGCATCGTCCTGCTGGTGAGCCGCCACCTCCATCACGCCCGGAGGGAACCCCAGAAGCAGTCACCCCCATTCCCCGACCCCCGCCCATCTGCATTCTGTTTCTGTGGGTTTACCTGTTCTGTGCATTTGATGCATGGATCATCCTTCAGGTGGGCTTGGGGCCTGGCCCCTCGTGCTTCTGAGGTTCAGACACTGCGGCCTGTGTCAGCACCCAGCTCCTCTTGTGGCCGAGTAACGCTGGCTGTGTGGGTGGGCCTCGGCGTTCACTGGCATCCCTTGGTGGACGCCGCTGTCTCCGCCCTCAGCCGCGTGAGCGTGTTGGAGAACCAGTTTTCCATTCTTGGGGTGCGCGGGGGGGCGGAGCTCTGTTTAGCCTTTTGGGGAGCTGTTCACGGCTTAGTCCAGAGTGTGGAGGTGTGCGTCTGCGTTTCGCGTCCTTGCGGAGCACGCCGGCCAGCTCCGCATTTGCTGCCTCCTCCTCGGCCTCCACGCGTTTCTCCAGGGTCCCAAGGTCGTTTTGCATTCGCAGGCCGTCCCACGGTGACCCAGCCACCTGCCAGCTTGCTTCCTCGGCAGACTGAATGAGCACATCTCCTGTCCTGTCATTTAAGTCTGTTATGGGTTAAAGGCCCAGGGCCCTGCACTGACCCCTCCACGCAGCTCATCTGGCCTGACGCTCTGAGCTCACAGCCCTCCCTCTGCCTGTGTCCCCTGGGTCCCCACCACCTGCACAGGCCCCAGAGTGTGCCTGGGGCAGAGGTACAGACCCCTGGACTCGGAGGGCTCGCTGGCTGACCTGAGGTCCCGGGCGGACCCTGTTCCTCTCTTGCTGGGAGGGGCCCACAGCTCCTGCAGGGCCAGATGAGATTTGGGGTCAGGCTGGCGTGGGCGGGACTAGAAGCTGCCGCAGGCAATCATGAGAGCTGTGGCTCGGGCTCAGATTGGGGGCCCTAAGAGCGTGGAGCCACGTGAAACCGCTCCCGAGACCTGGGTGAGGCAGCGCTGGGAGGCTCGCAGGGCACCCCAGGGGGCGTGTGGGTGCACTTGTGTCCAAAGAGATCAGCTCTGCCCAGAGGCGGCTGTCACATCGGAGGGCCTGGGCCCCAGGTCCGGCTTCAAGGGCAGCCACGCGTCCTCCTCCGCGGGAGGACCTTCCGGTGTCCCAGCCAGGGTGGTGTCTTTGATGTGTGTTCGGGGCAGAAAGGTCTGGTGTGAGCAAGACGGACAAGCCCCTGGTCAGCATGTGGTGGAAAGGGCTCTGCACCCTAAGTGAGGACACACGGCCACTCGGGGTCACGCGGGGTCCTGGCCAAGTCTTCTCTCTCCGGGCCTCTCTCAGTCCTCACTGTCCATTGGGAGGAAGGACAGGACACTGTGAGGTCCTCTCCAGCCCCCAGAAGTTCATTCCCAGAGGCTTCACTCTCAGGGACTGACCGTGGAGGGAAAAGCAAGAGCCCCAAATCTCTAAGGCACAAGTGAGAGGCTTGTGTGCAGGACTTAACTTACCCCCACGTGTGGGGACACCCAGGGGCTCTGCCCAGCCCCACACACCGCAGCCTCCGCCCTGCGGCTCGTCCAGCTGGTCCCAGGAGTCCCCTTTCCACAGGTGGGAGCCATCGGTGATGAGGAGGAGTGGGTCAGCCTGTATGAGGAGGACAACGAGCCCGACGCCCAGACGCTGGAGATCCCAAACCTCACGCCCTACACTCATTACAGGTGAGAGCAGGGGGCACTCCGCCAGGTGGCTCATTGCAGGTGAGAGCAGTGGGCACTCCGCCAGGTGGCTCATTGCAGGTGAGAGCAGTGGGCACTCTGGCAGGTGGCTCATTGCAGGTGAGAGCAGGGGGCACTCCGCCAGGTGGCTCATTGCAGGTGAGAGCAGTGGGCACTCTGGCAGGTGGCTCATTGCAGGTGAGAGCAGGGGACATTCCGGCAGGTGGCTCATTACAGGTGAGAGCAGTGGGCACTCTGGCAGGTGGCTCATTGCAGGTGAGAGCAGGGGACATTCCGGCAGGTGGCTCATTACAGGTGAGAGCAGTGGGCACTCCGGCAGGTGGCTCATTGCAGGTGAGAGCAGTGGGCACTCTGGCAGGTGGCTCATTGCAGGTGAGAGCAGGGGACATTCCGGCAGGTGGCTCATTACAGGTGAGAGCAGTGGGCACTCCGGCAGGTGGCTCATTGCAGGTGAGAGCAGTGGGCACTCCGGCAGGTGGCTCATTGCAGGTGAGAGCAGTGGGCACTCCGCCAGGTGGCTCATTGCAGGTGAGAGCAGTGGGCACTCCGGCAGGTGGCTCATTGCAGGTGAGAGCAGGGGGCACTCTGGCAGGTGAGAGCAGGGGGCACTCTGGCAGGTGAGAGCAGGGGGCACTCTGGCAGGTGAGAGCAGTGGGCACTCTGGCAGGTGAGAGCAGGGGGCACTCTGGCAGGTGAGAGCAGGGGGCACTCTGGCAGGTGAGAGCAGGGGGCACTCTGGCAGGTGAGAGCAGGGGGCACTCTGGCAGGTGAGAGCAGGGGGCATTCTGGCAGGTGAGAGCAGGGGGCACTCCGGCAGGTGGCTCATTACAGGTGAGAACAGGGGACACTCGGCAGGTGAGAGCAGTGGGCACTCCGGCAGGTGAGAGCAGGGGGCACTCTGGCAGGTGAGAGCAGGGGGCACTCTGGCAGGTGAGAGCAGGGGGCACTCTGGCAGGTGAGAGCAGGGGGCACTCTGGCAGGTGAGAGCAGTGGGCACTCTGGCAGGTGGCTCATTACAGGTGAGAGCAGGGGACACTCTAGCAGGTGAGAGCAGGGGACACTCTGGCAGGTGAGAGCAGGGGGCACTCCGGCAGGTGGCTCATTACAGGTGAGAGCAGTGGGCACTCCGGCAGGTGGCTCTGTCAGCAACAGCAAAACCTAGTCACGTGCCTGGAAGTGCGCTGTCTCCCAGGGGCGAGAACGGAGGTTGCACCTGTAGGAGTAAGGTGCATGGCCGAGTCCTGTTCCAGGGGAGGTCTGTCCCCGATGCGAGGCCAGCAGGGCCCGTCCGTCCACACCAGCTGGCAGACACCCGCTGAGATGGCTCGCTGCTGTGCGGTCAGACACGTGCACTTCTCTTTACGAAACTGCACGCGCTGTGTCGACAAAGCAGATGTCCCGGGACGCCCCTCTGCTCCCCTTCCGGGCCCAGGAGCTGCTGCTCACCAGCCACTTAGGTGCCATCTCACCTCCTGCTCCTTGACCCCGAAGCACGTCCAGGCGGTACATCCTCGGCCTTGGCGAAGGGGAGTGGTCACCAGCCGTCAGCGAGGCTGTAACTCCCCGTAAGAGACAATGGCGATGCCGGTCCCACTCATCGCCACACGAGCAGCTTGATGATGTGGTCCGGCCAGGACGGGCACCTTTCGTCAGGTCGGGGCAGGGCAGGGCGACCGCGGACGACAGGTCGCAGGGCAGGGGGTGAGGTGACGTCTTCGTGAAGAACGTTTTTCGGTCCAAGGCCAGAGTTAGGCTTTAAACAGACAACAACAGGAGAGGAGGTTTAGCTTCTGCGCCCTTGAATGTCTTTCCTGAGATTGGAGCGGACGGAGCCAGACGGCACGCGACATTGGTGGGCTGTGTAATTATCTCCACGATCAGGGGCTGCAGGTAGAGACCGGTGTCCCTGTCCTAACTGCATGTGAGTTTGGGAAGCCTCTGTAACCAACGCGTGTGTGCGCTTTGGACGCCGCGCCTGTGCGTGAGCTCAGTGCAAACACGAGTCCACGTCACGGCAGGAGAGACAGCTGAAACACGGCACCGACCCCCCTGTTTACAGACCAGGAGACGGAGACCAGTCTGATCGGCCAAAGTTTTATGACCGGCAGGTCCAAATCCCGCGGTGTGGATTCTGGGGCCGTTGCTCCTCTCCCGAGCTGACGGGGAGTGGGCACAGGTGCCCATGGGCGCCAGAAAGACAGTGGGCTTTCAGAGCTGTCGCCCAGTGTGACAGGCTGAGGCTCCGGTTCTGTGAAATAGCCACTTAAACCCTGACGCCCGTAGGACGCCCCTGGAATCAGCCGTGCAGCTGGCGGCACAGACCTCGGCCGCGGCGCACACCCAGTAGCTCCTCTTGGGGGTCTGAAACAGTTGATTGACAGGTTGACATTCTCTGAGGCCTTCTAGGGGAAAGGGCCACATATGTGACTTGCATTTGTAGTGAAACCAGGTAGGAAGAGGGTGCCCTCGAGCATCGGCCTCTAGGACCCAGATAGACCCAGGCCTAAGCCCCCAGCCCCCAGGAGCAGCCGCCCTGGGGTGTTTTCCTTTGTTTCTCTGTCCCCCGTGTCCTGCTGCTGCAGTGACGCTCTCACTGGCTGTGCCTCCAGGTTCCGGCTGAGGCAGGTGAACGTGGTGGGGGCCAGCCCCTTCAGTCAGTCCTCCCGGGTCATCCAGACGCTGCAGGCGCCCCCGGACGTGGCTCCGGCCAGCGTCACCATCCGCACTGCCAGCGAGACCAGCCTGCGGCTGCGCTGGGTGGTGAGTTGGGGAGTGCGGGGGGCTGCAGGGCGGTGGTCTGGAGTTCCCAGGGGTGCACGGGAACCCAGAGCTTGGTCATTGCTCAGCCCTGCCTTTGTCCCAGTCAAGGCTGATCCTGTCATTGAGGCAGAGAGTATTCACTTTCCAGCTGGCCTTGGGGCTCAGACCCGCCCAGGCACGCTCGTTAACCTGTAGCGTTCCTCGCGGGCTTCTGGGAGCCGAGGGGCAGTCTTCGGGGACGGAGGCCAGGGGCCGTGGGCTGGGCCTGTGTCCTCGATCTGGGTCAATGCAGAACTCAGTATTCGTAAGAGGGCCAGCGTGACATTTCATCAGAATCTCCCCACAAAATTAAGCCAGAATGTTTTCAAAGAAATTAGGTCCAGCCAAATTGACTGACAGGATGCCATTTAATTAACAGAAGGAGAGCTCCAGGGAAGTAGTTTCTAAGACTGTCCCCCCAGAAAGTATTGTTTGTGGGATCCACTGCGTAAGACAGGCCCCCACTCGGAGACCCCGGCAGGGACGGCCCTGAGAGTCGGCTCGCACGCTGTCCCCCCAGCCCCTGCCCGACTCCCAGTACAACGGGAACCCCGAGTCGGTGGGCTACCGGGTCAGGTACTGGCGCCCGGCCCTGCCGTCCTCCGCGCTGGCGCACGTCATCAGCGACCGGCTGGAGCGGGAGCTCACCATCGAGGAGCTGGAGGAGTGGACCGAGTACGAGGTGCAGATTCAAGCCTTCAACGCCATCGGGGCCGGGCCCTGGAGCGAGGTGGTGCGCGGGCGCACGCGGGAGTCAGGTGAGACGGGACCCTGCCCTGGATGCGCGTGTCCCCGAGAGGGAGCTCAGGCCACGGCTCACTGGCTCCTCACTGGCTCCGCCCTCCTGTGTCCTGTTGGCGTGGTCCTCACCCAGGAGTCGGGTCAACCTCCACAGTAATCTAAGTGAAACTTCATTAGAGCCCTGTGCCCCTCACTGGACACCCCTGATGAATTCCGCAGAGGCCGTGCTCCTGCTATTATTTTAATTAAGGATAATGTTCACTATCAATGACGAAAAGCAAGAGTGTAGAGATTCTAAGGGACCCTTACAGCGCAAGGGTTCAGGTGTGTGTGATGAGACCTCTCACCAGCACTAGCTACGGCTCGGTGTGGACCGGTCTGGGGAGCCCAGACGAAGGTTTCTCCTCTCACCCTCTCTGCGTGTTCCCCATTCCCACCCGTGATGCCCAGCAGGTGTGAGTCTGGCCTGGCCGGTGTCAGGGGCATGTGTAGGTTATGGGACAGGTTGACTTTGACCTTGTCTGCTTTCGGTCACATGCTCCAGGCTGGTGTTTCACCCAAAAGCAAAGGCTCTAAGGCTGGCGTGTGACTTGATTTCTTCCCGATCTTCTTCTCCGGGTGGGGGTGCGGGGCAGAGGGGAGAACTTCTGAACAGCAGCTGGGAAGCAGAGTAGATGTCAGACGAGGAATGCTGTTAGGGGGCGTGGGGATCCTGGACAGACGGACGGACGTCAGTTAACGAGAGCCTCTGGGGACTGGCCATCGGGGCGGACCGGCTTCCAGGGGGACCGGCATCCAGAGCCGCCAGGGCCGCCTCCGCCTCTCGTCTGGCCTCCTCCAGGCTGCGGTGTTACTGCGTTAGAGATAAGGCGCGGAGATGTGCAAGCGCTCAGCTGCTGGCCGCCCGGTCACACGGACTTCCCAAAGCTCTGTTATCTTCTCGATCTGAACCTCTGTGACAAAGAAGGGACCCTGAATAGTTCCGAGGGACAGGTCTAACCTCAGTAATAGACAGATCAATAAAACTAGTAGAAACTTAGGGATAAAATATAATTTTTGAAATTTGGATTTTATAGCTGTGCTCATAAGGAAAGCAGGAGACCCCGCCGATGTCAGGCAGACAGTGGGAGTGGCGGGCGGGGCGGGGTGTGTGGATGGGGTGGGCGTGGGCTGGGGCCTCCCAGTGGCTTCAGGACTCGGCTCGGATGCCCACCCGGGAACGGGACATTCAGCCTGAGTCTACCTGAGACTGTTGGAGCCGGGACCCCGCAGAAAGACTAGGCTCTTGGAGGCCGTACCCTCTCTGAAAGGGGACACTCACAGGACCTGCCCAGGGAAACCCTCGGTGACCCCTGGACGCGGAGTCCGGTGCCCGCTCCCCCGGACGTGCACGATGTGAACGGCCCGGAAACTCCCGGAAGGGACGTGGATGTGGAACTCGGGCCTGGACACCGAAGCGCGAGCAGCAGGAGAAAAGCTCGGACACGTTGGAGTCATCAAAATGAACGTGTTTCTGCTTCAAAGGATACCGTAAAGTTTTGAAAAATAATCCTCAAAATGGTAGAAAATGTTTGCAACTCATATATGTTGTAAGGGACTGGTATGCAGAGCCTATATTTATAAAAACTCTTACAACTTCTCCATAAAAACACAATCCCATTGGAAACTGGACGGCGGATCTGAAGAGACGTTTCTTCAAAGGCCACACGTGGCCAACGAGCTCGCGAAAGGGTGCTCGGCGCCATCAGCCACCGGGGAGATGAAATTCGAGCCCACGCCCGCAGATGGCTGAAACGAAATGGGAAACAAGGTGGACAAAGCAAGTGCTGGGGGCCATGTGGAGAAACGGGGCCTCCACATTGCTGGCGGAGAGGCAGAATGGTGCCACCACCGTGGGACACCGTGGGACCCCGTGGGACACCGTGGCAGTCCTGGGCCACGCAGCCAGCACGCGACACAGCACCACACGCCTAGGTACAGAGCTTCCCTCCTCCTCCTCTGGACAATCGTGGCCACAAAGTTATTTTTTTAATTAATTTTTAAAATATATTTTTATTGATTTTTTTTTTGAGAGTCGAGAGATAGAAACATTGGTGAGAGAGAAACATCGATCGGCCGCCTCCTGCACACCCCCTACTGGGAATCAAGCCCACAACCCGGGCATGTGCCCTGATGCGGAATCAAGCCAGAACCTCTCAGTCCACGGGACGACGCTCCATCCACTGAGCCACACCTGCCGAGTTATTTTTAACGTTAACTGAATGTTTGTTCAGTTGGGAATGTTGATCCAATGCGTGTCTGTCTGTCTGGGAGAAGAGTTTGGGTTTCCAGGTGTTCTCGTCACAGGACCAACAGGGTCGTTGGTCTTCACTTCCGGACGTGGGGATTCAGCCGCCAGATGGTTTTCATGCTGGAAAGGGGGTCCTCAGGACCCCTCCTGGCCTGCCCTCCCCTTTGGGGCCCTGGCATTCAGCCGTCAGCTGTCACCTGGGGCCGTCCCGGCACCCCTGCAATGTGGGTCCCAAAAGGCTTCAGCTCCCCACCTCTGAATGGAGCTTCTAGAACCTTCTGCCGTGGAAACTCCCCCTCTGAGCAGCAAGCCCTCCTGGTGCAGAGGTCTGATGTCCCGCCTTCCCTGTGCGGCTCAAGGTGACCAATGGCCATCCCTGCACAGAGCCCCCCTGCAGAGAATTGACCCCAGTGGGGCGGTGAGGGGCAGCCGGGCGGATGGTGGAGGGAGCCACCGGGAGAACGACCCGCCAACCCCCAACTGGGATGACGTGTCGCCTCGGGAGGAGAACCTGCGCTGGCACGTGACAGGAGCCCAGGTCCAGTGGGAGCCAGGCCGGTCGTCACGCAGGACGGCTCGAACACGATGACACGGAGTTGGCAGCTCTGTGGTGCCATCTGACGGCTCCCATGGCACCGTGTGGTGTGTCCCAAGGGTCAGCGAGCCCTTAAACAGCAGGACGGCAAGCAGAGGGCCGCAGGCCCCGCGGTGAGCCTCGCTCGTCCTGTGGAGGGGACGGAGGGGGCAGGAAGCCGGGGCTGCTCGTGCTGGTGTTCCCAAGACTCCAGACTGCCGCGCTCAGGCTGCGAAAGGAGTTGAATCCACCTCCAGGTGCATGATGGGGACGATCTTTCTTGCAAATCTTAAAAACACAGATACTCCGTGACTAAGTGGCGGGCTTTGTGCGGGTAGAATCAGAATCGGCCGAAAGTTTAATCCTGCCGTGTGTCCTTCTCCGTCCCGGGTGGAAGTCTGAGCGCCGCGTCTGGGTCCTGGTGCCCTCGGGCTCCGGACCGTGGACAGCCTGCGGGAAACGGATGCACGATTCCCCACCTCTTGGAAGATCCACTGTTCTCTGCAGATCCAAGGAGAGAATTGGGTACTTACAGCTTCAGAGCTGACCTGCGGGGACCAGTAGGGATTTGAGAGGTGGCCTGGTCCGTTGCCACGGCAATGACCTCCCTTTTTACAGGCAGGGACAGAGTTCTCAGGACGTAGCTCTCCTGTCCTGGGCACACAGGGCTGGTCACCTCATCCTGGAGTTGGAAATTAGTCGGCTGGATCGTCGGCTCACCTTTTCCTTCAATGACAGCGACTCCCGTCATCCACAGTCGACTCGGGACGCCTGTATGAGCGGTGTGGTGGGAACCGCCGTGGTGGAGGTGAAGGCAGGCACAGGGAGTGGCCAGGGCGCGGGGAGCCACCACTACGGCACTGGGGACGCAGGGTGGCGTGTGTGGCCGCAGCCTCCCCCTCAGAGAGCTGACCGAGCACTTGACGTTGTAAATATTCTGTTTCTGTGACACCTAAGGGCTCCATCAGATTAATATTGTTCTGTTGCGAGACTGAGCGACCGGTGCGTGACTCTCCAGTGGCGTGTTGGGAAGGACAGTGCGTCTACCGGGGCAGGCGGGCCAGCACAGCTGTCCAGACAGAGCAGGGGCCAGTGCTGGGCTGCAGGCAGGAGCGGGGCCTCTTCTGTCCCGGGGACTCCCCACCGACCCCCGGCAGCCAGCCCGAGGCCAGGGTTCTGCAGATGGTCAGCTAGTGCAGGCAGGAGCGGGGCCTCTTCTGTCCCGGGGACTCCCCACCGCCCCCCGGCAGCCAGCCCGAGGCCGGGGTTCTGCAGATGGTCAGCTAGTGCAGGCAGGAGCGGGGCCTCTTCTGTCCCGGGGACTCCCCACCGCCCCCCAGCAGCCAGCCCGAGGCCGGGGTTCTGCAGATGGTCAGCTAGTGCAGGCAGGAGCGGGGCAGGAAATGGGACACAGTCTGGCAGTCGCTGGCCCACGCAGCCGCCACACGACCCAGCACTGCACGCGTAGGTGCAGACCGGACAGGCTGCCTCCCAGGACGCCCTCCTGACTTCCCCCTCTGGCTGAAGAGGCCCCCACCCCAGGCTCAGTGTCCCCAAGCAGCTTGTCCTCTTACGCTGTGACCTGCTGCTGGGCCTGCCTTCTTGTCTCTCCCTCAGCCCCCGTCTGCAGAACCTGCCGGTGTGGCGCTGACCTGGTCACACCTGCCGCAGAGCCTCATAGCACTGAGTACAGGCAGAACCCTGCCTTTTTCTCAATGACTCGGCTAGTTTCCGAGAGCTGGTGTGACAAAGTGCCCCAAGCTGAGTGGCTTAAAACAGTAAAACTCAGTCTGTCCCAGTTCTGGAGGCCAGAAGTCGGAGACCATGGGAGGAGCTGCCCAGGCCGCCCCAGCTTCCGGTCATTCCTGTGGCAGCATCCGCCATCTGCACGCTCTCCCTGTGTGTCTGTCCCCTCGCCTGCTGTTCTTATAAGGAGCCCAGTCGTCCTGGACCAGGGCCTGCTGCCTACAGCGAGAGCCCATTTTAATGAATTACATCGGCAACAACCTTATTTTCAGAGAAGGTCCCATCCTGAGGCTTGGGGAGGCAGGGTTAGGAATCCAACATACAAATTTTGGGGGGGACACACTTCAACCCGTAGCAAAGACCAAATCACTTCGGTGTAGAAAACCCAGGGCTGAAATGTGGGAAGCAGCATTCCTGGGCAAACCCATATTATTTTCTGTGTTCTGACTAACGGGCTGATAGAACACGTCCGCCATCACTGTGCTACAAGGAGGAAGTACTTAGGAATGAATACGTGTGGGTGGGGGATGGGTGGGTGGATGGGTGGGTGGGTGATGGATGGTTGGATGGATGGGTGGGTGATGGATGGATGGATAGGTGGATGGATGGATTGTTGGGTGATGGGTGGTTGGATGGATGAGTGGGTGATGGATGGATGGATGGATGGGTGATGGGTAGATGGATGGATGGTGGGGGGATGGGTGGTTGGATGGATGGGTGGGTGGATGGATGGATGGGTGGGTGATGGATGGATGGGTGGGTGATGGATGGATGGATGGATGGGTGATGGGTAGATGGATGGATGGTGGGGGGATGGGTGGTTGGATGGATGGGTGGGTGGTTGGATGGATGGGTGGGTGGATGGATGGATGGGTGGTTGGATGGATGGATGGATGGATGGGTGATGGGTAGATGGATGGATGGTGGGGGGATGGGTGGTTGGATGGATGGGTGGGTGGATGGATGGATGGGTGGGTGATGGGTAGATGGATGGATGGTGGGGGGATGGTTGGTTGGATGGATGGGTGGGGGATGAGTGACTGAGTGAATGAACAGTCTATACACAGAGGGTAGAGGAAGCCCCGTGAGCATTCCCGTGGCCACTGTTCACAGGGTCCTGGGAGGATTGCGGGGGGTGGACAGACGCTCCGTGTGCCACCCCCTTCACACCATTTCCCGTCCTCCCCTCCCCCGGGGAAGGAGGTGATAGTGTCAGTGCCTCACTTTCTTCAGAACAAGTAGCCGTAGATCACCTGCTCCTTGCAGAGCCGAGCACGGGGCCCCCAGGCTCAGACATGGTGGGCTGGGCTCTCCCATTGCACAGCTGAGGCACAGAGGGCCGGGCCGCTTCCCCAGCCACACAGGTCAGGGTTCTCGCTGGGTCTGGTCCTCGTCCAGGGCCTGGGAGCATGTCACCTCCCTGGGCCAGCCTCCCTTCCTGGCTTCAGGTGGCTGTTTTGCACAGTAGCCGCCGCAGGCAGGTGACGTCCCCTGCTGAGTCAGCCCCGCCGGTGGTCCTGAGGGCTGGATGAGAAGGTGCCCGCGTCCAGGCGCTTACAGACTGAGATGCGGTGAACGTGAAGTCTTTCCCCTCCTTCTCGGTCACGGAGGGCGGTGTGACCCCCAGGCCGCAGCTGAGAGCTGCCCTGTCTTTGCTCCGTGCCTGTGAAGGAAAGGGCAGCCCTGAGGGTGCTGGGGACCTCCAGGCCCACCTGTCCCCGTCTGAATGATGTTCAAGGTTCAGATGGGTCCACGGGAAATTGGAGAAGCAAAGTGAGATCTCTAGAATATCTGTAAATTGCTTTTAAACTTTGCTGTCCTTACTTTGTATCTGAGTGAATCGAGACAGTGAGTTCAGTGATGTAAAAACGTCGCCTCGTGTACGTGAGCCAGGAACCGTGTGGCGTGGCCTCCGTCGGCCCACCTCATTGTAAAACAGCGTTTCATTTGCATGGATTGGACGCAGTTCTCTCCGGCTTGGGTTTCTCCATCTGCAGAGCCGGGGTAACAGCACCTGCCTCGGTGGGCTGTAGTGGGGATTAAATGTGATGTGCAGATCACAGCATCACCTCCCTCAAGCCCGCCTGTCCCCCTCACAAAACACCGTGTTCAGAGGTGTCAGTGAACCGGTGTCTGAAACTGAGGATTTTCCGTTGGAGGGAAAAGTCCCCGAAAGTTAATATGGAAACAGACCACGCATACTTCCTTGCTGGGCGGACCCAGATAGAGCTGAGCTCCTAAATACCCGGGATTTATGGAATTTGTCGCTCACATTAAAGAGATCTACATTTCTGTTCTGCCCCTGGAGGTTCCATCTGATCTCTACAAAATGCTCAGAATACATTGCTTTTTCAAGGACAAGTGGATTATTGGGGTAAAAATCACGCCTTTATTTGCGGACGCCTTTAGACTGTGGCTGTCAATCTGTTTAACTCCTTCTTCGCAGTTCCTTCGGCCGCTCCTGAAAACGTGTCGGCCGTAGCAGTCAGCTCGACCCAGATCTTACTGACGTGGGCTTCGGTACCCGAGCAGGAGCAGAACGGGCTCATACTGGGCTACAAGGTATGTGTCAAGGTGAACACGCAGGTGCCACCTCGTGTCACCGCCAGACCAAAGAGTTTGTTTCCTGCCTCCTGGTCTCCCTGTCAGCTGCTATGTCAGCCTCACGGCAGCCTGGGGCTGTGGCCGTGGCGTTGCCCCTTCACGTAGCCAGACCAGGCTCAGACTGTGGCGGCTGCTGACACCCCGAGCCTCCGCGGCCCCACGTGCGGGATGGTGACAGCAGGCCGGTGCGAGAATGGGTCGTCCTGTAAAGTGCGCCTCTCTCCGAGCGCCCCCGAGTGTGACTGGATACGTGCAAGTGTGTGCGCATGCCATCACCGTCCCGTCAGTCCTGATACCTCCCAGCTTCGCTGGGAGCATTGTGGGCTCAGTGTCACACACATACCCCCAGGCCCTCAAAACCGACTCTCGTCTGTCCCGTCACCTCCCCGAGGCAGCAGAACAAAGGCTCTGGATTGGGCAGCGGGGCCATGCTTGTCTCACGCACCGCAGCACAGGTCCGAGCGAGTCTGCTCCGTGCCGCCTAAATCAGACCCTACTCTCTGATTTCCCCACCTGTTCTCCGGTCTCCCCTCCCTGGGCATTGCAGTCACTCTTCCCCGGCCCCATTAGACACGGTGATTCCATCAGACACGGTGATTCCATTAGACACAGTGATTCCATCAGACACGGTGATTCCATCAGACACGGTGATTCCATTACACAGGGTGATTCCATTAGATAGGGCGATTCCGTTAGACACGGCAATACCATTAGACATGGTGATTCCATTAGACACAGTGATTCCATCAGACACAGTGATTCCATTACACAGGGCGATTCCATTAGACACGGCAATACCATTAGACATGGTGATTCCATTAGACACGATGATTCCATCAGACACGGTGATTCCATCAGACACGGTGATTCCATTACACAGGGCGATTCCATTAGACACGGTGATTCCATCAGACACGGTGATTGCATTACACAGGGTGATTCCATTAGACATGGTGATTCCATTAGACACGATGATTCCATCAGACACGGTGATTCCATCAGATACAGTGATTCCATTACACAGGGCGATTCCATTAGATAGGGCGATTCCATTAGACATGGTGATTCCATTAGACACAGTGTTTCCATCAGACACAGTGATTCCGTTAAACATAGTGACTCTGTTAGGCGATCACGGTGAATGGGTTCAGTGATCAAACTCTACACCACCCACCATGCCCTTTGCACACTTTTCCTGGTGAGCCTCCTTTTACGGCCTCTGGGTCACTGGTGTGAGCCGAGGTTCAGGACAGTGGCGACTCCTCTGGGACAGGAGCCCACGTCCCCAGTAAACTGGGGCACCGTGTCTGATGGAATCGCCCTGTGTAATGGAATCACCGTGTCTGATGGAATCACCGGGTCTAATGGAATCACCCTATCTAATCACTCCTCACAGAGTCCTCATTTTAGTGGCTGCCTTTGGTTGTCTCAGACGTTGTAAATTGTGGCAAGGCAGCCAGTCAGCAGCCCAGGGCCAGGTCCCAGCAGCAACTGCCCTTCTGCTCAGTACAAGCACTTCATCGCCATCCTCCCCATCCGCCCCTCAAATGCCAGCAGGTAGCAATTAGATCCACAAGCCTTTAACCCAGAAGCCCAGGGCGGGGGGAGGGGTAGTACAGTTGGGCTGGCCCTGGCCTCGTGGTCGCCCTGTACCTGCCCAAGGCCCTTCCGGCACCCTGGTCCTCACGCCCACCCCGCTTGTGTGTTGATGCTTCAGGTCCTGTTCCGGGCCAAGGACCTAGACCCCGAGCCCAGCAGCCAGGTGGTGCGCGGGAACCACACCCAGTCGGCGCTCCTGGCCGGGCTGCGGAAGTTCGCGGTGTATGAGCTGCAGGTGCTGGCGTTCACGCGCATCGGCAATGGGGTCCCCAGCTCGCCCCTCGTCCTGGAGCGCACCAAAGACGACGGTAGGTGTCTGCCCCACCTCCGCCCTCTCCCAGGTTGGCTCCGACCAGGCGGCCATGTGGGCAGCTGTCATTTTTAACTTGGTTTCCAAGCCACTTTTTTTTCAGTTGAGGAAAACAGAACAAAATTGTCTCTCATTCACTGAGCATTTATATGGCCGATTTCAGCCGGGAGTGAATTTTTACGGCCTAATTATGAACCTGTGCGGAGTCTCCGTGGTAACTGCAGCAGGCAGGCAGTAAAGGCGGGCGGGCAGGCTGTAAACGCGAGCAGGCCGTTCCTGGGGGTGTCTGCACAGGTCCAGTTAAACATCCACAGCTGACCATGTGCCCGGGGTCCTGGTGCCCCGTGACTGTCCTTCGCGTAATCTGAGGTCATTAGAAGTTCGCGCATACAGTGCGCACCTTAGGGGCTCCCAGCACCCCGCTCACCTTCCCGACCTGCACAACAGGACCCTCACGACGCTTGTGTTTATGGACGTCTAGCGCATGAGGAAATGTGCCCGCCCACTTTGCGGATGCCAAACCCTTAAAGGTTAGCTCCCTCACTCGCACTGCCACACACGCTGGGATGACCGTCGGAGGGAAGTGCTGACCTCCCCAGGCCCACCCGCGAGGAGGAGTCGACCCTCTAGATCGCGTTAAGCGTCTTCACCGAAGTCACTGGATCAGGCCCCTGATGTCCTGTCTGCTCAGCTGTCACTGTCCCCCGCACCTCACCGGAGGTGGCACCATGGCCACGCCTAGTGGAGGAGGGCGCTGCCATCTGCCCGTCCGTCCATCCGTCTGTTCGTCCTCCCGGAGTGCAGCATGTCCAGCCGCTGCGGACGGGAGGGGCCGAGTGTCCTGACGGCTGTTTCCTTGTAAAGTTGGATGACGCTCTAGTGCGTCCAGGCTACGCTACGAAAGGAAAAGGCATTTCGGAAACTGTCCCCTAAACTCAGTCAGCCGTAAGCGTTTCTTCCTCCAGTCTAGAGGGATCCTTCTTCTTCTCTGCCGCCCTAGCACAAACGTGCTTTCCCTCCATGGCACCCAAGCGGTCACCCCTGGGACAGTGCAGGGACCCCGGGGCCACGCGAGACGGGGGGCAGGCTGGCGGGTGTGTGAATCTTCCTGGCATGTGAGCCGTGGCCTCATATTTATTTCACCCAAACCCAAGGGTCATCACACACGTTTAAAATATAAAATACTGGCCCTGGCCGGTCTGGCTTAGCGGTTAGAGCGTCGGCCCGCGAACTGGAGAGTCCCGGGTTCGGTTCCCGCTAAGGGCACGTACCTTGGTTGGGGTTTGTCCCTGGCCCCGGTTGGGGTCGTGTGGGTGGCAGCCACTCGTGTCTCTCTCACGTCGATGTTTCTCTCTCTCTCTCCCTCTCTCTCCCTTCCACTCTATTTGAAGATAAATGCAAAAATGTCCTCCGGTGAGGATAAGAAATATATATAAATATATATATTTATATATAAACTGTTTATATATAAACTGTTCTCAGCTTAATAGCTAGAGGCAGAATCCGGCAGCCCTGGGGTGATGGACACACATCATGGTGTTTTAGTGGGCACACATTGACCGCCCCATGCCCACTGCCCCCACCGGGAGTCGATCAGAACACCAGGAAGTTTGAGTCTGGCCACGCACACAGTGGCCTGCCGTCTCGGTAAACCCTGTCCACAGGCCACAGGGCACTGCTCTCTCACCTGCTGGCACCACACGGAGGGCAGCTGGGCTCCAGGGCGACGCTGACTGTGAGCGTGCGCTTCTTCATGCCTGTCCCCTCCATTCCCGCTGGGGGACTTCCTCATGCCTGTCCCTCCATTCCTGCTGGGACTTCCTCATGCCTGTCCCCTCCATTCCCGCTGGGGGACTTCCTCATGCCTGTCCCTCCATTCCTGCTGGGGGGACTTCCTCATGCCTGTCCCTCCATTCCTGCTGGGGGGCTTCCTCATGCCTGTCCCTCCATTCCCGCTGGGGGACTTCCTCATGCCTGTCCCCTCCATTCCTGCTGGGACTTCCTCATGCCTGTCCCCTCCATTCCCGCTGGGACTTCCTCATGCCTGTCCCTCCATTCCCGCTGGGGGACTTCTTCATGCCTGTCCCCTCCATTCCCGCTGGGACTTCCTCATGCCTGTCCCTCCATTCCCGCTGGGACTTCCTCATGCCTGTCCCCTCCATTCCTGCTGGGACTTCCTCATGCCTGTCCCCTCCATTCCTGCTGGGACTTCCTCATGCCTGTCCCCTCCATTCCTGCTGGGGGGACTTCCTCATGCCTGTCCCCTCCATTCCTGCTGGGGGACTTCCTCATGCCTGTCCCCTCCATTCCCGCTGGGGGACTTCCTCATGCCTGTCCCCTCCATTCCCGCTGGGGGGACTTCCTCATGCCTGTCCCCTCCATTCCCGCTGGGGGGACTTCCTCATGCCTGTCCCCTCCATTCCTGCTGGGACTTCCTCATGCCTGTCCCTCCATTCCTGCTGGGACTTCCTCATGCCTGTCCCCTCCATTCCTGCTGGGACTTCCTCATGCCTGTCCCCTCCATTCCTGCTGGGGGACTTCCTCATGCCTGTCCCCTCCATTCCTGCTGGGGGACTTCCTCATGCCTGTCCCCTCCATTCCTGCTGGGGGACTTCCTCATGCCTGTCCCCTCCATTCCCGCTGGGGGACTTCCTCATGCCTGTCCCTCCATTCCTGCTGGGACTTCCTCATGCCTGTCCCCTCCATTCCTGCTGGGGGGACTTCCTCATGCCTGTCCCCTCCATTCCCGCTGGGGGGACTTCCTCATGCCTGTCCCCTCCATTCCCGCTGGGGGGACTTCCTCATGCCTGTCCCCTCCATTCCCGCTGGGGGGACTTCCTCATGCCTGTCCCTCCATTCCCGCTGGGGGACTTCCTCATGCCTGTCCCTCCATTCCCGCTGCGGGGACTTCCTCATGCCTGTCCCTCCATTCCCGCTGGGGGACTTCCTCATGCCTGTCCCTCCATTCCCGCTGGGGGACTTCCTCATGCCTGTCCCTCCATTCCCGCTGGGGGACTTCCTCATGCCTGTCCCCTCCATTCCCGCTGGGGGGACTTCGGCCCCTTACCTGTCTGACTCTTGCTTGGTGGATGTCAAGCCCAGAAAAGAAATCAGCTCAGATGGGTGAAATGTTTTAATTATGAAATGCATTGAGGTAGCATTGTGACGTTCTATGATTTTCAGGTGTACACGATTGAAATTCAACACCTGTGCACACTATTTTGCGCTCACCACCCGAAGTCTAGTGCCCTTCCCTGCCATGTGCTTGACCCGCCGACACCCACTCGCCCCCATCCTTACGCTGACTCTCACCTCGATGCACACGCCACGGCGACACTCAGTGACTGGTCTGCTAGCTTCTGTGCCCTCTGCTCACGCGACTCCCAGCATAGTCTGAGCGCAACAAAGCAGACAGGCTGGATGAAAACGAGGTTTTTTCCTCAGAATCATTAGGGAGCCAGCCACACACAGAGCCCGTTAGATCCCAAAGTCATTCACCCAAGACTTGGAGTGTTTCCCCGTGAACAGTGTCACCGTGCAGTGACTGTGTCTGGCCAGTTCACAGAGTCGTGCGTGACCTGTCACGGACCCAGAGAGCATCGCAAGGGCACCTGCTGACGTGGCTTCTCTCCTCCAGCCCCAGGCCCTCCGGTGAGGCTGGTGTTCCCGGAAGTGAGGCTCACGTCGGTGCGGACGGTGTGGCAGCCACCAGAGGAGCCCAACGGCGTCATTCTGGGTAAGGGAGGGGCGGGGTGGCGAGGGCGCCCAGGGAAGGGACAGTTAGCGGAGTTCACTGGCCTCAGCCGTGCAAAGACTCCTGTGCACAGCAGCCTAGCACTTTCTGGACGGAGAGGTGGTGGCCCCCTACTGTCTGTGAGCTCTGCGCCACGGCTTCTCGGCAGATTGAAATCTACAGTGTGTCCTCCCAGAGTGTCTTCCGTTGGTCGGAGGCTCACAGCACCGCCGTCTGTCACGGACCTCCCCTCAGCGTGGACGTAATCAGGCTCTTCTGACGTGTGCTTGGAAAACAGCAGCTAGTTTCCCACGGAGACCCGGACCCGGGCTCCCCTCTGCAGTTCCCGGACACGACCCCCTGCCGCAGGGCTGCACCCCGTCCCTTGAAGAAGTAGCGAGTGGAATGCGTGCCTCAGGTCCCAGGGAGAGGGTTTACTTTTAGTGTTTCATTCAGAGGAGCAACCCCGGTAACACGGACGGAAAGCCTTAATTCCTCCTCCTTCCCTAAAGGAAGCAGCTTTCATCTTAAAAAACCATCAGTCCCTCTATCTAGTCACCCTTTCACCTGACAAACTAAGGGCCTTCTACATGCCAGGCATGGCATGCGTGGTGGGTAAGGGTGAAGAGGGTGTGCAGGGGGACACAGCCACACCACAGGGCGACGGGTGGGGGGATCCCGGTGCCCTGCCAGCAGCAACCCCGGGGCGGGGGTCTCGGCGGAGGGAAGGCTGTTTGGGGCCGGATCTTCCGATAAGTGGCTTCCAGAGCCTTGGAAGGAGGAAGGTGGGTGGGCACTCGGCCAGCCCAGGCCTTGCCCCGGGGGAGCGTGGACAGACCCACGGCTGCTGCTGTCCCCGTGTGCTTTAAACACTGCGTCACGGACAGGCCGATGGCAGAGCAGCCACGCTGCCCGGGGTCTGGTCTGAGCGCGGAAATTTGTGCCGGTGACCCCGCCTTCCCGAGCCTCAGTGCCCCTCCCTCAGCGGAGCAGCACTGGCCCGTCCCTCGGGGTTACGTGAGCCGTTACACACCCTGGGGCAGTGCCTGCCCTCGAAACCGCCCAGTAAACGTTCGCTCCAAGTTGTGGCCGCTCAGCCTTTCCTCATTTCCCCGGCACCAGGGGGCCTTCCGGGTCACGGCGAGGCTTGGCTGGCGCTAGCGTTCACCCGCTGATCACCGTGGGGCTGCCGGGGCGGCCCCATCGCCCTGGTTGCTGGGACAGGGGTCATGCTGACAAGAGGGGAGCACAGCCTACACAGGCAGTTTGGGGCCAGCTGATAGGGACCCCAGCTGTGGTGAGAGGTTTGAGTTTTGGTCTAGTCCCTGGGAGGTCACTGAAAATCACAAAGCCTCAGAGAAGGAGGGTAGCATTGGGGCCTGAGTCTCCAGCAGTGGCAGACAGACGCCGAGTCAAACGGCGCCCCCCCCCCCCCCCCCGTAATGCCGAGAACGTCCCCTCCGAGCCTCCGAGCTCCTCTGGGTGGTGGCAGCCGCTCGCAGCCCTAATGATGTTGTGGGTCACCTGTCGCCTGGATGCTGCAGCTCACTCGCCAGCTGCAGGAGAGCTGGGGAAACCGTTTCCGAAGACGCAGATTGGGGTTCTCGGAGCAGAGAGGAAAACAAGGCTCATTTACATCCGGAGACCTCATCACGGCTCTGGCGGGCCTCCGGAGTCCACACACACCGCGAGGCACCGCGCTGTCGTCTGGATCAGAACATGCTCTCGCATCTCCGGGAGAGATTAACAGCGCGCACGCCGGCGGCTGCCTGCGGGGAAAAACACTTGCTTATTTGCATAAATATTTCACTATGGAGAGCTTTTAGCATTTTAGAGCCTTCCTCGGGGGATGTGGCGGCAGCCTCCGGAGCCCAGCATCCCTCCCTCACTTGCAGTGACTCCTTTCGATGCCACAGAGCTGAAGTGAAGTGTGTGCTCCTCAAACCCGTGCAGGTCTGCCCACCAAACCCGAATCTCCCACCCCACCTGCCCACCGAGCACCTAACATTTACCCTTGGCTTATTACAGACGGCACGAGGGCTCTGCCAAGACCCAGGAGCTCGGCGGCTGACTCGTGTTTGCAAGCACGCGCTCAGAGCCGCGGTCACACTGTCCGCTCCCAGCCCTCAAGCAGACAAGCTGTGCAGCCAGCACACGGGCACCGGGGCTGGGCTGACGTGGGCCTCCTGGGGGCCAGCCGCTGTGGGTTCCCGAGAGCCGTGGATGGGCGTTGGGGGCCGTCACCACTCACACCCACGACAGTGGCTACCGAAGGGTGGGGCAGCACTGCACCCAGAAGCTGAGCCCTGGCCCAGTGATGGCACAGAGCAGACCCTCTCAGAACGGTGCCTGTGGTCTGCACAGGACACGCCGTCCATAAAGGCTCGCCGCGGCCTGCAGCGCCTGCACCAACTCCCCACGGTGGCTCCGGGTGCCCGGCTGCAGTCATGACGCCCACCCTACGAGGCAGCGGAGGCCCACCCCCCCAGGCGACAGTCCATCTCAGCCTCTCTTCCTGTTTGCATCTCAGTGGACGGTTCTGGGGCTTGTCTCCAGCTTGAAGCCCACACAACCTCTCCGATTCCGATTGTCCAGAGGCGCCATGCGTCCTCCATCTTCTGGGCGTCGTCAGAAACCACCGGGCGCTCCCCACGGCTTTACGTTCTTGCCTTGGATCAACGTCACCCGGATGAGGCCTCGCGCCTCTGAGTGCCTGTGTGACCACCGTTCACCGTGACGTCAGACTCCAGGCTGCATTTCACCCCACAGGACTCGGCCTCTCCGTTTCTCCCTCACTGCCGCCGTCTCCTGGCCTCGCCGCCGGAGAATCGGATCGGCGCACTGCCGTTCCGCTCTCACCGTAACCATAATTACACAACTAGCCTTTGCACCCGGCGCTCCTCTCTCAGTCTGGTCTGTCATTATTCTCTAAAAATGCAAGAACTAGCCCGCAGCTGCTTTTTGCCATTTGTGTGCAGAAAAGGCCGCTCCTCTCTCATCCATTGAGGGCAGGACGTTTTAAAAACATGTCAATGTAAGACAGGTATTCATCTTGATGGTCAACAGACCGCAGGATGGGGGCCAGAGGACGTTCTCTTATTCTAGGGCGAACTCAAGGCGGGTACAGATGTAACCCGTGGCTGAGGCCCTCCCTCCCGGGGCTCAGTGGGGCCTGGGTCCCACCCTGCAGGCCAGCACAGGCGACGTGTGCTCTGTCATTTCATACACGGGCCACAGCATCGTGGCCGTGGCTCTGTGGAGTGGACGCCGTCATCTCCGTGGTACAGGGGCAGGAGCTAGAGGTCGGAGGTACGCAGGGCCGTCCTGCCGCAGACACCCCTGTTCCACTCAGCCCTGGTGGCACCCCGAGTGGCAGGTCCACGCAAGGGAACATACGGCGTTTAAAACTCACGTCTCTGAAGGAAAAGGTGCTTCCCGTATGCAGTGAGGAGATAGCAGAAGAAACCTGTATTTAGAGTAAAACCAGGGAAGGCAGGGAGGGCGGGGTCACGTGGGGGTGTGAGCAAGGTCCCGGGTCACTCTGGGGTGTGCAGGCGGACGAGTTGGGAGGAGCGCCATCGGGAGAGAGGGGACCCAAGCCCCCGAGGCTGGGAGAGAGACCGGTCGCTATTAACCCCCAATCCTGAGATTCACAAAGATGTGCCTTTGAACAAAACCTTAGCTCATCACGGATGCTTAACCGTAGCAACAGAGTAATGACCTGAGCAGAGATGGACCGTGGTGGAGGACAAGCGACCGAGAAGGCACGGCTGGAACCCTGCGCTGTGCCGGGCGCGATGCCTCGTTAGCTCGGACTTACCGGTGAAAGGCCACCGGGGCCGGCGAGGAATCTCAGTCACACACAGCACCCTCCACACGACGGAGGACGGAGGAAGGACTGGCCGGCTGGAGTCAGGGAGGGCCCGCGGGCCCCAGATGCGGGGGGGCCCGTGCACACTGCATGGCGGCGGCCTCCGTGTCACAGGCCCTTGAGGGTGCGTTCCACCTGGGACCTGCCGCTCCTGCTGCCTTAGCACAGGCTCCTCACTGCAGGGAGGGGCCTGCTCAGCGCGCCCACCCAGGAATTCAGGACGCGGGACCCACACGTACATGCGCTCGTCTGTTTTCAGTGCAGACTTCTGTCACCCTAAAAATAAAAGGCCTTTCAAAGTGAGAGGCAGCCAGCATGACTTTGAGATCAATGAGAACAGCCTTTGGGACGCACTGGTTCAGGCAGAAGCCCAGTGTTCCGATGACTGGTAGTTAGGAGAAAGGGACGGTTACATCCTCGGAGGGAAGGGGTTTCTGTTGGCGCAGGTCAGCTGAATTAATGACGCTAGTTCTAAACAGCGTTTTCCATTTGCAGCCCCTCGTCCTCTCTGCTTTCTTGTCTTTGCAAGCAGTTCTTTGGGACACAATGTTGCTTTGCGCTCCATCCAAGGTTACTTTGTTTTTACCGGAAGGTTTGAGGCCTGAGCCGAGCAGGGCAGTCCTCTGGGACGGCAGCCCCGGCCCTCGAAGGGGCTCCACTTGTGCTGTTTCTGCCCTCAGTTCCGGCTTCTCTGGGGAGGACTGGCCTCTTCGTCACTGGGAGTGATGCTCACCTGGGTGGGCCCACCCGGGTCACTCCTCCCTCTGGAGGAGTTTCTGGTACCAAGTTTGATCTGTTCTCACGGGCCGTCTGCCAAGCAGCCTCGGAGCCTGGTGGTGGAGCGCCGTTCGTCTTCGCAAAACACCTTTCTTTCCTGTCCGCCTTCAGTCCAGAACGTGCGTGACAGTGACAGCGGTCACTGCCTTCTGTGCTGGGCACAGGCCGACTCCCCCAGCGGTCAGGTGGAAGGGGTTCGTCACCAAGCCCCTGGCTGACCAGTCGGCATGAGGCCTGCATCGGCCTCCATGTGAACGGCACCCCACTTGGACGGCGCTGCCTGGGGACAGAGGCTGCTCCCACCCAGCACTGTCTCCCCCGCATGCCACCTTCCGTCTGCGGAGTGGGCATCGCTGTTCACCCTCAGCCCCGGTCCAAACCCCAGCAACATGAAAACAAATGTGGCTGTGAGCTCCGAGGGGAGCTGGGAGGTGGCGCGAGGACACAGCTTTGCATCACTTTCCTGGTGGGGATGAGCGTCCCAGACGGGCCCGGGGGTGAGCGTCCCAGACGGGGGTCAGGGGTGAGCGTCCCAGACAGGGCCCCGGGGGTGAGCGTCCCAGACGGGCCCCAGGGGTGAGCGTCCCAGACAGGGCCCCGGGGGTGAGCGTCCCAGACGGGGGTCAGGGGTGAGCATCCGACATGGAGTCCAGAGTTAACACATCAGCGAGCGGGGGCACAGATGTATTTGGAGGCACAAAGGCTGGCGCTGAGAGGGAAATAAAAGCAATGCTCCAACCAGTGCCGAGTGCGGCGGAGAAGGCGGCAGGGGCGTGCCCACCTCGCCATCGTTCGTCGGGAGGCCTCGGAGGAGCAGAAACCGCCCCACTGTAGCTCCCGGGTTAAGTCCCAGAAAAACCAAAGCCAGATGACAAACCTCAGGAGGACCGGAGGGGAAGCCGTCTGATGGCGAAGGCGGCCGTGGAGACGGGTCTGCGCGAGCCGAGAGCAGACACACAGCCGCCCGTGTGCCTCACAGACACGTCCGTGTGTCCGCACGAGGCTCACCACACAGCACAGGGAGGGTCCGTGAATGGGAAGCACAGATGTCTGGCGGCCAAGGCCAGCTGGGCCACACCCAGAACCCAGGGACAGCGGTCCCCACGGCAGGGAGGAGAGACCGTCCGTCGGGGGCAGAGCAGCAGCTGCAGGGGTCATTCAGGGGCCGGAGTCCAGGGTCCTACGAACACCTGTCAGCAAGTGGTGGTGGTCGTGCTGCCCCCAGTCTGTGTGGTGACAGCAACGACCAGCGGTGGTGAGGCTGCATGCGAGCCCTGGACCTGTCCTCCTGGCCTCCCACACGGCGGGTCAGAGAGGCTCCTTATCGATGGACAGATGACCGAGAGCAGGAGCTGGGAGGATGCCAGTGAGCTCAGTCACCACTGAGCCGAAGGTCGTGAGCAGGAAGGCGGGCGCGGAGGGAGCAGGGGTGGACAGGCAGGCCGTGTGGGATGAGCCCGGGGGCCGCCTGAGGACAGCGGTCAGCTCTGCCGGCCCAGTCTCGGCCCAGCCCCGTTCCACTTGGGTGGTCTGGCCCTTGTGAAGGTGGACGCACAGCACCCGCCTGCCCCGCTCCGAGTCAGCAGGACGCAGCCGCTAGACCGAGGCTGGCTGTGGGCAAAGGCGGCTGGGCGAGGTGCGTGGGCCGGGCGGGGCCTTGGCGGGGCTGGTGTGAGGGCTTGATGGTTAAAGACGCTGGTCAACCACGGGGCCTGCCGGTCAGATGTGTGGAGCCCGCGGCCCTCCCTGGACTGATCAATGAGCTCCCTGGGGCTCCCTGGGGCTCCCTGGTCTGGAGGAGGGCTGTGGAGGGTGGAGCCGCAGCTCAGCCTCCGAGGGGCTTCCTGGGGGGTGGGAGCAGAGGAGGGGCGGGAGTGGAGCCCTGCGGGGAGCTGGGGTCTGAGGGCAGACAGATGAGAGGGAGGCAGTCTGACAGATGTGAGGCCAGCTGCTGCTCGGCTGGCCGCCTGCCCCACGGCCGCACGGCCAGAGAGGGCTCGGTGTAGAGCACGTTCTAACAGGAGGCACTGCCCTTGACCAGGTGGGGGGAAGGGCAGATGGCAGGAAGGGCTGCAGGGGAGGACGGAGCAGCGAGCACAGGCTCCGGGCACCGATGCTCAGCCGGTGCCACAGGGAGGATGGGCTGTTGTCACGACTTGTTCCCGTGAAGGAGGAGAGGAGACACAGCGTGTGGGACTGGCACCCAGGGGCCCCGGTTCGTCAGGGGGCTGTGACTCCCCTCTCCACGGTAGCGGGTCTGCCTCGGGTGCTGGCTGGGGAAGGAGGAGGCCCCGAGGAGACATGGCTGTGGGTTTCCGCAGATGCGGTTGTGGGTGGCGGGGTGGGGCTCTCCCTGGGTGCCCGAGGAGTGACTGACCGCACCCTCCGTGCCCGCCCACAGGGTACCAGATCGCCTACCGCCTGGCCAGCAGCAGCCCCAACATGTTTACCACGGTGGAGGTCGGGGCCACGGTCAGGCAGTTCACAGCCACCGAGCTGGCCCCGGAGTCGGCGTACATCTTCAGGCTGTCCGCCAAGACGAGGCAGGGCTGGGGGGAGCCCCTGGAGGCCACCGTCATCACCACCGAGAAGAGAGGTACGGCCTGGAGGCCCCCGTTCACAGTCGCGGCGGTGGGGAGGAGCAGTGGGCTGCCAGCTGGGCGGGCAAGTGGGCGGCAGGAGCTGAGAGCTCGCGGAGCACCTGCTGGGCCGGGCCTGGAGCTGGGCACCTACCGCCGCGTGTCCGCCAGCGACCGTACCACGCACCTGCGCCCTCAGACGGGCCTGACTGCCCAGGGCTAAGGGAGAGGCGCCACTCAGCAAGGCTATGACTGGCCCAGGGGTGCAGAGCCTCCTGCCTGAGGGCCGGCTCCCCGGAGGCAGCCGCAGGTCTCTGATGTCCAAAACCGCTTCCCAGGTGAGCAGGCGCTCACCACACATTCTCCACCAAGCGGCAGGAGAGCCGTCTTCATGGACACGTCTGCTCCCGGCACGGGCGAGTGCTGGGCTACGTGATCTTGCTGTAGTGTCCCTGACGCCCAGGGACATGCGGCACGCGCGCCGGGTCTACGTGAGAGGAAGCTGACACCCGGCAGCCTCGTCAGTTGTTAGGACACGCAGCTGCGGGCGGGGAGGTGGACGCCCTCGATGGCCCCCGGCTGGCTCTTCCCACAGGGATGTGCTTCGGGCTCCACCCTCACGTGCCCCTCCTCCGGGGCCCCTGCTGTGGGGACATAGCAGCTTTGGCTCCAACCTCAGGATTCGAGGTTGTGCCCAGTCCCAGAGTCCTGGGGACAGTGACGACCAGAAGGAGCCTGTAGGCGCAGCCGATGGGAGCCACCCAGCTGACCTGTCCTACCTTCCTCTGCGGTCACTGAGCGCCAGGCTGCAGCTGTGAGCCCTGAGGCAGAGTCCCCCCCCCCTCCACGCCCTGGCACGACCTGGCAGCCCTGGGTGTGTGCCCCTGAGCTGGCAACGCTGTCGTGATTCTTCCGGGGCAGAGCTGCCCCCCGTGTGTGCTCGGTATGTGGGAGCTGCGGTCACTGAGGCCTCGGGGTCGCTTCATCGCGAGACCAGTGGGCAGTCTCAGGGACCAACCGTGGAGCCCGAGCGCCCATCTTCAGCCCAGAAACGCGGGAGGAAGTGAGCAGAGCCTGACCGTCTGGGAGGCGTCACCACGACAGCGCCTGCGATGCTCACGGGGCGCTGAGGTGCTGGGCGGAGCACAGGGGTGCCCAGCAGGAAACGTCCCCCGGCGCAGCGGCCATCTGCTGGCCACCCAGCTTGAAGAGCAGGGCTGTCTGGGGCGAGGCCTGCTGTGGCCCCGCACGGCCGGCTCACTGGTCCCTCACCTGGGACTGACGAGAGGGGCCTGTGGAGCAGAGCGAGAGGCTTTGAAAGCAGGCTGCACATCAGAGGAGACAGCATCCCAAAGGAGGCAGCACCCCTGCAGGTGCCAAGCTGGGGCTGGACCACCAGGCTGCAGGCCCCTGCACAGCGCGGCAGTGCCCAGTGACACAGCCAGTTCCTTGTCCAGCCTCGACTAGCCTCTGCGTCCAGCCCCAGGCTCCTGATGCCCCTGCTTCCTCTCTCCCAGCTCATCCCTGCCCCAGCTGTTTCCCGTCTCCTCCTGGAAGACCCCCCCCCCCCTCCGCGACCTCTGTTATGAGTTAGGGAATGGAAGCCTTGACATCCTGGACGTGCCAGAGCTTCCGGGATGCCAAGCGACAAGAAGGTCCCCCTGCGGCTGCCCCATCCGCGCACGGCGCTGTCCAGCGTTTCAGGAACGTCTGCCACCCGAAGCAAACACTGGATTCTTCAACGTCCTTGTGTGTCCTGACCATTTGTGTGTTTTGTTCTTTCAGTCCTCACCTGAGGGTATGTTTTTATTGATTTGAAGGAGAGAGAGACAGAACCATCAATTGGTTGTCGTCCATAGGCACCCCAACCGGCATTGAACCTGCACCCTGGGTGTATGCCCAGACTAGGAATCAAACGTGCAACCTTTCTGGTGTACAGGGCGACGCTCCAGCCACCTGAGCCACTGGGCTGGGGCCACGCCATTTGCTTTTCGTAAGCGCTGGAGGCAGGCCATGTGCAGCGTGAGCTCACCGCGCCCTCTGCGGTGGCCCTCCCGTGGTCCCCGGGTGGAGGGATCGGGGGCTGTGCCTGCCCTGCACCTCTCCCCACACCCCACCCCCACATGTCTGGGAAGGAGGCGCCCAGGCCACTGCTGGGGACTGCGTCGTGCAGCCCTGTGTGCTGGGAAAGGAGAGCCGACTGAGATGAAGCGTCCTCGCTGCCGTCACCGTGCCGTCGTCACGGCGCTCGTACACCCCACATCCCAGTCAGAATCAATAACCTCATGATACACAACTGAACAGCTACTTCTCCCCCTGGAGCTTCCCTGTTGGAGTCGATGGGGCCAGGAGACAGGGCAGCGGGCAGCCCATCCACTGGTCATGCCCCCGCCCCGCAGGAAGGGTCCAGGGCCCACCACAGGCCTCCCCCAGGGAGGAACGGAGCCCCGCGCCCTAGGGTCCAGGCTCGGGGGGACCAGGCATGGGAACTGGGTGTTGAAGACGCGCCGAGCCCAAACTCAGAAAGAAAGAGGGTCCAGAGAGACCTGAGGGGCTCCGGGAGCCCAGGTGTCACTCAGAGACGCTGGAGACACCAGGGCGCGTGATGGCCGGTTCACCACCGTCTGTCTGTCTGTCTCTGCTCTGAGGGCAGAGCAGGTCCGAGCTGGGCACTCGCCCAACGTGTCTGTAAGGGAACGCCCGAGGCTGTGTGACCAGGAGCGCCCTCAGGTGGCCGCCCTTCCCGGGGAGCAGCTCTCACCTGTCCCTTCTGTCCTCTTTGGTTGCAGAGCGGCCGGCGCCCCCCAGAGAGCTGCTGGTGCCCCAGACAGAAGTGACGGCGCGCAGCCTCCGGCTGCAGTGGGTCCCGGGCAGCGACGGGGCCTCACCCATCCGCTACTTCACGGTGCAGCTGCGGGAGCTGCCCCGGGGGCAGTGGCAGACCTACTCCTCGTCCATCAGCCACGAGGCCACCGCCTGTGCCATCGAAAGGTACCGGGAGCCCGCAGGGACCCTCCCCCAGGACCTGGAGCCCCGCCCTTTAGGGTGCCCACCCCACCCTCCCGCAGCCAAGTCCTGCCCTCGGAGAAGGGAGACTGGATGGTCTGTGGAGACGCACCACTGAGAGCTCGTGTCTGCTTCTAGTCCACACCCCTCGTACCAGGGCCAGGACATCTGTGTCCTGGGGACCCACCGCTCCGAGGCCCTCAGGCCTCTCCCCGCCCCAGGTCTGTCCTAGATGGGCCCCAGGACTGACCAGCATAGTGATGGGGACAGTGAGCCCAGAAGCATGGTGTCCTAGATCCTAAGAGGCAGGTGTTGGGGAGGGGAGTGGTGTTGGGAGGCGTGGACCCACCGCAGATGTCACCCCACAGAGACGTCCCTCTCTGTGCTCTGTCCAGGGCAGCAGGGCAGACGGGTTCCACCTAGTGCTGTCGCTGGTCAGTGCTGTCGGCAGGGAAACAGCGGGCGTCCCCCTGAGCAAGATGACCGACCACTTTCTCAGTTCCTTGGAGGCTGGGGCGGGAGGGAGGGGGACGGGCTGGCACCACCTCGGCACTGAGCTGCAGGACCTCACTCAGCCATCCCCAGCCCCAGCCCCTCTTCATGGCCGGGAGACTGAGGCTGAGAGGGAGAAGGTGGCCGCCTTGCAGACCACAGACTCCACGCGGCTCCACGGCGTGACCTCAGCCGCATCCCCACTGAGCTCCTCCGGCCCTGACTGCAGTCACTTTCCTGTTGTGCTCAGGCTCCAGGTGTGGGGCGGGCTGCGAGAAGAGGCTCCCACCTGGGTTCCTGACCCCTCGCCCAGGCCTGGCTGCGAGAAGAGGCTCCCACCTGGGTTCCTGGCCCCTCGCCCAGGCCTGGCTGCGAGGAGAGGCTCCCACCTGGGTTCCTGACCCTCGCCCAGGCCTGGCTGCTAGGAGAGGCTCCCACCTGGGTTCCTGACCCCTCGCCCAGGCCTGGCTGCGAGGAGAGGCTCCCACCTGGGTTCCTGACCCTCGCCCAGGCCTGGCTGTGGGGAGAGGCTCCCACCTGGGTTCCTGGCCCCTCACCCAGGCCTGGCTGGGGGGAGGAGGCCCACCCTGGGTTCCTGACCCCTCGCCCAGGCCTGGCTGTGGGGAGGAGGCCCACCCTGGGTTCCTGACCCCTCGCCCAGGCCTGGCGGGGGGGAGGAGGCCCAGGCGTGGTCCCGACGTGCCAGGGCTCCTGCTTGCTCTCAGACTCCAGTTCTGAAGCCACCACTGTGCCGGGACATTTCACATAGTGTCGGCTCACTGACTCCCCACCATGGCCCCGTGGCAAGGGGGGGTCGTCGTCCTCCTTGTGCAGATGAGAAACGGCGTCAGAAGTCAGCACCTTGCCTGTGGCCCGGGCACGGCCAGCAGGGAGCGAGTGCCGGGCCTCCGTGGGTGTCCCCAGGCTCCTCCTTTGCAGGGCTGCCCGCTGGGCTCCCACACTCTGCAGACTCGGGGTGAGGAGAAGCAGATCAGAGGGGCTCCTGGGACAGCTCTGTCCTGCACCCCCAGCTCAGTGCAGGCTTTGGACGCGGGCCGGGCTGGAGTGCGTCTCTGTCACTGTGTCCTGGGCTTTAAAAGGAAGAGGACCTCCCTCCCTGGAATGAGGGGGGACGTGTGTGTACGTGGAGGGTCTTAGGGGTCAGGGAGGTGTGTGTACGTGGAGGGTCTTAGGGGTCAGGGAGGTGTGTGTACGTGGAGGGTCTTAGGGGTCAGGGAAGATGGAGATTCTGAAGCCAGAACTCTCCAGGCTCAGGCCTGCTTTCCGCCACGTGCCCTGTGGGTGATCTGGGGCTGACTGGAGCATCTGGGAGTCTTGTCATCGTTTACATGGCCCAGAGACAATGCAAGCCTCCTCTCAGCACGAGCCCTAGCGGGGGCGGGCATTAGTGCCCCATCCTCCCCGTCACTGCCAGCCGGGGCACGCCCGAGTGTTGAGTGTGTATGCTGACTGGGCATCGGCCGTGAGCAGCACCAGGCAGACCACACGGGCAGCAGGGCTTCTGCTCCCAGACGAGGGGTCCCCTTGGTTCGGAGGTGGCCTGAAGAGCTGGCGACAGGCCAAGTAGGAGGTGTCTCATCAGCTCGGGGCCACAGCTGTCCAGGGCAGGTACAGCAGACCTAGGCACGGTGACCCCCCATTGCATGATCCAGGAAGCTCCGGGCTCTGCCTGAAAGTGGTCCCAGGCCCAGGTATCGTTTCCCACAGAACCAGCGTCACTGCCTGGCCTCCATCCGAGAGGGGACATTTGTTCAGATACGTCTGTGGCCGGTGGCATTTAGAATGCCAGTTACGGTTACCGTACCTGTAGTGACTGCGTGGGAGGAGTGGGATTGGACGGGTCAGTGTCAACGCTCAGCGGAGACGTTCTCCACAGCAACCTAGTCGGGTAGTGTCCAGATGGCTGATGCACCTGTGGCGTTTGATCGCGTCGTTATCATCATCGCCTTGCTCGTAACCATCAGCGTCTCAGCACGGCACAGCATTCCGGCGTGTTCCCACGTCCGTGCACTATTCCCTGCGATGTCTGACAGCCACAGAGGTTCACAGACCAGGCTCTCTGCTCCCTTTGGCAGGTGGGAAGTTGAGGCGGAAATGTCCTGAGTGATGCCTGTGCTGTGCCTCAGCTTCTCCAGGTGTTAGAGGGAACCCTTAGACTGTGCAGCTCTGAGGTCCCCGGGCCTGCAGCCGAGCTCCATGGCCACAAACACCGCACAGCTCATTCACGGGGTCTGCAAGGTCGTGAAAAGCATGTTTGCATCTGACCATGCTCTCTGCCCCCATCTAGTCCTTAGTGGCCGCGTGGCCTTGGGAAGTCCATCCTGGGGGCTTGCTCAGCCTGGTCTTCTCAGCCGAGAGTCAGGGCCCGCAGCCCTCTGCCAGCACGCCACTCGCCTTCACACGGCAGCCCCGGGCCTGACCGCGCGCTCGGCCCATCCTCCCGAACCCGGGACACTCCTGGCACAGCCCGAGGCCGTCCGGCTCCGTGCCGCAGCCCTCTGCCAGCACGCCACTCGCCTTCACACGGCAGCCCCGGGCCTGACCACGCGCTCGGCCCATCCTCCCGAACCCAGGACACTCCTGGCACAGCCCGAGGCCGGGCGTGGGCTGGATGCGCCCGCCTTCGCAGTAAGCCACAGTCCGTTGCACGGGGTGCTGAGCTCAGTCATGCAGAACCTCACCCCTCTGGGTAACCCTCCGAAGGACAGACGGAAATTCAATCCAGCCGCCCCACCTGTCACGGAGCCTCCTGAAGTCAGACCACGTGTGCTTGGGGCGTAGTTCCCGAAAGGAGGCTCCCTCGTCCCAGCACAGGCGGTTCAGTGTGCTGTAGGAGGGACATGGTCGGCGTCCCGCGGGCCGGGGCGACCGGCAGGTCCCGGGGAGCGGTACTGGGTGTGCCGCCACCGTGCTATCACCCGTCCTGTTCAGTAATCACCCCTCGTTAACGCTCTGCTTTGCTAGCTGCATGAAGTCTGCTAGTGGCCAGAAAGCGTAGCTTAGCCATTGGAACCGGAGACACCGGCTCCCCCGCTGTGGGCCTGCAGCACTGAGCGGGCAGGTGGGCAGGACCCGTCAGCACGGTAGGGGTCCGGTTGACATTTGAAGTCATGACAGGGGGCAGCATCCCACAGAGTGAGTGTCCCTGAAGGAGAGGCTGCAGACGGGCGCGGGGACCTCCTGGATGTCACTCGGACACGGCGGCTGGCGTGCGCCTCTGCGGCGAGTGTGGGTTCTGTGGTAACAGGCCCTGCTCTCCCTCCGCCTCCCACGGTGGCAGGTGCTGTGGGCCCAAACCAAGTCCACGGGGCGACCCCGCGGGGGAACAGTTCCGTCGGTCAGCACGCCGGCCGTCTCCGCTGGTTCCTTCTGCGTTTCCGTCCGTGTGAGCTTTAGAAGTACTCCACGTTAAAGACCAGATAAACGTGGGCAAGGATATCACGCGTGGGTTCCGTGTTCTCTGTGACGCAGATGGTGAGCCCTTAACACGCACTGTCAGTGCCCTGACGACAAGTAAACACGGAAGGCAGCAGTAGGCTTCCACAGTCGGGCCGTGTGCCGTGCCCTGGTGACCGAGAGTGGGTGTGTCGAGCTGCTTGTTTCTAAGACCCCGCGTAGCTCCATGGAGAAGCGTCCGCCTGCCGGGTGTCCCCACGCCAGCCCAGGCACGCCGGCCGTGGGCGTGAGAGTGGGGTGAGAGGAGGGTGCCGGCCCGCGGGCAGGACAGGTACAAACCTGCATGGTTCCTGCAGGAACTCCGAGAGCCTGCGCGGCTAGTGAGGGACAGGGCGACCCACATCTCGCCCTCTCCTGAAGTGGGGTGGTGAGAGTCTAGGTCACGGGCTTGTCTCAAAAGGTGCCTAAATCCAGCCAGTTTCTGAGTTTGGATGTCGGAAAGTCAGAAGGTAAGGGATACTGGGGGGGAATGGGGCCGAGGGAGGCTGCCCAGACCGGGACGTCCTGTGAGAGCAGGTCGCGGGGCCTTGGGCACAGCCTTTGGGAAGAGGAGGGAGGGCAGCCGTGGTTAATTGCCCACGTATGCCCGTCGGTCAGGTCCTGAGGGCAGTTATACAACAACCTTCGCGGCAGCCCCGGGAAGCATAGGTCCGCTGTCTCCGATGTTATAGGGGGGCAGTGAGACCCAGAGAAGTGCGGTGACTGCCTGGGCGGGTGGCAGGACCGGAACCCGAGCTCTGCTCGCCGACTCCGACTCCGAGGCAGAGGCTGCAGGTGTGCAGGAGCGAGCAGGAGAGAGTGGGGACAGAGGAGGAGGGGTGCTCGGGTGACCTGTTCCTTGTTCACTCATCACGGAATCACTGGGGGAGCCCGGGTGGGCGTGGAGGGGCTGGAAGGAGACCCATGTCTGAGGGAGCAGCCCGCAGGGAGGTGAGGAGGGTGCAGGGGCCACAGCTGGCGCAGACCAGACCAGAGCCCCGAGGGCGCGGCTCCCTGGGTGCCAAGCTGCCCCTGCCCTGCCCGCGTCACTCTCCACCTGTTCTCGTCCCTCCTGGCAGTCCGCTCCTGTGGCTCGAAGCCTGAGTGTGCCTGCCACTCCCGGAGCTCATCAGTCCTGCGAACGGGTGAGCCTGGCACGCCAGGCCCTAGGCGCTCTGCTCGGCTCCCTCTGCAGCCAGCCCCACTCATCCTGGCCTGCGGCAGCGTTCCCTGTGCCCCTGGGGCAGGCGGGCAGAGCGCTCAGCAAGGAGACCAGTGGATACCGGACGGCTGGGGGGCCTGACGGGGGCAGCACTCACACTGTGCTCAGGGCGCTCGGTCCCTGAGATCTCGTCGGTGGGGGCGTTTCTCGTGCACAGTAACAGGACTGTGGTCTCACGTGAAGTGCAGACAAACATGCTTCCAGACGAGCCCTGTCCCAGGCGCAGACGGGCCGTGTGTGGTCCTGGTGGTGGGCAGGGGCCTGACGGGGCCTCTGCGTCCTCGCCCATGAGCTGGAGAGCGCCGCGGGGTAAACGGGGCGCCATGCCGCGCTCAGTCCTTGGCGGGGACGAGGGGTGGGCGCTGCGCCTCGCTGGGGGCGCAGAGTGGTGAGGGAGGCAGGCACTCCTTCGTGCTGGAGCAGGGCGAGGGCTGGGGGGACGGGCCCCTGAGACATCCCCTGGCTCATCCCCTGGCTCCTCCGCGCGGAGGTGGGCCGCACAAGGGGGTCTCCAGTCACGGGGCACGGGTTACCCCCGGCAGCCCTGAGCAAAACCTCGTCCCCTGGCCAGGAAGCTCCCTCCTGGGAAGCCCTCCTCCCTCTGCAGGCCGAGTCGGAGCTGGGTGAGGGCTTCTCCCAGGCAGTCGGGGCCTCTGGAGACACCCCACCCCAGGGCACCCCCTCACTGAGGAAGACCAGGCTCCTGGGCGGGCGGACTTCCCCAGAGCTCCAGGCGGGAGGCGGAGGTCTCCCGGCGGTCACAGGTCTCCTCCATGTCCATCCAGGCTGAGGCCCTTCACCTCCTATAAGCTGCGCCTGAAGGCCACCAACGACATTGGGGACAGTAACTTCAGCACAGAGACGGAGGCGGTGACCACACTGCAGGACGGTGAGTAGGCTGGGGCCCAGGCGGGCAGACAGACGCGGCCACTCCTGGCTGCTCCCAGAGAGGCCCCACTCTCGTCCTGAGCCAGGAAGGTCAGTGAAGGACCGAGGTCAGCAGTGGGATTGTTAGCGGCCGCTGACGGGAGGGTTCCTGGGCAGCCTTTGGCACTGGAGCAGGACTGGACGGCCTTCCAGATGGAAGGACCTTCCTTTGACTGGCTTCCGAATCCTACCGCCCATTAGCGTCCCAGAGACTGAGTGATGCCCAGGGTCGCTAAAGTCCACGTCCCCACGGAGCTGTGTTCCAGATTCCATGTCTCATTCAGCAGCCTTCCCAGACTGGCCACTTTCCAGACGCTAAGTGGTGGCCGTGAGACCCCTTTTTAAAAGCTCCGGGCGGCTTTGCCCACCCCGTCCTACTCAGAGGGGTCGGCCCTGCAGGTGTGCTGAGTTATGGGCTGCCAGGCCGGAGGGAGCGGGGAGACGGCCTCACCCAGCGTGGCCGTGCTCACAGGCAGACGTTCAGGACGAGAAGGACCACGGTGGCTCGGACCCGAGCTGCACACCCGCACACTCAGCTCACCACCGCACTTCGTAGTCGTCCCCCAGCCCTCCCTCAAGCGCTGTCTCCTCCACTGAGCGCACCAGGCACCGGATTTAAACAGACCCTTCTTCCGCCGCTCCCCGGGGCCTCCCATCTTCATTCTGCCCTTTGGACAACCTGGGAGTCTGGCTTCTCGGGCACCAGGCCCCAGCTGTCCTTGGGGACCGGCAGAGAGGCTCCGGGACCCTTGCAGTTGTCAGCGATGTAGGGATAGAGTCTGCACAGAGCAGAACCTCCCCCCCCCCCCCCCCAGGCGTGGGTGCCTGGTCTCGGGATGAAGCCCTGGCTGTGTTCTCTGGGAGCCGCAGCCCAGTGGGCAGGGCAAGGGGGACTGAGCCCTCGAGAAGCTGGGCTGGCTCCCGTGGCTCTCGTTTTAATGTGACGTCACACCTGCGGTGATCTGCACTGAAACCCTGATTCTCAGTAAAGAAGCAGCTGCAGCCGACCGCCGTCTCGGGCGCCCGGCCTCCTCGCCCTTGCTCTCTCAGAGCGGGCCTTTTAGAAAACCACTGACGGCTGTTCCGGCCCCAGAGGCCTTTCTCAGCCCTGTGACACTCAGATCGCGTCTTGGGCGCCCCGTCTTGTGCCCCCCTTTTCTGGGGTGCAGTTGCTCTTTGTGGAGGGCCACGTCGGATCTGCTTTGCCTCATCTCCAGCCCTGACTCCAGGCCTTGGGGAGCCCGGTGTTGGGGGCAGGCAGCCCTCTGAGTGTGAGGACAGTCTGTATGGAGGAGGAAAATAATTTCCCTCTGAGCCCTTCTGGCTGATCCACCAGTCAGACAGGCAGACGGACGGGAAGACGCCCAGATTCACTCCCGACGTAGGTGCAGGGCTCTGACACCCGGCCCGGAGGACAGACGGGGCGGTGAGGCTGACAAGCTGTCCTGGACTGAGCCCTGGGGTCAGGGGGCGCGGCGATGCGCAGAGGGGGAGCAGGAGTGAGCAGCGGGACCCCGGAAGCCTGGGACCCGAGGGCAGTGCAGCAGACAGGCTGCACAGCCCGTGTGTGCTCAGTGCAGGTCACTCTGTCTGAGCCCTGGGCAGGGCAGGGGGAGGTAAAGGCGCTTGCTTCTGTTTCTGTTTCTGAAAAATCAACTGGCTTAAAATAATATCCCAAAAAGGCCTATTTTGGGGTGACAAACTCTGATTCCCCTCATTTGCTAAAAAACATGTCCTCGGTATGGTGCTTAGGATGCAGAGACGCCCCTGTGTGTCAGGAAAGCTGGGTGAGGGCTCACCGCTGACTGGCCTGGACCAGCGGGAGGCCCGGGGCCCGGGCGGAGGGGACACAGGCATCACTCAGGCCATGGGAGGGGCCAGGGGGGTCCAGAGGAGACCAGGGAGCAGGTGCCCAGGGAGCACACGGGCGGGGGCGGGGGGGACAACCCCCCGAATCATCCCGTCAGTGATGGGTTTTGAATAGTTGCTGTGTCAGCCTCAGGGCCTTACAGTGGGGAGGCCAGGACATGGGGTGCGTAGGGGCCTGACAGGCCCGGGAGGATTTCAGTTTCCAGGGTGCAGGGCATGGCCCCGGGCAGAGGTCAGGCCGACCGTGTCCCACTCAAGAGCGGAGCAGAGCACCGCTGAGCCGGACGTGCGGCCACCAGAGTGACAGTCACATCAGCGTTGACGACCAGGAGCTCTGTGCCCTGGCTGGTCGCCCGTCCAGCTCAGAAGTAGCAGCTCTGACTTAAGTACCGCAGAAAGAAGAGGATGTCCCCTCAAGGGAGGGGGCACGGCCCCTGAGAAGGTCTGGGGCTCAGGAAGGCCCTCGGGGGCTCCTGGCACCCCTGCTGGCACAGGTGGCCCCAGTGGAGACACGGGAACACCTTTGGTGTCTCAGTGGGTCTGTGTGGGGTGTGGTCACACCTCACAACAGGGGCCCTTCTCTCCTGGCATAGCCCACAAGGAAAGGGGGCGGGAGTTTGGCTCGTCGGCTTCCCCGCGCGGGGTGGGGGGCCATGTGCCAACAGAACCTTCTAATCCTGTGTCTTCGCCTTGGATTTCAGTTCCAGGGGAGCCTCCAAGTTGTGTGTCAGTGACGCCCCACACCACCTCCTCTGTCCTGATCCAGTGGCAGGTAAGGGCCGGCTCTCCCGGGGTCTCATGAACCCCATGCGCTCCGCGCACCCAGCCTCGTGGCGGCAGGAACCTGACTGAGGCCGGCCCTGAGCAGGCGTCTGCAAGCAGGGCGAGGTCAGCTTGCGAGCTGGCAGGGAAGGTGCAGGCCTGATGCCCGCAGTAAGGTCGGGTCGCCAGCACACACTGGACTGGCGCTCACTCCAGGAGGGTGCCCAGGGGCCAGAGCATCGAGCACTGAGTGCCCAGGCCGCGTGGGGTGGCAGGCAGGGCCGCCGTGGACGTGCCCGCCTGCCGTGTCCTACGGCAGAGGACTCATAACCTTCGAGGTTTCCCTCCTGCAGAAGGCACCTCTGGACAGAGTCTCTGCAGGGTCACACGTGTCCCCACTCACTGAGTTTTCAGTCTTCAGGGAGCAGGCCCAGCCGAGCGAGGCATCTTCCCTCCGTGATGAGATCGCTCTGCACGGTTCACGCTCTGCGTGTATGGCGAGGTCACGCTGCCCTCTGCCTTCGTCCCAGTCTGGGTGTGTTTGCTAACAGTGAGGCGCATTGAGGACAGAGTGACAGATGGCAGAGCTGCCAGGGAGGCCTCGGCCCGGGGCCGGCCCAGCGGGAGGTGCCAGGTCTGGGTCGGAGCAGGGCTGCAGCTGGCCTGGGCCGGGGCTGTGGTGCGTGCACAGCAAAGCTCCGGCCAGCGGGGAAGTTCCTGAGGCCGGGTGGGCTGCAGTCGGGGGTGGGGAGGCGGTGCCCACAGCCAGGGCCAAGGGTGTGGCGGGTGTGGTCTGTGAGAGCCTCGGTGCGGGGAGGTCTGCCCAGGCTGGCCGCCGTGGGCACGGGGTCGAGAGGACAGCCTGTGTGGGCATCAGAGTCTTCCTCCAGGTGGATGGGGTATGCAAGAGGATGCCAGCTTCGGCCAGGCTCAGCGGGAGGGAGGAGACGAGGCACCCAAGTGACAGGAGCAGAGCAGAGCAGAGGTCTAGACTCGCCCAGGCCACAGAGAGGGCGTGTCTCCGCCGGGTGCACTCGTCTGGCACGGGAGAGGACTGGAGGGGTTCCTTCGGGAAGGGCCAGGAATGCCAGGGCACCAGACAAGGCTCTCGGAAAACATGTCCCAAGGAGAGCACTCTGGGTGTGGCAGTGGCCTAGCCCGGGACAGAACATGTGGGCAGAAGGCCGAGCTGGAGAGCGCCCCAGCTGCCGAAGCCTCCTGGGGACCAGCCTCCTGGGGACCACGCAGACGCCAGCCTGGGCACAGCTGGAGGTGCTGAGGGAGGCGGGCAGGGGCACGGGCTCAGTGTGGGTGCTTCCTGACTGTAGCCAGTGCCTGGCCGCACAAGGTGTCCCCTCCAGCGATGTCGCATGCGGCGACCGCAGTGAGCACAGGCGGGCAGACAGCGGGGTCCTGCAGCTTGGCCCTGACCGAGCCATGATGACTTCTCACTTCCTGTCGCTGATAACAGCTTCTCGGAGCGAATGGAAGGAGCCTGGAAAGGTGCTCACAAGACATTTTCAGGAGACTGGAGGGTCACCGGGGTGGCGCCCTGTAAGCCAGCTTCACCAGACTGCTGGGGTCTGGATGGGAACAGCACGTTGACCGGGCTCCCACCTGCCTCTGGGAAGCCACAGCCCACGCCCAGCCGAGAGCCCGGGAAAGTGAGGAGGGGCCTGGCTGGACAGCCGCGGGCCGAGGATCTGCCTCCGGGCTCCTTTTCGGTACAACCAGAGGTCAGAGGTGACCGCCGAGTTTCCACGAGGTCTCTGATCCGAAGCCTTTACGTACCCTCCACGAGCGTAATCAGCCAGAGGTCGGTCCGCTGTCCTGTGCTGTGTTCTACCAGGGGACTCACTGCCCTGCAGACAGGGTGCTGGCTTGGGAGGAGCGTGCCTTCCTCAGAAGCCGTGCCGGGCTGTCCACCACACGGGCTCCACACGGGCTGTCAGCCCAGCCCTCCTGCCCCCGACACCGGCAGCCCGGCCCCTGGCCATGCTTGGACAGCTCTGTGAAACGGCGGCCACAGCAGCGGAACTTGGCATCTGCGTCCATCTGCTGTCCCCACCCGAGCCCGACAGCACAGACTCACCGCAGGAAGCTCGGAGCGGGAGGTGGTCCACATGACGTACAAACACACGCCTGTCCACTGCCAGGCCACTGATGACCATTAAAACCGGGAGCCGCTTACACAGCACAGCAAACAGCAGACACCGCGTTTCAGCATCAAAGCACGGTCCAAATGGAGCGTTTCCCCCGTGACTAGTGTGTGGTTCATAGTCGTTGGTTCAGAAATGCAGACCCCACCGGGAATTCCAAGGCGGCCGAGCCACTGAGGCATCCGCCCTGGGAGGCCAGCAGGTTGGATTCCTGCAGGAGGACTGCCAGGCCATCCTGGTCCCGCCGTTTGACTCTGGGACTTGCGTGTCTTCCGTGACCATCCGGTCCCAGAGCTGCAGCTGGCTGTTCTGAGACTTCTGCTGGGCCGCGCAGCTGTCCCTAAGACCAGCCCCTGCAGGGCAGTTCCTCCGGGGAAGGCACCCTGAGCAGCGACCCCATCACGCACAGTGGGCTCAGCTGAGGACAGGCTCGGTGTCATTCCAGACACCTCTAAGAGCTGGGCTGCCACCGCTGGGGACAAGGCAGCAGGGCCTCTCAGGACAGGCCTTGGGGTGTGTTCCTTTTCTCGACACCTGCTGTCGCCGGCGGGACCAGCTCCGGTGAGGGGAGCTGAGCAGCAGGAGGTGAACGAGGCAGACCCCGTGGAGTGCATGGACTCTACCAGGCATCTGTGGGAAGACTGTGGAGGGGCAGTGCCCTGGGCAGAGGGTGGAGGTGACAACTGCGTGTCTTCAGGGTGCCGGACCTCGCCCAGACGGACGCGGGGAGGGAAGCCGTGCGCAGCCACAGGGTCGGAGTGTGACAGCCCGGGGGACTCAACCCCGTGGGCCCGGAGGAGTCATTGTTCTGTGCTCCGGGGAGCAGAGATCGGGGGCATAGATCTGGGCTTCAGTTCCAGCTCTGCCTCCACCTGCCGCCAGACTGTGGCCCCGGGGCTGGGCCTTCCTGAGCCCCGGCCCTCCTGCAGAGGGGGGAGGCAGGCCTGTCCTGTGCGGGGCCTGAAGGACGAGGCTCTTCTGGGAGTCCAGCTTCCTCCACCCCACCCTGCCCTCCAGGACGCCCCCCCAGGGCCTCACCCCGCACTGGGCTCCCCTGCTGCTGTGCTGGGAGCCCACACACTCCGGCCACGTCACCTGCATTCTGACAGCGGCTTTGGGAGTGGAAAGAGCCCTCCAGACCCTGGAGAGCCAGCTCGCAGAATGTCTGACGCGCCGTGGGCAGAGGGCAGACGTCTCCGGGAAGGGCTCCCAGTAACCATCGAGCACCTGCCGTCCAGATGGCCCGGCCAGGGTGGAGCTAAGCGTGGCTGGGTCATCTCGGACTTCAGCACACCCAGCCCGCGCCACAGCACTGACTGAGCACCTGCCGTGCCACGGCCGGTCACGGGCGCCGTAGGGGAGGTAGAGGTGACCGAGCGGACGTGGCCTGCCCTCCAGAGGCGTGGAATCAGGACCGTCAGGCGTGGTCGGGCAGGGCTGGGAGGGGAGGTCTGCACACAGAGGGGACCTTCTGGTCCGTTCCGGCTGTGGGTCGAGCAGTGAGGTCCAGCAGCCAGCAGGAGCCCGTGGTGCGGAGCCAGGGCGTCTCCCCAGAGCCTGAGCTCAGCCTGTCCCTTCTAGAACTCTCTGTGTGTCCCGGGGGCTGCCCATGTGATACCTCCCAGGGCATCCAGGGTCATGGAGCCCTCTTCCAAGGCAGGGTTATTCCAGACTCTCAGCACAGAATGTGGTTAACACAGCTCTGAACCCGTGCAGCCCAGGGACTCTGTGGTCAGGAGAGCCTGCCCTTCACGAGCGGGGACCAGAGGGGCGGCCTCTGGGCGGTGTGGCCTGTCCCCTGCCCAGGCTGATGGCTCCTGTGGGGGGAGAGCCGGGGGTCTCTGGCTCAGTCCTCAGTGAGCTTGTTGCCAGTGGGCACGCTGCCCGGGCCAGGGGCAGCCGGGCCTCTCCGTGCACCTCACGCTCTCCAGCATCCCGCCCCTGGGCTGCGTGTCTGGGCGCAGGGCTGGCAGCTCAGCCCCCTCCGTCCCTCGGGCCCAGGAGGTGTGGACCAGGCGGGGTGGGTGTTCTGTGCTTGCTGAACCACATCTGGTCCCGAGTGAGCACGTTTTTATTTTCTCAAAACTCCCAATTTCCTGCTCATTTGATACGTTTGGTGAGTGAATCAGTCCTTCTCTCCGCACTTCACAACTCCCTCTCCCTCCAAGAGTAGTTGCCCTCACTGGCCGTCCGGAGCCTGTGTGTGTCCACAGCCAGACTGGGGCTGTGCCGGCTGCTCCCCCCGCCCTCCAAGGTCCCAGCACCTTGGGGCCGCGGGAGCTGTGATGGCGACCCGGGGAGAGCGCTGGGCGGTGCCCCCACAGACCCAGCACACGTTCTGGTCCGCCCACTGCCCCCCGCCCTCCGACCCACATCAGCTCAGATCCCAGACAGGGATGCCGGGCGTTTCTCCTCCTGGCTGCCCAGACCCCCGCCACTCCCGAGGTGCTGAGCAGGAGGCGGTGCCCAGGGGCTGTCCCAGGACACCTGGCTTCCCCTGGGCAGCCCCCGCTCCCTGGGTGCACAGCCTGACTCGGGACACGAATCTCCAGCAGCCCCAGAAAGGGAAGGCAGGGGCCCAGGTCTCAGGGTTGCTGCCATCTCCCACTCGCAAAGGCTCCTCACCGTGTGTTTCCAGTGAGGCTGCCACAGGCTGGGTGGCCAGGGACTGAAGGGGCCGGGTGGGGCCAGGCCACGCCCAGGTTCCCTTAGACTTCTGGGTCCCCCGGAGCGGGCAGCTTCCTTGCCCGTCTGTGACCTGGGCCGTGGTCCCCTGGGCCTATTCTAGGACAACAGGCCGCAAGCGAGACGCCTGTGTCCCCACAGCCCTGGAAAACCTGGGCTCTGAGGAGACACTGCACAGCCTGGCCTGTGCCTGGGAGTCCCGGGTCCCTCGTCATGCCGGAGACACCTGCCCTTTGTCCTCGTAAACACCTGGGAACCGTCTGCGCGAACGAGGGACCTCCTCCTGGGCAGTTGGCTGGTGAGACTGGACGTGAGGTCGCCTTCCGAGGGCTGACTGGCGATGTCTCTGCAGCCTCCCAGGGATGAGAGCCTGAATGGCCTGCTCCAGGGGTACCGCATCTACTACCGGGAGCTGGAGTCTGAGGCAGCCTCAGCCACCGAGTCCAAGGCGCTCAAAAGCCCCTCAGCGTTACGGAGTGAGCTCGCAGGTGAGCCCGCTGCTGCCCCTCCTCCTGGCACAGGTTGGCAAGGGGGTCCCCGGTAACCGTCATGCACCTGCTCGTGAAGGCGTGGCGGGAATGCCGTGGGGAGCCGGGGGAGGTGTGTGGACCTCTCTGCAGCAGCCCTGGGTAGCACACAGGCCTCAGGGAGAGCGGTGCCCCCACCCTAAGTGAGCGGGTCTGCACAGGGTCCCAGCCATCCCAGCAGCCGTCCAGGCAGCTTGGGGACCTCCGGGAGGGCTGCTGCTCTCCTACCTCCTCTCTCAGGGCGTCCTCCCCGGGTCCTCCAGACGCGTCAGGGAACATCCTTCCCGCCCGACGCTGGCATGCTGGGCAGGAGGGGAGCTGATGGGAGGGGAGGCCCCGGTTGGCTCCCGCACCCTCAGCTCACCCCCAGGTGCCCTTGGGCCTCGCAGCAAAATCAAAATAATGAAATTAAAGGACCCGGGATGCCGTGGGGCCAGGATGCCTGGTCACTGTGCTCTTCACGCGTGGTTTGCTTGTCCCCTTCAGACCAGGGCTCTTACCACCGTACCTGCCGCCAGGTATCTGGAGAAGTCACTGCCCAGGGAGAAACTGATCCCCGTGTCTTGTCCAGTGTCACTCTGTACTATGTTGTGCCGATTTGATCCTGTTATCTGCAGGGGGCACATGCCACCCCGTCTCCTTCACAGAGAAGTGCGGTGACCCCAGGAGCCGAGGGCAGTGTGGCGCTGGCAGGGGGCGCGGCCCGGCCCCCGTTCCTGCAGCTCAGTCTGCACGCTAACCGCCTTTCTGCTTTGCTCACAGCCCACAGCAGCTTCAGGACCGTGAACAGCAGCTCCACGCTGACCACGTACGAGTTAACACGTAAGTGCCCCCACCCGCTGTGACCCAGAGCCACGGGGCCAAGCCAAAACCAGCTGGGATCAAGGCTCTCAGTGTGGAACCCCCCACGCTGCTTCTCAACATGCCCGAGCCACCAGGCAGGCAGGAAAGGAACCTTCTGGAAACAGGCTGGGGAGGGGACTTGCTGTTCTCACTTTGGGACAGAGAGTGGGTTGGGCAGCGGCTCCTCTGCTCCCTTTGCTGCTCGTCACCATCTCTGCTCCCGGCCCTTCCTCGCTCCCCTGCGGTGTCCTGGTCTCTCCCAAGACACCTGGCCTCCCGGCAGCTGGGGTTAAGGCAGACCAGCTCCAGAGATGAGGCTTCCCAGGGGCGGGTGAGGGAGGACAGGAGGACGATGGGTGGCCTGGCCCACGCAGGTTGCCCACGGCCACGCAGTCTGTCTCCGTGGCCGGTCCCTTCTCCTCCGTGGACGCAGCAGGCACACCTGGGGTGGAGACCGACAGGCACTGTGCAGCCCGGCTCACTCCTGCAGCAGAGCGTGCTGCTGCCCCGACCTCAGGACGGAGGGCTGCTCAGTCACGACCCAGGACGGGCGGGCCCCTCCCAGAGCTCCACGGGAGCGAGGCTCTCTGTCCCCAGGCTCCTCGGAGGCACCGACACCGTCGGTGTGGGGCAGACAGGGCCTCCGAAAGGGAGCGGTCCCGGCACGCTGACCCTCCGTCCCCTTGCAGATCTGAAGAAGTACCGGCGCTACGAGGTGGTCCTGACGGCCTACAATGTCGTCGGGGAGAGCCCGGCCACGGCACCTGTGGAGGTCTTCGTCGGCGAGGCCGGTGAGCCCTGGTGTCCCCGCCCCGCAGCCCGAGGCCACGGCGTGGGCCTGGCCCGGCGCGCTCGGGGTTACACGGTGTCCCTGTCCTTGGAGACCACGTTGCTGGTGGGGCGGAGGTGTGCCATCGCAGGCTCAGCCAGGCTGCGGTGTCCCGACAGCGGGGCGAGCAGGCAGGTGCTGCCTTGAGACCCCAGGTGTTTGGCACGTGGAGCGATGCTGTCACCTCCCTGGGGCCCAGGTGTGCGGGAGCCTGGCGTCTAGAGGGAGGGTGGGCGTGCTCTGTCACCTGCGTCCCTGGCTGGGCCTCGGCCGTGGCCCCGGCCCCGTCAGCCTGACTCCTGGTAGCAGCCCTTCTTGGGCTCAGAAAGCACGTGGCTCATAGTTTCTCCCCGTTGTAGACGCGACTTGGCCCTGAGTTTGTTACAGGGCCGTCCCCTCTGCGGGCTCCCTCGCCGTGGGCTGTCTGGTTGTGTGGCGTCGATAAGAGAGCTCCTCGTCCTCCGCGGGAAGGGCCTCCCCTGGGTCCCACTCCCGGCTGACAGCTGTGTTCTCCAGGTTGGCCAGTGGCCTGGGTGTCCGCCCACTTCTGCTGGTGCGGGGTCAGGGGTGACACTTCTGGTCGGAATGACTGGAATTGCCTCTGCGGACAGAAACATCAGGTGACCTCTCAGTCTGGGGAGGCCGTCCTCACCGTCCGTGACAGTACCGAGGGCCCAGCTTCAACAGAGACACCGGAGCACAGGCCGCTCGCACCCGGGACACAGCCGCACTGCTCCTCCCCAAAGCTCTGACCCTCCCTCCAGGCGGGTCCAGGTTCCGTCCTCCGCATGGATCCCCGGGAGATGTCTGCACGTCCTTGTCTGTCCCCTCCCTGGACCACGGCACTCGTCCTGAACGCTCCTCGTCCAGGGCTCAGGACAAGGGCCCAGATGGCGTCCTGCCAACAGCGGCTGCAGAGCCCAGGGTCGGGCAGGGAGCAGTGGGCACTGGACATGCGGGCGGGCGGGCTGAGACGGCGGCAGGAATTCCTCTCACAGCAGATGGAGCTCAGACTCGGGCCGCGGCCTCTGAGCTGTGGGTCAGCCTCAGTGCGTTTCTGTCCTCTGTTCACACTGCATTCCTGGAGGAGGGCGCAGGGCCTCCGGCGTCGCTGACACCGCCCAGCGCCCGCTGGCGCCTCATCTGACCACAAGGGCCTTCGGAAGATAGAACCTGGTCGAGCCAGCTTCCTGTCACTGCGCTCGACGCCTGGTCGCGTCACCGGCCGGCCGGGGTGCAGTGCTGGGCTCGCCCAGAACTGGGCCGCACTTGCTCCTGGGCGCCCCACGGGTCTGGGAGCTGGCTCTGCCGGTCACCGACTGTGTGACCGTGGGCAAGTCACATATCCACTCTGAGCTAGGAGTGGGGCGGCTCGGGTCCCGGTCCAGTTCTGCCCGACTTGTCCGTCCACTCGTGGGATGGATGTCCAGAGAGTGTCTGGACCACGGCGGGCCAGCATTTGGTGCACAAACAATCGAGACCTCCATCCCCACTGTGCCTTCATCCGCCGCCGACCAGCACTGCCCAGGACAAAATCCCGGCCCCGGACCCAGAGTGCAGGTGTTTGGGGCGGGCGTGTTGCTCAGGCCGGGCCCTGTGACTGGGGCAGAGTCAGGCGCAGGGCCCAGTCTTGTCACGGCTCGTGGTGACAATCGGGGACTGAAGGCACGTGAGGTGCTGGCCCGTTGTCAGTGGTTCCCGCCCGTCCACCTGAACGTCAAGGGCGGGCCGGCGAGCTCCTGACGGCCACCCTGCTTCTCCTCTGCGCCTCGGCCAGCTTCAGAGGCAGGATGGACTCCTCGTCCAAACTCAGATGGTTCCATCTGTGGAGCCGAGACGGACCTGGCAGGGCAGGGCAAACCCAGACCTGCAGCTGTTCCAGCCCAGAACGTGACCAGGTCTGCCAGCCTCCTCCCGCAGCAGCGACTCCGCGGCCATGGGCTAGGATGACGGACACTCTGCACAGTCGGGTCCTGTGGCCCTGAAGGAGGCCGAGCGGAGCTGGCTGGAAACACGCGTGACAGTGCGTGCAGTGGTCTGCACAGTGACGGGCTGTCCCCCCTCCACGGGTCCTTCAGCGGGGCCTCTGGGTCATTCTGGACGGGACACGGGTCATGAAGCCATGAACACCTGGCAGGCTCTCGCTGTGTCTGTGGCGGGCCAGGCCGAGCGCATCAGCAGGGTCCGCAGCGCAGTGACGCACATCCGGGCCTCCCGAGAGGGAGCTGGAGGCTGCTGGCCGCCTGCCGTGTGCCCACTGCTGTGTCTGCTCCCGGATGACCGCGGACGCATGGGGCCCAGGCCCTGCCCGCCCTCTGGGGTCCAGTGTGCGGCTGGCTCCCTCCTGCACACACTCCGTGAGCCTGGCCAAGGGGCTCAGCGTGGGGACCCTGCAGTGGGCACCTGCTGCCTCCCCACTGAGCCTGCCCCTGGCAGGCGGCCAGACGTGGTGAGGGAGTGAGCGTTTGCCGCCCCCTCTTCTGCCGGCATCGCGGGGTATCACCGGGGCCTCATGCGCCTCTGCCAGGCTCTCTCTCCAGCACCCTTCTCCCAGGACCCCTCTCTGTGAGGCCCGCGTGGGGAATGGGGTTGATTTGAAAGGGCCCTGCAGACAGTGTGGGGTTGCTGAGCACAGAGGGAGCCCTGAGGTAGGAGTGACAGGCACAGATGTCCTGAGAACGCGGGGTGTGTCTGGGACTGCCTCGTGATGCAGTCAGACCTGGCCCGGGGAGCCCTGAGGACAGAGGTCAGCCCTGATGAGGCCTCATTAGTGCTGGGACCGAGGGGAAGGGCAGGGACCACCCCAGGTGTGAGCTGAAGCCCCAGGCCGCTCTGGCGGGGACGCATGGAAACCTCCAGAACCACCACCTCCACCCAGACTGCACAGCCCTGCTGAGCGGTCCTTACAGAACCCACACCTCATCCTGGCACTTCCTGTCCACCCCTCATGGACCCTCGTCGTCTGGAGGGGAGAAAAGCCCGCCTGAGCCTGGCCCGTGGGACCCTCGGGCCTGCACGTCACCTCTGGCTGCTCCGGCCTCGTCCTGTCTGTCCCAGGCCCTGCCCGCCCTCCTGCTTACGTGGCCCCGCGCCCTGGCCTGCGCCGCCGCCCCCGCGGACATGGAACAGGAAGTGCTGGTAGATAGATGACGCTGGTAACGACCTCCTTTCCGACCGTGTAGGAAGGTGTGGAGCACGTTCTAACGCCTAATGCTTCATTTGGAAGGGGTCCCACCGCCACACGCTCGCAGTCCAAGTCCTTGGCAGGTGCTCTGGAGGGTCTTTGGTACTGGCGATGGACCAGGGCCTCGTCACTGAGCGCCTACTCACTGGCCACCCGCCAGGCCCTGAGGGGGAGCCCTGAGGCACGCACCCCGGGGGGGGGGGGGAGCTGGCCTGCTGGGGCCACGAAGGGCTGAGCTCTCCAGGTCAGCCCCCAGGCTGTGGGCCCTTCTGCGGCCACAGAGCTCAGTGTGGACTGAACTTGGCAGGATGGGCAGAGGCGATCACCCACACAAGGAGGGTGCCCCGTCTGTGCATGTCTGCGTGGAGTTGGTGTCCATGTGCCCACGGGGTGTGGCAGCTCGGGACACAGCAGGGGGTTTGGGTGCTCTGACCCCGTCTGTCCCCAGACACGGCCTGCCTGTGCCTCTTTCCCAGCCCCGCCCTCCCCCAGGGAACCTCTCCTGGTGCTTGTTTCTGTGTTTACTCCTCTGAGGGACGTGTGGGTGAGGACAGGGTCCAGGCTCGTGCCTCTGTCACCAGCTCCAGCACAAGGCCGGCGGCCCACTGCCCACCTCGTCCCTCAGCACTTCTCAGACCCCGTGTCCTTTCCGTAAATGTCACATCACCTCCAGGAATGTCTTCAGTGTGTGTCTCAAAGTACTCTCACGTGTACAATGTACATAGAACGTCACATAGAACGCCACTGCACCCACACTGCTCCCCATCCTCGCACCTGAGTGACCCGCATGGGAGGGCCTCTCACCTGAGCATCGCCTCACCTGAGCGTCCCTCACCTGAGCGTCCCCTCACCTGAGCATCCCCTCACCTGAGCGTCCTACACCTGAGCGTCCCTCACCTGAGCATCCCCTCACCTGAGCGTCCTACACCTGAGCACCCTGCACCTGAGCGTCCCCTCACCTGAGCGTCCCTCACCTGAGCGTCCCCTCACCTGAGCGTCCCCTCACCTGAGCGTCCCCTCACCTGAGCGTCCTACACCTGAGCACCCTGCACCTGAGCGTCCCCTCACCTGAGCGTCCCTCACCTGAGCGTCCCTCACCTGAGCGTCCCTCACCTGAGCATCCCCTCACCTGAGCATCCCTCACCTGAGCGTCCCCTCACCTGAGCATCCCTCACCTGAGCGTCCCTCACCTGAGTGGTCCCTCACCTGAGCGGTCCCTCACCTGAGCGTCCCTCACCTGAGCATCCCCTCACCTGAGCGTCCCTCACCTGAGTGTCCCACACCTGAGCGTCCCTCTGTCCCCACACAGTACCCGCACTCCGTCAGGACTCAGTCCTCGCTGGCTCTGCCTTGTCCTTGCTCTGCTGGCTCCTGTCATCAGAACCGCTCGAACCCCATGCTGCCTCCAAAGTCTGTGTGCTGCTGGTCGTCCCAGGAAGAAGGGCAGCAGCGCACCCTGGATCCCTCGGCCCGCGGCCTGGCCAGTGGTCAACATGAGTCGAGTTATCAGTGGGCTGGTGCATGAGCACCGTGAGATCCAGCACTTTTGTCAGGGGTGACCCCAATTCAAGCCTCTGAGAGCCCAGGATTCGGGCCCAGGCTGGTACCCCCCCAGGGGAGCTCACGCCCGGGTACATGGGGTGCCTAAGGCTGCACAACCAGCCAGCCCAGCATAGCTGCCCCAAACAGCACACTGTGACCTTGTGGTCTCAGTAGAAACCAGGACCCAGCACAGCTCTGCCTTGGGTCTGCCCCAGGGGTCAGCGAGGGCTGCCGTCTGCCCTGGAGGCGGGGCAGGGGAGGTCATTCCTAAGCTCGCGGCATGCTTGTGGGCAGGACGCTGGAGCCGCCTCCGTGACCCCTGACGCCCAGGTCCAAGGCTGTGGAGGCAGAACCCGAGCCCACCTCTGCTGCTCTGAGCTCATGCGGGCACCACAGGACACGGGCATTTAAACCTGTCAGCGCACGGCGACTCAGCTCCTTAGTCTCTCGGGGACGGAGCCCGATGGGACGGTGCGGCCCGGCTGCTGGACTCGCCGTATCGAGCGCCCGCTCTTTGCCGTGACTCACTTCATCTCACGAAACCCCCAGTTTGGTATTTCCTGCTCTTTTACAAATGATGCAACAGGCCCAGACAGATTAAACCGAGTCCCAAGTCCCACCGGCTGAACCCAGATCTTAAAACGCGCCATCCAGGGCCTTTCCCGAGACCTCTCATTTACGGTTTCTGTAGCCTGCAGCACAAGGCATTGATTTTTTTTTAAAACGGTTTTTGTGACCAGTTTCCTGACTTTTCTCGTTAAGCTTCCTCGAAGCTGTTTTTGTTCTGGCTCAGCAGTGAGGCAACAGGAGGGGACACGGGCTGGAGAATGCCCTGCACCCGAATCTGGGCACCCACCCTCCGTGCTGACGGAGGCCGTCCGTGTCAGCAGGCACCAGGGACTGCTGGGCTCAATGCTTCAGGAAGACAGCCTCATGCATGCTCGGAAAGCATTCTGACCCGATCCCAGTGTCCTCCTGACACCAGACGCCAGGTGGGACACAGGTGACTCATCCCCGCCCGTCCGTCTGCACACCAACGTGTGCACTGGCAAGGATCCGTGCCGTGTCCCACCCAGCAGCACCTGCCTGGCAGTCGGTCACCTGTCAGCCCGGGGACCCGCCCCTTTCAGGAGCAGGAACACCAGGTCTCACCCCAGCATGCTTTGCTCTGTGCTTACACACGTTTCTCTCTTCCCTGCTTGTGTCGTCCTCTACGAGGTCCTTGTTCCCGGCCGTGTTTTATGGCGCAGAAGCCTGTGCCACCGGGTGGATGTGGGTACATCAGGGGCCTCAGCGTGGGGACAGCAGGGGGTGGGGCTCCGCTGCCAGGACGACCCGGGGCCTCTGTCCAGCACATGGCGACCGCAGTGTAGGGACCGAGGCCCCCGACTTCCGGGCACCTGCTGCAGCTCCCCGTGAACTCCCGTGCCAAGGGCGGCTCCCTGCCCCTGCGCCAGCTCAGGCTGGCCTCAGCGGGGCCTTTGAGAAGGAATTCGGGGTGGGCGGGGAACCACGCATGGTGGCTCTGGCCCATGGGCAGGGTAATGGACGCCCTGGGTTCTGCCTCACGTTTTAATTGTACAACAGTAATTTTGCGATAGAGTTGCCGATGGCAAACATGCAGAAGACATTAACTTTATTTATGTTTTGGATTATTAATGTGGCTGTTAAAATCCCCCAGTTAGTTTTGATTGAATTGTTTTTTTGTGTGATTCTGTTGTTTAATGGAGCGGTAAATAAGAACCCTGATAATGAGGCCGAGCATCTGCCACAACAACCTGGTGGGCTATTAACATTTCCATCAGCGCAGGGTGGGCAGCCGGGTGTGGGAGCCGCGCGGTTAGAACAAAATGGATGTTGGTGTCAGGCTGGGTGGGTGTTAATTACTGTTTTATTCCACGTTGGGGGAGGGGAGCCGAGGGGAAAGGGGGCTCATGAAGGTCATTCCCGAGAAGGCCTCCCAGGGAGCCGGTGCCCTGGGCTGTCTCCCTGGGTAGCGACTGTTCCGTGGTTTCCCTGTATGGCCTGTAAACAGACTCGAGTGCAGAGGCTGCGCTCCTGGCCCCAGGCCACCCTGCAGGAGGGGAGGTCTGCTGGCACCCCCCCCCCCAGGACACGCTGGGGCCGCCGGCATGCCCAGTGTGAGAAATGTCCTGACCCACACACCTGTGTTCTCTGTTAGTCCCAGCTTCCCAAGGGCCACCCGGGACTAACGGCCATGTCCTCATCTGTCACCTTTCACCTGTGGGGCCGCCCTGGGTGGGGGGAAGGAGCAGAAGCCTCCCAGACGAGCATGTCAGATGAACTGTGTCCCCGTCCCTCCTGGAGGGGCAGACCTGTGTCTGCAGACAAACTCCACCCGGAACCCGGACCCCTGGGCTCGTGATGGGAACAGACGCCTTCGTCTCCCCACACTCCACCTGAAACTTCCCGTCTCCGGGGTGCCCTCCGCTGGTCCCCACTTCATGTGGCAGCAGTCACTGGACCCGGTCCTCCGCCCGCCTCTGTGTCTCAGCCCCAGGGCACGTGGATTCTGTCGTAACACTCCGCTCGCTGGGTCTCGGTGTCCTCGGTTTCCTCTGTGGTTCTCCCGATGCTATCTAATCCCTCAAGGATGTGACCGGCACGGTGTGCTGAGTTCCCGGCATCGAAGCCGGAGGTCCGGGCACAGCGTCTCAGCTGCCCTCCTGTCCTGCTCTCTCCGCAGCCCCGGCCATGGCCCCGCAGAACGTCCAGGTGAGCCCACTCACGGCCAGCCAGCTGGAGGTCACGTGGGAGCCGCCGCCGCCCGAGAGCCAGAACGGGAACGTCCAGGGCTACAAGGCAAGGCTCTCTCGCTTGCTTTGGCTCCTTGCTCCAGGTCGCTGTGGGCCAGGATGAGCAGCCTGGATCCCCGGATGAAATCCTGACCCCACTCCACGCTGCCCCACTCGGCTTTGCTCCCTGGCTGCTGGGGCAGACCCACAGCGGCCGCCAGCCCGCAGAGCTGTGGCCATACTGAGCGCCAGGGAAAGGCCAGGCCCACCTTGCCTCTTGGCCGGTTCCTGCCCCCAGGCCTCTCCCTCCCAGGCCTGGTCAGGAAGCCCTTCCCCGTCCCATACCCACTCGGGGGTCTGGTGTCTTTGCGACAATGTGACAGAGCTCTGAAGAGAACAGCCTCCCCATCCCAGCTCTGCCCCTGGGTCTCTAGAGGATGGTGCATGGACCTCTTGATTCAATAGGTCCAGGGTGGGACCTGAGAATTTCTGATCCTAGCAAGTCGCCCAGGGGGTGTGGTTCCTAGGAACCCCACTTTGAGAACCCCCACACTAAACTGTTAGGATTCCACATTAGCTAAAAGATCCAGAGATGGGGTAGAAGAAAGGCATCAGGCCAGACGGAGACGAGTTTGGAGGATGAATAATTGCAGAGCGGGGCGATCCCGCGGCAGGGAGCTCCTTGCCTCGGTCCGTCCCTGCGTAGAGCCCAGAGAGCACCCGGCAGACAGCGGGCGCAGCCCCGTGACCGCCCCACCCGCCTCCGGTGCATGGCCTGCTGGGCTGTTGGAGCCCAGCTGATCCGTCATCTGATTCTGTGGGCTAGCCTGCCCTGACGACTACTGAGCCAGTTAACTGTCCATTTAAACATGATTTCTGTAGGTGTTTCATGAAAGTAAATACCCTCCTGCGTGGCAGGGCTGTTCCGATGATTAATGAGATGACGGCGAGTCCCGTGAGCTTGGAGTCAAGATGCTATTTGTGTGTGTCCAAAACGTGTTTTCTAATTTCCTTGATGAAGACAGTGGACTGGGATCCTGGTCTCGTTAGGACGGCCTGTCCCGGCGGAGGGTCTCCTCTGGGCAGGCCGAGTGCAGGGCTGCACTGAGTGGCACAGGTGCACTGCCCGCCTGGTCGCGCTGCCCGGCAGTGGTTCTCGGCCACTGTCTGGGGGAGCCGGGCCGGCAGCCTCTGCAAACCTCCGTCCTGGACATCGGTTCACCCACAGGCACGTAAAACTCAACGACGGGGAACGAGGGCCAGGAGAAACGCTGAGCCCAGCCCGGTTCTTGTCCACGTCATTTCTTCTTCTTTTAATATCCAGCGTGGGGCCACACTGATCGAAGGCTTGGGTCAGCCGTGAATGAGACCTGGGAGCTCGGGTGGACGCTGGGGGTGTGTCCACAGGCTGGAGCAGGGCAAGGGGCCGGGGTCCCTTCTCTCCAGGAGCCCGGGGGCAGGACGGACATGAACAATGGCGCCAGCAGCCTTGGCTCTGCAAGAGGAAGGGCCATTCCCAGTCCGAAGGACAGCGCCCCTTCCATCCTCAGACTCTGTCCCAGACAGCACGGGGGTCACCGAGGCAGTGCTCAGACTCTAGATCAGCAGTTCTCAACCTGTGGCTCGCAACCCCTTTGGGGGTCGAACGACCCTTTCACAGGGGTCACCTAAGACATAACAGTAGCAAAATTAGTTATGAAGTAGCAACGAAAATAATTGTATGGTTGGGGGTTGCCACAACACGAGGAACTGTACTAAAGGGTCGCGTCGTTAGGAAGGTGGAGAACCACTGCTCTAGAGGGACTACTCAGAAACGCTGGTCACCAGCTCCCCAGACCACACGAGCAGCCGAGGATCTCCGTCCACCCTGGCGCTGACCTCGCTGCCCCCGACTCTGCAGCAGACGGTCCCCCTCCGCCCTCCCCTCAGCTTAGCTGCACCTGGAGCCTGCCCAGCCCCCGCTCGTGGGCTCATCTCTCCCACAGCTGGAAGTGGGTGGCACCCCTTCCCATGGCTGCCTCCGACCCCTCGCTCCTCCCCACAGATTTACTACTGGGAGGCAGCCAGCCAGAACAAAACGGAGATGAAGGTGCTGTTCCTGCCGGAGACCACGGTGAAGCTGAAGAACCTGACCAGCCACACCCGCTACCTGGTCAGCATCTCCGCCTTCAACGCCGCTGGAGATGGGCCCAGAAGTGACCCGCGGCAGGGGCGCACCCACCAGGCCGGTAGGAGAAACCACCGCGGCTGCCTGTTCGCAGGCCTCTGTCGGACGCTCCTGGGAGCAGCCCTTGTCTGTCCCCGCAGCTCTGCCTGGCCTGGGAGGCGTGGGCGTGTGGCTGGGAGCCGTGGGCGTGTGGCTGGGAGCCTGTGGAGAGGAGCCACGTCTGGGCTGGTCCACGCGGCTTCCCTGGGGCCTGGCCTCGGCCTGGTCAGGGCGGGGCTCGGGAACTGTTAGCTTGACGTGAGGGTCACCAAGGGTCACTGAGGGGAGGCAGGGCTCTGCTCTGTGCCCAGGCCTCATCCATGACCACGAGGACACGTTGTGGTTCCTCTGGGGATGTCTTATCGGACTCACCAACCAGTGTGTTCAGACCACTAGGGAGGGCGCCCCTGTGGGCTGAGCCCCGGCCATGGTGTCAGGCATTCTCCTGGGCCTGGGCCACAGACCACCCTGGAAAGAGCTCCCAGCTGTCTCCCAGGCACACGCCCCAGTCAGGTCCAGGTGCCTGGACGGGCTGAGCCGCCGGTCGTCACTCAGGGCACAGGGTGGGCTCCGATGGCTCTCAGTTTCCTCGCAGCCTGGAGAGCGTGAAGAACCCGACCAGGTATTTCGAAGGGTCAGTGGCCTGGCCCGGGTCCTGGGAGCTCTCAGAGGCTCCCCGTAGGAAGGGCCCTGGGAGTGGAAGGTGGGGAGAGTGAGGCTAGCAGGCCCGTGGGGTGAGGACCTGCCCGCTCAGGGCTCCCTGACCTTCTGTGGGTTCAGCCGACCCACAACCCCTCCCGAGATAACGCATCTCTGGGGCAGGGCTCCTGAGCCTCCGCTTCCCCTGGGCCTCACCCCGCAGCTGAGATGGGCCGTGTGTGGGCGCTGGGCTGGGAAGATGTAGGCAGACCTGAGGGCAGAGAGTAGGGGCAGGTACCTCACCAGGCACTGCGGGCCTGCAGGTCACAGGGCCAAAGGGCCCCGGAAGAAGGGAGGGCAGAAAGGTTCCTGAGCACCTAGGGGAGCTGGAGGAGTCGGCCCCACCCAGGCCATCAGGGAGGGGGGCTCAGGGCACCAACACCACCCCCACTTTCCGCAAGGAGCCCAGACAGAAGTGGGGGCGAGGCATGGCCTCCCACACAGCTGGCCGGCTGCGTCTCAGTCTCATCCTCCGGCTCAGGCCCGCTCCTCAGCTCCTCTCCTGCCCACGAGGGGCGCTCTGAGCGCTGTGGGATTTCAGATGAAGGCCAGGAGGCGTCCTCGGAGACTGCCAAGCCCTGCGGGTGGAGGGAGGGGCAGAGCCTGTCCCCCACCCGCCGAGCAGGGAGGAGCCTCTGGACCCTCCAGCGGTCGGGAGACTGCACACCTGCATCTCGTGTTCCTTGGGTCCTTCCCGTCCGTCATTCGCCTCCATGCCTTGTGGCCGTGCCTCCAGGACCCTTTGTGTTTCTCCACTGTCCTTGGGCGGCCTGGGTTTCCGGTCGATCCCAGACCTTCGGAAATGGTCGATAAATGTCCTTCCCATCGGATGACGTTAGACGTTTCCTGAGTTGAAAGTGGCTTCTGCCCTGGCCGGTTTGGCTCAGCGGTTAGAGCGTCGGCCTGTGGTCCAGAGAGACCCAGGTTCGGTTCCTGCTAGGGGCATGTACCTCGGTTGCAGTTTGTCCCTGGCCCTGGTTGGGTCATGCGGGTGGCAGCCACTCGATGTGTCCCTTTCACGTCGATGTTTCTCTCTCTCTCTTCCTCTCTCTCCCTCCCACTCTATCTGAACAAAAAATGAAAAAATGTCCTTGGGTGAGGATAAAAAGAAAGTGGCTTCTGATCATGTGTGGTCCCCACGGAGGCAGAGACACGGATGTGGATGGTCCACAGAGAGCGTCAGTGAAAGTCCCTTGTGTTCTGTTCCTCTAGCACCCGGGAGCCCCAGCTTTCTGGCCTTCTCAGAAATAACCTCCACCACGCTCAACGTCTCCTGGGGGGAGCCGGCGGCCGCCAACGGCATCCTGCAGGGCTACCGCGTGGTGTACGAGCCCTTAGCACCTGTGCAAGGTAAGGCCAGAGGGGAGCGGGGGCGGCCCACAGGGGAGCACGCCGTGGACCAGCGCAGAGCCGGGCCAGGCCCGTGTTCCGAGCTCCAGAGGGCGCTCTCTGCGGGCTTCTGCCCCTCGCCTCGTCTCTAATTCCTGAGACCTTTCTCTCCAGCTCCTCCTGGGAGCTTGGTCCTCGTGGGCACCAGGGAGGCACCGTGACTGCCACTTGTTGGGCCCACAAAGGGCACGCTGCCGACCAGACAGCATCGGCTGCAGGGGAGGCTCTGGCAGGTGTTTCTCTGGTCTACCCCCCACTCATTCCCCTCCTCACGAGTAATGATTCAGCACCTGCACTGGGTGCTGGAGCCCGTGGGTCCAGGAAGCAGGGATTGTAACGGACTGGCTTCTCGGGACCCTCGGTTCCTGCGTCCGGTGAGGAGAGGGGCAGCAGTCAGCCACAGACACAGGTCCGCTGGTGACCAGAGCTCTGAAGGAGACAGCGCAGTGAGGGGAGTGTGGGCACAGGGGGCCTGAGGGAGGGGAAGGACCCAGGCACGCAGGACTGAGGGCAGAGCCTCCTGCACAAGGCCAGTCCCCAAAGCCCTGAGGGGCAGCGTCCTTCCCAGGCCGAGCTGACTGAGGGAGGAGGGGAGCCATACGGGTCCCCTTCCTGCTGCCAGCGGCCAGGCCACACAGGGCCAGGTCACACAGGGCAATGTCACACAGGGCAGTGTCACACAGGGCGGGGTCACGCAGGGCCAGGTCACACAGGGCAATGTCACACAGGGCAGTGTCACACAGGGCAGTGTCACACAGGGCAATGTCACACAGGGCAGTGTCACACAGGGCAATTTCACACAGGGCAATGTCACACAGGGCAGTGTCACACAGGGCAATGTCACACAGGGCAATGTCACACAGGGCAGTGTCACACAGGGCAATTTCACACAGGGCAATGTCACACAGGGCAGTGTCACACAGGGCGGGGTCACGCAGGGCCGGGTCACACAGGGCAATGTCACACAGGGCAGTGTCACACAGGGCAATGTCACACAGGGCAATGTCACACAGGGCGGGGTCACACAGGGCAATGTCACACAGGGCAATGTCACACAGGGCGGGGTCACACAGGGCAATGTCACACAGGGCAGGGTCACACAGGGTGGAGTCATAGGGCAATGTCACACAGGGTGGGGTCACACAGGGCAGGGTCACACAGGGCAATGTCACACAGGGCGGGGTCACGCAGGGCAATGTCACACAGAGCAGGGTCACGCAGGGCAGGGTCATAGGGCAATGTCACACAGGGTGGGGTCACACAGGGCAGGGTCACACAGGGCAATGTCACACAGGGCGGGGTCACGCAGGGCAGGGTCACACAGGGCAGGGTCACGCAGGGCAGGGTCACACAGGGCAATGTCACGCAGGGCAGGGTCACACAGGGCAGGGTCACGCAGGGCAGGGTCACACAGGGCAATGTCACGCAGGGCAGGGTCACAGGGCAGGGTCACAGGGCAGGGCCACACAGGGCTATGTCACACAGGGCAGGGTCACAGGGCAGAGTCACGCAGGGCCATGGTGAAATCGGAGCAGGGAGATCTGAGTGACACTGGACCGGGACCCCCCTGCCTCAGTGCCCTCTACACGTCACGGGTGAAAGACATCGATTGCCCCCTAGTGTCCAGGATCAGTGAGAAAACAGACCCTCCAGAAGAGCAGAGACAATGCTCAAACTCAGGGGGCCTGAGAGGCGGAAGGACCACAGCCCCAGAATGAGGAAGGGGTGGAGGCCAGGGCCCTGCAGACCTTGGGGCCTGGGCAGGAGGAGACCAGTGCTGCTGCCCTCCTGGCCAGGCCTGGGAGCAGGGCGATGGGGAGGGGGACCCGCAGAGGGTGAGGAGTGGCCAGGTTGGGGTGTGCTTGGGCTTTGGAGGTGGAGCCGGGGACGTGCCTGATTGCATGGAGTGAGGGGCGGGAGCTGGGAAGGGGGTAGCCTGGCTGTCACGCTCGGTCCCGTAGGACACTTGGCCCACTCTGCTGTGTGAGCGTCTCCTCTGCCCACCCCTGCGCCCTCCTGGCCTGCTCACCGGGGACCAGTGGTGTCCCTTTCCCGCCCGCTGGGCCAGGCACGGTGGTTCCAGAGACGGTGGAGGAGCCCGCAGGTCCCGGGGTGACGGGCACAGACAGGGGGACGCAGCGCCGCCTGTCGGGCAGCGTGGGCTCTGGTCAAAGCCCTGGCGGACATGTCCTTTCAAAGCAGCTGGTTCAAGTGGAGCCGGGAGTTGCTTTGACGAGGGAAATGCAAGCACTGGTCTCTTTTCCTCGGGTCTAAGCACCGCTGACCGCGAGATTCATCGTCGTTTTATGAGGTGCTAACAAAGAAAAAATGCTTCCAGTCAGCTGCGGCCCAGGACTGTGCCATCGTTCCCAGCCGCATCCCCAGTCAGGGACGGAAACGGGAGGGGGTGTCTCAGGCAGCCGGTGGACGTGGGTGAACAGCGCTGTGATGTTGCAGTGGTCTGTAAACGGCGCACAAGGCCCAGCACCCCGCTGACGAGCCCCTCGGGGACCGGGTGGCCGGGCAAGGCCCAGGGTGCAGTCCCAGCGCAGAGACCCAGCAGGAGGCCTGCGCTGTCCTGGCTCACTGGGCACGAGAAAGGGCAGGGGTTACCAGAGACCTTCCGTGTGGCATTCCTCATACACGCGCGCACAGGATTTATGAGGCCGTGTCCCAAACACGTTTCCAAGGAGATTAACCCACAAGCACCATTCTAATGAGCAAGGATTGCCGGAAACCGTGATTCCGGGGACCTGCGGGTCCCTCCTCGTGGGCACGAGCTTCCCTCCGTCCTCGGGCTGTGCTCGCCCTGTGGGCCAGCGCACACCGTGGGTTTGCACACTGGACGCTCGTGGCAGGCACCTCGGGGCCCCTCCTGGGCAGGGTCTCGTCTCCTAAGGAAGTATCTGCTCTCCAGGCGAGTCCGCCACCAGAGTCCCCAGCGGCCGGGCAGTGGGGCCTGCGATGCCCCTTCTCTGCTCGTCCGTCCCTCAGAGTGTGCCTCATCTCCCAGCAAGTCCCCGGCGTTGCCAGGGCCATGGTGACGTGTTCATCTCAGCCACGTTGCATCGCTGGGAGGATCCGTTTTAGGTTCACATTCATCGTGGGCGGCCCACACGCCCCTGCCCCCCATCCACGGGACCCCAGACTCACAGCGCTCACCCAGACTTGCATCGCATTCTCTCCAACCCTCGCACCCACGGAGCGGCGGCCGCATCTACTCTCGCTTTGCACACAAAGTAACCGGTCCTCAGCCCTTCAGACATCTGCCCAGGGCCTACAGTTTGGGAATGTCGGACAGGGGATCTGAACCCAGGCCGTGGGGTCACAGCCAAAGTCTATCTGCTCCAGGATGGGGACGTGTCCGGACCCTGTGTTTCTGCAGGAAATGTGACGTGAGGTCACACACAGCGTGGGGAGCAGTGACAGGCGTCTCCCCTCGGGCGGCGTGTGGGACTCCCGCTGTCCAGTAACGACAGGCGGAGTCACTCAGCCACAACCACCTTCCGTCTTTTCACCAGTAACAGGCGTGGAGAAGGGCCGGTCCCCTCAGCAGGTTCTCTGGCTGTGCCCTGAGCGGGTCGTGCTGGGAGACGTGAGCAGGAGGAGAAGGCGGCCGCTGGTCCCCACACCCGCTCTGCCTGTGCCCCCCACGCCCGTCCCTCTTCTCTCCCGGAGAAGCCCTTAGGCTGGTACCCCCCGCCCCGCCCCCGGGGCACTGCCCAGCGATCAGTCGGCGTGCAGGCTGTGAGTGGGGCCCTGGAGGGACCCGCCCTCGCCCACTGTGGATCCAGGGCCATGGAAGTTGCAGTCGGTCTCTGAACGTTCCCAGTCTTTCCTCGTGCAGATGTGAGCAGGTGTCGTGAAGACGTCATGCAGCATGACTCGAGGCCTGAATTCCGTTAGCCTCTAGGATGCGGGTTCCTTCGTGAAGCTCGCCTACGCGATGTGTGTGTCATACACACGCTCGTGTGAGCGGTGAGCTCGGCCGGCAGCGACTCCACCGGCCTCTCCAGCCTCTCTCCCCGCCCGGCAGTGCCCAGCCCCCTCCCCCGCCCAGGCCCAGGGCCCTGTGGCCGCCCCATCGGGGAGACCGGCCTGGCTCCTCCCGTGTTTGTGGGAATCTGATTCTACGGCAGAGTTATTCTGTGTTTTTTAAGCAGGTTTTAACTGTAGTGTTTTTATTTTTTTTATCCTCACCCGAGGACATTTTTGCATTTATCTTCAGATAGAGCAGGAAGGAGAGAGGGAGGAAGAGAGAGAGAGAAACATCGATGTGAGAGAGACACATCGAGTAGTCGCCACCCACACGACCCCAAACAGGGCCGGGGACAAACTGCAACTGAGGTCCGTGCCCTTAGCAGGAACCGAACCCGGGACTCTCTGGACCGCAGGCCGACGCTCTAACCGCTGAGCCAAACCGGCCAGGGCTTAACTGCAGTGTTTTATGGGATGCACCGAGGCTTTGCAGTGTGGGCATGTTTAGAAATGGACTAAATCAACACGTGCTGCCATAGCTGAGGTGGGAGAGGCCAGCCAGCCCTCCCCCAAGTGGGACAGAGGTCCCAGCGTCTGTACGTGGGTCAGTGCTGCTCGGGGAGCAGGGAGGCATTTGGACACAGAAAGGCGGGGGCTGCCGTCCAGGATACTTGATGCCCACAGGACCCTGTCCATTGACGAGTGTGCGGACGGTCGTCTGCAAGCCTGTTCCCGAGAGACGTCAGGAGGGCCAGGCGCTCTGGGCGGGCTTCTCGTTTCCTCCAGAGAAACTCGTTAGGATCTCACTCAAAAGCAGTCAGTGTGGCTCCGAAATAACTGAGGACAGTTTAACTGAACCCACAGTTCACAAAAGGCAGAGTGTGAACACGGGACCACAGACGGCATGTGCAGACCCGTGGGGCTGACGGCTGAAGGACCGTCCACCCATGTGAGCACACGTGGGGGACAGGCCTGGGCTCGGGCTGCTGGGGCGCCGTGCTGTGGGCACCGAGGGCGGCCCTGTCGTGGGCGCTGGGGGGAGGGGGCGCCGTGCTGTGGGCACTGAGGGCGGCCCTGTCGTGGGCGCCGGGGGGAGGGGGTGCCGTGCTGTGGGCACCGAGGGCGGCCCTGTCGGGGGTGCGGGGGAGGGGGGCGGCCCGACCAGGACACCAGCTCAGGAGGCAGGCGGCACCCTCACGCCCTCCCCCGGGAGACGTGGGGAGACACGTCCGGGGCGCAGAGAGGCCTGCAGTTGCAGCTCATGTGACTGTTAAATGCATCGTTTTCAAACGCACTTAACCAAAGAGCCCCATTTTTCCCTCTGGAAAATGCTGTGTCTGTATAATGTTCAGCATATATCTTCCTCTCAAAACGTTAAATCTCAACTTTCTAATTATCCTCAATAGAACCCGCAACGCATTTTGCTTCGTTTACGCATTTTTAAGTGAAAGCTGTGTCTCTGTGGTCACAGTTCTCCGGCCGAGGCGTTGATATTCCCGGCGACCACGCCCCTTCCTCTTGCTTCAAGGCCCACTCGTGAGCGGGTCATGGGCTGCTTGACGCCTCAGAGCACAGGCAGCCAGCCCCGCGAGGCTGGAGACCCCCCCGGGGAGCCCTCCTCTGAGCTGAAACGAAAGTCTTCCTGCGTCTTCTCCCGCGTTCTCCCCTCCCCCGAGACAGGACGCTCCAGGTCCCTGTGGGTGACAGCTTGGTGTGGTTCAGAGCCCAGCAGGAGGGGACCCTCCAGGGCGTCAGCAGGAGGCCTGACCCTGGGACGGGCCCTGGTCTCCCCTAAGTGCCCACCGGCCAAGCGCTGTCCCTGTCCCCATGTCAATAGTGAGGCCATGGCCCTCCCCCTCCTCGGTGGTCTGGTTCTTCCCTCTGTCAGCACCCACTTACCAAGCTTAAGCTCTGATTACACTCATCTGTGCTGAAAACTGGCCATTATCACCACTTCCGAGCTCCCAGTTGCGGGAAGCCCTTCCTTAGACCGCCCGGAGGGCACGGGCTCCCTCTCTAACCCTCTGGCCTGTCCCTCGCTGCCCCAGGGGTGAGCAAGGTGGTGACTGTGGACGTCAAGGGGAACGGACAGCGCTGGCTGAAGGTGCGGGACCTCACCAAGGGCGTGACCTACTTCTTCCGAGTCCAAGCGCGGACCATCGCCTACGGGCCCGAGCTGCAGGCCAACGTCACGGCCGGGCCGGCCGAGGGTGAGTGGACGCCTCCCGGGCGCCGACTTAGGGACCGTCGTCCGCGGTCTCCGTGGTGGAGCTGTGGGTGCGGAGCCAGCAGGAACCCGGGACTGGGGCCCCGGACGTCCGCAGGGTGGGTGCCCACACCCGACGGGTGGTGGTGTAGGGCACACCAGCAGCTTCGTGGGTGCTGAGTACAAGGCTCAGTCTGTTTTCCGGAAAAGTCGAGAGAAAATAAGTGAGTTTGATGTTTGATTTGGATACTGAAGAACGTTTGTCAACGTTTGTCATGAAGGCGAGCCACGAAATTCTTCGGCCTTTGTCTAGATACCTACGAAATCACGCGTGGCCAAAGGAAGGCATACGCTGAGTGCCAGCATAGCACAGGACACTCACGGCTCACCCCTCTAACCTCTCGTCACCCCGAGGCCAGTGTCACTGCGGGGAGCCACCTGCCTGGAGCGCGGGAACCCCGACAGCAGGCCTCACGCTGGGGGCTGGGAATCCCCGGGGCCAGCATCTCCCCTCTTTTCTGTTTCATCCACAGGCTCCCCGGAGTCCCCTAGAGATGTTTTGGTCACCAAGTCCACCTCTGAACTGACCCTGCGGTGGACCGAGGGGCACGCCGGCCGGGCGCCCACCACGGGCTACGTCATAGAGGCCAGGCCCTCAGGTAAGGGTGCTGCCCGGGGAACGGTGTCCCCGCTGAGTGTGTTCAGGTGCAGGCATCTGCCCTGGGCCCTCCTCTCAGCATGCCCCTGGCGGCCCAGACGGGACAGAGAGGGCACTTCTGTGGGGATGAGAGGCCCTCACTGTCCTCCTGTGCTGTCGACCTCAAGGGCGTCAGCCCACGGTGTCTTACCAAGTGGCAGTGTCACTCCCAGCACTGTCACAGGCATCGGCCCACAGTGTCTTACCAGGTGACAGTGTCACTCCCAGCACCGTGCACACGAGAACTTGGGACACTTAGAGGCATTTTCAACTCACCAGTAAGACCCACAAGGGTCCCCAGGGACTCATCTTGGGTTCTGAGAGTTTGCTTCCCAGGCGGGAAGAGTCGAGATCAGTTCTGATCGTGACAAACACCCCCGTGAACAGTGGAACCGACGCACCGTCTGCTCCGTGTCCGAGGCTTCTGAAAACGAGGTCCCAGACCCCCCCGCCCCGCCCACCGTAAGGGGGTCCCCCTTCCTGCCGTTCAGCTTCAGCAGCTAAGGCTGGAAGTTACAGGAAAACAAAGTTCCTGATGGGTGGAGATGGCATGCTCGCAGGGCCCTGGGGGTCCCACGGGTGGAGAACAGAGCGCGCTCACTGGGACCCCCAGGCGCACGGCTAACCGTGAACTCTGAGCGTGAAGTGCAGGGTGTGCGAGGACACGGCCAGAGAGCTAGTCTCCAAGCCCGGCCGCCGACAGCCACAAGCGCCCGGCCCGTTTCTGGCTGATGTCTGAAGGGACAAGTAGACCAGAAGGGAGGTCCCAGTTACGTCCATCGCTGGGCCAGAGATGCCCCATTCCCCCCAAACTGCCTTTGAAAGATTGCTAGTTGTAAGCGCCTTCTAGCTCTGGCCAGTTTGGCTCAGCGGTTAGAGCATCGGCCCGCGGACCAGAGAGTCCCGGGTTCCGTTCCCGCGAAGGGCATGTACCTCGGTTGCAGTTTGTCCCCAGCCCCGGTTGGGGTCGTGTGGGTGGCAGCCACTCAATGTGTCTCTCTCACATCGATATTTCTCTCTTCCTCCCTCTCTCCCTCCCGCTCTATCTGAAGATAAATGCAAAAATGTCCTCAGGTGAGGATAAAAAAATAAATAGGAACCTTCTAGAAACTTCTAAGGAGAAGCCTTGTGCGTAAGACCAAAATTCCTGTCTAAAGACAACGTGGAAAGTATTGGGCTCAAAAACTCACACTTGCAGCTCAGCGGCCTGGGGTCCCGAGACTTTCTGTTAGCAGGGCATTCGGCCTGTTCTGGGAACAGGTCCCACATCCGTGACCGGCCTGAGCCTGGTGAAGGCCTCTGTGGTCACTCGCCCCCCCGCCCCTGTGCCCCGGAAGGCAGGGAGCCCCCAGAATGCCAGCCGACCCTTCTGTGGCGTTTGAGGTGAGGGCCGTTCCCGAGTGAGAGCCTGGGACTGAGAGGCCCTGTGGGTCCGAGCGCAGCTGGGGCTGTGGGTCTGCACCCCCCGCAGGGGATGCTCCGTGTCTCCCAGGGCTCAGCCGGCGTGGGTGACAGGCGGCTCGGCTAACTCCCGGGCACAGGGTGGGGTTCGGGTCTGTGGACTCAGGCAGCGAGGAGGGCTGTTTGTTTGTGCTCACGGACCTCTCACTGAGACTTGGCATCCCCTCCCTTGCCCACGGTGGCATGTTGGTGGCTGAGTCCCTTGCCAGGCGGCTCACAGGCAGAAACCCCCGGCTCTGGGTCTGGAGGCGGGGAGTCTGGGTCGAGGGTCGGCAGGCGGTTCCCTCGGAGGCTGCGCGGCCTCTCCCAGCTCTGGGGCTGCGGTCCTCCTACGGCCGCCCACCTGCTTCCTCCTCACGGCACTCCCTGTGTCTGCCCGAATTCCTGACCCTTCACAAGGCCCACCTGGTGACCCCATCTCGACTGACCCCATCTACACTGACCCTATTTCCAAAGAAGGTCACATTCTCAGATGTTGGGGACCAGGCCTCGAACAGGGATTTCGGGGGGACGCAGCCATCGCAGCCCCGTGGACGTCAGCAGAGGCCCCACGCTGCCCCGTACGCCCTCAGCGGCCTGTTTCACGAGCTCGGCACTGCTGGGTGTGGACTCCCCAGACCGTGTCATCCAGGTCACCTGGCATGGGGCGGTCAGCTGCACCCACCCTTCCACCGCATCTCCCAAAGAACCGTGAGCGTAGCAAGGTGCCCAGAAACCCCACGACCCGCACCTTCAGCCCGACCAGGACACAGGCTGGTGGGACCGCCCCGTTACCGCTGGGTGACCTAAGCGTCACCCATAGAACCGGTTCCCTCAGCTCTGTTCCACGCACCAAACACCGTTCTCAAAGGTGTCCTTCAGGGTCAACCTCGCCAGGGGGTCCGCGGCGCCACGGAAGAGGAGGAAGCCTGGCGCTGGAGGACGGGCACGCAGACTTCCTGTCTCCCTGGCTGGAGAGTGCCAACCCGCGGACGTGCGGCTGGCGAGGGCACAGGAGGGTCCCGGTGCCGGCAGAGCTCCGGATCTGACAGCATTTCGGTCTGTGTCCCAGTTGCCACGTTCCGTGGTTTTGTGGTCACCCTTGGGGGACCCTGGAGAACGGACACATGGATCTGTGTTATTTGCGTGGAATCTACAACGGCCTCGAAATAACAAGTTAGCCTGAAACCTACGTGTGCATATACATCTGTCTATCTCGTGGATGGCCTCCTGCCCAGTCGGGGCACAGATATGTCCTCCACACGAGCGTTTTCAGGTGGGAGACCAGCTGTAGGGACTGCGCCATCACCCGGGACCGTCCGGACACATGAGCACGCCCAGAGTGCAGCTTCAGGCTGGACGGTGTGAATGTAGCTGACTGGCCTGCGGCCAGCTGTCACAGGGAGCCCCCACCTGGAGGCCGAATCTGGGCTGAAGCCTCTGACGTCGCCGGGTCGGTACCAGAATGTGGACACTGACCCAGGGGCACTGGGACAGGACCGGAACCTGCCCTGGAAGGCGTCATCTGTTTCAGTGAACAGGAGGCTTTGCTCTCCCCGTCTGCTGCCCAGCGCCGTGAGCAGGTGCCAGGTTCCCCCTCCCAGGTGGCTGGCGGTGCCCCCTAGCCGCCGAAGGGTAAGAGATGCCCATCCTGCTGTGACCCTGTGACCTTGGCCAGCGGCAGCTCAGTCAGACGAAGTGCGTAATGGATTGTCAGTATCCAAACGCCTTGCCATGCCCTGGGCTTGGGTCTCAGCTGCCATCCATTGCAGCCTTCCACAGAGCATTAGCCGGCCCATCATCCCGTGTCCACCGAGTTCTCTGCCAGGACTGTCGCCAGGCCACGAGTGGCTTTCTGAAGGGGCTGGTTTTGGAAGGGGGGCCCTGTGTTTCCTCGGGAGAGGGTGTTTTGATAGGGGGCCACCCAGCCAGGCTCGGTCTCCTCACCCTCACCGCTGGGCAGGAAGACGGAGACACTGCGCCAAGTGTGCCAGGGCCCAGGCGTCTGCTCGCCCGACGTCTCCCCCCCAGAAGCTCTGCTGGGTGGCTGGTGCCGAGCGGTGGCCGGCGGGCGTGGGCAGGGGCCGTGGCAGTACAGCCCGCACATCCCGCTGCTGCCCACTGCTGCCCGCTGCTGCCCGAACGCGGAGACTCGGACGTGAACAGCAGCCGAGGAAATGAGCGTCGGCTGGACACCGGCTCCCCGTCCCCTGGGCAGCGTGGCCATCGCACGGGGACCAGGACATCGCAGGGCTGCCTCGCCAGACTCGTGCCTCTGGCTGTGCGCTGGGCCCCGCTCCTGGAAGGGGCTGGAAGCCACGCAGCGGGCGTGAGCACAGGGCTCACTGACACCGTCATCCCCAGGACTCAGCGCCGCGGCACCCACGAAGCCGCTTGCATACCTGGACAGCAGGGCAGAAGGGCACCTGGGGGACGGCCATGGGCTTTCCTCTCCAGAGCAGCCCGAGGGCACCGCTGGGCCTGCCCAGTGAGGAGACCTGGTGTCGGCTCCTCACAGAGAAGGTGCTTTCCCAGAGGTGAGAGGTCGCCCAGGTTGGGACCCTCCCACGCCTCCCCACCCATCTTTGCCATTTTGGGTTTTTCACTGTGCGACTTTTCAGTTGAACAAAGAAGAAAATCAGTGTATTTCTGAAAGTACAAAATCCACACAAGTTCCCAAGGCAGCAGGTTCAGCAGGAGGGGACTCTTCCTCGGCTCGGGCCCGGCTCACCCCCTGCCCACTCACCCCCCACCAGGCTCACCCCCACCCGGCTCACCCCCTGCCCGCTCACCCCCGGCCTCAGGACTGGCTCACCCCCGACCCGGCTCACCCCCACCTGGTTCACCCCTGCCTAATTCACCCCCGGCCTGGCTCACCCCCGGCCTGGCTCACCCCCTACCTGGCTCACCCCCCACCCAGCTCACCCCCTACCTGGCTCACCCCTGGCCTGGCTCACCCCCACCTGGTTCACCCCTGCCTAATTCACCCCCGGCCTGGCTCACCCCCGGCCTGGCTCACCCCCCACCCGGCTCACCCCCGGCCTGGCTCACCCCCCACCTGGCTCACCCCCTATCTGGCTCACCCCCTGCCTGGCTCACCCCCAGCCTGGCTCACCCCCTGCCTGCTCACCCCTGGCCTGGCTCACCCCTGGCCTGGCTCACCCCCTGCCCGCTCACCCCTGGCCTCAGGACTGGCTCACCCCCTGCCCGCTCACCCCCGGCCTCAGGACTGGCTCACCCCCTGCCCAGCTCACCCCCGGCCCGGCTCACCCCCTGCCCCTCAGAACCACGCGTGCTGGCAGCCTGAGCCTGGTCCGTGCCCTTCGGGGAGAGGGGTCTCCATGGCAGGCCGCCCTCTGCATCTACACGCTCATCTCATGGCATCCCCTGCCTTAAACAAGGATGAGATAGAAGGTGTTTTTTATGAGATGTGCTCGGCCTCTGTTTCAGCCCGCCCGATCGGGTGAGGTTTCTAACCCGGGGTGACTGTTTACACAAGGAGCAATGGTTGTGTTTAAGAAATCAGCAAGCGACAGGCGTCCGTTGGCTCGGGGCTGCGGCTGACAGTCACGTGTGGGCTGCGTGAGCTGATGGAACAGAAACCTCAGGCCCAGAATGACAGTCTCATTCGGCGTGGAGACCAGTTTAATTGTCCGTGAAATCAGACTTCGGTGCGGGCACGGCGCTGGCCCGGTACCTGAGCACGGCTCCGCCCGGGGTGCTGGAGGGTGAATTGAGCGACAACCCTCCCACGTGCCTGCGCTGGGCTCCGTCTCCCGGAAACCAGGAGCGTGTGTCCGGGGGCTGTCTGGGCGGGTGTGGGCAGAGGTTCGAGCGGACCGTCTGTGTGCCGGAAGCAGGTGCGGCCTGGACGGGACCCCTGCTCAGAGCGGGAAAGCTGTGTTCTCGGAGGCTCAGCCGTAGCTCTCCCCTCGTGTAGGATGGCAGCGAGGATGGGGTCTGTGTTGTTTAGAGAAAAGCCAGCCAGCTGGGCCAGACTGGGCGGACACCCCAGCTCTCCGCTGAGGCTGACAGGATCTCAGGGGTGACCAGAGCTGACTGTTCAGGAACATTTTGCGAAGTTGGCGTCTCAGTGGGGTCCCCCCGGCTCCCCTGGCAGTGGCATTTCTCTGACCCTGTTTCAGTAAACAGTCCTGGAAGGAGTTCTCTCGGGTGGCGGGGGGGGGTGTGCAGGGCAGCACAGACCTGGCTGGGGCTCACCACACTGCCGTGAACCCCCCCCCCAGACACCAAGGGGAGGGCCCCGCCTGAGGAATCACAGCTGTGCTCTTCCCGCTGGTCCTGGTTCCTCAGGATGGGACCTGGGAGCTCCCTGGGCGGGGGCCCAGACCAGGTCTCTGTAGCATCCCGCGAGGCTGGGCCCCACCTGGGGTCGGGGAGCTGGCGGAACCGGAGCCCAGAACCGCCTTTCATGGTGTCCAGGGCCTGCTGCCCTGTCCTGTGCTGACCGGACGGACCCCAGGCCCTGGCGTTACCCCGGTGCTCCGATCAGTGCACGAATCTCATTGCAGCCAACAGTTCCGTGGTGTCGTCCCCGCCCCAGTCTGTGGGGACTGTTCTCCATCACTGACTCACTGAGACACTTGAGAACACACGAGACAGTCCCCAGCGCGGAACAGTGGACTGTTGCACCGAGGCCAGGTTTTCTTACCCACTCATGATAACGACTTAAATATTAGCATGGATAAGTAGCCCGGTGAATTATAAATGAGGCCTGAAGTGCTGAATGTGCTAATTGTGGGAAGGAAGAATCGAGCAGAATAAAAATGTGAACCTTTTCTTGTTAATTCAGAGGGAATCTCCCAGTGTAACTCCCCACCCAACATTTCTCACCCTAAGTGGTTTGCTAAATGCCTCGCTCTGGGTTGAGATGCTGTATCAATATTTTAAAATGTTTTTATGAGAAATGCCCACGATTCCTAGAGCTGACAGAGCTTAAAATTAAACGTGGCTTCAGGTGACGGCACAGGAGGGGGATGGCGCTTCTTGGCAGCCGGGGGCGCTAGGGAACCGTCCCTCAAAGGGGAGCTGGCACGGGGTGTGTGGGCCTGGAGAGCTGCTGAGGGGTGCACGGGCCTGGGGAGCCGCTGAGAGGGGGGCACGGGCCTGGGGAGCCGCTGAGAGGGGGGCACGGGCCTGGGGAGCCGCTGAGGGGGGGGCACGGGCCTGGGGAGCCGGCACTGGGGGGGTGCGGGGGCCTGGGGAGCCGTCGGGGGGGGGGGTGCGCAGGCCTGGGGAGCCACTGAGGGGTGCGCGGGCCTGGGGAGCCGGCACGGGCTGGGGGGGGTGCGCGGGCCTGCCGTCAGTCTCAGAGCGCCGACACACCTTTGTCCCTCCTGTCGATGGTTTTCAGCAACATCCAGTTCCAAAGAGTCTGTTTTTCTCTCTCGTCCCTTTAGCAGCGTTAAAGTGTCTTTTTGGAGGAAAAGCGCTGTGATTCGGTGCACACTCAGAGCCCTAGAACCGAGCTGGTCGCAGAAGCGCTAAATAAAATGGGGCGGCTCTTACTTGCCCAAAGCCTGCTGGGGGGCCTTGCGGGGGCTGTGAGCACACAGGTGCAGGACGGGAGGGAGGGGAGAGGGGAGACGGGCGATGTCAACAGGTATGCACTGAGTGAAAACCTCGAGGGCCAAGGGTGTGAAGGCCCAGGTCAGTGGAGGTGCTCTGGAAGCCCGCTGGCAGGTGTCGGAGCGGTCACCGCTGGCCTCCAGAGGCGAGGCTGAGGTGGAATGACCTTGCTGGTTTCCTGCACCCCTGCCCACAGCTCCTTGGGAACCGACAGCTCCCTTCCCTGACGGTGGGAAGGGTGCTGAGCCACCAGAGCTCACCTAAGTGTCTGCGGAATGAAAGGGTGAACTGCGGGGGTGGGGGGCGAAGGGGCCCCACGCGGAGGGCGTGGCCCGTGCAGAGAAGACGCACCCTCTGCGCCCGGCAGTCCCCGTCGCGGACAGTTACGCCAAACTCAGCGTAAGTCACACAGCAACTCCGTGTGCAAACCTCAGTATTTCAGGGAGGACAGGAAGGCGTACACTGGGGTGCACCCGTTTGCCCTTATCAGTGGTCATGGGTACCTTGGGGGGAAATGAGTATAATGAGACTGTTTAGAAAGAAATAATCACGGTGCCACCTCTCTGCCCGGCCAGCGCGTTGTACCTTTAAAAGCTCATTCGCATCCGTTCCCTCGTTAACCTGTGGCTGGAGGACTTAATCGGCACCGACTCTAAACCCTGTGCAAACTCTGACTCGCACCCCGGCAATCCGCTTTCTGCTTGCGGCCGGCTAATCCGGGGCGCGGGCCGGAGCCTGGAGGGGTGAGGGGTTGGCTCCGGATAAGCCGTGGCTCCCGGGAGCATCCGAACGTGAGCGCCATCTCCCAGCGTCGCCACCGCCCCAGGCCTCCGCGCTTCTGCAAACACCACACGCCCGCGCTGAACGAGAAATTACAGTTCACGAAGGGCCGCTGCCTCAGAGGAACATTGGGGGATGCTCTGTGCCGGTTTCTCCCGAACAGCCTCCTTGGAGGATGTACAGACGCCCTGCGGTGTGCGCTGTGTGGGAGGCGGCGTTCCAGCACCGGACAAATGTCAGCTGTCTGGTCCTCCCCAGGAACCAAGCGTGCAGAGCCCTTGTCGTTCTGTAGATGAGGCACAGAGAGGCCGAGTGCCCTGCCCAAGGCCACACAGCGAACCTGGCGCTGGGCCGGCCTTCACCCGTCTGTCCCGCTCCGGACTCGCCCTGCGGCCTCGCTGGCAGCCTGAGGGCTCGGCGGGCAGCCGCCCCGACCTCCCTCGTCCAGTTGTACACGCTCAGAGCCAGCCCTCTGCTCCCTCCACTCTGTGCGTCCACGCCTTCTGCTTTCACTCCATTGTCATGTCTCCTACGGCAGGGTCTGAGTAAATCCAGTGTCTGGTTTCATTGGGAGCACGTACACATGACTTGAAATTCACATTAATGATCAAGTGCGCGGTCCGGGGCATCAAACACACTCACTGTGTGCAGCCGTCCCCACACCATCTCGATGTTCCCGTCTCCTCACGCTGAGACTGCCCCCACTGAGCGCTCCCTCCCCAGCCCTGGCACCCGCCCCCTACTTCCTGTCTGGCTCCCCCGGGGACCCCCTAGGAGCGGGACCACATGTGTCTGTCCTCCTGTGACTGGCTGCTTTCCCTGAGCCCGGGCCCGAGGTTCATCCCGTGGGAGCAGGTGTCAGGATTCCCTGTTGGAAGCTGAAGGACAGTCCTCAGTCTGCACGGACCCCCTGTTCACCCATCACCCACCGCTGCACACCTGGCCATGCCCCCTGGGCGCTTGCAGATGGTGCGGCTGTGACGCGGGTGTGTGAGCCGCTGTGCACAGTGTGCTGTGTGTTTGCCCTGCACTTGCACGGCAGCACCTGGGCTCGGGTCAGGGCACCCGCTGGTCTTGGGACAGGCTGGACGCCGCAGCCGCTCCGAAGGGCACTCAAGCTCGAGGGCGGCGCTCTGCGGGTCTGGTTTGGGCGGTGCGGGCAGCGTCCTCAGGGTGAGGGCCCCGCGGGGCTGTCCCGGAGCACGCACAGGTCCCAGCGGCACTGCCATGAGAAGGTGCCATGCTGGCTGGCGCCCACAGCGTGGTTTCAGGGGTGCCCTCGATCACTTCCCATTCGGATGCAGGGGCCACCGCGGGCACCGCAGCAGTGCCGGGTGGTGGCCAGGGTGGGCGTCGTGTGGTGGGTCAGGGAGGCGAGACATGGGTTGGTGCCAGCGGGCACACAGCGGGCACACAGCGGGCACGCCGAGCCGAAATCCTAAACCAAAGATGAAGTCCAGGCAGAGCGCCGAGGGGAGGGTCTGGAATCCCCCTGAGAGTGTTCGGGAAAATGCACCACCCCCCTCAGCCTTAGCAGAGTCCACTCATGAGAGAAAGGACTCTGCTCCCTGAGCCAGTGCCCAGCCCTGTGCACCTCCCCAGCCTCGGGCACCCACACCACATGCCCCGGGCAGGGACCTGGGGGCTGACAGGCAGGTGCAGCTCCGAGCCCAGGGACTCACATTCGGGAGAAAGTGGCCCTGATTGTGCCCAAGCTGCACCCACGGCCCTGCTGCACCCACGGCCCGCTGCACCCACGGCCCCGCTACACCCACGGCCCCGCTGCACCCACGGCCCCTCTGCACCCACGGCCCTGCTACACCCACGGGCCCGCTGCACCCAAGAGTCCTGCTGCACCCACGGCCCCGCTGCACCCACGGCCCCTCTGCACCCACGGCCCCGCTGCACCCACGGCCCCTCTGCACCCACGGCCCCTCTGCACCCACGGCCCCTCTGCACCCACGCCCCCGCTGCACCCACGGCCCCTCTGCACCCACGGCCCCGCTGCACCCACGGGCCGCTGCTGCACCCACGCCCCTGCTGCACCCACGGCCCCTCTGCACCCACGGCCCCGCTGCACCCACGGCCCCTGCTGCACCCACGGCCCCTGCTGCACCCACAACTCTTGTTCTTGCAGATGAAGGCCTGTGGGACACGTTCGTGAAGGACATCCCCCGGAGCGCCACGTCCTACACCATCAGCCTGGACAGGCTCCGGCCAGGAGTGACCTACGAGTTCCGGGTGGTCGCCGTGAACCAGATGGGCTACGGGGAGCCCAGCAGCCCGTCCACAGCCCTGTCAGGTAGGGGCCCCGGGAAAGCGCTCCTGCGGGAAGGGAGGCCGCGGGTGCTCCAGCAGCAGAGGTCCTGCCCGGGGACACGGTCCTGGCCTCCTCGGGCACCAGCAAAGCCCGTGTGCCCCTGGAGCAGAGGGGTGCTCTGGATAGTGTCAGAGTCAGGGCTCCCCAGGAGAGGACAGCCCCAGCACCCTACTCCTCGTGGATTCAGACGCCCTCCTGTCTGAGGAGCCTGTGATGTGACCTCGTCCAGAACCCCTCCCCTCCCCCTCTGTTCCCAGCGGGCACACCCTGTGCCGGCTAACATCAGACAGAGGTGCCTTCTGTGGGCGTGGGCCTCGGCCTCGGCTGTCACGGGCTTCCTGTGAGGCCTCGGGTCCAGCTCCCTGCAGGGGGCACGCGGGGGGCACTGAGCGGGACCTGGGGCCATGCAGCACCTTCCAAGGAGCAGTTTCCATTTTTCGGTTTTTAGTAAACAGAATAAAACAGGAGATGAGTATCTTCCTTCAAAGCAACTTGTAAATGAAGCCTTTCCTACGTGTTCCTTGGAAGGCATCTGAAAACGGCCAGTTGCTGGGCTATTTGCCAGAGGCGTGAAATAAGCAAAACACAGCCCAGCCTGTGGGGCCCGGTGGGTGGAGGAGGCCGGCAGGTAGCCCGGCAGACCCCCACCCCGTGGATGCCTGCGACCAGCCATGTCCAGTCTGTGTGAGCGGCCAGCTCAGGGCCTCGGGGCTCGGTCCCTACCGCAGGCCTCCGGAGGCCCACGGCCCCTCTGAGAAGGAGCTCTCAGTGTGAAGAGTGGGTCTGAGGGGGGAAGTGGCTGTTGGGGGACAGAGGTGGCCTGTGATGGAAGGCGGAGGACTTGGAGGGGGGGCGCCCGGGCACCTTGTTCCTCCCGCCCTGGAACCCAGACAGCGTCTGTGAGCAGGTGGAATGAGAGGACGTGGCATGAAGGGCAGACCTGACGACAAGGTCAGGGCAGCTCTGGGACAGAGAGGTCCGGGTGGGGCCGCGTGGGAGCAGGCCTGGCCGGTTCCCGAGCAGCCCGGAGAGTGCTCTGAGCTACCCAGGAGCAGCGGGCCGCGGTCACCCGGCCCAGACGCCTGTGTCTTCCCTGCGCCCAGGGTCACATCCTGACCCTGACCGGCTCCTGGGCAGGTGGCGAGTCTGAGTGTCTGTCCAACGTCCCTGTGCCCGTCTGCCCGCAGCTCAAGCGGACACCCCGTTCTACGAGGAGTGGTGGTTCCTCCTGGTGATGGCGCTGTCCACCCTGATCATCGCCCTGCTGGTGCTGCTGGCCCTGGCGCTGCGGGGCCAGGGCGGGAAGTACAGGAGCTGCAGCGCAGGTGGGTGCCCGCCCACCCAGAGAGCTCGCGCCCGCTCTGGATGGCACACGCGGTGCATTTCATTACCCTCCATTTGAAAATGCCCATAACTGCCCAGAGACCCCTTCCTCGCATCACCAGGTCTCGCTGACCTCCAGAGCTGGGCTGCTTTGCCCGGCAGCATCCCCAGGGATGGGCCCAGGGCTCTGGGCCAGCCAGGCCTCCAGGACCTGTCTGAGCCTGCCCCGCCCTTCCGTCAGCTCCTCTGGCCCCCTCCAGAGAGCCCCCCAAGAGGCTGTCCTGCAGAGGAGCCGCCAGTGAGCCCTGGAGCCCAGGGGGAGCTGAGTGCCCCCACCAGCCAGCACCTGGTCGCTGTGCGAAGGAGTCACTAACCCCGAGAGCCCCTGACCGGTCACGTCCGTGCCCTTACGCAGTTCACCCTCTGGGAAAGGACTCACCTTCTCTGCAGGGTTCCCTTCCCACAAGTGTCCCTGGGCAGCCCCGTCCCCTGGGCTCTGCAGCTCTGAGTGGCATTTACTGCCGCTCTCAGGAGCCCTGGACACGGACACGCCCCACCGTGCACTCTCCCACACCTGGGACACGGGACTGGAGAGACAGAGCTGACCTGCAGCTTCTGGCCCTCAGCCGCACCCTGGAGTGGTCCTGTAACATCACAGTTGAGGCCTGGGAAGAAGTGCGGGTTTGCTAGACGGGCTCCCTCCCCGCCACCGGAGCCTGGCCCTCTGCCTGCCACGTCCTCCCCTGGCCCCTCACACCACCCTCAGGGAGCCCCTTCTGGTCCCGCTTGTCCCCACTCACCTCCCGCCAGCCCTGATCCCCACGCACAGGCAACCCGTCTCCATGTGCTGCCCCCACACAGACAGAGTGAGCATGTTGTGGGGTGCGAGGTCCCCCTAGAAGGGGCCTTGGGGCTACAAATGACGTGTGCTCAGCACTGCCCCGGGGCTGCTTTCATTTCTGTTTGCTCGGAGCTCAGTCTGGTCGTCTGGTCTTGGGGACAGAGGGCGGACAATGAGAAGCAAGCGGGCTCCCTGGGGAACCCTGTCCCGGCTCTGGGAGCCAAGGAGGTGGGGGGGCTGCTCTCCCAGGGTCTGGAAAGTCCCCCTGGTCTCCTGACCTGTGAGCTGACCTGAAGGAAGGGGGCGCGTAGGCCAGGAGCTCGTGGGGACGGGGAGGACCAGCCAGCCTGGGACAGCGGGGACCCTGCCTCCGGGCGGGATGCTGTGTCCTTGGGTCTCTGGCTGCTGTCATCCACCCGGCCTGCGCTGCATCTCAGTCTGCTTGGTGCACGTTCACAAGGTTCCTTCTCAGAGGGGCTGCTAGTATGCCGGCAGGCGTGGCTCCGTCCCCACGGGCAGCTCGGGACTGTCTTCACCTCAGGGAAGCCCCGGAAAAGGTCCTTCCTGCTTCCTGCCCTGCGCGTGCCGAGGGTCATTCCTCACGTGCGTGTGCCATCCCGGGCTTGGACGTGTGCGTGCTGTGCTCTGGGCTAGGCTGATAAAAACATGGCATTTGGCGGCAAAGTTAACCTGAAATGCTCACAGTGCCGTTTGGCTCCACGCTGCTGTGACATAGAGGTTTCCCCCAGTGGACCCGGGGCCCTGAGGGCTGAGCCAGGTGGGGAGCTGCGGGCTCTTGGCTGAGACCCCTGCTGCTGTCCACCCGCTTAGGGAAGAGCGTGTCCACCATGGAGGAGTCCGTGACCCTGGACAATGGCGGCTTCGCTGCCCTGGAGCTCAACAGCCGCCACCTCAATGTCAAGAACACCTTCTCGAAGAAGAACGGGACCAGGTAGGGATACGGCCACGCACCCCCAGGACCTGGGTGCGGGCCAGGGACCTGTCCCCGCGCCTACTGGTCCCCACCGAGTCCCAGCAGGGACCAGCATCCAGTCCAGGGGGGCAGTCGGGGCAGGCAGTTGGTCCCAGAGACGTGAAGAGAGGACAGACCTCGAGGTGTAGGGCGGGGCCACAGGGCGTCCGGACAGCCCGGCCGGCCCTCCGCCAGCAGCTGAGCGCCTGGTCCTGGTCGGGGCAGTCCTGCCTCGTGCCGAGCGCCTGGTCGGGGCTGTCCTGCCTCGTGCCGAGCGCCTGGTCGGGGCTGTCCTGCCTCGTGCCGAGCGCCTGGTCGGGGCTGTCCTGCCTCGTGCCGAGCGCCTGGTCGGGGCAGTCCTGCCTTGAGTTGAGCCTCGGTGGGAGCTGTCCTGCCTCGTGCTGAGCCTCGGTGGGAGCTGTCCTGCCTCGTGCTGAGCCTCGGTGGGAGCTGTCCTGCCTCGTGCGGCATCCCCCATAGCCGGGCACACTGCTCACTTTTTGCATCAGTTGCAAAATAGCATCAGAGGCCATGAATTTCCCCTCGTTGCGCCCTGGCAAAGGCCACAGGGCTGGCGGGAGGCCCCGGGCAGGCGTCCTGTGCCCAGAGCATCCTCACAGGCCCTGGTCCTGGTCCAGGTCCCCCCCACGGCCCAGCCCCGGCGGGCTGCACTACTCGGACGAGGACCTGTGCACCAAGTACAACGGAGCAGCGCTGACCGAGAGCGTGAACCTCACCGAGAAGTCGGTGGACGCGTCGGAGTCCGAGGTCAGTGCCACCCCTCCCACATCTGCCCCAGCCCTCTGCTTCCCAAGGCTCCTGGCCTCTTGTCTCCTCGGGGTCTCACAAGGACAAAAGGCTCTGTTTACAGCTGAGGAAGGAACGGGAAGCGCTGAGCTCAGACCCACGGCCCCTTGGTGCCTGTCAGTCCTTGTCCGATGCCCCTTGTCCGATGCCCCCCGCTGACCCCTCCCTCCCGTGACCACTGTGCCCATGCCCTCCCCTCCCTGGCGCCCGATGCCAGCGCCCTGCTCACACCTGGCTCCCCCCAGGGCACGGACTCTGGGTCGGAGGACGCCCCCCCCCAGCACTCCTTCGTCAACCACTACCTGAGCGACCCCACCTACTACAGCTCCTGGAAGCGGCGGGCGCCTGGCGGGCGGGCGGCCCCGCTCCGGTACGAGGCAGTGGCGGGGGGCGAGGGCCCGCACCTGCACACGGTGGTCACCACGCAGAGCGCCGTGTTCACGCCCGCCGGCCCCGGCACCCGGACTCCACTCACCGGCTTCTCCTCCTTCGTGTGACCAGCCCCCGCCAGGGCGACCGCAGACCTTCGGAGTCTATTTTGTTAAGACAATCAACTCCAGGCACTGAGCTCAAGTTGCTGTTCAAGATGCTGAGAGGCGGCGGGTCTACCTGCTGGCTACAGTGTTTCAATTAGGAAGGTTCTCCGGTGGCTTTTTGTAACAGCGCTGCAGGAAGCGGGTTTCTTTGTTTTTCTTTTCTTTTTACGAGAAGGTGTATTTCACTGGTGCAATGGCTTGGCACCCAGACCTTGCAGACCTGGGCCTGGGCCTGGGCCGCTCCATCCTGGCGCCCAACCAGGAGGAGGGAGGAGAGGAGGAGGGGACCCACACCTGCCTGCAGGCCGCTGGCCTGTTCTCTACCTCCTCCCTCGTCCAGACAACCAGCGGCACACCTGACCCGCCTGCGGCAGCTCCCTCCAGGGGCTCCTGGGCTGGCAGAGCCAACGCCTGGCCCGGCTCAGTGCTGCAGCTTCTGGTGGAGGAACCAGCTGGACCGGGCCTGGCGGCCAGGCAGGAGACCCAGGTGCTGCTCTGACCCTGTGATGGCGGCCGTCGTCCCAGTGGTGAAACGTGGGGCTCTTTTCTTCCTTCCTTTCTTTAACGGGACAGTGCAGGAGCGGACACCACCCCACGCTGGAACTCCCCGCCGGCCCTCCATGAACACAGCACAGCCAGCCTGCTGACCCACAGGGCGGGCCGCGTGTCGGATTCGCTTGTTGTGTAAGAGGTGTGCGTTGCTAGCCAGAGTATTTTTTAAATCTTTTTATCTTTTTTTAAAATATGTCACATGAAATGAATGAGTCTCTGCTGTCTCCAGGTGCCTTTTTATTAATTGTTTAGCTTTGTACATGGGAAAGACGAACAGCGACAGTGTCCCCAAATAAAACAGACGGCTCTGAGAAAACGAGGTCCTGGACTGCCTCGTGCACTCCAGCCCCCCGACCATGCACACCAGCCCCTCCATGCACACCAGCCCCCTGATCATGCACACCAGCCCCCGATCATGCACACCAGCCCCTCCATGCACACCAGCCCCCTGATCATGCACACCAGCCCCCGACCATGCACACCAGCCCCTCCATGCACACCAGCCCCCTGATCATGCACACCAGCCCCCGATCATGCACACCAGCCCCCTGATCATGCACACCAGCCCCCTGATCATGCACACCAGCTCCTCCATGCACACCAGCCCCCCAACCATACACACCAGCCCCCCCAACCATGCACTCCAGCCCCCCCAACCATGCACACCAGCCCCCTCCATGCACTCCAGCCCCCTCCATGCACACCAGCCCCTCCATGCACACCAGCCCCCCCAACCATGCACTCCAGCCCCCTCCATGCACTCCAGCCCCCTCCATGCACACCAGCCCCTCCATGCACACCAGCCCCCCAACCATACACACCAGCCCCCCCAACCATGCACTCCAGCCCCCCAACCATGCACTCCAGCCCCCCGACCATGCACACCAGCCCCTCCGTGCACACCAGCCCCTCCGTGCACACCAGCCCCCCGACCATGCACACCAGCCCCTCCATGCACACCAGCCCCCCGACCATGCACACCAGCCCCTCCATGCACACCAGCCCCCCGACCATGCACACCAGCCCCCCGTGCACACCAGGCCCCTGCTAGCACATGGGCATGGTCTTTCCTCCTGGCGCCCACTGCTGCCCACACTTCTCACCATGGGTGCGGCTGCTGTCCCATCCCCTGATCCCTGGCCAGCCCTTTAGCCTTAACTGGTTTCCTGGAAACATTTCTTTCCTTTGTTAAGTGTTTTGTTTTAGATTTTTAGCTCCATGAAAATAGCATAAACTGCTTTGGAAACCTGAGCGTCAAACCATAGCTGTGCGTGCAGCCCAGCCGTCACGTTACCAGCACAGGTGCCGAGGGGCCGAGGCAGGTGGCAGTGCCCAGGCAGAGGTCACGGGGCCCCCCGCCCCCTCCCCAGTGTGGCACATGAGAGACCCACACCACTCTGTGGACCCTGTGGCGTGGGGCGGGGCTGGGAGAGCGCCTGCCTCGTGTCTGTCTGACCCTCCGCGCTCAGAGCTGCCATGTGGCCGGACTGGGGAGAGCTCCGTGTCGGGAATGTTCCAGACCAAACGGCCTAGAGGCTCTGCCCAAAGCCACTTTCTGGTGAGGATCTGCCCCGCTGCCCGGACAGGACGCTGCTGGGGCCCGGACAGCGCCGTGGACCTGGGCGTCTGCGAAGGGTCCGAGAGGACGGACAGGTGCCACCTTCCGTGCGCTTCGCGCTCTAAGCCGTACGGACTCTGCCTCGCGTGGGCCAGCCTGTTGAAACATTTAGGACCAGGTCGGTGGTCTGAGGTGTGGGTTTTGCTTTTGGGTTTCGTGACAACGTGACCCTTTCTTCAGGCTCATTATAGTTCCTGTGTGTTTTCTGCTCTGGGAAACATTTTTGTGGGGAGCCCTCTGTGTGCGGCTGTGCTGGCCTGTGGCACCCACAGCCCGCAGCACCTGTGCCCCCGTCTCGTGGGGCGCGGCCCACGGGCACGCCTGCACCAAAGGAACAGAGCGTGTCCCCAGAGTTGCTGCCCCGAGCTGTGCGGGCACCAGAAGCGTCCACGCCTCGCCTCCCGTCTTCAGGGAGGAAGGAGCCGCACGCCAGGAGGAGGGCGTCGGATCTCAGTCTCGGCTCATCAAAGGACAGCGCTTCTCTGGCCACGGCCAGACGAGGTGCCCTCTCCCTTCTTCCGCAGTGAGGTCGCTCGGGTGCCTCCCTGGAGAGGAGCGGTAGCCGGGTCCCCGCCGGACACCCTCACGTGGGTCACTGACAGTGTTGCTGGCAGGTGAGCCCCCCAGCCCAGGAGGCGGGTGCCACGGCGCAGCCGGGAGCTGCAGGGATGGCTCTGCCCGGCCCTCCGTCCACAGGCACCTGGGCACAGGTGTCCACACAGGTGGGCGGGCTCAGGGCCATCTCTGTGCCCCGTGGGCGTTCAGCGCCCCCACCTGGCCTCTGGTCCTCTCTGCGCCCTGTCCCGACCCCACCCTCAGCCTCAGGCCAGGCTTTCGGGGAGCGGTGGGTTCAACCGGACCACAGAGGACACGTGATGGAGGCCACACGGGGCTCCTCCCTGACCCCCCGCCAGCGAGGAGGGGCTGGTGGAGGGCCCCCACTGCCTGCTCCGCCCGGGAGGCCGCGCTCCCGTGTTCCCGGAGGGACGCTGTGCTGGTCCTGCCCTGAGCAGCCCTGGTGTTCCCGCCGCAGGGAGCCGGCCCTGGAGGGAGCCGCGCGCGACCCTGCACCGCCGCGCTGGCCGCCGGCTCCCACACGTCCTCCCGCCTCGCCTCCCGCCTCGCCTCCCGCCAGCGACCGGAGCCCGGCTCGGCCTGAACTTCCCGGCGCCGGTTCTGGAATCGACACAAACAAACCCGACTGTAGGGAGACCAAGGGCACCAGGGGCACGGTTTGGAATAAAAACTCGTTTTGTTCCTTGTGGGCTTGTGACTTCCTTCAGCAGTGAGATGGCTGATCCTGCCCCGGGGCAGAAAGATCCCGCATGGGCCTGAGCCCGCTGCCCCGCCCCGCTCCTGTGGGGAGCAGGTGCCCAGACCTCAGGGGACTGAGCTCTCAGGGGACAGGCAGCCAGGTGGCCTGAGTGGCCGGCAGCACTCTCAGTGCCCCCCCATGCCCCAGACCTCCCAGGTGCTCCCACCTGACTCAGCCGGGTGGGGGCCTGCAGGGCCGGGCAAGTCTGTCTTCCCTAAGGTACCCCTCCCCTCCCTCCCTGCGGGTCCTTGTGGTGAAGGGGACTGAGAGGCTGGACCTGGGGACAGGGACGGGCAGCTGGGGGCCAGGTCCACCAGGAGGGCGCAGCCTGGCCCCGTCCTCAGGTCCGCCAGCCGCAGGGTGGTTCTCAGCCGTGGTGTGTTTCACAGTCGGCAGTGTTTCCACGGGCCGCCCAGGCCGCACCCAGCCAGTGACGTCAGACTCTCTGGGCGTTGGGCCCAGCTCCCCGAGTGACTTCGTGAGCCACGCAGGAGGAGACCTGGGCAGCGGGCAGCGGGCTGAGGTGGGGCAGAGGCAGGGCAGAGGGCACAGGAAGGGCAGAGGGCAGAGGGCAGAGGCAGGGCAGCGGGCACAGGGCAGAGGGCAGAGGGCACAGGAAGGGCAGCGGCAGGCAGGTGGGCGGCGGGTGAGAGGAGAGGGGCCGGTGGTGGCAACTCCACACGCTGCTCCAGATGCCGTCGCTGCTGCTGCTGGCAGAGGCCAGACCCCTTGCGTTGTCCCCCACAGACATGTCAGTCTGCACTTGGCACCTGCCCACTGTGGAGAGGGGCTGTGTGTGTGAACTCCGCCCGGGCTCCCCGACGGGTCCCTCACAGCACTGCCCAGCACCGGGAGGGAGGCGGGCTCGGCCAGGGTCCCGTGGTGGAGCTGAGGGAACCTGCCCAGGGAGCTGAAGCCAGTTGCCCCGGGCGGACGGCTGGCAAGGGGCAGGTCTGGGGTCCAAACCTAAGTAGTCGGGGGCAGCAACCCAGGTCTGAACACCCCACTGCAGGGCCTCCCTGGAGGTGCCTGCCTCCCCGGAGCTCGCAGACCCGGGACGGTAGCCTCGGAGAAGGCGGGCGCTCTCCCCCAGCAGCCTGGCGCCTGCGGCCCCGCGGTTGCACCTGGCGCTCAGGAGACCCACCTCCTCCCCTGCGTTAGCGAGAAGATGCCCGAGCCACCTGGGCCCGAGCCTGCCAGGCGGGGCCTCTCTCTCCATTCTGAAGGTGAAAAGTTAGGAGGGAAACGTCTGAAATGCAACCACTTATCACAGAGAAAGAACCTCCACTGTCTTCCCGGGGACAGTCAGACAGACGCCCCGGAGGAGAAACGAGCTCGGTGGGACCCAGCTGCGCCAGGGAGCGGGGAGCTCACCGCGTACACAATCCACACCCCAAATCCTGAGCTCGTGCAAATGCCCGGCCCGGGGCCCTGCGTCTGCAGTCGGCACAAATGCGCACCCACCAGCATACTCGGGGTGCACTCAGATGAGTGATGCGGAGCAGTGTCTCCTCGTCCCCCAGCCTCACCCTCTGACCCCACCCAGAGGGCGACTGTCGAGGGCTCATCTGAGGAGAGTGGTTTGCCCTGAGCTGGCTGGGCAGGCGGCGGCCGTGACCCCTGGGCCCCAGGACGTGGTTTGGTGGTGACCTGCCATGGCCTGGTGTCCAGGGTTCAGACCGGGGCGTGAGGCCCACGTCGCGAGGGCAGGGCACGCACGAGCAGGGTCCTGAGGCTGGTGACCAGGCCTTACCATCCAGCCCCAGAAACCGGAATGTGACGCGGTCGTTGCCAATTTCTGGGAAGTCCACACGTCGGTCCGAGGTTTGGTTCTGTCCTGAGCGGAACCGCGGCCAGAGCTTGGTCTGGGAGCCACGAGGCGTCTGTGGACCTGATCCCGGCCCGTTCCCCTCGGCGCCCGTCTGACGGTGGCCCCAGCATGTGCCCAGCCTCGCTGTCGGGCACCTCAGGCTCCCAGGCGCTCCCTGTGAGGGCTGAGTCCGTCACCCCGGCGGGCAGACACCAAGCGGTGGCGCTGGCTCCGTGGGCTGAAGACGGCCTCTCAGACAACACCCGAGACATCCGCCGGCACCTGCCCGGGCCGGGCGACCAGGCGCAGGGACCTCGGCGGAGACTCGGGCGGAGGCGTCCGTGTTTCCGGCTTCTCTGCCCAGCAGAGGCATCGTCGGTGGGGACCTGGGGGCCGGCGAGCCCTCCGGCCTGCGGGACAATCCCAGGGCCGTGGGGCCGGGTCTGGGGGGAGAGCCCTGCACCCCTGTCTGAGGGGACACCCTTCTGAGGACTGAGGGCCCGGAGACGGGACTCGCTGCCCATAGCTGAGCTGTGCCGGGACCCGGACAGAAGCCCACCCGCCCTCGGAAGGCCTCAGGCCTCTGGGACGGAGACCCCCAGGGAGCCCCCTCATCACCCGCCCAGCGGCACCCACTCACCGCCCGTGTGCGCCCGGAAACCGAGCCGTCCTCACCCAGTGTCACCTCCTCACGGTCACTTAGCAAAGTGGATGCAGAAGGAATTCCAGTCACAGCTGCCAAGGAGGGACGACACCGGCCCCTCAGGGTGGGCCACGAGGTCGTCCTCTGTGCGGACGCTGCCTGGCAGGTGCCTAGGCTCAGGACCGAGCCTTCCGGAGCCGCTGTGGCCACGGCGGGAAGGGACAGGGCAGCGAGGTGGGAGGGGCCCAGCGGGGGGGGGTGGCGGGCAGCTGTCCTGCCGGCAGAGACCACATGGGGGTGTGGTCCTCCCTGAGCCAAGGCCCTGGGGGCCCAGCGTGGTTGCAGCTCCGAGGGCGACTGTGGCCCCCTCCCCCGCCAGCCTGCAGGTGCCCCCCTCCCCCGCCAGCGTTCGCCCCGGAAACCCGAGCGTGTTGAAATACTGCGGCTCTTCCTGCCGTCTGTCCACCTCATCGCTGTCGTCAGTTCACTCGGTGACTCACCGGAACCATCACCCACCACCTCGGGGAGTTCCAGTCTGCGAGCATTCCCGGCGTGTCCTCTGTGGCCGTGAGCGCCTTTTCTCGGGTACCGGCAGGGTCGTACGAGGGTGTGTGTAGCTTCAGCAGAAACAGGAGCCGAGCCCCGTTCCGCGTGCCCAGCGGCCCCTCGGTGCGGCGTCTGGAGAGCGTCTATAGGAAAACCACGGACACCCGTGGGGTGACCACCCTCGCGGGAACGCCGGTGATGGCCCCGTGGATGTTCTGCACTCTGACCCTGGGCTCACCGGCCGGGCCCGCGGAGCTCCCGCCCGAGAGGCAAGCAGGCTGGACCCGGATTTCTGGTCTCCCCCGCGGCGCCCGCTGTGTCTTCAGGGAACTCGTCACTATGAAGGAACGTGCCGTCCAGCGGGGCCAGGTCATGAGCGCGCACGGGTGGCCTTTGAGAAACACGTCCCAGCGCAGCCGCCACACGGATCCGGACGGGAAGCCTGTGGCCGCCGGCTGTGCCCAGGGCCCTGCCGCCTCTGCACACACGCTCGGACGTGCGTGACGTGACCACGGCAGTGTTGCTGCGGAAGCTCATAAAGTGAAACAGCCTGTTGTTCGGTTTGGGTCGCTTGTCCCTCGTTATGACTGAGAGCAGTCCCTCGTGCGCGGACGTCCGCGGTGGCTGCCCGGCTCCCAGGGGCTGACACGCACCTTGTCCCCAGCTGGGACTAGAACCAGGAAGCCTCCGTGGGCCTGCCCCGGCCTCTCGGGCAGATGTGGAAGGTGGACGCGTGAAGAGTGTGAAGACCTTGGAAGGGCCCCTCGCCCGGTCCCAGTGGCCTCGCCCCGTGGGGACGTCATTGTGAACAGATCACCCGGACGTGGGCCCGGACGCCCCGAGCCGCCCTCCAGCCGAGGGGCTTCCTCGTCCCCATTTGCTCCCTCTGCTCAGAATTAATTACCTGCTGAGGACAGGGACAGGAGGGCCCCTCAGAGCGGCCGGAACACGGGTCTATGGCCACGTATTAAACCACTGCACAGGGACGCTGGCTCGGAGCCAGGCGGGTCGGCGGCAGGAAGGGTGAGGACACGCCGGAGATAACATGTAATCGTCCAGCTGCGGCAGTGAGCGGGGCACGTCCGGGCTTCGCGGGGGTCACAGCCCAGCAGACGAGGCGGCCGGCGGGGTGGGGACAGACGGCGTCCGAGGAGGAGCGAGCAGCGGGCCGGGGACAGAAGCACCTCGTGAAGGACGTGACGTCGTCATCCTTCACATATGTCCTCCTGGTCACGGTCAAGGGAGTCACCTGGAACCTGCTTAAGTAACCGCCTTCCACAGGGGGTCAGGCGCAGCGGGAATTCATCCTGGGTTCACCCTGAGTGAGAATGTCACCGCCCCGCCGGGCCTGCCTTTGGGGCAAAGCCTGTCCCCGGTCAGGGCAGCCGTCACCTTGAACGTGTGGGCACTGCACTGGACCCCAGCCCGGCCTGGTCCCTGGACTCAGTGCCCCCCCAACGTTGGCTCCACAGTCCAGACGTGTCCGCCTTCTCCAGACCTGCCCAGCTCAGGCCTTGGCTTCTTGGCTGTGCCGGCCTTTCCCGCCCCTGGACAGAAACGCCGCCGTCCCTACACCATCCCCAAGGTCGGCCGAGCTGCTGGGCTGCTCCTGACCCCACCCCGCACAGCACATACCCGCTGGCCACTGCTCTCCGCCCCGTGTCGGCCTGGTGGCAAGGACGTCTGCAGACCCACTGCCCGCTGCCGAGTGTCCTGCGGGGGCCCCACAGCCTGGACCGTCCCCCCGACCCAGCGCTCAGCGTTAGGCCCAAGCACATCCTCAGCTCATTTTGCTTGATTTGAAAGAAGTGTTCAGATTCACTGTGATTTCCAGCGGCTCGTAGACTGGTTTGAATAAATGAATAAAGGACTCTGGGGGACTTGTCACTTTTTGAAGATGCTTCATCTCCTGCCTTCTCTGGGATCCCTCTGACTCCCCCAGCCGAGCATCAGCCTGGAGTACCCCAACCACAATCTTCAGAAGCGAGCTCCGTCGCTGACCAAGTTGACGGCAAGGCCAGCTCCAGGGATGTGAATGAGAAGACATAGCTCACAGTCATCGGGTGCCTGTGAATGGCCCCCAGGAATTCCCCGAGAGTTGGCCCAGCGAGGGGAACGCACCTGGCTGGAGCCCTGGGTTCCCAGTGGAAGATGGGAGCAGACTGTTTGAGACACTCATTTGCTTTCTCCTTGTGCTGACCTGTCAGCATGGGGGGGGGGGTGCCGGGAGGGAGGCAGGGCTCGCCAGCTATGTTCCTCTCCTCCCAGGTTTAGTCTCCAAGGTGTACGCTCGTTGAGAAAATGCAGTTTGAGGCGGTAAGTCAGCTGCCGCAGGAACCATGGAGACCAGCGGTTCTCAACCCGTGGGTCGTGACCCCTTTGGGGGTCGAACGACCCTTTCACAGGGGTCACCTAAGACCATCGGAAAACACATATTTCCGATGGCGATTCAGAACAGTAGCAAAATTACAGTTATGAAGTAGCAACGAAAATAATTGTATGGTTGGGGGTCACCACAACATGAGGAACTGTATTAAAGGGTCGCGGCAGAACCACTGACGGAGACAGAGGGAGGTTCAGGGAGAAAAGAGACGTCTCCTGGGTGCGTGGAGGAGAGGCTCTGGTCCCGTGCCAGACCTTTGACAATCCCCAAATTGCTGCTGGACCCCGGAGACGGTGGCCGTGTGGTGTCCCAGGGGCGTGGCGCTCTGTCTGGACTCCCAGCTTCACCCGAGATTCTAGGACCCCCGAGCTGCAGACTCGAGTGGCGCAGAGAAGCCGGCAACGGGCTGTTACGACCCGCCCAGGACCCACCTGTCCCGCCCCACCTGAAACTCTAAAACCCAGGCTCCTTTTCTAAAAGTAGAGACGGGGGGAGAAGGACGATGCCTCTGTGTTCCCACCCCCCACGCAGGACGGGGACTCAGACACAAAGTTGATTGCAGGGCACTGAGCTGTGGACTGAGGTTCTGTCTGCCACGCCCTGGTCCCGCCCGCGCCCGCTCCAGCCCCTCCCACACGCACAAAGATAGATGATTAACAGAAACATCGCCTTCGTGGGAAGGAGGATTTTTAAAGATACACGAGGCTGCCAAAGCTGGGGAGTCTCACTCAGCCCAGCGATTACAGCGTGGGTTGTGTTCCTCAGCGTCTTTTTAGCAGGACAGTGTCACCTAGAATTAGCGGTGGAGGCTCCTGACAGGCCCTGGAGAAGGGACGGTCAGTTTCAGGAGGGGCCGCAGTGCATGCAGCCGCACTAAGGGCTTCATTGGTCACCCGCTGAGCGTCGTTTGTGCGCTGCGACCCGACGGGCGGTAACAATCGCTCACCCCACCAGCACAGTTAGGATGCGTCCTTCATCCCTGTAACTTCTGAATCAGAAAAGAGGCCACGGCTGCTCAAAACACGCTGGCAATTCAGTGGCACCTGCGCTGTCCTCGCAGGGCTGGGCCGGCAGAAGCTCCCCTCGAGGTGGGTCCCCAGCAGAATGTCCTTCCAGACGAGCAGGTGGCTTTAAAACACGTGCTTCGGCCCTGGCTGGTTTGGCTCAGCGGTTAGAGCGTCGGCCTGCGGTCCAGAGAGACCCAGGTTCGGTTCCAGCTAAGGGCATGTACCTCGGTTGCAGTTTGTCCCCGGCCCTGGTTGGTCGTGCGGGAGGCAGCCACTCGATGTGTCCCTTTCACGTCGATGTTTTTCTCTCTCTTCCTCTCTCCCCGTCCCACTCTATCTGAACAAAAAATGGAAAAATGTCCTCGGGTGAGGATTAAAAAATAAATAAATAAATAAATAAAAAATAAATAAATAAATAAATAAAAACACGTGCTTCGAGTCCTTCGATGCCATGCCCCCCCCCCCGCCCCCCGGAGCTAGGCTGACCGCAGCGAGATGCTGTGACCCGTAGGATGAAGTGTGACGTCCACGGCGAGGTCAGAGTGGCCCTTTCTCTCTGGCCGCTCGCTCTGGAGGCGTCTAGAGGAAGCAGATGTCACGTGAGCAATGCAAGTGCTCCGAGGCCACCCAGTGGGAGACACGTGTGGGGCCCCGCCCAGCCTCACCGCCGCCACGCCACGGGCGAGCCCGGTGGGTGTTCCATCGCCAACACCCCAGTGAGACCGTCCCCGCCAAACCCTGCCTGCCTTCTTGTCCCAAAAAGTCATGAGCAAAAGAAAAGGGTCATTGTTTTACACCCTAAGTTTGGGGTAGTTTGTGTGAGAAACTGGAACTGTGGTTCTCCACAGAAAAATAGTCATTTCCCAGTTGGTTCAAAGGACCTGGCTCTTCGTTAACCAACAGCAGGTGCTTCACCCACAGGCGACCGGAGCTGGGACAGTAAACATGCCCCCAGGACGAGGCAGGCCGCTGGGGAGACTGGGCCCTGCTGGACTCCCAGCCTCAGCGAAGCCGCTCTGCACCCGTCCGTAAACGCCGCAGGCCCCACCCTGCCACACATGCAACCACACACACGTGCAGCCTCAGCCCTGAGGGCCGGGACCGAGCGGGGTCTTGGCAGGACAGGACGCAGGTAACTGTCACCCAGCCAGGTGAGACTCATGCTTGTTGCTCCTTGGGCCCGACCTCGTTGGGTGACATTTTTGCCATATTCCATTGGATTTGGGGAACCTGCTTAAGTGTATTTTGAAAAAGAGTTACCATGATAGAGTGCGAACCCCAAGGACGCTGGAGTCAGAAGCTCTGAAAACATCCAGTTCTGCTCCGCTACCTCGTCAGGCGTGCGTTGGGCTGCAATGCAGAGAAAAGGTGAAGAGCATGGCATTTTGAAAGAGGGAGCTGCTCTTCTCGTAGACACCGAGGTGGGCAGTTGTTGGCATTGCCCAAGCCATGTTAGCTCCGAGATACACAATTTGTTTGGTTTTTGCCTCACGGTCACAAAATGGCTGCAGCAGCACCAGAGATCACTTCTGCTAACCAGGCAATGAGAAGGAAGCATGAGGAGTCACCTCATCTTTTTTTTTTTTAACACAGAAACCTGTTCCCCGAGCTCCGTGTAGCCGTCTTCTCCTTGGGGTCTATGAGTCAGAGCTGGGCCACTCGGCTTCCCCTAGCGGCAGAAGAGACTGGGGGCCTGGGAAACAGCTCGTCTGATTATTTTAGATAAACGTTAAGTCATCACTTGGGGCTGGGCGTGCTGCCACCTTAAATTCAAGCTCCTCTCAGCACAGAAGGGGGTGGTGGATTTTAGGTACACAGTTAGCAGTATCCACCCGGGACACTCGACCAGTTTACTGGCTTAGTGACTTGAACGTGACACCTGAGCCCTGAGCGTCAGGACAGCGCCAAGGCCTCGGCGGGCTGCGGATTGCCTGGCTCTCCGCGGGCGCCCTGAGTGAGCCATTCCTGGGAGAAAGCCAGGCCTCCTCTTCTACCTGAATACATCGCAAAGTGCCTACAATTAACCTGGTGATGGTTACACGGCGGGCACACAGAAGCGTTCCCAGTGCTGGCTCTGAGGCCAGCAACCTGCTTCAAAGGGAAAAACAACAAAGGGTTCTCTAGAGACATCGCTGCGCTCGGCCCGGATCCTGTCAGCCGGGCGTGGGCTGCGGCCCCTCCCTGTCGGCCTGGACAGGAGATGGAGGCAGTCAGGCCCCGCTCCCCACGCATCCGTGACCCTGGTTACGAGGCCCAGCAGGGGCACAGGTGCCCGGAGATCTCTCTTGGCGTTTACTCCCAGCCGCGTACACGTCCATTTCCTTGGTGTTCCTAGTTTTTTGTAGGATCATTACCCTCCTGGGAAGCACGTCTGGGCCCATTTTGGAGGCAGAAAAGCGCTGACATGGCCCAGGCGATGCTGCCAGGCTGTCTGGGGACGGCGGGCAGTGAGCCACCCCTGTCCCTGACCTGGAGCGTTCTCTCCGCTGGTCTCGCCTGTCGTCCTGCACTGTGACCAGCGCCCACAGGCGTGTGCTGTGGCCTCCCCTGCGGAGAACCGCCTTCACCACTGTGCCCGGGCCAAGGCCGTCCCTTCTCGCCGGGACAAAGTGGCTCGTTCCACTGTCCCATCACCTTCGGAAGGAGCGTGGCTGCAGACGGATGTGTTCTACGTACAAGGAACAAGAAGAATTTAAACCACGAACCCCGGCTTCAGGGAACCCAGAAAACAGATCTAGTTCACAGACTCTGAAGTACACGGACAGACAGACAAGACAGCAGGGAAGGGGGCACACCAGGGGGACACGAGGGGGTCCCCCAAAACACAGCCGCTGCTGCACCGTCCGCAGTGCCGGGGTGGGAGCCGGGGAGGCTGGCGCCGTGAGCCCCCCGGGAGCAGGGGGTGGCAAAGGGAGCGGCCTTCGTGAGACCAGCCCCGTCCGGGCCGAGGAGGGAAACAGCGCCCGGGATCCGCAGCTCGTCCCGCCGTCCCCGGACTTCCTGCAAAGGGCCGCCCCGAAGGTCGCCGGGGCTCTGCCCCAGTGCTCCCCATCCTCCCAGAGTTCAGTGGGGCACACGGCTGCCCACGTGGAGACTACATCTCCCAGACTCCCTGGCGTCAGTGTAGTCATGTGACCCCTGGGGGACCCTGGGATGTGAGCAGAAGGTCTGCACAACTTCTGGCCCAGGGACGCTGACACCCGTGTGCGTACTCACTTGTCAGCACAACACCCGTGCACTTCACATGTAACTCCACCTGGAAAACGTCAGAAAAGAGCGTCAACACGGGGCTTGGGGCTGGGTGGGCATGCTAAGGGTCAGAAGGGGCTGAGGTGGGCATGCTAAGGGTCAGAGGGGGCTGGGGTGGGCATGCTAAGGGTCAGAAGGGGCTGAGGTGGGCATGCTAAGGGTCAGAGGGGGCTGGGGTGGGCATGCTAAGGGTCAGAGGGGGCTGGGGTGGGCATGCTAAGGGTCAGAGGGGGCTGGGGTGGGCATGCTAAGGGTCAGAGGGGGCTGGGGTGGGCATGCTAAGGGTCAGAAGGGGCTGGGGTGGGCATGCTAAGGGTCAGAGGGGGCTGGGGTGGGCATGCTAAGGGTCAGAGGGGGCTGGGGTGGGCATGCTAAGGGTCAGAGGGGGCTGGGGTGGGCATGCTAAGGGTCAGAAGGGGCTGGGGTGGGCATGCTAAGGGTCAGAGGGGGCTGGGGTGGGCATGCTAAGGGTCAGAGGGGGCTGGGGTGGGCATGCTAAGGGTCAGAAGGGGCTGGGGTGGGCATGCTAAGGGTCAGAGGGGGCTGGGGTGGGCATGCTAAGGGTCAGAAGGGGCTGAGGTGGGCATGCTAAGGGTCAGAAGGGGCTGAGGTGGGCATGCTAAGGGTCAGAAGGGGCTGAGGTGGGCATGCTAAGGGTCAGAAGGGGCTGGGGTGGGCATGCTAAGGGTCAGAAGGGGCTGAGGTGGGCATGCTAAGGGTCAGTGAGGGCTGGGGTGGGCATGCTAAGGGTCAGTGAGGGCTGGGGTGGGCATGCTAAGGGTCAGAAGGGGCTGAGGTGGGCATGCTAAGGGTCAGAGGGGGTGGGGCGGAGGATGGGCATGCTAGGTGGCCGGCTGTAGCTGGATGGAGTGAGGTGGGAGCTCAGTGAGAGCTGACCCTGGACCCTAGGCTGGAGCTGACCAGGCGACGGGACCCTGTCTGCCACGGTCTCTCTCTGCTCTTTCCTTTTTCTCATTCACGTGTTCTCATTCCATTTCAGCCTCCTCGTTGTCACTCTGCTACCCCAGGACCTTTGCACAGACTGTTTAATCTCCCTGGAACACAATTCCCCCGAGAGCTGTATGGCTTGACATCTCACCTCCTTCCAATGTTCGCTTCAGGGACACTTCCTCAGTAACGTGTCTCCTGACCACTCGCTCAAACACCACCCGCCAGCAGTCCCGTCTTCCCCACCCTGCTCTGGGGTTTCCCGGAGCCCTTTCCCCGTGTTCTGCGTTTGCTTGTTGTTGACTCCCAGCTAGAGGGAAACTCCAGGCCAGCAGGGGTGGCCTCCTTCCGTCCTTCCCCGACAGATGCCCCAGAGAAGCGTCCGACTCAGAGTAGGTGCTCAATGGATGTCCGTTGAGTAAAAGTGGAATAAAAGCACTGCGGCTCTTCCCGCCACGGAAGTGCGTTTGCGTTTGCTGGGCTCGCGGAAAGAATGAGAGCGCGTGGTCACCAGACACCTTGTCTGTGGCAGCCTTCTGAAACGTAAGGACACACGATTGTCGTCTCTGTCACCTTAGCGGCACTGAGCAGCCTCCACGGGAACCTGCCGCGTTTTGCTCCCTGGTCTGGACCAAGGTAGGGACTGCCAAGGGCACGGGAGACGACTGCCACCCTCTGTGCCCCTGCCCAAGGACAGGCTAGGTGATCCGCTGCCTCAGAGCTTCCTGGGGCGTCCAACCCAGAGGCCCGAGCCCGGCTCACTGGAGTCCCTGACTGGCCAGCGGCTGCCTCCAGGTGCCGCGCTCTGTCCCTGGTGCGCTCCCCACGCGAGGGGCGCTTCCCCGCCTCATTTCACTGGCCGGAGCCGGACAAGTGACCTCGGAGGGTGGGGGCCCGAAAGAAGGGGAAACCAGGAATACTGGGGGCAGCATCCCCCCACCGCGAGGGCGGCCGAGTGCCTTTTATGTGTTTCCTTTTATGCGTTCATCGCTTTCTAGCAAAGTTGTTTCTTATTTCTTCGATTGGAAGGACTCTGCCGTTCAGCAGTTCTCACCCTTTGGGGGTCGAGCGACCCTTTCACAGGGGTCGCCTGAGACGCCGCAGCAGCAAAATTACAGTTATGCAGCAGCAACGAAAGTAATTGTCTGGTTGGGGGTCGCCACAGCAGGAGGAACTGTACTAAGGGTCGCGGCATTGGGAAGGCGGAGAACCACTAAGTTAGAGTCGACCCTTCGCATCCAAGTTCTCACCGTGTGCTGCCATTTGTCTCGCTGGCTTACGATTAATTTATGGTGCTTTCTGCCACGCAGAGTTCCACGTTTTAAAACCTTTTTGTTGTGAAATTAAACATGGCTACAGAAAAGGCACAAAAGAGACGCACCGGCCCGTGGGTGGTTTGGACGTGAGCCCGCGGAACCGGCCCCGGGCCAAGCACAGCCTCTCGCCTCGCTGCAGCTTCCTCTCCGCCAAATGGCCACCCTGGCCCGGTCGCCGCCTCGAATTTCTGAATAAACTCATCCCAGGTGCTTCCCAGGACGTCCTAGCTCAGTCTTGCCCACGTTCAAAAAATCGTGCTGAAGGTTTTTCTTCTCTAGATATCTGCACTTTATTTATTTTTTTACTTTGAATATTTTTTATTTTTCAATTACAGCCAACATACGTTATCAGTGTCAGCTGTACACCCCAGTGATCATCCCGAAAAACCTTGTGCCCATCTGACACCATCCCTGGTGATTAGGATATTGGTGACTCTATTCCCTGTGCGTACTTGACATCCCGTGACTGTTCTGACCGCTTCTCAATCCCGTCACCTTTTCACCCGTCCCCCACCCCCTCCTCCCGGACAGCCATCAGAACGTTCTGTGTCGACGAGTCCGTTTCTGTTGGCGTCAAGGACTAGCTGCGACCACCGTGGAGGGTCAGCTGTGGGGGGGCCACCCCAGGGAGCAGGACTTACTTCAGCAGGACTCGTGCCCGCTGACTTCGCCCCTTGAGTGTGTCGCTGTGGAGGTGGCCGTGTGGTGCTTTCACGTGGTCTGAAGCTGTCCACAGGTGTGCTGGCCCTGGGGCCTCCCGGGAGGTGCGGGCCAAGGTCAGCTGCCACCTGTGCCCTGTCCGGGGCCACTTGACATGAGCTACAGAGCGATCTGCAAATGGCTGCTACTTGTGCTGGGCTTGGAAGTGCCCCGGTGAGGCAGTCCGGGGCCTGGGGCCACTTAGTGAGAGGCACAGGGCTCACCGAGGCCAGACGCTCGCTGCTTGTTGCAGATTTGGGGGAAGTCTGAAGCATGAGCCAAGAAAGGCAATTGTGTGGCAAAGCCACTAGAAACAGCTGGGTGTGGGCCCACATGTTGGGTGGGGCGGGTCTCAGGGACTCACCAGGGCAGGGCTAACAAACAGGGAACCGAGAGCCAGCTGGACGGAGTCTCAGATCCATCTCACACCTGTGCCTGCTGGGGGAGGGGTCAGCATTGCAACAAAGGCCTCTGGGCACTTCTGTCTGGGAGAAAGCTGTCCCTCCAGCTCTCGCCCTGCTGCTGGACAGTTCGGTTCACCCCTGAATGCCTGGGTGCCCTTCGAGCTGCTGCCCCAGCGCTGGCACCTGGAGCGAGTGGGTCAGGGTAAGTCTGTGCGCGGGCCCTTTAAGAGGAATGCCTGGGACTCCAGCAGCCTCAGCCTCCCTCAGCCTCAATCCCCAGCGGTTTTCAGAACCAGAAGTGATGGGGACTTGTCTTCCTGGCACTGGAACCCTGAGCTGGGGGCCTGGTGTGGGGCTGGGACCCCTCATTCCTCAGGGGGGACCTCGGCAGCCGAGATATCCCTCCGGATTTGTGCCCAGCACACGTGGGTGAGGGGCATGCCGGTCTCCACCCCCCCACCCGTCTCCAGGTGGCTTCTGTAATCCCTAGTTGTGGGACGTCCGTCCAGCTCGCTCTCAGGCGGCTCTGAGCGATGGCTGTTCCGTGGTTTCGCCGTAGCTTTGGCGTGGCTGCGGGAGGAGTCGGTGCTGCGTTTACTTACGCCGACACCTGACGGGAGTCGCTGAGCTGTGATTTTAATCTCGTTGAACCTCGAGGTTTCTATTCCGCCGTTTTTCCTTTTCCCCTTTTTAAAATTTTCCAATTGCAGTTTACTTCCTCCGTCACCCTGTATTGGTTTCGGGCATCAGCATCGTGGTTAGACAGTCGTGTGCCGTTACAGCGTCTTCTACTTTGGGGGGATCTGGGGAGGTTCAGCTGATCGCATCCCCACTGGGCCACTCAGCATGACCTCTGGTCTCCGTCTGCCGGCAAACTGGCAGCTGAATCCAGGCGCTGCTCAGACTCCCGTTAGACCCCTTCGGCGAGACTCCGGGTGGTGCGTCTGGTCTGCGCGTGGGCTCGGCCAGCACCCCAGGTCTCCCAGGGCACTGCCCTTAGCCACGAGCCCGGAGCTTGAGCTGGGACAGACACGTTTGATCACGTATCCATCTATTTCTCTGATTGCTTTTTTTAAAAATTAGAATGGATATCGAGGTTTTTCAAATGCTTTTCTAGCATGAAGTGAAGATGATCTTTTCATTCCCCTGTGAAGTACATCCTTGTCTTAGATTTCCTGGGGTCGAATTGTTCCACACTGCTCGCATCCTGACCGGCTGGGTCCTGATGTGTGGGAAATGGTGCTGGTTGCGTTCACTAACAGGACATTTTGCTCAGAATTTCTGCATCTGCACCCGCGTGGGAACGGCTTGTGGCTTATCGTTCTGGTTACCATGACGAGCAGTCATCGCCCTGCATCCAACACACTGCAGGCTGCGGGGCGAGAACGTCAGGGTTAGGCTCCTCCCACACAGACTCTGAGCCCTGGCCAGATTGGCTCAGCGGTTAGAGCCTCGGCCCCAGGACTGGAGGGTCCCGGGTTTGACCCCCGGCCCTGGTCGGGGTCGTGCCAGGAGGCAACCAATTGATGTGTCTGTCTCACATCAATGTTTCTCTCTCTCTCTCTCTCTCCTCCCTTCCACTGTATCTAAAATCAATGGGGGAAAGTATCAAAAAAGACTTTGAAGCATTTCCTTCGTTTCCTGTCCCACGCTGCTTGGCTGCAGCGGACCCCCGGTAACAGCCCAGGAAGGTCTCACTTGTCCATGTTTTCTCAGCTCTTCCCTGTCCAGAGCAGGTGCGTGGCCGCTCCAGTGGCAGGAGACTTCAGTGGGATGTAAGATCACGGCTGTGTCTTCCCGTGAGAATACCGGGAAGATTTCTCTATTTTCCTTCTTGTGTTGAAGGTTGCTGCAGAAATGTCGGACACCTGCTTGGATTTTATCTTGGACACGTCCCCTCTTCCTGCGTGGGACGGGGAGGGGGGCTCACGGATGGAGACCCTTGGACATGGACTGGGAATTGAAGGGTCCCGTGCTGGTGGCTTCCTTATTCTCCGTGGAGAGGGACCCGGTGGGCCCTGGGGTGGGCATGGTTCTGGGGCTTGAGTAAGAATTAACTGCTCAGGAAATCAACATGTATGCATAGTATTCCTGATGTTGATGCTAAATTTTTAAAAAAGCAAACACTTTCTCTCTTTGCATCCCATCATCAGTGACTTTGAGAAATGTCTAAGCCCTTAGGGAAAACTTTCTAAGTACCTACAATGGTAGTGACTTCTTTTGCAAATGCATCTTCCAAATTTTAGGTGTCCTTTTTTTTTTTTCAAATCACTTGGAAATTTTAATTAAAGTGATCGTGAAGTAGCAGATCGTCAGCACTTGAAGACCAGAGCGAAATGCAATTATGGAAAATAAAGCTGGCCATCGGGGGTGTTGGTATGTGTCCCCGAAGCAAACGCGTGGGAGTAGCAGCCCCAGTGGTGGGCGCTCCCACCAGACACGAGCTGTCGTCTTCAAACCCTAACACCGTTTGGGAATTCCTAGACTTGCAGGAAGAATCTTTGGTGGAGCTCCTATTTTTAATTTTGGAAACTGATGCTCACTCCCTAAAATTTCCCGGCATTTTGATTAGCAAAACACTCCAAAGCATCATAAATAGAGGAAACCGATTTCACAAATTTTGAGTCATAAAAATATTTGCCAACAGAAGTTATTCTGAATGAAAGCAAAAAGGGACGGTCTGTAAAAATTTGGGACTGCCATGTTTACACGTTTTAACGCAAAAATAGTGGAATCGATAATAACCTCCATTTATCGGAATTGTTCTGAGCTCACCAGACACCCCGCGCCTGGCCACAGGCATGCTTTTGCGATTTAAAATATGATGGTTGACTGAGGGGAATCGACCAAAGGTGTCAACGACTTCAAATTCATTAATCACAAAAACCACTCTGAAGAAGATTGCAGGCAATTTTCTGAAAGGTGAAATAGAACAATATTGGAAAAGTTTGTTTTTCAGATATATACCAGTGACATGGGATTACAAATACACACACTCAAAATCAGAGGGAAATGTAGACGAGCCGCCAAGGACCACCATTCTCCCCACAGGATTGGCTAGTTCGAATAATTAATATAAGGAATTTAAAATTGTTTTTTCTTGAATGCACATAGTTTTGGGGGTATTCATATTTACTTTTTGAAAACAGTTTTTGAAAAAACTGTTTTTTAAGTCCACAAATATAATGAAACCAATTTGTCAGCCAATAAGTAATATTTTTTAAACTATACTTTAAGCATCATTTTTCAAGTTCAAAAATGTCCCAGTATGGACAAAAGAAAAATTATATGGTTACCCCACCTTCCAACCCTTCCTGTCCAGAAGAGGTTCAAGGCGGCCCAAAAGGATATGAAACATTCCAGCTTTCAACCTCAAATCCGATCTGGGAGCTCAAGGCCTTTTTCAGGATCTAGCCTGCTTTCGGTCCAAGCAACCAGGTTCAAGCTAGAATAGTTTTAGCACAGTTAGCTTATACTGTAAATAGAAGTAGTGTTACTAAATGGTTTGTATTTTACTTCCTGCTTGATCATGTATCGAACTACTCCTTGCTGACAGACAGCACGTTACAGATGCACCCGAGAATGGCCATCTTCGGGCGCCCTCGGGCTGGCTGTTTGCGTACAGTTTTCATTGGAAAATCAATGCCCCGGCAGCTGTCCAGTGTCCCGCCCCGGTCATGGCTTTCTGAATATGATGAGGAGGGAGCCAGGCGTCCAACAAGGGCCTTTGTCGAGACATTTGGGCAGAACTGCGCGCTCTTGTTTGGAAACAAACCCAGCTGGTTCGGAGGGACCTACAGTCTGAGAGCGGAGAGACCTGGTCTCTGCCCGGGGCGGGAGGCCGTGCGGTGCGGACACAGAACTGCCAGGGGTCAGGGGCATCTCGTGGGACCGACTTCTCCTTGGCACCCGGCTGGCAGGTGACTTGACAAGCCCTTGGGAGTCTCCTGTTTGGAAACGGATGAGAAATATCCCTTCCCGGGCTACAGGGAGAGCGGGCAGGGGAGCCAGCCGGGAGCAACCAGTGAGCGGGGGAGAATCCACGCTTCTGGCTGTGATGGAGGCTGGCAGGCCTGGGGTCTGTGCAAAGAATGCTGGAAAGTTCCCAAAGACAGCCAGCGGCCAGCTCGGTGTTAGCCTGGGTTTCCCCTAAGGCCAACCCTGAGGCAAGGAGAGAGGCCCAGGTCATGTGGGTGGAGGGAAATAAAAGTAATAACAGATACTAAATATTAAATAACAATGCACTTCCTTTGACCTCTTCAGATCGTCTCCAGATAAACAATGGAGAGAAAAGCAGCCCTGTGGACCCCTGGGCTCCATCCCCCTGGGAGGACGCTGGAGCGGACGTTGTTTTTCCACCAGCTTCCCAGTCGTCTGGGGACTGCTCTCCCGAGCTGCGGCTAACACCCCAGGGCGCCCAGCCCTGCGGGACAAGGGCTGATTGGGCTCCCAGCCCTCATGCATACAACTAGAAGCCGGGGTCCACACCCACAGGGACCACCGCGTGGTGTCCACCGTGTGGCGGTCCCATGGGGCATGTGCCCGGTGTCCTGGTGACAGTGTTGATGTCATTCTCATCGTTTGCCTTTACACACACGCAGCTGTGGATGTTTTCACACAGTCCCTGGGAACGTGCGTTCGCTGTGGGACCAGCCCTGGGGTTGGTGGACTCGCTCTTTGGCAGAGCGTGGGCGTCATCTGTAGCACCAGACCCTGCCAGATGGCTTTCCAAGGTCAATGTGTCTATTGTCATCGCGTCCGGTAGTCTGTGAACATCCCTGCTGACTCCTGTCCTCACCAGCCTTTCCTACCGGCAGCCCGGGCAGTGTGGCTTTCATTTGCATTTCCGTGGCCACTCTGAGGTTGATCAGCCTGTCATGTGCTTTCTGTCTATCTAATGCCTTTTAAAAAAAGTCTGGTGTTAAGTGATTAATTCCTTAAGCCATGTGTGTGGCATAGGAAGGGGTCTGTGTGTGTGTCTGTGTGTGTGTGTGTGTGTGTGTGTGTGTGTGTGTGTTTGGGTTCTTTGTTCCCTTTGAGGATTTGGAAGCCCCAGCTCAGGGCGCCAGGCGGTCGAGTTCCTGGGGAGGGTCTTCCTCCTGGTTTGCAAATGTGTCCTCACAGGGCAGAGAGACATTGACGAAATAATCTCTGCTCTTCTTATACGGGCACTAATTCCATGGGGGGGCCCATTTTGGGGGGAGTACGCAGACAATGAGAATGCACATTTTGGGGGGTACGCAGACAATGAGAGCACACATTTTGGGGGGCATGCAGACAATGAGAGCACACATTTTGGGGGGCATGCAGACAATGAGAGCGCACATTTGGGGGGTACGCAGACAATGAGAGCACACATTTTGGGGGGTACGCAGACAATGAGAACGCACATTTTGGGGGGTACGCAGACAATGAGAACGCATATTTGGGGGGTACGCAGACAATGAGAACGCATATTTGGGGGCACGCAGACAATGAGAGCACACATTTGGGGGGCACGCAGACAATGAGAACGCATATTTGGGGGGTACGCAGACAATGAGAGCGCACATTTGGGGGCACGCAGACAATGAGAGCACACATTTGGGGGGCACGCAGACAATGAGAGCATAGTCATTTACAGAAACAGGATGTTTTGCATTGTGATCTGCTCCTTGAGGAAAATAAAAGCGCGTAATGAGTACACAGAGATGCCAGAAATGTGAGTAATTCTGGCCAAACAATGAAACAGCATTTGTGAAAACCATACCAAACACGGAGTGTTTTTCTCAGAATCCAGTAGTCTTCTCATTGAAAGCGAGCGTGGCCGGGCTGCCTCCTGGGGGCGGCCCTCACTCCTGAAACACCCCTCTCCTTTCAGCAAAGTCTCCCAGCCTGTCCCGCCAGGAGCACCCCGACAGGCAGCATGACGGGGACGCGCTCCATTCGCATCCTCGCGGCAGGACGCGTGCTTCCGTCCACGGGGAGGCCCCCCTTCCTGCGCGCGCTTCTCTTGGACGGTGTCCTTTCCGTTTTGCTTATTGATCCTACAAAGCACGTTCGTGGAGTTGCCCATACTCAGCACTTGAAGACGAGAAACTGGGGATGTAAACTCAGCTGCAGACAGAAAGGCCCCACGGAGGAAACGGGGTCCGCGCGGGGCCCGCGTCTGCCTGACACCCCCACCGGATGCGCTGCCCGCCCTCTGCCTTCACAGAGCAGGCGCTGAGCAAAGGGTCCCGAGCCCCTAGTGACCCTCTCAGCCATCTCACGGAGCTGCATGTGCTGAGGAGACCCTCCCCCGGTCCTGATGGCCGGCAGGAGGCCCAGCTGCCCTATTTCAGGTCAGATTCAGAATCGTGAGTGGACAAAACCTGAGGGACTAAAGTTTCTCGCGTCCACACCAGTGACAGTTCAGTGGGATTTATGGACTTGGAACTGGCCTAACAGAAAAATAGAAGCAGCTCCGTGGGTCCTGCAGCTGGGCCAGGACTCTCGAAACGCCACCGCTGACATGGTTTTCTCCGGGTGCCACCTGAGGGAGTCTCGTCCCTGATGCGCCGGGCTCACCTCCCTCCACCTCCTCCCGGCATCCTTGCACCCACTCCTCACAGCGCTCACAGCGAGAACCTGCACGTGGCCTCTGTCACCTGTCCGCAGGAGACGTCCAAACACTGTGCCCTCCGCATCTGGTCCCGGACTCGCCGAGGAACAGACCACGCACTCAGCTGCGGCTGGAAGGCTTTGGTGGCACGGAGAAGACACTGCCCAGAGCAGCCTCAGGAGTGGGTGCGGGTCCCCCAGGCCAGCGGGTCCCTCCCGGCAGCCGGTGCGGGATAGCGGCCTGCACGCACCCCTCCCTGTGCCGCAGCAGGAGAACCTGTCCCCTCTCCCTGGGGTTGGCCAGGTACCGTGTGACACTCGAGCAGAACAAAGGAGCCCACAGTGAATCTGCAAGGATTCTTCGTGGGTGGTATTTCAGGCCCAGGCCCGTTCTCCGGGACCGAGCAGGCGGGCAGGGGCCCCGTGAGGCCGGCTGTGCTGACAGACCCCTCAGCGCACTCCCTCCAGGCCTGGAGGACGGAGATGTTGGTAGGCTTGGGACAGGCTCGCTGCTTCCGAACAGAAGGAAAGACGTCTCCTCGTGACACGAGCATCGCCAGCTCGTCCCGGGAGGTTAAACAAGGCCGGAGAGACCGAGGCCGTCTCATCGGGACACGGCTCACAGGCACCTGCTCACCGGTTCTTCAAAGGACCGTGTTTCAGCCTCCGCCTTCCCACTCGTGTGTGATGTGAGAACACAGAAACTCCCTTCAGGCTTGTCGTCAGCGACGAGGCAGAGCAGCCGGCCCCCGGGGGCTGAAGTTCTGGGACGCAGAAGTCAGACTGGGTTTCAACTTTTCCAATTAATGAGCTGTTTTCAAAACTGGGGTGTGCACTGAACCACGGCGTAGGAAACTCAGAGGACGGTGGGGGCTGCTGGGGCACACCCCTGCTCACTGGCCCACGTCGAAGGGGCGCCCTCACATTGGTGATGAGCCCTTCTCCCGTGAGACGGCCCCCGCACAGGGGCTGTGTGTAGCTGGACGCCGGCTCTGCCCTCCCGTTGTGACGTGGGTCCCACACCACCTCGTGTAACAGGTACCCGGGAACGTGTCTTATCTTCCCTAGGGCCGTGCAAAGCCCTCGAAGACAGAGGTGGCCTCACACACGTGTCCAGCCTACAAGGTGCAACGTCCTCACCAGCCCTGAGGAATTCCTGGAGAAATGGTGAGACTTACTAATAAGAACTCGGCCTTAAATAGCGACGCTTACGAGTGACTCGGGGAGGGGCTGTCAGAGGGGCCATGAGCCCGGGGGGGAGGAGGGCTGGGCCCGTGAAGACCATGAGCCCGTGGATGGAGACTGTGTAGCCAGGTGGGCCCTGTGGACACAGTCAGGAGGAGAGCCGACGAACCCCGTTTTCTCAGTGCTCCCCGTGGTCCTGTCTCATCTAGGGAACATTGCCACAAAGCCACCTGGGACCCGTTTCTCCCAGGGACTTCAGAGGTCCGGGAGTCTCCTAAGGAAACCTGAGAACTTCCGGACTTCAGGCTTACATGTTTCTTTTTAATAGGCTTATACTCTTCTTTTCAATCAAGGACCAGGTTCATTTCCCTCTCTTCCTTGCGCTGGTTGGGTCTTGAACACTGTAAGCTACTTCGACAATAAATATGCTCAGAAACGAACGCGAGGATGTTGCGTGTTCTCAGGAGAAACTCGAATCTTCCAGAGTGGAATCGGAAGGTGAATGGACACCGCGGGGATTTTAACACTTCAAAGCAGGCGCTCGCTGGGCCTTGTGAGCAGGAGAGAACTGAGCAGGTCGTGACCCGGTGCTCAGGTAAACTGTCCAAAAAACCCTCTAATTGGGGGAAGCGGCTGTGAGTCCTGCTGCCCCCAGCGGAGCCCCTCTCTTCCCCCCCGTCCCTGGGCCCTTGGAGGATCCCACGGAGCTGAGAGCCCAGAAGTCAAACAGGCAGAGGTGAGCGTTCGGGGTGGTTCGCGCTCGTCCCAGAAAGGACTCCGTGCGTGGAGGTGAAACTCATCATGGGCCAGGAGGGCAGGGCTGCGGGTGTGACCGGTGGCCGGGTTGCAGACACGCAGCAGCGCTGAGCACGGCACCCTGGAGGGCCCACGGGCGCTCCTGCTCGGACGGTGCGTTTGCTGCTCTCTGTGCTCTTTGGTCTGTGCGGCATGCCATTCAGAAACGGATGGAGAAGTTCCGGAAATGACTGTCTTCCGTGAGAAAGTGCCAAGATGGACCGCAGGCTCGGTTCTCTTGACAAGTTCCAGCGTCTTCTGAAACAGGTGGATGTGCGTCTGAGATCAGTTGAATGCATCTCTGTGTGTGCGCATCAACACACAGATACACCCCCAGGGGACGGCCCCCCAGGCCCCTCCAGCCATCCGCTCCTGCAGGGGGGCCCAGCTGCAGAGAACACCCACCCAAGGTCATCCCTTCCTGGGGGTCCACAGCTGGTGGCAGGGCGCACGCAGGCCTGACGGGGTCCGCCCCGGGGACACCGCGCTCCAGCTGCTGGGCTGGCTGACGCTCTGTGGGGCCCCATGGGGCTTGACTTTCTCCTGCTCCCTCCGCCCTTCTCAGGGGCTGGTGCCTCAGGGCTGTCCACCCGCAGCTCCATCCCAGTGTCTCTAGAGCAGTTGAGCTGTTGGCCTGGGCGCCGGGGTGGAGCAGCCGCTGGGCTCATCTCTGACGGTCCCTCAGGGCCCGCACATCTACCCACTGTCCGGGGTCCAAGGCCCCCGGCCCTCCCTCGGCTGGTGCGCTCGTCCACCGCCCCCGGCTGCGGGTTAGCAGAGTGTGGAGCGGTCGATTCCGCCTCTTTCGGTAGATGTTTGAGAAGCTGAGATAAGCCCTGAGCTCTCTGCTCAAGCCCCGAAGTGAAGATGACTCTTGAATTAGGACGATGAACTTTGGGCTTGACTTAAGCTTCCTCAACCTTCTGGAAAAGCCTGTGTAAGAGATTTGTCAACAGAGCCAGCCTCTGAGCAGCAACGAGGCAGCCTGCTCCCCGCCCGGCTCTCCGACCCCGGTTCTGGGCTCGGGCTCCCCACCCCTGCACCATCGCAGGCAGGCCCCGGAGACGTTTGGGTCACTCCCCGAAAACAGTGTTTTTCAGGAATAAAGTATAAAAATGGTGTGATTTCAGGAAACCTCTGATTGCTTTCCTGCGTCAGCCGGGCTGGCCGGTGGAAAGGAGCGGGGTCCTTGGGTGCCAGCTCCTGGCTCAGCTCCTCCACACTCGGCAGCTGTGTGACGCCCCCACCCCCACCCCCGGGGTCAGGCACAGGTGGGCGGGGCCGGGAGAAGGAGGGGGGAGGAGTAAGATGATGATTTGGGGGTTCGTTTTTGGTTTTTTTGCAACGATTTAAAAATGTAGTCTGGCCAGAGTGGCTCAGTGGTTAGAGTGTCGGCATGTGCACTGAAGGGTCACGGGTTCGATTCCCGGTCAAGGGCGCATGCCTGGGTTGCAGGTTCAATCCCCAGCCCCAGTCGGGGTCATGCAGGAGGCAACCAATCAATGTGTCTCTCTCACATCGATTTCTCTCTCTCTCTGTCCCTTTCCCCACTCCCTTTCACTGTCTCTGAAAATCAGTGGAAAAATTGTGTGTGTGTGTGTGTGTGTGTGTGTGTGTGTGTGTGTGTAAAAGCCATCCTCAGCTCACGGACAGACCAGTGGCCAACAGGTCTTATCATGTCGTGCAGCGGCCACAAGGATCCGTGAGGCGGGAACACTGCCATCGTCCCTTTATAAATGAAGAGGCTGAGGCCTGGGGATGTTAAGCTACTTTTGAGGGTCAAACAGCCGAGAGCCGCGGAGCAGCCTGGGGACAGGCGTGGCCTCTGAGCCCGCAGGCTGAGGCGGCCTCGCCACCTGGGTGCGTGATGTCGGCAATTGCATGGCATTCCCTTCGAGGGCTGTGTTTTCTCTGTGCCCCCCGCGTTTTCTGTTGTTGAACTCGTCAGTCACAGATCAGCTTTGCGGTCAGGGGAGCAAATACCCGGAAATGTCGCTTTGTTTTCACAGACCCCAGGCCCCGGAGGCGTCAGCACTGAAATTATTTACTCGTTTATTCACCTTCTACCGTGTTCCTCAAAAAGCTTTCAGGCGCTGAGAGACCTCCTGCCACGAGAGTGAGGACGCTGTGGCGGGCGGGGCGGGGTCTCGGATCTCTGGACACCGTAGGGGCAGCTCTTGCGGGTTATTCCCTGTCTCTCTTTCTCTTTGCAACGTTAACAAGGAAACAGCTGCCTTGAGTTTACGACAAGGTGTTTGCTTGTTGTTCTCGCCGCCGCTCGGTGCTCATTTAGCTCCAGCAAGTTATCTATGAAAGTCAGAACCTTCCTGGACACAACCCCGTGCTCAGGGAACAGACGGCCACGGACTAAATCAGTTCTGGACGAAAGTACTCCTTACGCCGTGCCCCGCCCACCTCCAGTGGCCCGGCTGGTGGCCCGCCTCTGGCCCCGTGCCGGAGCTCTCTCCTGCCCAGAACCAGCCTCTGTGCGAGGAGGGCCCCTTCTCCTCCAGACTGCTGAGACGTGGCCCTGAGCCCCTGCCCGCGGCGTTCCCCTGCTGCATTCCGTTTCCACGGCAACCCCGGCAGCCTGTGGTCACATCATGTGCTCAGGGCTCCTGTGTGTACCTGGCTCCCCCTGGACTGGAAGCTCTGAGTGGGCAGTCGCCTCCAGCCCTGTCCTTCACCCCAGCCCCAGCCGAAGCAGCCAGCGCCGGACAGTTCCATGCGGACGGACGGTCACACACCTCTTTCTTTTTAATCCTCACCGAGGATGTGTTTATTGATTTTAGAGAGAGAAGCATCAGTGTAAGAGAGAACATCACTTGGTTGCCTCCCGTATGCTGCCCAACCTGGGACCAGACCAGCGCTCCAACCAACGCAGCCACCCGGCCGGGGCTGTTTGGTTCCTAAAAACAAACACAAAGAGGCAAACAGCCAAAACGGGAAAAAAGTTGGCCTGGATAAACAGGAGAGATTGCTTCCCGGGAAGGCAGGGTGGGCTGGGTGGAGGGAGGCCTGAACGGGGACGTACTGTTGAGTGCAGTGTCTGTGGGCGCGAGGCAGAGAAGCGGCCATCGGAGCGCCACGGCGTCCGTACGCCGGCGGCCACGGCGTCCACGACAGCGGCACCCCTGAAACTCGTGGGGGAAGGATGGCGTTTCTGAAAACTGGCGCCGCTGGACGTCCACTGGGAAAGATCATGGATCCCAACGACCACCTCACGTCACACAAAGACAATTCGGTTTGAAGAAGGTCATCGATCCGAATGCGACAGCTCGGACGAAACAGAAAACAGCGCCCTGGTTTCCAGACGTCGGGGCAGCTGGCGATTTCTCAGAACACAGAAAGCGCTTGCCACGAAGGGAACCCTCCAACGTCGGAGTCATTCAACTGACAACGTCCCTCGGTCGGAAAACACGGTGGAGGCTGCGCAAGGCGGTGTATCCGACAAAGGAGTCGCGTGCGAGCAGAAGAGAAAGAGAAACAGTCCAACTGAAAGATGGGCAACGGCCCTGGCCGGTTTGGCTCAGCAGTTAGAGCGTCGGCCTGCGGTCCAGGGAGACCCGGGTTCGGTTCCCGCTAAGGGCATGTACCTCGGTTGCAGTTTGTGCCCGGCCCTGGTTGGTTGTGCGGGAGGCAGCCACTCGATGTGTCCCTTTCACGTCGATGTTTCTCTCTCTCTTCCTCTCTCCCCCTCCCACTCTATCTGAACAAAAAATGGAAAAATGTCCCCGGGTGAGGATTAAACAAAACAAAACAAAAATTTTGAAAAAGATGGGCAACCGATTTGAACACTCACAAGAGAAAATATCTGAAGGCTCAATAAACATACACAAGGGTGCTCAGCAGGAAACACACATTAAGATCATGAGACACAACTGCGTGTCCATCGGAATGGCCAAAATTTGAGAAAAGAAAGACTGGCTATGCCACGGCCTGTGTGCTTGAGCACGTGGACACCTGGAACCTTCTCACGTGGCCAGTGGCGTGCGAATCCCAGAACCGCTGCGGAAACTGTCTCGAGTGCCCACCAGCCCTGTGCCCACCAGCCCTGCCCACCAGCTCTGCCCACCAGCCCTGCCCCCACCAGCTCTGCCCACCAGCTCTGCCCACCAGCCCTGCCCCCACCAGCTCTGCCCACCAGCTCTGCCCACCAGCCCTGCCCCCACCAGCTCTGCCCACCAGCCCTGCCCCCACCAGCTCTGCCCACCAGCCCTGCCCACCAGCTCTGCCCACCAGCTCTGTGCCCACCAGCTCTGCCCACCAGCCCTGCGCCCACCAGCTCTGTGCCCACCAGCTCTGCCCACCAGCTCTGCCCACCAGCCCTGCACCCACCAGCTCTGCCCACCAGCTCTGTGCCCACCAGCCCTGCGCCCACCAGCCCTGCACCCACCAGCTCTGTGCCCACCAGCTCTGCCCACCAGCTCTGCCCACCAGCCCTGTGCCCACCAGCTCTGCCCACCAGCTCTGCCCACCAGCCCTGTGCCCACCAGCTCTGCCCACCAGCTCTGCCCACCAGCCCTGCACCCACCAGCTCTGCCCACCAGCTCTGTGCCCACCAGCTCTGCCCACCAGCCCTGCACCCACCAGCCCTGTGCCCACCAGCTCTGTGCCCACTTAGCAGCTCCATCCTTGGAGACATGAGTGCATTTGTCCACCACAGCTGTGGACCAGGACGCTCAGAGCAGCTCAGTGGCTTTGCTCCCAGTGCCATCAAGAGGGGACTGGGGTGGTGAATGACAGCACATTAGACAATGGAGTACTGCAAAGCAGTTCTCAAAACGCTAAAAATAATATGGATGAAACAAAGAGGCATTTCGTTGACCAAAAGCAGCCGGACACAAAGCAGTAGTTAGCGTGTGGCCGCCTTCATGTGACATGCAAGACATCCCAACCCACCTGTGTTGACAGAAATCAGGCTGGCAGGTACCTCTGCGGGTCAGGGAGGGACTGGTTAGAGCCCCAAGGGAAGCTTCTGGGATGACGGAAATTTCCTAAATTTTTTGCTGGGGTGGTGGTCACACACACAGGCAAACGCACACAAGATAGTAGTGTATTTCACTGCTTATGTGTGTCACACCTCAATAAAAATGTGGGTGTGTTTGTTTTTTTTTTAAGGAAAGGATGAACTCAAGAAAGGCTTTATTTATTTATTTATTTATTTATTTATTTATTTATTTAAATCCTCACCCGAGAATATTTTTCCATTTATCTTCAGATAGAGCAGGAGGGAGGGAGAGAGAGAAACATCGGCGTGAGAGAGACACACCAATCAGTTGCCTCCCACAGGACCCCGACCAGGGCTGGGGACTGAACCGCAACCAAGGTACCCTTGACCGGAATCGAACCCGCGACTCTTTGGTCCACGGGCCGACGCCCCAACTGCTGAGCCAAACCGGCCAGGGCTCAAGAAAGGTTTTAAAGATAAAAGTTAGGTTCCCGCATGACTGTATGTGGGGTCAGCAGACAGGAAAAGAAGGGGTTGATGCTTCATGGGTGGGGGCTCCCTGGACGGAAAGGCGTCATCAGCAGATGTGTGGACACAGGTCAGGGACTGGGCGTGCAGCCGGAGACGCAGACCGGGCGAGTGCCAGCTGAGACGGTGACGCCCGGGAAACCTGGGAGCTTTCCAGCGGACACGAGGTTAACGAAAGCTCTCCAGTCGAGATCGGGCCTCAGACAAGGTCCACAATTAGGAAGAGAAGAAATACAGGCCACCCCGGGAGGTGCTGTTGGACGAGGCCACGGAATGGCGAGGAGACGTGGACCGAATGGAGAGCGACTCTCACGGAGGGCGCTTGGCTTCCTCCCCTTTCTTTCTTCCCCCAAACCTCATGGATTCTTTCCTCCTTTGTCCCATTCACGCAAGTCCTCACTTCTGGGAGGTGTGGTCGGAGGGAACCCCGAAACCGTCCCCCGGGCATTCGGGTGTCCCCCTCTGTTCCGCCAGTGTGTTCTGAACCCCTTCATTCACACGGAACTGAGACCCGAACGTGAGAAAAGAAACAGTTAATGGATTGGGGACTATATTTACTCTCTGTACCAGCCCAGAGATGGGCCGGAAGGTCGTTTCAAATCATTATCACCCCCGATCACTGAACAGATGGCAGTCGCCGCATCCGGCCGCCCCTGCCCGTCGGCCTCTCTGTAGCTAATTCACCTTCATGCCTGGGCAATTTATTCTAACTAGATTATTTCATGATAGCAACTTGTATGCCTTGCTTTCCAGAGGGCCCCAGAAACGGACTCTCCCACGGGGCTGGTACCACAGGGAGCTCCTCCTACAGAAGCCGGGAAAATGGGCCTGGGTTCCGAGACCCGACGCTGGCCACGTGAGACATCCTCGTTACAGCCAGCCACGCCTTTTGTCACTGCCACCCCTGTGTCTCCGCTCGAGCTGCGCCTCTCTGTGTTGTCCACCTCACCTGTCCCCGGAGGGTGTGTCCTGACAGCTCCGTCTCCCCGTTCCCGTGCAGCGGGTCCAGGGCCGGGAAAAGCAGCTCGATCTCAGTCGCCACGCTTCTTAATGTGGCCTCCCAGCGACCTTTGAGTTCAGTCCTTTCCACTGGCATTTGAAGGGAGGTGCCCACCCGTGAACTCACCTGTGCCAGGGAGTCAGCGCCCTCTGGGGACGGCGGTACTTGCAGGCGGGGTGCGGAGGCAACAGCCACGCAGTCACCTCGTTTGGAGCCGATGGGACTGAGCGCGAGCGCCGTGGATTGGGGGTGAAAGGGCCATCAGAGGCAGTTGGCAGGGAGTTCTTTCACGTGACTGGGGTCGTTCAGTCAGTCCATAGACAGTGACCAGCTTCTGAGCACACCATTTACTCCCAAGTGAGAAGAGGGGGAATAAAAAGCAAAGACTGGCATCCTCGAGAAGAAAGACAGAACAAGTCAAAAGCCAAGCCATAGATCGTCTGGGAATTTCCACCATCTCGTTGGCTTTCCAGTGCTTTTTTGTGCTCCAATCAGGTGACGTCTCCAACGCCCTGCAAATCTGTCGTCCATTCTGCACCCCTAGCACCTCAACCCCGCTGAGCACTTGACTGGGTCCCCGCCCTCCCGGTGAGGACAGGGATGGTGATGGCTCTCACGACCAGGACTGAACATGCCAGACAGGCCCTTTCCCAGCTTTCTTGCACCCCCCCATCAGCACACCCCCGAGCCAGTGACACCAGAGTGGGGGGCTCTCTATTGTTCTAGTGGCCACATGGCCCCATGTGTCCTGAAGTGTGGTTCAGGGAATTTCTCCAGCTTGAGATTGCTAGATATTGAGGCAAGGGGGCACCAGTAAAAAAGAGAAGGCTGGTGGGAAGGGGCGGGCAGGACACCAGTGTAATGTCAACATCACAGTTTTGCTTGGAGGTGATGAGTTCAACTTCTAGCAGAAAGGGCCTCAGACAGAGTCAGTCCCAGGAAAAGACAGAAATGTGCTCCCAGAGTGATTCTCCCTGGGGGCCGATGGTGCTCACGGCCCACGAAGCGCTGCCCACCAGCCCTTGCCTGCACAGGGCTCTCCTCCTTCCCTGCTCCAAGTTCAGCACCGTGTTCACAGCTGTTACGCCTGTACCGTGTCCTATGGCCATGAGAGACCCCGAGCCTCGTCTGAAACCCTGGGGTCCAGGTGCATTTTGGGTTCAGAACTCCGAGCTTTCAACAGATGGTGCACAATATAAGCTCGAATCCCACAAAAAACCCTGAGGAGCCGGGCATTAATACTTCTGCAGGAAAACGCATGAATATGCAGACGAAGTGGGGAAAATAAGGATGATAAATAGCCTGGTGTCGGGTCAGCTTTTGCAGCCAGGAGTTTCAAAGACTCAGTTTGCAGAACTTTTGAATGTAGGAGTTGTGAAGAACTGTGGCCCCTCCTTGGAGCACCTGGTGAATCTGAACGAACTTTTTGAGCTTTCTCTGTAAAGGGCCAAGGTAGTAAATAGTGTTCAACTTTTGGGGCGAGATGGCCTCATTTGCAGCAACTAGCTCCGCCATCTAGTACAAAAGCAGTGTTAGACAAAAGCAGTGTACAAAATGGACACGTCTGTGTCCCAATAAAACTTTATTTATAAAGACAGACTGGCCCTGGCTGGTTTGGCTCAGCAGTTAGAGCGTCGGCCTGCGGTCCACAGGGACCCGGGTTCGGTTCCCGCTAAGGTCATGTACCTCGGTTGCAGTTTGTCCCCGGCCCTGTTTGGTCGTGCGGGAGGCAACCACTCGATGTGTCCCTTTCACATCGATGTTTCTCTCTCTCTCTCCCTCTCTCTCTCTCTCTCTCTCTCTCTCTCTCTCTCTCTCTCCCTCTCTCTCCCTCCCACTCTATCTGAAGATAAATAGAAAAATATCCTCGGGTGAGGATTAAAAAATAATAAATAAATAAATAAAATCTTCACATCACCTCAGCTCTGTGCTTTGCTTCGTCTTTATAAAAGTGGGCCTAGGCCAGAGATCTGAACAGACACCTCAGCGGGGAAGATACCCAGATGGCAAGTCAGCATATACGTGATGCTCACATCGTGCGTCATCAGGAAATGAAATTAGAGCAACAGCGAGGCCCCACCACACGCCCGTCCGAACGGCCAGACTCCGGGCACTGACAGCGCCCCGGGCCGGCGGTCGCCGAGCAGCGGGAACCCACCCACTGCCGGTGGGATGCCCACGGGCAGCCGCTCGGGAAGACGGGGTCGTTTCCTACGAAACCAAGCACACTCTACCATAGGATCCACTAAGTACGTTCCGTGGTATTTACCCGCAAGAGGTGACAACTCACGTCCACACGGGACCCGCACACGGATGCTCACAGCAGCTCTGTCCATGATCGCCACGACTCGGGAGCAACCCAGGCGTCCTGCAGCAGGTGACGGGTGAGCAGACGGGTCCAGCAGACGGTGGAATGTCACCGGCGCTGAAGAGAAGTGAGCCGTCGGCCGTGGGAAGACACAAGGGTCCTCACACGTGTATTATTAAGTGAAAGAAGGCAGTCTGGAAAGGCGACATACTGTGTGATCCCAACTAGTGACATTCTGGAGAAGGCAAACTGTGGGGACCGTGAACAGGTCAGCGGTTCTGGGTGGGAGGGGGAGGAGGAGGGGGAGCGCAGAGGATGGCGGGGCAGTGAACCCACTCTGCCACTGTGATGACGGACATGTGTCACTAGACATCTGTCCAAACCCACGGCACGTGCACACGGAGTGAACCCCATGCGAGCCGTGGTCTCTGGGTGACCATGTCGATGTAGGTTCGTCCTTGGTGAGCATGTGCCCCTCTGGGGGAGGGGTGGTGATAATAGGAGGCTGTGCGTGGGGGGGCATGTGGGAGATCTCTGTACCTCCCTCTCGATTTTGTTGTGAACCTAAAACTACTCTTTAAAAATTGTCTTCAAGAACATCGTTGGCCCAGTTTACCCTCCTTCATTGCCGATTCCGTGTTTCTGAATCTGCCCACACGCCAGGACTCACCTGTGACCCCAGGGCCGCACCTGCGAGCTCTGTGGTCACACGCGGGCCTGTGCCGGGCAGCAGACACCTTGGCTCCCAGGGCACACCGCCCTCTGCGTCCTCGTTCAGCTCTCGCACTGGGAACCCTCGTCTGCATCGCGGTCTGTGTCGTGTGGTGGTGTCCCCCGAGCGTGGCGCTGACGTGCTGTCTGCCTCCTGTAACCACCGCAAGGCCGGGGCGGGCACCGTCCGGGCGGGAGTGGCAGGGCTTGTTGGCTGTGAGTTCAGGGTTAATGAATCAACAGCGTGTATCAAATAAGGTGTCTTTAAACTGAAACACACAGAAATAAGGTTACGCATCGATCGGCTGATGAAAATGTGACCAGAGGCGGCAGCGTACCCTGAATTTCCCCGGGGAGCCAAGGCCGGGCCCGCGCTAACTCAGTTCACTGTGACTCCACCCCCGTGGGTGCATTGTCCACCCCATCCATAAGTGTGAGCCTTTCTCCACGTATCGCGTTATTTATCTGGGCCTTTTCCTCTTTTTCCTTGATCAATCTTGCCAGAAATTTGTCTGTATCACTTTGTTTCGTTGTTTCCAAAGAATCAACTTGTGGCTCTTTTTAAACTTCCTTGAAGATGTCTTCTCTGACCCACAAGTTATTCAGCTGTGTGTTTTTAAATTCCCAGCCAGGGAGCGTTTTCATCTGCCTTTTGGCATTAGCTCCTAACGTCACAGGGCTGTGAGGAGAGAAGGTGGGCTGCGTGGAAGCTGCCCCTGGAGGTTTCGGAGGCCGCGGTGTGGCCGAACAGCTCCATAATTCAAGTTTGCGGGTGCTTCTCTGCGCCCCTGCCCTGAATGCAGAATTCCATGGGTGCATTCGACCGGTGTTGTGACCACATCCTTGCTCGTTTTTTATCGGATTAACTTACCAGTAACTGAAATAATGTAACAGTGGATGTATCCACTTCCTGGGCGGTCCCATCCATGTTTACCTTCGTCTGGGCTCTTGTTCCGAGCGCCCAGATTTTGAGTGGCCGTGTCTCCTTGCTGATGGCGCCTGTTGCCCTCAGGCAGAGACCAGCCCACGCCGGTCAGGCTGGCTGGCTTCACGTCTGCCTTGCCCGGTATTTATCTAGGTAAAGCAGACGTTGTGGTCTAGTGACCGACTGGCCTTTTCCTCCGTCCTCTTACTTTCTACCTCTGTATGTCTCTGGCCTTACACATGCCCCTTAAAAGCAACAGACAGTGTGGAAAGGGTGGGTGGGAGGATAGCGACCCCTCCTCCCCGGCAGCTGTGGGCCGCTGGCTTCTGCAGACGCAGCCCGGGTGCAAGGAGGGAGCTGGGTTCCGGCCCAGCCCACCCTGAGGTCCCCAGATGGAGCAGCGGGGAGACCAAGCCGGGCTGACACCAGGGGGAGGAGCAGAGGAACCCATTTGTCACTAAAGGTAGAGACCGCAGATACAGCAGGCCCCTTTTCCTTTCCTTCCCCCGTATTTTGCCTTTGTTTTAGCGCCCTTCGTTTTCCAGGACGCAGACACAGAACTGGGGCCCAGGCTGAAGGAGACTCACAGAGGAGGAAAGAGCCAGAAGGCCCAGTGAAAGCCACCAGTCCGGGCGGGGTGCCCCTCCGGGGTCCGGGGGACCAGCAGAGAGAGCCCCAAGAAACAGTTCGCGGGCCCAGCCCTTTGCAAGCCTGTGTCTGCCCGTAATGCCCTCATCTTCAAACCAGAAGACAGATCCAGGACAAACAGGCCCCTGTAGAAAATGGGCAGAGAGAGGGGCTGAGGACAGCAGCCTCCATCACTGGGGGCAGTGGGACCACGTGGATAGGTGGAACTGGTCCCACCGGAGGCCAGTTTTCAACAGTGGGTTTCCCAGCCGTTCGGCGGCACCTGGGGGCTCGGGGTCAGCCGGCCGGGTGGGAGCTGTCCCTGGTGAGGGGGTGAGCAGGAAGAAGGAGCAGGTTTGTGGAGCCAGTGAGGTGAAGTCTCGGGGGCAAAGCACCTCTGTTCCTTCTTTTGGTCTTTGTTTTTGGTTTTTCCTGCATATGGGTAGCTGCCCCGCTAGTGGGCTGGAGCCTCGTGTGGGGAGAAAAGGGACCGCGAGCATTACCAAAGGACCAAAACTCAGAGTTGTTGACTGAGTCACAAGGACGTCAAGCTTTTGGAGCCAACTTATAAACTTGAGAAGAATAGCCTTTGACCTTGAGAGACACTCAGAGATGTCTTTCAATCGTGACATGCTCATCTAATCAAAATAGTTGGGTTTTTTAGGGAAGGTACTTAAAACTGAACCTTTGGAAGTCAGTTTACCCAAGTATATCAAAAGCTTTACACAAAATTCGACCTGGAGGTTCTTTCTGCCTCATAGGAACCTGTCTTAAGGTAACAAGGGGACCTTTGGACATAGAAGGATAGATGAGAACATTAACTGCATTAATCATTATAATAGAGAAAATCGGAAAATAACCAATGGCTGTTGATAGAACGCCGACGAAACAAATCATGGCACATCCATGCAAGGAATGCTTGGCGGCCATTAAAAGTATGCACAGTCCGGCCGGTGGCTCAGCGGTTAGAGCGTCGGCCCACCAACCAATGAGTTGCAGGTTCGATTCCAGCCAAGGGCACGTACCTCGGTTGCAGTTCGTCCCTGGCCCTGGTTGGGTTGTGCGGGAGGCAACCAGTCAGTGTGTCTCTATTACATTGGTGTTTCTCTCTGTCTCTCTCTCTCCCCCCCCTCCCACTATCTGATGATAAATAGAAAAGTATCCTTGGGTGAGGAATAAAAAAATAAAAAAAGTATGCTACAGCCTGGCCTGTGTGGCTCAGTGGTTGAGCATCAACCCATGCACCAAGAGGTCACCAGTTCAATTCCCGGTCAGGGCACATGCCCAGGTTGTGGGCCAGATCCCCAGTGAGGGGCATGCAGGAGGCAGCCAGTCAATGTTCTCTCTCATTGATGTTTCTATCTCTCTCTCCCTCTCCCTTCCTCTCTCTCTAAAATCAATAAAGAAAAAAAAAATTTTTTTTAAGTATGCTACAAATCAATAATTATCGATATGGAACGATGGCCATGTTATATTAAGTGAAAATGCATTATGATACTATTTTTCTTGAAAAAAGAAATGTGTGGACCAAAACACGTGTACCTTGAAAAAAATGACTGAGAAGTTATTCATCAAAATGTTGACAATGGCTATTGAAATGGTAGGATTATGGGCAATCTGGTTTTTTTGTTTTGTTTTTGCTGCTTATATTTTGCAAGTTATTTGACATAAAATTATTACACTAACTTGTAAAAAGAAAGTTACTGAAGAGTCCATTGGTAGAGTTCTTTCTGCATTTACGTGGGTGACGGAGCGCTTGGCAGTCTGTGTCCTCACCGAATTCCCGAGGCCGGGAACATCGTTTTCCGCCTTTGTTCTCCCCACAGCCCGGCCGGCGCTCAGCGCTCTGTGCGGCTGCTGACTGAGTGGGTATTTAGATGTCAGACACTGAGGAGATATTAGTGAAAATAGCTAAGAACTAAATTGCGCTAGAACTTTCGAATTGAAAACTAAAACCTTCAAGTCGTTTCCTTCTATTATAAATGAACCCAGCTCACCACTCCCCCTCGGTTTTGAAATCCTGCCAAAGTGTGGGTGAGGGTCCCTTCGCTCGGCTGGTGGGAGAGACTTAAAAGCTGTTTAATGACTTCATTATCCTGCACGTGGGAACCGGAGGCAGGCGGGAAGCCGGCGTTTGCAGCAGCGGCCGGTTCCGAGCTGGGACCAGGGCCGCCTAGGCGAATTCCAGCGATAACATGACATCCTGCGTCCCCAGCTCCCTCGCCTGTGCCTCGCCCTCCGTGCCCGCCAGCGCGTGCTGTGTAACAAGTAACCACAAAGTGTCAGCCGCCGAGAAACTGCCATCGGCTTGTCGATCCGGGCGCAGCTCAGCGAGGACCCCGCCACGCCCACCCGCAGGCTCCCACGCTGCTCGTCCCCTGTGTCCTCTGAGGTCCGCGTTACAGGGGCGGAGCTGTTCCAAGGGCGCTCTTCTCCTGTCCGTGGTAGAAGGGTGAGGTCAAGAGGGCACGCCAATCACACACTTCACGTTCCTCCTCGCGCTGTGTCTGCCGTCAGCCCACTGGCCACAGCAGACGCCCGGCATCGGCGGGGCAGGGAAGACCAGTCCAGGGGCGCACCCCCCAGGACAGCGGGGCTCCCTCAGGGCGGCCACCCGCCGAGTCAGCTCTGGTTCTCATGCCGCCCTGTCTCGCCGTCTCTCCCAGCCCTGCTGGCGCGGTCAGCGGGTGTCCCTCCGGAGTCCGTCCAACGCTGGCTTGCTGCTTCGTGGACCAAGCCTGTGTTCTCGTGGCAGGTTCCTTGGGGAGGAAGAGCTGTCCCCATAGCTTTTCATCTTAGTCGTGGTGGCCAGACGACACAGGCACCGAGGAGCCGGCGGCCCGTGGGCAGGGACAGTGCCCGCAGCCCAGGGCGCAGCGGAGCCCATTTTACTGCAATTTGAGAAGCTTCTGGCGGTTGTCGCCACAGGTCGCGGTGAGCCAGAGGCCACGTCGGTGGGCCGCTATCACTGGCGCCGGCCGAGGAGACATCGTCACACGTCCCTGGACTCGCTGAGCAGCAGCACAGTCTACACAGGGATCCTCGCTGTGAGTCTCTGGGAAAAGCAGGTGCGGTTTGTTTCCTGAAGTCGCATGTCGGGTGGGTCCCGGGAACCGTGGCGAGGCACGTGAGTGCACACCTGTGGACCACACGGCCCTGTGGAAAGGAAAGCTGTCGTGGGGGACAGGGCCTCCGCAGCCTTCTGTGCTGGGCACACCACGGGGAAGCTTCCCACTTCTTCCTTCCCAATCTGGACCCCAACTGGGCAGTTTACGTCGGCTGTGGTCTAAGCGCGGAGGGGCCCCAGGCCTCCCCGGGCCTTGCAGGCAGCTGAGAGCCCAGGGCGCGTCTGAGCCACAATCCAGGCGGTAAATGCAGGAGCTGAGGAAAGCACCCTGTTGGGGGCTCAGGGCTCCCCAATCCTGGCCCTCAGACCAGCAGCGGCACCTCGGGGACTTGTCAGAAATGCACGTTCTCGGGCCCCGCCCCAGACCTCCTGAAACTCGGGACGGACCTGGGTTTTAAAAAGCCTTCCCAGTGACTCCGGCTGAAGAATCACCAGTTTAGGAGACAGCTCTTTTCTGTGCCCCTTGGAAGAGGGCCGTCTGCGGAGGAGAGAGATTAAGGGCCTTTGGGGGGCAGTGGGGTGAGCAGGGGAGGGAAGAGCAGGAGCATGAGCAAGGTGGACGGCACCGCAGGCGTCATCTCGGAGAACAGCAGACACACGGCGTCGCACCATCCTGGAGGCCAGCGCTCTGACATCAGGTGTCCACAGGCTTCGTTCCTCCTGGAGCCGCGAGGGCCGGTCTGTCCCACACTGCTCTCCTAGCTTCTGGGGGTTCACTGTCACCATTTGGCATCTTTGGCCTATACCTGCATCACCCCAATCTCTGCTTTCCTCTTCACATGACCTTCTCCCTGAAACTCATTCCAGAAAGTCCACACGTCCAAATTTCCTCCTGTATGAGGACGCGGTCCCATTGGAGAGTAGGGCCACCCTACTGACTTCATCTGAACTTGGTCATCTGCAAAGACCCTATTTCCAGATAAGGTCACACCCACAGGGACTGGGGTCAGGACGCCAACATCTCTGGGACGACCATTGAGTCGTCGCTGGTCATCCTGATGGAGCCAGAGGTGGTCATGTGACCCAGCAGGCGCTGATCGGATGCAACGAGATGGTTGCTGAGACTCCCGGGTTGGAGCTGGAGAGCACAAGGGTCTGGAGGTGCCCGTCACCTGGGGCCTGTCAGGCAAGCTTAGGAGTCCAAGCATGTGACAGTATAAGTCGACCAACCTCCCCTTGGAGGTGAGTGGAACCAGGAGAAAATAGGAAGACACTTGGTCCAGGTGACATAGCCAGGCCTGTCCCTAGACTTTGCAGTTCCATGAACCAATAAGCCTCCTTTCTCTCAAAGTCATTTTGGATTGTTTTTCTGTCCCTTGAAATGTAAGGAATGTGTGCAGATACCAGCAGTTTGGGCATCTATGAAGTCAAAGCTGGGTCTCACCCCGTAGGGCACAGGAAAAACAAAGCCAGGGGAGTGAAAGTCTGAGGCCGAAGGGAACCAGTCCGGACACTCATGAAGAAATGCCCTGAGCAGACTGCAGGTTTCAGTTCTGGACAGGTGACCCTGAGGTCGTGCTAATTAAGGGTTGACAGCCACTGTTGTGGGCAGAGCAGAGTGAGCCCATAGGTGTGTGCACAGGTGGTCAGAACAAGCCCTATTGTTCGTTGGTCCAGCTGGGGTCTGGGGTCAGACCAAACGCATGGTCCGCTGCCATTTGCACGTGGCTGGAGCCAGGTGTGTGGAACCCAAGAGCCAAGTGTGTGTCCCCTGCAAGTGTGCTGCTATAGGTGGAAATTCTGTGTGTGCAGTATAAATTCACTTAGTCAGGATGTATTGGTCCCCTGATATGAATCACTTCGTCTGATCTTTGCTCAAATGTCCTTGCATTTTCGAGGCTTTCCTTATTGTCCTAAGGCTGAGTCCCCTGTGCCCTGCCCCCTCCCCACCCCGTCACTGCTGTTTTGCTGTCATGGGTGTGCGTGTTTGCTCTGCCCCGGCACTCCCGGAAGCTCCGCGGGGAAGGTGCCTTGTTTTGCCTTTGGCTGCGTTTTCAGCACCTGGGACAGCGCCTGGCACGGTGTGTGTGCTCGATGTTTCTGCGTGAAAAGCCACACACCTGAGAGTTCGTCGTTAGTGTATAAAAATGCCACTGGTTTCTGAATGTTAATTTTGCACCCCGCTACTTTGCCGAATTCATGTATTAGATCTAGTAGTTTTTTGGTGGAGTCTTTAGGGTTTTCTACGTACAATATCGTCGTCTGCGAATAATGACAGTTTTACTTCCTCCTTTCCAATTCGGATGCCTTTTATTTCTTCTTCTTGTCTGGTTGCTGTGGCCAGGACTTCCAGTACTATGTGGAATAAGAGTGGTGAAAGCAGACATCCCTGTCTTGTTCTTGGTCTTAAGGGAAACGCTTTTAGTTTTTGCCCGTTGAGGATGATGTTGGCTGAGGGTTTGTCAGTGGGTGAAAAAGGGTAAAGGGGTTAACCAAAAAGCATATATACATAACACATAGACACAGACAACAGTGTGGTGATAGCCAGAGGGAAAGGGAGTGGGGACCAGGTGGAGGTGGGCAAAGTGTGTGTGTCGGGGGGGGGGGGATGGAAAGAGACTGCTTGGGGCTAAGGGCGCACGATGCTGTGTGCAGATGATGTTTTATTGAGTTGTACACTTGCGACCTGTATGGTTTTGTGAACTAATGGCACACCAATAAATTCAATAAAAAAGAAAAGAAATGCACTTGATGCTGGAGAAAATCAGAGCTTCTAGCAGTAATAGTATTATAAAACATAAGCCGATGCCCTGTATTTTACCAAGATGTTTTTTAAACCCTATATGCAAAGGCAGAGGGAAATGAGAACACTGTACTCTGATTTGGGAGGAAATTTATCAGCATCTATAAACACTTCAAACTCTCAAAGACTCCAGTCCAAGAGTCCTGTCTCTCTGGACCTGCACCCCCTCCCGTGCACAAGAAGGCACGAGCCCGGATGCTCAGAGCAGCCTTGTTCGTGAAAACTGAAGACAGGTCTCAGCTTCCGTCCATGGAATCTTCCTGTGGGTCTCGTCAGAGAACATGGCAAGTGCCCCATGAGTGCAGCCCTTACTCCTGACCCTCCTCAGTCTTAGCCTGTGTCGTGGCCATCTACAGGAGTGGCCCATGTTAATCAGCAACCATGATCTGCTTCCACAGTTCACAGCTCCAAAGCGGGGAGTCCTTGGTCTGAGTCTGAGCGCCCCCCACTGGGTGGAGTGACCCTTGCTACTCTCGGTCCTGCATGGCCACTGCTGAGGCTGGATGGCCGTAGGGAGGACACTGTCGGATGTCCGCTTGGCCAAGGCCAGGCATTCAGAGAACGTTTGTGAATGAAGGACCCCCAAAGAGCCAGTAACTTATGCTTTGCTTCGAGCAGCAGAGTGGGAGACAAAGCTTTTCCCTCACTGATTGCCTTGGCCTCTGTCAAAAATCAATGAATTGTCTATGTATGCATCTATTTCTGGACTCGCTATTCTAGCACAGTGTGGCAGAAATATAATTCAAGCTATAAATGTAAGCTACACGTGTAATTTTAAATTTTCTAGTAGCCACATTTTAAAAGGTGGACAGCTATTGGGCTACCCTCTTAATAACCCATAATTTAGTCAGTCGTGAATACGTACCTACTGGTGATGTTTTTATAATGAATGGGCCGACATGGTGGTGGTCCATCATGAACTACGTGTCAAGTAAAATAAAACAGATTAAGTTGGTCTGTAAGCTGGAGCCTCGGTTAAAAGCTGAGCTCACAAGTTACGGCGTTCAATACGACGTTACATAATCAATGCTACACATTTCCTCCTACCCAAGCTGTCTAGGGCAAAGAGTAAGAGTCCAGATCCATAATCAATACCATGAGGTAATATCAAGTTTATTTAACTCTAGGAGGCGAGAAATTGCTAAAGACCAAACTAAATCTTCAAATAAAGTTTAGTTAGAAATAACATACGATATTCTATGCCCAGACTCATGGGCTAAATTTCTAAGTACAATTGGATGAGACATTTCATTCTAAGCAAAATCGGTCAGAGGAAAAAAGTTAAGAACCATACAATTTCATTCATATGTGAGATATAAAACTGCAAGCAACAAATGAACAAACAAGAAAAACAAACAAAACTCATAGACACAGACAGCAGTGTGGTGGTCACCAGAGGTAAGGGGGAGGGGTAGCAAAGGGCAAAGGGGGCCAAATATATGGTGACAGAAGAGTTGACTCTGGGTGGTGGGCACACAGTACAATGTGCAGATCATGTATCATGGACATGTACCCCTGAAAGCTATATGATTTTATTAACCAATGTCACCCCAATAAATTTAATTTAAAATAAAAAAAACAAAGATTTATGGGAGAAATAGCATTAGGAGAATAAAGATGTGAATAGGCCTGCCTTTATGATTATTGATTACTTAACAAAAAATAAACAACAAGCCCGGCAGGTATGGCTCAGTGGTTGAGCATCGGCCCATGCGCCAAGAGGTCGCTGGTTCGATTCCCGGTCGGGGCACAGGCCCAGTGGGGGGCATGCAGGAGGCGGCCAATCAATGTTCTCTCTCATCAATGTTTCTCTCTCTCTCCCTCTCCCTTCCTCTCTCTCTAAAATCTATCAATAAAATATATATATATATTTTTATCCTCACCCGAGGACATTTTTCCATTTTTTGTTCAGATAGAATGGGAGGGAGAGAGAGGAAGAGAGAGAGAGAAAAACATCGACGTGAAAGGGACACATCAAGTGGCTGCCTCCCGCACGACCAACCAGGGCCGAGGACAAATCGCAACCGAGGTACATGCCCTTAGCGGGAGCCGAACCCGGGTCTCTCTGGACCGCAGGCTGACGCTCTAACCGCTGAGCCAAACCGGCCAGGGCAATAAAAAATATTTTAAAAAATAATAATGGCAGCAGTTCTAATTTAAAGAGAACAAATCCATAATAGTACTAGCCTAGAGATTTAGAAGAAGTTTTGAGTGTGAAAAGCACACCGGATGTGATCTATGGGGAGAGAAAAGGCATCGAAAACAATGACGTTCCAAAGGCACATGGAAGCAGAGGCCGCTCGGAGCCCGCCCAGCCCAGAGCAGAGCCCGCCCGGGACGCAGAACTCCTGGCTCTGACCCCTGAGCGGTTCCCTAAAGAATCTAACACTTGGAAAGTCATCCAACAGTACAAAATTTTGCTTTGAAATGCAAACAAAAAATTCCCCCATAAAAAAGTATCCCAAATCATTACCACACATAACATTCCTGTTATATTTTCCTGTTTCCGGGGATTTCGTGCATATGCACAGTTGTATCACAGAATGTGTGCAATTCTATATCCTGGTTTTCATTTACCCTGATGCGTAAGTATTTCTCAGCCTGCCTCTGAGCCTTCAGAGCCATCGTTGGGAATGTCTGCATAACATTCTTCGATTGAATGCACCATGATTTATTTTCTTCTCGCCTTCTCTTTAGCCATTTGGGTTGTTTCCAACTCGTGCTAGTATAAATAATACTGCAATTAATATCTTTCCTTCCTCAGCTAAATTTAAATCTGTTTTATGAATTAAAAGCAGCTGAATTGACTTCTGGACCATTTCTTTTTTAACAAAAATGGAACGGCCTCGTTTTGTGACAAGGGACTATCTAAATGTAGGTTTGTTTGTTTTTATTTTTATTATTTTTTAATCCTCACCCAAGGACATTTTTTTTTTTTTTGCATTTATATTCAGATAGATTGGGAGGGAGAGAGAGAGAGAAACACATCGACTAGTTGCCACCCACACTAGGGTCAGGGACAAACTGCAACTGAGGTACGTGCCCTTAGTGGGAACCGAACCCAGATCTCTCTGGTCCTCGGGCCAACGCTCTAACCACTGAGCCAAACCAGCCAGGGTGGTTTGTTTGTTTTTAAATAGTATATCTTCTGGCTGTGTTACTTTCTGTGTGTGTGTGTGTGTGTGTGTTACTTTTTTCACCAGGATTAAGGTCTACTGTGATTGTATAATTTTCTAGCTCTGTGAAATACTGGGTAGCACTGACAATGTTTCTGTTTCTTCACGAAGTATTTTGTTGCCCCAGATAAGGCAACACCCAGAGAGGCCCCAGCAGATATGGGGAGGGGGCATGAATGAAGAAGGACCACGTGAGGGTCTTAGGACTTCCACCTGTGATCATTCAGATCTGGAACCCAGCAGATGAGATGACGGGCAGATAGGTGCCACTAAAAATGGGTTGTTTCCTGAACGTCGAACCGTCCCCAAAGCCTTCTAATGTGAATTGCAGATGCAGTGAATTGAGAGAACGGAGGAGAGAGAAAATAATCTGCTGATAAAATTACCCAGAGTGAAACAGAGACACAAGCATTGGGTTGAATGAGTTCGGTGAGCATCGATCGGAATGAATGAAACGGACAAGCACGTGCAGGCATCTCCGGGAAATTTCCAAACAGGGATGAAGGGGAAATCCTAAAAGATTACAAAGTGGAACAGAAGAGGTAAGAAAACAGACTGCCTACGAAGAAACAAAATCAGATTGGGTTCCCTTCTCATCGGCAGCGATGATGCCAGAAACAACTTTGAACAAAGCGTTTGGTACACAGTCAAAACCAACATTTAAGTGTGAGATCAAAGCGAAGACACTTTCAGACAGACTGAGACTTTCTGAACGAATTAAAGATTAATTCACCAAAAGAAACAAAACTAATGAATTTAAGTAGACAACATAGAATGCAAGTGACCAGAGTGAGAGAAAATTGAAATAGAATAAAAGCATCATCTCACGAGCTCCATGTAGAGAACGCTGAGAGAATGGAGGGGAGAAAAGGTTATGTCTGAATAATTCAGGATACAGAATATTTGAAAATGTTTCACTGCCCTGGCTGGTTTGGCTCAGCAGTGAGAGCGTTGGCTGGAGGACTGAAGGGTCACGGGTTCAAGGGCACGTACCTGGGATGCAGGTTCGATCCCAGCCCAAGTCAGGGTCGTGCAGTAGGCAACCAATCCATGTGTCTCTCTCACGTCGATGTTTCTCTCTCTTTCTCTCCCTCCCTCCCTTCCATTATATCTAAAAATCAATAGAAGATTATTCTTGGGTAAGGATCAACAAAAAATAAAAGTTTTACTGAAAACTTCAAGCTAAAAAATTCCAAAATCCCTCCCTGGCTGGTTTGGTTCAGTGGTTAGAGCGTTGGCCCGCAGACCAAAGAGTCACGGGTTCGATTCCGATCAAGAGCGCGTACCTCAGCTGCAGTTCGGTCCCCGGCCCTGGTTGGGGTTGTGCAGGAGGCAACCCATCGATTGTGTCTCTCTCGTATCAATGCTTCTCTCTCTCTCTCTCTCTCTCTCCTTCCCACTCTATCTGAAAATAAATGGAAAAATATCCTTGGATAAGGATTAAAAAAAAATTTTTTTTAAATAAATCAGACCCACTTTTAATTTTTTTTTTAACATTTTTTTCTTTATTGATTTTTTTAGAGAGAGAGAGATAGAAACATCAATGGGAGAGAACATCAATTGGCCGCCTCCTGCATGCCCCCCACTGGGGATCGGGCCCACAACCTGGGCATGTGCTCTGACCGGGAATCGAACTGGAGACCTCTTGGTGCATGGGTCAACACTCAACCACTGAGCCACACCGTCTGGGCCCCACTTTTAATTTAAAAAAAAAATTCCACAATCCCAACATGGGAGGTGTGTTGGTGAAGAGGGAAGAAAGTCTGGTAGGAAATGAGAGAACTAAAGTTATATAAAAAGCCTTTTCTTATTCAGAAAAAAATAAAAATAATGATTAATTCTAGACATTGAAAAAATTAAGAGTAATTACTAGAAAAATACAAATAGATGTATAACTTTGTACCTGCCAACTACTAGAGGGAGAGATAATAAAACAGCGAAATGATCAATCTTCAAAAGAGAGGAAATAAGATATAAAACAAGATGAGGTGATATATTACGACATATTGATAGTCATATAAATAAGAACTGGTTAAATGGTCCTAATAAGAGAAAAAAATTTTGCAGTATCTATCAAACAGTATTCAACTACATGTACTTAAAACCAATTATCTGAGACAAACTGACGCAGAAAGTTTGAAAAGAAAGCAGTGTTGGGAAATGACTTCTGGTTAACCTTCAGAAGAACAGGCAATCACTGTGTTGTTCGAGAAGATGTGCAGTAAGATAAAAGTCTCTCCAATTCACAACTTAATTTAGCATAACTTCATTTTAAAAGCTGTTCGAGTTAGTACAAAAAGAACAGAAGAAAGACCGAGAATCAATGAGCTCAGCATCCCTCTCAAAAACTTAACGGAAAAACTGCAAATTAAACAAAAGAAAGTAGAGAGCAGAAATTAAAAATAAAAAACAAATATACAATAGGCAGGATCAGAAAGCCAAAAGTTGTCTGTGGATTCAACATCTGTGTTCTTTGGCTCAGACACAGGCAGCAGCGCCGGGGGGGGGGGGGGGGGGGGGGCATCTGTAATAGTGTCAACAATAAAAAATAAAGGAAAAAAAGCCAAAGGTTGTATCTTGGAAAAGACTAATAAAATGAATGACTCCCTGACAAGAAAAAGAGAGGGGAGAAGTAAATAAATATCTGAAATGGAACCGGTAACCTCGCCACTGGTATTTATTTAGACGTTAAAATGAAAGAGACTAGCATGAGCATATGTATGCTGATAAATCTGAAAATTCAGATGAAGTTTACAAATACCTAGGAAAACACAATTCACCAAAAACGGCACAAGGAGAAATAGAAAATCTGCATAGCTATATAATTATTAAGTAAACTGAATCAATCATTTAAAAACGCCCCACAGCCCAGCCTATGTGGCTTAGTGGATTGAGCCGACCCATGAACCAAGAGGTTGCTGGTTCGATTCCCTGTCAGGGCTCATGCCCAGGTTGCGGGCTCCATCCCTGGTCGGAGGCGTGCAGGAGGCAGCCGATGGATGCTTCTGTCTCATTGATGTTTCTATCTCTCCCTCTCCCTTCCTCTCTCTCAAAAAAAATCAATTTAAAAAATAAATAAACATTAATAAACAACACTATTATTTAAAAAAAAAAAAAAAAAAAACTTCCCCACAGAGTGAACCCCAGGCCCCCAGATTGTCCTCACTGGGAAGTTCCATGAACTGTTTGTAACTGAATAATGCAAATTGTATCCAGCCTCCTGCAGAAAATAGAAACAAGCAGGAATGCTCCAACACCAAACCCTGACAAGCCCGATCACATCCAGGGACATAAATGCACAACTCCTAAGCAAAAGGTCAGAGTGGATTCCGGCAGTAAACAGAACTCTCGGCGGCCAAGCTGGTTCCTTCCAGGCACGCGCGTGGAGTTCATACTCAGAAATCAATGAAGGGCATTAGCATATCGTCTCCGTTGATGCAGGAGTGTTACAGAATCCATCGTTTGTGATTTTAAAAACTCCTAGCAAAGCGGGAACACAACTTCCTCGGTATGATAAAGGGCACCGTGTATCCAACAAACAAAAAAACTACAGCGATACCAAAGCTTCACTGTTACTTAATGAGCTGTTTGGGTTTTTTTTAAGTTTATTTTTTATCGTGGACATTATAACAGGTCCAAAGAACTTAATGAGCTCTCGAAAGCCTTTCTTTTGAGGCGGGAAGGAGAATTCCGGGGCCGTGCGCACCCGTGTTGAACGTGAAAGAGCCGGTGAGACGAGCCGAGGCCGGAAAAGGAGACGCACGCGAAGGATGGGAAAGAAAGAAAACGGTCATTGTTCACGTTTGCGGAAATCGGAACGGTTCTCCAGACAGTCGTTACAATTAGTAAATGAGTTTAACAAGGTTGCTGGATGCAAGGCCAACACGTAAAACTCTGTCGACACCTCCCCTCAGCAAAACACAAATAAATCAGATCTGTCCGAAGATGCCATTTTAATAATGTGAAGAATTCAAACACCAAGAGACGCATCTCACAGAGGCAGGCTATCAGGACGCCTCTAGAGAGAAAAAGTAAAGAGCACCTAGCTATGATGTTCACAGATTGGAAAATTCAATATTGTACGGATGTTGGTTCTCCATAGATTAATCTATAGATACGATTTGATCCCAATCAACGTGCTAATTTTCGTGGAAGATTACCCACGTGCTTTTGAGTTTATGCGGAAGCGGAAAGAGCTGGCATTCACCCTGTGAACACCACATCTCAAGGTGGCTTCGGCTACCCGGGGTCTCTCGTGGTTCCTATTAGCCATCACACAGGTGGGCAAGGCTCCTCCCGGTCCCCTGACACCTGGTGTCCGCGACAGGACCACACCAGACAGAGCTGTCGCCCAGTTCTCGAGGGTGCGGAGCTGTCTCTGGGTCTGTAGCTGGGACCCCAGCCGGTGAGGCAGCCACCCGGGTGTGGGACCGCCTTCTCCACGCGCTTCCCTTGGTGACGGGCTGCACCAGGGTTCAGGCTCCCGCAGAGGCTCCCGCAAAGGCACCTTGTCCGAGGACGGATGCCAGGCCGTTGCTGAGGCCGGGGGTGCACACGAGGGATGTCTCGTCCCACCATCCTGCCGGCATCACCCCGGAACTGTTTTTTCATACGTGGATTCTCAACCCTCTCCTCACGTGGGCGCTCTTATCTGACCACACTCCGCATCTGCCTGGGACTTTCCCTCGACGACACTCACGCAGGCTTACACTTAGAATCACGGTTTTCCAAACTCTCCCTGAGACTCAACACCCTCACCCAGAGGGTGACGACCGCTCCCCTGGGCGATGGCTCCACAGGCCCCAGGAAGGGAGCACACACAAGCCCCCAAATCCTTCACCATTGCTCACACACCCCCACAGGAGGCCCCCGGTGGCTTGTCTCCCGCCCTCTCGATGCAGGGCTGGTCCCGTCAGATTGCGCCCAAGCCCTCGAGCAGCTGGGCAGGTGCAGAGGACCCTTGCGAACGGCAGATCGGCAGTCCCCGTGTGGCCGGTCTTCTCCCTTTTCCCAAAAAGTCAGAGACCTGGGTTCTTGTGTTTTGATTGGTAACTCCCCCGATTTCTGTGCCAACAAAATAAAAATACTTTCTAAATATACCCTCCTGATTCCGAGCAGACTTGCAACCGCCGGGGTGTGGCGAGGCCCAACGGGTGATCGGTAACAAGGGTGATCACGTTTCGGGGCCAGGACTTCGGGCCCAGCAGAGGAAGGAAGGCGGGGCTCGGGACATGGCAGTCACGCCATCTCTCTGACGTGGAAACCTCGTGGGAGAAGGCTCCGTTTTTTCTGTATTAAGAGATCAATGGGAGGTCAATAATAACCCTCTCCACTGGGAGCACGCAGGCAGGACCCTCACTCAAGGGCTGATTTCCAAAGACGCGAACCTTGACTAACCTCCTCCAGTCCATACACATAAAGATATCACTCACTGGAGCCCATCTTTATAACCTGCTGACTCGGGGCTAAGTTTCTCTAACCAAAAGTGGGTGAGCACACCCACTGGGATGGCTGCTGTCCAAAAAAAAAACCAAGTGTTGGCCAGGGTATGGAGAAGTCGGGACCCTTTCGCACTGTCGGAGGGGAGGTTCCCCCCAAATTAGGCACAGAATGACCACGTGACCCAGCAACTCCACTTCTGGGTCTAAACCCTGAAAACAGGGTCCCCAAGAAATGTCTGCACCCCATGTGCACAGCAGCCAGGAGGGGAAGCAGCCGGTGTCCCCCGACGGATGAATGGATGGGGAAGCAGATGTGGTCCACACATGTGATGGAACATTACTCAGCCTCAAACAGGGAAATGCTAACACGTGCTACTGCGTGGGTGGACCTCGCGGACATGACGCTCAGCAGCTTACTCAGCATGGCCACAAGACGTTCAATACAAAAGTCTACATATTGTGCTATTTTATTTATAGGAAGTTTCTAGAAAGGGCAGAACTTCAGACATAGTGAGCAGATCAACAGCTGTCCGACTTGGAGGTCAGGAACAAGCGTGCGGGAATTTCGGAAGCGATGGAGGAATTCTAAAACTGGTTACCAGTGATGGCTGCAGGGCTGTGTAAATGTATTAAGAATCAGTGAGCCCTGGCTGGTTTGGCTCAGCGGTTAGAGCGTCGGCCCATGGACCAGAGAGACCCGGGTTCGGTTCCCGCTAAGGGCACGTACCTCAGTAGCAGTTTGTCCCAGGCCCCGGTTGGGGTTATGTGGGAGGCAACCACTCGATGTGTCTCTCTCACATCAGTGTTTCTCTCTCTCTTCCTCCCTCTCTCCCTCCTGCTCTATCTGAAAATAACTGCAAAAATGTCCTCAGGTGAGGATAAAAACAAAAGAAAAGAAATCACTGAGCTTGCATTTTAAATGGTTGAATTTCATGGTATATAAATCATACTAAATATACTTCAGCAAAAATGCAAAATGACCTCTGCATTAGTCTGTTTAGTGGCGCATATTTTTTGTATAAGCAAAAGGCTGGGAACTCCCCTCCCCGAATGCCCATCAGTAGGGGGCTGACTGCCTGTGGTATGTCCACGAAATGCAGCCCTCCGCACCTGTGAAAAGGCATGACGTAGACTGTGACCTACCCTGTACAACAAATTCCCAAAGTGAGTGTTGAAGAAGAAAGTGAAGCTGCAGCCCAGGTTGGTCAAGGGCGAGCTGTGAGAACAGGGAGCGTCCCCGTGTTAACCTGTGTGTCCTTCCCGTGAGGAGCTGTGAAGCTGGTGTCTATTCTACATTTTGCTCACAGGACAGCCACTTCCCTGGGGCCCCTGCAGCCAGGAACGGGGTGCAGCTGAGACCTTGACAGGTTCCATAAGAGCTACAGTCGCCCCAACTCCGTGTGAGACCTACAGGCGCAAGCAAAAGGAGCCACACCTGGTCACCTGGGCGTCCCATGAGACGCGTTGAGGGGAGGAAAGGGGCCCTCGGGAGTGCCAGGCAAGTGGTGTGCTGGCGAATGCTGGCAGCCGGCTCTGCGGGGCACGACCTGCGTCTGTAGCGTGTGCCAGTTTCCACATGCACATGCTCTCATCGGGCCGATTTCAAGCTCACGCTGCGACGTGGCCGGACCCAGAGCTGGGAGACACCCATGACCAGTGGTCTCCGGCAGCCCAAGCCAGTTCCAGCACCCAGCTGGCCCTGAGGTACCACTTCACACATTTTATTAGCAAATCAAAAGACGTAACAGTTCCAAGTGTTCAATGGAAAGAAGTGTTAACACGGGAGGGAGTGTACACTGTCCCAGCCCCTTCGGAGGGCTCTGTGGCGTTGTCGTCTGGGGAGACCCGTACTCGGCAATCCAAACATGCGGGCAGTTTCCCACCGGGCAATGTGCACTCGGCGATGGGCAGCGTGGTTGGTAAGAGGGGAAGAGAGGGAAACCACCTAAATGTCCGTCAGGGGGAAAACGTATAGATAAATCACGGAACAGTCATCCAACAGAAGAATGCTACACGGCATTTAAAATAAATAAGCCAATACCTGGATCGAGATGGCTAGGTCTTGGAAAACATAGCGCTGAATAAAAAATCAAGCTTTCGGATGTTCTGTTATGCATAGCATAGAACTTCCGTAAAAGTTTAAAATGCATGAAGTGATACTCTGCAATACGGTATCGAGATATATATTCATTGAAAAGTGATGGAATCATTTCAAATCGAGGAGACACATACATATTAAATTTATGGTAATGTTGCTTCCGGGAGGGAAAAAAAGGAGATTGAAACTAAGGACAGACACAAAAGGTGTTTCATCTCTACTATATTATTCCAGCCCCCTTAAATATTAAAAACTATTGATCTGAAATAAAAATGACAACATCGTAATGGTTTAAATACTGGACTCTGAGTAGTAAGGTATGGGTGCTGGTTACCTTTTTCTGGTTTTTGATATTTCAACTCCTTCAAAACTCCGAGTCACACACAATCTTTTGTGACGAGAGAGTGTCCGTTCTATCATTGGTCCCTGGCGAGGCCCCGGGCCAGCGCTCAGGCGAGAAGTGCTGTTCGAACAGGCCACGTGGGCGCTTTCCGCTCAGGTGCCACAGACCCTCAGGGGACAGGTTAATGCCCCCTCTTTGAAAAGCCTCTCCTGCTTCCTCCTCTGACTTCCCAGTGGCATTTCGTGGATGTACCTATGGTGACATTTGTCACACTGACTGTACAATAATTACGTTTCTGTCTCCCCCATTAAACTGTGAGGTCCTCCTGGGGCGGACCCACGATTTATTCATTCCCACCTTCCTGGAGTCGAGCGTGCCGTCGTGGGCATGATCGTTTAGAAATGAATGCATGAATGGCGGGACACCTTCATCTATGCACGGCCACCTTCTACCTTCAGTAAGATGGTGCCAAGGTCTGAAGGAGTGTGTCCCCCAAATTCCTGTGCTGCACATGCCTACCCCCAGCGGGACAGTGTTTGGAGGTGAGGCCTTCGGAAGGTCACAGGGATCAGTGCCCTCATGAAGGAGAGCTCCCTGCTCCTCCAGCCACGGGAGGTGACAGTGAGGAGGTGGTCAGCATGAGCCAGGAAGCCTTCTCAGCCCCCAAATCTGCTCGTGCCGTGATCTTGGGCTTCCCAGCTTCCAGGCCTTGGAGAAGTGCCTTCCCATGCTGATAAGGCCCTGGTCTGTGTCGTCGTAACGGACTAAGGCAGAGGCAGACGCTGTAAACAGACCAACGACTCGGTCCAGCACCAGTTCTCACGGCATCACGAGGGGCCGTGGGACGCAGGCCTGGGAGCACCCTTCACAGCGAATGGCTGTTGGAGGAGCGAGTGAAAATTACGAAAAGGAGGGGAGTCGTCGAATCATGTCCAGAGAAAGTTTTGGGGGCCTTACCCAAAGGAGGGAACAAGAAGGATGCCCCGTGGCTAGAAGATGAGATGAAGGCCTGTGGGCCCCAAAGAGTCAAGAGTAGAACCAACACGAATAAGAGGCCACCCCATGAGGAAAGGAGGGGAGAAAGGAAAAGAGTGGGAGCAAAATGCAAGATGCGTGTGCGTGTAATCCTGAGAAATCACTGGGCTCCGAGCTAGGAAAACAATCGCAAATACGTATAATATTTTGATGCAAAGAATGTAGCATTTTCATGCTCAGCATATTTTTGGATTTATAATCTGAAACATATCCCACCTCGCCTGCAAAAGCAGAAAGCCTGCTCAAGGTCACCCTCCCTGAACGTGGAGAGGTGACGTCTGAATTTTATTTCTGATAAGAATTTTGAGAGTTTCTGTGCGGAGCCTCGGGGCTGAGCGTGGGGATTTGCAGTCCACATCTTCTGTTCCTGCACCTGACAGTAAGTTCAAACCCAAAAAGAGGCAGAACCAGGTGGCTTCTGCCCTACCCCGTCTTCCAGATTCCCAATGAAATGCCAGGGGGGTAAATTCACTCATGGAAGCTGTCCCGTCATCCAATGTAGCCGTCCTTGACGAATAATGTAGCCTAGGACTCGAATCTATTGCTGAGACATGAACATGAAAATCACTGGGACTGAGGAGTGGACAACAAGGAAGGAGCCTCTTGCTTCCCATCAATTTTGGCTTCAGCTAGATGGAGGAACTGAGAAATAGCCCTTCTTCCCACCACCCTCCCCAGGCTTCCTCTCATTCCTGATAGTCCTAGACCAGTTCTTCACTCCTCCCAGAGCATCTTCCACAGTGCAGATGACAGACCCCCGGGTCGCCTGGGGAGGCCAGGTTGTAAATATCACCATCAGAGTCACCTGTAAGAATGCAGGGCGCCCGCCACAGGGCCCCATACACTTCCACACCCGGGCCACCTGCATCACCTACCAGCTCTGTGCACGGGATCTACAACCACCTGATTTCCATCTGGGAGCCTAGAAGTTTCTCTGAGAAGATGTGTATTAGTTTATAAACAGAACAGTCGAGGTTGGTAAGACCAGATTGCCGACAAAAGTCACAGGAAAAATCCTAAGTTTGTGGTCTGAGTGACCCCGCGTCACTAGCCTACACCACCCAGCTGTCTGCCAGACACTCCAGAGGGTCGGTTCAACTGCTTTTCTTGTTCTAAGCAACGTGAGCGTCGCCGCATCCCCTTAAAGCTACGTCCATGTCCCACCTGCACCCGCTCTGCGCCCCGGGAGCGAGGCAGACTCCATGACACCCCAGGTGCTCCCGGCCGCACCTGGGCAGGTTCTACCAGGCTCGAGGTCTCTGGAGTCACCCCCAGTCCCATGCTCAGCCGCCAGGAAATGTTCTCCTCCAAGCACGACAGTCACGCTCGTCCAAAGAGCACAAATGAGCATCTCTGGTGTGGTCGTCCGTGCAGCTCACGTGTCCTCGGAGCTTGAACAGCAGAAGGGTGCGAGTCAGTCCCAGACGCCAAAGCTGCCTCACGGGCTTTCTGGATGTCGACTGTTAATTCATCCGATGACTCATTAAACGATTTCACGAGTGTCAGTCCTCTGCTCAAAGGGGAGCCTACGGTGTGGGAGAAAGTCCTGCCCCAAAGAACTAACAGGTGAGTTACCATCACCGTCGTCACAGCCGCAAAGCTCACATCTGCAAAGTCACATCTGCCGAGCCGGGTGAGCCCTCTTTAACCCCCAGCCCCGCCGAGATGGGCCGTGTCAGTACTCACGGCAGAGAAACGGAAGCACGGAGAGTTGAAGGACCTGTCTTCAGTCAGTGATTAATCTTTCTAACACTTGGAAACACTTGGGGACATTATGACGTGATTAACCTCTTCCTCCTTGGCCGGATTTGACATTTCCTCCGGTGAAAGTTCGTAAGACATTAAAAGTTAAACACAGAATATTGGATAATCATCCCACCTTTCCTCTGGGATGGCTAATAATGGATGAATCTTTTTTTCTTTTTTAATTAGAAATCTTGCCAAGGTCACACACCTCCTAGGGGACAGAGCTGGGCCTCAGACCCCTGTCGGTCTGCTCTGCAGCTTGTCCTCTTGACCGTGACATTTGCTAGATTCGTTGCGCCAAGCCCATCCGCAGGGCGGGAACGGGCGCCCACCGCGGCGGCCTGGACGGAATCAGCGGCTGGAGGCTGCGCCGCTGAGCTGGGGTGTCGTGAAGTGTGACGACGTTTGGGAATCAGAAACCAATGCCTCTTTCCGTCGTTTTGCTTATTGGGATGAAATCCAAGTAATTAACCTCTTCTGAAGTGTGTGATTCCGTGGCATTTGTGGCTTCCCTGTCTGCACGCCCACCATCTGTACCATTTCTAACCCTGACCGGTGCTCTGCCCCTGCGTGGCACTCCCTTTGCCGCAGAGCCTCCCTGACAGTGTGGCACAGCGGGCACGCAGAAGGAAATGAGTCCTAGCTGAGGGCTGAATGTGGGCTCCCCAGAATTCCTATGTTGAAACCCTGACCCCCAAAGATGATGGTTTTAGGAGGAGGGGACTTGAGAGGTGCTTAGGTAACGAGGGTGGAGTATCCCTATAAAACGGAACTCGGGAATGGGATTGGTGTCCTTGTCAAGAGACCCCACAGAGACCCCTGCCCCTGGGACACAGGGAGAAGGCAGCTGGGAACCAGGACTCTGTCTTGGGTCTCTGATTTTCCCTGGTGGGGGCCACAGTGACGTTTCTGTCTGGGATGCCCTGGCCCCTTGGGCCCCTTAGCCGCTGTGTGTCTTCATCCCGAGAGACCCTTTGGAACTGTTGCGCACCGTTTAAAAATCAAACTAATTAAGCTCTAAATTAATTAAAAACCTCAGGAAATTGATCTGGAAAGCAAAGCAAACGGAGAGGAGAATGGAATGAAAGGGAAGCAGAGCTCTGGACAGAGGCCGGAGGCTGCCCTGCCCACCGGTCCGGTCTGGGGGAGGCGTGTCCACCAGGTCCCCTGGGGGCGGCACCCTTCCTTGTGAATTCCAGCGTCGTTTGCCTAGAAAATGTATACTGAGGCCTGAAGAGATTGCTTGGGCTCTTCAAACTTATTAAAAGATCATTTCAGGAGTGAAAATAGCCTTAGAGAGAACCTTTGGAGAATTCTGTTATCGGTGCGTTCAAGGCAGCTGGGACACAGTGAAAGAGTGTCCAAGTCAGGGGCCTGGGCAGGAATTCTGATCCCAGATGCAAGAACAGCATCCCCAAGCCTCTGTTAGCCGTATTTCCCACAAAATTACCAGCTGCTATGAGAACTAAAAGTGATAGGAATTGGGCACAGGCCCAAGGATAGAAAGAGAAAAGTTCCCTATACAAAAAAAAAAAGGATAATTCACACCCTAAATATAGCTATAAATGTTGATGTTGAGCCCGGCCGGTGTGGCTCAGTGAGTGAGCATGTCCCATGCACCAAGAGGTCACCGGTTCAATTCCCGGTCAGGACACATGCCCAGGTTGTGGGCCTGATCCCCAGTGGGGGGCATGCAGGAGGCAGCCAGTCGATGTTCTCTCTCATCCATGTTTCTATCTCTCTCTCCCTCTCCCTTCTTCTCTCTCTAAAAATCAATAAATAAAAAATATTTTTTTTAAAAGTTGATGTTGAGGAAGGGTATTTATTATACAAAAAAATTCCTAATATATTATAGTGAGAAAGAGACCAAATTATGCTGATGAGTATGCTACTAATTTTGTAAATTCATGCATTTTGTAACTTTATACAATGTAATTGTATAGTTATCCATAAATCATTGACAATCTATACGTGAGTATACTTTATGTGTGTATGGGTGTATACATATTTTTAAAACCACAAGATCATTATCAAAGAATTAGCAGTGGTTATTTATCTCTGGGGAGCAGGAAGCAGGAGAGATATTTAATCTTTCTTTGTGTTTTCTGTGGTTTGTTTTATATTACTTTTTTTAATTTTCTGCCTTGAGCATGAACTGTTGCAGTTAGAAGGGGGGGCTCGTTCCTGGAGTCGGGGGAGCCGGGCGCGGCGCGTCCAGCTTTGTCTGGGGCAATGGGTACAGTTTTCTTGAATTTGCGGAACCTACCTTTTAGTTTTGTGTTTTGAATTGTGTATAAACTGAACAATCTGTTTTAGACTGAGCAAGACGCTTTTCCAGATTAAATCACGCTGCTGTGAAAGGTGGTTAAAATAAAATTGATAGATTGTAACAGACACACTCCGGCAAGGAGAGCTGAGAAGCTGTCGCTGGGTCTGGTTCCAGGAAGTGGCTTTGTTTGGCTCTCGGGATTGACTCAGTTTGGCCCAACCTGGTGTGAATGAGGCCCAAAGGACCAGCTCTGCCTTGACCTTGGATTAATGACCTGACCGGCCCGCTGGACACCTGGTGAGCTCTCTCTGCTAGGTGGATGGGAGGGCACCCAACGGCTGAGAAAGGTGTGACTGTCAGGAAGGGGCCAGTGCACAGGTGTGACAGTGCCATCGGAGAGGGAGGGGCACAGGTGAATGGTGCACAGGTGGGAAGTGTCATGGAGGGGCCCCAAGTAGGAGTAGACAGGTGGAAGTGACACGGGAGATCTGGGCCAGGTGGACAGGTGTGAAGTGTCATGGAGGGGACCAGGACACAGCAGGCTGGTCTCAGGAGCTGCTCTGGACAGACCTCTGCTCTGACTAGCCAGCAGCACCGACACAGTGAGCAGAAATCAGAGAAGTGAGGGCTGAGCCAGGGCCCTGAGAAATGCCAGTACTGCGTGGTCATGGGGACACAGAGGGACCAGCGGGGGACACATCAAGGAAAGTGAGGGGAGCAGACGGAGGGGGAAGGAGTTCCTTGAAGGTGGCGTAAGCAGTCTGGCCAGGGAGGCAGCCTGTGCAGAGGTCACAGGCCAGCTGGGAAAGGCCAGGTGGAGCGAGACCGGCCAACCCTGTCACTGGGACCCTGAGGGCTGGAGACAGAGCGCCAGTCCCGTCCACGGCAGCCCTGTCCCCTCCCTCCGCCTCCACTGGAAGTGGGCACTGCCCCTTGGACAGACACAGCTGTTCTTGATAATGCCCTTTCCCTAACATCTTCTCTGAAGTACCCCAAGCAGAGGAGGGTGCAACTCCAGGAGCAATGGGGTCCTGGCTGCCAGCGCAGCAAGAAACACAGCCTGGAGCTTATCTCTAAAATGAGTGGGAACTGTCAGCTCTCGCCCCTGACCCCCCATACGTGTCTGCACACGAAGATGCCCTCGAACCCTTTACCACCAGGCCACGTCGAAGCTCCCAGGGTGTGCGCCAGGCTACTCGGTGGCGGAGCGTGCCCCCAACACGGTGTCCTGGGACACCCACTCTGGGAAGCAGGTCGACGGGACACCGAAGCTAAGCTCCCGTCCTGCGTCCTAGAGCTCCCTGTGCCCACGGCGACCCAGTCTCCCGCTCTGCCCTTCTCACGAGTGGTACTTTATTATCACAGGGCCACCTCGGCCCGCGTGCCCCTCTTCTTCAAGGACAGGTCAGCACCTCCCGGGGTCTCCGTGGGTCAGGCATTACTGTTCGTGGGAAGGCCTTGCAGTGAGGCTGCTCCCGGCTCTGGAACAGTAAGAGTTACCCCACAGTGTCTGAGGCTCCACACCACCTGCTTCCGGCTCCCCCTTACCCCCCAAGAGTCCTACGGCTCTAGGCACCCCAAGTGAGCCCTTATGCCCCAAAACTCCCTGCACTTTCCAGCCTCAGGGCCTTTGCACATGCTGTTCCTCCACTATAAATGCCTATCCGTTCTTTGTCTAAGTGGAAAAATCTTACGCATCCTTAAAGACCTGGTGCAAACGTTACCTCGATTCCAGAGAATTCGCTGACATCCACCTATAAGCAGCACTGACTGTGCCCACATCGGGGCCTCTACAGGACTTTGTCACTCGTGCAGGTATCCATTTCTGCCTACGCTCTGGGCCCTGAGGGCTGGGTCCTTACATAAGACAAGGCACGTATTCAATGAGTGATTTTTCAGTGAGGAAATCAAGGCATGAACACGTCCAGCCTGTTCTGCCTTCTGCCCCCAGAAGGATTCTCACCTGTAACCACCCTGCCCGTTCCCAGCACCCTCCCCAGCCCCGGCCCAGCCCTCTCCGGAGGTGCAGCGCTGACGGGTTCCAGGCACCTCTCTGTTTCCCGTGAGAGGAACAGGACTCGTTCTCACGGGCGGTTACTCCCACGTCATGCAAATCCTCCCCTCTTTGCGGCCTGAGAAAGGCGTTGAGTTAGCGGGCAGATGTCGTCCGTGGAAGACTCCAGTGCAGAGCCGCGTGTCAGGGAGCGCGTACCCCCTGGGCTTGTGTGGCTGTGCCGGGAGCCGCAGGGTCCGAGGGAGGAACCTGGGCTCTGGGCCACTCCGGGGAAGAGCCGCAGCGCCCCGCCCCCCATCTGCCTCGTCCGCAAACAGTGCTCTGTGTCCGCTGTCTTACTGTTTTCCAAGCCCTTTCAAACCCGGCCCTCCTGTGATCCTCGCCACGCCTTGCGAGGGTGGCATGCAGGTCTGTACCCTAGTATCCCAGCTGGGGTGGAATCCTAGAATTGAAGGTGAGGCGAGGTCCCCGAGCAGGAGGGCCACGGGGAAACCACGCATGGGTAAGGGCGGCCGACACCCGCCAGTCTGAGAAAGGTGTCTCCAGGAGGGGACGGAGCGTAGCTCGTCCTCCCTACAGGGAGGCGTGCTCTGACCCCTACTGGATTTGAGACTCATGTCTGGGGGACAAAATCTGGGAGTCGGGACCCAGGCATCCAATCCTGCCGTGTGACCTTGAGCAAAGTGTCAGGTCACCAGGGGCCCTGTAAGAAGGAGATGGGGAGGACACCCATGGGTTTTAGCCTGTAGGGTCTCAGCGCTCACGGCATCAAAGATCAAAAAGACCCACGTTTCCAACAAAGATGCTCCACGCGCAGCGGTCCCGTCCCAGCGCATCAGTAATGATCACAAAGCACCGGCTTCCCACCTGGATTTTCTCCGGTGGACTCTTGCCACCAGGCAAGACTCTGCTTCTAAATCAGACGGTATCTGAGCAGAAGGGAAGAGTCCACCGAAGCGTGAGCCCTGCAATCAGGAGGACCTGGGTTCAAACCCACCCACCCTCTGAGATCTTGGGCAAATGTTTTAACCACTTTAGGCTTCAGTTTGCTACTCTGTAAAATAAGTTCAAAATGGAGCTAATAATAGAACACACATAAGTGAAAGCTGAAGGAGTTGATTCGGCGCCTGGCACACACTAAGTGCTTAATAAACACAGGTAATATTATGACCGTTCGCATTTAACAAAGCGAGAAAGACAATTACTTCAAAGGTAGTTATTTTAGCTGCTAGATGCAAAAAAAAATTGTTAGATATAGATGAGTGAAAAATTCTTGAGTTAATCAAGAGACTAGTTTAAAACTCTGTAATGTAAAGATTTAGAAATTTCCATTCAGTTGAAGCCCTGATCCCTGGGCACCAGACCCTTCCTGAGCAAGCCCTAGATGCAGCCTGCTCACCCACCTGCTCACCCACCTGCTCACCCACCTGCTCACCCACCTGCTCACTACCTGCTCACCCACCTGCTCACCCACCTGCTCACCCACCTGCTCACCCACCTGCTCACTACCTGCTCACCCACCTGCTCGCCCACCTGCTCATTACCTGCTCACTACCTGCTCACTACCTGCTCACCCACCTGCTCACCCACCTGCTCGCCCACCTGCTCATTACCTGCTCACTACCTGCTCACCCACCTGCTCACCCACCTGCTCACCCACCTGTTCACTACCTGCTCACCCACCTGCTCACCCACCTGCTCACTACCTGCTCACCCACCTGCTCGCCCACCTGCTCACTACCTGCTCACCCACCTGCTCACTACCTGCTCACCCACCTGCTCACTACCTGCTCACCCACCTGCTCACCCACCTGCTCACCCACCTGCTCACTACCTGCTCACCCACCTGCTCACCCACCTGCTCGCCCACCTGCTCACTACCTGCTCACTACCTGCTCACCCACCTGCTCACCCACCTGCTCACCCACCTGTTCACTACCTGCTCACCCACCTGCTCACCCACCTGCTCACTACCTGCTCACCCACCTGCTCACCCACCTGCTCACCCACCTGCTCACTACCTGCTCACCCACCTGCTCACCCACCTGCTCACTACCTGCTCACCCACCTGCTCACTACCTGCTCACCCACCTGCTCACCCACCTGCTCACCCACCTGCTCACTACCTGCTCACCCACCTGCTCACTACCTGCTCACCCACCTGCTCACCCACCTGCTCACCCACCTGCTCACCTCTGCCCTGCCTGCCACATTTTCCCAGCTTTACCATTTTCTGGCCACCAGTTCATGAACTGCCAGTGCAACCTTATGACCCTATCATTCCATAGAAACTTTGTCAGATGGGATTTTTTTCACTGCAGCACAAAGAAGATGGGAGTTATTTTATCTTACAATCTAATGATCAGCTTGAGATCCTCCCTCCCCCATCAAGGTCAAGACTAGTGATCACAAACGCATGTGTTATAGCAGCGAGGTAGTTGCCATAAATAAGTGAGGGCCCGCGGGAAAACAGCCTGGCATTTGCTTGATGTTTTGGTTTTTCTTCTGCCAGTGACCAAAGCTTTGGGGTTGGAGTACAATGGGGCATGGTGGAGACTGCGGCTAACTGGAGACCCATGCAAATCAGCCTCTACATCACCGTTTGGAGGTGAGGGCTCAAATTCTCTAGTTTCTCTGATTTTCCTGATTTCTCCAGGTTTTTAGATAAAATACCCCAAATTTAAAAATATTGGCTCCTTTTCTTTTTTTAGACTGTGGGCCAAATAAAACTGGACCAGATTCAGCTCCTGGGCCACCACACTGTGGACTATTACCAGGCCTCCTCTACCCAGTCCTCACCACCACCTCCGTGTGTGTGGTGGAGATGAGAGTGTGGCTGTCCAGGGTGTGCAGTGCCCACGGGCACCAGGCCTCAGAGGCTGCCTTTCGATGGCGAGCATCCCAGCCGGGTACCGTGAATTTCAATGGTCTTCCAGCAGAGGGCAGTAACATGTCATACTCCAAAAAGTCAGTCTGTCACAGAAACTTTCAACAGAAGGAAGTATGGTGTCTTAAGGGAGGGATGACCTTTTTCTAATTCCCACGAAGATGTTGTGAGAATCAGCAGCAGCCCTGAGGCTGGACAATGGTGAAGGGAATGATCCCACCCATCCTGAATGGGTTGCAAAATGAAAGTCCCAGATACCGAGTGTCTGTCGGTGAAGGCACAGAGGACCCAGAAGAGCTCGCTGCTGGGAAGGGTGTAAATCGGAGCACCCCCACTTTGGAAACTGTTTGGCGGCACCTCATCTAGCTGAACCCACAAATACCCATGACCCAGCAGCTCCACGAGGTGCACATCCCACGGCGTGCACACGTACATGCAGAGAAACCAGTTCCAGAACGCCCACAGGCACGCGTGGGAGACTGCCAACACTGGAGAAAGCGCTGACGCCCACGAGCAAGCGGAAGGATAACTAGGCATGGTCTGTCTGCCCCACACGTGGATGAATCTCAGGAGAGTGATGGTGAGCAGAGGCAGCCACGAGAGGAGACAGCGTCCGTGCAATCTCACTTGCATGGAATGCAAGCAGCAGGCAAAGCGAATCGGTGGTGACAGAAGGGATGGCAGTTGCCCTTAGGGGTGCCTGGGTGGTGACAAGGGCCCTGGGTGGCGTGCTTGGCCCCCTGGGTGGCCGTCACATGCGTGGGTTCACTTTGGGAAAAGTGAGGCTACGCTGTGCACTTTGCCGCCGCGTGCTACAGGCAATCAGCAGGGTCACGGTGGGGCGTCCACGTGTCGCTGGGCAGGGAAGGCTTCGAAGGAGGAGGGAGAGAAAACCGCCAGGTTCCTGCGTCGCTGCCTCCAGGCGTCAGGTTCACTCCAGAACCACCCGAATCGGCGATTGCGTCATCACAGGAAAACCAGCTCCCCTGGAGTGGCCGGTCCACAGCCGGCTTCCCGATGCGGGCCAGGACTCCTGCTTCCGGCTGCTGCCAACGCGGGGCTGGCATTTGTGAGCCGCGGGCGCCGCTGGCCTCCTGCCTTCTGGAGGAAACACAAATGCTGCAAGCCACCAGCACATCTGATCACAGTCAGCGCCACGCTGGAGCGGGGTGACGTTCATCTGGGACTCCAGCAAGACTGGCAGCCCCTGCCACACACACACAGGCCAATGTCAAAAGGGAGACGCCAGGCAGGGAAACAGCATGAGCTCGAAGTCTAAACTCAACATCTCCCAAGTCCCAGAGGAACACCTGTGAATGCAGTCCGAGCTCCTCCAAGGTCCCAGGGTGCTTTGGTGGCCTCCGGCTCCAGAAGTGTTCACTTCCGATGGCCTGCACCGCAGAGCTCAGGGGCCTGCACCGCAGAGACCCGGAGGTGCCCTTGGCCAGTGACCGCAGGTGTGAGAATACGGAAGCCCAGCTCCCTTGCCTGAGTCTGGACAAGTCCTCTGGGGGATTTCACCAAAAACCCTGCCCCCTTGCCCTGGCCAGTGAGCGTCAGCCCGAGCACCAGAGAGTCAAGGGTTCAATTCTGGTCAAGGGCGTGTACCTGGGTTGCAGGTTCGATCCCCAGCCTCAGTCAGGGTGAGTGAGGGAGGCAACCAATCAATGCGTCTCTCTCACATCAATGTTTCTCTCTCTCCTCCCTCTCTCTCTTTCTCCTGCCTTCCTTCCCTTCCACTCTCTCTAAAATCCATGGGAAAAAATTCTCAGGTGAGGATTAACATAAAAAACAAACAGTCCAGCTGGTGTGGCTCAGTAGTTGAGCATCGACCCACGCACCAAGAGGTCACCGGTTCGATTCCTGGTCAGGGCACATGCCCGGGTTGTAGGCCTAATCTCCAGTGGGGGGCGTGCAGGAGGCGGCCAGTCGATGTTCTCTCTCATCAATGTTTCTGTCTCTCCCTCTCCCTTCCTCTCTCTCTGAAACCAATAAAGAAAAAAAAATTTTTTTTAACCAACAAAAACCCTGCCCTCACTTGGCTTCCTGGTCTCCTCTGCAGAAATCCCTGGGACACACCCTAATCAGTCACTTGCACGCAGATTTCATCTCAGGCTTTGCTCCTGGGGACCCTGACCTAACACAGCAGGAAAATGGGTTCTAGCCTCTTGGAGATTTCCCAACCTGAGACAGGACCTGCAAGGCCTCCTGCCGCCCACACACACGCCTGTGCGTCAGGTTCTGCCAACCCAGCAAGGGGCTTGAACACGCTCTCCGGCGGCTGTCATCATTTTCAGGACTTGCTATTACTCACGTTGCAGTGTTTTCTTTGGGTGCACAGCCCTGCTCCCGCGGGCCATTCCGCGTCCGGGGCTTGGAACTCGGAACGCACTTCCCGTCAACAGCAGTGCCGGCTGAGACCAGGCAGCGCCAGCCCGGACAGAGCTCGTGCCCACGACAGCCTTCTTAACCCAAGTGTTGCTGAACTTGGAAAAGTGCTTCTCCGAGTCTCGGCAGGCTAAGTCCACCTCCAGTTTCTGGGGGGCTCCCTGCAAACCCAGCCTTTGCTCCAGTGCAGCGGGTGGGAGCTCTCGGTCCCGGACCCGAACAGACCCGATCGGCCGCTTACCACCACTCACCCTCGGCCGGGCCACCGGGCCTCTGTCCTCTTCTGTCCCCACCTGTCCAGTGGACACAAGAGTGCCAACTTCTCAGAACTACAGGGTCATTCAGAGACGATGTTAAATGGCAATAAGCCTACAGAAAGGTGCGACGCAGCATTAACCATCAAAGAAACGCAGAGAAAAATTACAACATGGAACCAGGTTCGGCAAAAGGGAACTCTGTCCCTTGCGTGGGGTGCCGCGTGGCACAGCCCCGTTAGGACCCTATTTGGTAGTGCCAGCTAGAGCTCAATCCACATGGACCCAGCTGGCTCACGCGTTCCCCAGAGGTGTGAGGGCGCCGAGCCACCCAAAGACAGGTCAAAACGTCACTGCCGTTTTGTTCACGACAGGTGGCAGCTGGAAACAACCCAAAGGCCCCTCACCAGCGGGGTAAGGAGCATGAGGTATACACCTAATGATGGGACGCGATACAGCAGGGACAATATTATGCTACGAGGAAGAGGCCAAACCCAGAAGGACACAGACTGCACGATTCCACGTATGTGAAGCGTCCGGAATAGCAAGCCCGCAGAGAGAGGGCAGACGAGGCCTTTCCGGCAGCTGGGGGAGGGGAGGTGGGGGCTGAGTGCCTAACGAGGATGGGGTTCCAGTTTGGGGGGATGAGAAGGTTCTAGAAGGCTGCACAGCATTGTGAATTATTATTTAATTCCAGTGAATTGTACACTTCAAAGTGGTTAAAATTACAGATTTTTACATTATACGTATTTTGCCACAATGTTAAAATGAGAAAATGTTAAACGCAGAGTTACCGTATGACTCAGCAATTCCACTCCTAAGTCTGTGCCCCAGAGACTGAAAACACAGGTGCGCTCAAAGCCTGCTCTCGATGGCTCACAGCAGCGAGGTTCACACTGGCCCGAAAGGTGGAAACAGGCCGATGTCCATCGGCTGACAATGGATGTCTCGGTTTCCCAGGGCTGCTGGAACCAGTTAGTTACCACCAGCAGGTGACTTAAAACAGCAGCAACGGATTGTTCCGGAGGCCAGAAGTCCGAAATGAAGGCGCTGGAAGGACCACACTCTGTCGGACACCTGCAGAGGGATCCTTCCTGCCTCTTCCAGCTTCCGGGGGTGCTGGCCGGCCATCCTTGGCACTTCTGGGCTGGTCGCTGCGTCACTCCTGTCTCTGCCTCTGTCATCACTTGGCTGTCCTCTCTCTGTGTATCTTCTAAGGACACCAGCCATTAAGGGCTCACTCCACAGCAAGCCTTACTTTAACTAGTTCCATCTGCAAGAACTCTGTGTCCAGATAAGGTCCCGGTCCCAGGCACGGAGAGTTAGGACTTCAACATATCACTTTGGGAAGATACAATGCAAGTCATGACAACGGACAGACACGATGTGGCACGTCCACACATGGGAACATTACTCAGCGATAAAAGGGAATAAAATGCTGATACGTGTTACGACGTAAAACCTGGAAACACGGCACTCCGTGAAGGAGGCTGGTCGCGAAGGTCACGCTGCGTGGTTCCGTGTATGTGGAACACCGGAGCAAGCAGCCACAGACAGACAGCGAGCTTGAGGCTGGAGGGAAGGCGGATGCGGTGTGACTGCGGATGGGAAGGACGTGTATTGTTCGAGTGATGGACACGTTCGAGAATTAAAGAGCAGTAGGAGCCGGACAACATTGTGAGTATGCTAGAAACTACTGAACTGTACACGTTAAAAGGGTAAATTTATGGTATGTTAATTATATCTCAATAGAAGGGTAAAAAAAGGCCCTGTTCAAAGGATGAAAAAACACGCTACAAACTGGGAGAAATATTTGCAAACCACTTCTTTACCCAAAGACTTGTATTTAGAATATAGTGTTAAAAAAGAATCTCAAAAATCAATAGTAGAAAGCAACCTAATTAGAAAGTGGGCAGAGGAAATGCGGAGGCATGTCACTGAAGAAGATACGGAGATGGCAAATTAACACATGTGAAGAGTTCAGCGTCCCTAGCCACTGGAGAAATGCACACGGAAACCACGGGGAAGCATCACTGCCCACGTATCAGTGTGGCTGAAATAGAGCCGTGCCCACGCCCTGTGCTGCAGAGGACACGGAGAGACCACGTCACCCCCCACTGCCGGCGGATGCCAAATGGTACAGCCACTCTGGAAAACCGTCCGACAGTTTCTTACAAAACTAGACATGCATTTGTCATACAACCCAGAAGTGACAGAACTCATGTGCACACAAAAGCCTGCACACGACCGTTCCCGGAAGCCTCTTCGTGGTGGCCGTACATTGGAAACATCCCGGTGCCCTCCAAGGACACTGTTACCTCCACACACCATGAATACTACTTAGCAATAAAAAGGAACAACTTTGATACACATAATAACTTCTATGAATCTCAAGGGAATTAGGCTGAGATTACATGCTATATGGTTCTATTTACATAACATTCTTTAAGTGTCAAATTCTAGGGATGGAGATCAGTCGTTTCCAGGGGTTAGGAGTGGGGGGGCACTATACAGGGGCAGCATGAGGGAGATCTCTGTGGTTCTCGGGGATGATCAGTTCTGTGTCCTGACTGTGGAGATGGCTACACAGATCTGCACACACAATAAAAGTACATAAAACTGTGTGCGCGCACACACACACGCATACACAGTGCATACCTCATAAAGCCTGAATAAGTTCTACAGACTGTACAAATGCCCATTTCCTGGAGACGGTGTTCTACTATAATAATGCAAGGTGTTCCCGTTGGGGGAAACTGGATGTCGGGTAAATGGGACCTCCTTTTGTATATTACTTCAAACTTCTTGTGAATCTAGAACTAGTTCAAGATAAAACGTGTTTTTAAAATAGACTATTTATTTACAGAAACACTGAACAGCCAGGACCACCTGAGTGCTAACCAGTCAGAACAGAGCCCAGCTATAAACAACCCTGTCACACAAAGATAAACGAAGCAGTCCCTGGCACAGGTGAGTCCCAGCCTAGGGGGCAGCATGATATATGTGACACACCATAAATGACTGGTAAGACCTGTTCAAGGTGCCCAAGCAAAGCATTGTAGGAGAACAGAGAAAGGGGATTGTTCGTTCTGACCCTCAAGATCAGAGGAGGCTTCCTGGAGGAGGTGAGACTTGAGTAGAAGATGAGGATGAAGACAGAGATTCGGACCAGAGGATGTGGGTCCCTGAGTGTCATGCTGGGTTTTTCTCTGGACAATGAGTGTCACTGAAGGTTTTCGAGCACAGCGCTGATATGGTGTTATCTTCGCAGAAATGCAGAGATTGGATTGCCCAACAGGAGAGGTTAAAGGTTAGGAGACCAGGAAGAATGCTGTTGCCATAATTCAGATAAGCAATGATAAGGGGCTGCTTCAGAGTCCTGGAGAGCCAGGGTAATGATGAGAGACATTCCAGGAAGCAGGCTGGGCAGTCCGGGTGACTAATTGGATGCTGAGGTCCAAAGGAAGATAATACAGTATTTCCGCCTGGGGTGATCTGGTGACCGGTGATGCTGTTAACCAACCTAGGGGACGCAGGACCAGCGTGAAGGGGGAAGATGATGCGGTTGGTGGGGTCAGGTGGGCCTGGAGATGTTTTAGGGACACCTCAGTGGAAATGTCTTACAGGCAGTTGGAAATCTGAGTCCAAAACTCGGGAAGAAAATATTCATAGTCATCACCTTTGAGCCCTGAATTATGGACCATTTTTGTTTGGTTTTTATGAGGATCCTTAGAGGACACATGTTACTTTCAGAGTTACAAAAAGAATATGCTTTTTTTTTTTTTTTTTTTTTTCAGAATAAAGAAAGCAGGAGGCAGGTGGGGGTCTGGGAAGTCGGGAGGATCTCGGAGAGACAGAGCCGGTGACTGCACAGTCCCTGGGCACGTCCTCGCACCAGGCTCTGGGGCTACCGCACAAACAGGACGGGGCCGTGACAGACAGCGTCCCGTCCTCAGAGAGCCCCGAGGAGTGGGAAGCTGCCAAGAGAGGAGAGATGAACAGATGTCCCACTTTGCAAAAAGGCAAGAAAGGGCAGATTCTGAAAGTTGCACAACTCGACATCTGGCTGGGAAAAATCGAAACTCTGGTAAGCCCTGGGAGGAGAAGGCGCAGATGGGGTGGTCCTCGGGGGACCGCCAGGACCCGGAGACCACTCGCACCAAAGGAAGCTCGCGGCTCGACAAGTGCGGGCGGGGGGCCGTGAGACAGAGTCCAAGGAGCCCGAAAGAGCAAACGCAAAGTCGTGATTAATGGGTTGCTGTCGAGCCAGAAAAAGGTCTCAAGACCTCACAGCTGTCCCCTTGGCTCTGTCCTGTTCCTCGCTTTTTAAAACAAGGAAATAGACATTGGCTCAGGATCAAGAACTTCAGCCATCAAACGTCTCTGAAGAAAGAACTGGCCGGCCATCGCGGAGGGAGCCCCTCACGGGGTGTGTTTGGGCAGCCCTGGACGGCCAGCTTGCAGGGACGTGAAGCCCAGTGCTGAGTGGCAGGGTGGACCGCTGTCCTCACAACCCTGTCCAGCTCTGAGAGCCTCGGTGTCTGTGGCGCCCTTGGGACAGACCCGACAGAGCGGCCGTCAGCACGTCTGCACTGGGCTAGAGCCTGAGGGCGGCCCGGTCCTGAGGGCGACCCGGTTCTGTGGGTGGCCCGGTCCTGAGGGCGACCCAGTTCTGTGGGCAGCCTGGTTCTGTGGGCAGTCTGGTTCTGAGGGTGGCCTGGTTCTGTGGGCGGCCCAGTTCCGAGGGTGGCCTGGTTCTGTGGGCGGCCTGGTTCTGTGGGCAGTCTGGTTCTGAGGGTGGCCCGGTCCTGAGGGCGGCCAGGTTCTGAGGGTGGCCCGGTTCTGACAGCGGCCAGGTTCCGAGGGTGGCCCGGTCCTGAGGGCGGCCCGGTTCTCGCAGCCACACTGCCTGGCGTGTGCACCTGAGACAGAGCCTCCCCCACCCGCAGCACCGGCCCTCCCCTGGGAAAGGGGTGACTGCCTGGCTGGGTGCTGAGGACTCAGTCAGGGCCTCAGGGCCTGGACCCAGCACGAGGACAGAGCCACTCCAGGTGCCACATCCACATCCAGGCGACAGGCGGGCCGTGCACATGACAAACACAATTCAAGGGGCGGAGAAGCCAGAGAACCTAGAATTACAAAGTGAGGGAGAGACTGGGGACAGGAGGGTCAGAACCCGCCTCCCTGAGCGAAAAACAAACACCAGCGCCCGCAGAGCCGCTCTGGCCTGGACACAGCAGGCACCTGAGAAGGGACGACCCCTTTCCGGCCACCAGCTGTGCTCCGTCTGTGCCGTGTCAGACACTCCGGATGCGGTGACAAAGGGCCACAGACGGGGCAGGCTGGACAACGGTGTTGACTTTCTCACAGTCCCGGAGGCTGGGTGTCGCACGTCAAGCCCGGCAGAGTCTGCTTCTGGCGTGAGCTCTCGGCCCGGCTTGCAGACGGCCACCTTCTCTCGGCGACCTCATGTGACAGAGAGACAGCAAGCTCTCTTATGGGGTCAGAGCCCCACCCTTGGGACCTCCTTCATCTTTTTTTTTTTTTTTAATCCTCACCAGAAGATATTTTTCCATTTATCTTCAGATAGAGTGGGAGAGAGAGAAAGGGAAAGAGAGAGAAACATGGACGTGAGAGAGACACATCGATTGGTTGCCTCCCGCACAACCCCGACCAGGGCTGGGGACGAACTGCAACCACGGTACGTGCCCTTGGCCAGAATCAAACCCTCGACCCATTGGTCCACGGGCCAACGCTCTACCGCTGAGCCAGACCGGCCAGGGCAGGACCTTCATCTTGATGACTTCCTCAGAGACCCCGTCTGCAAACACAGCCACACTGAGGATTAAGGTTCAACACGTGAATCCTGGAGGGACGCTAAGATTCAGTGCATAACACATGGGCACCTGCCTCTCACGTGCCCATGTCGGTTTCCACGGCACACCAGCCAGCTGCCACCCCCGAGGCCTCCTTCCCAGGGCCCCTGCTGGGTCTTTCCAGCTGGTGACCTGATTGGTGTGGAATGGCCTCCCCTGAGTATTTCTCCAAGGACCCACGGCAACCAGATCCTCCCATTGAAGACAGCCCCTCACCACCGCCAGCCCCCGGGCCCACAACCATTTAACTCTTAGGACCGCAACCCCCAATCTGGACCGGGACACACTTTTTTTTTTTTTAATCCTCACCCGAGGACATTTTTGCATTTATCTTCAGAAAGATCTGGAGGGAGAGAGGGAGGAAGAAAGAGAGAGAAACATCGACGTGAGAGAGACACATCGATTGGTTGTCACCCACACGACCCCAACCGGGGCCAGGGACAAACTGCACCCGAGGTACGTGCCCTTAGCGGGAACCGAACCCAGGACTCTCTGGTCCGGGGGCCGACGCTCTAACCACTGAGCCAAACCAGCCAGGGCCGGGACATTTTTTGAAGTGTGAACATCCAGGGTCCTCCATGGTCTGTTAATGATGCTGACGATCACAGCAGCTAACGTTTACTGTAATATCACAGCTAACGCTGCTGACCATTGGCTGTGACTCATCCCCATTCAGAGAGCTCAAGCGCCGACTGGAGAAGGACCCCCCACCAGGTCGTGAGAAGGCCGTGGCAGGATTTGAACCCAGGCTTGGGCCCCGATGCAGCCCGGGAAGAAACTCCTGCCCAGCCATCTGTGCCGCTGGGCGCTATGGTCAGTGATGTGCCTGACATGCTGGCCTCCTTCCCAAAGCCTCAATTTGTCTGGAAGAGTTGAGGGGAAAATTCCAATAATTTAGCTGGCGATTCAAACCATTATTTTTATGCTAAACATGACTCTCTCCTGAAGTAGGATGCAAAATGTAAGAGCATTTTTAAGGTTAGGCTGGATTTCAGCTGGATGGACCCTGGAAGCCTTCTTTCTCTTGCCCCTTGGAATAAGGAGGTGGACAAGCTGGGGAGACCTGGCTCCCACCCTGCCTCGCCCCACTAGAATACCCTCTCCTTCCCCAGCACCCCACCCTCTGTGCTCTGAACTCCCGCAGCGTCCCCTCCCCTCTGGCTCGCGTCTGCCATCTTATAAAAGACATGGGAATGTCCTCTCCCTTTTCATGGGTCGCGTCCAATCTTTCCAGTGAAATCGGTGGCTCTTTGCAGACACAATGCACAGCCACAGCCTGCAGGAGATCCACACAGCTGATCACTCTGCGGGCAGGCATTTCCCCACAGTTTGGGGCCGTCCCTGCAGAAAAGCTTAGGCCACTTTCTGAGTGACACAATGTCCTGTAAACTCTGGCTTTGACTGGCGAAGTCTACTTTGTCACCAGGCAGGAGGGGGAACTGTAAGGAAAACTGTCATTCGCGCAGACATGCATAACCATGTTGTCACCTTACAGTCACTAAGCACACTCCCTGCTCGCCCCGCTCTGTCTGCCCAGCTGCTCATTCATCCCTCAGCTCTCGCCTCCCGGATGAGGTCAAGACCTCTTCTGAGATCTGTTCTGAACGCCAGGAAGCTCTCCTCGGAACACTTACTCCTGGTTGACGTGCGCTTGGGTGATGCTTAATCGCGGTTAATTTTCTATGCATTGGGTCTGTGTCCCCGGCACCCAGCAGGCTGCCTGTCACACAGCACGCAATTAATAAATGCTGATCAAATGATTGAATGCGGCTCTCCCGATAACGTGGACCTCCCACCAGCGTCCACTCAATTGTCCTGTGGGAGGATCACTCAGGGAGGGCTGCTGGGCTGACTCACACTCCTGGTTTATCTGGGAAACCGGAGCTCAGGGTAGCAGCCCGGGGAGACCCCCAGGCCAGCCCTGGCCATTACAGGACCCCAGACGCTAAGTCAGGGAGGAGCCCTTGGGTTTCCAGCACTGCCTGGATTCCCATCCTGCACTGCCATCTCCAGGGCACTGGGGCGCTCTGCAGGATGAGGGGAAGTGAGGCAAACCTGGCTGGGGAATGCAACATCATGCTGATTATCAGGGCTTTTAATCTGAATGAGGCCAGAGCTCCTGAGAAGTTCACTCATTAGATGTCCTTTGCTGTGCGAGGGCGACACCCGCTGCTCGGCTATGCTAGGAGCTGGTGGGACCGCAGGGCCAAGACAGGGAGTGCCCTTGACCAGCCCCTACCCAGGGCTGGGAAGCACCCAGTAGGCTGGGGGCGGGGAGGGGGGGCGGAGGAGCCCGGAAGGCTGCATTTGAGCAAACCCCAGATGCCAGTGCTGCTGGTCCGATGCTATGTAGGGTCGATCCTTGACATTCTAAATGTGGACCAAGGACATGGGATCAGCACCAGCGTCTCCTCAGGATGCTCACTGCGCAGCTTCAGCATCACCGGGGAGCTTGTTAAAGATACAGAGTTTCGGGCCCCAACCCAGACCTCCTGGAGTGGGATCTGCACTTAACCCAGTTCCCAGGTGACGCGCAGGCAGTCAAGGAGGGTCCTCAAGCCCAGCCACACGTTGAAACCACCAGCGGGGGGGTTTTTAAATCGCTGACGTGGGACTCCCGAGAGACCCGGGTTTCATCTGCATTGGGTGCGACCTGCAGATCGGGGTGTTTTCAACTCCCCAGGTGAGCCTGATAGAAAAGTCTGAGAATTTGCTTTGTTAGACTGCTCATCAATATTTTATTACGTTTTACTCATATTTGTATTAATATTTATTAGAATTCTCTTCCCCAGGGAAGATACACAAATAGCCGAGGAGCCCAGGAGAAGGTGCTCAACGGCACTAGTCATTAGAGAAATGCAAATGAAAACCACAGTGCGCCTCCACCTCACGCCCACGCGGATGGATACAATTTTAGAAACTGAAAATAACGAGGGCTAGCGAGGATGCACAGAAACGGCAGCCCCCACGCTGCCGTGAGAGAATCGCGTGGGAGTGCTGGACCCGTCGGTCCGCACCGGCCCGCGCCTTGCTCTGTGGCACACTCGGGATTCCCGGCATTTGGGATCCTGCCATTTCCGAGGCCCCGCTGGCAGGGGGACCAGTCACATGCAATACGGGGACCAGGGATTTTTCCTGTCGGATCCTCAGGACCCACGTCCCAGCTGGGCCTCCCCAGCCTGCTGGCCAGGGTGAAAAACACTTGTGGAACCCCACCCTTACACACCCCAAGGAACTTCATTCTAAAATCAGTGTCAGTGCAGTGGGGAAAGGGGATGCCACCAGAGGGTGTGGCCAGCTTGTCCCCAGGCCATGTCCCCTTGGCCACATCCTCACTGCCAAGCAAACAGCAACATTGCCTCCCCAGACACTGTCATCATACAGCTGCCTCTTTCTCACCCTTATTTTTCCTTTTGGCTCCATCCCCCGTTCTCCCCCAGTACTAATCTTTCTGACGCTCTATCAGAGCTATGAACCTGTTCAACTGCTTGAAGAGATGAGGTGGGGTATAAACATGATTTTTTAGAGAGAGAGGAAGGGAGAGAAAGATAGGAACATTAATGTGAGAAACATCGATCGGCTGCCTCCTGCATACCCCGTACTGGGGATCGAACCCGCAACCCAGCATATGTCCCAACTGGGAATCAAACTGGGACCTCTCAGTCCATGGGATGATGCTCAATCCACTGAAGCCACACTGGCCAGGCTAATACACGTTTTAATAAGGATCCCTCACAACTGCATGGTGGGACCCACAGGAAACGAAAGCCTGGCACTTACTAATTCTTTCGCCCACGACCAGTTTGGGAGACGGTGGGGAGGGCCTCGGCAGTGGACAATCCCAAAAAATGGGCCTGGGGTGCTGTGAAAACCATGTTCACGTCTATAAAGGGTCTGGCGTGTCACAGGGCTCGACGAGCAGCAGTTGGGAAAACCGAGTGCCCCTTGCCCAGTGAACCCAGAGATCCACAGATTCCCTCTGCAGATGTACCCGACGCTTCCTGTGGGCTCGGACCAGGCCAGATGCCGCAAACACAGCTTTGATGAGAGAAGCAAGGCTTTGGGGAGTGGGCGAGACAGACAATAGACCATAACCTGGGAGGTGATTCGGGCTGTGACGGCACTAAAACAGTCTGCGATAGAGGCTTGCCTGCTACTTTAGGAGGCGAGTGTTCCCAAAGGCCTCTCGGGAGACACTGAGCCACAACCAGGTCACGAGAACTGCATTCCTGTACTCCCGTTTCAGGTGACTGGGGCAGAGGAGGTCAGGAAGGGGGAAGGGGGGACATGGGGTCACTCGGTCCCTGCTCTGCTCTGGAACCTGAGGCACTCACCTCGCCATCAAGCACCATTGTCTCCATCTGTAGAAAGAGCCAAGCTCGCCTGCAGTGATTCTAAAACATGGCTCCAGAAATCTTTGACACTTCCCACGGAGAGGTGGGGGCTATGCTCCTCTCCTGAAATCTGGGCAGGGTTTAGATTGCTCCAACCAACAAAGGACGGGAAAGTGAGACTACGTGACTTGGAGGGCAAGTCCTAAAGGACCATGTCGTTTCCGCCTGCTTCTCTTGGGAGCTTTGTCAGGCTAGAAGTCCAAACACCAGGCTGAAGAAGCCACAGGTGGGCACTCCCAGACAGCCCCATCTGAGCTGCCAGCTGCCAGCCAGCCTCAGCGGCCAGCCAGGTGACTGAGCCAACTTGGACGTCCAGCCTCCAGGTGCCCACAGCCCCCACCAATATCTGAGGGTACCGCCTGAGACCGCAAGCAAGAGCTGCCCAGCTGAGCCCCAAACAAACTCCTGATGCATCACATTACAACCCAAATACGGCTGTTTTACACTAGTGAGTTTGAGGGTAACTTGTTCTTTGGGGTAATGGGAGTGCCCATCTCTCTGCCTCATTTCTTAAACCTCTCCCTTACCCACGGCTCCCGCCGCCCGCTCTTTCTTCTGTTCCTCAAACACACTCAAATGGCCCTAACTAATCTGGGGACTTTCTGCACTAGTTACCCCCTCTCCTGGGGAATTCCCTTTGCCCTCCTCCCAGTCTCCCACCTGCTCCTTATCCGTAGGTCTCAGCTCCCTCTGCCCCTCAGGGCTCAGGATCACCTGGTCCTGATTAGCTCCCACCCCACAACCCCTCCACTGCCTGGCGCTGTGGTTTGCTTACTGACTGCCCTGGCGGAATGTCAAGTGCTTGCCTTTTTTGATCACCTGTGTATCCCCTGCTCCTTGTATGAGCCTCGCATGAAGTAAGCATGGATACATGTTTACCGAGTACACGGGAAGGTAACGGCCAGGCGATGGTGAGCGAGAAAAGCATTGGTGTCAGAGGACACAGTGAGGAGCCAAGGCCCGTGCGGTCTAGGCCAGAAAGGCAGCTGTTTGGGCTGGAGGGGATCCAGGTGGCACCGGAAGGGGTAAGAGAGGCTGGGCCTTCTGGAGCAGGTTAAGGATACTGTAGGGACCTCATATACGTGGACTCAGACAACACTGCTCCTATCTGCTTTCACTTGCACAACGTCTCCAGGCCCATGCATGTCATAGCACGCACTGGGTTGTGTTAAATCACAAGACTTTTGCTAAGGCTGACGTGCCCCACTGTGTGTGCGCGCCACGTTCCGTCCACCCACTCACTAGCACGGTGCACTCGTGCTGCAAGGGCCCTGGCGGCCAGGTGGAGAGTGTCCCCGGGGGCAGCAGGGGCCCGGACAGCAGCTGGGGCAGGTCAGCACTTAATCTTCGCGACCACGATCTCAGCCCCACTTCACAGGCGAGGACCGCGGGCTCCGAGCAGCCAGGTGGCCTGCCCGGGTCACACGGCCGGGAAAGGACGGGCCGGCACGGGGGCCGGGCTGCCGGGAACCAGCCGCGTCCCGCTCTCGCTGGCCGCCGCCCTTCCCCTCCCTTCCCTTCCCTTCCCTTCCTGGCCGCACAACCCCGCCCGGGCCCGAGTGCGCAAGCGCCAAAGGAGCCGCGCCGCGCAGCGCAGAGCGCATGCGCGGGAGGAGCCTGTTGCGGAAGGCTCCGCTCCCCCGGGTGTAAATCCGCGATCCGGGGTTTTGGCCCCGCCAGGGGTTCTGTTTATAAACACACTGCGAGGTCGCCGGTGAGGGGCAACCCTAAAGGTAGTGGGGTCAGAGGTCAGGGGTCAACGGGGGCGCCAACGTGAAGACCTATCCCTTCACCTTCGCGGGCGGCTGACTGTGCCGCGTGGCCGACCCAGAAGTCCTACCACGGTCCGGGGCTGCCGGGGGCGCCACGTGGTACGCACGTGGTCCGGTCTCGGCGCCGCGACCTCCCCTCCCCCACGGTGCCGGCGTCCCCCAGCGCCCCCTGGCGGCGGCAGGGCGCGCCACGCTGCACGTCGCGCCTGCGCACAACTCTCCCCAATGCGTCTTCCGGTCTGAGCGGGAGCCGGGTGTGGGCAGGTTGCGTCCTCGTGACAGCTGCGCGTCGGCTGGGACCGGGGTCCCCGTGGGGTGGGGCGACCTGCCAAGGTCACACCGGCGGGCTGGCGAGGCTGTAGGACCCCGGGAGGGGCTTCCGGCAGGCCACGTGGGCCCCGGGGCCGGGCGTGCGCCCGCCGAGGTCGCGGTGCCTGTTGAATGAAGCCGCACTCGCGGGTCGGGCCGGGCCCAGGCGCCGCCCGGACCGAGACCAAGTTCTGGTGTTCGTCCGCGCGCGGAGCAACGCTCGGTGCACGTTTCCTAACGACGGAGGGTCACCGAAACAGTCCGGGAGCGTTGTTTCCGGCCGTTTATTGTATCGCCTGCCCTGGAGGTGTCGTTTCTGCGGCTCTGCAGGAAAAACACTGCTGGGCCCGTGCTGAGCGCGGAGACTCGGGCAGTCCTGTGGCTGTTGCCCCTTTTCCCTCCTTTGACTCTTCACCGTTAAGCCTAAAAAGACGTGATTTTAGGAAGCAGACTTCCCGACTTTTCTGCCGCTTTCTGGTCAAGGCTCCCAGCTGCGTTGCGCTGCCTCCGTCTCAGGAGCTTAAATACCTGCTGTGTGCCAGGCAGCGCTCCAGGCCCTAAGGGACGTGGGTCACCTCTAGCCAACAGGAAATCCTAAAGTGGTTAAATTATAAAGGAAATCCAGGAAGTACTTACCCTAAACATCAGGCTGACAGTTCATGTTTAACAACCAGGGCGGGGGGGGGGGGGGTGCACGTGTACATGCACACACTTACAAACTTTATTGACACAAAAGCACACGGCAAAAAATAAAAATAAAATGATAAAACATACAGTAGCCAAACCTGTGGTTGAAAATTAACCGCAATCTGTCAAATTTAGCTGCCTCCCAACCCACTGTTTTCCCCATAAATGTGTTGTCGTTAAACGTGGTGTGTGAGCTGAACGTTGGTTGATACTACGTTAATGAGTAAGAAATGAAACCCAAAAGACATAATCTTGATTCATCTGTGACGCGATCTAACGTGGGACCGGCACGGGACGGTTTCCGGCTGGGCTGCTGGCTGCTGATTTCCTTCTCGTTTTAACTCCTCTGTGCCTGTCACCTGCCTCACTTCCCAAGCCTGCCCTCACTTGTGCTGTGCTCACAGGAGCCGGGCTCAGCCTGCTCAAAGTGAGCAGAGGGTGGCAGGGAGCTGAGAGCCCTGTCCCTGTTCACAGGCCAGCATTCTTCTCCCGGTCACAGGCCCGGAGGTCCAGCCGCCTGGCGCCTGCATGGAGGAGCCCTCCCTGCACCCCTTCCTGGGAAGTGTACACTTCAGCCCTACCCCTGGCGCCTTTGCTCTTATCTGTGAGATTTCACAAAAGAAAACAAGGGTCTCTGGGCCCCAGTCCCAGCCTGAGCGTTGTGCAGCCCCAGCAGCCCCCAGAGGAGTCTTCCCAGACTGGCTCAGGTCGTGAGGTTGGCCTGGCAAAGCAGAAACCGCGCAGGCATGAGGGCTGGCTTCCCAGCCAGCAGCCCATCACCCTTTAGAGCTGTTTTCTGCTGAACAAAGGCCTGGCCTGCCCAGCAGCTCACGCTGCTGCTCTATTGAAATCTCGAGGTGGTTCCCTATTAATCACTCCCTTTGGTGCCTCAGAGGCCAAAAAAGGAGTCAAACAAAACCTCTTTTCTAAGCAGGAAGAGGGTTCCAGAGGCCTGAGCAGAAAGATCCCCCCCCACCCCTCTCTCCAGCATAACACTAACAAGATGCTGGGCCTCCCAGGCTCACAGACAAGAATAGCTGCGTGGCCTCCTGGAGAGGGGACTTGGAATGCACCCAGTCCCCTGTGGGCTCCAAAGGCCCCGTGCAGGGGGCGGGGCCTCGAGTGAGGGGCTCCCCTGCTTGCAGCCCTAACTTGTTTTCTTTTACAAACCAAAGACCCAATTAAACGATTTTTTAAGTAGATGCATACTAGGAGCATGGGACAGAGAACAAAAGGCCTATTTCTCTTCCTCCTCAGACATAACCTTGAATCTCAACTCCTTTGTCCCCCCCCCCCCCCCATGTTGCTACTATACATTAACCAATAAGTGATACTGGGTTATTCACTCATCTATAAATATGAAGTTTGGCTTCTCTTTTTAAACAGAAGACCAAGCCATCATTTCCTGGCAGCTCCCCATCCCCCCGGCACCAGGCCTGTTATTGGTGGGCCTGTTTGCATTGTCTTGGCGGAGAGAAATGGCCTTTTCAGCCAGATGCTGTGGTTCCTTCAGGCATGAGGGGCAGCAGCCCCAGATTGTTCTGCCTCTGAGTGGAAGCGTGTTCTTTTCCATTAAAATTTAGTTTTTAACACAAAGGGGAAAGCTGGCTCAAGAGCATTTGCGTGCCACCCACTCACATTTGAGGGCAGAAGTCCACCTGAAACCAGGGCAGAGCATTAGCTTGGGAGAGCGGACGAATCAAGGTCCAGCAGTTCGTTGTGAAGGCGTCGTCCTTGGCCCAGCTGTGGGGTCTGTCTTCACGGTGTAGACGCGCCCGCATTCGCTCCCGGCTGGTCTGGTGAGCCAAACAAGTGGTACAGACCGCAGGGAGGAGGGGCCAAGGAGCATCCCCTCAGTGCTGCACCCCAAGAGGGCAGATGCTCTTCTCACAAAGACACAGACCTGAGAAACAAATGTCATGACTTGACTTGTGATCGGCAGAGCCTGTTCATCCCTTGAAGGTCAACAGATCTAAGCGACTGGATCTCTTGGGTTAGGGACAGATGGCGGGGGAAATCCTGCCGCCGCAGTTGAGAAATATCTGGAGCTTTGCTGTTGCGAGGTATTTTTAATTAAATGGAACGACACTAACGCGAGAGATGGCTAAACGGCTCGGCTCCGCTTCCTGAGGCTCCATCTCACTGGTGAAGGTGGGAGATGTGGGGTACCGCTGCGGCCTGCTCACGGCTCTTCCAGGAAGCGCCCGGCCCTCGATGGCTGGTCTTGACAAGGAACTCCACTAATCACTGGAAAGTTTTGTCTTTTACTTTATATTTTGCAGCACACATCAATACACAGGGTCCCACAAAAAAACGCAGAGCGCTGGCGGTTTGGGCCCAGCAGTTACAGCATCGGCCTTTGGACCGAAGGGTCTCAGGGTCGATTCCCAGCCAAGGGGCACGTACCTGGTTTGCGGGTTCGTCCCCAGCCCTGGTCGGGGTCGTGCAGGAGGCCAACCAATTGATGTGTCTCGATCACATAGATGTTTCTCTCTCTCTCTCTCCCCCTCCCTCCTTTCCACTCTATCTAAAAAAAAAAAAAAAACCACCCAGGCTTCAGTTTTCCCAAGCTGAAGAGGAGGTTAGAAGGAAGCTAACCTCTGAGCTAACTTCAAAATTCAACAAATGTGAACTACAGGGAAGGTTGGCATTCAGGTACTTGACTCAGCCCCTGCCCCCTGTTAGAGCCCTTCCAAAGCGCAAACTTACAGTGCTTTGCCAAGAGTAACTGATCCGTGCGTGTGCCGTACAGTTATTTAAAATGATGTCTGCAAAGGATTTTTAATACTGTGGGGAAATACCATGTCAAGTGAAGTGGAAAAAGGCAAGATATGAGACAGAGTGTATGGGTGATCTGAAGAAAACGCACCCAGCTACTAAATGTAGGCAGTGGGGGGATTAAGTGTACAATTAGGTTTTTATTTATTTTTTCCTTATTTTCTACAATGAACGTATGTTGCTTTTTTTTTAATCCTCACCCAAGGACATTTTCTTTTTGCATTTATCTTCAGACAGAGCGGGAGGGAGAGAGAAGAAGAGAGAGAGAGAGAGAAACATCGACGTGAAAGGGACACATCGAGTGGCTGCCTCCCGCACGACCAACCAGGGCCGGGGACAAACCGCAACCAAGGTACATGCCCCTAGCGGGAACCGAACCCGGGTCTCTCCGGACCGCAGGCCGACGCTCTAACCGCTGAGCCAAACCGGCCAGGGCGGAGCGCGGGGATTTCTAATGGAACTCCTGCTTGGGGCTACTTTTTAAAGTTTTGGCTGTAATTTTAGGTTGAGCCGCACGACCTTCACGACAGTGGACCGCGTGTGGCCATCTGTGAGTGGCAGTGGGCGGAGTCACCCCGATGCGAAGTAGCAGGGCTGGAGGTCTTGTTCGCACTCAGCCCTTTACACACACGACCCAGCAAGTGCTCAGCGAGCATGAACCCAAATAAATTATGATGCAGCAAACTGCCAAGAACAGCCAGGGACCAGGTGGGGTCTGCTCTGGGCCAAGTCTGGGTCATTTTCCACAGCAGCTTCTACGAGCTTGGACAAGACCCTGAGTCTGTCTGAGTGTCCATCTCTCAGCTGCCGAACCAAGGTAACAAGTCTCTCTAACTACCTTCAAAATATCTTTGAAAATCATAATAGCAGGCATTATTACTATTATTATTATTATCCTCACCCGAGGACATTTTTGCATTTATCTTCAGATGGAGTGGGGAGAGAGGGAGGAAGAGAGAGAGAAACATCAATGTGAGAGAGACACATCGACTGGTTGCCACCCACACGACCCCAACTGGGGCCGGGGACAAACTGCAACCGAGGTACGTGCCCTCAGTGGGAACTGAACCCGGGTTTCTCGGGTCGGCGGGACGACGCTCTAACCGCTGAGCCAAACCGGCCAGGGCAACAGGCATTATTATTAAAAAGCATGAAGACACACCCTGGCCGGTTTGGCTCAGCAGTTAGAGTGTCGGCCCGAAGACCAAAGAGTCACGGGTTCGATTCCGGCCAAGGGCACGTACTCAGTTGCAGTTCGTCCCCGGCCCTGGTCGGGGTCGTGCGGGAGGCAACCAGACAATGTGTCCCTCTCACATCAATGTTCCTCTCTCTCTCTCCCTTTCCCTCCCTCCCACTCTATCTGAAGATAAATAGAAAAATAGCCTCAGGTGAGGATTAAAAAACAAAACAAAACATGAAGACATGCTCCTTAAAATGTGTGCGTCGGGTGTTCCCTGCTATGTGAGTTTGTACTCTTCTCTCTGTATTTATTTCTGGAGGTGGCCAGGCCTCATGGGGCCTGGTTTTAGGGGAGCTTGGGTTGCAGGACTAAAAGCGTAAGTTTTCAGTGAGGGGGTTATACCAGGGCCTCTGAGGAGGGAAAGGGAGAAGTTCCCAGAAGGGGTGGCCCAGGCAACCACCGTCTGCCTTCTCCTCTGTAGTTGTCCCTTTTCTGCCACTTTCTCATTCACAGACTCAGACAGCACGTGGTCGTTTGTGTCTGCTCCTTCCCCGCGGCTCAGGGTTTGGGGCACGTCCGCACTGCTGGGGTATCAGCAGTCCATCCCTTGGTATTGCTGAGAGTGCTCGACTCTGTGACTACAACTCGGTCTTTTAAAACCAGTCCGACTAGCCGATAGACGCAGGGATCATTTCCAGGCTGGGTTTGTGAACGATTCCGCTATCAACGCACAGACACGTCTTTGACTTCTCGGGGCGATTCCCAGGGGTGCAAAGGCCGGATGACACACTGATAGGAAATTGAACTCTTTAAGAAATTGCTAGACAGTTTTCCCAAGTAAGGACTGACTAAACAGGTTCAAAGAAACGTCAGCGGTGATGGAAATGTTCTAAATTATTCTAAAATCGGATCGTGGTGATTATTGAATAACTATAACCCTGTGAAAATTGTACATTGTCTGAATGTTACTGTATGTAAATCAGCCCTCAAGAAAGTTGTTAAAAATAAATATCTAAACACTGGCCAGAAATCTGATCATGGTAAGGCATTATTAGGATTCTCTTGTGGGTGAGAATGTTGTCATGTGTTTAAGAGGCGCTTGTGTCTTTTGGGGACACGCTGTCTCGGGAAATGATGGAGTGCCCGAGATTTGCCTCAGAAGGACGTGGGGATTTGAGTGGCTCCCGGTGAAATAACATTGACTGTAAACCGGCCATTGTTCAAGCTGGTGATGGGAACTTGGAGGTGAATGTTTGTATCGTCTTCTTTGGTATGTGTTTTCAATCTTTCCATAATGTAAAGTTTGAAAAAGATGAACTCCAGAGTCTTTTTGGAAAAGCTGACCGGGCCGAGTCCTGCACGGGGCCCTGCCGGAGGCCGGCTGGATGAGGCGGCCCTCCAGTGTCTGCCACTCCAGGCTCCCCCTCCGCTAATAGCAACCAGACGTCGCTCTAGGCCCAGCCCGGCCTCCGCAGCCGCTTCCTGGCCGCCCACCTTGGGCCCCGCCTGGGCAGAGCCTCCGCTAAGCCATCAGCTGCTCTCTCCTGGGGACTCCAGCCTGGTGGAAACTGATGCAAGCAGGGGAAAGCTGGAGCTGATTAACGGGGGCAGGGGGGGCACCCGAGCCACCGCCTCGGGGTTTTCTGCTAGATCCTGTCGGCAGCTCTGACCCACCCTTTCTGAAACCTGGGTCTCGGCTGCCTTGGGTTCCGTGAACTTCCTAGCATCATGCCAGTACGTCCCTGTTTGTTTGAGTTGGCAGGAGCTGGTTTCTGTGGGGAACCCCAAAGTGCCCTGTGGTGGAGACAGCGGGGCTCAGCAGCGTCAGCTCCCCGGCTGGGCCACAGTGCACAGACAACCTGGGACCCGTGTGCCGGCTGCAAGGGGAGGAATGCATGACACAGGCACCAGACTCAGCCCGAGCCCAGACACGAAGCGTCGCCGTGGAGACAGAAACATCTGCCGGGACAGAGTTCCGTGGGTCTCCCAGGCCGACGTGAGAGACATGACACGAGGCACACATGCCATTTTAAATGTTCTAACAGCTGCAGTAAAGCAGTGAAAAGAAATATGTGAACTTGGTTTTAGTAATGTATTTTATTTTATTTGTTGTTCAGATAGAGTGGGAGGGAGAGAGAGGAAGAGAGAGAGAGAAACATCGACGTGAAAGGGACACATCGAGTGGCCACCACCCGCACGACCAACCAGGGCCGGGGACAAACTGCAACTGAGGCACATGCCCTTAGCGGGAACTGAACCCAGGTCTCTCTGGACCACAGGCCGACGCTCTAACCGCTGAGCCAAACCGGCCAGGGCAGTAATGTATTTTATTTAACCCAATAGACCCAATATATTATCATCTCAAGCTGCAAAAAATATTAAAACTATTCATGAGATTTTGCTTTTTTTCCCAGTAAGTCTTTGAAATTCAGAGTACAGTGTATTTTGCCCGCAGCCCATCTCGGTTTGGGCTGAGCATGAGAGCTACACATGGCCACTAGCCACCAGTGGGAGGCACAGGGGCTCCGACCCGTCCCCCGGTGTTTCCCTGTGGGGCCTCCTGGGTCGTGAAGGCCTCGAGTGACCACCGCTCTGCCTAGTGGCATCCTAGGGCTCTCCCTCGGGCTCCTGCTGAGGGCACATCCCAGGTGCCTGTGGCTCATGGGCGGGTTTTGTCTGCAGGGGGACCCCACCGACTGGGTACGAGGAGGGCCGGGCCCCAAGCAGCCACATTCAGGGCAGGACTTGTGACCCCGTTCTCCAGGTACACAGGCGACTTCCAGGGTCCCTTGGACTTCCCTCCAGAGGGACTGGCCCTTGAGCGCTTAGAGAATTGAGCTCTTTGTGGGGGAAACAGATGCACAAACCGTCTGCAGAGAAGCAGACAGGGCGCTGCCGAATCCCACTTACAAACACGCCCGGTTTCCTCCCGCGTGTGAGCTCAGAAGGCATGGCTCCCGTGCGTACAGCCAGACATGAGCCGCGGGCTGCCACCCTGCTTAGAGCCGCCGGAGAGGTGAGGCCCCGGCAGACTGCTGCCCTGGACTGGAGAGACCGGTGGGTCACAGCACAACTTCCCGGGGCAGGAGCCCAGGGACAGGCCCGGGCCAGCAGGTGGGAGGGTCTGCACTGAGGGGTGGGTTTTGGGAGGCTCACAAGGGCGAGTTGGGGGGTAAGAGCCTGTCAGGGAGGGAGGCAGCCGTCCTACAATATGTCCAGAGAGTTCTGTCCTTTGCAAGGCCTGCTGGGCTGAGCAGCTTTGGGGGCTTCTGCGGAGCTGGCCCTCGGCCCAAGGGTCCTGCCTTCCTTATTTCCAAGTCTGTTCTTACAAAATCCTCTGCATCCAGAGGTAACATGAGTGAGTTTCTCAGTGTCCACAGCCCCATTGACATCATCCCTTTTAAGCCCCCATCAACCCTAAGCCTGCTTTACAGTGGAGGAAACTGAGGCCCAGAGAGGCCAAATAACTTGTCCAAGGTCACATAGCTGGTTCACAGTGGAGCTGGCTGGGCCCCTTCCACTGTACCGCATACTGCCCCCTCCAGGCTCAGAGAACCTTCCAGAAGATGCAGCTCCAGCCAACATTTTTTTTTTAATATGTTTTTATCGATTTTTTTTTTTTTAGAGAGAGAGGAAGGGAGAGAGAGAGAGAAAGAAACGTCGATGTGAGAGAGAAACATCCATCAGCTGCCTCCTGCACGCCCCCTACTGGGGATCGAGCCTGAAACCGGGGCATGTGCGCTGACCAGGAATGGAACCGAGACTTCTCAGTCCATGGGACAACGCTCAGTCCACTGAGCCACACCGGCTGGGCGCCCCAGCCAGCATCTTGACATGACCTCACGAGAGCCCCGGAGCCAGAGCCACCTAGCTGAGTCACTCCTAAATTCCCAACCCACAGACACAGTGAGATGATACACCTTGATCTCCTTAAGCCCCTGCGTTTGGAGCCATTTGTCACCAGCCATAGGTGAGTGACACACAGCCCTCTCGGCAGTGCCAGCACTGGTGTGCTCTGTCAGCAGCAGTTCCCACCCACGCTCTGCTGGAACAGGTTTGCGTGGGGTGCAAGTCTGACCTAGCCTGTTCTGACTCAGCTGAATGCCAGGGAGGCCGGGAAGCTACGCAGGAGCAAACCCACCTGTTCCCAGGGAGCCAGGGGTCAGGGTTCACCCCCTCAGGTGTTTTGGGTCTCAAATGGGTCAGGAAGTGTTTCCACGGAGGATTATTCTGCCTGCCTGCCTGCACCTTTTGCAGTGGTAAAAACTGCAGTCCTCTCCATAATGGTCACAGACCCCACCACTGCATGGTGGGAAACCCTGGGGACTCAGCAGGAAGCAGTACTGGGGACACAGGAAGGACCTGAGAAGGTCATAGCAGCAGCAGGAAGTGACATTCAGACAGGAAAAGGAAGGGGGTGATGAGAAGTCACAGAAGGGTCATTGGTCAAATACTTATTGAGCTCCAGGCCCTCGAAGATGCCTGTGTGTATGGATGCCCGTGTGCATGGGCCCCTGTGTGGACCAGCAGCTTTCAGACACGGAGGCTCCTCCTCCTCGGCCCCACCCACCTGCCTGCACTCTCAGCCAGGGCTAGGCCTAAGGGATTTCCGCCAGGCTCCTGTCGAGCTGGAGCTCTACCCTGCTGCCTGGCACAAACCCGCCAGGTACAAGAGTGCCCGCAGGGGCCTGGGGATCAAGGCAAGGGGGTGACCCATCAGTGCTTCTTTGTGGGTCTTGCTGCTTGGCGTGATCCCCTGACTTGGGAAGATGAAGGGAGGAGAGAGCAGAGGTAGCCAGCCAGCCACCCTCAGGGCAGCACCAGCCAGCAGAACTTTCTGCCACGGTGGGAATGTCCATGTCTGCCCTGGTCAGTGTAGGAGCTATCAGCCACGTGGGGCTCCAGGCCGGGACTCGAAAGGCAGCTCATGCCACTGAGGACCGGCCGGTCTGAGTTTATTCCATTTTAATGGGAGTATAAATGTAGCTGGGCCTTCTGAGGTGCACAGCACAATTCTTAATCCTTGTTTTGGGTCTATAAACACAACTTTGAATTATTTTTTTTTTATTTTAAATTAAGGTTGATTTACATAGATTAAAACTCACTCTTTTTAGTGAACACTTCTGCTACTCTTGACAAATATGTGGAGTCCTATAATCACCACTAATCACTCCCTCCAAAAACATTTCCCACATGTCATTCTGTGGTCAACCTCTCCCCAGACCTCCAGCCCCTGTCAAACCACTCATCTGTTTCTGTCTCTATAGTTTTGCTTTTTCTAGAATGTCCCATATGAAAGCATCTGGGATCACCAGTGATGCTCTGTGTATGGGTACCCTGCTCCTTTTCTTGGCTGCGTAGTATTCCACTGCATGGTTATGCCACAGTCTGTTATCCATTCCCCAGCCGAGGTACATTTGGGTCACCAGGTTTCCAGTTTTTGGTGATAATGAATAAATCCACTCTAAGTATTTGTGTACAGGTCTCTGTGTTGACGCACTTTTCAGTGCCCTTGGGAATGTACCCAGTAATCGGGTTGCAGGTCATATGGTAAGTTAACTGAACTCTATAAGAAATTGCCCAACTGTTTCCAAAATGTCAGCACCACCGTGCATTCAGCTAACAATGGGGAGCCCTGGAGGTTTAATTTGCTCCCTAACAAGTAATGATGTGCTTGTTTGTCGTGTATGTGTCTTTGGAGAAGGATCTGCTCACAGGTTTTGGCTTTTTTTTTTTTTTTTTTTTAGTGGATCGTTTCTCCAGATAGTTTGTTGCCTCTTTTAACAGCCTTAATCATCATCTCCCAGGACAGTCCTTCATTTAGTGCCGTGGAGTTAACTTTGTCCCTTTGTGTTTCTGCAGCCAGCTCCAGAGGCATCTGTCAGGGTAAGAGCCTGGGTGTCAGAGACTCCGGAAGACTGACGATGTTCTCCCTGGCCAGCTTTCTTTTTTTTATCCTCACCTGAGGACATTTTTCCATTTTTGTTCAGATAGAGTGGGAGGGAGAAAGAGGAAGTGAGAGCGAGAGAAACATCGATGTGAAAGGGACACATAGAGTGGATGCCTCCTGCACAACCCCCAGCGGGGCCGGGGACAAACTACAACCAAGGTACGTGCCCTTAGCGGGAACTGAACCCAGGGCTCTCTGGACCACAGGCCGACGCTCTAACCAGCGGTTCTCAACCTGTGGGTCGCGACCCCTTTGGGGGTCAAACGACCCTTTCACAGGGGTCGCCTAAGACCATCGGAAAACACATATTTCCGATGGTCTTAGGAACCAAGACACGCTCCTCTGTCCGTCTCCAGGCGGGTCCGCCCACATGCAGATGCGCCCACCTACAACATGAGGAACTGTATTCAAGGGTCCCGCATTAGGAAGGTTGAGAACCACTGCTAACCGCTGAGCCAAGCAGGCCAGGGCCAGCTTTTAATGTTCCCTCTGTCAGGGACTGCGCTCTGTAAACGCTGTGGCATGCCCCTGAGCTGGAGAGAGCGAGAGAAGACGGCTCTCGGGTCTTCGTTCTGTGCTGGCTTTGCTGCCCCTCCCGTGCCCGCTCTGATGGCCCCGTACTATAGTCAGCCACTGCTGTTCAGGAGAAAGGAGCTGCCAGCCATCCAGTGGGCATCTGCACTTGGCAAGGTTACCGAGAGCCAGTCCTGTGAGCACCCGGCACTGTTACCGTACAGGTTCTCGCTCCTCGGGGAAAGAACCTTCTAGGTTTGTCATTTGGGGCAGAAGTCTTTACATTTATATTGAGTTCGGTCTGAGGGGCCTGGAAGCACCAACGTGTCTCTTGTCATCAAACAGATCTGTCATTTAAAAGTGAGAAGTCAGCCCTGGCCGGTTCAGCTCCACAGTTACAGAGTCAGCCCAATGAGTTGTGGGTTCGATTCTGGTCAAGGACACATACCTTGGTTGTGGTTCACTCCCGGCTCTGGTTGGGGTCATGCGGGAGGCAACCAATCAATGTGTCCCTCTCACATCGATGTCTCTCTCTCTCTCTCCCTCCCACTCTATCTGAAGATAAATGGAAAAAATATCCTCGGGTGAGGATAAAAAATAAATAAATAAAAGTAGGAAGTCACCTCAGATAAGCCAGAAGAAAAGAACCTTGGAAGCCGTATATAAATCTCTCTTTATAAAAAAAGATTATGGTAAAATTCAAATAACATAAAGTGTACCACCGTAACTGTTCTAAGTGTCGGTAGCGGTAAGTACACTCACATTTTTGTGCAACCATCACCACCGTCCATCTGCAGAACGTTTTCATCTTGCACAACTGAAACTCTGTCCCCACTAAACACTAATTACCCCCAGCCCTGGCACCCACCATTCCACTTTCTGCCTATGAACCCGACTCCTCTAGGGACCTCATATTAGTGGGATCACACAGTATTAGTCTTTCTGTGACCAGTTAATTTCACTTAGCATAATGTCCTTACGGTTCATCCATATTGTAGCCTGTGTCAGAATTTCCTTCCTTTTGGGTGCTGAATAATATTCCCTGGTACGGATGGACGTTTTGTTCATTCATTCACCTCAGTGGACCCATGGGCTGCCTCCCCTCTGGCTGTCGTGAATACACTGCTGTGAGCGTGAGTGTACAAACACCTTTTCAAGCTCCTGATTTCAGTTCTTTTAGGTTTATACCTAGAAACAGAATTGCTCATCATATGGTCATTCTGTGTTTAATGTTTCAGAGAGAGAGAGAAACATCGATGTGAGAGAGAAACATCGATCGGCTTTCTCCTGCGTGACCCCACGGGGGATCAAACCCACAACCAGGCATGAGCCCTGACCGGGAATCGAACCAGGACCTCTCAGTCCATGGGACAATGCTCAGTCCACTGAGCCACACCAGCCAGGCCGTGTTTAATTTTTTGAGGAACCTCCATACCGGTTTCCATAGTGGCTGGAATTTTACATTCCCAACACCTGTGTGTATGTAAATCTCTTTGTATGAGAGAAATACTGCTTGAATTCCCCAACTTCTCTCCATCTTCCACCATCGCCTCCCTTGCCTGGTCTGCTAGTTCCTCACTAGCCCCATCATGGTCACTCTGACCCCTTTCTGATCCGGGCTCCACAGGACAGCCTGTGATTTAATTTCAAATGTGTGGGTCTGCAAGCTGCTGTTCTGCCTGAAACCTCTCACTGGCTTCCACTGCTTTGGGGATGAAGCCCAGATCCTTCCACAACCCTGTCCTGTTGAGCCTAATCTGGTTCGGCTGAGTGGTGACTCTCTCTTCCACCCACAGTGGCCCATCAGTCCCTGGAAGGCACCAGGATCCCTTGCTTAGCTGTCCGTTGGCTGGAATGCCATTTCCCACCCCAGGCCCTCCCCTAATGGCTCCCATGCATCGTTGGACTTCAGTTCAAATGTCATTCCTTAGGGAAGAGATCCCTGACCCTGTGTTTACTGACCTCCCTCCTCTTTCAAGTAGGTTCTCTTGTCATCGCTTCTCACAAAATGTGTTACTGGCTCCCACTTACCTCTAATGTATTTATCTATACATTCAATCATGACGGTTGGGTTAATACCCATTTTAGCCCCAGGCTGGAAAGTGGGTAAGCACATACGCTTCTCCCCCTAGATGGGCCACATGTCCTCACACACTCACATGTCACCATGTAGTGCCTCCCAGGACTTGACAGTGCTCACTTTATAACTGTTAGTGTGTGCCCTTGATTCAAGTCAGCATCTCCCCCAGACTCTAAGCTCCACCAGGGAGGGTCGGTTTCCTCACCCTCAGTAATTATTCAACGATGGAAATGTGGACGCACTGGCTCCTTTTTCAGGGGGACCCGGCTGAATTGGGAATGCGTGACCGGGAGACCGGAGTACCAGTGGGAGCTGCGCGATGCCCGAACTGGCCAGTTCCGTGTTTGCAGCTGAGAGCTGCCCCTGGCATCGGCCTCCCCTGATGCACTGGGAGGGGTGTGAGGGGCAGGCTGTCCGCCTCGCTGACCTGGGTCCGGCAGTCCCCGGGCATTTGACGGAGCTCTTGGTTGAGTAAATGGATGACGCCTAAAAAGCACACAGGGCACCAGGGATCGCAAGCACCTCTGGGTAAACTCCATCTGCAGTCTGAAAACCCTTCACGTGCGTGCTAAGTACTTTGTACTTTGGGGTTGGAAGACGGAGTGGTTCAGGCCCAGGAAACTACTGAGGTCATTTGTTCCAGGACCAAAACTTTCCAGTTCGACATTTCGGGGGTTCCCCTCCGCCGTCCCCCTGGGACGGAGGAAAGAGCAGCCCATAGCCGGGGGGCGCTGGGCGAGGGGCTCGCCCTGGGGCAGGCGAGGCGGCCGGGCACAGACAGCGCCCCTCCGGAGCCCCGCGAGCCCCCGCGAGCCCCGGCGAGCCTCGGCGGGCGGGGCGCGCGGCCCGTGGACTCCGCTCCGCCGCGGCGCGATCCAGCCCGGGATTCCGCGCCCGCCGCCGCCCGCGGAGCCCCGCCCCCCGCCGCCGCGCCGCCGCCGGAGGCCGCTCGGAGCTGCGCGAACATGGCCGAAGTCGGCGAGGACAGCGGGGCCCGCGCCCTGCTGGCGCTGCGCTCGGCGCCCTGCAGCCCCGTGCTGTGCGCCGCCGCCGCCGCCGCCGCCTTCCCCGCCGCCGCGGCCCCCGCCGCCGCCGCCGCCCCGGGGCCCGCCGCCCCGTCGCCGCCGCCGCCCGCCCAGCCCCCGCCGCCGCCGCCGCCGCCGCCGCCGGGCGCGATCGCGGGGGGCGCGGGGGACACGGGCGCGGCGGGCGAGGCCCTGGTGGCCGCCGCGGCCGACTCGGTGCGCCGGAGCCCCGGGCCCGTGCTGGCGCGCCTCGAGGGCCGCGAGTTCGAGTTCCTCATGCGGCAGCCCAGCGTCACCATCGGCCGCAACTCGTCGCAGGGCTCGGTGGACCTGAGCATGGGCCTGTCGAGCTTCATCTCGCGGCGCCACCTGCAGCTCACCTTCCAGGAGCCCTACTTCTACCTGCGCTGCCTCGGCAAGAACGGCGTGTTCGTGGACGGGGCCTTCCAGCGGCGCGGCGCGCCCGCCCTGCAGCTGCCCAAACAGTGAGTGCGCCCGGCCCGGCCCGACCCGACCCCGCGGGCCCCGCCGGGCTACGCCCCCACCCGCCCCGCGGGGCCCTGCGGTCACCCCGATCCCGGCCCAGCCTGGACACGGGGTCACTCCTGACCGCACCCGGCCTGGGCCCTGGGCCCCGAGGGTCGCTCCTGACCCCCGCCTGGCCTGGACCCTGACGGGCCGCCTTGTCCCGGTCCCGACCTGGACCCCGGGGTTGCCCCCGCACGCGCTTGTGAGAGAGGTTGCGTCAGGTGGTGTCGCCAGGGGAGGTGCCGGTCCCCCCCGGAAGGCCTGAGCCCCCGGCAAGAGAGACCAGGTCTGAACCGGCGGCGACTTGGGCAGGGAGGGGACGCTCCCATCCGAGGGAGGGCAGAGGGACAGGACCGAGGGTGCCCTCCCCTCGGTGTACGCGGAGACGCACTCCCGGGATGGACAGCGGTACCCGGCACAGAGCTGGGGGCCCGGGCAGGAAGGGAAAACCGCAGGGCTGGGGGCCGCGCAGGGCGCACCCGGCCGGGCCGCTGACGCCACGAGCTTTAGCAACATCCCGGTATTCCTTCCGCTCTTCACTCACTTTCCCCTCTTCCGGTTCCCACGCACGCTTTCTCCCCCAGAGATCCTTGCTTTCTCAAGATCAGGAGAAAGCCCATTTAACTACTAATTTCCTCTTTAGGCACTTTCTTTTTTGTACATAGTAATTGCTTTTAACTCCTCACTAGTGTTTATATTTCTCCAGTGTGCTTCATGCTCCAAGCCGTCTCCGGCTAATTACTCTTTTACAAGCGCCCCGAGTTCAGGGAATTTTTGCTGGGGTAATTCCCAGGGTCCAAAGCTTGCTTCTGTAAACTTCTCATTTTCTAGGGTCTTGGCATGTTTAGTTGTAAATATTGTGTTGACTTATCTTCAAATGCAACATCAACAATGACTCACTCCGTTTTGCAAACATGAAAGGTATGTATTTAGGAAAATCAGGACTTGGTGAATAATTAAAGTTGTTAACCCCATAGATGTCATTACTCCTTCCTATCTCTTCCATAATCTTCACGCCTTCTCCATTCTGGGCCACTAAATGCATTTCAGGGCCAGACACTCCTCTTGTGAGAAAGCACAGGTAAACATCCCGTTCCCCTCCCTGCCCTGCGGCTCCTAGAGGCCTGTTTCTATGACTCAGGTTCCGTGAGTGCTGGCTTGAAGCAGTCCTGTTTTCAGAGTTCCCTGCCTGGCTGGTGGGTAGGTGCTCACCTCTCTGGGGCCTAACCGAATCCTGAGCACGCCGGGATTTCCTCTAACTCAAGGGGAAGAGATTTTAGCCTGGGGAGTCTCAGATCATGTGCCGAATAGGCCAGACCACAGTTGTTGTCTGTGGAGTGGTTTTGGTATTCACCGTACTGGGCAGGTTACACCTTAGGAGCCGGTCTTCTCAGCCGGGTACATCCCGGACTGGGCGTAGCTGGCGGCTACACTCCCCCGCCTCTGACGTGGTGCTCAGCTGCTGTGCGTGTCTGACCCACTTCGCGGTGCTCGAGCAGTATCCCTGTAGGCAGGCACGGGAAACTGACAAGAACGGAACACGTGTGCGGAAGGTTGCATGGATGGCGTAGGTGCCCTCCTGGGAAGGGTGTTTGCTTCCGAAAACTGGCGCGGCCTGTGGACAAGCGTGTCAGCAGCCCAAGCATTTTCTCTTCTTTCAGAAAACTCAAACCTAAACACTCACACATAGTACGGGTGTCCTAACTTCTTTTTAGAGTTAAGTCAGGTCTTTGGCCTATCTCGTGGAAAGTAATCAAGAAGTTTTAAGGAAGTCAGAGCAAGGACACTGAATGTGTACATTTCTGTCACTCTGATACGGGAAATTCATTACTGACTTTCAAGGAGTGGCAGTAATTCTTGTCTGTTCCCCTCGGGCTTTGGTAGGCAGCTTTGCCATTAACATTTGACAGTGAATTTCTTTACCTTAGATTTACGGTTCTTACTGTTCTGGACTTGGGTTGACTTGACTGCGCTGGGTTGGAAAGGGCTGCAGTCACGTGACACTGGTGCTCCTTTACTTGCATTGTGGGGTCAGCACACCCTCTCCTGACGTACCATCCCCCCGCGAGGCCGGAGTGAAGGCCAAACCGCTTATCTTTGTCCCCACGCATCGTTCTCCCTGCCCCCGTGATTGGGAAGCAAATCACAGATGTCGTGTCACTCTGCCTGTAAAGACTTCAATAAAAGATAAAGATTCTTTTTTAAAAACCTAACCACAATGTCACTATCACACCTAAAAATTTAATAATAATTTCTTACTGTCATCATACACCCAGTCAGTGTTTGGATTTTCCTTCCTGTCGCAGGAATTTCTCTTAAGTGTAGTTATTTGAGTCAGGACCCACCCAGCTCAGGTGCAGACGTAGTGATTGGTTGGTGTCCTGGGCACCTCTTCTAACCCTCTTTCTTCTCTCTGAAGCACCAAGGTCACTTGTCCTGTAAGTTTCCCACGGTCTGCTTCACAGATTGGATTCCCACGGTGTCCGTTTAGCATGTCCTGCCCCTGTCACTCCTGTAAATTAGTTGTTGGACCTAGAGATTTGATCAGACTCGCGTTTGATGTTTTTTGCCAGAATTGCCTCCTGGGCAGGGGTGGTGCGAGTGTCTGTCAGGAAGCCGTTGCCCAGGTCCGGACCTCACGGTTGCCTGTGCTGTTGTAGTTTGTCTGGCTCCCACTTGCGGTGCTGCCACACTCCGCCCTCTGGAAGACGTGCTGTGAATGGCAGCTGCTTCGGTCACGGCTTCTGCACATGGCCGTGACGAACAGTAGCCACCAGTGTTCTGCTGCGTAAATAGTTGCTTTGGCCCCGTGAAAACATACGGACGTGGTTCCTCCGTGCCGTTCCAGCTGGTCGCTTGAAGAACATCAAACTAGCTACTGACCTTTATACGAGTAGTTATTAGATTGAAGTTGTTTCGAAATTAATTGGACAGTGCCCTGGACTTAGTGAAGACAGCAGGTATTGGCCGAATGCTCACTACCCGGCAACCCCCAAGACAGAAGCTGTGTTCCTTTCCTCCCTCCCCCTGGTCACTGCCTCCCCCAGGTCCTTACTGGACCCCATGCTGCCCTGGGCGGTTGGTCCCAGGGTGGGCGTGTGTGCTGAGTGGGGTCTGCACTTGGGACAAGAGAGGGTGTCAGATGAGTCTGTTTCCAGTGGCAGAAACTGGAAGATGTGACAAGTGAGGCCGTGCTGGCTGTTTCCATGTGGAAAAAGAGCTGTGACGAGGGAAATGGTCCATCATGACATGTGGTGACATATGTAGAGCTGGAAGGGCCACGTAGACCACGTGGGAGACAGGCGCTCGGGCCTGACCCGTTATGACCTGGATGGGGCAGCCCTGGGACTGGAGAGGAAGCGACTGAGCCAGAAGAGCTTCTGAATGGGCCACTAAATGCATTTTGGGGCCAGACACTCCTCTTGTGAGGAGCACAGGTAAACATCCCCTTCCCCTCTGAAGACATGTTCGGATCAGTGGTGGTTGGGTCGGGGAGATGGTTTGAGGCTGGCCCCGGAGGAGCGGTCCCTGCTGCAGAGCGGCGCTGGGAGCCTGGACGGAGGAGCTGCACGGGCCCTGACACAGGCTGGAGAGCCCGTGGTGTTGTATCCAGATAGTGGAGTCAAGATACCAAAAGGCCCTGGCTGGGTGGCTCGGTTAGTTAGAGCATCATCCCATATACCAAAAGGTTGGGGGTTCGATCCCTAGTCGGGGCATGTGCAGAAGGCAACCGATTGATGTTCCTCTCTCACATCAGTGTTTCTCCCCACATTCCCTTCCTCTCTCTCTAAAATCAGTAAGAATGGCCCTGGCCGGTTTGGCTCAGCGGTTAGAGCGTCGGCTTGCGGTACAGAGAGACCCTGGTTCAGTTCCCGCTAAGGGCATGTGCCTCGGTTGCGGTTTGTCCCCGGCCCTGGTTGGTCGTGCGGGTGGCAGCCACTCGATGTGTCCCTTTCACGTCAATGTTTCTCTCTCTCTCTCTCTCTTCCTCTCTCTCCCTCCCATTCTATCTGAACAAAAAATGAAAAAATGTCCTCAGGTGAGGATAAAAAATAAAATAAAATAAAAATAAAATCAGTAAGAATGGCCCTGGCCGGTTTGGCTCAGCGGTTGGAGCGTTGGCCTGCGGACCAGAGAGTCCCAGGTTTGGTTCCCGCTAGGGGCACATACCAAAATAAATAAAATAAAATCAGTAAGAATGTATCCTCAGGTGAGGATTTTAAAAAGATACAAAATGTTTCACTCTCTCTAAATAACTGCATTAGTCTGGTTTTCTTGCCATCTTGTTCAGAACTTACTTTAAAAGGTTTCTGGGACTGTAGCAAACTGGGAGCCAGTCTGTCGACTCTGAGGTGATGAAATAGGTACCACTCTCCCTAGCATGTAGTTCACCTGGAGATTTGGGGGCTTATCACCATGCAAGAAAACCTATGAATATTTTATTTTATTTTTCCTTTATTGATTTTTAGAGAGAGAGGAAAGGAAGAGGGAGAGAGAGATAGAAACATTGATAAGAGAGAACATCAATTGGCCGCCTCCTGCATGCCCCCCATTGGGGATCTGGCCCACAGCCTGGGCATGTGCCCTGACCGGGAATTGAACCAGTGACCTCTTGGTGCATGAGTCGACGCTCAACCACTGAGCCACATCGGCCGGGCGAAAACCTATCATATTTTAGAAATCAGTCTATGAGAAGGATGTTGTCTGTCATGTAGTATGTGTGTAGTTGAATTTACAGTAAATTTATGGAAGCCTTTGTGGTTGATGAGGGGTAGGATGGGTCGGTGGGAAAGGGTGTTAGGTAGCGTTCTGACAGTGTCCTCTTTAATGCGTCTGAAACGGGCACAGCCACATTTTAATTATGTGCGGAAAAGAAAGGAAACGTCTGATTTGGACATACAGTAATTTACTCTTTGCTGTTTGCAAGTCTTTTGAATGTCAGGGGATAGACTTGCTAAATTAATGACAACTCCAATTACAGCAACACCTCATTTCCATAATCACCCTACATTTAAAGCATTTCGTATGAAAATGAGAGGATCATATAAAATGCTTTGACTCTGGTTCCCTGGAAGTAGGCCCCAGCATTGTGACTCACTGGGAGACTTGGCGGCTGGTTTTCAGTGCTGCTGCCATTTTTCAGGAGTTTCTAGTTTTCTGGTGAAAAGTTGCTGGTTGGTTGAAAAGAAGAACAATGAGATCTGTGTGTGGACATATTTTGTGGATGTGTAAAGGGGATCCCGGAAGGTGTGCTGGGTGTTGTCTGTGAGTCTGCTCCGGGGCTGTGAGAGTAGTGTGTCAGCGGCCAGGTTGCTGGGACGGCCCCCGGCTGTGCCCTGGGCCTCACATGACCCTCTCTAGACCATGGACCACGTGGCTCTCCTTGGACATGGTGCGGAGGCACTGGTGGGGGTCTGTGGTGCTTGGACAGAACACTTCCACGTCCACGCATGTGCTGCTCCTGTGAGGCTTCTCTCCGAGGAGTCATTTCCAGGTGATGTGCAGAGGGAGGGAGGTGTTTTATCCATGATTTGATTAAGAATCTTTTTGCACCCTGGCCGGTTTGGCTCCACAGTTAGCGCATTGACCCAAGAACCAAAGGGTCTCGGGTTCGATTCCCGGTCAAAGGCATGTACCTAGGTTGCAGGTTCGATCCCCAGGCCCTGGTTGGGGTCATGTGGGAGGCAACTAATCAGTGTGTCTCTCTCAAATCCAGGTTTCTTTTTCTCTTCTTCTTCTTCTCTCCCTTCTTCCCTCCCTCCCTCTCACTCACTCTAAAAATTAATGGAAAAATATACTCAGGTGAGGATTAACAACAACAAAAAGAACCACTTTTTGCCCTCAGTCGTCTGTGACATGTTTAACCGTGCTGTCCTCGGAGGCTGCACCTTCTCCACGTGTGTGCAGAGCACGTGGCCGCCCTGATCGAAAGCTCAGTGCCCACGGGGTCGCCTGGGCTCAGCAGAGGCCCGGCTTTCCAGAGGTGGTCCCCGAACCTGCCACCTGTGTGTCGGGGCAATCTCCTGGTGTCCCATACCTGTGTTTATTCCGGAAGTTCTCAAGGCGTTCGGGCCAGAGCCCTGTTGTCTCCGAAGAGCTTTTGTTGATGTGGGATGTGTGTGCTACTCTTGCCATGTTAGAAATTAGAACCGAGAGATTAAAGTCTGTGTACTCATCAACCTGATCAAAAATAACAATTATAAACTTATTTCCAAATAACTTTTCATGAAAAAATAGCTATATTTCCCCAAACAAAAATCACTCAGAAGGAGGTGTTCATTTTTGTGAATGTCTTTGATGTCTGGCATCTCGTCGCTGTTCCTGCTTTTGGTCCATGGTTCCGGGTAAGTGAGGGAGGAAATCCCACTCGGGAGCCGGAGCCGCCCGGCAGGAGCCTTCGGTGGCTTTGGGGTCACGGACGGTGCCCTTGGAGGAGGCCTCACCCGCTGCACAGCGTGTTTCTTACACGCCGAGGGGCCGGACTTCATCGGTGGGCCCGTGCTGTCCCGTTGAGGTCTACTGCTCTGTCTTGCATACTGAATACATCTTGTACCTGGAGGGTCAGGCCTTTGTTTTTGTTTTTTGGTGTGTGGTTTTTTTTTTTGTTTGTTTGTATTTATCTTCAGATAGAGTGGGAGGGAGAGGGGGGAAGAGAGAGAGAGAAACATCGAGTGGTTGCCACCCACATGACCCCAACCAGGGCCAAGGACAAACTGCAACCAAGGTACGTGCCCTTAGCGGGAACTGAACCCGGGACTCTCTTGTCCGAGGGCCGATGCTCTAACTGCTGAGCCAAACCGGCCAGGGCGGGTCAGCCTTTGATATAGTTTAATTTTTAAATTTGCTTTGGAAGTTGAGTGACACACTGTATTTTTATTGGAGTAAAAGAGGCACTTAATGTAGTCATTGGCCTTATTAGCATCTTGTGACACAATTTGGCTTAAATTTAGTATTTTGTATGTCAATTTTTTATTATTTCAGATGGAACTGGCCATGTTGTCAGTTATTTGCTATTTCCCTGTAACCAGGTGGGGTACGGTGGCCTTTTTCCCCCCTGAGCTGGTTCCCGGGTGACACCCCTGCTTTTTCCCTTCAGTGCAGGTGGGAGGCCCCAGGAGAAAGGCAGAGCAGGGCATGGACATAGAACCATGCCAGTCCGTGGGGATGTCAGTGACACATGATTTCATGGGCAGGTTCCACGTGTGTGACCTTTCATGAAACCTTTCCCAGCACACTTCCGAGAACAGTGGCGCTTTGGTAAGTGTCCACTGGGTCTCCCTGCCTGGCTTCTCGGTGGATAGCTTTCTCTCTCCTCCTCCTCACAGAGATCAGTGTTACACAGAGGATACAACGGACCTGTCCATTCTGCAAAGCTTTGCTTTCTGTGATTGGTCACAAAAACGAGGTGCTGGCCAGCGTGACGGCAGGCGTGCTCAGTGCCTCCCCAGCCCCTCCCAGACTTGCCTGGCTCTGACTCACAGATATTCTGGGTTTGGGGGCAGCATGCAGGGTTCAAAAAGTAATGTTACAACTTCCTGTTGGGATTGCAGCCACACCTTTGTGTCGGCTGGGCGGCGGGCGCTGTGGGGAGTCCGAGGCCATGGGTCTGGCGGGCCGCAAGCCGAGCTGGCTGGGCTCAGGTGGCCGCACGTGGGCGTCGTGACAGCGCCTTCCCAGAAGTGTTTGGCTCCGGTCGGCTGATGAAGTCAAGGAGCCTCCCAGATGCTGCCGGCAGCTCCGGCTGGTAGAGTGGGTGGAAAGTCATTGCGAACCGATTTGGGAAGAATGTTAAGGTGAAGTGGGATGGAACCCATGATGGAGCAGATGGGCTGGAGGCTGGGAAGTGGTGAGGACAGGAAAACTGCCCACAGGTCTGCGCTCCTGCCCTCCAGCCTTGGGGACACAAATATCCAGCCTCTTGGCAGGTATATGCCTGAAGCTGGGAACAGTGACTCACCGGGTGGAGGAAGACATCGCTCCTGCGGGGCGTCCACCTCCCTCCGAAGGTCCAGGATGGAGCCTGGGCGTGTGTGGCTGATGGGCTGAGGAACTGAATGTGTTTAGTTTTTCAGTTAATTTAAGTTTAAATGGCCACGTGAGCCCCCTGGTGTCCTTGAAGACGTGGCAGGTCTGAGGCTCCCTGGCTCCTGGGTGTGGCCACGCCTCGGTTACCCCGTTGCCCCCCAGGCACAAGTACTGTTCCTGCAGTTTGTTTCCAGGTGAGAAAGACAGAGGAGGTCTGGTCTGGCCAGGGGGCCTCAGACAGACCCACTAAACGAAGTTGCCTGGGTTCCAGGTGTGCGGGAGGTGCCTGCAGCCCAGCTCCTTCTGGAAGACTCTTGCTGCTGACTAGGCTGACCAGTCCCTCGGTTTCTGCCACTCGGATGCAGCTCAGATGGAATGCACAGCTCCCGTGTGGCTTCACCACCCGAGTTCTTAAAGCCCAGGGAACAAGTAAGGGCCTGAGAGATGGTTCCTGTGGATGGTGGACAAAGGGGAGACAGATTTATGGTGGGGGAAATTCACAAGTCCCCATGGCCCCTGGCAGCCCTGGTTCACTCAGTGTATCAGGTATTGATGGACTGTGAGCCTGGCTCCTTACGAGCAGTATCGTGGTTTCTATCCTGGCAGTTGTAAAGGCCTTTATAGCACGTGTGTGCATGTTGGGTGCGCCTGCCTGTTCCTGTCTGCCTGCAGGGACACCTGCTCGTAGCATGTGGTGTCTGTCCCCTCAGGAAGCTGCGAGTCCCTCGAGGACACAGTGTTGGTTCCCGGTGCCAGCACAGTGCTTGGCACTTACAAGACACTCAGCGTGACTGAGTGAATGTTTGTTTATGTGTATAACTTGCGTAGGCTGCTGCTGGCTGTTCTAACAGAGACCTGCCAACATCTTGCTTGTGGAAAGTTCAGTGGTCAGAAAACCTTTCACACCGAGAGTCAGACCCGGCTGGCACCGGCTGGCAACACTGCCCTCTCATTAGCTCGCTCTCCAGGCTGCCGTGGTGTCTGCACCAGGCCTGCAGGGGGTCGTGTGGGCAAGTGTTGATGGGCAGGCCCAGAGTGGCAGTTCTCACTCCACTCATGCCAGTGGCCAGAGCTGGGTCCAGGCCACTCCAGAAGAGAGCCACGTGCCAGGGAGAAGGGCAAACCTTTGGTGAACAGCTAGCCCGTCTCAGCCACATTGAGATCTGATTAGCAAACTACCACCTGTGAGCCAAATCCTGCCAGAGTCTTGTTTTTATACATAAGTTTTTTTGGAACACAGCCACGTTTACATGCTGTCTGGCTGCTTGGTTGAGACACACCATGTGGCCCTAAAACCTAAAACATTCACAGAAATGGTGTGCACACCGCTGCCTGAACCACCCACCTTCTTCCACGTTGACACATTTCAAGGAGTCTAATCAAGACCTTCTAGTACTCGGTTCCTCTGATAGAGCCCTTTGTTTTTAAATAAGTTCTGTTTCGTTCTTGATGTTTCATTTATTTGTTTTGGGGTGGTTTACATGAATGGGGTCTTTCTTTCCTTATTATAATCCATTTCCTGAAGGGTCAGTGCTTACGTGTAGGAAAGATGGGCTGTGTGTGTGGGTGGCTGTTTCTTTCCCTTTTGGGGTATGGGCTTTGTAATACTAATTAATTTTTTTAACTTTCCATTTTGAAAAAATTTTAAACTTCCAGAAAGTTGCAAGTCTAGTACAAATAACTGCTATGCCTCCTCTGGCAGATGCATCCATTTCCAACATTCCGCCACGTCTGCTCCGATACTTTCTGTGTGTCCAGGTTACTTGACGGTGGGCTGTGCATGCCATGCCCCCTTTCCTTATACCACAGCAGGTTTCCCAAGGAAAAGGGTATTTCCACATGCGCAGGACAGTTCACATCACGACAGTGCTCCCGTCTAACCTGCAGCCCATCTCGTCAGCTGTCCCAAGCGTCCCTGTGGCATTTCACCCGCCGGGGCCCAGGCTCGGTCAGCCTTCGGTCAGTTGTCCTGCCTCATGTCCTCCCCCCGGAAGCTCCTCAGCTTTCTTCGTCTTGATTGACTTTGACTCCTGTGAAAGAAAGCAGGATAGTATTTTCTCGGTGCTCAGCCTGGCTAGAGCTCGGCAGGACCCTGAGCAGGACAGAGGGCACTGACCTCCAGCCAGCTCCCAGCCCCCAGCTGCTCACGGCAGCCTTTCCCGCCTCGAGCTGGGAGGTGGGATGTTTTGCAAAGGAAACGTTATGAATTGGAGATGAAACCCAGGACTGGTTAAATAGCTCATGTGTTTCAGGGCATTAAAAAGATACAGAAAAGTACAGAGGGTAATTGAACACATATTGGTAGAGCCTTGAAGAATAACAAGAAAGAGAATGTGTTACGGATGCTGTTGTCTCCTGTGTCCCCTCCAGAGGCAGCGACCCCACCGGTCCTTCCTCAACTTTCCACACACATAGACGTCCACGATGATACGTTGTCTGGTTGGGTGTGTGGCGGTCATTTACATAGACGATGTCATACAATCTCTTCACTATACAATGTGTACTTCCCACTTCTCCAGGAAGATTCTCCATGGGCTTCACCATCAGACACAGTAACTAACTTCTCATCCTTGCCCCGGCGTATGGACCCAGCCCTCCCTGCTGTGCACCCTGGTTCCACCTTCCCTGGTTCCGACCATAGCGGCTTCCTTAGCGCCTCGCCAGGCCTGGCCGACCTCCAGCACCGCTGGGCTGCGTGCACCTGGCCCTGGGAACTCCGTCCAGGCCTCAGGTGGAGCATCGCTGCCGCTGCGGGGGGACTGGCTCCAGCCGCCTTCCCTGAGCTCCGGGCCAGGCTGTGTGGCAGCGGGGCTGGAGGGGAAGAGGGCGGGAGGCTCTCCACCATGTGCATGTGGCTCAGCGCCTCTGCCCCCTGTCTGTCACCTCTGCGTGCCCCACCTGCACGTACTGGAGCCCTCATCACACCTTCGGCCCATGTTTGGGGTGGTTCATTCTTCTGGTTTCTACCTGCTGGTGCACCGCTAACGTTTAAGGGATTGAACTGTAATTCCGACATTCGGGGATTTGCTGCTTATGTTTGTTTCTATTACAATGTGTAGGCTTCACCTTTTAACAGTTTTCAGAATCGTGATTTCATTTTGTTTACTGTCATCTAAGAAGCCAGGGAGAGCCCTGGCCGGTTTGGCTCAGCAGTTAGAGCGTCGGCCTGCGGACTGGAGAGTCCCGGGTTCGGTTCCGCTAAGGGCACGTACCTCGGTTGCAGTTTGTCCCCGGCCCTGATTGGGGTTGTGTGGGTGGCAGCCACTCGATGTTTCTCTCTTTCCCTTCCTCCCTCTCTCCCTCCCGCTCCATCTGAAGATAAATGCCAAAAAAATGTCCTCGGGTGAGGATAAAAAAGAAAAAAGAAGCCAGGGAGGTATGATGTGGGTTTTGGGGTTTTTTTGTTTTTTTGTTTTTTATCCTCACCCGAGGACATTTTTGCACTTATCTTCAGATAGAGAGGAAGGGAGAAAGGGAGGAAGAGAGAGAGAGAAACATCGATGTGAGAGAGACACACTGAGTGGTTGCCACCCACACAACCCCAACCAGGGCCGGGGACAAACTGCGACGGAGGTACGTGCCTTTAGCTGGAACGGAACCCGGGTCTCTCTGGTCTGTGGGCCAACGCTCCAAACGCTGAGCCAAATCAGGCAGGGCGTTTTGTTTTGTTTTATATTATTTTTCTTTATTGATTTTAGAGAGAGAGGAAGGGAGAGGGAGAGAGAGATAGAAACATCGATGAGAGAGAACATTGATTGGCCACCTCCTGCAATGCCCACATTGGGCCTTGGGCCCACAACTTGGGCATGTGCCCTGACCAGGAATCAAACCGGCGACCTCTTGGTGCGTGGGTTGACACTCAACCACTGAGCCACACTGGCCGGGCTGTATGATGTGTTTTTAACAAGGTAACTTTTTAAAGTGGGTAAAATTTTAAACATCAGTATCTTTTAAGGAGTAGAGGATCATTTCTTTGGAGAGCTCTCTATCCCAAGTGACTTTTTCTCAGGGGGTTCCAGATGGCTGATGTGGTAGTTCACCAGAAGTCGAATGCCTTGATTCTAAAGCTCATTTGGGAGCTTATTTTATCAGCTTGTAGTCTCTAATTTTCTTAAAGTCAGAATTCCTCAGTGACATTTGTTTTTGGAGGAGCCAGTTTTTAAGAGACAGCAAAAAAAAAAAAAATTGTACACTTTAGCTTTTCTGCTATATTTCTGTATAACCTTTAATATTTCACACTTTGGGGTATTATGTATGCAAAGCCATGCTTATAGGAAATTTGGACAATTCAGATGAGGAAAGGAGAGGCGCCACGTGTCACTCCTGTCCACCGAGATGACCACTGTTTCCATTCCGTGTTTTCCTATGTCTGTTTCCTTAAAAAGAAAAAAAGCCCAGCAGGCACTTTGCTGAAACCCGGGTCTGGGATTGTGCAACTGCTGGTGATCCCTCACTTGGGACTTGAGAGCACCATGTTCGTGTCAATGTCTGTTTAGGTCAGTGCATTAGGGTCGCTGTGCCCCCTGAGTTAGGAGCTCACTTGTGGCACTCCCCACAGCTGAGGCTTAAAGGGTGGCCAGGCAGGCTGAGGATGGGGCCCCTGCCCCCTCCTTCCCGCATGGCCTGGTTTCTGTGATTCCCTCTTCCTTGAGGGCCCGAATTCCTGTGGACTGCATCAGATAATGGTTGTTGTGAGTTGCTTTCAGGGTGGAGAAATGTTAGCTGGGACCTGATGCTCCTGGTTGACGGAGTCACAGGCCGAGTGTGTGATGCAGGGCGAGGTCCTGCTGAGCCCTGTGGGGGCTGGGTCCTCCTGGCTGGCCTGGACGCCCTACCCACAGTCCTCATGTGCTCAGGCCCTTCCAGATGGAGCTCCTCTGCGGAAGCTGCAGGGATTCCCACTGTTCTTAGCACTTTTTTTTTTTTTTTGCAGGATCTACAAATAATTTTGTTGAAACTGAACAAATAATGCAACAGCTTGTGACAAAGTCTCACGAGGAAATAACTTACTTAGCTGCTTTCCACCGTCACTGAACTCTGTTGCAGTTTCTTCAGAGATGAGAACTGAACCTAAGGGTTTCCTGCCTGGGTCCGTGATGGAGAACAGATGCCAGATGGGCCCAGGCACAGACCCCCTCCCCGGGTGGTGACACGGGGTGGAGTCCAGTGAGCTGGGGGGACACCGGTCCAGACTCAGGGAAGGAGTGACATTGTCCCTCTCCCCATTTCCTGTAATGTGTGTGTGCCGTGTTTTTGGTTTTTATCTCAAGCCCACTGGCACTGTGGACATGGGGCTACACAGACCCTTGGGGCAAAGTCGTTGGGTGTGTAGGGCACAGGGCTGGCTGTCAGGGAAGGCGGGCTGGCACCGACCTCAGAGAGTGGCTGGGTTTTATTTCAGAGAAAACCATTCTGATGAATTGGCCTTGGGGAAAAACCCGGGACTGACAATGCGATTTACATAACAATTCAACTGGTTAGTGTCCCTACCTGCGGAAACCAGCCCTCCCCTGAGCAGCTCTCTGTGCTGGTAATCTGCTTCGTGGCCCAGTTTCCCCAAGTGGACTGTTTCTTCTCCTTGGGCTAAAATACATTCGGACTTGGGAACGTGCACAGCGAGCGGTGGTTTTAAGAGGAGGCCATGGACGCACTTCTTCCCCTCCTGTCTGCTGTGAACGCGTTTGCTGGGTGCTCGGTTTTCCCCGTGTTCCCCCGACCCTGCTGAATGGAGGAAGAGCGGACAGTGGGGATTAACGAGGGCGTTTCCTGGCCCGGACTCTGCTTTCCTGGATCCCAGCTCTGCGGCTTTGAAGCCGGCCTGAGTCTTAAGCCAAATAAAGGCCTTTTCACATTCCACTCGCTGCTGATTGTGCTGTCTTGTGCTTTGTTTTGGGCTTTATCCAGGATGCAGAGAGGTCTCTAAAGTGAGTCCCCTCGCTTTGTAAACATCATCTGGTTGCCAGCTCCTCTCCCAGCCTCCCTGGGAAAACCGGCCGCACTTCCGGCCCTGGTCCAGCTGGTTCATCCACGGCTGCTGTCTGGGAGACTAGCCTGGAGGTACACCCGAGGGAGAGACTCGAGCTTGACCCTAAGCTATCCACAGTCATCTTCTCAGTCTAGCGTGGACTTCTGTGTGACGGGCTAAGAACAAAAGAGCCTCAAGTGTAATAAAGTGGTGTAATAAAAGTGTAGCCGTGTGCCCCAGATGCCATTAACTTCAACTGTTGTGTGATCTGGGAAAGGATTTTCTCCCGAATATTTCTGTGGTGAAGCCACAGCAGCAGCAGCAGCTGACAGTGAGGTGTGGCCACCCTTCTCTCTCCTGGCTGCGAGTTTGAGTCCGGCTGTGCCGGGGTGGGGGTGGCCCTCTCCTCCTGGCTTCTCCCTCGTGGGAATTCGGGGGGTGGGCAGCGGTGAAATGCACTTTCTGGAAAAGAGGTCTGTGGAAACACTGACTTCTGGACGTGACCAGAGGAGCCCTCAGGGCCGCTAACACTGTAGCCCGGGTACCCGCGTCCCCTGGCACCTTATTCATGCCAGTCGTGGCCTCGAATGCCCTTCCCACTCCTTACCTCCGGAGAGCCCCTCAGCCTTTCCCACCCCAGTTTGTGTTAGGGGTCTGGGTGAGGTCCTCGCCCGTGGCTCCTTGTGTTTCCTTTCTCTTTGCACCATCGAGTACACGGCATGTTTGTTTGCCTCCTTGCCCAGGCCGCGGGCCCTGTTTCCTAGGAGACACGATCATTTGTTTTATTCTTGGGCCTGTAGAGGGCCGGGCACCTAACAGTGCTTAGCTCCCGTGTGGTGGAGAATTAGAGGCGGAGCGGGCGGTGGCTGAGGCCGGCTGGGCAGCCGCAGGGGCACGCTGCCTCCGACCTTCCCGACAACCCTGCTTTCATCCGTGAACACAGACCGTCTCCTGCAAAGCCTGGGCATGTTATGGGTTCGTGGTGGCCAGGTGTCATGTGGTTTGCTAGGCATCAAAGGGTACAAGCTCTGGATTTTAGCTTTGGTGACATCGTGAACTAATTTTGCCACAGTAAAGCTTAATTCGTGTGGTAAAAGAATTTCAAGTTGCATGTAGTGCCTTCGGTTTAACGTTGGCAGGGAAATTCCACAGTGTGACAGTGACTCCCAGCGCCAAGGCACCTGGCGCTGCCCCTCAGTCCTCTGGCTGCTCACCTGCGCGGTGGGCGGGTGACGACACTTCATGCCTCTGCAGGGACAGCACTCAGGAGCTGCGCAGGTGGCATCAGCATTCGGACGCCTGAGGGAAGGACAGGCAGAATGGCCTTTGAAAATCACACCGGACGGCGCTCAGTCAGTCCAGCAGCAGGCGTCACGGCGCAGAAGCTTCTAGCGGAATGCAGCCCGTGTCCTCCACGCGGTCCGAGGGCGGCTGGAGGCCGGTTCCTCATCGCTCGGGCCGTGCGGTGCCCCGTTTCCATCACGGATGCCATGCCTCAGGGGGTTCTGGAGAAGTGAGCTTCCTGCCTCAGGTTCTGCCTGCCTGACTCCGTGTATTTAAAATATGCTTTTATTGCCCTGGCTGGTTTGGCTCAGTGGTTAGAGCATCGGCCCACGGTCCAGAGAGGCCCGGGTTTGGTTCCCACTAAGGGCACGGACCTCGGTTGCGGTTTGTCCCCGGCCCCGGTTGGGGTCGTGTGGGTGGCAACCACTGAATGTGTCTCTCTCACATCGATGTTTCTTTCTCTCTCTCTTCCTCTCTCCCTCCCGCTCTATCTGAAGATAAATGCAAAGAAAAAAAAAATTCCTTGGGTGAGGATAAAAAAAACTAAAATGAAATATGCTTTTATTGATTTTTTTTTTTTTTTGTAGAGAGAGGAAGGGAAAAAGAGATAGAAACATTGATGTGAGAGAAAAACATCCATCGGCTGCCTCCTGCACACCCCTGGGGATGGAGCCTGCAACCAGGGCATGTGCCCTGATGGGGAATCGAACTGGGACCTCTCAGTCCATGGGAGGAGCTCAGTCCACTGAGCCACACCGGCCGAGCCAACTTGGTGTATTTAAAATGATTCGATACAGTGGCATCCGTCCCTGTTGTAATGAGCATTTGGATTAGGGATGGAGTGCGGGGACTTTTGTAGAGACTATCTTATACTTTAGTAAAACAATTAGCACGGGCTTCAGACAGGTTGGAGCAGCCAGGTTCACGATGTGCAGTTCTGCTCCAACAGGAGAGGGGCTGAGTCCAGGCAGGGGGGCGGGGGGGCTGCTCCGCACAGACCACCTGGGAGACAGGCCTGCCCAGGTGGTCGGTGTCTCCCAGGCTGCTCATAATGGCACCTGCACTTGCATAGAGCCACTTGCCGTCACCATTCGGCATCAGCGCAGCGCCGCGGCCTGAGTCATCCTGTCTCACGTCGTGTTGTGGTTCCCACTGTGCTGGGGGCTCCTCCTTGGCAGAGGAGTGCATTGATCAGTCCATGTCACCTAGGGAGTGCTCGGTGGACGCCATTCGGCCGTCGGGTGGGGGCACTGGTCACAGTTCACTAGCTGCAGGGAGGGAGGGCTCCAGGGAACCCGATCAGTGCGTTACTGGTGGCAGAGCTGGGACTCCACCCTGTCTCCTGACCCTGAGTCGTCTGCTTTCTCTGCCAACACAGGAGCCTCCTCCTGGTGTGTATCTGAGACAGTTCATTCCAGGTCAGTCCGTCCTGCAGGTGTGACCAGCACGCTGGGCAGGGAGTACCAGCACCGGGCAGTTTGCACAGGTTAGCGATGTGTCGTGTGTTGGGTCAGTCAGGGAGGCTAGGCTGTGGCACAAGCCCATCAGTAGCCAGCTCCTCCCGTGGTGATGCGGAGAGTGGGCACACGCCCTTCTTCAAAGCGTTGGCCCAGAAATGGCTCCCATCCCACCACTCACATCCCTGCAGGGGATGCTGGGAAATGTTATTTAGCTGTGTGCCCCAAACAGAAGAGATGGATTTTGGCGAGGAGCTGGCAGTTACTATAGCAAGAGAAGGCCTGTGTGGATATTGAGGATGGCAGGACCTTGGGTAAAGGAAGATACGGTGCTCTCAGTGGGCCTCAGACATCTTGACAAGTGAAAGGGGTGGGAAGGTGTGCTTAATTCCATGGCCGGTGGGGAACCGTTGGAAGTTTTGGTTTTTTGTTGTTGTTGTTTTCTTTATTGATTTTAGAGAGAGAGGAAGGGAGAGGGAGAGAGAGATAGAAACATCAATGAGAGAGAACATCGATTGGCTGCCTCCTGCATGCCCCTCACTGGGGATTTGGCCCACAACCTGGGCATGTGCCCTGACTGGGAATTGAACCGGTGACCTCTTGGTGCATGGGTCGACACTCAACCACTGAGCCACACTGGCCGGGCTCGTTGGAGGTTTTTAGAGCAGGCAAGGGGTGCGATTAGCAGTCAGTGACATCCTACACATGGATTGTCGTGAGGTGATCACCCATTCTCCTTGGAGAGCACGAAGAGGGGACCGAACTCGACCTCCATTCTGGGCTCTGCTCTGATTCCTGTTGTCTTGGGGACGGCCATGTCCGTGTTTGGCTTGGGGTGCCAGCTCCCTGGCTTCTCGCTCACTGGGGCCTCTGTCCTCTCCCTTGCTGGCCCGTTGCTGTCTCGGTGATGCTGAGCTGCTTGTGATCCTGCGGGCCCTCAGTCCGTTCATGACTACACGCTGCTCAGACAGCCAGGGCAGGACTTAGTGACACAGCGGGCTGATGGGGAGTCATTGCTCTTTGCCCTTGGTGTTTCCACTTGACGAGAGGTGACATTTATTTTTAAATTGTGCTCATAGCTCTGTGACTTCTGCAGAACTCCAAACTAAATTTTACTTTAAAATTATGATTTAAAAAGGGGAAAATGGTGAATACTTCTGAGGGACAGCCCACTCCCTGGCCCCCTTTGGTTGATAAACGTCACATCTAGATTCATGATCTGACACCCTGTTCAGGTCATTTATCCGAGTAAATCTGTGGCTTAAAAAAAAACTTCTCTTGCCCTGGCTGCTTTGGCTCAGCGGTTAGAGCGTCGGCCCGCAGACCAAAGAGTTGCAGGTTTGATTCCAGTCAAGGGCACGTACCTTGGTTGTGGTTCATCCCCGGCCCTGGTCGGGGTCATGCGAGAGGCAGCCAATTGACATGTCTCTCTTACATCAGTGTTTCTCTCCCCCACCCCCCACTCTATCTGAAGGTAAGTGGAAAAATATACTTAGTTGAGGATTAAAAAAATAAACTTGCCCTGGCTGTAAGAGTGTCGCCCGCAGACCAGAGAGTCCCAGGTTCGATTCCAGCCAAGGGCATGTACCTCGGTTGCGGTTCATCCCCGGCCCCAGTTGGGGTTGTGCGGATGGAAACCAATCGATGTGTCCCTCTCACGTCGATGTTTCTCTCTCTCTCTCTCTCTTCCTCCCTCTCTCCCTCCCACTCTATCTGAAAATTGGTGTAAAAATGTCCTCGAGTGAGGATAAAAATAAATAAATAAATAAAAATAAATAAATAGCCCTGGCCGGTTTGGCTCAGCGGTTAGAGCGTCGGCCTGCGGTCCAGAGAGACCCGGTTTCGGTTCCCACTAAGGGCACGTACTTCGGTTGCAGTTTGTCCCCGGCCCTGGTTGGGTCGTGCGGGAGGCAGCCACTCGATGTGCTCCTTTCACGTCGATGTTTCTCTCTCTCTCTCTCTTCCTCTCTCTCCCTCCCACTCTATCTGAGCAAAAAAATGGAAAAATGTCCTCGGATGAGGATAAAAAAAATAAATAAATAAAAATAAATAAATAAATTCTCCCTGCCCTATTAATTTGCTAGTTACTTTGATTTTTAAATAATCGACAGAGAAAGTTATAACTGTTCATATCCCATAGTGAAAGCTTAATGTAGCGAAGATGTTTCTTTTATGTAGTATTTTAGCTCTGTTGTGTGCCAGGCCCTGAGCCAGGCCCCGCCCGGGAGAAGGCGCGGGTGACCAGGAGAAGCGAGGTGGGGAGAGAAGCGAGGGGCAGGGTGGCCCTCAAGTGTCCACGCCCTGAGCAAAGGAGCTGGCGGCCGCTGTCCCTTGGTTCCTCGCCCCTTCAGAAGGCTCTGTGGTCCTCTGTCAGCTCCCAGCTCTCGTCCCTCTCACGCGGGCAGGACGGGGAGGGCCTCTCCTGCCACCCTCCCGGAGCTCTGAGGACCGTGCCTTTCCCCACCCACCTCTGCGACGTGCTTTCCTGAAAGTAGAGGTGCTTTTTTGTTTGTTTTCTTTTTAAGACATATCTTCACATATTGAAGATATCTTCTAAATAGATATCTTCACATATCTTCTAAATATTTTCTGGGGAAGTGATACCTTCTTTCATTTCAAAACTCAAAGGGTGTGATGGCCTGGCCATTTTGGCTCAGCGGTTAGAGCGTCAGCCTGTGGAGCAGAGTTGCGGGTTCGATTCCGGTCAAGGGCACGTACCTCAGTTGCAGTTCAGTCCCCGGCCCTGGTTGGGGTCGTGCGGGAGGCAACCAGTCCATGTGTCCCTCTCACATCGATGTTTCTCCCCCTCCCCCCCACTCTATCTGAAGATAAAAAATGGAAAAAAGTATTCTTGGGTGAGGATTTTTTTTTAAAACAACTCAAAGGGTGTGAGCTCCACAGTCCCTCCTTCTGTCATGCAGCTTGCCTCCTGGGTATCCACTCTGGTTTCTTGTGCCGGAAGAGCATACGTTAGAGCAGGGGTCCTTCCCACCCCGAGTTCCGTCTGCAGAGAGAGCCCGATCGCCATCATGTGTCCATGTCCCTTCCAGAGGCCGTGCCACGCAGGTGTGCACAGCCCCACAGCTTCCTCCTTGGAGCAGAGCGAACCCACAGAGGAGTCATCCGGCTCCTCGGGGACGGAGGGCGGGCTGCTTGGCGAGTGCCCGGTTTTCTCTGCAGAAAGCACGCGGGGGGTGGGACTGTGCTGTCCGCGCGGGCGGTGCACGTGGAGGAGAGATCCTGAAGACGGCTTCCGTGTGCCGGCCTGGTGTGTCTCGGACGGAGGCTGTGTCAGGGTTCAGGTGACCTGGGCCAGGAGCGGAGGCCTCGGGGTGGGGTGCAGCCACGGTGCCTGGTGAGGTGTCTGCCCGCCGCTCTGCCCGTCCCCCCTTTGCACAGGTGGGATGCCTGCCTCGCCTGCCGGAAGCCTCTGTCTGGCAGCTGTCGCTTTGACTTGAGCAGAGCGGGCTGGCGAACAAGGGAGGGTACTTGGAAATATCACTGATGACAGGACGGGCCGGTGGCTGGCAGTGCGTGTGACCAGGGTGGCGTCCTTGGCCAGCTGACAGCCAGGCTCTTGAAGGTCCTTGCTGCTCCCTCGGCCGGTTCTTGGACGATAAAGAAAAGTAGGAACAACAGCACAAGTGGCTTTCCAGCAGCCGGGCACGGTGGGAGTCGGCACCTTTGACACGGACCCCACCTGGGCTCTGTGATCGAAGGACTCAGGTGAGGACAGCATGGTGCCTCTGCAGTCTGTGGGCAGCCGTGGTCCGTGTGTGTGGATCCCCACATTCCCGGGGGGACGGGCAGACAGTGGCACCCACCGTGTAAGATTCACAGAGAACCACAGCCCAGTTGCCTGGACCCCTGCAGGCAGGGACCAGGAGGGGCGCCCTGGTGTTCCTTCTGTCCCAGGCCCTGCCTGTGCCCTGAGCACACACTCCGTGCGAGGGTCAGCCCCCATCTGCACGCGTGGCGCTGCTCACAGGGGAGGCGAGTGCCTGTCTGCCCTTGTGGGTTTGTGAAGCGCTTCCGCGGATTGCTTGATTTTTAATAAAATAAAAGTCAGTGCTGGTGTTGGCTTGTGCCAGGTGTTTGCAGGAAGCACCTGTCCGGGCGAAGGGCAGGTGTGCGCTGTGATGGGGTGTCCTGGCTCGAGGGGCTGCGCCCACCTCACCCACGGCCTCCGCCTGGGCGCCTTCGCCTCTCTGGGACTCCAAGTCCTCAGCCCTGAGAGGAAGCACGTCCCTCGAAGGCCTTAGTATGGCCGTGTGTTTTTAGCGACAGCAAGTGGTCCGAGTTCCCTTGGGAGTAGCTGGAATCCCTCCAGGGGTAAGGACTGCAGCCTTGAGTCCAGGGTGTCTGGGTTCCGATCTCAGTTTCGTGCAAATGTGACGGGTGTTCTTCCGTTGTGAATGCGGTGAACTGTGCGTGTCCTTCCCTTCTCGTGTCCCGTCCTGATAACTCCGCACACCCTGTCTCAGGTGGACGGGCTGTCTGAGCCTCTGCATTCCCTCCGCGTGGCATCAATTAGTCCGAGGTGGGTAGCGTGCCACGTAGGCCTGACGTGGCTCACTGTGCAGCAGCCCAGACCCCTGGGCGTGGAGGCTGGTGTTGAAGTGGGTGGAAAACCCCACCAGAACTTCCCGCCGGCCCCTGTGGCTTCGTGGCCTCTGACCACGGTGGAACCCCCTCTGCTAGCCGTGATGAGAGGGTGGCATTCCTGGGACCCCAGCCTGTGTCCTGTAGGCAGGCGGTGGGTCTAGTCTTGAGCAGCCACAATCATTAGTGTACGTTACACGGGTTTCCTGAACCTTTGAGAGTGAGAACAGCCCCACGGCGAGGGGCAGCGGGCGGCTCCGGGCAGTTCCCCGCCTGCCCCTCCCGTGCCAGGCCCGGTGGTGTCCCTTCAGAAGGAAGGGCCTGTCCTGTCCTGGGAGGTGGCTGTCCAGCGGGCCAGCAGAGGAGGAGGAGATGCCCACCAGCTGTGGCCACAAAGTGGGAGAAGGAGGGGGTCCTGCTGTGGACGGGGCCTCGGAGACCTGTCTGAGCATAGCCACTGAGGCCCAGTGGGCCTCCGCTGGGTGGAGGTGGTTGAGCACACTCCCAGCAGGCAGCCCTGGGGCCGGGAGGGGAAGGAGCGGCATGGCCTCCAGGGCGCGGGCCGGGCATGCAGAGCTCAGAAGTCTGCATTTCATTCCCAGAGCAGTGGACACTTGTGGGTGGAAGAAGGACCCGGTTTGTCAGGGGGCTTCACAGAGACTGTCCTGCTGTCATGGGGATGGGGCCGCAGGGAGCAGAGCCGGCGGGTGCAGGGGGAGCTGCCAGAACGTCCCGTGTGTGGTCTTCTCCCTTCAGAGTGCCTTTGCCATGTTTGCCCTGTCTCCTGGCGGAGGGCACCATGTACAGAGTTTGTACATAAATAAGCAGGTGCACCTGGTGAGCTGGGTTCTGAGCCCTGTCACTGACAGGCGAGGCCGTTGGAAAGTTTAGTGACGAGAAACCGTGACCCACGGCAGACAGCAAGCTCCAGCCCAGTGTCCGATGGATTATGAGTTGTTGACTAAAACAAAAAAGCCTGGAAATGTTTCCATGTTTCCTAAATTAGCCCTGAAGAAAAGAAAAGACCCCCCCACTAACGGAGTGTATGACATGGCGGTGGGGACTGTCCTGACCTGTCTGTGGCAGACCCAGGTTCTCGCTGCATTGTCTGCCTCTCCTGTGATTCATGCCCAGTCAGAGTCAGTGTGACGGGGAATCGAGTTCGAGGGCAGCACAGGGACCGCAGCTCATCCGGGACGGGGAAGAGGCGGGTTAGCAGTCCCGGGACTGGCAGCGAGGGGCGCAGGGACGTGTGAGCAGGTGAACCGTGAGGAAGATGAGACGCCCACACAGGTTCCACTTCAGAATGAGGACCCTGCCGGAGCCCCCGGGGAGAGGAGCCGCTGCACCCGCCGCTGCGCCCCTCCCCTCCCCCTGGCCCCAGGCCCCAGGCCCCTCTCCTGGGCACAGATGTGTCCGCTCCTTCTCCTGCCCTTTGGTTTGGGCCCAGAAACCCCGTGCGAGCTCTGTGTGGGAGATGGTGTGGTCGAGAGCGTGGCGGGCGAAGCGAAGGACCCCAGGGGTGGCAGACGCAGCCACTCAGACCATTGATCTGGGCAAGAGGCAGCGGCGGGCTCAGATCCCAGCCCCAGCATTGACCAGCTATTGACCCCGAATGAACACCGCCCTCTCTCGGAGCCCGGTTCCCCTGCGCCGTCGTCCATCCACTCCACCCACAGGGACCCGGTCAGCAGGAGAGCTTGGGCAGCATCACCTGCAGTCATCGTTTGTGTCTTCTCAAGCTCTTTAGTCTTTAGTTTTCGGGTGCCGAGCTGACTTCTTGCAGGGACCGTGTTTTCATGGTCTTGCTGGTTAGAAGCACTAGGAATGAGGAGGCCTGCCGTCCTGTGTCCTTGTGTGCGTCCGCGCATCTACCCTCCTGCAGGCCAGTCCTGGTCGCCAGCGGGGTCGCCGTGGTGCTGCCAAACACTGAGTTCCTGCAGGAGCCAGGAGGCTTTTCTTTTACTTGTCCCTCTTTCAGGCAGATGTTCAGAATCGTTACAATTAATTTTGAAAAACCTTAGTGACCTCACATGTTCTGCTTCTTCATTTTTTGAGGGCCTTTGGTGTTCTGGGTTCTCAATTTGTGGAGCGAGAGCGAAGCTGGCTTGGCCGGGCTCCTGCGTGCTGCGTGGGTGGCTGAGCTGCGCCTGCCTCCGCGACTCCCCCCGCTGGTTCCTTCAGTAGAGGGGAACTTATCTGCGACCTGTTCCTTCCAAAGCCAAGCAATTCCGTTTTGTCCAGAGCCTGTAAAGGATGAAAGGCTTGCGCCTTGCTGTGTGTGTGCACGTGCATGTGCGTGTGTGTGTTCACTGTGACCCGCTGCCTAGTCTGCTTGGTTTCCTGTTCCACCGTTCCCAGCACGAGGCCCCGTGCCCAGGGAGTGCCTTGCTCAGGGCGCGGAGCACCCTCACACCGTCAGCTCCGGGGAAGTGGGAGCTGCTGTCCACCTCTGCCGGGCCTTCCTTCGCGGCTCGTCCCAGTCTTCATAGTCACCCTGACAGCAGGGCACATGGGGGAAGGAGGAGGGATGTCGGTTTGGGGGCGCCACCTTCTGCACTCTTCCCAGCAGAAGCTTCCCAGGCCCACCCTTGTGTTCCCCTTCACCCCACACCCTCTGCGGACCCCATTCACTAGCTGCTCCCCTGGGCCTCGCCTCTGTGGTCGGCTTCGCCCAGTTAAAATGGGATTCCTTGCGAGGTGGGGGCTGCTGCTTTAGTCCTCATCTCCCCTCACAAGAACACCGTAGGAGACCCGTTTCCCTTCGCTGTAGCTGACAGTGGACATTCTTCAGACCAGCTCAGGGCAGCGTGGCTGAGGCCACAGGGCGGGGCTGTTCTCACTGCTGTGCCCAGTGAAACCGGCCCAGCACTTTCTGGACACCAGCCACCCGAGAACCAAGGGCAAGGGGACCAGAGCTCTGCTTTCTCTTTCACTCTCGAGCAGTGCAGTTGGGTTCTGACGTGTCCCATCCTGTCTGCTTTGGGGCGTGTGGGGTGCTGGGAACGGGCGTGACCTCGACTGACCACGAGCTGGTGGTCCATGCCCTTTGCAAACGCTTCTCAATCTCTGTGTCAACTGTGGTCACTTCCTGGGCTCTCACAGGGTTTCAGTTCCCCAGGGAAATGAGCTGGGCACCACCTGTGTTTGCCGGGCGGCCAGGGTGGCAGGAGTCCCACAGGCCTCTGGTTTGGGGGGGGGGCTGTCTGTACAGTGGACACAGTCTTGGCATCTGCCTGTCTTTCGATCGGATCAGTATTGGAACAGGCAGATACCGAACACTGCACAGATTGCTCCAGTCCACCATTCGTGACCCCTCAGCCTCGTGGCAGGCTGGCGCGAGGTACCAGAGGACTGCCCGGCTCCGCAGGTGGACTGCCTGCAGCCCGGACAGCGGTGGGGCTGGCTCAGCTGGTGCATTTTCACGTGAGCCTCTCTGAAAACTGTGGGTGTGACGGTGACCACGCCGCCCCGCCCACGCTGGGGCTCTCTGTGTGACGGTGACCATGCCGCCCTGCCCACCAGTGCCCCTCCAGGTCTGCTGGCCGACTGCTCAGCATCCGAAGATGTGTTCCTGACACCCTTGCAGAGCCAGGCTGAGATCGGAAAGTCTGAGATGGCCTCTGAGCTGGAAGCTCCACAGAGGCCTCGCCCTCCATGCTGCCGTGGCGTGTTGTGCCCCATGGGGAACTCTCTGCCTTGTACCCACACGCCAGTCTGTGTGCATCTACCTCCTGAGAGACTCAAGTGTGCACGGGCACGCGTGTGCTGTGTGTGCAGGGAACAGAACAGTGCGGTGACCTTGCCCTCAGGAGCTTGAGTGTGGTGAGGGGACCGAACCTGCCCGGGCCCTGAGCCGCGCACGAGGTGAACCCGGGCGCTCAAGAAAGGCTCCCTGGAGGAGGTGGCCTGGGAGCCAGATCTTGAAGAGTGTCAGTCCTCCGGGACAAGGCTGTGTCTTGTACTTAGTGACAGTTGGGCGCCCGATGAACAGTGGTGACATTGTGACTGGACCACATTGTAAGATCTGTAGGTTAAGCCACTTGGGCTTTTTAAAGTAGTTTATTTAGCCCTCGCTGGTTTGGCTCAGCAGTTAGAGCATTGGCCCGTGGACCAAAGGGTCGCAGGTTTGATTCCGGCCAAGGGCACGTACCTCGGTTGCAGTTCGTGCCCGGCCCTGGTCAGGGTCGTGCAGGAGGCAGCCAGTCGATGTGTCCCTTTCACGTTGATGTTTCTTTCTCTCTCTCTCTCCCTCTTTCTGCCTCCTACTCCATCTGAAGATAAATAGAAAAATATCTTCAGGTGAGGATTATAAAATAATAATAATAAAATAGTTTCTTTAAATCAGTGTCGAGGGAAAAGACAAAAGAGAACCGGGCACACTGACCACACGCGGGCTCAGCCTGTCCACGTCGCTCGCACAGAGCAGGCGCTGCTGTGGCCCCGCCATGGAGTCCAGCCTGTCGTGTGCCGTCGGCCGCTGCAGGGAGCTCTGCGGGCCTGCTCCCTGCGCGGAACAGGGGGAAGCCGGACGTCACCGCGGCAGCTCTGACCTCTGGCTGCTGTGCTCGCCACAGGAGAGCTTCGGTTTTTCGGGCAAATCTGGAAGTATTTGCTTGTCCAGACATTTCAGACTGTCTGCTCCACTTGATTTTCCAAACTATGAAACTGGGAAGCTCAAGTTACAAGTTCTATAAACTTGTAAATCTGGTTTGTTTGAAATGTGCTATGTCCCCTCAAAGGGTAAGAGTGTCCCTAGGAAGATGGCCTGGGGGCCCCATGGTCCCTGACCTTGCCTTGCCTACAGCTCTTTGGGGACTCGCTGTGTCCAGTTCAGGCCCTGGGCGGGCTTCTCTGTTCCAGTGAGACACACAAACCACCTGGAGAGCGACCTCGGACCCACCCCACCCCCCTTCTGTGTGGGTCCCCTGGGTCTGGCTCTGCCTCTCAGCACCTGGGGAAGTGGGGTCTCTGCACCACAGCTGCAGTCTCCTTTGCTCGTTTTGTAGATGTTCTAGAAAAATGTATTAACTTTTTAATAGAAATAGAAGTTTTAGATTAAAAATATTTAAGAGTCCTTTGATCTGGGGATTTTATATGTAAAAGCTTCTCAAACCATTTCCTGAACAGCCTCACTTCTTTTTTTTTTTTAATCCTCACCCGAGGACATTTTTCCATTTTTTGTTCAGATAGAGCGGGAGGGAGAGAGAGAGAGAGAGAGAGAAACATCGACTGAAAGGGTCACATCGAGTGGCTGCCTCCCGCACGACCCAACCAGGACCGCCGGGGACAAACTGCAACTGAGGTACATGCCCTTAGCGGGAACTGAACCCAGGTCTTTCTGGACCGCAGGTCAACGCTCTAACCACTGAGCCAAACCGACCAGGGCCAGCCTTACTTTTCTGTGGTGTTCTCCCTGACCCAGGGCCTCCGGGGCCTGTGGCTGTCACTTCAGAGGCCCCCAGAAAGCTGCTGACGGAGGAGCAAGGACACCCGCTAGAGGAGGTGGGAGCGGAGGCCGGGAAGGCCTGTGGCCGGTGCCCGCCTGCCCTGCGGAGCCTGAGGCCTGCTGACCCTGTTCCCCGCCTCGGGTTGGCTTGGGCCCCGTGGGCCTTCTCCCCCCCCCCTCCAGCGGACCACACGGCAGAGCTGGGCCAGATTGAACACGACGAGGTTTCTAAAAGACGCGTTGCTCCTTGCAAAATGCAACAGCTTTTTTTCCTAGAGTTTTTCATGTCTTAAAGAACACAGTAACAACGTTTAAAGAACATTTTGGCAAAAAAGAGAAGTCTCAGTAATATCCTCTTACCTTGGGCTGTTTTCATTCCTCAGTCCGTCCTTGTCTAATAGCTGGACACATGCCACCAGCCACCTGCTGTGTGCCCGGCCTGTGCTCAGCAAGCTGTCACTGCCACTGGGCTCTGGCGGCACTGGGCTGCGTGTCTCTGGTTGGCTGTTCAGGGGCCTTAGATTCAGTAACCTGTCCCAGGTCCCCCACACGCTGTCCCTACAACCCATTTCCAAACCACGTCTGTCTGATTTCACATCCATCCTTCAGCCCTGACCTGTACCATTTGATCTCTGCCATTCTCATTCGTCATCTTCCACGTTCCTCCGTGGGCCAGTTTGAGTGGGCGCTTAGGACGTGGTAGAGCTGTGTGTGCTTCGAAGGTCTCCGCGTGGACGATTTCACTGCGTACTCACGGGAGCCCTGAGTATCCTGCCGAGGAGGACGGGCTGGTGCGGCGGGAGATGTGCCCAGGCACACGGTGCGGGAACGTGTCCTTTAAATGGCCACGTGATATTCCTCCACGGGGCATGTGGCCCGTGACCACAGTTCACTCAGCCATCCCCAGGGAGCTGTTTAGAGTCAGAACGCAGGTCCGGCTTTTATAGCGAAGCTCAGTGTAACAAGGGTGATTTCCTTTGCATGTTTTTCTTTATATCAGTGAGGAATACATGAGCTATTTGGTTCTCTGACAACTTCCTGGTTGGTAGGACAGGCGGTGGGATTTCTTCTTAAGGGAGTGAAGGGAAATGACAGCCGAGTCGCTCGGGCTTGTGGCTGGTCGAGGAGGGCCCGAGCCAGCCTCCTGTGCGGTGATCTTGGCCTGGTGCTGGACGGCCGCCTCCAGGAGCCCGTGGGGAACGCCGAGACTGGAGGGACCTGAGCCCGGCAGCGTCAGGGCAGGAGTGTTCTCTGGAAACAGCTTGACTGGGGTATACTACTCGACAACGAACCCCTTGAAACTGTCCAGGTCAGCGCTTTGTAGCATGTGCGCAGTTGTACAGACATCGCCACGCTGACTGGAGGGCATGTGTGTCACCCTTGAAAGAAACCCCAGCCCCGGCAGCCACCCCACCGCTGTGTCTGGGTCAGGGCAGGACTTCTGTAGGATCTAAGGGAGAGGCCTGCCAGGGCCGCGCTGGCTTGTCCGGAGCCTCCCTGCTGCTGGGCAGTGATCTCCAGCCTGCAGGCGTGTGGGGTGTGGTGGGTGTCAGGGAGCGCCTGTGGGGGAATGGCTTTAATTGCAGAACATGTTCATTGAAACCCCAGCGAGGGCCCTGAACCAGAGTGAAACTATTACAGGGAGAATAATTCGCAAACTCCACCAGCACCCCGGAGAGACATCTATTTGAAACTAAGTAGCTTCGTGGTGCTTTTCCTCCTCTATGTAGGAGAGCCTCTGCTGCAGGGTAGTTTTTGGAAGAGTGAGTCAGAAGATGCTTTTGAAATAGCGATTGAAGCAAATAATATGAAATGTTTATTGTTAAACCTTAATTGGAAGCTTACTGCCCCAGTAGGAAATTGTCCTGCTAAGACCAGTCACTGATGGTGTTAGGTTTTGCTGCTAGAGATGCACCCCAGTCCCTGACCTGTGGCCCCTGCTGTGGCTCACCCTCAGTTTGCACGCACCTGTGGGCGCTGCTGTGGCTCACCCTCACTTTGCACGCACCTGTGGCCCCTGCTGTGGCTCACCCTCACTTTGCACACACCTGTCCTCCAGAGTCTTAGCTTTGTGCGCTGAAAGAACCTTAGAGGTGATCTCTTTGCTCAAAGCATCCCCTTTGGTTATCAAGTGGTGCCTTCCATCATGGCACCTGCCTGGGCAGCATCCCCACCCCTCACATCACTCTCAGGTGGATGATTCTCAGCCAGGCCCTGAAGGCAGACGTCAGGCTGTGAGGCGGGGGCAGGGACAGTCTCAGGTGCTAGGCCCCACCTCTCTCCCCACCTGCACCCAAGGCCACAAGCTCAGACCGGAACCAGTTTTCAGATCCCTGAGCCAAGCGCTTCCCTCGGGATCGTCACCGCCTCACGTCTTCACCCTACACCCTTCACCGTTTTCTACGATTCCCCATCTGCCTGTGACCTGTCATAGGCTGAAGTCACATCCTCTTTCTAGCTGTCCTTGGTGACCGGAGTAGGACCTGATCTCACATCAGCACAGGGCTTTCACAGCGCGGAACATCGACGTTCTGTGTGTGCCCTTGGTACAGTGACGAGGCTGTTTTGTTCATTTGCAGCAGTTGAAGGAAGAGACAAGTGGTAAAGACTGTGGACACTGTCCTCAAATATTTGCCGTTGTTGTTGCCTTGGTGTCTAACACCATGGGACAGGTGTGTGCGCATGTGTGCGTGCGCGTGTGCGTATGTGTGCACACACCCCCACCGTTCAGCAGTCCTGCCCTTCCCAGGAGCAGCCTCCTTGGCCTAGCTCAGCTCACCTGTGTGGAGCCCCAGCCGCATTTCCGGCCCCAAACTCTTTCCTTCCCTCTCTGGTTTGGGGACTCCCAGCCCAACCTGGGACTTGAGCTGGATGGTGGCCCTGTGACAGGAAAGCTGGCAGGCCTCCCGGAGAGACCGTAGCCTCAGAAAGCATCGCAGGAAAGTGCGCGGTGTAACTTCCTGGCAAGAGGACTGATGGAGCACATTTTGTCGGGGTGTGGGGGGACCACAGGAAGTGCGACGGACGCCAGTGTCTAACCGTGGCCGAAAGAAGAACACGGCAGAATACTTTTGGATAGCCTTGGGTGGCCCCTAAGCAGAACCATGGGGGTGATGTTGACATGCCACAGGCACCCCATCCTAAGGTTTTGGCGTTCAGGCTGCCGTGTCGGGGAGTGTCAGAATGCCTTTGTTCCCACCTCAGGTTTGGAAATAAACGCAGCGCCTGTGGGTGAGACGGTTCTGCTCCACGCCCGCCGCCAGCGCCCCTTTGGGACAAGGTGCAGCCGTCCGCCCCGGCCCTGGCCAGCAAGCCTGTGGGGTCCCCGATCTCTGTGCGTGCCGGGGCTGTCAGAGCAGGTTCCCGTGCGCTCAGTCACAGCGTGGGCGCGGTCTCCCCTGGGGAAGGCCCTCAGGAGCTCGGACCCTGTGCGAGGTAGTCTTAAATCTTGTTTTTCAAAAACTGTTTTACTCAGAGAAAAGGGAAATCAAGTGAAGGGGACGCGTGCCATGTCCGTGGGAGGCTGGGGCCAGGTCGGCGGCTGAACGAGAGCAGGCAGGAGGGGTGTGACCGGCGCGGTCCGGCGCCTTTCTCAGCACCGGGAGCATGCTGAAGGGGGACGTCCCCACGTTGGGCTGAGCCCCTCTCTCACGAAGAGCCTTTTCCGAGCAGTTGCTGCAGGTGGACTGTCGCTGGTCTCTGGGCAGCCTGCTTTCACTGGGGTTCCCCTTTTAACTGAGTCACGCCGTTAGCGCCGTGGGCTGACCGCCAGCTTAGACATTGGAAGGTGTGCTGGGGAAGCAACGCCGAGCTGACGGACACAGGGCGTGCGGGCGGCCCCTGCACCTCGGCGGCGCTGGGCTGGCAGCACGTGGTCGTCTTCGTAGAGAAAACCAGGCTCCTGGTTCTTGAGCCCAGAACTGACTGTGAAGCCGTTGGTTAGACTCGCTCATCCTGCTGGTCTGAGGCGCCTGCGGGTGCTCACGGGCACTCCCGCCGCCCTGGTCAGGCACCTTGGTCTTTAAATCACTGCACGGGCCCTGGCCGGTTTGGCTCAGCGGTTAGAGCGTCGGCCTGCGGTCCAGAGAGACCCAGGTTCGGTTCCCGCTAAGGGCATGTACTTCGGTTGCAGTCTGTCCCTGGCTCTGGTTGGTCGTGCGGGTGGCAGCCACTCGATGTGTCCCTTTCACGTCGATGTTTCTCTCTCTCTCTCTTCCTCTCTCTCCCTCCCACTCCGTCTGAACAAAAAATGAAAAAATGTCCTCAGATGAGGATTAAAAAAAAAAAAATACATCTCTTTTAAAATAAATAAATAAATAAATCACTGCACGGGCCCATGGGCCCAGCTCCCCGCTCCCCAGCTCCCAGCGCGCTCCATGGGGCAGTGAGTCCCACGTGTGTGACAGCAGCAATCAGAGCAGACAGGAAGTAGCTCTGTCGGGAACCTCCATTGAAGGTGACATCATAGGTGTTCGGGGACATTTCTGTCTCTGTTCACACCCACAGAGGGATGCTGACGTCAGCACTAGTAGGAATCCCAGGGAAAGCACGAGAGTGTGAGGTCACACAGCGCACGCAGAGTGGTCGTGGGAGGCGCAGCGCAGTCCGTGGCTCTGATGGACCAGCGCCCTCTCCTGGCTGTGCTTTCTCTATTCGCTTCTGGGCCTAACCGCGCTCTCCCTGTGCAGGTGCACCCTCCGCTTCCCCAGCACGGCCATCAAGATCCAGTTCACGGCGCTCTACCACCAGGAGGAGGCCCCGGCCTCGCCGCTGCGGCCGCTCTACCCCCAGATCTCCCCTCTGCGGATCCACATCCCGGAGCCGGACCTCCGGAGCCTGGTCAGCCCTGTCCCCTCCCCGACCGGGACCATCAGGTGAGCAGCCCCGTCCCTGGGCTTCCACGCGGCTCCCTCCGGAATTGGCCGTGTTCACAGCGTGTCCGAGGAGGGGCACAGACGCGCGGCGTCCTGCAGAGCTGTGTTTCTGCAGACGTGCACGTGGGTGGGGACGTGCTCAGAGCACCGGGGCCTGACTGCTGAACAGGGCTCTGGAGAACTGTCCCAGGCGAGGAGTCCCCACCTAGCTCGTACTTGGCTAGTCTGAAGTTTTGTACCTTAGGGCCGTCTAACGCAAGCACGGGCATTTTTTTGACAATGAAAATATTTTAAAGTAGTATTTGTACCAGGATTGGTGAACTTTGTGAATACTCTGCAAAGTTTTAGAAGTTAACCTAGATTTTGAAGAAAGGGAAGTCCCCAGACCTTGTCATCTGTGGATGTTGCAGCCTCGGGGGCGGGTCCAGAGGGACACGTGTCACCAGAGGGCTGGGTGCAGGGCGGTGATGGCACCGGCACTGTGACAACCGTCCTCCGTCGCTCAGCAGTCCTGTGCCATCTTCCCTTTGTCAGAAGGTGAAAAGACGCCTTTGCACCTCAGGGTTTAATACGTTTTAAATTGTTGACTGCTTCACTGGGACATTTTAAAACGAACCTGGCTTTCTTTTCCCTCACTGCGCACGTGTGGTCCTGAAGCCGCCGCGACCGCATGTGCGCTGGGTCATGCGCCCCGGCTGCAGGTGTCCACGGGGCTGTGTCCCGGGCGCGGCGTCAGCCTGTGGGGAGGCACAGCGCGTCTCTGCCAGGGCCTTGGTTCTCGGGCACATCTGTGAGCCACTGTGCAAGCCCGCGGCCCCGACTGCTGGTTTGCTGCCCCTCTGTGTCACCAGGTACAGGGCCCTTCTCTGCTCACAGCCATGGTCAAGTGGCCCGCTCCCTCCCTCTCCAGGCTCACCCCTGGAGCCACGTGGGGTCCATCTCTGGGATGGTCACGGTGTCCCTCACACGTTTCTTTTCCGCCTGCCACATGTTGGCTACACGAGGGGGTTGCGTGCAGTCGGTCCCTCCAGAGTCAGGGAGTAGGCGTGTCTTTCCCCTGCAGAGAGCAAGTCCGGGGCAGCACCAAAAGTGGCCGCAGCGCAGGACTGGGCCTGAGTCCCCGTGCAGGAGGCCAGGGGCGGCAGGGGCAGGTCCCGGCAGCCTCGCCCGACCTGGTTTTTGTCGTCGATAGAGCCCGTACTCTGTTTCTCTGTGCGGCCAACACTCGTTACGTTTCGTCATAGCTGTGACGACGATGACGAGCAGTGACTCCTGGAAGCGTCCTGTGTGCTGGCCCTGTAGACAGTGTGTCTTCAGCTCGTTTCAAATTCCTGGCGACAGCTCGCTTCTGAAACCCAGAAGTTAGCTTGTGTTCTCACGGCTCAGACATCAAACTCGAGTCTCAGGGGAAAACTTGACTTCATTCGAGTTCATGGTTAAGTTGCACTGGAAAGTGCTCTTACGTTGACCCCGTGTGTGTAACTTACACATGGGTGAAAGTCACCTGTAGTAAAATGAGGTAGCCGCTTTGGAAAATAGTCTGGCAGTTCCTGAAAACGTTAAACGAAGTGTTACCATATGACCCAGCAATTCAGTGGTGCTGAGGTCCACGGGAAAGCGTGCCCCCCAGGGCTCCTGGCAGCGTTATTCATCATCGCCCCAGAGCGGGACAGCTCAGACGCCTCTCAGCTGGTGGGTGATACGTCGGGTGTGGGTCATCCTCCCAGAGGGATACGATTCAGCCATAAGAGCCTGGTTCAGTGTGGGTGACGGAGCCAGGACGCGAGACCCCGCGGTCCACCCCGCGGGTGTGAGATGTGCAGAGCGGGCAGGTCTGTGGGACAGAAAGCAGGTGAGGGAGTGGCTGGGCGGGGACAGGGAGGCCACCGCTCACTCTTACGGGTTTCTTTCCAGCGTGAGGAAATTTCTGGAATTAGACAGTCGTGATGGTTACCCAACTCTGTAAATGCATTAAAACCACTGAACTGTACACTGGAAGTGTGTGAGGTGTGTAACCGCATCTCAGTGAACCCGATGAAGAAACATCGTACTGACCCTTTTACCCAGCAGCACCCGAGGTCAGCTGCAGGGACAGCAGCCACCATCAGGTCACCAGCTGCTGAGGGCCCATGACAGGCACAGCAGGTGGCCAGCCTTAGACTGGATGGATTATTAACAGTGATTTCATGATCAGCCACATAGATGCTTTTTAAGAAGGAGAAATGTTTGGGTTTGTACCTGGAGAGCTTCGTAAAGTAAATGTATTTCCCAGTCATGTTCCAAATGAAAACTTGAGCCCGCTGGTTAAGACGTGGAAGCCGAGCTCTGGTGGGGAGTTGCTGTGTCAGGCAGGCAGGCAGGTGTCGCAGCCCTGCAGCCCAGGCGCCACTTTCTATTTACCTTGCTCCTCAGCCAGAGTCAGGGGGCTGCCGCTGTCCCCACCCTGCCCCACTCCATCTTTGAGGGCCGCCTAGGAGGGGCTGACTTCTTGTTTTCATTTGGTAAAATATTTACAGAGAAAGTGATGACTTTGGGACAGGCTTTCTCACTTCTGGGCCATGAATGAAGTGTCACAGAAAAGGACTTCTGTTGACATCTGTTTATCTTAGCACTGCGGAATTCAGCTGAGTGTTTAGAAACCTCAGAGGCCTTGAGGTTTTGCTTGCCAAGATCCTTTTCTTCGTAGGGGAGGAGCCTGGGTATTTACAAACAGCCCTGGCCTGCCCTTCCTGCTCCCTGGGACCCTCCCCAGGAGACCAAGGCAGGCTGTGCCCCTGCCCCCTTGGGAGTTGCCGGAGCAAGCAGGTTCCCAAGGAAGTGGCCTGGGGGGAAACGCCCTGGCACCCCAGCAGCCAGGGGCCCTTTCTAAGAACACAGGCCTCCGCCCAGGGTGCCCTCCCCCCTCATGTCTGTCTCCTAATTTGGTGTGACTGTGTCCCGCTTGCCCCATTGGCTGCTCAGTCCCTGCGTTTTGGAGACCAGGGTTTGGGTTGGTTTCCTCCCTGGAGCTGGTTTTCTCCTGCACCTTGCCCTGAGCCCTGCCTTCTCCAAGATTTTGGGAGTGGCTGTACCTTTAGGGACATTCTCCCCAATAAACAGCCCCACCCTGCCCTCCTGACCAGCCGCCTCCCGCCTGCTTCCCCTGCGTTGAGGGCCAGGGTGTGTGTCTGTGTGGTTGGGTTTTTCTTCTTTTTTTTCACCCTGCAGTACTCCACCCAGAAAATGAATGAACTCTCTTTGAAGTAAATTTTGCTATCTTAAGCAGTGTTTTGTTAACTTTTTTTTTTTCTGTTTTGCAAAGAAGTGGTATTTATAGGAAAGAAGAAATTAGTTAATCATTTTCTAGGTATAGCAAAAACCAGAAACCAGTCTAAAAAGTGCTCCTTTGAGCTATTTAAGAAAACTGCTGCGATTAAATCAGAGAAAAGACACATCACAGAAAGAGATTAACTAAATTTTACTCCTTAGAGCAAGATTTTAGAAGCTGTTTCTTTAAGAAAGCTTCCTTGGTTTTCTAATATAGACATAAAAAACAAAAGTGATCTGCTTACTGAAACTTGGCAGAGGTTAGCAGAACACGAACTAAAACAAAAAGCAACTGACTCCAGAACCGAGACACTTGCCGTCATGACCTCGGAGCACAGGAGTGTGAGACATGGCTCAGCCCGCCCGAGTGTGGGACACGGCTCAGCCCGCCCGAGTGTGGGACACGGCTCAGCCCGCTCCAGTGCCCGACACGGCTCAGCCCGCTCCAGTGTCCGACACGGCTCAGCCCCCTCCAGTGTCCGACACGGCTCAGCCCCACCGAGTGTGGGATACGGCTCAGCCCGCTCCAGTGTGGGACACGGCTCAGCCCGCTCCAGTGCCCGACACGGCTCAGCCCGCTCCAGTGCCCGACACGGCTCAGCCCGCTCCAGTGTCCGACACGGCTCAGCCCCCTCCAGTGTCCGACACGGCTCAGCCCCACCGAGTGTGGGACACGGCTCAGCCCGCTCCAGTGTGGGACACGGCTCAGCCCGCTCCAGTGTCCGACACGGCTCAGCCCCACCGAGTGTGGGACACGGCTCAGCCCGCTCCAGTGTGGGACACGGCTCAGCCCGCTCCAGTGTGGGACACGGCTCAGCCCGCTCCAGTGTCCAACACAGCTCAGCCCCCCGAGTGTAGGACACGGCTCAGCCCGCTCTGTTGCTGTTGCTTTGTGATGTCAGCTGGCTCTCGAGTTTGGGGTTATCGTGTCTGCCTCAGACATGCTTTTGTTTTTCTGGCAAACTCTGGATCCTCCCCGAAGACTTAACCTGCCTCCAGGTGTAGCTGCAGCCTGACCTCAAGAGGAGAGTGGTTCTTGGGTCCATCCACACACAGCAGGCACCCTCCCCATTTGTGGGTCACCTGGGGGCTCATTTCCTTTCCCCACCTGTCCCTGTGGGCCTCACACCCACCTGGTTCCTTTCCCCATCTGCAATCTTCAGAGGAATAAAAATGGGTCCATCCCCACGGAATGGTGGGCCTCCGTGTCCTTTCCGTTGTCCCTTCTGCCCAGACTCTGCCAGGGTGTTCCTGGGCTCTGCACTGCTGGCAGGAAGTTGGGGGCTTGTACAGTGTCTGTCTCTGCTGTAGTGCTGCTGGGAGTGGGCTTCCTGCTCTGGGCACGTCTCAGGGGCCCTTTGAAGGCAGTTAATGTTTTTCTGGGTGTGCCTGCTGGGCAGTGCCCAGCCTATGTGGGCACATGGCCGCCCCGGAGAGCCCTTCCCAGACTGCACCCCTGGGATTTGGGAAGCAGGAGGCACCTGGAGGGCAGGAGCCAAGGGAGGTGGAGAGGTGTCCCCCCGCCCGAATCTGCACTAGGGCGGCCCACACCTCCGAGTGTGCGCTGGGTTAGGTCCCGGCTGAAGTATCACAAATACTGAATGTGCCTTGTACAGACGTGTCGGAACCATGAAGCGCTCCTGGTTATATAAGGCCCAGCGCTGCCTCTTCTCTGAGCATGCTCCAAGCTTGGCAACACGTGTCCTTACCTGTCACTTGTCCCCAAAAGACCTGTGGCGTCCCTGTCGCCCTGCAGCTCGGGGTTTCCTCCTCACTCCGTGTCTTGGCCTCAGGTCCTTCTCTTACAGGTGGGGCTGTGTTCACCTCCTCACAAGTCAGCTGCTCATCCCTTGTCTGAAACTGCCCCTCAGAAATGTCCAAACATTTAAGCCAGGCCATAGAGTACTCAGATTTGGTTCTGTTGTTTAAAATATACTTTTCAGGCCCTGGCTGATATGGCTCCGTGGCTGAGCGTCATCCCATGCACCGAGAGGTCCTGGTTCTAGTCTGGTCAGGGCACATACCGGGGTGCAGGCTCGATCCCCAGTAGGGGGCGTGCAGGAGGCGGCAGATCGATGTTTCTTCTCTCCCTCTCCCTTCGTCTTTCTCTAAAATTAACAAAACCATATTTTTAAAAAATACAAGTTCTTCAGGGTCAGGAGCCTCAAGCTGTTAAGATCAGTAAGAAAATGGAAAGCAGCCCTGACGTGAGGCCTGGATGCATAGCGCCCCTCACAGGCCAGGACGGTGCCTGCAGGGGAGCAGCTCAGCCGCAGACTGCAGGGCACGTGGTCCACCGGTGCCACGCACAGACAGCGCTGATTCACTTCGTTCCTGCTTTTCTTTCTTTTTTCAATCCTCACCGAGGATATTTTTCTATTTATCATCAGATAGAATGGGAGGGAGGGAGAAACATCGACATGAGAGAAACACATCCATTGGTTGCCTCCCGCACAACCCGACCAGGGCTGGGGACCAAACCGCAACCTAGGTACATGCCCTTGACCAGAACTGAACCCGAGACTCGTTGGCCCGTGAGCTGACGCTCTAACCGCTGAGCCAAACCAGCCAGGGCCATTTCTGCTTTTGAAAAGGTTGTTTTTTGTTGTTGTTGTTGTTGTTTTTTTATCATTTTTAGCAATACATGCGCAGGTGGAAGAACTCAGGTGCTTCTCCGGTGGGGGGGGGGGGCGCGGGAGCCCCTGGCCACTCCCCATGGGCGTGGCCTGCACGGTGCTGGATTCTCACCTCTGCACCCACTTACACGGTTCTCCTGGGTTCTCAAGTTTACATGTTACACATCAACTTCCATTGTGGAAATTCAGGGGTAGCCTTTGCTCCCCACCCCATCCTCCCAGAACAGTTCCATCGAACAGTTGGCTTAATTCAAGTGGCATTTTCCTCAGTGTACCCGGCTAGTGTACTAAGAACTGTTGGTTTAGTCGCTGTTGCTCTTTCCTCCACGTAACTGTCGCTTTAGCTACTGTTGCATTTTCCTCTGTGTAACTGTGGCTTTAGCTACTGTTGCGTTTTCCTCTGTGTAACTGTCGCTTTAGCTACTGCTACGCTTTGTCAGTGTAGCTGGGCAGCAGTCACGGTGTTTATTGGCCTTTTCCCGCCGCTGCTGTGGCTTGTCCTTCCCGGGAGGCATGCAGCCGTCTCTGTGCTTGGTTAGGTCTCCATGTTCCTGCAGTGGCACACCCCACCCTTTGCCCAGAGTCAATGTCCGTCACTTGCACCTTCACTGAAAGACCTTCCTCTGGAGTTCAGGCCTCACCACTACCCTGACCCAGGTGTGGGCACCTCTGACCCTGGGATCGTCTTCCCATCGAGTCCCCTGTCCCCTGACTCTGGGGCTTTCCTTTTCCCCGTCTGCCCCTTTATTTTATTGGAGAACATCTTCCAGTCGTTTCCTGGGATATGGGACCAGAAAGGTAAATTTAAAAAAAAAATCTTCCATGCTCATAAATTATTGTCCTCCATTCACACAGACATAGATGGTTTTACTGTACAGAGAATTCTAGGTTGGAAATTTTCTCCTCAGAATTTACATAATTTTCTAGCTTCAAGTGTTGCTGTTCAGAAGTTGACGCTCTTCTGACTCCCAATCCTTCATGCTCGATGTTCCCTGGACGGCGTGGCTCCGTGTGTCCACAGCACGTGGCTGTGTCAGCGGTGGGCTTGCGAGGGGCCGTCTTCATGCCGGCAGGCTGTCCTCCTTTCCCAGTACTGTAAACCAAGAGGGCGAACGTTGCCAGGTGTGCCTTGGAGGGTCACAGAAGTCATGCTCTGGGTCTGGGCTGTCACGAGGCCAGCACGGGTTTGTCCTTGGGAGACAGCGGCCCACATCCAGAGTGGCTGCTGGGGCACAGGCCAACCTTGAGGAGCCGCCACTCGTGACCTAAATCGGAAATTTGACTTCAGGGTCATTTTCTGTAAAAGGGGGATCAGGCCCGGCCGGGGTGGCTCAGTGGACTGAGTGTCGTCCCATGGACTGAGGGGTCCCTGTTTGATTCCCAGTCAGGGCTCATGCCGGGTCACGGGCTCAATCCCCAGTGGGGGGCGTGCAGGAAGCAGCCGGATGTTTCTCTCTCACATCGATGTTTCTAGCTCTCTTTTTTTGTTTATCTCTAAAAAAAAATCAGTAAAAACATTTTTAAAGGGGTAGAGAGATTGGTGACTTCGGTCTACCGTGCATGTTCACCTGCATGTCCCTCTTTAATCTGAGTCACATGACATCCAGTGCTGCTGTGCCGTACCCCGAACTCAGACTTCCCACACGCCTGGCCGTTGGGGAGCCCCCTGCAGTGAGCGGTTCTTAGCTTAAGCTTGGCACCCCAGGAGGGCCCAGCATGTCTTCTCTCCTGTCCCCTCCAGAGACATGTGTGCGTTTATACTTCAAGAACTTTCCAGTCTTGCTAATTATCGGGGAGTTTTTCAGTGGAGCAGAATAAAACTCTCGGGTTGGACACTGACTGTCGAGTGTCCCCCGAGCCTGGGGCCCGGCTCTGAATTAAGCACTGACCACCCTCAGACACTCCACCTGCGTGGCGTGTGGCCTGCCTCTTCCCCTGCCCGGAGGGGTGGGGTCGGCAGCGGGTGAGGCCCGCCCTCGGGGCGCTGAAGGGGGTCGATGGAGAAGTTAGCTGCTTTGATGCCGGAAAGGCCCTGTGTACAAAGGCATGGTCCCCAGGACGGCCCAGCTGTGCCCCGTCCCCTCTGAAGCGTCACCAGAGAGGCTGTGCCCACAGCTCTGTGAAGAGGGCCCAGGCTGCCCGCCTCTGTCCCGTGTGAGCCAGCCCCTGGCCTGTGCTCCTGTCGGAGCCCGTTCTGTGGGAAGGACAGTCTTCTCTCTGCCTTTTGCCTTCTGAGGGTGGGCATACGTTTTCTTTGATCTTTGACAAAATAGCGGCTAGAGATGGGCAGCATGGCCCAGGAGTCCCTGTGTGTCCTCTCTGTGCTGGTAAGGGCCTGTCTCACACCGCTGAGCCTGCCTGTCCCCGCTCGGACGTGAGTCCACCCCCAGGAGGGTGGTGTGTTTCTGGGGTACAGTCCTCAGCCCTGTCACAGAGGAAGGCCTGGTGTTCAGGTCTAGGAGGGCGTTGCCTGCGTTTGGGCAGGAGTGGCTGAGCGGCCTGCAGCGCCTCACAGTCTCCAGGGAAGGCCCCACGTCGGGCTGCGTGTCCACCGACCCTGGCTGCGTGCCGTGGCCAGTGGCATTTGGTTCCCTAGCTGACGCACTGGGAAAGCCTGACTTTGACCGAGTCACTAAGATCCTTTCTGTCCCCTCCCGCCTTACTTTATATGCTTGGGTTCTGTATGTTTGGTTCAGAATTAAACTCAGAAGAGGCTGCCTGTGTTGCTTCCGACCTGACAAGCCCCTGTACGGTCGTTGGGTCGTGTTGCTGGCCTCACAGCATGCACCTGTCTGCGTGTTTGGGGACTCCGGTGCAGAGATGGTCCAGGGACGGTCCTTAATGCAATTTGCCTCTCACGGCGGGTTCATACTGAGAAGGTGTTCTAACCGTAGTTGAATGTATCATTCATATCCCTCGCCAAGCTGTTCTCGTCACAGGATTTCATCCTCTCGAGCCCCCTCCCCCTGAGTTGGTCAGACAGCCACCTCCTAACCAAGGGAAGCCATGGTGTACTGGGGTTGCCCTCCTGGGCCCACGAGAGGAGAAAGGTTCTGAGTGCGAGGGGCCAGAGGAGGGGACGGGGTAACACTCAAGCTGCAGCTGTGGGGTTGGGGGCGTCTTGTTCTGTGGACACGGTGGGGGGGGGCGACGTGCAGGCAGGGAGGGGACAGGTGTCCGGATGCCTTGTAGGCGCTCTTGCAGCGGGGCCTGGGGAGGCTGGAGAAGTGGGGGGGGGTCCACAGAAGCAGGTGACCACGGGGCTCTGGTTAGCTCCCAGCAGGGTACTGTTTACCTGGGTGTGTTACTCAACTTTTAGTGCTTTCGTTGGTTTTCTCTGAATATGTGTAATACAATTAATTTTAGAATCAATATTTTGATGTGGTTTGATAAGCACCGTCCACCATGTTACTGAGAGGGAATGGACCTAAGCCTGTGTCTGGGCAGCCAAGCCCAGCGAGCTGGATGGTGGCACAGGCCTGGTACCCACAGTGCCCGCTGAGCCCTGGGCTTCAGGTGGGAGCAGCCTCAGAGGAGGAACTGGAGACGTTTCGGCCACGTATTTGGCTGCAGTTTCGACCTTGGCTTGTGGCTGCAGCCTAGGAGAGTAAGCAAGCAGTGGCTGTGGCCAGAGGGCTGATCCGCCCCTCCTGAGATTTCATACAGCAGGTACACGGCTTTGACCTTTGCTGAGGGCGCCACCGTGTGGACAGCGGCCGGCCCTGCTGCCATGCCACCTGCCTGTCAGGCCCGAGGCTCCCTGGGCCACTATCTCGGCTGTGCACACTAAGTGGTCCTCTGGTTGCACTGGCCTGTCCTTTATCAAGGGTTGGTGCAGTGTCACGAAAACAGAGGGAACAGGAAAGTGTCCATTTCTCTGTCCCCATGTCGTCCAGGGAGGTCCTGAAACCCTGTTTCCCACACAGAGTCCTCAGGACCGTAAACTTGGAGTGTGCCCTTTCTCTCCACAGTGTTCCCAACTCCTGCCCGGCCAGTCCACGTGGAGCCGGGTCCTCCGGCTACCGATTCGTCCAGAACGTGACCTCGGACCTGCAGCTGGCCGCAGAGTTTGCTGCAAAGGCCGCCTCGGAGCAGCAGGCAGACGCGTCTGGAGGAGACAGCCCCAAGGTCTCAGTTCTCACAGCCCAGCGGGTGGGGCGGGGCTCAGTGTCGCTGCCCCTCCCCCTCCCTGCCCACCCCGTGCACTTGGCTCCCGCTGGCAGCACTTAGACCATGCTGCCTCCTCACCTCTTCTCCTCTTCCCGTCTGCTGTTGACCACACAGTCTGGAGTTTGAATTACAGTCTTTGAGAGGAATAACAGGTTTTTGCCTTACAACTTTGTGTCTTAGGTTATTCCCACCTGATAATTTTTAAAATCAATTTGCAGAGGAAGTGAGAAATTTCCAAATGAGTCATAATGAAATCCTCGTTTTTCCTTCCTAGTCTGAAGCAGGCACGTGCTGGGACCATGCGGGTCACTGGGTCTGGTCTGAGTAGACACACTATTGAGGTCTTGTCTGCACTGGGAGGGGACACGTGGGGGCTGGACTGGGAACACGTCTGAGCTCACGCTGCCTGCTCGCCCGCAGGACGAGTCAAAGCCGCCCTACTCGTACGCCCAGCTGATCGTGCAGGCGGTCTCCTCCGCGCAGGACAGGCAGCTGACACTAAGTGGGATCTACGCCCACATCACCAAGCATTACCCCTACTACCGGACGGCCGACAAGGGCTGGCAGGTGAGGCTTGCCCCCCCGGGGCCTGGCTCTGAGGCAGCTTCCCTAGAACGGGGGTTCTGTCGGATACACGGGAAGGGACGTGGGACGTGTCATTGGGCACCTGCAGTGTACCTGAAACGAGCGCATCCCAGCGCGTCCAGGACCCTGCCTCTGCTGCACCCGCCTTATTACAGTGGTACGCTCTGTGCGTCACGATCACGTACTCACGGTCGTCCACATGCATAAATCGCAGGTGTTTCTTTCCACGGGCTCGTAAGACCTTTGCCCGCAGTGGGCATGAGCAGTGCCCCCACTCAGCTGTGTCTCCATAGCTTCTTCCCCTTTTGCTGGCAGACTCGGTGCAGGTTGTGACCTGGGCGCACCCCCCGCCGGGGCTCGTCTTCCTGACTGACTTTGACTATAGAGAATGGTAGTGATGCTGACCTGAATTTCAGGAGGAAGAATTACCTGCACCTGTGCACTGCCCCGTAAAACAATTACCTGGCCAGCCGGTGGCAGCTGCCGCTGGCATGAACCTGCCCTGTCACCGTCGGTCCCGGTCATTGCCATCTGATCGGGTGTGGGGCGGGCTGGGCTTTGTTTTCTGACTTGCTAATGATTGGTGACTAACTCTGCTTGCCTGCAGAATTCTATTCGACACAACCTCTCCTTGAACCGTTACTTCATCAAAGTCCCGCGTTCCCAGGAGGAGCCTGGGAAGGGGTCTTTTTGGCGGATAGACCCAGCCTCAGAAGCCAAGCTCGTGGAGCAGGCCTTCCGGAAGCGGAGGCAGAGGGGCGTCTCCTGCTTCCGCACCCCCTTCGGGCCGCTGTCATCCAGGTGAGCCCAGCGCCCCAGGTGGCCATGCTCACACTAGTGTTTAGGCACTTTTACCTTTTTTGGAGAGAGAGAATGTCTCAGGACAGTGAGATCCACAGTAGTGAAGTCAGTGAGCTGTGGCTGCCCCTGTGACATGGCTGTTCCTGGAAGCCCAGCTATGTGGGAGTGGCGTCCTGGCAGAGGGCTGGGGGACGCGGAGAGCAGCGCCCTCTTCCCCTATGGGTGGAGAGCTGCGTCCGGAGGGTCAGCAGGGGCAGAGCTCAGGCCGAGGCCAAGCTGGTGTCTGGACGGGGCCTATCTGCCCGAAGCCAGCCCAGGCCTCTCCTGCTCCCCTGGGCACGGCTGTGGGTGGGCAGGCCCAGCGGGCTCACCACAGTCACCGATCCCGGGAGATGGGAGGTGAAGAGATGGAGACGCCCGCAGAAACCCTCCCAGGCGGGAGGAACCTCGGCGCTGGCGCGCTCCTTGGCAGGGTCGCGTTTTAGGCACAAGTAGGGAAAGACTGCTTCAGTGTCCGGGACTCTTCCTGACACAAGGCCTGTGGTGATGACCACATGTCCAGTCAAAGTAGACACTGGAACGAAGGTGACTGGGCATGTTGGTAAGGTAGGAATTCAGAACAGCGTGTTGACGTCATTTGGGATGTTACGGCTGAGCTCAGATTTTCCAGAGCACCACGTGGCTTACATAGGGATGTGCAGGCGTTTTATCCAACTGTTAGTTTGCTGGGTGCCGCAAAAAAGGACCACAGACTTGGCAACTTAAACAACAGAAGTGTATCTCTTCACAGTTCTGGAGCCAGAAGTCTGAGGTCGGGTGTGGGCAGGTGGGCTCCCTCCTGGGCTGTGGGGAGGGTCTGCTCCGGCCTCGCCCTGTTCCCAGGGCTGCTGGCAGTGTCCATGCCTTCCTCTCACGTCACGTTCTCTGTGTGTCTGTGTCTGCACTTCCCCTTCATGAGGACACTGGTCACTGGCTTAGAGCCCCCTTGCTGGCCTCATTTAACTTGATCACCTCCTTAGAGACCCTTTGTAAAAACCCTGCCTCCAAAGAAGGCCCCCTCTGAGGCACTGAGGTTAGGACCTCAGCAGAGCACTGGGGACAGCTCAGTGCCCGACAGTCCTTCCCTTGTGGATCAGCCCATGACCAGCCAGGGGGAAAGTTCGCAGGGCCTCTGTGCCCAGCTCTGCCTGGGAAGCCCTGTGTGCAAGGTCCCTGCAGGTGGCCTGTCATCAAGGTCACCCTGGAAGCTGGGGACAAAGTCGGGGGATCTTGTGCAGCAGGTAGAATTTACACAAGGGAATCGGGGCCCTCAGTCTAGGAGACGAGGATTAGCTTTGCTGTGGGCTGTGTCTCAGCCGTGCGTTGGGGGCAGAGTCGGGTAGGAAATGGGATTAGTCGGTAGAGTGAAGCCAGGTCCAAGAGACCCGGGCAGGAACTTGCAAGGCTGAGTGCCCTCACAGACGGGAGGGTCCCCGAGGGCAGCATCAGCACCCGAGGACTCCAGGCCCGCAGAGTGGCGAAGCAGTGGGCCAGACGAGGGGGCCAGAGTGAGCGGGAGGTGTGGCGTGGATCACCTCAAAATGAAGACTGCTCCCCCAGCTGCATTTGGGGGGCCCCAGCGCCCTGCCTCTGTGGGATTGTGCTTATGTGTGCATGTTCAGGTGCATGGGACCAAGTGTCATTGACAGTCCCCAGAAGAGAGGCCGATGCTGGCAGCCCGTGCGGACAGGGCTGGCGGGAGCTGGAGGGTGCGCTGTCTGGAACCCGGGTGTTCGGTGGCCGCTCCATGGAGAGTGCGTTTTGCTCTCTCCGTCGTAGGCTTGTCCTGGTGGGCTGTGTGCCCCTCCTGCCAAAGCTTTTGTTAGCACAGAAGCCGGAGCCACCATCCTGGGAGGCTGCGGGTCCCTTCGGGGAGTGAGTGCTCGGATCGTGGCTTTGTCTGGAGCCACAGGCAGTGCAGTGTCCTCCCAGTGCTGGGCTTTCCACGCTGGGCCGCCGCAGGACTGGAAACCCCCGTGAGGACAGAGGCATCCAGGGCCAGGGCCCCACGTGGCTGTGGGTCCTCGGGTGTCCAGTGCTGTGTTAGGTAGCCTTTCGTGTCTCGTCACATGTACTCGCGACTGATCCCTTCTCCCCCAATTTTAGGAGTGCTCCAGCTTCACCCACCCACCCTGGGCTGATGTCCCCTCGTTCTAGTGGCCTGCAGACTCCAGAGTGCCTGTCTCGGGAGGGCTCCCCCATTCCACACGACCCTGACTTTGGGTCGAAGTTAGCTTCGGTTCCAGAGTATCGGTATTCCCAAAGTGCACCCGGTAAGAGCAGGCAGACCCGGAATCAGGCCGGCGGGGGTGTCTGTCCAGGGTGCCCACTGACCTCGTGCCCCTTCTCTGTGCAGGCTCTCCCGTCAGCGCCCAGCCTGTGATCATGGCTGTGCCTCCCCGACCTCCTAGTTTAGTGGCCAAGCCCGTGGCCTACATGCCGGCGTCCATAGTGACGGCACAGCAGCCCTCAGGCCACGCAATCCACGTCGTGCAGCAGGCGCCCCCTGTCACCATGCTCAGGGTGGTCACCTCCTCCGCCAGCTCTGCCAACGGGTACATCCTCACCAGCCAGGCTGCAGCAGGGGCCGCCCATGAAGCAGCGGGCACAGCTGTGTTGGACCTGGGCAGTGAGGCAAGAGGTAAGGTAGCCACGTGGTCACTTGGCTGGGTCTCCAGAAGGCAGAGCTATCAGCCTGGGCCCGGGGGCCCAGGTGTCGGGGCACAGAGCCCAGGTGTTGGGGCACGGGCCATCTCTGAGGCCGATGGCTCGCAGTCTGCTGCCCCTCCTCCCTGCTACTTGTTTTTAGGGGAATCTCTCCTTTAAAATCAGCACTGGTCATTCTCCAAGACGTGTTCTCCCTCATGAAATACTGCTTCAGGTGCTCGGAGCCCTCGAGGTCACACTGAGTTAGGTTGGGGGGCTACCTAAAACTAGGATTGGAGGATGAGTCCTCTCGAGCCCCCAGTGAAAAGTCCTTGTAAGTCGTTCAAAGTAAAAAATAGTTACAAAGTCCTAAACTAGAAGCCTGGGTCCCAGGTAATTAACAGGGTAGCTCCTGGCAGCGCAGCCGGCACGTGACAGGCCCTGGCAGGACCCCGAGAGGATGCAGCGCCCCCGCCTTCCCTGCTGGCTGCTTCCGCGTCACTGCTGACAGGCGGGCGCTGCGGGAGTGCAGAGGGTGGACCCAGAGCGCGGACAGAGGGTGGACCGGGAGCGCGGACAGAGGGTGGGCCGCTGATAGGCGCTGCGGGAGCGCGGACAGACAGTGGACCGCTGATAGGCGCTGCGGGAGCGCGGACAGACAGTGGACCGCTGATAGGCGCTGCGGGAGCGCGGACAGAGGGTGGGCCGCTGATAGGCGCTGCGGGAGCGCGGACAGACGGTGGGCTGCTGATAGGCGCTGCGGGAGCGCGGACAGACAGTGGACTGCTGATAGGCGCTGCGGGAGCGCAGACAGGCTCCGAGTGAAATCACTCAAATGATACCCTTGTTTCCATACCGCATCTGGGATGGTTCAAGTCTAAGATACTTAGATTTTTATTTAAAACCCTATGAATCGTTTGTTATTTTTTTAAAACTTATTTCCTTGGTGGGATCTTTCTTTTGAGAACCAGTGTTTTCTCAGTGTCAGTGCTTAAAAGCCGCGGTGTACTGTCCCGCTAACGGTCTCCCCCGAGGCCGCCAGGGGCTCTGACGCACACTCTCCCACAGGCTTGGAGGAGAAGCCCACCATTGCATTCGCCACCATCCCAGCCGCCAGCCGCGTCATCCAGACTGTGGCCAGCCAGATGGCCCCAGGGGTGCCCGGACACACGGTCACCATCCTGCAGCCGGCCACGCCAGTGAGCATTGGGCAGCACCACCTTCCGGTTCGGGCCGTCACTCAGAATGGAAAGCACGCTGTCCCTACCAGTAGTTTGGCCGGCAGTGCTTACGGTGAGGCCCCCCAACCTCCGTGCCCTCCTCTTAAGCTCGGGGTTCAGTCCATGGTCAGCGCAGCAGGAGGACATTTCCCCAGCTGATCCAGTCAGCCGGTCAGTCTGGTCCACCGGTGGGGCAGCTGCTGTGCCGGGCACTGTGGCAGCACAGAGCAAAGTCCCTGCCAGAGCTCACACCGGCTGGGGAGACCGGAGGGCCAGGAGGGACGTGAGCCAGCAGGTCGTGGAGTGAGTGGGAGTGAGGGGACTCTGGAGTAGACCAGGGGCGGTGCCCCTCTCAGGTGGAGAGGGGACTGGGGTCAGGGAGGGGTGGCTCATGGGAGTCCATCCGTGGAAAGAAAGGCCGGCTGAGGGGGGAGCTGGCAGGTGGCCGGCACCCCAGGAGCTGTGGTAGCTTTGGCCAGAGGTGCAGGGCTGCTGGGAGCGGGTTCCTGTGTGGCGCCCGGGGCTGTATTCAGAGCTCCTCAGCGCTGGTTCTGATCACTGGTCTCCTTTCCTTCACCACCAGCCCTCACGAGCCCCCTGCAGCTCCTTGCGGCCCAGGCCAGTTCGTCTGCTCCGGTGGTGGTCACCCGGGTGTGCGAGGTGGGGCCGGAAGAGCCCGCAGCAGCCGTAGCAGCGGCAGCCACCACCCCAGCCCCCGCCACCACCTCTGCCTCCTCCACCGGGGAACCCGAAGTCAAACGGTCCCGGCTGGAGGAGCCCAGTGGGACTGCAACCACACAGGCCGGGGTGATCACGGCTGCTGGCCCACAGGGGCCCGGGACCGGGGAGTGAAGTCGCCGCGTGGAGGTGGAGTGGGACGCACGCCAAAAGGAATTGTGGAGCTGGACCACGACGCTGACACCACCCCCTGGGACCGTGACGAGAAGCCCACGCCAACGGGACGGCCCACCTGCCTGCTCCTGCACACTCGTCCCCCGTCACCTCCTGCCCTGCTGCGGTCGAAACCAAACATAAACCTGTTCAGACAGCTGATTGTATGGCTCTGGGAATTCTTTGTGTTCCTCCCCGAGGGCCAGCGGGTCCCCCCAGGCCTCTGTGAAGGGCGTGGGGAGGAGGCTGCAGCTCCATCCGAGTCCCGAGGAATGGACCCCAGGCACACCCGCCGTGAGCAGAAGCCTTCGCCCCGGGACTGGGACAGCAGGCCTCCGAGGGGCAGGACGCGCTTGGGCTTCATTCCTGTTTGTAATGGATCGGAACCGGCACCAGAAAGGCCAGAGTGGTCAGATTCCCAACTGTTCATGACGTCTTCTCCCTAAAATAGTGACCCAGGAAGTATCAAATCGGCATTAAATGGGGGGCCGGGGGGGGGGGGGGCAGGGGTCAGTTGCTTTGGACCCCGACTAGTTCTTGTTTGGTTGCAGCGTGGCGTTCAGGCCTAATCACCAGTCTGAGACTCACACAGGGATCGTCTGTTTTTGAGGTGTCCATCTGGACGGTGTGGCCACTGTGGGCCCGCAGCTCTTACAGGCCCGAGTCCCCGGAAAGCAAATCCTCCGCCCAGTCTGCCGACGTACTTCCAGCAGCTCCGCGGCTTCCTGCGTGGGCGTTCGAGGCAGAAAGCCATGTGGGTGACTTCGGAGCTAGGGGCTGCAGTGTCCCACACTGGGCGCCCACGCACCTGCGTCACGGGAGGGTGAGCCCTGTGTTCTCTGCGGTCCTGACACCGGCACCGGCACCGGCGGCTGCCACGGCCACCGCCCGCCACGGCACCCCAGGCGCTGAGCACAGCCGCTCTCTGCTGCTTCGCCAAGTCGTCCTGCCACCCAGGGGCTGTCTGCTATCTGACATCGGACCAGGGGCTCTGGCTGGGGTCAGCCGGGGCCGGCTGCGCCTCCCCGCGCCCAGCGCTTACTGCTCAGCCGGTCTCGTCTGCCGGTGAGAGCCGAGGGCAGCATGCTCTGGACAGGGGCACCGGCCTCCTGGTGGGAGCTGTCACCGAGAAGGTGGTGAGCCTGCACTGCCTGGGTCACTGCCCGGAGGGTCCGACTGTCCTGCGGTTGCTCTAGAACATTCTCAGGAACGGGAAGTGGTCTGTGAAAGCGTGTCTGGTGCTGTGGACACATGTGGAAACGGCCTGCACAGAGCCCTGGACGCCTCGCAGGCGGCTCCAGCATGAGTCTTCTCCCGCAGGCTGCCTGCGCCTCCCGACTGGTCACCGCGAGGGAGAGTGGCGGTGGCCCGGCTGCTCCCGGTGGACAGGAGCTGGCTCAGGAGGAAGGGGGACCATGGGACACGATTCACAGCAGCGCGGACGAGCCTGGCTTACGTGCCAAGCGTGACCCACTACGGCAAGGCTGTACGGCAGCGTGGGCGTGACGAGCCCCGTCTTGCTGCCACGGCGTCTCCACACCAGTCGCTGAGGACAAGTGCGCCCCCCCTCCTGCACTGTGTTCTCGGAGCCCCAACCAGCCGTTTCTGTGCACGAAGCTGAGTGGAAGCCAGGCAATGGCGAGAACCGGCAGGACGGGCCCGCGAGTGCACTGCCCACCGCGGGAGGCTGAGACCACGCTCCAGCCACACTGACGTTCCCTGTGTTCCTGTGAGCTCTTTCTCTACCAAGCGTCGGGGTGTGGGGTGGGTGGGAGCGAATGACAGTGATCTGGGCTGAGGCCTCGCCTTGAGGCTCCGGAGTGAGGGTCCCTGCTGCTGCTTTCCCTGCCTTCGTTACTGTTCAGCCGGGGACGCGTCTGCCCGTGGGCCAGCAGGGCTGCCAGGGGCCTGCCTCCTCGCATGCGGCATCTCGCCAGAGACACAGCACAGCCGGCCATGGACTGTTGTCGGGTCTGTCTGATCTGACGGCTCCGGCTCTGGCCTTTAGTTTTCATGACGTTTTAAGATGTTTCAGTTTTTCTGTCCATTTTCAGTGACGATCCCACTACACAGCCAGAAGTTCAGGGAGAAGGGAGTGGGGAGAGGTGGGTGAATGGAACCAGGAGGGGGACCAAACACCGGTCGGTGACGTTCTGCCATGTAGAGAGCTTGTGCCTTTTCAAAGAGACCCTGTGGGGCAGTGCAGACGCGGGCAGGCAGGGAGAGGAGGCCGAGGCCTCTGGCGAGCTGCCACCCTGGCTTCACAACCACTGAGTCCTGGGTGATTCCGGTCATCTGACCACATGCATGCGTGGCTCCCGCCGGCACATGTCCTAGGACTGGTTAGCCAGAGACCCAGGGATGGCCAGTGCCCCAAGGGGGTGACATCACAGCCAGGAAGATCGCCTGGTGCCCTCAGAGTCTGGCGACCTCTGACCTGCCACAAGTGTGGACCCCAGCCAAGGTCGGGGAAAGCGAGAAGTCACTTCTGGCACAGTCCTGGTGTCACTGCAGCCTCGGGTCTGAGAACCTTCTCTTTGGGCATCCAGGGGCCTGAGTCTGCACGAAGACATGAGCGGCCGAAGCGCTCCCACTGCGCAGCTGCCCCCTCCGGGACCAGCACCAGACACAGGAAACAACTGCGTGGGAGGACGTCACAGAAATAAATGAGCAGTTGAGCATTTCCCACCTAGATGATATAGGGTAATGGTGACAGGGTGGTCCCCGAGAGTGCACCTGCCAGGACTGCACCCTCTCCTGTGCCCACGTCACACAGAGCAGCAGGTATGGCTCCTGTCGCCGTCACAAGCTCTGTGTCTCCCACGCCGAAGCTCTCCCAGCGGCTCGTGACCCTGTCGAGGGCAGAGTCTCGGTGCCCGGGGGGCGGGGCTCAGACAGACCACCCTCCCGCGCTCACGGCCATGGCCGCACAGTGTCCCGCCCGAGGTCTGCTTAGCTTATGCTTGGGGTTTGCTGTTTATTTGTGTTTTCTTTTTTTCTCTGTTTAAGAATCAAGCCAAATGGAAAAAGGTGAAAATGGATTCCTGAGTCACTAAAATGAGAGTTCAGTGATTCTCAGCTGGGAAGCAACGGGTTTACTGGTCCTTCTTCTGTACCTCCCTGGCCCTGGTGAAACATTGGTTTGGGGTCATGGGTATTGTTCAGCTAATGCTGTTAGTTCCTCTAAAAAAGGTCTCCATCTCCAGAGGGCATGTGGTGAGGACCCCCTCTGTAGCAGAAACCCCTCCGCTGGGAACTCAGAGTCCAAAAGGAGGAGAAAGGTTTTCTTTGGTTTGGGGTTAGTTTCTTACTTTATAGAGACAAAGAGCAGACCTCACTTAAAAATGAACACTCAGTTGAATGTAAGAATGTGTCGGAGAAGAAGGGGTTTCCCAGAACTTTAGTGTGGAAATAAGTACAGTTGATGGAGGCAAATGACCTGCTTTTCTCCAAAAGCCTCAGATTCTGCTTCGCCCTTGAGTGATGTCAGGGGTGAAGGACTGTCACCGTCTCAGGGTTCATGCCCACGTCCGGCCCCGACCCCGAGAACACAGCTCCCGGAGACGGGCTGCAGGGTGCCATGCACACGTGCGGCCCCGTCCCGATGCTGGCTACACCGTGCACTACTCCTTCTAGAATAAGTTACCGCGACGGCTGTGAGGCCAGGGGAGAGCCAGGGCCGCTGACGGGGCCCGCCCTCGTGCTGCGCAGGGCCACGGGCCAGGGTCCTGCTGGGCTCACAGCGAAGCGTTTCCTGCAGCCTCCTCCGCGATACCTCTGCCTGGAAGTCATACTATTTACTAAGAATAATTTAAGTCACTCACACGTGCTGCTATGAGGATGACTGACCTGCAGATGGGCCCGACGTGCGTGGTGGCTCGGGCAAGGGCAGGACTGGGCCACGACCACGGTCTCCTGCTGTTTCTGACCGCTCGGTCCAGGTGGTTTTCTGTTTTACAGATCCCTTCCATTTAAGTTTCTTTCTCAAGGCCTTGTTCTCCATATTAGGGTTTTTAAGTGCTCAGGGCGTGGCGCTCTCCCCGTGCTCAGCCCAGGGTTTGGCATAGATTTCTCCCTGCCTTTCCTTTTCAGACCAGAAGCCGCTACCTTCAGTGTCCGAGGAGGGCCTGGGTGGTGCTCCCGGGACCTCGGTGGCCCGCAGCCCTGTGGGTCTGGGTCGGCCCTGGCTGTGCGGATGGTTTGGTTTGTGTGAGGCCCCGAGTGCCCCCGTCCCCTCCAGAACGGCTGCCCCCACTGTCCACCCTGTTGCCCCCCGAGTTACAGCTGCTTCAGAGTGGGGTTTGGGGGTACAACCCAGGCACTTCCTCAGAACCGAAGTAAGAAATAGGCCTGTGTGACTGACTAGTGAGGGAAAATGGTTTTGCTCTGAAGTTAAAAAGGAAGAAAGGTTGCTTGCTGAGCCGTCCCTACCTGGCAGGCTTCGCAGGCCTGTTTGGGGGTGTCTCTCCTAAGGGTCCTTTCTGGTCCAGTCTCAGGCCCCCTCTCCCCAGCTTGGCCACAGCTCAGCCTGCTGAGCGGGGTCCCTGAGAATACCCGGGGTGCTGCCTGGTGTGGGGCTGCGCTGGCTTCCCCAGGGGTGGTGAGAGGGTTCTAGGGGCACAAGGCGACTGAACAGGGGAACTATTCTTAGAGATTTGCTTCTCTAAGGGTGATGCACCTCACTGTGCCACCCCACATCTAAGTGAATGTCTACACCAGCTGCTGTGGGGGTCCAGGCGTTCGGACAACTGCCCTGCTTCGCCGAGCAGCAGGCCTGGCCCTGGAGTGCTCGGCCCCTGCAGGTGGCATTGTCAGGACTCGGGGCTCGCGGGCTCTGCCTGCCACCAGGGGCTGGCTCTGCCTGCATCTGTATGCAGGACTGAAGTGAGAATTTTTGAATTCACGAGCCTTGGGGATCACCCTAACGGCTGATTTTGGCTGCTCATTATTTCAGAAGAGTTAAGGGGGCAATCTCTATTTCCAGGCATCTTTCTCCCAGGGGAAACCCACTCAGAATCCCATTCATTTGCCACCTGCTTGTCATTCTGGTAGCAACTGGGAAAGAGAAGAAACCTTCTGGGCCAGTGGGAGGGAGCAAACGCGCTTCCTGACTTTGGTTGAGCAGGGGGTGCTGGCTGCATAGGACCCCGCAGGCCCCAGGGAGCTGGCGCCTTCAGGTGCCATGCTCCAGGTTTTAGTCACCCAGTCACCTCCCAGGTGACCAGAAAGTTACTGTCACCTCTGCCCCGGCCCAGTTGAGAGTCAGAATAGACTTGGAAGAGTTCCGGCTCATTGCCCTTTACTCGGGACCCTTCTGGAAGTTTGCTAGTTGGACTCATCCAAATATTTATTGACGGTTTACTGTCAGAAATCATAGAAAGTGGAGTGCAGGGGAGGCCAGGCCCGAGGGACCTCGCGGACGAGGTGTGCCACGTGCCCTGCGTCACGTTTCTGATGTTCCCACGGCTCAGCAGATGAGAGTGCTTTCTCAGTGTTCCCACCTGCTCTTCCGAGTTGTGTCGTCGTCGTCCCCCCCCCCCCCCCCCCCCCCCGTCCTGAGAGCGCCATGCCCCTGCCCGCTGTCTGTGACTGAAAGGGTGTTGTCCCCGCAGGGCCCAAAGGATAGTACTTGAGCCTGCGGCCTCGAGCTCTGAGCCTCTCCCTTTCAGGCAAACTGGCCCTGATTCTTCTTAATCAGTAAAAATGGGATTTAAAATCAAACATTTTACGCTTGGCCCTCCTCCTTCTGGTACACTTTGGTTTACTCGGCTCAAGTTCCGTCGGGGCGGGGCGGCAGCAAAGCGCGCCCCAGATTCTCTCAGCTCAGCCGCATTCAGACCCAGCAGGTCGTGCGTCTGAGGGAGGGCTGAACCCAATACTGAGATTTTTTTTTATCTGACTGATAAACTCTGTAAAGATAACTTGGGGGGGGGTTGCTGTTAGGGCTGTGTGTATGTATGTGTGTGCGAACGTGTAATTTTTTTTTACAGTGGCTGTCTAAAGTATTTTTTACAATATGTTTAATAATCAATGCTTTAAAAAGCAGTGGTATCCTTTAAAGTGGAGATTTAGTTCTAGAGCCCTGGGTGTGAAGCGGAGGCCACCCCGCAATGTTCCACCACCCGTCAGTATGGTCTGGGAAACCCAGGAGGGCTTGCAACACCCCGCCAGGGTGGCGGGAAGCCAGCGCCACCATCAGAGAGACCGAGAGACCCACAGCGGCTGGGCCAGCCTGCGTTTCCATTCCTAATGGGATACAGTATTTTTTAAATAAGGAGCCATACTTTTTTTTTTAAGTTTGAGATATGAATGTGATTTCTAATTGTATCAGACATTAATGTTTTAAAGCTATAACAAAGTTTAAAATTTCTACTTTTTGTTTTTCATTTATTTTAACTGTTCTTTTATCTATTAAATTGTTGTATGTGGATGGGGAAGTTTTGTTTCTCCTCTTAGCATTTGTTTCTATAACCAGAAATAAAATTATATATTAAAGAAATGACACCAGGGCTCAGTGTGGTCCTTGTGGGTGAGTGGCTGCTGAGGGACAGAGGTGGGTGGGCAGGCGGCCCCCCTCTACTCCCCAGCCCAGAGGGGCTGTTACTGGAGAGACCTGCTTTCTCGCCTTTGTCCTCGATGGCTCGCTCCTGGGAAGCAGCAGACTGACAGAGGACACGGCCTTTGGAGGTGCCCATGATTGCCCAGACTCACGGAGCCCCGTGAGTCCCCCGAGTATCAGTCTCTGCAGCTGCAGCGAGGTGGACGAACCAGGGGAGCCTCCCCACTCCCAGATCTGAGTGATGGGGTCTTTCTGCCAGCACTGAGCCGCACGAGCCTCCCTGCCCCTTCACATGTGTTGTCGCTCAGGCCCCACTTGCCCAGGCACTGATGGCCAGGCATGAGCTCTGCCATCAGACAGACCTGGGTGCAGGTCCAGCTGGGGCACTTGAACCGAAGAAGCTTCGTTTCTTCACATGCAGAATGGGCACCCCCACCTCACAGAATGTGCTGCGGATTCGGTGACGAAGTGCACGTCATCTGCCACTTCCACAATTAAATCAGCGTAAGAAGACGCTCTGGTGTTGGTCCTGCAGACCACCTCTGACTTGGGATTTAATAGAAGTGTTTGTCATACAGACGTCTCATCAAGCTTTTCAGCGGCACTGGAAACCTGACCTGTGCGTCTCAGCCTCTGAGACGCCACCTTCTCTTAGACTGTTCCTGGGGGCCGTGGGCAGGGTGGCCGCAAACGAGCACAGCTGCCGGCCCAGACCCCCTCCCCGTGCAGGGTGTGGCCGTGGCCCCTTCACCAGTTTGTTAGCTTGGGACAGCTCATCCTCCAAATGGTGGTAAACAGGCTCAGAGCTGCCCCTCGGTGGGAGGAGCTCACTGATGCACACTGCTTAGCCCTCGGCTGGCTTTCCACACGGATGCTGGAACCTCGCTCCCTTGGCCAGTTCCCTTCCTCTTCCTGTAGCTGCTTGGCTCCAGGGACACCCACCTCCTTCCCCCTGCTCCCTGGGAAGTAGCACCCACAGCCTCACTACCTCTGGACCCCACCTCCTCATCCCCAGCACCAGTCACCCTCAACATTTCCACTTGGGCTCCATAACGGCGTCTCAAAACCAGAGTCCTGAGTTCCCACAGATGAGCTCCTACCCGCCCTCGAAGCCTCCCTGACCCACCTTCTTCACTGCACTGTCTGCTTTATCTTCCTAGCGTTTATCACTGTGGTGCTAATGGTATGTCTGTATGCTTGATCATTGTCTTTGCCGCCTGTCAATTCCATGAGGGCAGGGACAGTGGCCTCTCAGGTTCACTGTTCCCCAGAACCAAAAGGGCAGCCCAGCACAGCCAGGGGACTCAGCCATTGCTTGTTTATTGAATGAAGGACTCTACAAACTTCCCGTCCCCCCCCCCCCACACACACACACAATGCCAACTGAAGGGCAGCTCCTGATAAACCCGAAACCTGGGGCTGCCTTTGATGTCTCCTTCCTCCTACCACCTCCAAACCCATCAGTCACCAGGTGCTGCTGCCGCCACAGCCACAGCCTCCTGCTCTGGTGCCTTTGACGCACGTGCCTTCGCCTAGGCCTTCCCCTCCCACCCCTGGGCTCCTCCCGGAGGGCCCTGCCGGGTTGTGGGGTAGCAGCATTGATCACCCCGGACTGTCACCGTCATTTCGTGTCCCCAGGCAGTCTGCAGGGTGGAAACACTGTGGCCAACACAACTTTCAGAATTACTAAACTGGCTTTCCCTCTCCGAGCCTGTTGCCTCGCCTGCAAAACAGAGGTAGGAACCTACAGCCCGGCCGCTAAACCACAGGTGCCGAGGTGCTCCGCAGAAGCTTCCGGGAAAGCCTGCTGAGACCCCAGCCGCGCCGGCCCTGTGCGGGGCGTGGCCCCGCCCACAGCGCGCGGGGCTACGCCCACAGCGTGCGGCCCACGTGACCTCTTCAGGGCGTACCGTGCGCACGACCCGCGACGGCGGCGCTGTGGTCCCGACACGACCGGATACCGGCGCGCAGCGCCTGGGCGCCGGCGTCCATCAGCCGCCGTCCCGGGGGCCGAGGTGCCGGGACGCTAAGGTTCCGGGGTCCCGGATCCGGAAGGTGCCCAGGAGCCAACCAGGACCCGCGGCCAGGCGGAGAGGCCCCGCCCCCCGAAGCTCCGCCAAAGTCCATTGGTCGGAGGTCCGCCCGCCCTGCCCATGTGACGCGGCACGTGACCCTCACCCGGAAGCCCGTCCCGCTTTTGGAGTCGCGAGCGGCGGGGCGCCTGGGCTGCGTGTCTGGGCGGCGGCGGCGGGATGTTCTCGGCGGGGGTGGAGAGGCTGCTCCACCAGGCCAGGTGCCCGCGCCTTTCCTCGGGGCGGGGCCGGGCGCGGCGGCTCAAGGAGCCCGTCTGGCCCCGCTTTGGAGACTCGGGAGACGGGGAGGGCGGAGCTGGGCCCCGGAGGAGGTGGCACCCGGGCAGCGCCCCGGAGGATGAGTGGAGACGCAGCGGGAGCGGGTCCCCGCTGACTGGCCCGAGGCTGGGCGATGAGCACCGGCAGAGCGGGTGGCCGGACGCTGCCAGTCGTGGCGCCGGTGCTCCAGGGTCAAGAGCACAGAGCCCCAAAGAGGCCGCAGAGCCTGGCCGATGAGCCGCGGGGAGCTGTGTGCCCGGCCCAGGAGTTTGGTGCCCCCTCCCCCACCCCTCCGAGGCCTTGGGGCAGCGGTGGATTTTGTCATTTGGAAAGATGGCTCTCCTGCGGGGTGCACTGGATGGTTGAGGTTGCCCACCGTCCTCTGCCCGGAGCTGGCTCTGGGCTCCCACTAACTAGTGGGTAGCCCCGTCCTCACCAACTAAGCCGTGATGGGAGAGAGCAGGGTGTGGGCCAGGACCAAAACCCCGCAGGCTGTCAGGCGTCTGACGCTTGATGCTACTTGTTTAAAAGAGGAACATGCAGCCAGAACCGCAAGCCCATGGCAAACTTTTAAAAATTGGATTCTGCCCGCGGGTGTGGCCCAGTGGATTGAGTGTCGTCCGTGGACAGAGAGGTCCCTGTTCATTTCCCCTCCAGGGCACATGCCCGGGTTGCAGGCTTGATCCCCAATGGCGGGGGCGCGTGCAGGAGGCAGCCCACGGATGTTTCTCTCTCACATCGATGTTTCTCTCTCTCTCTCTCCCTTCCTCCCTCTCTCTGAGAAATCAATAAAAACTTTTTTTTTTAATTGTATTCCAAGCTGGACTGTTGGTGGGAAAGATGAGGATGGTTGAGGCTGCTGTGATCCCAGTGAAGAGATAGATCTTGAATGCAGATTTGGTTCTAAAGGCTGTGATGAGGGCAAATGTCTTCTAGGGTCAAACAGCCCTTGAAAATCTGCAGGAATACTTCGTGGGTTTGCAGCACCATCTCCCAGTCCGTCCAACATCCTATCTTTCCTTCAGTGTTGGACAGATGTTCCAAAAGTCAAGTTCTAAAATTCTAGTTCCAGTTCCAGTCTAATCCAAGTTCACTTGAATTTAGGGGCTTTATTAAATGGAAATAGATGTCTTTAAATACTAGCATTTCACTCAACGTGCAATATACTCACCCCAAAGGTCTTGCAGACAGACACGTAAGGACTGAGACCCACTCAGAACTCCACTGGGTTTCTTCGCCCCACTCCCCTACTTAAGGTCACGGGTTTGTGGAATGAAAGGCAGAAGCAGCCCTCACTATTTTAGTTCTTATTTCTCTGTTTCTATCTTAGGTGGGTGGCTGGCTTGAGGGCAGTGTGTGCTTAAATATCCCGAAGTGCAGTATATGAGTTATACAGCTGCTCTCAGTTAGGATTTGGGGAAAGTTAATAACTATCAGGTCTTACTAGCTTTCACTATAGGTTTTACTTTAATTAAGCCTGTGGGTTTGGGGAGCACTGAATACTGCTAAGATTTGGGAGTTAGGATTTGGAGTGAATTTTAGTTTCCAAATTTTTCAGAGATTGAAAGCAAGCGTGGAAAAAATTATCAGAAACATCTCTCATAAGCTAAAGAAAAGGTGAAGAAAGTGGGACTCGGATGGGGAGGGATAAAGGGTGTGCAGCAAGGTCAGAAGTTTCGGGAAGGACGAGATTTGCCCTTGCGAAGCGTCAGGAGCAAGAGAAAGGGACTTGATGGCTCCTAGAGAAGTGAGGTGGGGCCAGGGCTTTGTAAGTCTTGTTGGCGTCGGTAGGAGTTTGGGTTTGAAAGTAGTGGGGAGCCATGGAAGGGTTTGAGCAGATTGGCCTTTTAGAAAGAATCCTGTGATTCAGAGACTGTTGGGATGAGTCCCACCATTCTGGGGAAGAGTTTCCATTGTGAGACAGTCTGGTAGCTTCTCCTGCAGTCAGGCACACCCTGTCTCTCAGCTCAAGATGCCTGAGCTCAAACAGCTGACCGTTCCAAAATGGATTGAGTGGACTTCGGCCACAGCTCAGGGGTGGGCACACTGGGAAGGCACAGCCACCGAGAGCCCCCCAGAAGTCCGGCTATACTGACTCATTGGCATGTTACGTTTTCTTGCTTTTTGGACTGGAATAGGAGGCTACAGGCAGGTTTTCGTTTTGAGACTTGAGTATCTTACGTGTTGTTATTGCTCAATACATATGTGTTTAATTAATGAGCAAATCAGCTTTCAGAGTAAAGAACTGTATAGGCTTCCCTTACAATGTGTCTTAGTATTTGCCCTTTACTATGTTAGACTTAACTCTTGTTCCCAGAAGTTAAAGGCTCATTAAAGGAACCTTTTGGAAAGCAACTTATTTCAGGTTAAATCTCTCTTACTTTTTTTTGGTTTGTTTGTTAATCCTCACCCAAGGATATTTTTTCCATTGAATTTTCAGAGAGAGTGGGAGGGAGGGAGGGAGGGAGGGAGGGAGAGAAACATCGAGGTGAGAGAGACACATCGATTGGTTGCCTCCCGCACATGAAGATCAAACCTGCAACCCAGGTACGTGCCCTTCCCAGGAATCAACCCACTGCCGTTTAGTGCATGGGCAACACTAACCATGGAGCCACACTGGCCAGGGCAAATCCCCCTTACTATTGACTCCTAAACTCGATTGGTCTTAATTCTTCTACTCCTGGAAGAACAAAATCGGAATGTGTGGAGTCTCTGTTGTCATCGTAAATGGGGGTGGTGGTGTCTCCGACAGCCCTGTCCAGCAGGGGACAGGAGTAGCCCATGGATTGCTGAGGCCCAGGGAGAGAGGAACTAGGTCGGGCAACCAGTCAGCTAATTTGTCACAAGAGACGTGTGGATGGTGGAATGGCCTTCTTCCCATGACACCCAGGTCTTTCTTTGCTCAGTAGGGATTCTCCCTGCGTCCGTGGGCCGTTCTGTCACAGCTCAGGGCAGCATTCTGGGTCCCTCGACAAAGTCTGGATGCCAGGTTGCTGACAGCTCCTCCTGGTTTAGGGAGATCCAGGACGAGGAGCTGAGGAAGTTCTGTTCCCGGGTCAGCACGCTGCTGCAGAAGGAGGACTCGGGGCCCGACGCCACAGACGCTCTGAGGAGGCTTTTCCTCGTCGTCTCGGCCACAAAATACAACAGGAAGTAAGTGTGGCCATCTCTGGGCGAGCCTGGCAGGTGGGCACAAACCTTTCCTGTTGGAGTCTGTGCACTTAAACCAGTGCTTAAGGGCCTCAAATATAAAGTTCTCCACCTGCCCAGGGGACCTGGGTCAATTCTCGGGTCCAGGGGAGCTCTGGGAGGCAGGTGCTCTTGCAGTGGTGTGACATGCCACCCGGTCTGGCCGTCCCAGGCTGGAGAAGACGTGTGTGGATCTGCTGCAGACCACCCTCTGCCTGCCCACCTGCCCCGAGCAGCTCCAGCTTCTCTGTGCCGCCATCCTGAGAGAGATGTCACCCTGTGACAGCCTGAGCCTGTCCTGTGACCACATCCAGAACACGCGGCAGCTGAGCCTGGTGGCCTCTGTGCTCCTGGCCCAGGTAATGTGACTGTCGCCACTCTGGTTGACCACCCTGCCCTCGGTGGCCTGGGGCCCCGGGAAGAGCAGCGGGCGGTGTGCAGTCCCCGTACGGGTGGGCTCAGCTCGGGTTCCCCTCCTTTCAGCAGTCTGTGGCTGCCTCAGGTGAGCCGGCGCTCGGATGCTTCTGGAAGGAGCAGAAAGACCCGCCCGCCCTCTCCCCATCTTCCCTCCCCAGGTTCCTGGGGAAGTGGCCAGGAAGCCGCGAAGCCGCGGGTCGCTCCTAGACACTAGGAGGTGACGCTGTGGCGTTCACGCTGCTGATACACAGAACTGACGGTCCCCTTGCCAGCTGTCTTCAGGCACACAACTTGTTGCTCAGGCACTGGGGCAGGTCAGCCCTTCAGGCCCCACCTGTGTTTGATTTGCAGGGCGACAGAATGCAGGTCAGAAGCGTGGGCCAGCGTGTCTTCAGAGTCCTCGAGAGCCGGCAGCCCGAGGGGCCCAGTCTGAGGCCCCTCCTCCCGGTCGTGTCCAAGGTCGCCAGCCTCGCCCCAGGCACCTTCCATGAAGGTACCCCTTCTGAGAGGCCTGAGCCCCTGCCCAAGAATAGAGATGAGCCCATGTGGGGAGGGAGGTGGGACAGGGGTCATTGTGTCTGCGTGGCTGTCAGGGAGGCCTGAGAGTGTGCGACTCTGTCAGGAGCTGCTTGTTTTCCAGAAAGACCTACAGGGCCCCTGCAGCCTGAGTGGGGTGGGGGGTCTGCCTGTCCCACAGCGTGGTCCCCGCCCCTCTGTAGACCAGACCAACCTGCTGAGCAAGAGGCTGGTGGACTGGCTCCGCTATGCCAGCGTCCAGCAGGGGCCTGCCCACTCCTCCGGAGGCTTCTTCTCCACGCCCAGGGCCCGGCAGGTGAGGCAGGAGGGACTCGCAGACCCCTCCGTCCCTGGGCCACCTTGGCCAGCCTTGCCCACAAGGTCCCCGTCGCCTCTTCCCGTCCTTCCACCTGCCCTGGTTCCAGGTGGGGAGAGCTGTACGTCACAGAGGGTCACAGCCCCCCAGCCCATGATGCTCTGAGCGTCTTGAGGCCGGGAACCTACTGATGAGAGTCACTCATCTGATGGAGGGCCGTGTTCTTAACCCGTGTTTATGCATCTTACAAAGGGTGGGTGTCCCTAGTTCTGGAAGCCGAGGGTGGATGAGCCCAGTGACCTTTCCAGTCCAGCCCCGCCCCCCCCAGCGCCACCTGTCCTCTCTTGCCTCCCACAGCCAGGTCCTGTCACTGAGGTCGACGGGGCTGTGGCCACAGACTTCTTCACAGTGCTGTCCACGGGCCAGCGCTTCACAGAGGACCAGTGGCTGAACGTACAGGCCTTCTCGATGCTGCGGTCCTGGCTGCTGCTCAGCGGCCCCGAGAGCCCAGGCGCCCCGGACACAGGTGGGACGCGGCGTGCTCCTGAGAGACACTGGCTGCCTGAGCCGAGCCTCGTTGGCACCAGCAGACGTGTCAGAGAGCAGAGTGATCATTCAGGGCAGGTCACACAGACCTTCACTCAGCTCCTTGTCCTCTGCAAACTGAGCAGCTCGGCCTGGACCTCCTGAGGGTGTCCAGTGAGGGGCAGGCAGCTGGTGGGTGACACTGGGCATGGGGCCCCGTGCCTGGGGTGACTGCCATAGCAGCTCTCTTGGTGTCCTCTGGACCCTGGTCCCACTGAGTACCTTCGTCCTTCCTCCAGATGACAAGTCGGAGCTGGAGGGCTCCACCCTGTCCGTGCTGTCGGCCGCCTCCTCCACCAGCCGCCTGCTGCCGCCCCAGGAGCGGCTTCGGGAGAAGGCCTTCGAGTACTGCCAGCGTCTCATTGAGCAGAGTGACCGGCGTGAGTCTGGGAGCTGCCCCTCCCGCACGGTCATGCGGCGCTCGCAGGAGGCCGGAGGCCGCGGCTTTTCTCCCAGGGCCTTTTCGTTTCAGGCATCAGCCCCGGGGAGCTCAGCCCTGGACAGAACCCACCCCCAGGCTCTTCGGGCTGCCTCCCCAGCATCACTCACACCTCCCCTGGGGACAGTGTCTGCCAAGCCTGTCCCGGCCTCCGCTCCCAATGGGTGGTCGTCGCCTACTCCCACAGCTCCCAGGACACGGTGTGCCTCCTGTTTGGCTGCCCGGTGCTGGCACAGAGACCAGTCTCCTTTCTCCTTTCCCCAGGGGCCCTGCGGAAGGGGGACTCGGACCTGCAGAAAGCTGTAAGTGCCCGGCGGGGCCAGGGGGCCGGGGGCAGTCGGGGGCTCACGTCCTGCATGTGAGTGGCCTCGGCATCTCCGGCATCTCCGCAGTGCCTGGTGGAGGCCGTGCTGGTGCTGGACGTGCTCTGCCGGCAGGACCCCTCCTTCCTGTACCGCACCCTCTCCTGCCTGAAGGCCCTGCAGGTGCGGCTGTTCGGGGACCCCGCCTGCGTGCGGGCGCTGCTGCCCGTTGCCCAGTTCTTCCTGAACCACGGTGAGCCTAGGTGTCACGCACGGTCGCAGGGCTGCCCAGGGCTCGAGGGAAAAAGGACTTTCCGGTCAGGGCAGCTCTGGTCTTCAGGCACTGCCCTCCCTGCGCCGGCCGATGGCGTCCTCCGGTGGGCGGTGAGCACTGGACGGCAGCGGTTTCAAATGGATTCACGTAGCGAGTTAAGATGTCACTATGTCACTGGGAACTTGCTTTGCCATCAGAATTCAGCTTCTAAGAGCGTTCCACCCGGTGTTCCTCAGGGGACATCTGTGGCCACAGCCACGTGGGAGGCTGGATGCGGCTCTGCTGTGTGTCGTGCAGGGTGGACGCGGCAGAGCCTCCGGAGCCCCAGAGACCCTGAGGGGCCTGGTGGACAGCGAGGCTTCTCCGGCCGGCGCCCTGACGCCTGTGCCTTTCAGGGGAGGCAGCTGCCGTGGACTCGGAAGCCGTTTGCCAGCACGTGCTCACCAGGGTGCCCTCCGAGCACTTCCACAGCCCGATGCTGGCCTTCGAGTTGGTCCAGTTCTGCAGGGACAGCCTTCCTCTGTTCGGTAGAAACCTTGGCATTCTCAAACTGAGCTTCCCCAACCTCTTCAAGGCAAGCTCTCTCATCCTGGGCGGGGAGTGGGGCGGGCACCTGGGCGGGGCTCCCAGGCCCAGGGGCAGGTGGCCTGGGATGCAGGGCGGAGGGCGAGGTGTGGGGCAGCCCGGGTGTCCATACCCCTCAGATCAGCTGTTCGCTGGCGGGAGAGCCTCAGGCTGGTCCCCTCGAGAAGGCCCCGCTCGGGTTATTCTCCTGAAGTCCGTCCAGAGTGTAGCGTCCGTCTGGCAGTCTGGCCTGCCCTTCGGTGCCATTGGTTTTTGATGTGTCTTCTGGGACTGGCAGTCACCATGCAGCGTTTTCAAAACCATTGGGACTTAGTCCTTTAATGGGAGAAACAACGGTGACGCGTGGGGAGCGAGTTAACTGTTGGTGCACAGTGAACGCAGACCAGAAGAACAGTGAGAGGGAAACTGAAGGGAGTGTTTTCAGACCCCTGGGTCCCCGTGCAGACACCCTGCCCAACGCAGCACCCCGTGACGGCTGCTGAGTGCCCGTCCTGTCCCTGCAGCTCCTGGCCTGGAACAGCCCGCCCCTGACCTCCGAGTTCGTGGCGCTGCTCCCGTCGCTGGTGGACGCCAGCACGGCCGTGGAGATGCTGCACGCACTGCTGGACCTGCCGTGTCTGACCGCGGCCTTGGACCTGCAGCTCAGGTGAGCCCGCCCCTGCCCTGCCCTGCCGGTGCGGGGCGCCGAAGCCTCGGCCTGTCTTCCTTCAGCGGTGGGGTCCGCTCCAACCCCACCGTGGGCCCCCTGCCCCTCCTGCAGGTGCTGGGCCCCCAGGCCCTTTCTCATCACCCCAAGGCTCTTCACCAGGTCAGGGCGCTGGGATGTCATGGTGACATCTGCTCGTGCCCCGCCCGGGCCAGTGGGCACCCATGAGGGCACGGGCTGTGTCCAGCCCTGGTTGGCCTGTGCTCGGAGCCACGGGAGCCCAGCCTCAGATGTCTGTCCACACACAGGTCATCACCAGCTGTATCCGAGAGGCCGCTCTGGGATGTCTCCTTCAGGACCCCCAGCTGCCTGGAGGCCTTCCGGGACCCGCAGTTCCAGGGTCTCTTCCAGCACCTGCTGCGTGCCGAAGCCAGAGGGCCCACGGAGAGGTAGGGCCTCAGGCCGGGGAACCCCGGGACAGGCTCTGGACAGGGCCCTGGCGTCCACCCCCGGGCCTGGCGTCTTCTGACCTGGAGACAGCTGCCGGGGCCCTCCACAGCGGGCACCGACCACGGCGCCTGCAGAGACGGCTGCCGGGGCCCTCCACAGCGGGCACCGACCACGGCGCCTGCAGAGACGGCTGCCGGGGCCCTCCACAGCGGGCACCGACCACGGCGCCTGCAGAGACGGCTGCCGGGGCCCTCCACAGCGGGCACCGACCACGGCGCCTGGTGCGCAGCTGTCAGTCCCGCGCGTCAGCCTTCGCAGCTCCGCGAGGTGGGCGCTCTGTGACTCCAGTCCACAGGTGGAGAAACTGAAGCTTGGCACTCCTAGGAGAGGGGACTCAGGGCTGGAACGAGGCCTCTTCACCCAGATGCCTCGCCCGTGGGAGCAGGGCCATCTGAGGAGCTAGAGACTGGTGACAGGAGAGGGCTTGGGAGCACGAGAGATGCGGGTGACAGGGAGACCTTTCCCGAGGCCATGCGCGTGGTTCCAGGACCCGGTCCGTGGCGCTCAGACCCTCCTGTGTTCCCGCAGGCCCTGGCCTTGGGGTTACATGGGTCCGTGTGTTCAGAGCGTGTCCCGGGGCACCAGGCAGGGGTACGGGCGGGCGCTCAGTGGGCCGGGCCCTGTGTCCCCAGGTTGGCGCCACTCTACCAGGTGCTGCAGCCCATGGCCAGCTGTGCCCGGGTGCTCCAGTGTGCCCAGGCCGTGCCCACCCTGCTGCAGGTGTTCTTCTCGGCAGTGACCCAGGTGAGCTCGCTGCCCAGGCCCCGTTCCCACGGCCTCATACACTCACGGCCGAGGGCCAGTCTGGAGCAGAACTGAGGCCTTGACCATGGCAGAGCTGCAGCTGAGGGTCAGTGAGGGCGACAGGAAAGGCACTTTCAGCCGCACCCGGGGCCTGTCCCTCTCGCCCAGCCCTCCCTCTCCCCAGGGTGGTGGCAGGACAGCCAGGACTAGAGCAGGTGCAGCAGGGCCAGGTGCTCCCTGGCGGCGCTGAGTCTGTCTCTCGACCCCAGTTCGCCGACAGGGCGCTGACCATCCAGCTGGCACGGCTGCTCCTGGAGAGGAGCGACTCGCTTTACCAGGTCCCGGGTTACGAAGCCTGCGTGCACAGGTGAGTCCCCCTGCCAGCCCCTGTGTGCATCCCCCACTGCTCCTGGCTGCTGCGGGCTGCCGGCCTGTCCTCACCCCGGCCCAGCCTCGGTCCCAACAGCCTTCGTCCTACACCCGGAGTGTTCCGTGCCTTCCCCGTTTCTGAGGGCCTGGTGTGTCCACTGCACTCTGAGGACTGAGGACACAGCTGTCCCAGCATCCTTCCCAGTAGGCCGAGAGACTCCTTCATGTCAGCCGGACTGTCTCCTGGACGCTTTCTGGCTCTCGTCGTGGGCGGGCTATGGGTCTGGGTCTCCGGGGGACAGTCCCCAGCCTACAGCACCCTCTCCGAGCAGGGCGCTGAGCTCCCAGTTCCTGGCCCTGTGCGAGCGGCAGCCCTCCCTGGTGGTTGAGCTGGCGAAGGAGCTCCTGGAGTTCGTGGGCAGCGGGAGTGGCATGCGCAGCGGCGGGAGCATGCTCACCTCCGTGGTAAGGCCAGGTGGCCCGTCCCCCGCCGGACCCTGGGCACTCGACCTGCGTGGGCCTGGCAGGGACTGAGGCACTGTCCCCGTAGGTGTGGGCCATCGGTGAGTACGTGTCGGTGAGCTGGGACCGGCGGTGCACCGTGGACCAGATTAACAAGTTCTTTGAAGCCCTGGAGGCCCTGCTGTTCGAGGTCACCCATTCCCGCCCCTCGGACACCCTTCCCAAGTGTCCCCCACAACTCATCACTGCGCTTATGACCACGCTGACCAAGCTGGCCTCCCGCAGCCAAGACCTGATCCCCAGGTACAGATTTGGCAGGAAGAGGGACCCTGACAGCTCCCCGAGGGGAACGGAAAGTGGCTTTGGAGGCGTCCCAGTCCCAGCGGCCAGGATACAGCATGAGTGCCCAGGGGTTCTGGCCATGTACAGGTGGCAGGGACTGTGGGCACTGCCATCTCACTTCTCCGAGCTGCAGCCACACTAGCTGGGCACCTTGGGTGACTGGGTCCCCTCCCGAGACCCCTGGCCATGTGAGGGCTGCACTGCAGCTGACTGGCTGGGACCCCCGTCCCCAGGGTCTCTCTGTTCCTGTCAAAGATGAGGACCCTGGCCCAGAGCCCGGCCATGGGCGCCCTGCACTGCCAGGAGGACGCGGGCGCCATAGGCACGCGGGCCACCGAGCTGTTGAACCTGCTGAGGATGCCCAGCGTGGCCCAGTTTGTGCTCACGCCCAGTGTGGAGGTGTCCGAGTCCCGCTATCACCGCGACACCATCACGGCCCTGCCGCTTGCCCTGCGCACGGTCAGCCGGCTGGTGGAGAAAGAGGCGGGCCTCCTGCCAGGGTGAGGGACAGCGACCAGGTTGATGCCAGCTGGGGCCGCAGAGTAAGAGCCTGGTATTAGGGCTGCACCAGGGCCTTAATGGTCGGGAACCTGGAGGGGGCTGAGTCCCAGGAGGAAGCCCAGTGGATCCCAGTCCCTCGGTGCTGGTCAAGGCTGTCAGTCTAACCCTGTCGGTGTTGTGTCTAAACCCTGTCCCTCATCACCATGCCGAGCTGTGTTGTGAGACAGCCCTGATTTGTGGCCCTAGGCCTTTGGGGACTGGATGGGAACTGCAAGAACAGACCTAGCCAAAATAAATGTGCTCTGGAAGTGTCTGTGTGGGCTGTTCCCTTCACTCCCCCCACCCCACCCCACCCCCCAGGGTAGGGCCAGGTACAGACCCCAGCAGACAGGGTCTGTGTGGACAGGGCAGGGCTGTTCCCTTCACTCCCCCCACCCCACCCCACCCCCCAGGGTAGGGTCAGGTACAGGACCCCGCAGACAGCCCACAGCTGCTTCCTCCCCAGGGCACTGTTCGATGCTTCTGGGAGAGTGAGCCCCAAGATTCAAGAGACCCTTGCCTGGCCGGGCAGGACACCCGGGGCTGCTCCTTCCCACTCAGTCCCATGTGTATGAGAGTGAACACGGTTCCAGGAGTAACAGATCACAGATACACAGGAAGGAAGGAAGCCTGTGACTCTCCCACAGGTGACAGCTGCCATGTGTGTGGGGGGTGCATTTGGTCAGTGCGCTTATTTTTTTTTTGTTCATCCTCATCCAAGGATGTTTTTTCCATTGATTTTCAGAAAGAGTGGGAGGGAGGGGGGAGGAGAGGAGAGAGAGAAAAACATCGATGTGAGAGACACATTGACTGGTCACCTCCCACACACACACCCTGACCAAGGCTGAGGGTTGAACCCACCACCCAGGTCTGTGCCCTTCACTGGGAATCAAACCCACGACCTTTCAGTACAGGGGCCAATGCTCTAACCACTGCGCCACCGGCCAGGGCTTCAGCGCACTGCTTCATCGCACCTTTTGCCCCCGAATACCAGAGCAGTGCAGGCCGGGACTCGGGCCTCTGCTGGGTGGGCTGCAGGTGCTGTGACCTTGGCGGGCCTGCAGCCTCCTGCCTTTGAGGGAGGGCAGGCCCACCAGCGGACGGCTCCCACAGACCTGGCTCCCAGTGACCCCGACACCTGCCCTGGGAGCTCTGCGCAGAGTAAATCTGGGTTGCCCTGGGGTTATCCCAAGCGGGGAGACTCACTGAGTGCGGTGGGGCAAGAGCCGAAGTCCCCCGCCCGTGTTTCCCACCATTGTTCCATTCCAAGTCGCAGCCAAGCTTGTAGGTCAGCTCCCGGGCCACCAGGTGGTGCTGCTGCTCCGCGAGCCTCCAGCCCCGGTCCGCCTGGCCTGGCCCTGCCCCGCCTCCACAGGCTCCACCCCCGCGGCCCGGCCCCGCCCCTCGGGCTCCCAAAGAAACTGCAGCCCCGGAGAAGGGAGGAGCAGGCGGGGCGGGGCTGGCAGGGCGGGGAGTGCCCCTCCGATCTACCTGGGTCCCACCTCGGGCGGTTTCTCAGAAGCGAAGCGACCTCCAGTGGGCTAGGGCGGGCTCACAGGGACACCCTGACTCTCCTGGGACTGGCGACCCCACACGCCGCCGCCCTCCCCAGCCCACCCCCACCCTGTTTGGCCCGCGGGACTCACGTCCAGGGACACTGGGGTGGAGGATATGTTCCCCCAGGAGACATGGGGCCCCCATTCGGCCCCAGCTCGCAGCTCTGGAGTGGCGGCTGTGCCCCTGCAGAGGAATGCAGGGAGGGATTGAACCCCTAATTCCTCAGGCCTCAGGCCAGCGTCTCTGAACTGGGGGGTGAGGGAGGCTGCAGCATTTCTATTCTCTTGGGTTCAATCATACTTTTTTTTGTAATCCTCATCCCAGGATATTTTTCCATTTATCTTCAGAGAGAGTGGAAGGTGGGGGAGAGAGAGAGAAACATCGATATGAGAGAGACACATCGATTGGTTGCCTCCCGCACAACCCCGACCAAGGCTAGGGACCGAACCATAACCAAAGTCCATGCCCTTGACCGGAATCGAACCCAAGACTCTTTGGTCTGTGGGCCAGTGCTCTAACAGCTGAGCCAAACCGGCTAGGGACGTACTTTTTTTTTTCAATATATTTTTACTGATCTTTTAGAAAGTGAGGAAGGGCCAGAGAGAGAGAGAAACACGGATCGGGTGCTCCCTGCACGCCCCCACTGGGGATCAAGCCCACAACAGGGCATCGAACCAGGACCTCTCAGTCCATGGGCCTGAACCACACCGGCTGGGCTCAATCGTACCTTTAAAAGTTATCAAAGAACTTATATGCATGTATGTATAACCAATGGACACAGACAACAATGCTTGAGGGGGGGGGGGTGGCGGGATAGGGAGGAGAGTGTCTGAGGGGGAAAGAAACATCTGTAGGAAAAATAAATTAATTATTTAATAAGAAGAATAAGTAAATAAAATGACTTAAGAAAATGCATTGGTCCAGCATTTGGGAACTGGGCGGTGGGAGGCCATCGGGCAGGGGGAGCCTGGGCCTAACACTGACCTGCAGCCACGCGTGTGCTGCTCTTCTGTGCCCCCTGTGGGGCGCGTGGGGCCCAGGGCTTGGGACCCACCAGGACACCTGTGGGGGTGGGGCACCAGCTTGCCATGGGAGGTCTGCCTCTGCAGCTGACTGGCTGGACCCTGTCACCCCCAGAGCTTCTGTTCCTGTCAAAGATGAGGACCCTGTCCCAGAGCCCAGCCTGGGTTCCCAGCACTGTGAGGAGGACCGGGCCGCCGGCTGTGAACCTGCCGGAGACGCCCAGCCCACAGAGGTAGGTGACAGAACCCACTATCACCCGATGCCAGCACGGCCCTGCCGAGGGCCTGTGCGGGTGGTGAGGCCGGCCTCCTGCCAGGAAGGGACAGTGCTGGCGGGTGTAGATTAAGGGCCTGGTGTTAGGGCCGAGCCTCGGCTTCAGCGGTCTGAGGCCTGGAAGGAGGCCCAGGTACCAAGGTGGGTTAAGATTCTCACTTTATAACCTTCTGGGGGTTCTAAATCCTTTCTTGAGGACTGTGCCGAGCATGTGAGTACCAGCAGCAGCCTACACGCTGACTGGCAGCTGTACCCTCTTCCTGGGGGCGGGCTGCCCAGTGTGGCCCTGGGCTCCGTTTCTGAGCAGAGCGGAGGGCGGAGGGCGGAGGTTCGTTCAAACCATTCTGCCGTCACTGTGCCGCCCTCCCAGGGTGTCTCCCCAGCTGGGGGCAGGGATTGGGTCCCACGGGCCCTCCCAGCAGCCCCTGGGTCCTGGGGAGCCCAGCACAGCACCCACTCTGACTCTACCCACAGCCACTCTCCAAGAATATGAAAGATAGTTTATTGAATCTATATGTCTTCGTTAAAATCTTCAAACATAAAAGCTCTGTAACAAACATCACAACTTAGTGTTATCTGTCATATAAATAAAATATACACTAAGATGTACATTATCCACAGGGTGAGGGGCGGGCGGCCAGTGTCCTGAGGTGACGCACCCACGCAGGAACAGCTGGCCGAATCCCCAGGCCCCTAGGGAGGGGGCGAGCGGAAGCGGATTTTCTTGGCTGTTTCCACGTCAGACTTGGCTACCAGAAACCGCATCTTCTTGCCGCCGTGTCGGATCAGGTCTACTGCTCTGAAACCCAGTGACGGGGGTGAGGATGACCGAGCTCCCCCGAGGTGCCCAGGGAGGGGACTCAGCCTCCACCCCCAGGGGTCCCCGCGCACTGGCTGTGAGGGCCTGGCTGCTGCCTACCCCCACTCTGAGAGGCTGGAGGCCTGCTGGCCGGTGGTTGGCAGGTGGAAGGAGGGGGGGAGGGGTTGGTGGCTGTGCCTGCACTTCCTGGTCTGTAAAGTGGGAAAGGACGGGGATGGCTTGGGCTCTGGGGATCAGAGTGAGAGAGTCGTCCTGCAGGTGGCCCTGGCCCTGGGGCACCCTGACAGCTTCCCCACCCAGGCTGAGGTGTGTGTGTGTTTGGGGGTACCTCAGGTAGCTGACGCCCATCAGGCTGCTGCCGTTCACCTCCAGGATGCGGTCTCCCAGTGACAGCCGGCCATCTGCCGCTGCGGGGCTGCCCGGGAGCAGGGTCTGGATGTAGAGGCCAGGGGCCCCCAGGGGCGTGTGCTGCAGGGATGCAGAGGCTCAGGGCTCCGTGGGTCCTGGCAGGAGGGTGGCCCCAGACGCAGCCACCTCAGCCCACCCTCAGTGGAGAGGCCCGGCCTAGCCCAGGTCACCAGCCCAGCACTGGACCCCATCACTGTCCTCACAGGCCCAGGACACACCCCGAGGTCTGACAGAGGCAGCGGCAGGCTGGGGGTAGCTCCTACATGGGGCCCTTTCCCTTTTCTCACATTCCACAGAGATGCCCCTGCCAAGTCCCTGGCCCCTCCACATGAGCCGGGCGTCTGGTAACCAGGAGCCCAGCCAGGGCCCACTCACCATGCCGTCAATCAGGCCCATCCCCAGCCCAGAGGGGCCTCGCTCCAGCTCCACCAGGAAGATGTAGCAGAAGTCATCTGTGCTGGAGCTGCGGCTGGAGGGGGCTGGAGGGGGCTCGTCCTCGGGGACCACACCGTCTCCTGGGGGGACAAGGAGAGGGGCAGTAAGGAGCCTGCGGCAGCCCCCAGCAATCCCGAGTCCAGAGGAGGGGTGCGCACAGCCCCAGCGAGGTGCCTGTGTGGGGAGACCTCCATGGGGTGATGGAGTTGGGGCCTGTGTGGGCAGCACCCCGGTGTGCCGGGGGGGGGGCCCTGGGTGCCCCTGTGGCTGCCCCAGGACACCAGCCCCTCCCAGAGACCAGCTGTTCCAGGGGGCTGGAAGGGGCTCAGCTGAGGCTCACACCCAAGCCTCCCCCCATCCACAGAACCCTCCTGAACCCCCTTATCTCTCTTGTCACACCTCTAAGTGGTGACTCCACTTCTGTCCCCCTGAGTGTCTCACCCTGCTGATGGAAAGCTCTGGGCCCCCAGCCCAGCATGAGGCCCCCATGGAGCCTGCGCCCCGAGAGTTGGGGTTCTTCTCATCTCGGAAGCCCCCACTACCCACCCTGAGGGTCCTGTGCTTTCTCCAGGAGGAGAGTGTGGTGCCCACCCACTCCCACCCCCAGGTGACCAGCCTCAGGCACACAGCCCAGGTGGCCCCGCCCTCAGACACACTGAACTGCAGGAGTGCGGACTCGGCTCAGGACACACAGCGGGGCTCCCTGGCCAGGCTGCGGGTAGCTGCCCAGCCACAGGCACCGCACACCCGCGTGCACACGCCCTGCCTCCCTGCCCTCTGCCCCTCCCTCGGCCTCCCGACCCCTCAACCCCTCGACTCTGAGGCTGAGTGCACCTCGCCCAAGCCTTCCCTTCCGCCACCTGTGCAGAGGAGTGGCTCCGCCCCCCAGGAGGCTGCGTGTGGCCCAGCGGCCCAGCTGCCCTGCCCCGTCTGCCCTGGAGGCTTCCCGTCGGGGCTGCCGGCTTTCAGGGGCAGGAACGGAAAGCCCAGGACGCACATGCCACCAAGGGACCTGCCCAGGCGCCAGCAGGACCTGGAGTTGGGTGCACGTGTGAACCGGGGAACAGGTCTCACCTTCTGGAGTCGCCCCCCGGGGGCCACCTGGTCCATTCCTCCTCCCTTCCAGGAGCACTTTCCCACGGGGGCCGCCAGGGTTGGGCCAGTCAGGGCCAGTGGGCTCGAGTGGGGTGCCAGGAGGCGTGAGCAGGCAGGAGGAGCCTGTGTGCAGGGGTCCAGCCTGGGGGCCCCCACGGCTCCCTCGGCCCAGCTGTCTTCCTGGGGGGCCCTGTGCCTGGGGAGCCCCAGCCGAAGGAAGGTGTGCCGGGCCCGCTTCACTGGCTCCCCTGCTGGGGTCCCTGGGAGCCAGGGGGCAGCTCTGGCCCTCGGGGTGCCCCTCAGGGGTGGGGTGGTGCAGGCCCTGCAGGAGAGAAAGAGCTCAGGCCAAGGGGCCCCAGCTCTCCCCACCACTTCTTCCCCAGGGCCAGCATCCGGGCCCTTCGTCCACCCCGCGGACAAAGCCTGAGCGTGGACCAGGCCGGGCGCAGTACCTCGAGCCCCTGGGGCTGGGGGGGCCCGCCGCTGGGGCTGGGCTTGCTCCGCAGGCCCCACAGGAAGTGGCGCACGTAGAGGAGGTGCTGGTAGATGCTGTCGTCTGGGCAGTCCGCCTCCAGGTCCACCTGGAAGCCCTCGCTTGGCAAAACGATGGGCGGGGGGTTCTCGTAGGACTCCAGGACGTCCTCTGCAGGCGGGGAGAGGCCCGCCTGACCACCCCACCAGGAGGAGGCCGCCCGTGCCTCCCGACACTGGGGGGCCAGGGATCGAGGGACCCAGGCCAGGGTGACCAGCCCACGCTGCACTCTGGTCCCTTCTGGATCCCCACCCTCTGGAGCTCTGGCCGCGACCGCAGGCTCTGCCTGTGCCCAGCAGCTCCCTCCAGAAGCTGGGCCGCTCAGCCCACAGGTCTGCAGCTCCTCCCGGCCTCCCAGGCCCACACTGCCCGCAACCCCCACGGCACCCAGGGTCAAGACGGCCCACGTGCACGGTGGGCTCTCCGTGAACAGGAGCAGGGGGGCTCTGCACCCCGCACAGGCCTGGGCAGACCAGAGAGTGGGGGCAGATGCTGTCCGCAGAGCCTGCAGGCCTGCTCAGAGGTCTCGGCCCAAGCCCAGCCCCTCGGCGAGCGGTGGGAGGACCGCGTTCAAAGCCCTATGTGTCCGTGTCCTCACCACCTGTAACTGCATTTCTGTTCACGTTCGAACATGCGTGATGCTAAGGAAGAGAGATGCATGGCTAATCTATACACACACACACTGCGTCCGTGTGTGTGTGTGTGAACACACGGGCACCAAGCTCAGGAGCGTCCCCGTGGACAGAGCTCGGGAGCGTCCCTGTGGACAGAGCTCGGGAGCGTCCCCGTGGACAGAGCTCGGGAGCGTCCTCGTGGACAGAGCTCGGGAGCGTCCCCGTGGACAGAGCTCGGGAGCGTCCCCGTGGACAGAGCTCGGGAGCGTCCCCGTGGACAGAGCTCGGGAGCGTCCCTGTGGACAGAGCTCGGGAGCGTCCCCTGTGGACAGAGCTCGGGAGCGTCCTCGTGGACAGAGCTCGGGAGCGTCCCTGTGGACAGAGCTCGGGAGCGTCCCTGTGGACAGAGCTCGGGAGCGTCCTCGTGGACAGAGCTCGGGAGCGTCCCTGTGGACAGAGCTCGGGAGCGTCCCCTGTGGACAGAGCTCGGGAGCGTCCTCGTGGACAGAGCTCGGGAGCATCCCCCGTGGACGGCACAGTGGCGCCCAGCATGTGGCTTCTCTTCCTGGTGGCTGTGCGCTGGGTGAGGCTCCATGAAGGGCAGGGAGTACCTTTGACCTGAGCCTGGAACTTACAACTTGGCCATGGACTGTGGGCTCCTTGTCCCCCAACTGTGGATGTCCCCAGGAGGGGGCAGGGCAGGGTGCCAGAGGAGGAAGAGCCCAGGGCTCGTCCAGAGAAGGCCCCCAGGAGGCTCCCCTGCCCCCCGCGTGCGTGGTGCTGCCCAAGGAGGGGGCTTACCTGACTTGAAGGCATCAGGGTGGTCCTGGGGGCCGGGCTCCCAGGCACTCATGGGGCCCATGGCCGAGGCCAGCTGGTACTGAGTCAGGAGCCGGTGCAGCTGCGCAGGGCTCAGCGCAGGGAACTCGGCCCGCAGGTTTGCCCAGCTCATCTAAGTGACAAGAAAGCGCTCACAGTCTAGGCCCCCGGATGGCACAGCCCACCCCAGGGAGTGTCTGCTTTCTGGGTTCTCTGGGGGCAGAGGCGGAGGGCCAGGCTCCCGGCCACATGTCCCAAGCCAGCACGCAGGCCCTGGTGTCCATGGGGGACGGGCAGGTCAGTGAGGGGGTCACAGGAAGGTGCAACTGGGTGTGTCTTGTTTTTACTCCTCTCCGAGCTCACGGGTTTCTCGTCCACTGTTGTGGCGCCATGTGCTGGGGCCTCTCCAGCCGATGGGCTTTTCCCTCTGCGGTGCACTTCCAGTGTGGAGACAAGGCGGCTGAGGGTCGGAGGCCCTGGTTTGTCTTTACTCCCTGGCCACCATTTTCTCGGCTCTTGCCGGACTCCAGTGTTTGGACATTGGGCCCCACTCACTGGGCCTTTCATTTTTCTTTCTTCCTCACTCTGTTTCTCTCTCGCTGGATTCTGCTGTTTGCCTGGAGGTGGTTCTTACTGATTTTTGATTTCCTAGAATCCACGTCCCCCCCTCTCACAGCTGTGGTTTCTCCAGCGCTGGTGGCACTGAGAAGTCACCCAGCAGGGACCAAGCACCCTTTGGTTTTATTGAGATATAATTATTACTATTAACTTTTAATGTATGATCTGAGTAATATCCCCTTCTTCATTTTTTATATTGACAATTTGAGTTTCCACTTTTATTAAACTTCTCAAAGAATCAACTCCTGGTCCTACTGCTTTTATTAAACATTTATTCAACTGTTCAAATAACTTTTCAAAGAACTGACCGGCTTTTCGCTTTTCTCTAATATGTACTTGCTATTTCGTTGATTTCGGCTCTCCTCTATTACTTCCCGCCACTTGCTTTGGGTTTTACTTTTCTTTTTCTTGCTTCATGAGCTTTCCATTTTCTAACTATTATAATGTATACTTAAAACTATTATTTTGCCTGTTAACACTGCTTTAACTGCAACCACGAGTTTGATATGTGCACCTTCATTTTCACTGACCACCCTGACCCAGTGGAGGTCAAACTACCACCAATTCCACTCTGCTTTTCAGAGTTTTGTTCAGTCTTAAAGCTCTTCCCATCCCACACCCTGGAGCTTCAGAATTTTGTCAAATGTCATGAGAGGAAAACCACCAAGCATTTTAGGCTCCTTGAGTATCTTACATTTGTCTCTCTAGCCTGTAAGATGACCAGGACTGTTCTGGTTTCTCTTCCCCAGCTCTGGCCCCATCTAGACGAAGCCTGGACTTTCGGCCTCACACAGACCCTGCTCCCACATGAGGCAAGTGCCCCAGAGGACAAGCAGCAGCAGAACAGCTCTGTGGTCCTCCTTCTGCGGATCTGCTCCCCTTCAGTCCCCGTTGCTTCAGGAGCTCGCTGGTGCCTTTAGACAGATGACTTTGTGTGTTCTCAGCACCAGGTAGGCTTACCCCAGGCTACTGGGCAGCCCACTGCTATTCCTCCATCTCAGCCCATCTTTACTCAGCTTGCAAAGCGCCCGGTGCCAGCAACTCCCGTGCCATTCGGTGGCTCCACGGTAAACTGGGTTGCATCTTGGGAGTCAGCTTTCTCAGATCTGCTGGGGCAGTTCCTAACTCACCCTCTGCTTTCCAGCTTCCAAAATGTTATTTTTTGTCTCCTCTATGTTTTCTTTGTCCTTGTGCCTCAGGTCATTGAAAAGCATTGCTTTGCTTTCGTTTTGTGGTATTCTGGGAGGAGACAAACTAAATGCATATGTTCGTGTGATCCATACCAAGACATCCCCGTTTTCTGAATTTTCTCAAGTGCATATATGCTTCACTTTTATAATTTAAAAAAAATTAACTTAAAAAAAGACAACTGAGTGAGACTTATAGATCCTATCCCGTGGCAGGTTCTCCGCATCTGCTGAGTGACCAGGGGCTCCCAGACTGGCGTGGACTCTTGGCCCCGTGACGCAGCGGCTGTGTGACCTCAGCCTGGCCATCGTGAAGCAGAGGTCACGACCGGGCCTCCCGCAGGGCGCACTGAGTGTGGGGAGAGGCAGGTGCAGAGCGGCCCGCCTCAAGGTGCTCGGCCGGCAGCAGCTGGGCCGTCGCCACAGCAGCGATGGCGGGTGCACGCGGGAGGTGTTCTAGGGCTCGGTCCTCGGGCAGAGGTGGAGTGCTCCTTTTTTTAAATCCTCACCGGAGGATATGTTTCCATTTATCTCCAGGCAGAGTGGGAGAGAGAGAGAGAGAAAGAAACATCGATGTGAGGGAGACACATCGACTGGCTGCCCCCCGCACGACCCTGACCAGGGCTGGGGACCGAACTGCAACCGAGGTACGTGCCCTTGACCGGAATAGAACCCGTGACTCATTGGTCCGCAGGCAAACGCTCCAGCCGCTGAGCCAAACTGGTCAGGGCAAAGGATTGCTCCCTTTTTTATACCGAACTGGTGTCCACTGTCCCCTCAGGAATATCATGCCACACGGCTCTGCTGGAGCGCGCGCAGGGCTTTGCCTGGAGATGGCCAAGTAGCCGCGTTACCAGTTGGTTCAGACCTTCCCCTCCCCGGACTGCCCTGTGAACAGGCTCGCTGCCGCTCCCGGGGCACGCTCGGGGTTGGTGCCAGGCCGGAAGGGAGCGCCGCTGGTCTGGTTCATTGACTATCTGTGACGACTGTGTCAGGCAGCTGGTGAGGCAGGAGGGTGAGGTGGTGAGTTAGTTTCCTGCTGCTGCTGTAACAGGTGACCACACACAGCAGTTAGAGCAACAGAAATGTCCACTCTGACAGTGGGGGTCACGCCGGCTACCATCCAGGCGTCGGCAGGGCTGCATTCCTGGGGGCTCCAGGGCAGGGCCGTCCCCTCATTCGTCTGGGTTGTCAGAGCCCAGGGCCTTGTGGGTGTGGGGCCGTTCCCAGCTCTAGGGGCCACTGCAGCCCTTGCCCGTGGCCCCTTCCTCCATCTTCAGAGCCAGTGACAGCGGGTCGTGTCCCCGTTTTCCTTCTGTCCCGTCTCTGATCCTCTTCCACCTGAAGGGCTCATTCGGTTAAACTGAGCCCACGGCTAACCCAGAGCACTCCCCGTCTCAGGGTCCCTGCCTTCAGCCACCTCTGCAGAGCACCCATGCCACGTGGGGCCACACAGAGCTGCAGGTCAGGGTCTGGACATGTTGGGGCCACAGGTGGGACCAGCTGCGGAACGGACACAGCGCAGCAGGTTCTCCGAGGCCCAGAGGCCACCACCCCCAGCCCGGCTGCAGGCTGGTGACTCGAGTGACAGCACACGGCCCCACGCCACCCCACTGACGTGTGCCCCTCCTACCTGGATGAGCTGGGCCCGGGGCGTGGCCAGCAGGTTAAGCGTGCAGGAAAGCTTCCGGAAGAAGCGCTCTCCGGCCTCCCCGAAGCCTGCGCTCCTGGTCCACTCCAGGAGCTGCTGCAGGCGGGCACAGGCCTGGACGCCTCTGGGCCAGTGGAAGCAACTCAGAGACGGGCCTGCGGAGGGAGGGAGGCCGGTGAGGAGGGAGGCCGGTGAGGCCAGGCGCTGCCCACCCTCCCCCGGGGGGGGTCGGCCCCAGCCAGTCCCCTGCCTGTCCTCCCCGCACTGCAGGCCTCGGGACCAAGGTGAGACCTGGCAGCGGTCCTCAGGCACTAACCTGCTTGTGGGCTCCTATCTGGGGGGGGGGCATGAGAGGTGGGGTGAAGATGGGAGGGAGGGGCTGTGAAAGCCCTGAATCCCAAGTGCAGAGGGACATGGTCCAAGCCTACAGCGAGCACCGTGCCCCGCCCCAGTCCTGCCCTCAGACCCGCCCCAGCTGGGCAGTCCAGGACAGGGATGCGTGCTGGGGGCTCGTCCCTACGTGCACGTCCCCGTGCCCAGCAGCAACCCTAGCCTCTGGGCAGGGCAATAGAGGATGTCTGCCTTGAGGACTCAGGGCCAGGGTGGTGGGGTCAAAGGTCACAATACTTCTCTGGGCCTGTCCCTCCTCTCTCAGGGACTGCGGGGCTACTGGGGTGACAGGGAGCCTGAGGGGCCTGTGTGGACACGGACAGAGCTCCTGCCCCACAGGGACACGTTCTGTGACATTCCTCCTCCCTGGGCCTCTCCCTGCGGGACCCCGCAGCACCAGCATGGACCCGGACCCCATGGATCAGGACCCCAGACCATGGCAGTGTCCTCGGGAGCCGTCTCGAGGGCTCAGCCCGCGCCACCTCCAGGGAGGATGCTGGTGTTTCCTGCAGGAAAGGTCCGGCCCCCGGCCCTCACCCTTGTCCAGGAGCTGGTTGAGGAGCAGAGTGCTGGAGAAGAAGAAGAGGTAGGCCAGCACCTGGGCGGCGATCTCAGGGTGCACCTGGGCTTTCTGCAGCAGGTCCAGGGCGGCCTGGTAGACCGCCACGACGCGGCGCAGCTCCTCGGGCAGCCGGGCGGCCGGGCTCCAGCTCTCCCGGGGCTCCGTCTGGAAAGGGGGGCATTCCAGCAGGGCCGGGAGGCAGATGTACAGGGACTGGGGGCGAGAGGAAGACACCAGCAGTGGTTGGCAGGGCCTGGGGCACAGGCCTCGGGGGTTCTGAGTGTGGTGATCCACGGGCCTCCCACAAGGGCTGTCTGGGGGTGGGGGTTTCAGTGCAAGCTCCTGTTAAAGGTGCAGGTGACACGGACCCGGAGGCACAGAGGAGACCCAGCAGAGGGCCCGCAGACCCCCTGAGCATCTGGAGGGGGAAGGGGAGGGCAGGGGGAGGGGCTGCCCCATAATGAGCTCAAAATCCTGGGGTGACGGTGGGAAAAGCGGGCGGCTCCTTCCAGGTCCCCGAGCCCTCGGAGAGCCGGGAGGACGGGCGCACCTTGGAGATGTAGTACACGCACTGCTGGAAGGCGTACAGGATGGCCTCCTCCAGCTGCCCCATGGCCTCCTCGCTGGCTGTGAGCGTGCAGGAAAACAGGGACTCCGCCGAGCCTGCGGGGCAGGGTGCGGGGTTACGGGATGAGCGGCGAGGCCCACTGTCGGGGAAGCTCCGCTCAGGGCTGGAGGGGCGCTGGGTCTGCAGGGGCCGAGAATCACTCCGAGCTCTCGGCTGCGCCTCCAGGAGCACAGACCCGGCCGCCCTGCCGGACAAGCGGGAAACAAATGGTGTGTGAGCCGCCTCTGCCCACGCGAGGACGTGTGGCAGCCGGCACGCCGCTTACCATTCCTGGCACTTCTTCCAGCCGGCTCCTGCCCCGCAGCCCACAGAGGGCTCACACCCAGGAACCACCCAGGCCAGGAAGCCAGAGGTCTGCCTGACCACCCCCCAGGGGCCTCCCCAGAACCTGGCCTTCGGGGTCTCATTTGGGACCCTGACGGGGTCTGGATGCTCCCTGCAGCCTCACTTGGCAGCATGAGGGGTCCCAGATCTGGGGGAGCAAGAGGCTTTTAACAGGCTGAACACTCGGTTCTCCCAGAAGGCTCCAGGCCAGAGAAGCACACAAGGCTGGCCCTGCTGCTGCCCAGAACACACGAGCCGGTGGGGACGTGGCCGAGGAACCAGCCACAGTGGGGCGGGGGCACTACCGCAGGCCTGCTGCCCTGCCCACTGGTCTGAAGCCAACCCACACCCCTCCTGTGGGCCTGGGGCTCTGGTGGGAGGAGGAGATGGCAGAAGGGGGCAGCGGGACCCCCCCTCAGCACAGCGCAGCTGCCCTCATTTAAACCCACCTGCAACACCTCAGCTGCGCTGCTGCGGGGGGCTGGGGCTTCCGACAGTGCAGCGCCCGTGCCATCCTGAGCGCCAGTGGCCTGGCCGCGGCTGCCCCTCCCTCCCGTGCTGCTCCCGAGGCTCAGGACAGAGGCCACCCCTCTGGGCACTGAGGACCCCCCAAACCTACAGGGGCTGAGGCAGTCTCAAAGGCTTACAGGAGGATTTTATACGGGTGAAATATCACCCCCGCAGATGGGCTAACCTTTCACCTGCTGCGGGAATGAGGCCTCCCGGGTAAGAGCTTCAGAAACAGACTGTTCGGGGAACGAAAAGCGGCTTTCCAGCCTGCAGGACGTGACATCTCTGCTTTTAGAATCCTTCCCACAGACGTTTCCTGCTGAAGGTCAGGAGGCTGAGCACGGCCCTAACCTTCCCTGGCCCTCGGTTCCAGGGCCCGCACCACGGGATGTTGTCTCTGGGCCACTCGTCCCGCTGTGCCTTCCTGTCAGCCGGCGTGGTCCCCAGGGTTGCACAGAGGCGGGACCCTCTCCCAGCATCCACCGGGCTACATGACATCCGGGTTCCCTGACCAAAAATAACTTCCTCCTAAGACCGGAGGCCGCGGCTAAGGGAGCAGGGCCATCACCCACGAGCAGCGTTCCCGGGAACATCAGCCAGACGCGGGTCCCTACGCAGCACGCTCACCCAGCCTGCGCCAGGCCAGCCCAGAGGGGCCCAGAGCTACAGCCTCTCGATAAGGCGGCTGTCCCGTGAACGCTGGGCCTAGAGGACACGGGGTAGGGGGCTTCCAGCGGACTGTCTACTGGAGTCAGAGTCACCGGGGCTCCCCGAGAGCACGCCCCACCTCCTGGCATCGCACAGGACGGCACGCACTTGGAGACAGGCCAGAGGCCCAGGCACTGCCCCTCAGGTCCCGCTGCAGCACCTGCGACATGGGTCCTGGACAGCTGGAGGCCTCCGCGGAGACTGGGGGGTTTGGAGCGGGACGTGGTGAGGGGCCTTGCAGGGAGGGCAGGGCAGGCCCGGGCTGGAGGGGAGGGGCCCTGGCCGTGCAGACCCAGGCAGGTGAGCAGGTGAGCAGGTGAGCAGGTGAGCAGGTGAGCCAGAAAACAGGTTGGCTTCGGACGCAGGCCTTGTGGACAGAGGGCAGTGCCCTGTGCTGGAGGCCTGACCCTCTCCTGGCGCCTACCCAGAGGGAACAAGGGATGGAGGCAGCTGGCCAGTAGCTGACTGTTGTTTCAGGTTCTTTCCTCCCGGAAGACACAGCTGAGCACGCAGACGCTGCGCCGTGGCCGGCTGACCTAGCTCACGGGGAGCCTCGGCCAAACCCCGTCCTGCCTGCCTGGCTCCCCTCCCAGCCCCGAGTGCTCTCACAGCCGCAGCCTGGCCCCCGGAGGCAGGGCCACAGGCACATCTGCTCAGGACCCCTGCAGCTCACGGTGCAGCCCACAGGCCGCGGTCCCACAGACCAAAGGGAAGGACGCGAGCTTTGTTTTTGCCGTGGCAGAGCGAGAGGCTGTGTGGGCTAAACCACGCTCACCCACGTGAGGCTGTGGCCCACCCCTGGGGGCTCGGCTGTCACATCCTGTCCCACTGCAGGACAGATCTGCTGCTCCTTCTTGGCTCCGTCCCAGGACCCACCACGCCTCTCCAGGCCCTGCACAGTCCTCGTCAGATGCACTGCAGTGAAATCCCACCCGGCCTCAGGGCGCAGCCCAATGCCACCTCCCTCACGAAGCCCTCCTAGACTGCCCCGTCAGCCACTCTCTCTTAGTGTCAGCACTTTGCCCGAGTCCAAAGATGTGCCCTGTCCCACACTTCAGTCTCTGACGTTGAGACGACACAACTCTACGACTCTCCCTGGCGACCTGCCTTCTTTCTGAAGAGGCGGCATCTCGTGAGGGGTGACGGCTCGGAGCTGCTGCGTGGGAGTGACCTGTGCCGCCAGGCTTCCCGGGCAGAACACAGAGGGAAGGGACGGTGCCAACGCACCACGGACAGGTACCAGGTGAGCCCGATGGTCAGTGTCACTTGCGCTCAGGAAGCCCCCACACACTCCGTCCTGTCCCGAGGCACGGCCGGCCACACAGCCCGCCGGGAGCCAGCGCGAGCCTCACCTGTGACGTCCGGCTCCTGCTCCAGGCTCCGCATGTAGAGGGGGCCCTTCTGCTGGATGAAGTACAGCAGCTCGACGGCGTTGGCCATCCACAGCACGATGTGCTGCAGCTCGGGCAGCAGGCTGGCCAGGGAGAAGCTGGTCGAGGTCATAGGCTCCTGGCTGCCGCGAGAGACACGCAGTTATGCCGGGCCAGCGCTCCTCACGGGGCGCCCGCTCAGTGGGGCACTCACAAGGACTACGATTGTCAACCGACCCAGGTGAGGCTGGGGATGGGAGGGCGATGCGTGGCCTGACAGCGACAGCAGGGCACGCCTACCAACCTCGCAGGAGCGGCTGGCAGCCACCGCAGCCACGGGCAAGGGCTCTGGGAAGGAAGCCGTCCCCACCTGAGTGTCGCAGTGTGTGCAGTGTGTGCGTGTGCACGGGGCGGGTGCCGTGCTGGGAGCAGGGCCTCTGGTGTCACAGTGACCGGGGGTCCTGGACAATGAGGCCGAGGACGTGGGAGGGGGGGCTGGGCAGCAGGTGGGCCGAGGGTCTCCGGCTCCCTTCCCCTCCCTCTCCTCATGCGGCAGTCTCCTGCTTCTGACATAACTCCACTCCTGTCCACGGTGGGACCTCTCTGTCCTCTCCGGGGAGGGGAGGACTGGCTTCGGCCCGCGCCCCCTGGTTCTCACTGCGCCTGCCCGTCCCGCAGAGGTCCGAGTCCTGCCTCTCTGCGGCCCCTCTCCACCTGGTCCACACGACACACGTGTGCTCACAGGCATGAAGAGTTGTGTCATCAAAACGGGATTAACCTGGCTCGTCAGGGTCTAATTCCATTTTGTTTTCAACATTATTGCTCTTCTCAATTTCACCCAGAACTCAAGGGCAAGACGGGCCTCTACGGAACACCAGCCCTCCCGGTGTGGCCAGCAAGGTCAGCGTCAAGGGCACACCACCGGCAGCCCGGCCGCACGCCGTGGGCACAGACCAGGGCAGCACCGAGGGGGCACAGTGATTTCATGGGTGTGACACCAAAGGCAACAAAAGCGAAAGTGGACCAGCGGGCTCGGTGAAAGCGAGCTCTGCTCAGGGAAGGAGACAGTCCGCAGAGGAAGGCAGCCTGCGGCAGGGGAGGAAGTCTGTGCACGCCAGGTATCAGAGGAGGGGCGATTTCCTAACTACCAAGGAACTCCCACAACTCAAAAGCCAAGAAACGAATAATCCAGTTAAGATGGGCAGAGTCCAACTGGACACGTCTCCCTAGAGGACAGACAGACGGCCGACAGGGACATGAAAAGGAGCTCGATGTCCCCAGTCAGCAGGGAAATGCAAACGAAACCCACAGTGAGCTACGCCTGCACCTATGGAGGGCGCCAGCACGAAGACCAGACGCAGCGAGAGCTGGCGAGGCCGTGGAGAGAAGGGCCCCGTGCGCAGCTCGTGGGCAGGAATCGCGCGGCCACTGTGGAAACAGTGTGTTCCTCGAAAGTTAAAACCAGAACCACCTTATACTCCAGGAGCCCCACACTGGGTATTTACCCAGGAGAACTGAGTCGGGGTCTCGAAGAGAGGCGAGCACCCAGTGCTCACCGCGGCACTCGTCACAACGCCACCGACAGGTGACGAGAACACAGTGAGACGCAACGGGTACTACTCAGCCTCAAAGAGAAGGAAATCCACCGTATCCAACCCCAGGCGTGCACGCGGAGGGCGGGATGCTCAGCGCAGGGAGCCCGTCGCAGTGGCACGAGTGCTGCGGGCCCTGGCGTGAAGCCACAGCAGCCCAATCCTGGCCTCGGACAGCAGAGCGGGTCGCGGGGGCGGGACGGGAGAGGGGAACCGGCGCACACCACTGTGCCGGCCAGCGCCTGCCGGGGGCACCAGGCATCTGTCCAGTGTTCCTACTACAATGAGATAAACCAGATCAACCCACTGCTTCGACATAGAAAAGTTAAATCCATTTAGGGAGCATGTAGAAGAGAGATGATTCCTAAAAACAAAATCAAATGCATTTTTGCTAATGAAAATTTTAAAATTCAAAAATACTGAAAACAATTCACAGATCAAAAAAGAAATTACAATCCAAACTGGACGAGAATAAGGAAAGAACAAAGAGGTTACCGAAATGGAAAGCAAAGAAAAAGTAAACAGAAACAACACTGGTTTTTTAAACAGAAAGTAACAGAAATGAGTGGAAAGATCAGTCAAAGGAGGGAGAGGAGAGAAAAGCTATAAACACAACAGGAATTCAATGGAGGGATATTACCACAGATATATTAGAGATGAAAAAAGTCATGAGCATATATAACGGACAATTTTATTCCAGTAACTCTGAAAAACATATATAGTAGATAATTCACTAAGAAAGTAAAAATTACCAAAATCAACACAAGAAGAGACAGGAAACTAAATAAACTGACACTCATTAGCGAAACGGAATCACAGACCAGGCCTCGGTCCCCACAAGCAGCGCCGCCTCGGGCCCAGGGCCTCACCTCGGCGGCCTGACTCCGAGACCGGACAATGGCTGAGGCTGCCCAGTTCATTTTCCCTGAGGCTGGCCATTAAAATCAGACAAGACAAACAAAATTAATTCATAGACCAGTTACCTATGAATTCAGAAGGGAAAATCCTAATTAAGATGTCAACCTGCCCTGGCCGGTTTGGCTCAGTGGTTAGAGCATTGGCCCAAGGACCAAAGAGTCACGGGTTCGATTCCAGTCAAGGGCACGTACCTTGGTTGCGGTTCGTCCCTGGCTGAGGTCATGCGGGAGGCGACCAGTCGATGTGTCCCTCTCACATCAATGTTTCTCTCCCTTTCTCCCTCCCTCTCACTCTATCTGAAGATAAATGGAAAAATATCCTCGGGTGAGGATTAAAAAAAAAAAAAGTGAAGCAACCATGCCCTGGCCTGTTTGGCTCAGTGGTTAAAGCATCAGCCTGCAGATCAAAGAGTCTCGGGTTCAATTCCTGGTCAGGCAAGTACCTGGGTTGCAGGTTCGATCCCTGGCCCTGGTGGGGGTCGTGTAGGAGGCAACCAATCAATGTGTCATGTGTCTCTCACATCGATGTTTCTCTCTCTCTCCCCCTTCCTACCTTCCACTCTATCTAACAATCAATGGAAAAGTATCCTCAGGTGAGGATTAAAAAAAAAGTCAACCAACCATATCTTGCCATGCTAAAACAACTAGTAGTCACGAGGGTTTAATCCCTGGGATTCAGCCGTGGGGCAGAGACCTGCTAAGGAAGCGCCCACATTCCCAGACGCAGGGAAAACGTGTGATGATCACAGGTGCAGAAAAAGTACTAAGTAAAAGCCAAGCCATTCACCGTTTGACAAGAAGCACACGACGCAAAGACCCAAAGCAAATGGGGCAAAACGTTCCTGACGCTGGACGCAGGAGCGGCTCACGGTGACTGGTGCATGCTGCACTCTTCTGCATTTTGCAGGTGATTCTCTGGGGATGGACACAGGGCCCTGGCGATAGGATTCGGGAAAACACAGTGACCGTGAGCTGCTGAAGGGAAGGGCTGGGTTCCTGCTGTCCCCAGTGGCGCCCCCAGCAAAAGGCGCTGGGATGGGAGGATGCACTGGGGGATGTGGGCTCGGGGAGGGGGGTGCTCCGATGAACCAGCCCCCTCACCTGCAGGTCCCCTCAACCTGGGCACGCTTCCCCTCACGCAGAAAGCCTAAGCCACGCCGGCCTCCAGCGAGCGGGCCACTTCCTCCACACCGCACGCGTCCCTCGCCCTGAGGCCACTGCCACCCTCGGCTGGCCTGGCCGGTACTGAGCACCCAGAGCTGTCGCGCTGGCAGAGCCACAGGGACTGAGTGAAGAATTTTGCGTCAACTTGCAGCCCGGGCAGGGACACTGGGTGGCTCCGCGGCTGCCGAGCTCAGTGCCCTCCTGTTTCCCTCCCGGCACCGAGGAGGATACAGAAGCCAGCCACGTGGTAACCACGTGCTTTACACACGGACCGTCTTCACGCGAGGCGGACCGTGAGGGACTGTCCCCTGCCGCCTGGCCCTCTCCGGGGTGTCCCCACAGATACACGCGCCTCCGGCGGAGCTCGCTGTGCGCCGATTGCACGTCTGTGTGCAATCACACGATGGGCACTTTCCTGGGTGCTGCTTTCTCAGCGCTGCTTTCGGTGTCCCTGCACGCATGGAGCCTAGAGCTGTAGTTCACTCACTTTCCCTGTCCCCTGGTGTCCCCTGCACGTCTGCCACGGGGCACGTGGGTGGCTTCCAACTTGCCCTCCGTGTGGAAGTGTTTCTGCAGTGTCCCCTGAAGATGGGGACTGCTGGGTCACAGGGCACACACGGCTTGTCCGTGCCATAGCCTCCTCGGGCCAGCGGTGCGAGACAGACCGGGTGCTCTGTGAAGACAGGCGGGCGGGCCCATCGCGCCCTCAGGCAGGGTCGCACTCACCCCGGGGGGGGGGGGGGTCAGTTCTCCGCAGGAGCCGTGAGGGCCGGCGAGGGGAGGGGCCAGTCCATTCACTCCAGGGACAGCGCTCAGGGAACCTCCCAAACAAACACAGCGCTTCCCAGGACGGTGATTGAAGAAGTGAAAATGGCCCCTGGGGTCGGAGCACGGTGCGAGGGAGCGCAGTGCTGACCAGAGGCGGCGGCCCAGGGAGCTGGCTCCGCGGACACCGGCAGGTCTAGCTGGGAGCCAGCTGCCTGGGGAGGGCGGGGACAGCGACAGAAATACTTACAGGTGCGCCTGCTTCTCCGCCAGTTCTTTGGTTTTCTCCTACGATTGTAAAGGACAGAAAGCGAGCATGAGAAAACAGGAAGCTGCGCGGCACGGTCAGCGAGAACACGGGCTCGTGCGTGGCGCGGGCTGCGTGGAGACGGCTCTGCGCTCTGGGCCGTCCCTCCCTGCCGCGTGGGGAAGGGCCGCTTCCCACTGGATTGCACGTCTTCCATCCCTTACTGAACGCGACCTGCACATTCCCACCACAGCACGCTTCACAGCGTCCAGCTTGCGTAACCACTGGCCGTCCCAGAAACAGTCAGGACCGGCCTTTACTCATGTAAACGTCAGCCACGGGGAATCAGTCCGTGACTGAGCCTGAGCGTTTGCATGTGTATCTATACATCTACACAGTGGCTCGGGTTTAAGCGGCGTTTCTGGGAGATGCGTGAGTGGGTGGGGACCCGGGATGCTCAGCATCCTTTGGTGCTCAGGGGTCACAGTCCGGGGACCCGGTCCCGCAGGGAAGGTTTTCAATGTGCAGAAGGCGACCAGCCAGTCCTGTGCCCCCACCACCACGCTGACAAGGGCCCTGCAGTGGGCGTTGGCAGAGTCAACCTGCCCTGGCAGAAAGCACGGGGCCCCAGGCCAAGTGGAGGCTCAGGGCTCCAGGCCCTGTTCCCAGGCACGGGGCTGGGCTGGGCCGTGGGGAGGACACAGGACCAAAGCTCCTGAAGCCACGGCCAACCCCCCAGGGTGAAGCCCCAGAGCGGTGCCCTGGGCTAGAGGTGTGGCAGGCAGAGGAGGCTGCCCTGGGCCAGAGGAGGGACTCGGACTTCCTGCTGCGGCCGGCCCAGCCCGAGACTGACCCAGACTGCCTCCCGGACCGTCCTGGAGATCTTGAGCAGCAGCTGCCCGAAGGAGCCGGGCTGGAGGCGCGTGGCCGAGTGCTGGATGCAGAGGCAGAGGAGGAAGGCGGGGGCCAGCTTGTGGTCATCGCCGCCCGGCTCGACCAGCGTCATGATGCGCTGCACCAGCACGTCCTCCACGCCGGGCTCGAACTCCAGGTGCAGCCGCCGTGGCCGGGAGGCGCCCGAGGCCCGGAGCTGGGCGCCGCACATCCTGCAGCTGTGAGGCAGGGCCCGGAGGCGAGCCAGGGCCTGGGCGGGCAGGGGCTGGGCCTGCGCCGGCTCCTTGAACAGCAGCAGGTAATAGAGGCCCAGGGACAGCAGGTCCCCATGGCGCAGCACCACCGTCCGGCCCCCCACCTCCGAGAAGTTGACTGCGATGGGCGCCCCAGGGATGGGCTCCAGGACCAGCAGGTCCCCCGCCTGCTCTGGGTCCGAGGGGCGGTGCCGGCGGAGGGTGCAGTGCAGGGGCAGGATGTCGGGGGCTGAGAGGCTGATGCTGGGCTTGCTGGAGGGGGTCCTCTGGCCCACCGTGTGCCGCTCCCGGTTCAGCACGTACACCAGGCTGTCCTGGAAGGCAAACCCCGGTCCTCAGGGCAGGACACGGCCAGCCAGCGGGTGTCCCTGTCCATGGTACCTAAGCCTGTGGCCAGGGGCTGCTCTCCCTGGCTCTCCATGTCCTGGGACACCCCCTTCCTAGCTGGCTGCGTGCTCCCAGCCAGCCCACATGGGGTGCTCACCCTGTCCCAGGGAGGAGCTTGCCCAGAGCACCTTGATGGCACGCCAGAAACCCAGGGAGGACCCCCCTGAGAGCAGCGGGGCCAGGCGGGGCTGAGCGGGATGCTGACCCGCAGGGACAGCCGCGCTCCCCGCGGCCGTGAGGAGCCGGTGAGGAAGCGCCTGTGCCCCCACTTGGCCAGGGGAGGCACCTCCTAGACCTCAGCACCAGGGCCCAAAGCCACCGTGCGCACTGAAGCGGGAGCAGGGAGGGCGCTCAGCGAGGACAGGAGGGCGCGAGATGGCGGGGACAGTGGGTATCTGCGGAGCAGCCGCAGGGTGCAGCTGCCGAGGACCACAGCCTGCCAGCCACGGCGGCTCTGACACACTGGTGAGAAACGCCAGCTCTGGGGCGGGGGGAGGCGGCCTGCTCTGTGCCAGGCATCACCGTCACCTGGAGAAGACTGCAGCCCTGTGCCCTGTCGCCTGCCTGCTCCTGTCCCCAGCGCTGGGTAGGAAAGGGCTTGAGATACAGCGTGGACGGCAGTGGACAATTCCCTGTGAAGGGCGCCTGGCGCTACACTGGGGTCGGTAGTGAGGAGCTGGCGATCCTCCTCGGAGGGCCCTCTCCCCTGCGCCTCCTCCTGTGGCCTGGACAGAGTGCTCTGGAAGCCGAGGACGGGGAGAGCCCTTCCCCAGAGTCTAGGACAGGCCCATGTGGTGCCCCCACCCCCATTTCAGGTCCCCGGGGAGGGGGGCAGGCGGCCAGGCTGGGGCTGGGGGCTCACATGCTGCTGGCTGTAGCCCTGCAGAAGGAGCAGGTGGGGCGACTCGTAGAGGGAGTAGCGCATGGCGTCCTGGCTGGGCTCCTGGGTGGCAGCGAGGCTCAGGCTGGTCTCACTGGCTGAGCGGCGTAGCGGGGGTGCAGGGGGGCTCCGGGTGACCCCCGAGGCCAGGGCTGGGGTCCCCTTGGCGCGGCTCCGCTGCAGCCTCCGGGCTTGGGCGTTTATCCCTGAAACAGAAGCCACGCAGGGTGAACAGCCGAGCCTGCGGAGGCCTACCGCCAGGCCCTTCCGGATTCCCATCTCAAGAGCCAGTTCCCAGCACTGTCTGGGGAGACTGCAGGACTCCACCCACTGACCTCGTCCTCACCAGGTGGGGCATCTCCAACACCCAGCCCCCAGAGCCAGGCGGCCAGCTGTCCCACCCTGAGGTGCCAGCAGGAGCCCCATGGTGCACCCAGCCAGCCCAGGGCATCCCCTCTGGACAGCAAACCCACCAGAACATCAACTGCTGTGGGGCCACTGGGCAGGTGCCGCACGGCCCCGAAGCCCTGCCATCCACCTGTCCCATCCTGCCAGCCCACCGTGCATGTGTGCATGTGTGTGCATGCGTGCGTGCTGTGATTGATGAGATGGGGACTGTTCACTTTACAAGGAGGAAGCGGTGAACCAGCCCACGTCACGCAGCCCTGAGCCAGCTGGTCTCCTAGCACAGCTCGGCTGCTCCTTCCTGAGGCCGTGCCCACACCGTCCGGTCAGAAAGCACACGTACATGTACACACACACACACCAGGTCAGAGTGCACAGGTACACACATGCACACATGCACACACGCATGTGCACACAAACACACCCCACAAAAGACAGTCTTATCCACCCAGGACGCGCCTTTTTGCACCTAATGCTGCCAGAAAGCTGAGAAGCCGCCTGAACCCATGAGCGCCGGTCTCCCACCACCTGCCCCCTGCTGACCCCAGCGCCTTCGTCAGGAGCCCCCTCCTCCCTCCCCATCTGCAGCATCCCTCCCCACAAGCACTCCAAATGAAACCAAAGCCAGAGGACGCGTGCAGGGGGCGGGCGAGCTGGGGCCGCGGGCGCTGCCTTACCGGGAGCTGGAGCCTAGCAAGCGTGAAGACGGACCTGCCTTCCAGAAGGCAGCCTGCTGTCTGCAGCCCACTGGGGGCCGGGCTGCAGGAGGCAGGAGGCAGGAGGCAGGAGGCCGGGCCGCAGTGCCTGTCAGTGGCGCAGCTGCTGCAGAGCCAGCCAGCCGCCAGCAGGAGGGGAGCGGCCGGCCAGGAGGGGCATGCGGAAAGGGGGTGGGCAGGCGGGCCGGGAGGGGGGGGTCAGGTCAGAGCAGGTGGGGGCAGGACGGCAGGGAGGGAAGGAAGGGGGGCTGGGGGCAGGCCCCTCCCACGGCCACTCTTAGAATGGCAGACCCCAGGGCTTCTGGATCATGGCACACACATGGGCCACACCTGAGGAAGAACGATGTAAAGACCAGTCCAAAATGATGTTCTAACACCCCAGCGTGTCCTCCATCTGGGACGGGGTTGCCAGGATGGGCCTCGGAACCGCCTTCTGGAAGTCCTGGGGCTCCCGGGCAGCCACACAGCCCGAGAAGGTCCCCTTTCCTCCTAGATTCCCAGGGGCTCCCAGAGGCCAGTGTCCCCTGGGGCTGCAGCCTCTGAACCCCACTCCAGCTGGGGTCCTGCACCCCGTGGGAGACGACCCCCCCAGGGCCCAAGGCCAGGTCCTCTGACCCCGCTGTCTAAAGCAGTGGTTCTCACCCTGCCTGTGCGGGGACCACCTGGGGAGTTTCAAATGCCCGCCTTGGTGCGCTGCCAGCTCTCCTCAGCGGGTCCTGGGGTGGCCGCCCCGGCGTGAGGGGCAGGGCTCAGGAGCTATAGTAGGATGTATTTTATATATAACTTGATTTATACCACGTGTCACTCATTTTGTTTTTAAAAACTCGAATATCAAAAACTTGTATGTCACCTCTGGCAGGTAGGTACCCAGGTGTCGGTTGCATTACTCTTTGTACTTTATGTCAAGGAATTAGAGATGGTCACTGGTCAGACGGCTCCTGAGCCGCTTCTGACACGGAGCTGGGAAAGACCCCCACTGCAGAAGGTGGAAGATGGGGACCCCGGGTGCGGTTGAAGAAAGGAGCTCCGAGCGTCCCTCTCCCGGCTGCTTCCTCACTGCCCAGAATCAAACCCTCCAAGCCCGAGGCTCCCAGGCAGGAATCCATGGGTCCTTTCCCACCGGATCAGACCCTCCTGGAAGAGGTGAGGGTGGCACCCTGGGACACAGGGCTCTTTTTTTTTTTTATTCCTCGCCAGAGGATATTTTTCTACTTATTATCAGGTAGAGTGGGAAGGAGGGAGAGAGAGAGAGAGAGAGACAAACATCAACGTGATAGAGCCACATCGACTGGCCGCCTCCCGTATGACCCGACCAGGGCCAGGGATGAACCGCAACCAAGGTACGTGCCCTTGACCGGAAACGAACACGCGACTCATTGGTCCTCGGGCCAACACTCTAACCACTGAGCCAAACCGACCAGGGCGCAACAGGGCTCTTTATATGCAACCCCCCCTTCTCCCCCACAGGCAGCTGGCGCGGACGCCTCTCTGCCGGCTACGGAGAGGCCGGTGTCCACCAGGGGTGGCAGGAGCCATTCCGAAAGCAGCTGGCGGCTGCCGTCAGGGTTCCCACCACCGGTCTACGCTGGCTTTGGAACCGCACTGGGAAGAAAAACAGCTCCTTTCCTGAACGTCACCGAGCTCAGGACAACAAATCCAATGTGCAGGCTTACCTCCAGGCCCTGTTGAACCATCTACACAACTTGGGAGCGTTTCTGTTGCTTACACTCACTGCGGGCGGAGGCTCAGAGGCGAGACTGAGTGGTGACGCCCCGAAACTGCCCTGAGAGCTTCTCCTCCCGGGGAGATCCGGGAAAACGGACCACACCGTTCCTCCTTCTGCAGCTTCGTGCTTCTCAGAACGGTCACGGCACACAAACAGTTCACTAGGTTATTCTGTGTCTGCTCTTCCTGTGCTTGAAGTATTTCCAAAGAAAGAAGCGGAAAGCAGGGAGAGACGGACACAGGAGGAGGAATAGACACTGCTCAACCTCGCGGACGCCGAGGAGACACCGACAAAACGACGAGGCGCACCTTTCCCGTCGAATCAGCAGATCTTCACTGCCAGTCCTGTGACGCCCGGACAAGGCGACATGGACTCTCAGGAACTGCTGGTGGGAGTATGAACTGGCCGTGGTCCCTCCAAATGTTAAAAATAGCTATCAGGCCCGGCCAGTGTGGCTCAGTGGATGGAGCGTTGTCCCATGGACTGAGAGGTCCCAGTTCGATTCCCCGTCAGGGCTCATGCCCGGGTTGCAGGCTTGATCCCCGGTAGGGGACGTGCAGGAGGCAGCCAATTGATGTTTCTCTCTCACATCAATGTTTCTATCTCTCTCTCCCTTCCTCTCTCTATAAAAAAAAAAAAATCAATAAAATCATATTAAAAAATAGCTATCAGGATACTGCCAAGTGCATCAACATTAAGATATAAATATATCTATATCTACAACTGTCTCTATCTTTCCACAAAGGAATTCCACCTGCAGAAATAATCAGCAAGGAATCAGATGTTTCTGTATAAGAATGTGTGTATGAAAAGCATTATGTATACACAGAGGAAAAGGGGACATGGTCTAAAAAGCCAACAGGGAAATGGTGAGGTACACACATCCGCCGGCGTTATGGATGGGGTTACAGTGTAAGGAAATAAACATATTAAGTAAAAGACCAGAGGATATGTAACTGTGCACACAGGTTGGCTTAAATGATGTAAGGAAATAAGTGCTAAGAAAAGGCTGCAATCAAAGGCACCAGAATGCTGGAAGCAGTTCTCTCCAGGAGATTTTTACTCTCTCGTTTCTTTCCAATTTTTCAACAATGGGCTTGTCTATTTAACGTGGGGAAATCACACTTTAAGGACTGAGGAGGCTTTCCATGGTAAAACTTGGAGCCTCTCACACTGGAGCCTTAATCAGGGAATAGCATCCCCTCTCTGGAAGGAACTAATGACCTAATTAAGATAATGGGTAACTGAGGAGATGAAACGCTCACGCCATTGGTTAGCAGTGGAGGAACCGGAGCCCTCCACAGCCGTGCCGAGCAAGAGCGCGGTGGCACCGCAGTTGTCTAGCTGAAACCCGAGGCCCTGGCGGATCCGAGGTGACGCGAGCCCTTTCTTAGAGGCTCACGGGAACACGGGGACAGCTCGCAGGCCGGGCGCTGCCCCTGCAAACGCTCCCTCCGACGCCAGCAGGTGCGCTCCCGGGCCCACTGCACAGCCAGCGCCTCGGCCCGAGCCGGCGACGTCCGCCTTCGTTAAACAGAGTCTCGCCCCCAGAGACTGGCCCTGCTGTTCTGAGATGAGCCCCCCACGCTCATTTCAGGCTGGAAGAGAGAGCTGAGGAAATAGCCTTGAAAGCAGAGCAAAAAGACGAAGAAGAGAAAGTAGGAGAGAAAAAAATCAGAAAAGCTCGTGTCCGTCCAGGAGACCCAGCCCCCGAGGAACAGGAAGCCAGGAGAAGCCATCACAGGAATGACATCGTCCTGGGAACTGGACAGCAGGAGGCCTGGCTTAAAACAGCCCATTAAATGTTAAACACACACGGAGGGTGAAAGTATGCAAATGGCTGTATTTTAATGACCTTCATAAAACAGAAGTATGGAAGATATAAATATGACAGTGGGTACAACCGTAATTGTTTTTAAAATAAAGAAGTAAAAGCCTCACACTAGGGTGAAAACACCAAGACAAATTGTGGATTTTCGGCCCGAGGCCGGGAGGTGGCAGGGGAAGGAAACCCACATGTCCCCAGGGGAGGGTGGAGAGTCAGAATGTGTTGCAAATTCTTACAGGGGCTAGAAGTTGGAAGAATGGACTCAGCCTTCAAAATGCTAGGAAAGAGCCCTGGCCGGTCTGGCTCAGCGGTTAGAGCGTCAGCCTGTGGTCCAGAGAGACCTGGGTTTGGTTCCCGCTAAGGGCATGGACCTCGGTTGCAGTTTGTCCCCGGCCCTGGTTGGGTCATGCGGGTGGCAGCCACTCGATGTGTCCCTTTCACATCGATGTCCCTCTCTCTCTCTCTTCCTCTCTCTCCCTCCCACTCTATCTGAACAAAACAAAAAAAATGCTAAGAAAGAAAATTCTTTTCATTCTAAAACTCTATACCCAGCCAAACTATTAAGCAAGCATTAAAGTCGAATACAGATCTTTTTCTTTTTCTTTTATTATTATTTTTAATCCTCACCTGAGGATATGCTTACTGATTTTTAGGGAGGAGAGAGAGAGAGAAACATTGATACGAGAGCGAACACTGGTTGCCTTCTGCACGTGCCCCGACAGGAATTAAACCCACAACCTTTCGGTATACGGGATGACACTCCAACTGAGACGCACTGGCCAGTTTTTAGGCATCCACGGTTTTATGCGATTTTGACTCCGATGTACACTTTCTCAGGAAGCCACTGGACGACAGTCCACCCACATGAGGGCGTGGTCTAGACGGAGGAAGAAGGGAACCAATGGGGCTCCCCTGGAGAGATGACAGAGAGGGCTCTGAGACAGCCGGCCCGACTGAAGTAGGCAGAAGGCTCCAGAACACTGGACTTGATAAGAAACCATCCATCCATCTGAGCATCGTGAAAACAGGTAAGAAAATTGGCAGAGTTGGGGCATACTGAATTAGTGAAATGTACCAAAAGAGTACAAATAATAATGGCAATAACTAACTTCAAAGAAACGAGAAGTTGGAAAGAAGGAAAAGTAACCTCTGTGCATCCCAGCCTTCGGCTGTGCCACGCTGTCCCTGGTCACACAACGTGAACCTGATGACTGACCTAGCCGAAACGGTGACTCCAGCGCAGGGCAGTGGCGGCTGGGCGGTTACAAGCAGGACGGTGAGAGGAGCCACAGCCTCTCTTCCCAGTAGGAAGCCACCTGACAACGCCTGAAATGTAAAAACCCAAGTCGAGTAGGATAAACCGGTTATTTTAAGATGCGGAATTAAATGCCAAAAAAGAAATAGTTCACAGTTGAAAGTGATTCCCTCTGGGGAGTGCAAAACTGGGAAGGGGGAAGGCTGGGCAGGGAACTGACGTTTGCGTCTCGTTCACTAGTTTGTTTTTGTTTGTTTTTGTTTGTTTTTTATCCTCACCCGAGGACTTTTTTTTTTTTGCATTTATCTTCAGATAGAGCGGGAGGGAGAGAGGGAGGGAGAGAGAGAGAAAAACATCAACATGAGAGAGACACAATGAGTGGCTGCCACCCACACGACCCCAACCGGGGCCGGGGACAAACTGCAACCGAGGTACGTGCCCCTAGCGGGAACCGAACCTGGGACTCTCTGGTCCACGGGCCGACGCTCTAACCACTGAGCCAAACTGGCCAGGGCTGTTTTTGGTTTTGATTAGCAGTGAGAAAATAAAGCTTTACCTATGCACATATATAACTTTGGTGAAAATAAATAAAAGTTTTTAAATGTGCATACTTTTCAACCTCTAAACGAATGAATGAATGAATGAATGAATGAGTGAGTGAGTGAATGCACACACTGGTGGTGTATCTTTCACTTTTTTCCTTTACAGTTTAACATCGTTGAGTACGGAAAGCTCCTGTACTCAGGGGGCTGTCAGCCAGGCAGCAGCTGAGATGTGAAAACTTGGTGTCATTCCGGGGTGGGGGGCAAGATTCCACGATATTTCAGTCATCTCAGGACCATTTGAAGAATGACTATGAGTTCTGGTTGTTTGAGAACTTGAGAATTTCCTGCCAGCAGCTTGGAAGGAAATCCCAGAGGTAATCGTGGAACCCATGGACTTGACAGCGGCCCTGGAGCTGCAGGAAGGACGGCAGCCCTGGCCAGCACGCACCTGACCGCAGCCAGGTGAGAGGCCTGTGCGGGCTGCGGAGCCTCGGACACGGGGAGACGGGAAGGGCGTTGTTTTAAGCCACTAAACGGGGTTGTTACACAGTAGAAAACAAGGCCAGACCTCTGTCCTGGGAGGGGTGCTCTGGAACCGGGGGGGTGGAAGGAAGCTGGAAGGGCTTTGAGGCCCATGACAGAACGTCACACTGCCTTCAGGAGCACAGCCCCAAACTGCTAGGAAGGCGCACACACAGAGCGCAGAGGGAGTGAGGGGCGTGGGCTGGAGTTGCGGGGGGAGGTCCTGGGTGCCTTGCCCGCCTGTGGGACTGCTGGTCTGAGCCCAGACCCGCCAAGGAGCCCATCTCCCAGCGGGGGGCGGAAGGCACAGGAGGGGACGAAGCGAGGGAAGAACTGCTGAACAGAAAGGACCCAGACTGAAGGACTTTGGGCATTCTCGGCCTCTCCAGGTGACAAAAGATGCCAAGTCCACACAGCTGCCGAAGGTGTGGCACAGAGGAAAGGCCGAGGGTGTCCTGGGCAACCCTTTCCTGAAACCCAGGGAAGGTCAAGGGTCCAGTGCACAGCCACAGAAGGCCCTTCCCAGAGACTAAGGGTGTGCCTCATTGGTTTTCTCACTCCAACCAGGCCCTGCACTGGCCAGGTGGCTCAGTCGGTTGGATCATTGTCCCACATACGGAAAGGTTGTGGGCTCGATCCCCTGTCAGGGTGCATGCAGAGGGCAACTGATTGATGTTCCCGCTCACGTCAATGTTTCTCTCTCTCCCCCTTCCGCTCTCCCTAAAAATCAACAAGCATGTCCTCGGATGCAGGGGCCCACGCACTGCCCTTCCACCGTCCAGCAGAAGCTGGGCTGGAGCAGGGCAATCTCGGGGAGCTCTGCGGAGGTGGCTTCCCCGGGGAGAGGATGCCCCTGGAATCCGCAGACAGCCACCAGGTTCTAGCTTCGACGGAGGGACAGAGAACGAGACGTGCTGCCCGCGTGGAAAGGAAGGGGGCTCCCGGTGCTCCCAGGCTGGGCCTAGCCGAGGACCCGCAGCGGGTGCCCAGCAGAGCTCAGAGCAGCCTCGGACCTGCGACTCCGTCCCACTGTCGTTTTCTCTTTGGACCAGACGCCTGCTGGTACCCATGCTTGCCCCTGTGTGCGGGAGCCAGGCGGATTCCCACCAGGTGCACGGCCACCTGTGGGGCTGCACTGACTGGAGGGCACCGGGTCCCTCCACACCTGACTCAGTGCCCCTCCAATGGGAGGAGACTCTGGAAGGGGCCAGAGGGCAGACTGTGGTGGCCAGAACTATGACCCGATGGCCTTGCTGGTGTGTAGTGCCCTCCCGGAGAGCGGGTGGGACCTGCGGGGGTGTGAGCCATTGCTGTGAGCATGTTCTGCCATGTGGCAAAGGAGGTTTCTGCAGATGTGATTAATTTTACTCATTAGTCCCTTTGGGCTCGCCATCACCCAGGTGAGCCTAACAAACACACGAGCCCTTAAGAGCAGAGAGGAAGGGACGCTTCGAGCCTGAGGGAGCAGGGTGGAGGGAGGGAGACTGACCAGGGAGGGCAGCCAGCAGGGGTCCGGGAACCCAAGTCCTGTGACCACAGGGCCCGGAATTCTGCCGACAGTAAGAGTGAGCTTGGAACTGGCTTCTTCCCCAGCGCCTGACGAGGTCGGCCTAAAGGTAGGAGTATTTTGAGCACCTTTGTTCTGAAAACGTTTGCCAGTTTCGGGGGGAAATAGTGGTGTTGGCAGAAACCAGAGCCACGGGCTCCCCCACGCTGGGACCGTCGTCACACTGAGAGGAGAGCACGGGAGAGGGCGAGCTGTGGGAGGGGTGCTCGCATCCTTGGCGTGGAGGGAGACATCGGGCCAGTCAGGCCAGCTTCTCTAGGAGATGGTGCGTGTGCGTGCGTGTGCGTGTGGGTGTGCATGTGTGTGCGCGCGTGTGCACCTGGTCAGGGCTGACGCACTGTGGCCTTGCTGTTTCTCGGCCCACTGGACATCACTCAGGGTTTGCATTACTACCCTTTGTTCAACTGTTCCTGTAAGTCTTCTACCCTTTTCTGTAAAAGGGGAAATCGTTGGTGGTGTTCTGATGGGCTCTGGGATTTAGTGACCTTTTTTCTCTATATTTTTACGTGCAGTTCACATTCTTTAAGATGAACGAATAATGTAATGTGGTCAGGAGAGAGGGTGACCAGGATGTCCTCGCTGGGCGGTGGCAGACCTCTCCCCGCGGCGGGCTCTTCCCAGCGGCACCCAGCCTTCCGTGGGGCTCCCAGCCCTGCCTGGATCCCGCCCTGGGCCCCGCTGCCCACCACACGCGGCTGAGCTCGGCTCCCCCACCCTTCTGTGCAGTTATGAGACATCTCAGGCATACAAAACGGTATGAATCAGACAAAAACGCGCATCAGGCTGAGGAAATAGGAAGAAAGGTATAGATATGGATCAGCATTCTCTCTCCTACCGGAAGGAACGGCGGTGCTTTCTGGGGCATGATCCCCACATATGCATATATATTGAATCATATTTTAAGTATGACTATGATAAATACACACATACCAAGTATCTCTGAAAAACATACTGTTTCGTTTCACAATGTCTTTGAACTTTGATGAAATGGCACCGTGTGGTAGGCATCCTTACCCAGCTTGCTTTGTCAATCAGCACTGTGTTAGCAATGCTACAGATGCACCTGCCATGTTCCTCTAGCTCACTCCTTTTCGTTGCTGTATGGTATTCCATCGTAATTCGTGAAAATGTGTGGAGATGGCGGTGTGTGACTTCCACAGTCAGGTCACAGAAGGCAGTTTGGCTCGCGCCTTGCTCTCTCAGGTCCTGTGTGGGGGGCTGCATCAGTGCCATGTCGTGAGGGCGCGCAACCAGCCCGAGGACAGGCGCTGAGGCCTTCTGCCAACGCCAGCATCACCTTGCCAGCCAGCACTTCGGGTGTTCAATCGGCGTCGCATGCCAGAGACCCAGCCCACCTGGTCGTGATGCCGTATGTACACTTCTGGTTTGAGCTGGGTTTTCACATCCACATTTGTAAGTGAACCTGGCTGATAACTGGATCATACTTGCCTCCTCTGGTTTGGATATGAAGGTGACAGTATTTGTTTCGTAAAGCGTTTCTTCCTTTCTGCTCTGGAATAGTGCGGAGTACAATAATCTCGTCCTTGAACAGTAGGAAGAACTGGCCGGCACGCCCTTCTAGGTCTTGTGTTTTTGCGGCTTTACTTTGGTTTTGGTGAGTACGTTTGCAAACTACTCACGCAGTTTCTTTCAGGGTTACAAGTCTATTCCAGTTTTCTGTTCTTGAGTGACTTTTGTAGGTTCTTTTTCTAGGAGACTGTCCATTTCATCAAAGTTTTCAAATTTACTGGCATCAAGCTATCTGTAAGATTCTTTAAAAAGTATCTGTACTGCCCTGGCTGGTTTGGCTCAGTGGTTAGAGCATTGGCCTGTAGACCGGTTGAGGGTTCGATTCCCAGTCAAGGGCATGTACCTAGGTTGCAGGTTTGATCCCCGGCCCCAGTTGGGGTCTGCAGGAGGCAACCAATCGATGTGTCTCTCTCACATTGATGTTCCTCCCTCCCTCCTTCCCTTCCACTCTATCTAAAAATCAATGGAAAAATATCCTCGGGTGAGGATTAACCAAAAAAAACCATACTGTATTCACAGCTGTATCCCCTCTTGATCCCCAAGCTTGTTTACATGTACTGTCTACTTTTCCTCACCAACCTTTCCGGCTTTGACTATTTCATTCATGTCTTCAAAGGACCTCTCTCCACTGCACACTTATTTTCCATTTCTTTACTTTCTGCTCTATATGCTTTCCTTTCTTCGCTCATTGGATTTATTATATTCCTTTTTACCTAATTACGCAGGCAGGTAGCTCGTTGTTTTTAGTGCATGCATTCCACTCCATGGCCCGCCCTCTGGGACCACGTCGCTGTGCCCTCGAGCTGCATGGGCATTGCTCAGCTCAGACCCACGCCACGGACATCTGCGCCATCTGGAAGTGTCTGAACGTCTAAGCACAGTGCTGCGTAAGCCACTGCTGCCATCGCCTCCAGTACCCATGCTGTCCTTCTCCCAGCAGCACAGGGAGGGGAAGGATGGAGCTATGTGCCCGGCAGGTACCGCCCTGTGACCAAGGACCAGTCAGTGAAAGAGGAAGGAATGTCCCTGTGGGAATGTCCCTGGGGAAGCTCCCTGGAAGGAGCACAGAGTTTGCAGGGACACCGTTGCCCATGCCCTTCCTTCCTGCCTCCTGCCTTAAGTGACATGTGATGACAGTGGCCCGCGATCATCCTGCACCCGGAGGTGACCTTGAGGGTGGAAGGCACCAACTAGAGTGGCAGGGCTGAAAGTGGAGGAAGCCGGTGCCTGGGGACCAGGAAGGGCTCGCCGTGGTCCTCACACACGCCTGTACGTGAAGGAAAGGAACCCTGGCTGTGTTCAGTACTGCTACCGGGCCAGACGCGAATCCTCACTGATAAAGAAGTTTTTAAGATATCACTTTGGTGTTGGTTTTTTTAATTAAAAAATACTTCACGTGCCCAAAGCACTTGTAACTCAGACTAAGGATGAAATGAACACCGTTTCACCCAGCACCCCACCTGAAAGAAGGCGCTGCAGCTGGCCCCGTGCCCGCCGAGGCGCCCCTGCTTTCTCCCGCTCGCCCCGCCGCGGGGGCCGCCGTTCTGGAGTCTGCTTCGCAGCCTCTTGCCTTTCATCTAGTTATACCACACACTTTTGTAACCCAGACTATACTGCCCTACTTTGCCTGTTTGCAAACCGTGTATAAATCATATCACACGGTGTGGTTTTCTGCAATGCTCTTTTCCCCTCAACATTAGGAGCTAAATCCACGTTGATCACGTAGCTCTGGTCCATTTAACCTCACAGCGTTCCACTGTTTCCTGCAGGACCACACCACTGTCGCCCACTGACGGATCTGTGGGTCGTTCCGAGCTTTGGACTATTACAGAGAGCTGCCACAGACGCTCCTGTGACCCAGCAACAGTCGCCCCGATTTTCTAACACTGTGACATTGTGAGAGAATGGTGATGTTTACATGGCACACTGGAGGGTGTGTCGAGTTCCGGACACGGCTGCAGAGGTGACCCACACTCGGGCCACCTGGAGGGATAAAGGGACCAGTCGGACGAAGCACATCAGTGCCCCACAGCATGGTGGCGGAGATCTGCTTGTAGAATAAACGGAACACAGGGTGTGGGCATGTCACCGGTACCGACAAGGCCAAACTGCCTCCCAAAGGGATCAAAACAATCTGCACTCTCGCCATCGCTGTATCAGCGTCCCCGCTGCTCCTCATCCTCACCCAAGCTCATTACTGTTATCGTTATTTTCGTAAAAAAAAAAAAGGAATAGCTCTGGCTCAGCAGTTAGAGTATGGGTCCTTGGACAGAAGGGTCTCGGGTTTGATTCCCCGTCAAGGGCACGTACCTGGGTTGCAGGTTTGATCCCCAGCCCCAGTCAGGTTTGTGCAAGAGGCAACCAATCAATGCCTCTCTCCCTCTCTCTCTCTCTCTCTCTCTCTCTCTCTCTCTCTCTTTCTCTCTCCCCCCCCCCCATCTCTCTCCCTCCCTCTCTCCACACTATCTAAAAATCAATGGAAAAAGATCATTGGGTGATGATTGCCAAAAACATTTTCTGTGGTCTTAATTCATAGCTTCCCTGCTACTAACAAGGTTGAGCATCTTTTGTTCATTATTTGACCAATGAAGCGATTCTGTCCGTCAATCCTTTTCTTTGTGGTGTGAACCTTTTTTGTGTGTCTTTTTCCAGAAATTCTTCTCTATGCCGTTATTGATTTCTAACTTACTGTTCCATAGTCAGAGAACATGTTCTATGATCTGATACTCTGAAAGATGTTGTCTTTCTGATCTAGCACGGGGTTAATTTTTGTACACGCCCAATGCTTATTTGAGAATAATATGCATTTCCAATTGTTGGGTGGAGGGCTCTACAATAAATGTCCAATGGATGAGGGATGACAGACACCAGCTGGGAGGGATGGGTGGTAAATCCAGCCCTGCCCATCTGTCTACATATTGTCCAGGGCTGCCTTCACCCCAAGAAGGCAGTTCAGTAGTAGAGACAGAGACCATAGGGCCTCACAGAGCAGAAAGTACTTACTATCTGGCCCTCTGTAGAAGTTTGCCAACCACGCTGGGCTCCAAACTGTGTCCCTTTCCCTCTTTGTCTTTGTGATACCATTAATGAAAGAGCTGTTTTAAATCTTCTGTGGCAATGACACTCTTGGCAATTTCTGTTCATCTTTGCTTGGTTACTTGATGTTGAGGCTAATTAGGTGCAAACCATTTTAAGTTGTTCCATTTTCCTGGTGCGTTATTTCTTCTATCATTACTGCAGTGGTCCCTTTTGTCCCTAGTCATTATTTTTGTTTTGAAATCTGTTTGGATGATATTGTTACATAACAGCTTCTTTTCATTAGCATTTCTTTTTCCATTATTTTATGTCTTACATTTTGGGTGTGTCTCTCGTAAATAAAATAGCATGCAGCTGGTCTTAGTTTTTCCATGGAATCTGACAATCTCTTTCAGTCAGGAAGTTTGGTCCATTTATTACACACAGTGACAAATCTATTTGGTTCCATTTCTACCATCTTAGATTGTATTAGAGTGTATGTTCTTTTTTTTTTTTTTTTTTTAATATCATGTATGTTCTTTTTATACCATTTTTTTGTATGTTCCCCCACCTCCTTCTTCCCTGCCTTCTTTTGGATTAAGATATTTAAATTCCATTTCTTACCTTTATTGATTTGAAGTTTTAGCTTTTTAATAATTTCCCCTAACAGCATAACATGAATTCTACATTTAATAAAGTAAAAAAGTTCACCAGTGTCTTTACCCTCCTCCAGAACAATGTAAGAACATCCGAACCACTAATGTCAGGGTTAGATCCCTTTACTAACTTCGCTGTTTATTTTTATTGTTTTTAATGGAGAAATACATCATCTGTTTTCAAAATAGCGCTTAAACAATACAGGTGCTACAAGACAAAGCAAACTCCAGTCAGAACACGCTACACACGTCATAGGAGAAAGGAGTCTGATATTCGGGTAATGAAACTGGAATTAAAAAGGTGCAAGTTCCCAGTTTGGTAAACAACGTGTAAACACAATGACAAGGCTGAATGTGTGCCTGGCGATGTCAACCTGACGCCACAGCTACTGCACACACACAGGCACAGTGCACACTTCCCGACTCGTGATGCAGCAGGGCAGGGGACTGCACAGGGACGAGCTGGGGACAGGGCCACTGTGTACCAGACATTGGAAAGCAATGCTCAAAAGAAAGTTTCAATTACTACACGGCCCAAAAGGAAAGAAATTATAGTCCAACTTTGGAAAAATTCTAGAAGGATAGAGAAAGGGTTTAAGAAATTGCAGTTCAACGTGGAAACCGCAGAGGTGGCAGAGAGGAACACAGGTGAGGTGCGGGAGGACTCAGAGCTGGGCTAATTGGCAAACCTGTTGGGGTGCTGTGTCCAGATTAATAAAGACGGCTTTCATTCATCTGTCTGTCATTCACGTTTCCTAAACATGAATGTTCTGCTTCTTAATTGTGAGCTTTTCTTTTTTTTTAAAGAAACATATTCCTAATAGTTTGCAGGGCAAAACAAGAGTAGAAAGCCAACTAGATGTCAAGTCCTTGCTAGAAATTTTTTCTAGATATAAAATTTACTAACAAATTTTAATAAGTCATGTAAAAAACAAAATTGCATAAAATTCTTGGATAAAAGGTCTTTCTGCTTACCTGTTTAAAATGGACATTAATTTTCTTATAAACAGGTATTCTGTGGAGTACACAAAATTCCTCATGTATAGAGATCAAATGGCCATCTAAGACAGGTAGCGTTTCCCCTGCATTCTCAGTCAAGTTTTACTAAAATATTAGCCCTGGAACCAAAATTGTGTGTTGTGTGCCATGTGGCCACAGGACTGTTGGTTTTCTATCATGGTTAAGAAAATACTAGCATTCTGGGTTTTGAATGAAACATACAAGCATACTGTGTGCATACAAGCAAAGCGAAGAGGTGGGGAGACAAAAAGCTATCTTGTTTGAGGACAAATGATTAAGGACAAGAGAACATGGAGCTGTGTTAGCTCCAAGACAATGTCTGCTGTCTGATCACTGATCGCGTGAAATATAAAACAATTCTACAGAAAGAAACAAGATATCATGTTCTGACCGTGTCCCACCAAAACCAGAGTTACTCATTACTGTTCCAATGTCAAATATATACCCTAAGAGTTTGCCATTTCACTTTACAGGATTACAGATACCTCACAGGGACTGTGCTAGATGTACTTGCACACTTTTCCTGAAGTACAGCACACCACTGCATAACGGTATCCAATTTGGACATTAATAATGAAGAAAAGTCTTAAGGAACGAACTAAAATTCATCAAGCTGAAACATCTAAAGTTAGTTTTCCTTTCTAATAATAATACACATAAAGTGTATCAATATAAGGAAATATGATACCAGTTTGTATTGCAAATTTTCCCCAACAATGCATCAAACATAAATCCAGTCCAGATGTCGGCCATGGGTACAAGGATAGCTGGAGGGTTTTTTCTCATTTTCTCTTTAAGGGAAGTAGTCCTTTGAAATAGTTAATATAACTTGCTGACACATTAATAATCTACACATTAATAACAGTACTTCTAGCTTCATGTACTAACCCGGACTTCTGATCAAGATTAGCCCAGCAAAGGAAGTTACCAAATAAGCCTAAATCTCTTCTGAGTTTTATCTAGTTTGGTACCCTTCATTCTCCTCCTTTAGCATTTGAAGACAACAGATCAAGTTGGCAGATATTATTTATGGAAGCTTGAGGTTGTTTTTATCAGTTCAATGTGTTTTATTGAATTCTTGATAACAGGAATAGGATTTGCAGGGAGAGCAGGGATATTGGACAGGTCTGTACTGGATGTTTCCTGCCAGGTCAACAGAGAAGCTGCTGTCAGAATAGTTCCAGATCGAGTTGTACTGTCTCTTTATAAGATCGCTCCTCTTCTGTCTTGGCTTCCTTGGTCCTTTCATCTTTATGAGGTGAGAATGTCCTCTAAACTCCTACTATAGGATTAGCTATGTTTGTGGTTGCGCTCCCTGAAGGCCTGGGTGGATGGTTTACCAGAAGTGTTGAAGAAACAAGTCTAGTGATCGTGGGCTTTGGTGGTAGAGAAATGGCTGCTTGTGAGGCAGTCTGAGGAATGCTTTCACTCAATGTACCCCCTGAGTTCTCACTGGGATTCACTTGCTGCAAGAAAACTTCAGTCATCTGTACATTGGTCGCAGATGCTGCCATTACAGCCGGAACAGGACTGTTTCTGCCTTGAGAGGAGTCAGTCACTGGGCCAGTCTCCATGGCGCTCACAGGCGAAGGCACAGACATACTGTTTTCACTGTCTGCAGATGAGTCGAGACTGCTGTCATTCAAAGCTGTCAATCTGACATCTTCCATTGAATGTGTTTTCTTTTTCTGAAGTACGTGATTAGGTAGTAGCTGATGAAGTTCCTTTTTTCTTAAATGCATTGCATCGATTTTCATATCCATCTCAAACATCTTACTATTTATTGCTTGCCTATAAACTGTATCAGTGAAAGATTGGATATCATAGGTGAGATCAATACTGAGAACTTCAGAATTTTCTGGTTTTTTTAACACTAACCCAATCACCCACATTGTACAAAATTCTTCCTTGTCAGGATTTTCTTTGGGTGCTGGAAACGACTGAGGATTCACATGAGCCAGTGTAATAAATTCATTCTTCTCCAAGCTTCCAACCAAGATTCGGATTTTTGATTCCACCAAGCCCACCCATTCTAGACGTTGTTTTTCTGTTGGTGCACTTGCCACAAGTACAATATAATGCTTGTACTTTTGAAAAAAGCTTGGAGCTTCAAAAAGTTTGGACCACTCTGCCTTACTCAGCCAAATCTCATGTGTGATAGCAAGCCCTTGTTTAAACTCCTCAATCATGACCATCCTTGTTGAAACAGACACGTTGTATGTGGAGTTCTGCTGTGGGTATGCTGGTGTTATGATGGGCATAAGATGGTACCTATCACTCGGATTTACCCTTGGGTCCCATACAGGCAAATTAAGATTTTGTTCTTCAGGCTCTTTCAGTAGCACCGGATTTGGCCACTCCCATTCAGAAAATACCAAGAAAAATTTCCGGACAAGAGTTGATGCTACCGCATTTGGATAAAGCTGGCAAGTTCTTGCTACTAGCATGGCCCAGGAAACACCTCCTAGGAAACCTAATATATTGGAATAGATATTGTGGCATTTAGCCCACAATTTGATAGCTCTGAGTGTTAACCTAAAGTTGTCAATGTTTGGTACTAGATGTAAGATTTCATCGGTTACCCGGCAACCGTTAAGGCTTCTTATGCATCTAATATCTAAATTTTTAAGCAGACTGTCATCTCTTAGGTCCAAATCTTCTGGAATAGTCTGCAGTGCTAATCTTGCAAACAAAATATCAATCTCTATCCCATCAAAACACATTCTGATAACTGGTACAAATGCCTCCTCAACAGCCCTTAAATCTTTTACTTCTTCGTGTAGTTTCAACTTATCATAGAAGGAGGTGAAAAAGTCACTTCGGTCAACATGTCTTGGCGCAACGCACAGCGCATCTATGTCGGCACCTTTCGTGTGCACTCCTAATCTGTAAGAGCCGAATGTAAAGATTTTGCCTCCAACATTCTCAATTATAGCTGGTGGAAGGCTTTTGCTTTCACTGATTTCTCGTATCCATTCCTTTACCAGATTATTTAATTTTTCCAAAATTAAAATCCTGCGCTGCAGTTCCTCTTCCTCTTCCAAAACCCCAAAGGGCTTCAGGGTTTCAATTAATTTCTGGGTAAGTATGTGGTCTGTCTCCTTGGGGGCGGCTAAACTGATGGGGGAGGAGATGCCATAGAGCTTGGGTGGCGGCAGGGTCTGTTGTGATCCCGGGGTTGTCACCGGAAACGGCATCATTTCTAGCGCTGGCCCGGCCACGCCACGTTCCCCGCCACGGCGACCTCCGTGGCCGCTGCCCGGGTCATGATCCGCTGAGGCGGGAGGGGCGGGGCTCCTACCAGCCCAGGTCCGACCCGCTCCCGCTCCGCTCCCGCCGCTTCAAGCGTCTCTCCGCTGTCCCCTGGGCCCCAACATGGCGCCCGGCCCCTCGACCAGCCGTTCTAGAACTGCCACGCACGCCGCGTAGGCCAGGGAGCATGCGTGCTGCGCGGAGCCTAACGGGAGTTGTAGTTTGCAGGGGTCCGCCGGGCTGCGGCCTTCGGGCTTGGGGCAGTGGGTGGGCGGGGCTGAGCCGTGGTTTTTTGCTTTTTTACTGTTTTCTGCGTGTTCCCTCACCTACCACCGATTTCCTTGCTCACCATTTCTTCTTACATTTCAGATATACTTCCTCTCCAGGGGCATGTTCAGGTGGCCTTCCAGCTAAGGCCCATCCTTTAGAAACCAACCCCCTTGTGTTGGCCTGGCCACAAGCAGCCCCGGCTGGGTCCTCTGTGGTTGGTGCCTGGATGAATGTCCAGCCAGGCCTGCAGCTCCAGCTGGACAGTTTTGTTCTCTCCGTGCTCTGAAGGGCCCAGCTGCTGTCTGCTAGTTTCTACAGTTCCTGCTGCGAAGTCTGCAATCAGGCTAACCTACTGCTCGCCTGTCTTTTCTTTTTGGCAGCTGTAAAAACATTTTCTGTCCTTAGTGTCCTGTGTCAACGTTAAAAATAAAATAGCCAGTTACTTTACCAGCAAAAATGAATTCATTTGGGTCGACAGAGGAATTATAATACCGGACATGCGAGCCATGGCAAACCATAAGCAGGTGTGGAGAATAACAGAGGGGAACTTGGAAAGAGAGAAAGGCAGGGTGGGGAGGGGCTGTTATAAACAAAGTGTCCATCAGAGGAAACCAGGAGAGGACCTGGGAAGCGAAGTGGCTTCCCACTGGCTAAGTAGTGAGGGTGTCGGTTTCTCATCTGCTGGGTCTGTTGCTAGGCTAGGAGAAAATCTTCCTTTCTGCTGCTGGGGTAGTGGAGTAAGATTCTTGCTGTCCAGAAGTGTAAGGACAGCTTCCTCCTTTCCAAGTCTGCATAATACTGAGGGGTAGTGCGGGAGAGCTCCCCCCACCCCACTCCACTTTAAATGCGGTTTCCTTTCTTTTCACACCTGCAATACCACCACTGGTTGTCAAGGGGTAAATTCCTTTTTTTTTTTTTTTTTAAATCTTACACAGAATATGCTGTGATGCCTGAATTTCATGCTTTTCATTTTGTGACTTCTGTGAGATTCTCGGGCATGTCCTTAGAATTGTTCTCCCACCATTCTCTTGATTCTCTTCATGTAGACGTATGATTGACCTTCTCATTCTGTTCTCCATGTCTCTTCACCTATGTTTCTTCCAGGGTGATGGCAGGTCTACCGCTCAGTCCTCTGATTCTCTCTTCAGTTGTATTTGGTCTGCTGTTGAAGCCATCACTGAAATATCCATTTAAATGCTTATATTTTTATTACTAAAAGGATTATATTTTCCAAATCTTCCCTGCCTTTTTTAGGTGACATTCTATCTTACCTATTTTCTTTCTATTTCTTATTTCTTTAAACATTTTACACACATTTATTTACTCAATATTATATAATGGTCCCAATTACTAATGTTCTTGAGAATCTGATTCTGTACCTTGTTTTCTACTGGCTCGTTTAGAGTAGCATCACTTCATGTGTCTTGTAATTTTGGATTATGAGCTCATCTCTGACGAGGCTTGGGATGCCTGTGTGAAGGATGTGTCCTTCCAAAGAGGATTTGCTTCTATCAGATGTCCTTGTACACTATCAAATTATGTACACTAATTTCATTTCTCATCCAGGGATTATGCAGACCACGTAAGTAGTGCAATTTTAAACCCCAAACACATGTGAGAGGAAGAGTGGTTTTCAATTCTAGGAAGTCTTTCATTTTCCCCACCCAGAGCCCAGGTCAAGAAAGGTACGTCTTTGTCATCTCCTTTTACCAGGTGGCAGATCCGTCTTGTTCCATCTTTTCATTCAATGTGCCGCCCTTCAAGGGTTCCAACTACATTTGGGGGCCTCGGTTCCAACTCCCCACCTCTTTAGGTCAAGGCTCTATGTCTCTTTCTTGTGCAACTAATAAACAAATTTTTTGGTTACAAAGACTAGAAAATGCATCCAGCGATGACCTCCCCCAGTGTTTTCTGTGTTAAGCACTGACCATCTCCCTTCAGAGGCTCATTTATATACCATGGCCAGAAGTCTCCCAGGGAGGGTGGATGCAGTCAGCCAGGCCCCAGGTGGGCACCACCCACCTCAGGAGAACAGACTGTTAAGCCTCCTGATACTTGTGTCTATGTGAAACTAAAGGCTATAATTTTTTTAAATCTAAGCAGTGACTCAAAGGTTGAAATCGGCTATGAAGCCCTGGCCGGTTTGGCTCAGCGGTTAGAGCGTCGGCCTGTGGACCAGAGAGTCCCGGGTTCGGTTCTAGCTAAGGGCACGGACCTCGGTTACAGTTTGTCCCCAGGGCGTGTCTCTCTCACATCGATGTTTCTCTCTCTCTCTTCCTCCTTCTCTCCCTCCCACTCTATCTGAAGATAAATGCAAAAAAAAAAAAAAATGGCTATGAGCAACTAAAACATTCAACTTTATGTCCTTGTTGAGTTAAAAATCCTCAAAAATGTTGTTCAAGTTCAATTACTTTTCTAGTTTTAGACTGATGAAAAAAGTTGAGGGTTGTTTTGCTTTTTACCAAACCACATAAAATAAACGTTCCCCACAAAGATTCCATCACTGAGAATATGCTGCAAGGACATCTTCCTCAAGACTCAGGAGGCAGCTAGTTACTCCTAAATAAAAGGAGAAAATAACCAGATCGCCTCCCCATCCTCAGAAAACAGTTATCAAAAATTGGATTCATAGTGGAAGAGAAAAATGTCAAAAGAAACGACCACAGCAAGGTGGGGGACATGTGAGGACAGATTTGCCGTACACCTTTAGCAGATGGAGCCTGAACATCCCTATCTGTCTCCAGGGGTTCACGCCCCTTGTGCCCATCTGTGGATGACAAGGTAGGAGGACCAACACACACCCAAAGTCAGGTGCTCTGAGACGACACCTCTGCCACCACCAGCCACTCATCTGGGCTTGGGAGAGAGGGGAGCTGGCAGGTCGCACTGTCAGGTGCCAGAGCAGCACATTTTTGGTCGCTGAAGCCACAACTTGCATAACCACGCCACTGACACGCCACCCTCCCTCCTCCCCGCCCCCCGATCCTCTGCAAAGAGAAAGATCCCAGGTCTGGAGTCCTGGGTGCACAGGGAAGCCAAGAGGAGCTATTCTTCTACTGTGCGTCAGTCCTTCACTGGGCATTTAACAAGCACCTGCTGTATGCCAGGCACCACACAGCTGAAGGACAGTGGGTCACAGCCCTTCAGGAGCTGATGCAGAGATGTCCCTGGACTGTGTGACCTGCAGAGAGAACCTCAAGTTGCAGCGGCTAACTGGCATTTACAAAGAGGACACCCAAAGCAAAGCAGGCCCTGCCTCCAGGAACTGACCGGCACAATGCCTCTGAGGCCCAGGAAGGCCACACACAAGGGCGGCTACAGGCACAAAAAGAAACGCCACACGTCACCCTTCTCAGGACACTGGGCTTTCACGGCAGCCCTCAGAGAGTGCCTCAGAGGAGCAGCACGGCCTGATGGTCACAAGTGCACATGGCCACTGGCCCAGAGGTGAGGCACGAGCTGTGGAGAGACTGAGCTCATCCAGACGGAGTCCAGGCCACTAGGTCCACACCTTCGGTTCCCCGTCCAGGGCGAGTTCGCCCCAGGGCACTGCCCACATTGTCGGTTACCACAACTGGTAGGGGTGCAACTGGCGTTTAGGGGTAAAGGAGTGGGGGAGGCGCTGCCGAACATCCTACACGGCCGGGGCAGCCCCCGCAGCACAGGACTCTGGGCCCAAACTGTCAGTGGGCCGAGGTTGAGAAATGCTGTCTAAATCCACTCTTCCAGCCTGGAAACACAGATAAACCCTTCTCTCGCCCTTCCTAAGCCGCTGACAAAAACCACATGGCCTGGCCAGCACCCTCCCCGAGAAGCTGATCACCTTTATCTCAGTGACAGGACCCAGAGCCCTCTCCTCGTGGCACCGGGCCTGAGGAGCCGCGTTTTCCCAGAAGCGCTCGGCAGCCCCACCTGCACAGCCCGCCTCTCCGGAACTGACACCCAGTATTTTGATACCCTGGAAAGCAGGGGAGGGGCAGCTGAGAAAAGGCCATGTTTGAGGGAAACAGACGCCGAGCGCCTGAATGCATGACAACGGCCCACATGGTGAGGGGTGGCTGGATTCTGCTCGGTGCCCTGGAAGCGTCTGGCACGCGCACTCTGCACTGGAGTCTCCTGGGGAATCCCGGCCCATGTGCAGGAGACGGGCTGCCCACGGGCGCGCCTGGCGCCTGGCGCCCACGCCCCACGCTCCTCAGATGTGTGTCGTGGGCTTTGGCTAAAAGCCAACTCTGAAACCAGTACAACCAGGAGGCCCACTCACTATCAAACAGTCCTTTACTGTGGGGACATAACCAGAATCATGAAAATTATGAACCTGAAGCCTGGGAAGGCGTGTTTATTCACACACACGCGTGCATGCATGAACAAGGCACACAGGCACACTCAGGCGTCCCTTCCTCTTCCGCCACCGCCTGTCACCGGGGACACGACCGCAGGTGCTAGAAGCCGGCGAAGGCCTCTCCCAGGGCAGACAGGTGAGCCCGAGACCTTTTCCATCCAACTGAACGCCCCGTCACCGACCCTGGACCGACACCCCTTCATTCCTCACCTCCCCAGACCCACACCCCTTCATTCCTCGCCTCCACTTCACAGTGACTTTGGTTTTTGTTTCGTTTTGGTTTTTTGTTTGGTTTTTTATTGATTTGAGAGAGGGAGAAAGATCGAGTTGTTGTTCCCCTTATCTATGCATTCATTGGTTGATTCTTATATGTGCCCTGACCAGGGATCGAACCTGCAACCTTGGTGTATGGGGACGACGCTTTAACCCACTGAGCTACCTGGCCAGGGCCCACTTCACAGTGACTTTGAGTCTCTCCGTGGTTCCCACTGTTGGTGAGGATGGCAGAGGAGGACCCTGGGCCACTTCTCTGCCACCGAGCAGGTCTCAGGAAGGGGGTGTGGATCACAGCTCAGCTCCCTCGGGCCCGGACTCCTGAGAGATGGTGAGAAGCCCTCACAGCGTGGTAAAGGGCTGCGCGATGGCCACCTGCCAATCCACAGAAGCTGCAGCACGTTCTCTGCACAGGGAGCCGTTCAAAGTACGCATACCACGTGTGCACGCATGTGTGAGTGTGCACAGTTCTGTGTCCGCAGATCCACGCATCACAGGAATAACCAAACGAAGATGCAAACTCGAAGATCTGGACTGTCGCCAAGCTTTGGAGCAGGGCTCCAAGCCATGTCGGTCTGTCCCGGGCCATCTGTCCTCAGCTGGCCCCAGGTTGGCCCGTCCATGTTTCTCTTGGCCTGCCCTAGGACACCATCTCGAACACCACGCCGTCTTTACTGTCACCAGCAAGAGGGTGGCAAGGTCAGGAGGCACAGATGCCTCAGACCACACCCCGAGTAGAGGACCAGCAAGGAAGGCCACCTCCCTGGGGTCTGGGACCCGCTCCGGGCAGGTAACACAACCCGATTCCTGCCAGAGAAGTGTGTCACTGAGACCAGTCTGGCTCAATAGATTCTTTCTCTGAAAGGTTTTGCAAAAGCGCCACCAAGTTGCACAGGCTGTGAGCACCTAGCCTTCTCTCACCCCACCTGCTGTAAATGCAACGAGTCTGAACTGGGTTGGTGAGCAGAGACCGTCCCACTTCCCACAAGTGCTGTGTGGCCCCCAGGGCCCCTCCAGGAATCAGCTGTGCGACACAGCGGGCTTTCCAAGGCCCTACCCAGGGACCCAGGGCCCAGTGACCTTCAGGACAGGCAGAGAAAACCCTGGGCAGGACAGGAGCCTCGAGCAGAACACTGGCCCCATCGCCAAACCATGCAGCCTGGCCTCGTGGAACGTCTTCCAGCATGAGGAGGGTCAAGACGGAACACTTCACCCATGATGTCGGGCCTGTGGGGTGCAGGAGTCAGGGGGGCTGGTCTGAGGAGACTTAAAAAAACACAGACATCCTACACGTTGACCTGCTTTTTACTACCTGGTGCGCCGGGAACTGTAGCACATCAGTGATAAAATCCTGCTCCCGGTCAGAGGCCCCCCGCCGCGTCCTGGGCACCCACTGCCCGAGAGGCACAGCACCCTGCTCCCATGCACGGGAAGTGTTCAGAGTAATACCAACAGCACACAGCGGGGACTGCCCAAGTGTGCTAAATGCTATACGCACATTACTTCACAAACCTCATCTCCAGATCAGGAAACTGAGGCCCAAAGAGGCAAAGCAATTTGCCCAAGGCGACAGAGGGCCGCTGCAACCGTGCCCCGAGGGAGACTCGCCCCAGGAGTCCCACCGCCACACACACCACCGTCTTCAGACACCAAAGGTGCAAGGTGGGCTCCACATTCGCCTCCGAGGAGAAACGAGAAAAGAGCACTCACAACACCTCGGGACACGCACAGCTCAGCCACGTGCACAACTCGTCTGGCTCCAAGGCCCCTTTCTGCCCTGGAGTATCACAAAATCTAGTGGCAGGTCTCCTGAGGCCACTTAATGTCCTTCCACTGACTGGTTGCCTCCCGCACAACCCGACCAGTGTATGTGCCCTTGACCAGAATCAAACCCGCGACTCTTGGGTCCGCAGGCCGACGCTCTAACCGCTGAGCCAAACCAGCCAGGGTGAAAAAGTTATTTTTTGTTTCACTTACTTCTTAAGACAATCCACCAAGTGAATAATAGCCAGACACAGAGCAGTGGCCACGGGCCATGGAGCCCTCCCACCCCAGGGCCGGGGCTCCGGCTGCTGCCGCTGCCTGCAAACCTCAGATGGACAGTGACCAACTGCTTCTAGGCTGGGCCCCCACTGCCCAGCCCCTACAGACCCACACACACCCAACGCACCCCGCAGCCCGTCATCTTCTCATTGGGTTCCTGCTGAGAGTCACCAGGGCCTCGGGCATGAGACCACCTGTGACGCGCCTACACCGCACAGGACACGGCGTCTCTGCAGCTAACGGCGGGATAGCCAGAGACGGGACAGTGACCCTTCCACACTAGAGGAGTCTGCCTACAATACCGCTCGACTAGCAGTATTGACCAGCAGGTCCTGCAGTACAGACGAGCTTGTCTCCGGACAGCCACCGTGAAATCCTCAAACACGCAACAGAGCCCCGACCATCCTGCGTCAGTGCAAACACATCTCGGCCCCCCACGGCCCGCTCCCTTGCCTCTCTGCCCGCCCCTGCCCAGCCCCTGCCCCCCGAGTCTCCCCCGGAGCTGCTCACCAGCCGTCACAGTATCAACGTCCTTGGCGGCCAGCTCCTCCACGTCTGATCTCTTTCTCAGCTCAAACCTCCGGGACAAGCCTTCTCGGGGTTTCCATAATTCCTGAATCAAGAGGGGCTTCTCGTTGTCCCCGAACACCCGAAAGCATTCAGCCTGCCACGGCCGCCCGGAGTCGCCGGCCTGGCCCACCACGTCGCACAGCACGTACTGGCTGGCGCTCTCGGGGCGCAGGGAGTAGCGCTCCAGGGCCTCTTTCACCAGCTCCTGGGCACTGGACCTGCCGGTGGCCAGGACGCTCTTGTAGTGGGTGCCCGTGCAGACGCTGTCCCCGAACACCTTCAGGACCCCAGGGGCTGAGAGCTGGGTGGAGAGCTCCGCGGGGTCGTCGCTGGCGCCCAGGTTGGCGAAGGTGGTGTCCAGGTCTCGGTACTTGTAGCTCAGCGTCCGGGACAGCACACTGGACAGCAGCTGGTTCTGTCGCTTCAGCTTGCTCTTGGTGGGTGGAGACATGATGAAGTGGGTCCCATAGAACATGGTGGGCCCGTCTTCATGGGTGAGGACTGCGGGCTCAGCCAGCGGTGGGGAAACGGCGTGTCCTGGGAGGAGACACAGTGGGTCAGCACCGACTGTCAGGAGCAGCAGAACCAAACAAGGCTCATGTGAACTGTAACAGACTTAACAGCCATCCAGGCCCAGCACCCCAACACAGCAGGAGACGTGTCACCCCCACAGTGGGCACCCCAAGGGACAACGCAAGTGTGGATGGGCTGAAGTGCCCTTCAAGGAGAGCCACCGCCAGGAAGCACAATGCAGTCTCCAAGAGGAAGACATGCTCTGCAGTGTGGTTCCAACATCCGGTGAGCGCTGGGCTCATGCACTCTGCGGAGGCAGCCAGGAATAGCGTGGCCGTGGCCGTGGGCTGCAAATGCGGGCAGCCCGCCGCCCGCACATCACACCCAAAGAGAAGTCGTAAACAGTGCAGTGTGGAATGCCCGATCTCCCTAAACCCAAGCTCTCTCCCCCGCAGCCTGTGACAGAGGATCATCGCAGACATGAGGGGGACAAGGAGAGCAGGTGATGACCGGTCCTGACTTGGAGGGGCCGCGTCCCTGGGACGGCAGCACTACAATGTCCATATGACCGCAGTGGACACAAAAGGGCTCTTCCAGGAGCGGGGGAGGCATGACTGGAATGTATGTTCCACCCACCGCGTCCAGTCGGGTATTCGGGCCCTGTGCAGGCCACAGATGCTGTCTTGGTGGGGAAATCAGGACACAGCTCCTGGAAGCTTTGGGGTGTCATGCGACCATCATTCTAGTGCACTCAGGGCTCCGAGGGCCTCAGTTCTGAAGATTTTCAGTGTATCGGGCTCCCCCGAGCCCTGCCGGAGCAGGAGGCGTGGCGAAGGCGCCGTCTCTGAGGCATAAACAGGAGAGCTCTACACCAAGCCGGGGGACTCAGGACCGCACACATCGCCTGCCCAAGGCACCCACTTCTGCCTTCATGTCCTCACTAGAGACAAGAACAGGTAGACCAGAGAAGAAAAGCTCATTTTCCTGAAGCCTCTGGAAACACCTGCCACTGTGACCAATGTCAGCACTAAACTCAGCTAAAGTCAACACCCTCAGTCCCCACTCACTCATGGCTCCACAGGCAGTGGAAAAGGCCTCGGCGGGTGGGGTGGGACACTCCCCACACTGGACCACGGCAAAGCTCTCATTGTGAACCGGCTTTCTGAAGACGCGACTGAAAGCAGCCACGCATCCTAAGCAGAAGGAGAACACGAGACTGTCTCTGGCCTCCAGTGAGTGAGGCTATAATGGAGTTAAGTATGTCAAAGGCTTCGTTTCTCCTCCCCTGAGGAATGTGTGACAAGTCCCCTTGTCAAATCCTGGGGAGACCGAGCTGGCGATGGCCTCCACCGGTGCGCTGTCAAAGGCTTCGACTTCATTTCCCGCAGAGCATTTCAGAGCACGCGTGCCGAGTGCAGGGCTGTGCACACCGCCTCACAGCTCCAGCTGCCTCCTGAGAGGCGCAAGCCTGCCCCCGACCCCGCCAGCACGTGCCTCCCCGACGCGCCTCGCTCAGAGGACCTGACCCCTCCACAAACACTCCCCTTACCGGGCCTCCTCCTGCAAGCAGAGCCCCAGGGTCACAACCCAAACCCAAAGTGGCAAGCTTGTGGCTCAGAAGCCTCTGTCTTTCGAGATGGTGTCTGAATGTAAATTTAAATGTGGTCACGAAAACTGCAGAAACCGTGTCTGAGCAGAAGGACCTCATGCCACAGAAAAGCCGTGAAGTAAACGCAGGAGCTTCAAAGGCCCCAGACGCAATGGGGAAGAGAACTGCTATTTTGCGCCGGGGTAGATCTAGGTGCTGTAATGTCTGAAGCTAATACAGTTCTGCTTTAATAAAAAAGAAACCAAAAATTACAGACACACCACTGCCAGTCCACTCCCAGGGCCTTGGGAGGGAGCGCCCTCCCTCCTCTGCAGCAGTCCCCAGTGCTGGACTCTGAGGCACAGTCAGCCGTGTCAGGAAACGAGGCAGAAGCCATCGGGGAGAACGTGGTTCGTACCTCTTCGGTGATTCCTTCTTAAGCCCCAAGAAGTCCCAGTAAACACAGACCCTCATCTGTTGTATCAGGAAGCGTTATTCTCGTCATGGTGATTCTCTCTGTGGCCATTTTCAGAGAGTAACCATGGACAGTCACTTACTTGTTCACTTGTCACCTTCCTCCCCAATCACTGAATGCAGAGAGTGCGGCCTGTTTATCACAATGGGATGGACTCATTTTGAGAAAAGACAGGAGTGCAGGAACATCCTACAGAGCGGGGCACGCCCGAGTAACCAGATCGGGTTTGGGGAGGGATGACCTGCCTTTTCCTTTTCTGCTCAGTTGTCTTGTCTTTCACACTAATACTTGGGGGAACACGGGCCCGGGGGTGTAGGACACTGGCCATTGCTTCGCTTAGAGAATGTTTTTGTCTCATTCTCAGGGAAGAGTCCAAGTTCTGATGAAAACAAGCTCAAGTCACACCAGCGGGTGCTGGGAGCGAGGTCAGTGCAAGGCTGACGAAATGGGTGGAGGACATGGCCCGTCCAGCATCGCAATGTGGAATCCATTAGAGTTTCCACCAGGACGGGACAGGAAGAGGGTAGATTTGCTGGCTCTGCTTTATCCCCCACTGTCCATAAATCCTGTCTTGACAGCTCCAGCCAGAGCGATGCTTTGAAATACAAAATATTTTAATCAGATTTAATTCTGACAGGCTAGCCTCTTGAGAGGGGACTGATTTTTTTTCCACCAGTGGGATTAAGGGCTGGTTCCTCTGTGGAATGCACAAGAGGTAGCCCGTGCTAACCGGTGACACCTGTAATCACCGGGGACTTGGAGAATTCTTTTCGGCAATTCAGATTAACCAAACACTTGACAGAGTGCTGGGGCCTGAGCCCGCGGGTCTGCAGCTCTGCCCGGCCCACCAAGCGGCTCCGAAGGGAAATAATACGGTCCCTTCGGTGGGGCCCCAGGAGCTCCAGCTCAGCATCTGTTTTCTTAGATGCAGTATTTGTCGAGGGGCTGGAAATCGTACAGAAATAGCTGGGAGACAGTGCTTTCAGCCGGCCCACGAGTGGGAAACGCGCTGCTGAGTGAACAGGAAAACCAGGATGGGCGGGGTGGGGGGTGTCACGCAGACGGTGGAGGGAGGGCGTGGACCCCTGTGCCCTGTTGCCCGCGGCACCCCGCAGCCAAACTCCCCTAAGGCCCGGGAGTCCTCTGTGTTGGAGGGCCGAGGTCCAGGGGCCGCAGGGGGCGGTGGCCGCAGCCGACCCCCTGGGACCCGAAGGCTGGACCGCCCTCACCCGAGTGGCCAGCCTTCAGGTCCCGACCCCCAAGGCCGCAATGGGCCCAAGAGCCAGCCGGTTTCCATGGCAACAGGACAAGCCCTGCCTGGGAGGCCCGGGAGATGCCCCGTGAGGGCCCTGCTGCCCGAGCGCGCGTCCAGCGGCCTCCCCGCTCGGCCTCTGCCCCACGGAGCCCCGGCCGCCGCAGAGCGCCCCGTGCCCTCTGCCTCTCCTCGCGCACCCCGCACTCACCTCCAGCCCAGCCCGCCGCTGCCGCCACCTCCACGTTCCCGCGTGGCTCCAACACCCGCTGCTAGCCTGAGCCCCGTGCGGTGACCTGCCCGCTGCGCCTCCTGCCGGCCGCTCAACGGACGGGGCGGGGCCTCAAGGGGGTGGCCCCCGGGGCGGGGCCTCGATGGGCGGGGCCGACTGCGAGAAGACTAGGGCTGGCTCCTCATGCAGGTCACCCATTGGACAGGGCTTAGACCTCGAGGGGGCGGGGCCTCAAGGGGAAGGGCGGAGCCGGTGGCAGGTTGGGCTGGACGCGGAGCCCCTTGACCGCCCATTAATTGTGTGGGCGTGGCCTCGAAGGCAGGGTCGGGGTCTCCAGGACAGGGGCAGGGCTGTTTTCAGAGAGGCAGGGCTTTGCCGTGCACCCCCTTCTACAGTTCAAGAGGCGGGGCCTCGGCACGAGGGGCGGGGCCAGGGCTAAATTCGGGTGCCAAGTGCAAGCCTCAGGCTCTGGGGGATAAGTGGGCTGTGTTTTGTCCCCGCCTGTTAGTCCTACAGTGGACGGGCCCAAAAAAGAAGGGAGCAAGCTAAGGCAAGCACTTATCAGAAGCGGTGGCCTAATATATGAACATCTAAAACACGGAAAGGGATGAGAGTGGCTGGTTGTCTCCCCTACAATCTGTCCCCCACCCAGCAGCCAGAGTTTTAAATGACAAATCAGATCATGGCACTCTTCTGCTTAAAACGATGCAAAACCGGGCCAGGTCAGCTCCAGGGCTCTGGCTCAACCACCCTCCTTGGGTGACCGTGTTTTAAAAGAAACTGGTGTCCTGAGAGCTCACTTTGGCACCAGCCCTCCGGCTGGGGTTTCACCTCGGAGAAAGGCTTCTCACAGACAGGCCCCTGTGTACCACGATGCTCATGGTCTAGGCCTGGGGCCATCACGTGGCCTCAGATACAAAGATGCAGAATTCTGACCCTGGTAGTGAACCTTTGGGTTGGCAGCTGTTGCAATATGAACCGCATACTTGCTAAGGGAAAATGGGGAGAGGGAACAGACATTTATTGATCACCTACTGTATGCCAGACCCTATGCTAGGGGCTTTACCTAGGTCATCTCATTTACAGCTCACATTAACCCTTGTGAGACAAATGTTGTTACTCCCACTTTACAGATGAGTAAATAGAGGCTCAGAGAGTTGTTCAGACAGCTAGAGATAGAGTCAAGAATTGAGCTTGGGACTGTATGATTAAATAATTCCCTTTATAGGACTCCCCACATACACATAGGAACTTTTACAAGGCTCCCCATATCCATACACAATCTCCCCTCACCCAAACCCTGAAGAGGCAAATATCTGGGCCAGAAGGAGAGCCTGGGTTTAGGCCTGTGTTTTCCTTGCAAGGTATTTCTCACCATCAGCCATCCCTCCCCACACCCCTCTTCAGCAGGGGTTGGCAAACTATGGCCCGCGGGCCAAACCTGCTGTTTTTATAAATAAAGTTTTATTGGAGCACAGCTATGTCCAGTTGTTTGCATGTTGTCTATAACTGTTTTCATGCAGCAGACAGACCAAACATCTTAAAATATGTATTATCTGGCCCTTTGCAGAAAACATTAGCTCCCTGACCTTTAGGATCTAGTAATGCCACCTATGTGGCATCATCCCACTGTTTCACACCTCTACATCTTTGCTCTGGTCATTCCCTCAGCCTTGAAACTCCTTCCCCAACCATATTAGTCTGCTCAGGCTGCCATACCGAAATGCCACAGACCAGGTGGCTTGAACAACGGAACTTGATTGTTTCATAGTCCTGGAGGCTAGAAGTTCAAGATCGAGGGGCCAGCAGGGTGGGTTTCTCCTGAGGCCTTGCTCCTTGGCTACAGACAGCCGTCTTCTCCCTGCGTCCTCACATGGTCGTCCCTCTGTGTCCTAATCTCGTCTTCTTATAAGGACACCAATCATACTGGGTTAGGACCCAACCTAATGACCTCAGTTTAACTTAATCCTCTCTTTAAAGGGCCTATCTCCAAATACAGTCACACTCTGAGGTATTGGGGGTTAGGACTTCAACATACTATGAATTTTAGGGGGACACAGCTCAGCCCTTCACACTAACTTCATCACCTGGCCAATCTCTGCTCATCCTTTAAGACTGAGATTAGGTGTTACTTATATGGTAGCCAACCTCCAAGAAGTCTCAGTGATTCACACCTAGTTTTCAAGAGTCTGTGGAGTCCCTTGCCTTGTTCAATAGGGCTGACCTGTGTAACCAATAAGATGTTGTCAAAATGGCAGTGTGACTTCTGGATCTAAGTTATGAAAGATGTGGCTTCTGCCCTTGCTCTCTCTGGGATCATTCCTTCTGGGGGAAGCCCCTGCCCTAGAGAGAAACTCAGGCCTCCCGCCAACAGCCAGCAACAACTCACCATCCATGTGCGTGAGCCACCTCGGATGCAGGTCCTCCAGCCCCAGGAGACTTCACATGAACGTAGCCCTGAGCACCATCCTGCCTGCAGCTAGTGAGGGACCCTGTGCCAGAACCATCCAGCAAAGCTGCCCCCAAATTCCTCACCCTCAGACACTGTGGAGAGGATAAATGCTCATTGTTGATTTAAGCCACTCCGTTTTGGGGCGGTTTGTTGTACAGCAATAGATAACTAATACACCTTATCCAGGAAGGTCTTCCCAAAGCCCAGACTTGGCTCCATGCCCCTCCTCTGGGCTGCCACAGCCTTTTATCTTTAATCTTTTTTACTGGACCAAGTCCACGTTATATCAAACTACATTCCTTAAATACAAATGAGATGTTGTCAGTCCTCACCTATAATCCTCTACAATGTCACTTAGAATAAAGTAGGGCTTGCAAAACCCCACCCCACCTGCTCCCTGCCTCTGCCATGAAGCTCCAGCCCCGGCCTTCTGTTTTCAAACACTACGCCCATCGCCTCCTCCAAAACACTTCCCCTGGCTGCCTCCTCTCCCTGAAATGCTCTTCCTGGTGTGTGTGTACACTGGCACGTCCCCTCGTTAACACTCAGCTCCACCACCGTCCCTGACCATGGTCTGGACGGTCATTCTCTGTCTCATTGCCTTTTTTTTTTTTTTTATCCTCACCAGAGGATATTTTTCCATTTATCTTCAAATAGAGTGGGAGGAAGGGAAGGAGGGAGAGAGAGAGAGACATCAATGTGAGAAAGACACATCAATTGGTTGTCTCCTGCACGACACTGACCAGGGCCAGGGACCGAACCACAACTGAGGTACATGCCCTTGACCAGAATCGAACCCAGGACTATTTGGTACTCGGGCCGACGCTTTAACCACTGAGCCAAACCAGCCAGGGCTCATTACCTCTTTTATTTAATTATAGGACTTTATTACTGTCTGTGTATATGACACACGCTAGGATTTGTGTTCATAAAGGCAGGTGTCTCATCTGTCTTCATTGCTGCACTTAGCACGGAGTAGGTGCTCAGTAAATATTTGTTAAATGAGTAAACAAAGAAATGAATAGATTCCTGCCCATTTTGCCTCTCACCCCCTCCCTCAACTTGAAGCTGCTCACGGGCAAGAACTGACTTTTGTTCATTTTTGTATCCAGCACCAGGCCCTTGGCAGGTGAGCAAAACCCGTTTTTGACCTTCAGGGTTGAGTATCTTTGAAAATTCACTGGACAAAAATAAAGTGTTGGGCTGCCCTCTGTGGCCACCAGAGGGCAGCAGAGTCCTGACACTCTTTCAGGGAAAGGACCAAAGGAGCCCAAAGGAAAAGCATCTGGTTAGGGTCAGAGTGCAGGTTCCCAGGGATGGCAGAGCCAGAAGCAGAGACCGGCTTTGGGGACCAGAAGAGAGGAAAGGCAGGTGGCAGCAGGCATAGGGACAGCTGTAGATCCCAGCCTTTCTTTCAGAAACTGGAACATCCGCATCACTGAAGAGGGCCGGCAAAACAAGGGATTCAACCCTCAGCTCCCATTCTGGGAGAACTCAGCACCACAACCTATAAATAGCAGTGCTCTGGGTTTGGTCATTCCGTGTAGAATCGTCAGCCAAAGTCAGCAATCGTTATTTTTCTTTTCGTACGGCTTACTGAGCAGCTTCAGTTGACAATGTAGTAGCTCCGGGCACTGGGCACGGATGGGTACCAGAGTCAGACCAGCAGGACGGCAGAGGGGTGACATTGCTATGGTTCAGTCTGAAGTCCGTGTGTATGTCCTGCTGCAGATAGCCGGTAGGCACTGTGACCCAGGGATCTGGAGCTCAGGTGAGACACTTAACGGGAAGCATTGATTGGCAGTCCTTCGCACGTCGGTAGGAAATGGAGCCAGGTTGGGGGCTGTGTTCAGTTGACACAAACTAACCAACAGAAGTTTAGATGCCATTACAATAGGTCATGTCGCCCTGGCTGGTCTGGCTCAGCGGGTAGAGTATCGGCCAGTGGACCAATGAGTCGAGGCTTCGATTCCGGTCAAGGGCACGTACCTCGGTTGCAGTTCGTCCCCGGCCCTGGCTGGGGCCGTGCGGGAGGCAACCCGTCGATGTGTCCCTCTCACGTTGATGTTTCTCTCTCTCTCTCCCTCTCGCTCCCTCCCTCCCACTCTATCTGAAGATAAATAGGAAAATATCCTCAGGTGAGGGTTAAAAAAATAACATAGATCGTGTCAAATACTTCACTCCTGAGTGTTTGACCTGTCCTAAAGAAATTTGAACTACATTCACTTAACTGTCAAACATTTTCGGCTGGGTGAGACTTATGAAATCACCTACCTTGTTGTGGTCATTAGACTATTTGTGTGGTACAATCTCTGGAAATTCTAGTGCTCTTAGGACTAGGAGACCATCCGTCCCCACCTCCTCTATCAAGCTCTTATTCGCCGGGCCACTATTCCCCTGCCCTCGTCACCCCAGGAGCAAGTACCACAAACCTAGGAACAGCCCCTGTACCCTAGAGACCTTGAGATTATCCAAACCAGCCAGTCCTATGCCTGCCCACCCTGTGTCACCTGCTCCTTCCCACAGAAACCACAGTAAAGGCTCGCCCCGTCTCCCCCGGCTCCCCTGCCTCCTGACCCGCCCTGGCGCTTCCCCGAGTGGCCCTGTGTGGCGTCCTGTGCCCCTTCCCCTGGGGAACTGGGAGGAACAAACTCTTTCCAGTGGCAGGCATCTGTCCTGACCTGTTGGCCCCACCGCACCCGAATAAATAATAAAACCTACATTTTACTTTTTAAATTCTTATTTATTGATTTGAGAGAGATAGAGAAGCATCAGTTTGTTGTTCCACTTGTGTGTGCATTCATTGGTTGCTTCTTGTATGTGCCCTGACCGGGGACTGAACTCACAGCTTTGGTGCATCGGGACGGCGCTCTAACCAACTGAGCGACCCAGCCAGGGCCAAGCTACATTTTAAAACAGGATCCTAGCCAGCTGCCAGCATCAGCCACCAGACACGTGAGTGGACGGGCCTTCCTGTCCTCCAGCCTCTGGCCCCGAACCACCCCGACCTCTGGCTGTCAGACGCCAGGGTGACATCGGGGGGTACTGCCACGGGACGCCACTGCATTTCAGAATAACCTGTCACACAACAAGAGATGCTGTCGCAGCGCCTTCCATTGACTCGTGCTTTTCTAAGTATTCCAAGTTTTCAGCGATGAGCAGAGATTGCTTTTATGAAAAAGAATGGACAACTGTTGTTTTTAAAGAGACAACTGGGCCAGAGCGAGGCATCTTGAATTTTTATTTATTGAAGTTCTTTCTACTCTGCTGGAGACAATAACATTTACTGGCAGGATTATTCTTCATAAAAATGTTTGTCAAATACTGTGTTAATAATACAAAATAGCAATTCCACAAACACACAAAGGCCCGGTGCCAGCAGGACACTTTTGAGAACTCGTGCCGCCAACGCCAAGCACTGTGGACATGACAGGTGTATAAAAGCAAGTTTGAAAGACAATCAGAGCCCCTGTATCCCCAGGAAAGGCCTTCGTGTGCAGCCCACCTAAGGGCATCCAGTATAACCATCCAGCCCCGAGGCCCCCAGAGCACGGGGCCATCACCAGGACAAGGGACCCAAAAATCTGGTCTTGTATTCCCATCAGTGGGGTCAAGGTTCTGAGTAACCAGATCCTCGGAAGCTCTGAATTTCTTTCTCCTTAACTGTCCCCATATGGCTTGTGGGTACCCAGGCTCCCAAGGATGGCCCCTATCAGCAGGCACTACGCACCTAGGACCAATGTCCGTGGCTTTCCAGGAGAGTACAGCAAGAGCGGTTACTAGAACAGAGGGCTCAGACCCACTGAGGTCATAAGATCAGTATTGGGGCTGCAACAGCAGCGTGAGGAAATGACGTAGGGTGGGGCTGGGTCGGGCATTTAGGGTCGAGCGGACTCTCACCGGGCCGCACACAGCAGGCCCTCGCTCACAATGGCTATATAAACTGGAATCACAGTGTAACGTGATGGGTATTCATCAGAAAGGTTTGGAAATCATGAACATCTGGGAATAAACAGAGGACAGCTGACTCGTGACCTGGAGCCCAGGCCCACGTGAGGGACAGGCAGATCCCCTGATGCACAGGTAACCCTCTCCAGGTGGCTGCTGGGCTGCAGCTGGGACAGGGCCCCTCCCCTCCTCGCCCACAGCGAGGGTACAGTCCATTGGGAAGCCCACCATGAAGCCAGACTTGTCCAGCTGAGGGCAGTGGGCAGAGAGCCCATGCAGACCCGAGGTCGTCAGTCGTGGCTGTGTCTGGCCCTGCGGGTCCCGGGTCCTCACCCCAATGTATCCCGTGGACAAAAACAGCCACTTCTGTATGTTCAGATCCATCACCCTTTTGAAAAATATTGCCTTATTAAGGCATTAAATGCCCCTTTATCCTGCACTTACCGGTGGGAAACTATCTGTATGGGTGTGGAGTGTGGACACCATAGGGGACAGGCCTGCGGCCTTCTCCCTGTCCAGTCGGTCCCAACGACAAAGCACAGCCCAGGACTCAAAGGCTGCCGGCCCCGCGGGAGGCTTTGGGCACAAGTGTCCTTCCCTGGAAGGGAGTCCATCCCTTGCCAGTTCCCTGGGGCAGCCTACCCAAAGGCAGCAGCCGAGAACACTGGCATTTTCCTCCTTAGACCTCTCGAGTCTCAAGCAAAACTGACCAAGTTCAGGGATTCAGCCGCCAAGATATGGGATTGCTGACGTCAGGAGCACCAGGACTCGGGGAGGACCCTACGTAGATGCCATCACTCTGCCCCAGAGCTCAGCTGTCGGGGAGCAGGACAGCCGGTGCCGTGGAAGGAGGAAGGATGTGACACCCAGGGACCGTGACTTGGATCCCGGACCCTGCGCTGCACCTCCACATGACTTTGGACAAGTCACTTAGCCACTCTGAGCAGCCTCAGTTTCCCATGTAACATGGAAACAGTCATTTCGTCTTGCCGGTCTCGTGGGAGAAATATATGAGAATGTGGTATGAACACATGTGCTCGTAACCGCGAGTATGTTGCCAGTGTGGCCGAGAAAGAGGGGCGGGCCACAGACAAGCGCCCAGGGCGTGCAAGCCAGCTCTCCACACTGGTACGCTCCACTGTGTGGCCTTTGCCAATGTCCCTGGTGTAAATACCCCCACCATGGCCGGTCTCACACTAGCAGCGGTTTAACGACTTCCCCATTCCCAAATATCAATGACCGGGCTCCAGCATGCAGGAAGCGTGTAAAGCACGACGCCCTCAGCAGCATCTCATGTCCCACAAGAGGGGACAGCCTCAGATGGGGCGAGGTCCCATCCTCACAGAGGCCCACAACCTCACCTCCCTCATCTGCCCGCTGACCAGAGCACCCGCCCAGCAGGCACATGGCCGCTCCCACCCCACAGCTCACGCCCCAGGCGGGGGTTCTCTATTCTGAATCTTCCAGGTAAACCAGCTCTTTGGCAGGGCCAGGCTTCCCCAGGGACGGGGACAGGGGCCAACTGTAGGGAGTGACCCATCCAAGGACGGCAGCCATGACGGTGGCACAGACGGCATGAAGTAGGTTTCGCCTAACTTCTTAATGTGGCCTCCAGAAAATGCATGGGATTTGGGGGAAAAGGTATGTCCAAAAAGTCTCATCATAGGTAGATAAATAGAGATATATATCTCCTGTATTGAAAGAATGGTTAAATAAATTGTGGTATATCCACTCAACGTAGACTTTTAAAATAATGCTTACAAAGGGCTTGAAAAAAAAGCGTAGGATATACAAGTCCATATGGCATTGTGCAGGCTATGACCGTCGTCATGGTGGTTTTAGATCTTCAGGTCTAGGCCCACTTGCAATTCCCATCTCTGCACCCTCCCCACCCATGCTTTCCTAGGACTCCTCTCCCTGCCCCACCGCCACCTGAGCGCGAGACTGATGGAGAGAGGCCAGCCCTGCTCCCACCATCCATACAATTTCCAACCAAGGCAGAAAGGCAGCTCAGGTCCGCAGTGTCGATTTCAATCCCTCCCCGGCTGAGAGCCGCTGGCCCTCAGGACAGCCCTGGGCGAGCTCTGGCTTGCCCAGACAGCCATCAGCGGACTAACGCAGCCGGCGGTCAGCTCCAGGCCTGTCCACCCGCCCCGTGTGCAGCGGAGCCACGACGCTGGGGTGTGAGCCTGCTGAGCGGGCCTCCGCCCCCACCTGCCCGCCTTCGTCTCTAACCTGTCTCCCTGCTCCCATCCTGCCCCGCAGTGCCCGCCTAGCTCAGGAGCAGTGCCCAGAATGTGAAACAGGCAAGTCTGCTGCCAACTACCCCCCTGCCCCAATCCGGGTTCCTTGGGGCATAACAGCCGCTTGGTTGGCATGTCCTAACGTGTGACAGCCTTGAGGACAGAAAGAGGAAGCTGGCATCTGAATTTCCAGTGTCAAGCCCTCTCCACCCCACACACGCAGTGCATAGCCTAGAATGCTCCTGAGCAGGGCTTTGAAGGATGAATAGGAGTGAGCTGGGTGAATGAGGGGGTGAACCAGCACCTCCTCAAAAGGTTCAGGGGCATAAAGGGGGAGCTTGAGGGAAGTGCAAGGTGAAATGCCCAGAAGAGGGGGCACAGGTGTCAGAGTTGGAGCTCAGCAGGCCACTAAGAAAGTCCCAGGTCAGTGTCCCATGGATGGCAGGCCTTTCGTCTCAGCCTGACATGGTGCCATGTGTTGGGAGGTCTAAACAACATCCTGGGAATTCCCCCTTCAGGTCTGAGGCCCAGAGGTCAAGTACAGTGTCCTTGCCCCAACCAGGACCAGCCCCTCCCCAGCCAGCCTCCCCCAAGCTGTCCCTCCCCCGACCCCCAACTCTGACCCCAACTGATAGGAAATACTTGGCGAGCTCTGCAGGGCAGATATACCAAATGAAGGCAGCTTCCAGGGGCTGGGAGTGCCAGCATAGCCACACACACGCACATGCATACGCACACACGTACACACACGCACACATGTACACGCATGCACACATCCACACGTGCACACACTCACATGTGCACACACACACATGGGTAAGAGGACCAAGCATCTGCCCACTCAGGACCAGCCTGCCTGTGGACCATGTAAGGTGAATACTGGATGGACACATGGGATTCAGAGCCCTGTACACCCTGGAATGTACCAGAATTAAGCATAAGGCATCCTGTCTTTGCCCACCCAACTCTCATTGGGAGTCACAGACTGAGACTCGACTGACTTGACATGGATCCTTGATCCAGGGATTCTGAGACTCCATTCAGACCCTGGAGCTGGGCCTGGAGCCCTCCCCAGGACACGTGTGTGCCAGGTGCAGGAGGAGCTGGCGCTGCCCTGGGCTACCTGGGGCTGGGCTACTTGGGGCTCAGAGGTCAGCGTGTCACAGACACTCTAGCCAGGGAGCTCAGTCTACATTCCCACCATCAGATGAGAGAGGCCTTCCCTCTGGGCTCACGGGGGGAACCTCTCGGGGTCATTGACTGGCACCAAGCGAGAATCTGAATGTTAGCATCATAAACCCTGGAGCAGGCCAGCAAGCTCCCGGGATGCACTGGCCGCTCTGATGCATGGCTCTCGGAATTTCCCTGGGCTTTTCGGCATGAGAAGTAATGGCCACCTGCTTCGCATCCCCACCTGCTCCTCCCCTGCCCCGAGGACCAGGGGCTGCACCGAGGGGCTGCTCCGTGTGCACCTGGTGTCCGATGCTGCCCCCCTCTGCCCACTCCAGGAGCCCCGAAAAGGGACAAGGAGGAGTGGAGGTAAACACATTCCCGCACACAGGGACATTTACCGGCCTCGTCATGTTCCCACCACAAGGCACACCAGCGGGCCAGGAGATGAGGCGCCATCATGAGTGCCAAGCCGACTGGTCGTGGCTGCCAGAGCACCGGCCGGGGAATCCTGACACCACCCCGTCTGGCGGGTGATTGGTGATGTCTGCCATGGTCACAGTCTCCACCATCCCTGATCTACAACTGGCGGCTTTGCCCGAACAGGCGAACATTCCCAGCCAGGACTGGGGTAGCAGAGGAGCCCTGGCCGCCCGCCCCGCCGGCTCCTGGCTCCGTGTCTCGGTGGCCTGTCACTGCCCACGCTGCAGGGCGATGGCCGCCCCTTCCCCGAAGACGTGAATGTCCACTGTATTAGGAGACACTTGTCTAGAGTAGAAACGCATTACAGGGTTAATTGCTCCTCTGTAACAATGACTAACGGCTTGCTTTCTCCCTTGGGACCTGAGGGACAGCGTGGCTGGCATCAGACGTCACCTCAGGCCCCTCAAGAGCTCTGCCCGTGGGAGGGCAGCCGGGCCTGGGCGCTGTGCTCCGGGCCGAAGTCCGCAGAAGCATTTCCCAGGACGCAGTCTGGCCACCTCATTTGGACACCTTGGCCTGCAGGGTGCTGGGCAGGTAGAGGTACCTCCAGATGGCATAGTAGTGGGTACCAGCACCAAAGGCCACAAAGAGGTGCCAGATGGCGTGGGCAAAGGGAATCCTCCCGTCACTCTTGAAGAACACTGTGCCCAGGCAGTAGAAAGCCCCTCCGGTCACCAGCTCCCAGATGCCCTCGGTATTGGGCTGTCGGCAAGGACAAGGGTGGGGCACAGGTCAGAGGAGCAGCCAGCCAGGTGGGGAGCTCCTGGCCATCCCCTCACCCCCTGAAAACTACAAGACCCTCGGTGGTGAGCCAGCTCGGGTCCCCAGGTGGTGTCACCCCGTGAGGTCACCACTTCCCCGGTTAATTCTCACATGTAATGCGTTCCCATCAAAATCTGAAGGCATATCCTATAGCTTTCGATCTTTTCCCAAAAGTAATGCATCTGTCCCTATACCCAAAGGAAGTGGACGCAGGGAGTAAAACAGACACCACGTCCCGGTCACAGCGGCACACTCGCCGCAGCCCAGAGGGGGAAGCCACCCCAGTGTCCGTGGGAGGACGAATGGACGGACAGACGTTATTCGTGTCATTGCATACGCTGGAATGGTATTCGGCCTTAGAGGAAGACAATTCTGGTGCAGGCGGCAACGCGAGAACCTTGAGGACGGGACGCTCAGGGAAACGAGCCAGAAATAAATGGACAAACACTGTGTGATTCCACTCATGTGAGGTCCCCAGAGAAGCCAAATTCACAGAGACTGAAAGTGGAATAGAGATTAGCAGGGGCCGGGGGAGGGGAACGGGGAGTGAGTGTTTCACGGGACAGAGTCTCAGTTTGGGAAGACGGAAAAGTCCTGGAGGTGATGGTGGCGATGGTTGTACATGAATGTACTTAATGACCTGCACACTTAAAAATGGTTAAGATCAGTCCAGCCGGTGTGGCTCAGTGGTTGAGCATCGAGCCATGCACCAAGAGGTCGCCGGTTCTGTTCCTGGTCAGAACACATGCCCAGGTTGTGGGCCCGATCCCCAGTGGGGGGCATGCAGGAGGCGGCCAATCGATGTTCTCTCTCATCGATGTTTCTATCTCTCTCTCCCTCTCACATCCTCTCTCTCTAAAATTAATAAAGGGAAAAAATTTTTTTTAATTTAAAAAATGTTAAAATCGGCCCTGGCTAGAGCATTGACCCAGGGACTAAAGAGTTGTGGGCTTGATTCCAGTCAAGGGCACGTACCTGAATTGCAGGTTTGGTCCCCAGCCCTGGTCAGGGTCGTGCGGGAGGCAACCAATTGATGTGTCCCTCTCACATCGATGTTTCTCTCTCCCTCCCTCCCTCCCACTCTGACTGAAGATAAGTGGGAAAATATCCTCAAATGAGGATTTTTAAAAAAGGTTAAAATCATAAACTTAGGTATAGTTTATCATAATTTTTGAGAAATCACACATGCCCATGGCAAAAAAATTTTAGAGAAAACAAACAAAAAACAGCAAGGAAAAGGAAGTAGTCCTGGCCCTCAGAGAAGAGCCCCCTGGACACCTGAATTGTAGCTGGTTCAAGCGACACAAGCAGAGTGGAGGGGGGCAGAGGGCGGGAACCCGCCGAGCTGGCGCCCATCTCCGGGGCCCACCTCTGCAGGTAACCACCACTGACAGCGTGTGCAGGGTCCTTCCGGAAGCAGCCTCTGCACGTACAGTGTACAGCGTGCACTTCACAGACGAGCACGCATCCCAGGAACGCACCGCTGCAGACCAGGGAGCGCCCACCGACCCCGCCTTCTGCAAATTCATCTTCTGAGTGGCCTGTGGGAGCTCAGTGCACGTTCCCAGCGGGACAGCCACCGGGTCCTTCGAGCAGCCGCACAGCATTCCGCTGCACAGGTGTGCAAGAACTTATGCCCTCAGCCCTTGAGAGAACTGTGCCTGAATATGAGTTCTGTGATAATAAAAGGACTAACACCCAGCACTTCTTGGCACTGCATTGAGGACCTTACAGGAGCCACCTCATGCCACCTTCACGGGGCAGGCATTACTGGAAGTGACAGTCACAGAAGCATGCACACAGCATCGTGCAACCCGAGGAAAGTATGTTGCCGGAGGGTATGTATAGTGTGATCTCATTTTTGTGAAAGAAAAACCAACAAGTCAATATGTCTGCATGGCCACACGGACTTGCATATACATTTAAAAATGGAAAGACAGACGAAAACAATGGTGCTTACAGCGGGCATCGGACGGAGGGGAGGGGACTGCTGCTCTTTCATGCATTTCAGGGGGGACTTATTTTTGTAGTGAGTATGTATTTAAATAGATGTTTGCTATACTGTAGTGTGTATTTAAATATATAATATGTAATTTGATAGATGTTATATAATCTAATACATATAACGTAAATATGCATATGTAAATAAAAATAAACTTGGAAAGCCCTGGCCCTTGTGGTCCAGTGGTTAGAGCGTCAGCCCACAGAACAAAGGGTCTCAGGTTCGATTCCCAGTCAAGGGCACATACCTGAGTTGCAGGTTCGATCCCCAGCCCTGGTCGGGGTCATGCAGAAGGCAACCAATTGATGTGTCTCGTTCACATCGATGTTTCTCTCTCTCCCTCTCTCCCTTTACCTCCCTCCCCCTTCCCTCTATCTAAAAATCAATGGAAAGAATATCCTTGAGTGAGGATTAACAAATAAACAAACAAACAAACAAACAAATAGACAAACAAACCAACCTGGGAAAAGCTACCCTGTAAAAATGAATACAGATCACAGGGACAGCGTGAGCAGGAGAGACCAATGGGACAAGCCTTCACTGCCAAGAATTCAAATATGATTAGGGCCACAATCAGTAAACCAGTCTGGTCCCAGCATAAACATAGGCCCATCGAGGAAGCAGAGTTGGAATCTGGGAAACAGACGCACACAGGTCTGTGAATTTAACATGATAAAAGGAGCATTTTTAAGTGGCAGGTGAATGAAATAACTGGCTGAGCCTCGGGGGAGGCCTCGCGTACACAAGCGGAACCGCAGTGGGGAACCGAGTGCGAATGAGAAGGAACCATAAGCCCTGGCCGGTTTGGCTCAGTGGTTAGAGCGTCGGCCTGCGGTCCAGAGAGACCCGGGTTCGGTTCCCGCTAAGGGCATGTACTTTGGTTGCAGTTTGTCCCCGGCCCTGGTTGGTGGTGCGGGTGGCAGCCACTCGATGTGTCCCTTTCACATCGATGTTTCTCTCTCTCTCTCTCTTCCTCTCTCTCCCTCCCACTCTATCTGAACAAAAAATGAAAAAATGTCCTCGGGTGAGGATAAAAAAAAAAAAGAGAGAAGGAACCATAAAAGGAACAGGAGAAAACAGGGAAGTACTGGCAAAAACTTGGGGAAGGGAAGACGTTCCTAACCATAACACTTAAGGTAAAAGCCATAAAATTAAAAAAACAAAAACAAAAAACCTGTTGGATCTGACTACATAAAAGTTTAACATCTGCCAATAATAATAATTTTAAAATAATACAGTTCTCTGTCCCTGGCTGGGTGGCTCAGCTGGTTGGAGCGTCGTCCCATACACCGTAAGGTTATAGGTTTGCTTCTGGGTCAGGGCACGTGCCTAGGTTACGGGTTCGATCCCCAGTCAGGGCTCATGGAGGAGGCAGCTGATCAATGTTTCTCTCTCTCTCCCTCCCTCCCCACCTTCCCCTCTCTCTAAAATCAATAAGCATGCCCTTGGGTGAGGATTAAAAAAATAGTAGTAATAATAAAATAATACTGTTCTCTGGCCTAGGAGGTAATGGGCAGGCTGAGTTTACTGTGTCCATTTGACAGATGGGGCAACTGAGGCTCAGAGAGGACAGGCCCTCAGGGTTAACCTGCCCATTCCATCGCCTCCTTAGGTGGGTCATGTGGACACACTTGGCCTCAGTTTCCCCTTCTGCCAGAGGAGAGGGTTCTAGTTGACAATCTCAACAGTCAGTCTGGGTCCCCTCCAGCCAGACATGAGGCCCACGCCGAGTGGGTGGGACTTACCATCGAAAAGATGACCAGGGCGGGGAAGAAGCCCATGACCACGTAGCACAGCAGCTCCACAAGCTTGTACCTGGCAGGAAGACAAGCCACCGTGGGCTCAGGACAGCTCCCCATCCTGGGCAGGAGAAGACACCCTGACCACAACAGTGAGAGCAGCCCTGGGCTCAGATGTCACCCGGCTACACCCAACAGGTGCTGGCAGAGTTGGGTGACCTTGGGCAGGTCCCTCGCCCCCTCTGAGACTCAGCTCCACGTCCATGAAAGGACATTGGAGGCTTGCAGACACCAGGCAGAGCAAGCCCGGGGCAGACAAGACTATTAGATCCCAGCACCTTCGCCCACAGGGCCCAAGCAGCCCCACTGCGCGGACCTGAGTGGCTGCATCGGCTGACACCTATCGCCGTCCCTGGAGGTTCCGGAGGGCTGTCACCCCTTTTGCTTCTATAGCCCTGTTTACCCCTCACTTAAGTATCCCCATCGTGCCAGGCGCAGGATGGCGTCCAGGGACCTAGTGGCTGCCCCTTCTCTGCTGCCCAGCTTGGGGAAGGCATTAACACATGACACCGTTCGGTGGGTCTAGGAACCCACAGTGTCTTTTCAAAACACACTCAAACTGGCACCACGGGCTGTGGAACCAGTGGCCCGTCCGCGGGCCTGGACACTGGGATGCCGGGCAGAGCTGTGCCCTCGTGCTGCTGGGTCACCCTGGGGTCTCCTCTCAGCAGGGGCAGGAAGGAGGCTCTGCTGGAGCCCTCAGGCCCCCCGGCCCCCCAGCCCTGGCTTACCGCTCATGGAAGAAGAAGACATAGACAGTGCCCCCAGAGGCCATGATCCAGACCAGCCAGCGCATGTGAGAGGCCCAGGGACCCAGCTCCCGGAGGTTCAGCCTGAGGAGAGCCGAGGGCACAGTCTGAGGGGGCCGCCGGGACCTCGCCCGGCATGGCGGGCCCTGCCCAGGAAAGGTGACCCCGAGAAGCTCTGTCTGCTGTGGCTGCAGAGGCGACACGCAGGCTCTCGTGAGAAGACGTGCGGAGAGACAAAAAGAGGAACTGACACCATGAGCAACTGTTACAGGAAAATAGCCGAAGGATGCCCCAGCGTGGGGGGGAGGGTATGTGAAACCAGCAGATGTCTAGACGGGGAGCCTGGCCCCGGCCCGGGAGCTCAGTGTGTTAGAGGGTCGCCCCCATAAGGTTGCAGGTTCGATCCCTGGTCAGGGCACATACAAGAATCAACCAATGGATGCATAAATAAGTGGAACAACAATTTTTTTTCTCTCTCTAAAAAAAAAAAAAAAATCAATCAATCAATAAATGGGGAGCCCGTTGGGAGCCACTGGCAGGATCTGGCAGACTTGGGTGTGCGCACACCACGGCCCCGCCGGCCCAGTGCCAGGGTCCAGCCAGGGGGGCGCTGTTGGTGCCCACACAACCCACGCCTTTTCTCCCCTGCCGCGGCCCTTCGGCCTGCCACTGCACACACTTCCTTTAAGACAAGCTCTCATGCACGAAGCTCCTATGAAAGTCCAATCTGTCAAAAATAAAAAATAAATTTTTAATGGTTTTTTTTCTGATTGAGGCAGGGATGGGGGAGCCCAGACGCCCCCACCCCTTCTGTGGTCCCTGGGACCCGCCAAGATTCTGCAGAAAACAGCTGGAAAACCAGAGCAATACAATGAAAAATAATTCTACACCGCCTGTCCCATGTCCCCTTTCCACCATGCACCCAGGTGTCCAAGCAGGAAGCTGGTGACCACGGAGCAAGAACCTCGGGCTCACTCTCATCCCCCCATCCACTCAACCCCCGATTCTGCTGACTCTCCTGAGCAGCTCACACACCTGGGCGGCGGCATACCCCTCCTCCGTGGCCTCACCCCAGCTGCCTATCAGGACTGGGACCATCTACGCCTGTTCCTGATGAGACCCTAAGTCCCGTAGGGAGTTACAGCCCGCCGTATCCTCGGCCACCAGCAGTGGGCGACACAGAGCCGCTGCTCCGTCGTCACCACCAGGGATAAAGAACAGAAGCCCAGGCATTGAATCAGCAAGGGGAGGAGAGTCAGGACTACTCGACAGATCTGCGTCACAGTCCCTGCAGCTGAGCAGAAAACTCAGCTCGACTCCTGGTCCAACCAGAGACCTGCCGCTTCCCGGCTCCTGCCGCCTGGTGAGCGCGGCCAAGGACCGCGCCCCTCCTGTGGCCTCCAGCTTCTCGCCTCTGCTCGTGGCACACTCGTGGCCTCCCACCGACCCACTCAAGCTGCACCCCTCACCTAGGACCTTCTAGACTTCTAGAAGTCTCTGGAAGCCCAGGCTGTGCAGGTCTGGTGATGCCTCCAGGCAGACAGACAGACAGCAGGACCGATTTCCCAGCACTCCCGAGAGTCACTAATTTCTGGGGAAGGCCAGCAATTCCTGGGACCTCTGCCATTGGCTCCTTGTCCCTCCCCCACCTTCAGTCAGTCCACTCAGTTTCTATAAATATCTTTTCCACCCATCCGCCCTCGCCTGTCGACCTCCCTGGGCTCCTGGGGGCCAGGCTGCGCCCTTTCTCTCCGGCGAGCAGCTGCCCCCGCACCTCCCTGCTCCCAAAGCAGCCACCCTTCAGTCCACAAAGTGAAACCACGTCGGCGTCCTCCTCCACACCCCACCTGCTCTCAAGCGTACACCTTGCAGCCTCCCAGCTCCACCGGAAGGCCCAGAGGGCCCTGGATCCATAATCACCCACACTGGACGCCTGCCACAGGAGCGTGGGTGCCGGCTCCGCTCCCCCAGAACACGGGCCAGCAGGGAGAGGGCTGCCGCCTGCAGAGCAGCGCCGTGAGCCTCACAGACACCATGTGAAAGAAGCAAGACCCGAAAGAATGATGACTCCATCACTGCAAAGTTCAAAGTCGGGCAAAGCCGTGATGTGAAGACAGACGTCAGGACAGTGGGCACCCCTGGGGCAACCCTGGGGGACAGTGACTGGAGAGGGGGATGCGGGGGACGAGCGGGCTGCTCTGTTTCCCCATCTGGGTGCTAGCTGCAGGGTATGGAAAGTCGCTGAGATGTACACTCATGACTGCATATACTCCAGGAATGGTACACCTCCATCAAACGTGTTTAAAAAACAATCGTCTTCATATATGCAAACAAAACCTATTTATTAGCTGATATGATGAGACAGAAGGCTCATTTAGGATAGCCAAAAACAGAAATTCCCTAGGCAAAACTGGAATAAACCTTGCTATGGCTCCCCACTCCTCAGAAGCACACCTCCTCCAGGAAGCCCTCCCGAAGGCCCCATGCCAGGGCCCCCTCTGAGCTCCCATGGCTGAGTGCACACGGGCCCATCTCACCACGCCACCACTGTCCTGTCACAGACCCTCGTCCACCGACAGAACCTCAGTGTCCTGACCCCCAGCACTGCCCGGCCACACGGTACACGGTCAACAAACATCAGTGGAAAGGTCCTTGTCCCCCTGCAGAGCGTCTGTGACCTGAAGCTTAGGGACTCTTTATTCCAGAACTTTCGGAAACCCTGAGTGATTTGCAGGGGGAATTTAACCTGGTACTACCCGTGGAGGGCAACCTGGCAAAACAGCTCACGAATTACTGAGGCGCACTCCCTGCCACCCAGACGTCTAAGGAAGTCTCAGAACTGCTCCCACAAAGGTCAGGCTCAGCCATCCGAAGCTGCCATTTCTGGAGGTCAAAGGAGGTCGCCGCGTAGCAATCTCGTCAGACTCAGGCCAACAGATCCACACACGTGGGCTCAATGACACACCAACAAGGACCTTCACTGTGGCATCTGCATGATAGCAAAGGAGTGGACGTCCCCGTGTCAGAAACATCCACGGAGTGGCAGAGAACGCTACGCTGCTGTGAGCAAGGTGGGACTCTTCGAGGTGCTGACGTGGGAAGATGTCCCCGCTATGTCGCTAAGAGAATGCAAGCTGACTGTGCAGCAGCCGGGAGAGCGCCCTTCCCGTTGCGTTCGAGTCGGAGACAAGTGGTGTACACGGACCCTAACTACGAGCCGGGCGCGGGGCCCCAGAGGCACTCACCAGGGCGCGTAGGAGGCCGCTATGAAGAAGTAGATGACCATACGGTCACACATGTGCAGACAGTGCTCCACCATCCTGGGGGAAGAAGGCGGCGTCACCCCAGCCTGCGGGACACCTGGCCCGCCGCTATCCAGCCACCACCCCTCGGGCCTCAGTCTCCCCATCTCTAAGTGACCACAGCCGTGGCTTTCAACCCAGACTCCCTGCCCCCTCGGGGTTGAATGGAGACACCTGGGGGTCCCACAGAGGACCCGCCTCTCCTTTCCTCTGCATTTCTATTTTATATACTAGGCTTTTCAGAAGATTTCAAATGATGAAAAAGTTCTGTGACTAAAAAAAGATACAAAAACTATCAAATGATGTGCCCCTAAAGGCCCTCTGGATTCTGGCTTTGTGGTTTCACGTCCAGGCTCTGGAGTCAGAAAGCCCTGGGTGTGAGTCCCAGCCCAGCACTTCGGGACTGTGACCTTGACCAAGCTCCCTCCCCTGCAGATAGGGGGGCCACCGGCAAGTACCGTGGGGCTGCTGGAGGACTGAGTGAGCTAGTACCTAGCGGGGGCCGGACAGGAAGCGCTCAGTAAACAGTCAGCACCCAGAAGGCAAACTGCGGCCGGCCTCATCCCTCCGCCCTGGTCCCCCGCATGGCATGTGCCCCTCCCGCGGGCTGGGCAGCAGGTACCTGAGGTGCCTCTTCTTCCAGGAGATCGTGTGGAACACAGTGGACACCACGAAGAGCCCGCAGAGGCCGAGGCCGTAGATCCAGGCAGAAATGGTCTCCCAGTCGTCATCCGACAGGAAGTAGAGGACGGAGCTGCCGAGGATGCTGGGGAGGATCCAGAGCTGGAAGCAGGAGGGGACAGGTGCAGGCCAGCCTCCGGCTCAGGGTCCCGGCCAGTTCAGAGCCCCCCCCTTTCTCCAGACCTACACCGTTCAACAGAACCTCCCCCAGGGTAGGGCAGTCCTAACGCGCTGTCCAATTTGGGAGCCGCGAGGCACGTGTGACACTTCAAATGTGACTCGTGCCACCAAGGAAAGGAATTTTTAATTTTATTTTGTTTGCATTGATTTCAAGCCCAGTGTCAACAGCCACACCTGGCCAGGGCTACCAAAGTGCCCGGTGCAGCTCCAGGACACAGACAGCAAGACCCGGTGCTTCAACTCTGGTCGCTGCCCTGCACTCCGCGTCCCGGATCCGGCCCGAGGTCCCAGGCACACCACGGGCCTCTGCCTTGTCACACGGGCGGTCCCTCTGAAGAAAACGTCCCCCCACCACGTCTACGGGAAAACCCCTCATCCTTCAAATCTTGGTTGATCCATTATTTCCTGTGACAAGTCTGAGACGTCCCAGAGCAGAGAGGCCAGCTCACAGCGACAGTTCCTCTGCCAAGGGCTGGAAGGCTCGTGGGGCCATCGTGGTGGGATGGAGACAGAGTCTCCCCAAGGGCGAAGAGGCTGCCCCCACCCCGACCTGGGAGTGTCCCCCCCAGCTCTCAGCCCCCGGAGACCACTCACAGCATGGGTGGCGCAGTTGGCCGCGTGTTCGTACTCTGTAGGCTGGTACCTCTTGTGGGCGGGGACCCGGTGGTTCATGAACCTGGAAGGAGAGGAGCCCTTCCTGGGAGCTCCGCGGGGAAGCCGCAGAACTCCCGGGAGCCTGAAGACCTGGACGCCTGTGGGCGGGAAGAGAGGGATCCCGCTCCCCTCCCAACCCTCCCCTGCCTCCCCTTCCCGCTCTCCCTCTCTCTCTGATACATTTTTTTGTGCTATCCAATCTTTTGTGCTTAATCCCCAGTGCAGTTACGGAACTTGGCTAAATATCGGGGTGCCACATTCCCTTCGTTTCCTATTTCTTATTTTCTTTACTCTAACTGACGAACAGGACAGCTCCCCAAGGGCACGGCTTGATGAGTTCGTACATGTGCACACGTGACCACCACCAGGAGCAGCCAGAGCGCATTCCCCACCCCTCTGAGAGGGCCCTTCCGCCCCTCCCAGGGTACCTGCCCCCAGGGACACCACCCTTCCACCTTGTCATCACAGGTTAGAGGTTCCGAACTTCCCATCAGTGGGAACTGAAACACCGAAAACTATTTTCCCCAAGATCCCAACCATTACTATGAAGACCCACAAAAATGAGAAATGAGTGCATGGTTCAGAACAAAGGGCTCGATGCATACACAGCACGGAGCACTTATTGAGCACCTTCTGTATGCTGGGTCCATGCCAGTACAGTGCACAGAGCACTTACTGAGCGCCTTCTGTATATGCTGGGTCCACACCAGTACTGAGCACCTTCTGTATGCTGGGTCCACGCCAGTACTGAGAGCCTTCTGTATGCTGGGTCTACGCCAGTACAGTGCACAGAGCACTTACTGAGCACCTTTTGTATGCTGGGTCCACACCAGGACTGAGCACCTTCTGTATGCTGGGTCCACACCAGTACTGAGCACCTTCTGTATGCTGGGTCCACACCGTACAGTGCATGGAGCACTTACTGAGCACCTTCTGTATGTATGCTGGGTCCACGCCAGTACAGTGCACAGAGCACTTACTGAGCGCCTTCTGTATATGCTGGGTCCACACCAGTACTGAGCACCTTCTGTATGCTGGGTACACAACAGTACAGTGCACAGAGCACTTACTGAGCGCCTTCTGTATATGCTGGGTCCACGCCAGTACTGAGAGCCTTCTGTATGCTGGGTCCACGCCAGTACAGTGCACAGAGCACTTACTGAGCGCCTTCTGTATATGCTGGGTCCACACCAGTACTGAGCACCTTCTGTATGCTGGGTCCATGCCAGTACTGAGAGCCTTCTGTATGCTGGGTCCACACCAGTACTGAGTACCTTCTGTATGCTGGGTCCACACCAGTACAGTGCATGGAGCACTTATTGAGCACCTTCTGTATGCTGGGTCCACACCAGTACAGTGCATGGAGCACTTACTGAGCACCTTCTGTATGCTGGGTCCACACCGTACAGTGCATGGATCACTTACTGAGCACCTTCTGTATGCTGGGTCCACACCGTACAGTGCATGGATCACTTACTGAATACCTTCTGTATGCTGGGTCCACACCAGTACAGTGCACAGAGCACTTACTGAGCGCCTTCTGTATATGCTGGGTCCACACCAGTACAGTGCACGGAGCACTTACTGAGCACCTTCTGTATGCTGGGTCCACGCCAGTACTGAGCGCCTTCTGTATGCTGGGTCCACACCAGTACAGTGCACGGAGCACTTACTGAGCACCTTCTGTATGCTGGGTCCACGCCAGTACTGAGCGCCTTCTGTATGCTGGGTCCAAGCACCGTGTAGGAGCAGATTAAACGCTGGGCTTATGGTCACAGAGAAGGTGGGGGACCCAGCCCTGGAAGTGGGGAGCCCACAAAAGCACAGCCTCCCCAGGAGACCAAAACAACCAGCCCATCGTCAGCCCACCTTCCTCACAGGTGGTCCAGGAGGAAGCTGTCAATGGCCACGACTGGCTTATTAAATAATAGGTATTGACCACAAAAGTACTGTTACAAGTTGGATTCTGTCCTGTAAAACTTCTGACGTTGGAGTCCGAAGCCCCAGAACCCGAGACTGTGACCTCATGTGGACACAGAGTTGTTGCAGGTGTAATTCATGAAGACGAGGTCTCACTGCGGTGGGGGGGGCCTGATCCATTTAGAACTGGGGTCCTCATAAGAAGAGGAGAGACACAGAGCGCAAAGGCCACGTGACAATGGAGGCAGAGGTTGGGGTGATTCGTCCACAAGCCAAGGACGCCAAGGGTGGTCGGCAGCCACCAGAAGCTGGGAGACAGGCCCAGAGCGGACTCTCCCTCGGAGCCTCCGAGGAAGCCGACCTGCCTGCACCTTAAACTTCTGGCCTCCAGAACTGGGAGAGAATAAACTTCTTCTGTTTCAAGCCACTAAGTGCATGTGGTCATTTGTTACCGCAGCCCTAGAGACGCGAACACAGGCACACACAGCGTTAATTTGGATAGATTCTGCCCCAAAGCCCCCAGGGGACTGTGCCAATTTACACTTGCTGGTTGGCTGGGCTGGGACGGAGCTAAGGCCCTTCTCACGCAGTTACCAGGCGAGGCCTGGCTGTCCTCTCTCCTTCTGGCCCTTTAACAAACACCATAAAAGCCACCCACCGTGCCAACCACACGGGTTCCAGGGTGATGTCACAGTTGCTGTGGCGACCCAGGATGGGCAGTTATTCATTTATTTCTGGACTCCACAAAACTTTCCTTGTGCCCCCACCCCACCCACCCCATGTGGTGGCAGGTATTGAATGTCGGGAGTGACAAAGGCAGGCGAGGGAGAGCCAGGCCAGGGGACAGGGCCCGGGGCCGGGGCAAGTGCCCAAGAAACCCAGTTCCCACAGCCTGCAGGAACCAAGCACTGCCCTGTAACTCCTCATGGCCGAATCTCTTTGCTCATGAACCTCTACACAGGCATTTTAAGAGGACAGTGAAGGAATTTATGTTTTCATTTTCCTTTTAATTCACATACAGTAAAAAGATTTTTTTTTGCTACCATTTCGTGAGTTTTGCAAATGTAGAGAGTCGTGTCCCATCACCACAGTCAAGATAAACAACAGATCCTTCATCCCCCAGGTGCCCTGGGTCACCGTGGTCCCCAGCCCCAGGCCCCTCAGCTGTTCGCTGTCCCCACTGCTTTGCGTTCCCCAGAAGGTCCCGCAGGAAATGGAGCGGTACAGGAGCCCTACGCCGTTCGTGCAATGTCTAGAGAGGATGTATTGATTGCATGCAGTCCAAGTGCATTCTTAGGAGAAACGAAACTCTGCCTTGAATGCCACGCGGGGGTTTTCTTATGTTTCTACTCAAAACGTGTCACAGACAAACTTGTTTTCTACAATAAGAAAATGGACCTTCCCCAGTGGATGCCACCAACCCGGCAGTCAGTCACGACCCTCCGTCCCCTCTTCCTCTGTGCAGCCGGCTGTGTTTGGTGGCCTTCCCCGCGCCCTGCAGGGGAGCCCATCGCCGGCAGCGGTCCCTTCCTTTTCCTGGGAGCGCATTCCATCGTGCGGACGGAGCGGCCTGTTCATCTGGGCCCGCACAGGGACAATGGGGGCCTTTTTAACAGCTGAAGTGCCTCGATAAAATGCAGAGTGTTCCACAACAGTCAGAGGCAGCCTTCAAGGTGGTGGGAAAGTTCTCCTAAGAACTGACATTTCCAGCAAGCCCTTGCTGGTGCAACGTAAGGAGGGACACGGGCCCCTCTGTCGCCTCTCTGGAGAACAGAATCGCCATTCTGTGGCTAGCTTCTGCTTATTAGATGACATGTGGCCACAGCATTTGATGGGGGTGGGAAGGCGACTCCATGTGGAGGGGTCCTAAACGTAGCCGGGACCCAGAGCCAGACGCTGGCAGGGAGATGAGGACAGAAGGTGAGTGCCCACCCTGAAGAGGAGAGGCAGGGGCTTTGGGCAAGGCTCAGCTGGGCAGAAAATCGTAGCAGTCACTCAGCTGCTGTGTGACCTACGGGAAATCACTAGCCATCTCTGGGCTGCATCTTCCTTCTTGGTAAAAAGAGATAATATTACTTCCCCTGCGGGTACCATGAAATCATATGGCCCAAAAGCCCACACGGGAGCCCTGGCTGGTTTGGCTCAGCGGTTAGAGCGTCGGCCCGTGGACCAATGAGGCTCAGGTTCGATTCTGGTCAAGGGCATGTACCTCGGTTGTGGTTTGTCCCCGGCCCTGGTCCGGGTCGTGCAGGAAGCAACCAGTCGATGTGTCCCTCTCACGTCGATGTTTCTCTCTGCCTCTCTCTCTCCCTCCCTCCCACTCTATCTGAAGATAAATAGAAAAATATCCTCGGGTGAGGATTAAAATAAAAGCCCACACGAGGGTGGGGGGTGCTGACACACAGCAGCACTCAAAGGATGGGCGTTCTTTTCACCGTTCCTTGGAGAGCTCCCCCAACGAGCCAGGCACCGTGTTCTCACTGGGGCGTGACCCATCCAAGCACTTCACGGAGAGCGTCCCAGTTAGAGCTCACACCAGCCTTGCCAAGTAGATGCTGTTATTCCACACTGAAGGCGAGGCTACAAGAGGATAGGCCCACGGCTCTCAGCCTTGGTCGCACAGTAAGAATCTCCTGGAAAAGAGATGGATAGATCGACAGAACCTGGTCCATCCGCGCAATAGGCTATTACTCGCACAGGACCCAGGAGCACGGGACGAACACCAGGCTCAGCAGGGGCAGCAAACAGGATTCACCTCGCGCGGCGACTCCGTGGGGTGGCAGAGGCTGCCTGGAGTGCTGGGCTTACTGCATTTTGTGTGTGAATCTAGCCACAAACTAGGAAGTGGTGCAGCGAAGGCTGGCACCCGGACCTTCTGACTCCAAAGCACCCACTTCCCCTTCAGCCCTGTCCCTGGTCCTGATAGGGAAGGTTCTGCCATCAGTCTTTTACACTCTAGTATAATGTATCTATGCCCGGCCGGTGTGGTTCAGTGGACTGAGTGTCGTCCCATGGACTGAGAGGTCCCGGTTCAATTCCCAGTCAGGGCACATGCCCAGGTTGTGCGCTTGATCCCCAGTAGGGGGCGTGCAGGAGGCAGCCATTCGATGTGTCTCTCTCACATCGATGTTTCTATCACTCTCTCCCTTCCTCTCTCTCTCAAAAAAAAAAAAATCAATAAAAACCTTTTTTTAATGTATATGGGCACCCTCTCCAGGATGGAGGGCTGCTTATGGATCTGGAGGCAAAGGAAGGGAAGGGACAGAGCTCTGTCCCAGCTCCTGAAACTGCCTCATCGGCCCGTGCTCAGTGCAGCCCTGACCACAAGTAGCCCATCTCCCCAGACCCCCTGAACCCAGCCTTTGTCACCCTGGAAGGTCCACACCAAGACTCCCAGGTCTCGTAGGCCAAGGCAAAGCCCTGGAGGACCCCGAGGACGAGCACCGGTGCCACGGCCAAGGACGAAAGGCCAGGTAGCTCTGCACGGGGAGGGAGTCCCGGGCTCCCGCGGGTGCTGCCTCTTGTTTCCAGTCCCTGACTCAGACCTGCGCTTTTTCCTCGCCCCAGCAAAGCTCTCCCCACGGCCCAGTCAGCATGCCTCTGGGCCTCCCACACAGCGCTGCTTCGGCTTAAAAGTCCCTCTCCCTCTCCCCGCTGGAGAACTTCTATTCAGCCCTCAGAACGTAGGTCGAAAGGTCTCCTCTGAAAGCGTTCCTGATCCCTGCCCTCACACCCCCACGCAGACCGGGTCGTGGCTGCCTCCTCTCCCCTCTAGGCCACTGCACAAGCTTGGACTCGCACCCTCCTTCCTCTCCCCGAGCGCTCCTGGGGTGCCTGCGGGACCCCGAGCACAAAACACGTGATGTGTGCGTGGGTGTTCTGGGTCGCCTCTGCCCGGGACTGCACACAAGGGGACTGACCCCGACTCATCTTCGTCATCCCAATACCAGTGCAGAGCCGGGGGGCCACCGGTGACGTACGCGAGTAAGCCACCCTCTCGGAGCACTGATGAAGTCACTCAGACTCGAGATAGCAAGTTGGAATAGTCCAGCCTTCAAAACCCCTCGGAACTTCTGGAATCGACAGGCTCCCGAGTGTGGGTCGATGCAGCCAGGACAACGTCACCCACTCAGCTGGCTTGGAAAAGCAGGAGGCAGGCAGCGGAAAGGGGGCCCCGGAGGCGAGGTCCGGAGAAAGGGGAATGGTATTTATTTCTTTGTATTTCTTTTTTTTTTTTTTCTCTTTCTGTGTCATTTCACTTGCAACAATGTTCATTTCTACTTTAGCAGTATTTTAAAAAATCAAATAAAACAAAACATGTTAAATAGGAACATCTGTTGAAATCCGTTTTTGAGACCAGACGTTCTCAAACCTGCCCCATCTGAGTTCGGAGAGGGGAGGGGCTGGTCCCCAGGAGAGTCCTGGCAAGTCCGCAGATCCCACGCAGGGTGGAACGGAAGTCAGCTGTGGACGGGGCTGACGCCAGACGGCCTGGGAACGAGAGGACACAGCCGCACGCCGGGACAGCGTCCAGACGTAACACTGGGTGACCACGGGCGCTCTTCCGTTCTGCGTATTAACCTTCACGACCTGTCAACGGGAGGCTCTGAGGGTAAAGCCAGGACAGCGGCTGCCCCTGAGCGCGGGCAGTGACTGAAGGGGGGGTGAAGGGGCGTCCGGGGACTGAGCGTCTTGACCCGGGTGCTGGTGGCACAGGTGTGTCGTTTGCGAGCTGTGATGGACAGGCCGCCTTCCCGGGCGGTACACAGGTATAAAAGGTCAAAAGAAGGAGCAGCCCCGGGCTCCTACAGGGGAGGTCTGGGTGGGCTTGCAAAGGTGTGCTCTCCAAAGCCCTGCCTGGGGCCTCTGGGATTTCCACTGCAGCATTTCTGCCCCCGGCGGGGCCAAATTTGCCGACCCACCTGTCCACGCCTGTCCCCACCACCTGGGCCTCCCTCCAGCCTGGGCTGAGAGCACCCCAGGTGCTCCCCGCTCCTGCTCCCTTCCCTTCATCCTGAACAGCCAGACCCAGCCTCAGAGCTTCGGCAATTTCTCCCTGTCTTTCTGGCCTGGGTCCCGGGGTCCAGAGCCCCCAGAGAAGCCGGCCTCCTGTGCTGGACCAGCCCGGCCTGGGAAGCCTTCTGCGGCCACTCCTTCCGGGCTGGGCCGGTGCCTGGTGGTGGCAGTCCTAAGTCCCCAGAACAGAGGACTTACAGAGATTTGTCCAGAAGACAAAGGGGGTCTGTCTGTCTGCTTCACAGAGGCAAGGACAGCGCAGGGCTGAGCTGGCCCCAGCGCCCAGAGCCTCCCCCTCTCCAGCCTGGCCCTGGGGTACTCTGTGTCCATTCATGAATGGCTCCTGGAAGGCAGACAGCATCTTGGCTCAGTCCTTGGGAAACAGAGTGGGAGGAAAAACTGCCCTTGGGCCCATGCCACTTCAGAATTGAAATCAAAATCCCAGGAGAGAGCGAGCCAGGAACAGGAAGGGGAAACTGAGCAAGGCGTGGGAAGGGCCGAGGCCGAGGAACCCTGGCACGGCTGTGCTGCACGTAACATTGCATGTGAAAGGCGCCCCCTGGAGGTGTGCGCCTGGCGGTACTGAGCAACTAACCAACTGTGGGTGTCCAACCAGCAGACCAGTTTGGGGACCCCAAGGATTTGAACAGCCCCTGCCCATTCCTGCTCCAAGTGGCTTGCTGTCTGGCTGGGTGATGGTGAGCAGAGGGACAGGACCTGCTGCAGCGCGGGGACTTGGGACACAGCTGGAAGGGTGGGCTGCATCTGGATGGACCTGAAGGTGCGTTTCTGCATTGCTGCTGAAGGGGGGCTTCTGGATGAATCCCACTTCCTGTCTCTCCTGCACATCTGTCACTCAGGTTTGCGGCAGAGAAGAGCAGCACGCCACGACTCACTGCTGCCGAGATGACAGGTCCCCAAGAGGAGTCCCTCTCTTGGCGGAAGCCCAAGCACAGGGGTCTGCGATGGCTCTGCTTCATTCAGAGTTCTTCCCGCACTCCGGGAAGCACCTGGTCCATCCCTCAGGCAGCCACGGAGGACCTGTCGCCCAGGAGAGCTAAGTAAGCGGCTCAAGGGCGCCCCACAGGGGCCAGGATGGACAATACACCGTCAGAGCACTCCCTGTGAGCCCTGGGCCAGGCACTTGCGGTCCTCCGAACAACTCTACGACGGAGGTCTCTCATTCTGCCCATTTCCCAGAATAGGAAACTGAGGCTCAGAGATTCAATCAACCCGGTGAGGTTAGCACTACTATTATTTCCCATTTTCCAGAAGACGAATGAAGGCGGAGAGGCCATGTAACGCACCCAAGATCCCACGGCCACGGCGTGGGGGGCCGAGGCAAGCCCCGGTGGTCTGACACCAGAAGCCACAGCCGGTGCAGCTCGACTCCCAGTCTCAAGTGTCTGCCACGTGGCGTCCACTCCCAGATACTGTGGAGAAAACACACCTGCTCGCTCCACTGCCTCCAGGTTCGTGGGGGGACAGCGCCGGGGACACCTAAAATCCAGTGAAATGCAATGGAGACGGCCAGAGGCGGAGATGGACGGAGGCTGTGGGAAAGCAGAGCTGTGAGGCAGCGGACGCGAGGCTGAAGTGAGACCGAGAGGGCGAGGATGAGTCACCACCCTGTCACCAAGGCGCAGAATTGGGAAGCCCTGTGGAGGCAGAGCCACCAACTCCTGCCTGGCCCCAGCTCCAGGTCCTGGAGCCCAACGCATGCAAGTCGAGATTCCTAAGGAGTCAGTTGCCATCACCTGGCCACGGCGACCCCTGCCCACACTCGAGGGGCACCGCAGGGGCACCGCACGTCAGCAGCTCAGGGACTCCGGGACCCAGCCTGCGGGACAGCCACACCCCGGTCTCTGGGTGTGAGCCCTTCCCTCTTCATGGACTGAGATTCCATCACATTTGCGAAAAATCAAATAAAAGCTAAATGGCTCAGCTTTTCTTAGATACTTTTTGACTGAAAGGTTCACACTTATTTGGCTTAATAGAAATTTTGGATATTTTAGAACAAAAATAATTTAATTTTTTTCCACTTTTTGTGTGTACTTTAATTTACATTCATAGGGATTTTTTAATTACACTTTTCCTTGTAATTCTTCAGACTAATGCTCTTTTTTCTTTTTTTTATCCTCACCTGAGGACATTTTTCCATTTTTGTTCAGATAGAGTGGGAGAGAGGAAGAGCGCGCGAGAGAGAAACATCGACGTGAAAGGGACACATCGACTGGTTGCCTCCCACACGACCCCAACCAGAGCCGGGGACGAACCGCAACTGAGGTACGTGCCCTTGGCCAGAATTGAACCCGCGACTCATTGGTCCGTGGGCCGACGCTCTAACCGCTGGGCCAAACCGGCCAGGGCAGCGCTCTTTTTTAAATATGTTTTCAGCCCTGGCCGGTTTGGCTCAGCAGTTAGAGCGTCGGCCTGCGGTCCAGAGAGACCCGGGTTCGGTTCCCACTAAGGGCATGTACCTCAGTTGCAGTTTGTCCCCGGCCCCTGGTGGGTCATGCGGGAGGCAGCCACTCAATATGTCCCTTTCACGTCGATGTTTCTCTCTCTCTCTCTCTTCCTCTCTCTCCTTTCCACTCTATCTGAACAAAAAGTGGAAAAAAATGTCCTCGGGTGAGGATAAAAAAATAAAAAATAATAAAAATAAATATGTTTTCATTGATTTTTTAGAGAGAGAGGAAGGGAGAGATAGAAACATCGATGTGAGAGAGAAGATCAATCGGCCACCTCCTGCAGTCCCGTACTGGGGATCAAGCCCACAACCCGGGCATATGCCCTGCCCGGGAAGCAAACCGGGACCTCTCAGTCCATGGGGCGATGCTCAGTCCACTGAGCCACACCGCCGGGCACAGACTAGCGCTCTTCAAGAGAAATTTCTGCAGTGACGGAAATGCTGTTCGTCTGTGTTGTCCCGCAGGTCGCCACTGGCCCTGTATGGCGGCTGGGCGTTCGAAATGTGGCCAAGGGACAAGGGACAAGCTTGTACATTCTATTTCATTTTGATAAATTTAAGTTTAAATAGCCATCAGCGGCTTGTGCTAGTTCTGGACAGTACAGCTTTTTAAATTATTATTACTGTTAACAGAACCCAAATGTAAGTGAAAATCTCTAATAGAAATAACATAATGATGGGGGGCAGAATTGGGAGGAGGGTGTCAATGGGGGGAAAAGAAGAAACATCTGTGACAAAAATAAATTAATAAAAATAAAATAAAAAGAAATAACATGATGAGCCCAGCTGGTGTGGCTCAGCGGACTGAGCGTCGCCCCATGGACTGAGAGGTCCAGGTTCGATTCCCAGTCAGGGCACATGCCAGGGTTGTGGACTCGATCCCCAGCAGGGGGCGTGCAGGAGGCATCCAATCAATGTTTCTCTCTCACATAGATATTTCTATCTCCCTTCCTCTCTCTCTAAAAAAATCAATTTAAAAAATATTTTTTAAAACTTTAAAAAAAAAAAGAAATAACATAATGATGTTGCTGCATTGAAACAATAAACTCAATGAGGTACATGATAATAATCAGTTATGTATGTCTACATTCACACATAACTGCTGGCCAGCACCCGGGACGAATGACTCAGCTCAGCCATCTTTGACACCGCCAGTCTTCAATCCTGTGACAGGCACCGTTTCCGTGTTCAGTTTTGTCACTGTGGATCATACTAGTCAAGAGGGAAGACAGAGCCCTTTTTGTTGAAAAGCTTATTAGCCTGATTTTCAGCTTTAGATATTCAGACACATGGTGTGTGGGCTTCCGCCGGGACGCTGGCCCCAGGAATGAGTGGGGCGAGCCTGCCAGTGAATGGATCAGGGAGGCTGGGGCCCAGATGGTGCGTCCCCAGAGCCTGCCAGTCCCTGAGGGGCGTGGGCAGCCGGGAGGACTCAGAATTCCTGTCGCCAGAGATCCAAACTGCAACCATAGGTAGCTACGATGGTTGTGACCCCCGAAGTTGTGTCGGAGGCAGAAGAGCAAAGTCCAGACAAACCCAGCTGTGAATCCCGCCATTTGCTCTAGGACCTGGAGCAAACCAGCAGGGATGAAAGTGTCCCTACTCCCAGGCCGGCTACGGATGAGATGAGATGATGTGTGGAAAGGGCTTCGCAAGGGGCCTGGCTGGCGGTCTGGAGTCATCTCCCCCAGACTCCGACGCCGTGAAGCCCTGTGCAGGCCTGGCCCACAGTAGCCCAGCAAGGCAGCCGAGCCGGTGAACCCCACCTCCCCACCGCCCCTTCTCCAGCCGCGCAGACACCTGCTGACGTCAGAGAAAGCCTTGCCAAGGTGGAAGGTCTCCGACAGCCCCGTGCATCTTGAGAAACCTGCTTTCTACAGACTGCCTCAGTCCCCTCTGGAAAAAGACAAACTGTACATAACAACAACTGTGACACAAATAACCACCACTTTGGAGCACCAACTGTATACCCTCCCTAGATGCGTCCATACGTGATCTTAATAACCTTGAAAACGGAAGCCGCGACCTTCAGAATTTCAGAGTCCCAGCTGGAGCAGGACTCGTTCCGAGTGGCTCGGATGGGACGTCAAGTAGTAGGACGGGACCTAAATCGACAGGCTTAACAGGGCCACCTCGCGCATTGTCATACCCATATTAGCCTCGTTTACAAGGACGAAAGCGAGGCGTGGTGACTAAGTCCCTTGCCCAAGAGAACCCAAGCTCCGAGCTCCTGCCACTTCCCGAGGACGCCGCCCACGTGGAACAAGCTGGAACCCACCTGTGCGTGGCCTCAGGAGCAACTGCAAGCCCACGGCAAGAAGTGCACTGTGGGGCCGTTCCCAGTGGGGCCTCCTGACCTGGTCATTGTGAACTGGGTGGTCAGTGAGCACCACAGGGACCTTGTGACCCACGGGACCCACGGGACTTGGCCAATGCCCAGAAATGACAATGGACCAGGTGTGTGTCCACACAGAGAATCCTGAACGCTGGTGCTTTGCTGCACAGACGTCTCCATGGCGTGGTTTACGGAAGTGGAATCTGGAAAACAACCTAAGTGTCCGAAAGTGGGGAATAATCGAATGAAGCAGGATCCAGCGATGAGAGGGAGGCGCAGGGGCAGGAGACACAGGCTGCCTTGAAGGACAAGGGAAAGAAGGCTACCGCAGGTCACAGTTCCGGCAGTAGGGGGAACGCTAGCTCTGGAGGACACAGCCAAGACTGGAAGGAAGCAGACCGGCATGTCACAGGGATGATCTCCAGATGGTGGGGGTAAGGATGACTGTTTCTTGCATCTTTATACCTACTTCCCATGATTTAAAAAATCATTTTCTGCCAGCTTGACTCAGTGATTAGAACGTCAGCCTGCAGACCGAGGGGTCGCGGGTTCAATTCCCAGTCAAGGGCACGTACCTGAGTTGCAGGTTAGATCCTGGCCCCAGTTGGGGTCTGTGGGAGGCAACCAATCAGTATGTCTCTCTCACATTGATGTTTCTCTCTCTCTCTCCCTCCCTTCCGCTCTATCTAAAAATCGATAGGAAAATATCCTTGGGTGAGGATTAACAAAAAATAATAATAAATAATCCTTTTCTCCAAGGAGCACGTGCTGCATTTATAACCGTATGTTGTTTTACAATGAGCCCTGTTTAAAGTCACACTGCACTAAGCAAGAGAGAGGACCCATGTCTTTAGAGGTTAATTCACTTGTTCAAAGTCACACAGCCAGAATTCATTCAACAGATTTTCACTGGTACCTACGCAGATGCTATTCTGGGCGTGGAGGAGGCAGGAGTGGGCACGCACAGGTGTCTGGACTATACTTCCCAGGCTCCCTTGCAGTGAGGTGTGGCCTCGTGAGTAAGTCTCGCCCAGGGAACAAGACACTGCTATCTTCTCGGGCACCTAGAATCCAGCTTGTTTTTCTTTCCAAGTCAAGAATGGGAAGGCTGCCAGGATCCAGAGCACCCTGTGAATCCTTCCTAATCTTGACTTCTTCCCTCCCTCCCTTAGAGGTAATGACTGACCTGATTTTGCAATAACCATCGTCTGGCTTTCTACCTATCTTCCTCTGCATTCCTAAAGAATACAGTTGGTGTGCCTGTTTCTGAGTGTTTTATGATTGGAGTCACACATCTGTTTGATGTCCCCACATCATTGGTGGGAACTGGGGTTCGCTTTAGCTGTAGGATACAACACCGTTGTGGGAGTACATGCCACCCTACCAACGATGGGCATCTGGGTGGTCTCCACGACTTGGGTGCCATGAGCCACGCTGCTGAGAAGCTTTGTCCGTTTCCCTGGCGCACATGTCAGTTTCTCTAGGGTAGACGCCCAGAAGAGAATGACAAGAATAGTCTCCTGCCCTGGCCAGGTATTTCAGATGGTTAGAGCGTTGTCCTGAGACACCAAGGTTTCGGGTTCAATCCCCAGTCAGGACACATATAAGAATCAAACAATGAATGCATAAATAAATGGAACGATAAATCAATATTTCTCTCTCTCTCCCTCCCTCCCTTCCTCTGTCTCTCACTGTGCCCTTATTTTGCATTTCCTTTATTACCAGTGAGAGCATGCTTACTGTTCGTGTTCTCTCTTCCGAAAAATTACTGTCTTGACATTTCCTATTAGGTTGTCTTTTTCTTATTGTAGTTCTTGATATATTCTGGATCTTAATTACTTGCTGGCTAAATATGTTGCAAATACATCCTTCAAGTGTGTGGCTATTCCAGCTACTTCGAGGCAGTTTTTGATGAAGAGAAATTCTTAATTTTTAATGTAGTCTGGCTTACCCATCTTTTCTTTTATGGTTTATACTTTTTGTGCCTTCAGTAAGCTTGACCTGCCAGAAAGTCCTACGTATATTCTTTCATGTTTTCTAAACGCTTTCAAGTTGTTTTTTTTATTATTATTTCACTTTTAAGACTTTAATCCAGTTAGGGGTGCTTTTTCTGTCTGGTGTGAGGTAGGGTTCCAGTTTCATTGTTTCCATCTCGATGACCAATTATCTCAGTACCATTTATTCAGCAGAGCGTCCTTGCCTCCGCTGGTCAGCAACGTCACCTTTGCCAAAGTCAATGTCTTTATAGGCACGAATCTGTTTCTGGTCTCTCTGTTCGGTTCCATTGGTCAGTTTGCTTAGTTCTGCACCAACACGACACTGCCTTTCATTCCTATAGCTTTATGATAAGTATGTTTCTTGATGTACATAAATCATTCAAGGACTCTAGGTCAGAACCTTAAAGGTCAGCTGATGGAGCTATCCATTGAGAAATTGAGGCTCAGAGACGGAAAGCATCTTTTTCAATGTCACACAGCATTTAACTAGTAACACTACGGACTGAATGTTTGTGTCTTCCCTCCCCGAAAAACTCATATGTTGTCGTATATTGAAATGATGGTATTTGGAGGTGGGACCTTTCAGACATAATTAGGTCATGAGGGTGGAGCCCCCATGAATGGGATTAGTGCCCTTATGGGAAGAGACGACAGGGCTAGCTCCTCCTCTTCCCACCATGTGGGGATACAACAAGTCGGCAGTCTGTAACCCTGAGGAGGGCCCTCGCCAGGAACCAGCCGTGCTGGCACCCTGCTCTCAGACCGCCAGCCTCCAGATCTGTGAGAAATAATTTTCTGTTGTTTAAAAGCCACTCCGTCTGTGGAACTTTGTTTTAGCAGCCAGAATGGACAGAGACAAACACCCGTCTCACCCTGAAGGACACTGTCCTGTTCAATGTCCTGTTCAATGTGGCAGCCACTGGCTACATGTGGTTACTGAGCACCTCAGATATAGCTAGTCCAAACGGAGATGAGCTGTAAGTTCAAAATACACACCAGATTTTGAAGACTTGCAGTAAAAAAAAAAAAAAGAAAAGAAATGTAAAATAGCTCATGAATAATTTGTTTATATTTGTTACATGTTGAAATGATAACATTGGATATAAAGGGTTAACTAAAATATATTCTGAAATTAATTTTATCTGTTTCTTTTTACCTTTCTGTGACAGTGAGATAGTAAAGTAGCTGCACATTAGCCCTAACCGGGTAGTTCAGCTGGTTAGAGCCTCATCCGGATACACCAAGACTGTGGGTTCGATCCCCAGTCGGGGCCCGTACAAGAGTCAACCAATGGATGTGTCAATGAGTGGAACAACAGGCCAATGCCGCGCTCTCTCGCTCTCTCGCTCTCTCTCTCTCTCTCTCTCTCTCATTCTCTCTATCTAAAGTCAATAAATAAATACAAAATTAAAAAGAAAAAAATAGAAAAGTAGCCACACATTAACCTGAATGGCTACCAGAAAAAAACTACATCTGCGGCTCGTATGATATTCTATGGGACAGAATTAGAGCATCGGCCCACGGACCAAAGGGTCATGGGCTTAACTCCCAGTCAAGGGCACGTACCTGGGATGCAGATTCAATCCCCGGCCCCTGGTCGGGGTCATGTGGGAGGCAACCAATTGATGTGTCTCTCTCACATCAATATTTCTCTCTCTCCCTCCGCCTCCCTCCCTTCCACTCTATCTAAAAATCAATGGAAAATATCCTCAGGTGAGAATTACCAACAACAAAAATTCATGCAATCACGAGCCTTTATTGAGGACCTAATCTGTGCTCAGTAGTAAAAGCCCCACGATGAGGAAGGGAATGGAAATAGTTCTCGTCAAGCCTTCCATTGCCTCACTGGACTCATCACCCAAGAAGCTGTACAGCCAAGCATGAAAGAATGAGCTCAGGGTCCAGCCCAGCCCAGCTGGAGGGCTCTGTTCCAGTCACAGAGGGGGCAGCACCTGCGTCCAAACTAGAGGTCATTTAGAGCAACCCTCCTGTCTTTGCAGATCAACCAGCTAAGGTCCAGAGAGGCTGAGACACCTACCCAAGATCACACAGCGGTGCAGGGCGTGAAGGCCCCTGGCAGAGGCTTCAGAGCTCCATTCCCACCTATCTCACCTGTAGCCTCCAGCCCTGGGCTTCTCCTTCCCCTTCCGGCAAACACTCCAACTCCCATCTCACAACAGCACCCAGGACCCTTGAGAACTTTGAAAGTCCAAGTGTCGGCACCTTAGTGGACCCTGTGGATTTGCACAGCCAGCCCCTCCCACCTTCAGACCAAGAGAAAAGCTGCAGGAACTCATCTTCATGCCCTTCCTCTGTGTGGCCCTCTCCCCAAGACACTCCCCGACTTTATGAAGCAGACACTCAGAACACACCCCCCTCCGCCCCAAGAAATGGAGAGTCAGCCTGAGGGGCAGGACCAGCCCTGCCTCCTACCTTCCCTACCCCCATGTCAGATTCAGAAGCTTTAGGGCACCAGGGTCCCTCAACACCCAGCCACACGGACGTGGGTATCAGAATGACACCAGCTTGGCTTAAATTCACCTCCTGCCACTTTGCCCACAGAGGCGATGGCCTGAGGGCCAGGGTAGGAGGTGAGGGGGCAGGGCAGGCTGGTGCCCCCTCCAAGAACCTGCTGCCCAGGAAGGAGAGGCCCAGGCTGCACTCCCAGGACACTTGTGCTCCGGAGACCCCTAGAGCTGAGGGGCAACTTCAGGGACGGGCTTTTACGCCAGCTTTCAGGTAAGCCCACCCACCCAAACTCTTAATAATTGTGCCCCCACCCCGCTGCCCCTTGACTAGAGTGTGACAGGAGCTTGCCTTCCTTCCGCTCAGCAACCCCTAGGAGTACCCGTCATCATCGTCATTAAGGAGAAGAAAGTGAGCCTCAGCGGACCGGACCTCACCCCGTGAAAAGGCCACCACAGACTGGCAGCTCTTCCTGGGTCCTGGGCCTCAGTTTCCCCACTTGAAAAGAGCTCCTACCCGTTCTTCCCGCTTGCTATGAGAGGAGCCAGGAGTGGTACAACAGGGGGACAGGGGTGGTGGTGGCCGGAGGGACGGCCAACGCCTGTCATCATTAACAGAAACGCCGGATGAACATTGAGCGATTACTCTGCTCCGCGCGCGGCGCAAAGTGCTTTCCAGGGATCATCTCACTTAATCCTCGCGGGGACCGCAGGTGGGGGGACTCTGGCTGTCCCCGTTTTGCACACCTGTTAATGGAGGTTCAGAGCGGTGAGGCGACTCGCCTCAGGGCACCCCGCTAAGAGCGGGGCGCTGGGAACCCGCGCTCTCCGGGTCCGGGGCGCAAAGCTGGGCGCGGAGACTGACACAGACCGCGGCGTCGGGTGGCTGGCTCTGGCGGGGTAGGTCCTGGGACCGGCTGGAACGCTCCAGGCGGGGACAGCGCCGGCCGTGGCCGCCCCCGCCCCCGCGCCCCGCTCACCTCGCGTACTTGGTCTTCTGGAAATCCAGGAGCCGGGGGACGAACATCGCGGCGGTTCCATGGGCGTGCAGCCCCGGCTCCGAGAACGCGAACTTCGGCCGGGGAGGGCGAGCCGGCGCAGCAGGTAGGCGGGCGGGCGCGGGGCGAGCAGCGAGCGCGGAGGGTGCCAGGAGCCGCCGACGCAAAGCCCGACCAGATGGTGGCGGGCGGGGCGGGGGGCTCCGGGCCAATCGCCTTAGTCCCCGCGGCCCGCGCCCTCCCGGTGCGGGGCGGACCCTCCAGCTCTAGCCCAGGGTACGGGGAGTGGTGTGGGGGACAACGGGGGGTCCTGAATGCAACCCCTTCTTTTTGTCCCCGTTTCGCCACCTCCCCCCTGCCCCCGTCGTAGATTTTAAATCGTGGATCGAGGAGGGTCCGGGCTGGAAGGCAGCGGGCACCGCCTGCGCACCCACCCTCGCCCCGGCGTGGCTGGTCCCGAGTGGACCTGTCGCTCACCCTTCCCCGCCACCAGCGCCGCCTGCCTGGTCGCTTTGAGGCGCGATACGACCCCAGAAGATCCGCCCCGAATGGCTGTAGTCTCTGGGGACCCCCCCCCCCCACTATGAGGCTGTGACTCTAGGGACCCTTAGGACCCAGAGACACAGACACGCATTTGGTTGCCAGAACACGGGGTAGCCAGGATCTGCCCAGGCCCTCAGCGTCTTCTATGAAATCCAGTCTTCTCCTTTAGGAGATCTTGGCCAGGATTCTGGCCATAGAAGCCACCTGCTGGAAAGGGTGACATCCTTGGCGGCTGCTGGCCGCAGGACCGCCTTCAGCTTAGGACAGATCCCAGAATTAAAGGGCAAGCCCCTCCTTCCCACGCTCACACCTCACCCTCCTGCCCTCCCCTCCCCTGGTCTGTTCCCAAGGCCCAGCTCCCTGCTACTTGTTATAGCAATGCTTTGAGATCCTACTAGCATTCAGAAAATCACCCCACTCACGCCCTCTGCCCAAGGTGCTAGAACAAGATGAAGAAAAAAGGCAGAGACTCCCTCTAATTCATCTCTGCAGCCAAATGTGGGCACCCGTGGGCGCACAGCTGTTACTGGTGAGCACCAGTAGGGCTGCTGGAGATGCAATCAGACCACAGCAGGGCTGGTGGGGTGAGGGCATGTGGCTGGGGAAGGGAGGGCTGGAGGTGGGGACCAGAGAAGGGGTCCAGGGATGTTCACAGGTAAAATCCAACACCCTATTGATAAATTAAAAGTAGGGGATGAAGGGGACAGAGGAGTCAGGGATGACCCCTGACCCTGCTGGGTGGGATGCCACTTGGGAGAGTGTGTGGGGAGGGGGAGAGTGAGAAGAGACCAGAGGAGGAGCAGCAGGAGGCTAGATGAGCCTGAGGTCAAGGTTGGCATGAGTGGAAGGCCAAGGGGGAGAGTGCCGTGGGCCCAGGGTCCGCAGGGCAGGACGCCCCCAGTGAGGAGGGGCTTCAAGGCTCAGCTGAGAGGGTCCCTGGGAGCTTGGAGCAGTGGTTTCAAATCCCCCCTCCCCCCAACCTGCTGGGGCTGTGACTCAACATGACAGCCTGGCGACTTCTACGTGAAGTAAAATGAGATACAATGTACAGTGCAGTTCCTGGGGCCCACGAGCCACAGTGGCTGCCGCATGGGACCGTGTCCAAGGTCGCAGGAAGTTCTGTGGGACAGCGCTGCGCAAGATGGCAGAGTCACAGTCAGGAAACGGTAGACCTTTGTGGCCTGGTTGGGATAGAAACTGTTTCTCACTGGGAGTCATGGTGAAGAAGCGTGGGGTTCGTGACTGCAGTGACCAGTGCCTCCTGTCCCCTCATCCAGAGGAGGGAAGTGAGGCTGAGAGGGCCCAGGGGACCCCCTCCCCCCTGACCTGCCCTGGCGCCCAGCTCTCCTGCTCTGAGCCCATGGCTCACAGCTCCCACTCGCGGATTTCTCAGACCCCCAGGGGCAGAAGTCAAACCTTAGCAGGTAAGGCCAAGCCCTGTGCTCCAGGGCCTCCTCCCTGCCCTGACCTCCATCGCAGTTGATCTGACCCCCACCCCGGTCCCCAGGTGCCAGCCACATCGTGTCCTCAGCCCTCAACCTCAATTCCCAAAAAGGTCCCAGCTGGCTTTGCCAAGGTGAAAGCCCCCAGAGGCCTGACCGCCAGTGGCCCTTCCTCCCAGGGTGTCCACAGGAGACCACAGCTCCCCACAGGCTGAGGGAGCCGCAGGTTTGGGCCTGGGCCTCCCCAGGCTCCTGGCCCGCCTGCAGTCACCTTGGCAGTGGGCTCAGCAGGGCCCCAGAGGAGACCCCTAAAAGGAAACATAAGCCTAGAAATGGATTTTCTTTTTCTCCAAGAGCAAAAGAAGTTGAGTAAGAAATCAGTTGCTATTTTTACTGCCTCATCCAGTTGTTATGGCAACCAAGGGCCTGACTCCAGCCACGGGGAGTCAGGGTTGGGCTGTGCGCGCCCAGGAGGAGACAGGGTGGGCACCAGGTGCAGCAGGGGACAAGCCTCAGGCTCCCGACTACGGGGCCTTCAGGGGCCCCAGGTCTGCCCCAAGGTCAGAAGCCCACCTCTGCTCCCCGCTGACCCCCTTGCCCTGGTGGGTGGTCCCTGAGGACGGCTCCCTTTGGTGCAGGCCCACCTCCTGCGAGCTCTGTGGTCTCCGGCTCTGCTCAGCCTTGTCGCCAAAGCCTGTCCATCACTCCTGGGAAGAGGTGATCGTGCCCCCCTCTGGAGGGGACCCGCAGCACCTGCCATGGTGACGGCCCACGAAGAATGTGTTAGATCTGGTTGGCAGTGCCTTCTGTGGCCCCTCCCCTCCAGACCATCCCTGGAGAACATTCTGGCTCTTGTCAGCCCCTCACTTTGACCCTGACACTCCAAACCAGAGAGGCTGTGGGATTTAGGGAGTGCTCACAGGCACAGAGCCACAGACTTGCAAATGTCATTGTCTTTCAAGATTCCCTCCCTTTTCTGTCTGCTCTTGTATTTTCAAATACTATCTGTATCTATAATCTATACTATGTCTTATCTATATAAATATGTGTGTGTGTGTGTATATATCTGTTAAAAATAGTTGGTGTGTGTATATATATCTCAGATTTTATGACACGTATATTCCAGATTCTATTTTATGTGTGTGTATATATAACTGCTGGAGAGTTAGTCCGGCTGGGCTCCTCTGGCCTCTGTCGTCACCAAGAGCTGGGCTCCAATCCTTCCTCCTTCATTCAGCCTGCCGAGTGCGGGGCCCTGGGCCTGATGGCACAGCCGTGCCCAGCCTCTGCCCAGCCAGGAAGCCTGCGCTCTCCCTCCTTCGCAGCTCCACCCTCCTGAGCCAGCTTCAGGTCTTCCCAGGAAGGAAAGAAGCGCTTCCCAGGACCAAGCTTGTCGCTGCTCACAGGCTGGGTTCCCAGGAAGCAGGCTCTGAGATGAGCTTAGATGAAAAGATTTATTAAGGGGCTGTTTTCAGGGTCACAGCAGGGGTGGGAGTGGGGGAGGCAGGAAGGGGCATCGGGAGAGCCTGGCTGCTGGGTTCTGTTGACAGTGGCCTCAGCAGGTCCCCAGGGGAGTTCTGAAGCTGGGGAGACCCTTCAGAGGTTTCCCCAAGGGTAAGTGAGTTGGGCCTTTATATCCCACCCATCAGTCGCCATTTCCACTGCAGGAACGGGGCGTGGGGTGGGTGAGGCGCCCCTGAGGGGCTGACAGCCTGGAGGGACACCCCTCCTTCCTGATCAGAGCTTCCTCTCATGAAGACCTTACTGCTCTGAACTGCCCGGCAGCCTCTTCCCACGGCCCTTTACTCTCTTCCCAGCCTCCCACCTCCTCCAAACAAGGCCCTTCTCCCCTCTGCTCCCCTCCTGACAGCCGGAATCCAAACCCTGAACTTCCAAAGCAGCAGAGACAGAGCAGGGAGCAAGCTGGGTGAGGAGGTGCGTGGGGCCGATCCTGGGGCCTTGGTTTTTGTCTTCGAGACATCTCATGTCAGCCTGGGAGTTACTGTCCAAACCCGCAGGAGAGGCCCGTGTCAGGGCTGCATTCGCTAAGTGCCCGAGGGCACCATTCACGTCAAAACAGTCTCATTTTCCAGAGGACACTGGGGCTGGAGAGGCCTTAGAGGAGGAAGCTGGATTCAAATCCAGACTCGCATTGACTCGGGGACGTAGATGAAAACTAAACAGGAGCACAGGGAAAAACAGGCAGGTAGCGCCAGGAAGACCCTGAGTCAGCGGAAGAAGACTGCGTGCCCGCTAGAGGGTGAGGGGACCTCCCCACGTTGGGAGAATCCCCCAGGTCTGTATTAAAATTTCACGTGAGGCCAAGACAAAAATATCATGTTAAAATATTCGCAAACCAGTATGATGCAGTAAGTAGACACGAAAGCTTCTGCTTCTGCTCCACATATATAAGAAAGACAAACTGTCGAGTTTATTAGACAGGCACTGGTAAACTGTGCTGTTCTCAACATTGACGACTTTGGAGCAGCTGCCCCTGAAGTGTCCCAGACGCAAGGAGCATGGGAGAGGGGACGCGGAGCCCGGGGCCGGGGCCTAGTCGGGCCTCGGACAGTTGTGTTATCTCCAACAAGTCACACTATCTGGGCCTCATGTTTTTTATTTCTAAAGTGAAGGTGTTTTAGCTCTAAAATTGTGAAGTTAAAATATAACAGTACCAAAAAAAGAACAAAGTTGGCGTAATCATCCTCCATTGGCTCTGATGTTCAGCCCTTCTCTCCTGGGGCCCCTCTAACAGGCCAGCCCTTTGTCCACCCCTGCCCCAGCTGCCCTGCTTACCCACCTCTGGTTACTGGACATCCCTGATCCGGGTCTCCCCCAAGACAGGAGCCAAAGCCAGGATCCACTTGGAGGGTCCCCTTGGGTCCAATGTGCTGGGCCTTGCTGCCCTCTTGTGGCCGGAAGTAGAATTATCACATTTTTAAAAAGTGCCAATCCCCGGAGTTGACTCTGATAAGGCTGGGGATGGAGGAGGCCGACGGGGAGGGCGGGTTTTCTAATTTACACCCAGACCTGAACCGTGGGACGTGGGACGTGGGGCAGATGCTACGCAAAGGGAAAGTCTTCCAGGTGGGAGAGAGAGATTGGAAGACCCGTGGAGCTGGAGCGAGGCGGTCCAAGTGAGGAGCTGGGTTTTGCTGGGAGGGGCGTGGGGAGAGTGGCCAGAACCCATTGCCTTTTAGGGTTCCTCCGAGCGATGCTTCCAAGAAGTGGAAACAGGCCAAGGGTGGCAGTGTGGGAGCCTTTCCTCACCCCCAGGTTAGAGGTGAGGGTGCCCAGGACACCCGTGGGAGAGGAGAGGCGGAAATGGCCGGTTTCTAACTACCTTTTGGAAGTAGAACCTGCACTGTCCGCTGAGGGCGTGGACATGGAACCAACAAACACACGTATCAGGACAGAACCTACCACCTGCAGCAACCGGCCCTGCAGCCATCCGCCGCAAAGGTCGGGACCTGATCAATACCTGGCAGCTCCCCTCACTGTTGACCTGCTCCCTCCTGAGGACCAAGCAGAGAAACCCAGATGCCCACCGAACTGTCACATGGGACATCCAGCTTCCCCAGGCCTAGCCTCTCACCAGGCTCACCTGAAGCCCTCTCTTCTCTCACTACGAAGCTTCCCCTTCCTCTGCCCTCTGAGTCACTCCAACCCACCGAACCACCTGGCCAGGGAAAGACATATTTTGAGAATGGAGTTTTTTAGCCAACTTCCAGACAAGTCAAATAGTGACCATGGTCTGGGGATGGGGCTTTTGGGGAACTCCAAGCCCCTTATGCCCCTTCCAGTGGCTGCCAGGCTGTTTTCACATCTATCACAGTTGCGAGGCTGCTGGTTTTTAAGGCTAACAGGGATCTTAAAGAAAGTGATGGGACTAGGGCAAATTTAAATGCCACAAGGCTCGCCTGGCTGCTGTGGCTCAGTGGATCGAGCGTCATCCCGTGGACTGAGAGGTCCCAGTTCGATTCCCAGTCAGGGCACATGCCTGGGTTGCGCGCTCCATCCCCAGTGTGGTGCGTGCAGGAGGCAGCCAATCCCTGTTTCTCTCTCACATTGATGTTTCTATCTCTCCCTTCCTCTCTCTCTAAAAAAATCAATAAAAAACATATAAAATAAATAAAATAAAATGCCACAAGGCTCACTGTGTTTATTGCAATTTAGCTGTTTTGCTTGGAAAATACTTCCCAGATTGTTGCAAGCCTTTAGTTAATTTCCAGAGTTCTAAAAAAGTTGATTTTGATCACTTTTGTCAGTGTTCTCTTTTGCTTTTATGGTAGGAGAGCAATACAGTGGAACCCTGCGAACTGGTAGGAGACACTCTGCGTCTGAAGCGGCCTGGGAATGTGCCCAGGGTCCGTGGTGAAGCGAAAAGGAGGAATGGTTTTCGGAGATTCTTGCCCCACCGTTCTAGAAATGCTTCCTCCCGCCCATTCAATCTGCATGGCATTCTCATGAGGTCAGTTATCTTAACCTTTGTCATTACCGAGGAAACTGATGCTCAGAGAGGTTAGGTGACTTACCTCAGGACACAGACCTTGTGAGAATCTGAGTCAGGATGTGAACTGCAATGTCCTCTCCTGATTTCCGCGACGGCCATGTCCTGACCTCTCTCCTGCTGCCTCACCTCGTACAACGTGCACTCTGCCACCCCTTCACCCCAGTCCTAGGTCCCTCCTCCATGCCCTCCAGTTTGTTGAGGAGTGCCTGTGGGAGTGCTGCTCACATGTGCTTAGGTTGCACATAAGGATGCTTGAGGAACGTCTTAAGCACTTGCCAACGATGGCTCTGCTCTAACGTTAGGAGGAAGGGACGCTCTCTCTGGGATTGGCATCAGGCCAGTCACCTGGAGGAATTCTGAAGTGATGACAGAGGCTCCTGAGCATTCTTCCACACCACTCACCACCAGGAATGTGAGTGAGCTCATGCAGTCCTCAAGGCGAGCTGGGAAGCAAGGGTGCATTACTGAGTCACACACGCGCCAAGCTCTCTGGCACAAACCCAGCATACTCTCCAGCAACACTTGTCTGTGGTCGCCAGTAAAACCCAGAGAATAAAGCAGTAAAACAAAACCCGAGTGGGCAGAAGCCCTCAGCTCCAGCCCATTCTGGCCACCAAGAAGGGAGGCTCAGAGTTCAATTCTTCACACATCAAGTTCCCATTATTCTAGGTAATGGGAACGGAGAATGAACAACACAGACACCCCCCCCCCCCACCGGAGCTTATGTTCCAATTGGGAGGGGATAGTGTATGGTCTACTGGAAGGTGATACGTGCTGTATAGAAATAGAAAGCAAGGAGAGGGATAGGGAATGTGAGAAAGTGTAGAGGTTACCACTTTTAATAGGGTTATCCAGGTATCTGGCAGTTCTCTTCCAACCAAGAAATTAAGGTGAAGGAAGTTGGACAATGGGCTCATGCCCTTGGACTTCACCCCTTATCATGCGCCCTATTACTCAGATGGATGGTAGGACGGCCTACCAAAGACTTGGTGTGGCACCAGCTAAGACACCACACCCTGTGAGGTTGGGGTGTCATTCTACAATAGACAGCACGAGCCCGCAAACTAGGAATCGTAGTGTTTCCTGGCGTACATCCACTAATCCTGTAATTGTTTTGTTTTCATCTACATCACAGAGGCTCACTGAATTTTGAGATTCTAGCACCCAAAGGGTTCCCTATTACTCCAAGGAACAGAGTCGTGGTCCTGGTAAATTGAAACTCAGTCAACCCCAGGGCTATTTGGGGGTATTCATTTGTTGGACCAATGGAGAGAGGAGTTACTAACCCAGATGGAATAAGAGAGTCTGATGAACAAGAGGAAATTGGGCGACTTTTGAAAATAAAGTCAGGGAGTGTGTCTAGAACCCACGGGATTTACTTGGGCACCTCTTTATGTACCTTTGCTCCACAATAACAGTCCGTAGAAAGCTGTGCCAACTGGTAACGACAGAACTGCTGAGACAAGCCTCTTGATTTCAGTGGTTAGCTACATGGGCACTTACATATGTGTATTTATGCATTTATATATGGTTGCACATGTCCTTCTGACTGCACAGTCCCTGTCCCTTAAGTCTAGTTTAGGTGACCTCATTATGTGCTCTTATTGTACCCTGCTTTGAATATTTTTTTTTCTTTATTGATTTTAGCGAGAGGAATACAGAGGGAGAGAGAAACATCAATGAGAGAGAACATGGATTGGCCGCCTCCTGCATGCCCCCCACTGGGGATGGGGCCCAACCTGGGCATGTGCCCTGACCGGGAACCCAACCCGCGACCTCTTAGTGCATGGGTCCACACTCAACCACTGAGGCACACCGGCGGGCTGTGCCCTCCTTTTTAATTGTGTTTAAGTATCCCCCCCACACACACTGTAAGTTCGCTGAGGGAAAGGAGGAGTCCTGTTCCGTTCACACGGAAGGCGCTTCCTAAATATTACCCACCGAATGAATAAATGTAAGGTGGAATCCTCTCCTAGGGACCCAGCAAGCGTGGGCCTTAGAGAAACGGGGTTTCCATTCTCAGATCCAACACTTGGCAAACAGGCTAACATTTCTGAGTCTCAGTTTTCAAGTCTGTAAAACGGGAATGCAATAGTCTACATAGGGTTGCCATACCATCAAGTAAGATAATGCACATAGGTATTTAGCACAATGCCTGACACGCAGCGGGCCTTTTAATATTGATAATAATGGTGGAGGGGGGTGTACCGAGCGCCTGCTCTTCCCCATGCGCATGCGCGGCGCTCGACGCGCCCACAAGCCCCGCCCCACGCACCTCCTCGCGTCCCCACGCTTGCGCGTGTTCGACCGGAACTCCAACCCGGGACAGAGGTGAAGGGGCGGGACCACTGCAGCACGCCTGCGCCGTGAGAGACCCGTGCACCGAAGGGGCGGGACGCGCAAGCGCGCAGGGCGCCCCGGCTCCGGAGCATAAACAAGAGCGGGGACGGGATGAGGCGGCGATTGATCCCCGGGCAGCGAACAGGGGCGACTTCGGCGGCGAGCGGGACCCGGCGCCGACCCTGAGCGCACGCGACCGCCGTCCCGCGCGTGAGCCCCCGGCCGGGCCCACCCGCCCGCCGCGCGCCCACCATGAACCTGGCCAGTCAGAGCGGCGAGGCCGGCGCCGGCCAGCTGCTCTTCGCCAACTTCAACCAGGACATCACGTAAGGCCGAGGGCCGGGGTCGGAGGGCAGGGGTCGGGGTCGGGGTCGGGGGGCAGGGGTCGGGGCCGGAGGGCCGGGGCCAGGGCGCCAGGGGGCCGGGGCGGGCGCGTCCCCGGGGTGGGCCCGGGGCGTAGCGTGGGAAGGCGCCCTCCTCAGGGACCCTCGGGGCGCTGCCGGCTCTGGGCGGGCAGAGTGACGGAGGTAAGGAGGTACTTCACCCACCGACTGGACGGCTTTCTCTTTCCGGACCCCATTTCTCTCAAAGTTGGGCCGAACTCTGGCCTGACTGCTTTCTCGCCGCCTCTGCCCCCGGCGGGAGTGGGGTCCGTCCTTCGTCCCGCCAGTCCCGCTCTCGCCCTTCTCTGCCCTCTTCGGGACCTTCTCGTGGTCTCCTCATCCTAGGGCCCCTCTCCCCGCTTTTCTTTCCTTTTCTTCACGTCTCGCTGTTCTTTTCGGCAGGAAACTTTGCTGTCCTCCCCGAGCAAGAAACAAACTTAGCAGTCACCCTGGCCTCCGACCTGGGGAGAAACTGAGCCAAGGGGGGTGTGGCAGAAATGCCCGAGGAGTCTGGGCCCTTCGGGGAACGGGCCATGGCCATCCCTAGGGGGGCGGCCCCGATGCCAGCCCATGTGGGTCAGAAGCCGGTGAGGCGGTCTCCGAGGCCTGTAGGGATAGTTACTAGATGAGGCTCCGGGAGCGGGAAGGATGAGTTGTAGGGCTGGAAGGCAGGAGAGCCATCTTGGGAAGTGAGTAAGAGGAAGTGATATAAGGAGGAGGAGTGGGTCATTGGCTTTCCAGTGAGTAGTTGGTTGAGTCGCTACTGGTTGAGTGCAATGGGCAAAGTAGAAAACGAGATTTATTTTATTTATTTATTTAGGTTAAAACTTGATCGTAGGCAAACTATAAGGTGATGGAAGATGATTTGACTTTGGGTGGTGGGCACGCAATGCAATATACAGATCATGTATCGTAGAAATGTACCCTTGAAACCTATATGATCTTATTAACCAGTGTCACCCCAGTACATTTAATTTTTAAAAATAAGCAGGAAAAACAACAACTTGACTGTAGAATGGCCAGCCCCAGGTCGGTGGCATGCAGCGGGACGCTAATGCAGACAGTCCCACCGTGGGGCTGCATTGAGGGTTGGAAGGGAGGAGGTGACCAATCCAACCAGGATGAGGAAACCCGGCTTCAGAAAGGTTCATCAGTCTTGGGATTGGTTAGTGTAGCGGGGCAGGGCTGACGTGTTTCCTGAATTCTCACCCACGGTCTTTCTACTCTGCCAGCTGAGTACCTGCAGAGGAGGATTTCGAGGGGAGTGAATTTGGACATCAGACTGTTGCAATCTTTAAAGATTAAATCAAACCAAATACCATAGTGGTCTATGTGACCAAAAGCTGCTACAGCAAAAACAATTTGGACAGCCTGATGCAGGTGGTTCTAGTTGGGATAGACTGTTATCCAGGCAGGGAGTAGGACATTGCAGACCAACTGTGATTTAGTGTTTAAGCCCTTAGTATTTTGAGACTGGTAAGAAATGGTAGCTTGATGGGGTTTTTTAATGTCTTGTGTAAATTAGAGAATTTCTAAAACGTTTCCTACCATTTGTTCAGGTGTTCACTCATCATTTGCATTGAAAGGAAGTCAAATATGACCAACCATTCTCTTTGCTGTTATTTCAAATGGCACCAAATTCCCTATATAATAGAAGAATGTCACTCTGTGTGGCCTGAAAAAAGACCTTTTCACAATTGGAAATCACGTGCTTCCCCACCCTCTGGGAGTCCTGAAGTTACTGGTTCAAGAGAAGATTGCTGTTATAATTTTAACTTGCCAAAGAGGCCTTGATATAGTATGAACATAAGTTATAAGGAATACGTAGCAAGTTAGGATTATACAAAAAGCTTATTGATTGAAATGACTGTGATTTGTTTTAAATCGACACTTGAAGGAAATACAAAAGTTCCTGGGGAATGGCTTTACAGTTTACACCTTTCCCTCCCAGAATTTATTTTAATAGACGAACACAATTTTTCTCAAGACAAACAATATTGGCCTAGGATCCACAGTCTGTGTATTTAGTGAGGAAGTCTGGAAGGCATTTCCCTGAATAGAAGGCGTGAATTTTCTACAGTAACACTTAACAACTGAGTATTCCTCACACACCAAACTGTTCTGCCTTTCTTTCCCTGCTGGTAATGGTTTCAATATTGTGCTATAGTTTCCCTATGAGTCTTACCCTAAAAGTGTGACTAAGTTTTATTTGTTTTTTACCATTTGTTTTTGTTTTGTTTTGTTTTTTAACTAGACCAGAGAAAAAGGCAGCAAGAACAGCTCATCTGCATTGTCTTCCTCCTGCCTGGTTAGTTCCAATCCTAGATTCTGAAAGTAGCACTTTGGAAGGCTTATAATGGAGAAATGTTTGGCTTTGTGCAGCTGAAGGTAACAAACTAGTAAGTGGCAGTGGATCACTTGAATCTCAAATGGAAATATCAGGGCTAGATTCTTCCAGTGGACATCACTCTGTGGGAAGTGATTTGGCGATGTCTGTTGTAAGCTACATTTCTAAAAGGGATGAAGTAAAGAAAGGAACTTGATTTTCCAAGTCTTCTGTTTGTAGAATCTATGTGAGTGTCCAGAAAAGTTACAGGTACAGAGACCATAGGAGACACTTGTTTGAATTTATTGCTTTCTTCAACCAAGTTTCTTCTGGGTTACAGTTATTATTCTGGGTAGGTCATTTCTCTCCTCCTCATCCTCGTCAGCGAATTGATGGGCTTAGGAGTAGGTGGTTTCTAAGGACCCTGCAACCTTAAAGATATAGGTCATTCTGCCTGCTGTGTAGAGGATGTGTTTGAGGAGGCCAGTGGAAAGGGGACGGGTTAGCCGTCAGGACTTGGTGTGACTCGCTGGACACGTGACGCATTTAAGGGAGAAGTTAAGGTTACCCCCAAGTCTCTGGTTTGGGTGCTGGTGAACAGTGATAAATAACATTATGGGAGAAAGATCAAAAAGCGTTCGGATTAAGAGGAAATGATGCACTCTGCTTGGAAATCCTGCTGGAGGCCTGGGATGGAAACGACGGGAGCTGGAGAGAAGAGTCTTTGTGGTGATAAACTTACTAAGTGAGGCTGCAGAACCCACCAGGTGATTCCTTTTTGTGGATGTGGGCCATCTCCATTTGACCCTATAACCTATAACCTGTTTAAGGAAGAAGACAATGAAAAGGAAAAGCCTTTACAGACTAATCATTGGGAAGAGGGTAGAGAAAAGAAAAAGGAGTTAAGAAAAAGATCCAGTTCACATTTTTGTTTTTTGGTGCAAATTACTGTTTTATACATTGAACACTCAAGTTTAAATTCAGTGACAGAGACTTGCAGATAAAGATAGAAACCCAAACACAAGCATTTATTTTGGCTCCCTCCCAAAACACTAATAAAATGTCAGTCAGTGAAATATCAAAACGATGTTCTAAAAGAGTTAAACCCCATAGGATGGGGAGAATGAGAAAGGAGACACACAATGAAATTTTGGAAGCTAGCTAGTGGCAAAGGAAAGTGGATCCTAAATTGCTGGTGGAGAAAGCAGAGGACCCAGCTAGTTGACACCGCAGAGTCCCCAGAAGGCTCGGGGTTGGCACTGGAGGGAAGGTCTAGAAGTGGGGAAGGGGACAGGGAGGAAAGAAAGGGTTCCAGCTGTGCTTCAGAAGCAGTCACTCTCCGAGGCCTGTCTTGAGAGGGTACAACAGGGTCTCGATTTTTGACAGCGGACGCAGTTGAAGGCAAGAGTATAGTAGTGACGTGGGGACAGAAGTAAATAGATCCTTTTTCTGTTGTGGTTTGCTAGTTTTCCCTTCATCAGTAAAAGATGTTCGTTGTATTACCTTAAACAAACTTACCACCTGGAAATATTTTGGGAATAGATTATTTATTGGGGGAATCTCATACTTACCTGTTACTGTTCCTCTCCATTAATATGCTATCAGGTGGTAGGTGAATCCTGGTTACTCAAGGCAGAATCTCCAGAGGGCTGTGTGAACCTGACTGTTGGTGTTTGAGCTGAAAATATCAAACCTGTACATATTTAATATCACCTTTTTAAAATGTCTACCTTTACTGATAAAATATATACTCATACTATACCATATACACATCAAGGAATAATTGGACTATTTTTGTTTACATTTCTTACTGATTTCGGTGTACAATTGTTTGGATAAACCATGGGATTAACATTCTAGCGGTAAGGTATTGCATATCCTAAATAGGTATCTGAAAGTCTGGAAGAACATCAGAATTCTGATGTTTGATCAGCAGAGCCCAGTTTTAACAAATTGTACCTGTTTGGAGCACATCTGAGAACCTAGATATATCAAAACCCAAGTTCTCATTAATTAATTAAAGCTCATTATTTTACCCATGGAAGAGGCTTATTTTATATATAATGCTAATAAGCTTATTGATTTGGTTTCTGAGTAAACAAGACATTAGAAAGGGAAAGGGGCAATTAATGATGGTAGAGTCGCAAGGAAAAGTGACAACTGTCAGCAAAACAAAAGGTAGAGGCTATTTTTATACTCTGTACTACAGTCTAGCAATTTGATGTAGGTACACAAACCCTACACTCCTTGTTAGGGTCTGAGAGGGTCACTGGATTGTGGTAGAGCAAGTGGTTTGATACGTGAGTCCAGGAGAAGGTAAGAATTGGCCATCTCCTTGTGTTAAGAGCACAGGAAAGCCTATAATACAAGAATGACTTTTAAAATCAGAAATGGTGGAGGAAAGGTTTTGGTGCTTAAAATAGCAACCCTTAGTTAACTGGAAAACATTTTCCTGAACACCAATTTCCCTAAAGTTGTGGGGTACTGAGATTTTGTTTTATTTTTAGCCTTCTTGGTTATTCTTGTATTTTTGTTGGTTCCTTTATTACTTTTCAAAATATTTACAGGTAACAATTACTTCGTTGATATAATTAATTCAAGATAGTAAAGTATTTTTACAAAGAAAAATGATATGAGCTATAGAAAGTTTTTCTGTTTATATTTCTAAGATAAACCAGTTGCAGTTTAAAAATTTAAGAGTGCTCATAGCAGCTCTGTCTTGGAATACAGTGGACCCTTGAACAACGCAGGTTTCAGCAGAGTAAACATACAGCGGGCCCTCTGTATGCCTGGGTTTCACATCCGCAGATTCAAACAACCTCGAATGTGTGCATTGTTCTGCACCATTTCACGTCAGGGACTCGGGCACCCGTGGCTTTGGGTATCCGTGTGGGTCCTGGAACCAGTCCCTCCACTCCACCAGATACGGAGGGACGGCTGAGTTTTGAGGAAATCAAAATTTATAAACAGATTTTTGACTGTGTGGGGGTGGGTGCCCCTAACCCCACATTGTTCAAGGGTCAGCTGTGTTTCTCCTACATATGTGTGAGAGGTCGGGTATCTCAGGTCTGTAACTGGAATACTCAAGGTACGGAGTGTCTCAGTCCTCATTATTTCTGGTCTGGTTTATCTTCTGCCTCCACCTGTTTTGTGTTCTCCCAGGCATACATACACAAGCAACCCCAGCATCTGATTCTTCCCGTTCCTACCACTTCCTGCTTTGTTCTCTCCTCCTCTCTCCGAAGGCTGTGCTTTCTCCTCACTTCCCTTGGTCAGCCACATTGGAGAGGAGTGACCTGCTGACGAGGAATACTTTGTTTAGTGCCACAGCTCTGCTGTGGGGGGATCTGGAGAGCCCTCGAGGCCCCGCCAAGCCTGTTGGCAGAAGCAGCGGTATTGGTGTGGGGTGGCAGACGTGAACACTGGGGACAAGGCCCTGAAAGCGGAGCCTTCGCTTTCTCCTAGGCCAGCTGGGCAGTGTTCGGATTCTAGGTCCTCAGTCAGCTTCTTGGTTTGTTTTATTTTGTCCCGCTGCTCAGCCATGCATAAGTGTTGGCTGCATCTGGGAGGGCCGTACTGAATGCAGAGAGGGACCACCACCCAGGCTGTAAATTCTGTGTAGAGGGGTAGCTCACGGAACTTGGGCTCTCACATGTCCTGAGCACCTGAGAAACCCTACTTTGTTTTGAGGGGATCGTTCATTTAGGGTTCATTATTTCATTACATGTCAGATTTATAAAGTTTTACATTTAAATAAGAATATTGTCTGTCTGTATTTATTGACCCTCACCTTTTTCTGGCTGTGGGCATGTCATCTTCCTTTGTCACCTTCCTCTCCTGCTCGGCTGCCACTCACCTGGTACAGACCACATGAAATGACTGTGCTAACGTTCAGTAGAGATGATGGCTACTCTGGTAACAGGGAGCGGTTTGTGCATTATCACTGTCTACACGTATCAGCTCTTATTTCTGAATTTGGCTTTTTTGCAGGTCCCTAGCTGTTGGTAGTAAGTCCGGTTATAAATTTTTCTCCCTTTCTTCTGTGGATAAGCTGGAACAGATCTATGAATGCAGTAAGTGTTTGCTTTATTTTTCCCCCTCTTAAAAAATAGACAAGTTTAACTTGAATTGATGTGCATCCTTAAATCAGACAGACTCAAGTCCAGGTGCCCCTGACCTGTTCTCTTCCACCGAGTCCACCGAGAGGCCCAGCTGGGAAGAGTGTGTGTGCCCCCCAGGTCGCTTCCTGTTTATTTACATACTTAAATTGCACATAGAGACATATGTGTTTTGTGGGTTGATTTTTTTTTTTTTTTTAATACACGGTATCTGACTATACGTATTATTCTGTGATTCCCCACGTTTTCCATGCCGTTTAATCCCTCCAGGTTTCTGTCATACAGGGCTTCCAGAAAGTAGAACATTTTGCAGCCCTGCAGGAATGAGTTTTCTTCAGTTGTCGTTTTCTGGGATTGGAGGAGCCAGCATGTCAGAGGCAATGTGAAATTGCAGACGGGTCATGAGCTTTAACTTCTTGCTCGTCATCGTGTGACTTGAGGGAAATTACTTCCCCTTGGGCCTCAGTGTCTTCGGTTTTCTGTCGTGTGTACTGTAGTACCTGCTGGACAAGCAGTAGTGGGTACTGCCCCTCCCCCAGTGAACATGGAAAGCTTTGACTCCTCCCACATGCCTAACTCTTTAATGTGGTTAGACATCTCCTATTTGTCTTTGGTTCCATTTACTCTATAAACGTTTTTTGAGGACTTGCTGTGTGCCAGCCTGTTTGGTTTGTGGAGATGGCGGTAGTGACAAGATCCTGCTGTTGTGACACATTTGGATGGAGGAAGACAAAAACAAGTAGACATTTCAGTGCAGTGTTAGGTAGAGACACAAAGACAAGCAGACACGGACATAAGTACCACCCCGACCCCACCCCCATTAACATAAGATGAAGACACCAGGGAAAAAGTCAGTTCTTTGCCAGTTACTTGAAATTGTGTTCTCATGGCCCACCAGGAGGTCAGAGGCTTTCCAGGCTCCCTCCCCAGGCCCTGGCCTGCTCTCCAGTGAGCCCTCAGGTGCCTCTCACCTCCGTCGGCAGAGTGTCTGACTTTCCCTAGCAAGTCCCTTGTTTGTTGCTGCCCCAAAGGCAGTGCCCAGGCCCTTTACAAGGAGACAGCAGGGAAGCAGAGTCTTGTAATCAGCCAACGGCCCCGTCCCTGGTTTCGGCTGGCTGCGCAGATTTTACTTTTTCTGTCCTCAGACTTGCCTCCTGGTACTGACCAAATCTCAACAAAGCTGTTGTTCTAGTATGTAGCTTGGAAGATGTAGTCTGGGTGATTGGGGAGCTTTGAGCTAGTGAGCTTGCTCATTTCAAGTAGGTGTCAGTGTTTCTGAAAACCCTCAACCAGCTGTCTTCACTCGACCCCACACAGGATTCTCCCTGGAGGGAATTTCTTCAGAGAAGAGTAGCTGGTCTCTGGGGAAAGGATTCCATTGGGCTCTTACAGTCACAGAAGCATTTGCTAAACCTGATCCACACCAGGACTTGGGCTGTGCCACTAAATAGTTGCTGTAGGGACTGGTCATCTGTTTTAATCCACAGCATCTCTCCGTTTGCAGGCCCAGTGCTTAGAAAGGGTGTAAGGGCCCCAGGTCTTCTCTCTTCCTCAGTTGGACCAGTTTAATACTAATCTGCTTCCTTGAAGGGTATTTACTGGTTTTGGGCACCTCATGTTTCAAAGGTGTTTTTGTTTTTGTTTTTATCCTCACCCGAGGACATTTTTTTTTTTTTTTTTTCATTTATCTTCAGATAGAGCGGGAGGGAGAGAGAGAGAAACATCAACACGAGAGAGACACATTGACTGGTTGCCACCCACATGATCCCAGTTGGGGTCGGGGACAAACTGCAACCGAGGTACGTTCCCTTAGTGGGAACCGAACCTGGGACTCTCTGGTCCGCAGGCCGACGCTCTAACCGCTGAGGCAAACCGGCCAGGGCTCAAAGGTTTTTTGATGGAGCAAAATGTGTTGTCTTGATAGCATTGTTAAAAGAGTAGGTGATTACTGACCGACATGGTGATTTCTTTGCTCTTCTTCGTGACCTTTGGCCTTTGAAAATAGGTGATGAAATGAATGTAGAAGTTTTTGAGGGTTACTTTATTTAATTTTTAAACTTTTTAAAATTGATTTTAGAGAGAGAGGGAGAGGGAAATATCGATAAGTTGCCTCCCATACACACCCCCAACTGGGGATCAAATCAGCAACCTAGGCATGTTCCCTGACCGGAAATTGAACCAGCGACCTTTGGGACAATGCCCAACTAACTGAGCCACACTGGCTGGGGCTTGAGGGTTAATACGTTAAACGGACTTTTATTGAGTTAGAGAAAAGAATGTCTCTTAGAGAACAGACGAGCTGCTGAGTCAAGACTGTTTTCTGGCATTTTTCTACAAGTAGACTCAAAGCAAAGAATAGTGCATGATGCCTCAAAATTTAGCCCAGGCTCAGTATTAGCTCAGCCTCATAACTCTTTTCTTTTAATTCTCACCCAAGGATATTTTTCTGTTTATCATCAGATAGAGTGGGAAGGAGGGAAAGAGAAGGAGAGAGGGAGAAACATCGACATGAGAGGGACACATCGACTGGTTGTCTCCTGCACGACCCCGACCAGGGCCAGGGATGAACTGCAACTGAGGTACATGCCCTTGAGCGGAATCGAACCGGCAACTCTGGTCCGCGGGCCGACGCTCTAACTGCTGAGCCAAACCAGCCAGTGCGTAACTCTTAACCATCATCATAAAGTCAGATCTTTGCTTTTGGTCACTGCTGCTGTTACAGAAGGAGGCAGAGCTGGGTTTGGGAAAAACAAGACTGACAACTGCTGGTTCTTCTTTTGTTTAATTAAACAAGAGAACTTGTGCCCAGCAGCAGTGAAAGACTTTTTTTACTCTATGTTGTTGTAATTTCAAGCTTAAAGGAGAGTTGAGAGGACTCCCTGGTGTGCTTTGCAGTGCTGGTTGTTTGTGGGTGCCTGTTTATCTTCCTCTGTGCCCTTTATTTGTTTGACAGTAAGTAACACGCAAATCTGTGGTCTCGTCCCTGAAAGAACTACGGAGATGAAATCCTACCCTGTTAGGCAAAATAAATAAAGGATGTAGATTTATTATTTGTAAAATAAGACAAGTTTAGAAGGGAATGTTGGCTTTTTCAGTTTCTACATTATGTATTCTTGCATTGTATAAGTTTCTGAGCTGGGAAAACATCCCTCATGAAGCATACAGTTCTGAAAGTGAACATGAGCAGACTGATCCTTGCCTCTGCAAAAGTGACCAGAGCCTACTTCCCTCATAGAAGTGCCCCCGGAGACACATGGCACCTTTTATCAAGAAATAGACCATCCTTGCCTTCACAGGCCATCATCTTCACTGTACGGGTCTGGGAGGTGGTGCTTTCTGATGTTCTGATTTGACAGGCCATGCACTGGTTGGGCTACAGTTTCAGTGAGATTCATAGTCATGGATCGTGCAGGGGAGAAACTCCAGTAGCCTCTCTCTGCTTAAATCTGTTGTAATGGAAGATCAGGCTCTTAACATGTATCTCTTTAGAGCCCCAGGCATCTGACAGCTTGAGTGCTTCCTGGCACTGGTGTCTTGGTAACAGGCCATCTTCAGTAATTACAAACGTGCAGCCTCGTTTCCCTTGCTTTTCATTTGGTTGCAGCACCCTTCAGTCATCAGCCTGGTTCACCATGCACCATTATTTCATGGGAGGGCTGAGCCACGTTTCCTTCATCTTACTGGGAAGTGACTGCGCTGGGTACGTGGGTTCTGTGTATGTTTGTGCGTGGAAAGTTCCCTGGGCCCTGGCCGGTGAGTTCAGTGGTTAGTGTACCATTCCTTGCACCAAAGGGTCACCGGTTCGTTTCCCAGTCAGGGCACACATCCAGGTTGCAGGTTCAGTCCCCAGTTGGGCTGCATGTGCAAGAAACATCAATGTTTCTCTCCCCTCCCCCCCCTTCTCTCTCTCGAATCAATGAAAATCAAATACTCAGGTGAGGATTAAAAGAAAAAAAAAAGGTTCCCTGGGAAAGTGAGGTGTAATAAAAGATCTGAAAGAGCTTCTTGAAATAATGCAGTAGAAAAGGAATGAGCCTAAACCACTAACAGCGAGGGGAGGGAGGCTGCTGAGGAACAGCATGTCCCTGAAGGGAGCTGAGCGCCCTGGGCTGTAGGGCTCTAGAACCCAAGTGAGTCCTGTGTGGTGTTCTTACTTCTTACGTAGTGACAAATGCATTGGCTCCAAGTGGTGATGGCCTTGGCCTTTTTCTGGTTCCTGGCTCTTTTGGAACTCTGATGAAGCTCACAGGTGTTTCCCCAAGAAAACCCTTGAAGCACGGGGTGTTCTAGGATCCAGGATCTCGTGGTCGCTGAGAAGATCCCAGTGAGGTTCCACCCTGATGCCTCGCTTCTGCCCTCTGTCTTTGTCATCCATGTTCTCACCAGTGCACAGCTTGATATTTAAAAGTCCCTGCTGCCCTGTACTTCTTACATAAGATCTTAATATATTGGCCAAAATTCAAATTTCTGCGATAGTCTGCCTATGTGGGGTTTTTTTTAACAGCTTTTTGAGATGTCATATATATGCTATAAAAATTACCCGTTTTAAGTGTACAATTCAATGAGTTTTAGTATATTTACTAAGTTGTACTGCCTACCATAATCTGATTTTAAAACATTTTTATCATTTCCCAAAAGAAACCCCGAGTCCTTCAGCAGTCACTCCCCATTCCTCTCTGCCGGCCTCACCCCTGGGGAAGCACTAATCTGCCTTCTGCCTCTATAGATTTGTGGCTCTGGACATTTCAGATAAATGGAGTCGTACCCAACTGGCACCTTTCACTTAGGGCATTTGCAGGCTTCATCCACGTGGCATGTGTCAGTACTTCACTGCTTTTTATGGCTCGATAATAATGCCTTGTGTGGATGGACCATGTTTTGTTGGACATTCAGGTTGTTTCCACTTTTTTTTTTTTTTTAACTATTTTAAAGAGTGCTGTTGTGAACGTTTGTGTACACGTTATTGTGTGGACATGTTTTCATTTCTCTCTCTTTTTTCTAATGTGTTTTTATTGATTTTAGAGAGGAAGGGTGGGGGGAGAAGAGAGAGAGAAACATCAATGAGAAACATCGATTGGCTGCCTCCTGCACACCCCCTTCTGGGGATCAAGCCTGAAACCTGGGCATGTGCCCTGACTGGGAATCAAACCAGTGACCTTCTGGTGCATTGGACAACACTCAACCAACTGAGCCACACTGGCCAGGACTTCATTTCTCTTACGTAGATAGATACCTGTAGGAGTAGAATTGCTGGGTGAGCATCTTTGTTTTGCCCACTTGTGACTACAGCTGTTGAAGAGAACAATCAACAGATAAACATTTTAAAGTTGGTAATGCCAAGTTGCCCTTAAAAAGTGCAGTACCATGTTTTTATTAACGGTTTCAGCACCTGTCTCCTCGCCTCCTACCATACAGGCATTATCAAATGTTTTGATACTTGCAAGATGAGTCTGAGATAAGAAATGTGTTCATTACCTTTTTTAAATGTTTTTATTGATTTTTTAGAGAGAGGAATGGAGAGAGAAATAGAAACATCCATGTGGGAGAGAAACATCAATTGGATGCCTCCTGCATGCCCCCTACTGGGGATCGAACCCACAACCCGGGCATGTGCCCTGACCAGGAATTGAACCGGGACCTCTCAGTCCATGGGACCACACCCAACCCACAGAGCCACGCTGACTGGGCCTTTTTTACATTTCTTAAATCACAGCTGAACTCTTTTTTTTTTTTTTTTGTAGTCATTTGCTTTTTTTTAACTGCTTGTTTCTTTTTTTTGCCTGCTTTTCTGTTGCATTATTTGTCTCTTACTGATTTAAAGCAAATTAGCTCTTTTCCCTGGGTTACAAATAATTCTGGGTTGCTGTTTGCTTTGACCTTGTTTGTGGTCTTTTTGCTGTTCTGAGGCCTCGAGTTTCTGCCTGTGCAAATGTATTTGTCTTCTCTCGTAAGGCTTCAGAGCACTGGAAAGGCGTGTCCTGTTCCGGGCCCACAGGACAGTCTCCCGTGGCATCTTCTAGGTCTTTGGGGTTTTACGTGAAATTCTTCATCCACCTGGAATTTGCTGTGATGTAAGATATCTTCCATTTTTATCACAGACTGGAAAATATATTTTTCCTGTGTCCTTATTTATTTAGAGGGGCTTACTGACGTATTTATGAGTGAAATGTCAGGATGATGACCTTCTTTGAAACTTCAGAAAAGAAAAAATAATTGGTGAAGCTAAATGGCAGAAAGTTAATGTTTGTTAAATCAGATGATGGGCTTATGGGAGGATTCACTGTACTGTTTTCTTTAATGAATATTCGCAGTTAAAAATAGTTTTACTGCCCTGGCCGGTGTATCTAAGTGGTTAGAGCATTGGCCCACAGACCAAAGAGTTGAGGATTCGATTCCCAGTCAAGGGCACATACCTAAGTTGCAGGTTCAATCCCTGGCCCTGGTCAGGGCACATATGGGAGGCAACCAATGATGTGTCTCTCTCACATCGATGTTTCTCTCTCTCTCTCTCTCGCTCTCCTCCCTCCCTTCCACTCTCTAAAAAAAAATGGGGAAAATATCTTCAGATGAGGATTTAAAAAAAAGAGCTTTGCCGCCCTGGCCCGTTTGGCTCAGCGGTTAGAGTATCAGCCCATGGACCAAAGAGTCGCGGGTTCAGTTCCGGTCAAGGGCATGCATGTACCTCGGTTGCAGTTCTGTCCCCGGCCCTGGTTGAGGTTGTGTAGGAGGCAACCAGTTGATGTGTCCCTCTCAGATCGTTGTTTCTCTCTCCTTCCCTCCCTCCCTCCCTCCCTCCGACTCTATCTGAAGATAAATGGGAAAATATCCTTGGGTGAGGATTAAAAAATAAAATAGCTTTGCTGCCTCTACACACAACACCCTCTGTTTTTAAAATTCTGAAAGAGCTCTCGTCTGCTTTTTTCCCCCATTACAACTTCAAAAACCTTTTTCCCAAACTCACCACTGGGTGGAAAGACAATCAGACACCCTGCCCATCAGCTCTTCACTTTACAGCGGTAGGTGTCCCCTTGTGTGCTTGAGCACAGGCACTGCGAACGGGGGTTCAGGGTTGCTGTCTTTTTTTTTATTTTTAATCCTCACCCAAGGATGTTTTTCCACTGATTTTCAGATAGAGTGGGAGGGAGGGAAGGAGAGACAGAGAGAAACATCTATGTGAGAGGGACACATCAATCGGTTGCCTCCCGCACGACCCTGACCAGGGCCAGGGATGGAACTGCAACCGAGGTACATGCCCATGACCAGAATCAAACTCATAACTCTTTGGTCCACAGGCCAACGCTCTAACCGTTGAGCCAAACCAGCCAGGGCCAGTCTTTTTCTTTGGGGATAATATTTACATACAGTGGCATGTGCAGATCTTAAGTAAACATTCTGCGAGTCTAGACAGATGCACATAACTGTGTGACCTGAACTCCTATCAAGGTTTACCATCACTGCAGGAAGCTGCCTCATACTTCCCAATCAGTCCCAGCTCCCTGGCACCCCTACTAGGCAAGCAGTGTTCTAGGCTTTCTCTAGTATGGGTTAAATTTGCCTGTTCTAAAATGTCATGTAAACGCAGCATGTTGTATAAGGTTTCTTCCAGCCAGAGGTTTTTGAGATTTATCCATATGGTTACATGTCTCTGTTGACCCTTGAACAACACGGGTTTGAACTACTCAGGTCCACATATTGCGGATTTTGTTCAATAAATACTTGTGCTGTTTTCCGTCTGCGGATGCAGAGGACCAACCGTATGCATTGATCTGTGCCATCTCATATAGAGGACTTGAGCATCTGAGCATATTGGTATCCACAGGGGTGCTGGAACCAATCCCCTGTGGTTACTGAGGCTTGTTACGTTTTTGGAGTCAAAAGTAAACACTTGGATTTTCTACTCCAAGGGTGTCGCCCCCTGGTGTTCAAGGGTCACCTGTGTATGACTGTTCATTCTCTGATTCATGGAAGTCTGGGCTTTTCCAGTTTTTAACTATCATGAATAAAGCTGCTAGAAACATTCTTGTATAGCTCCTTTTGTGGACATATGCTTTATTTATCTTAGGTAAATGTCAAATAGAATATGTGATTCGTTTGCTAAGAAACTACCAGAGTCTCCTAAGTGGCTGTCCCGTCACGCCCCCTCTGGTGCTATGTGCCAGTCTGGTTGCTCTGCACCCTCACCGACATGTGGGGGTGTCAGTCTTTCTAATGCGAGCCGTTCTGGTGGACATGTGATGATTCTCATTGTGGCTTTCATGTGAACGTCCCTGGTGACTGATGACGTCGGGGCTCTCATGTCCTTGTTAGCCATTTTTTACCTTTTTTTTTTTTTTTTTTTTAATCCTTACCTGAGGATATTTTTCCATTTTTTGTTCAGATAGAGTAGGAGGGAGAGAGAGGGAGAGAGAGAGAGAAACATCGACGTGAAAGTGACACATCGAGTAGCTGCCTTCCATACGGCCCTGGTTGGGTCAGGGCTGGGGACAAACTGCAACCGAGGTATGTGCCCTTAGTGGGAACCGAACCCGGGTCTCTCTGGACCGCAGGCCGACGCTCTAACCGCTGAGCCAAACAGGCTAGGGCCATTTTTTACCTTTTGTGAAAAGTCGGCTAGATCTCTTGTCCCTTTTTATTTTTGCATTCATCTTCAGATAGATCAAGAGGGAGAGAGGGAGGAAGAGAGAGAGAGAAACATCGATGTGAGAGAGACACATCGACTGGCTGCTACCCACACGACCCCAACCGGGGTCAGGGACAAACTGCAACAAAGGTACATGCCCTTAGCGGGAACCGAACCCGGGTCTGTCTGGTCCGCAGCCCGACGCTCTAACCACTGAGCCAAACCGGCCAGGGCTCTCTTGTCCCTTTTTAATTTGGTTGTATTTTATTACTGAGTGGTCAGAGTACTTTAGATATGCTGAGTACCAGTTCTTTGTCAAATAATGTCTTGAGAATATTTTTTTCCCTGTCTGTGGCTTGTCTTATCTGTTGAGCTAACATAGTGAATTTTGATGAAGTCTGATTTATGTGTTTTTTTTTTTCATTTATGATTCTTGCTTTGTGTCCTTTCTGAGAAACCTTTGCCTACCATGAAGTCATGAAGATTTTTCCAGTGCTTTCTTTGAAAGCTCTGTAGTTCCAGCTTTTATATTCAGTTCAGTGATCCCTCCCAATTACTCTTGCTGTGTGGTGTGAGGTAGGAGTCAAGGCTAATTTTTCTCTCGTTCAGCCATTTGTTGGAAGGATTTTTCTTCCCTCATTGGATTGCTTTGATGCTTAAAACAATTAAGTGTGGGTCTGTTTCTGCTCTGTATTCTTTTTTATTGATTATTTGTCAATCTTTGTATCAGTGACAGGTTGATTTACTGTAATTTTCTTTAAATAGTAAGTTTTGAAATCATGGTGTAAGCCCTTCAATTTTGTTCTTTTCCAAGATAGCCGTGGGTATTCTAGATCCTTTGCCTTTCTGATTTTAAAATCCGTATTGTCAAAAAAAATGTCTGCTGGGTTATGCTTGGGATTGCACTGATCGAGAGATGAATTTGAGGAGCGTTGTTGAATGGTGGATGGGTACGTGCTCCAAACGCCTGGCATCGTTGTCCTCCCCGTAGCTCAGGTGGATGGGCTGTGAGTGAAGCCAGGCTAGACTGTTCTCTCTCATTTTCTGACCTTCCAGAATTCTCTTTGCATCTAGATCTGAGCTTCCCCCAGGTAGTAAGGAGAGATGAGGGTGTGGGGAGTGAAGTAATACCTGTGCAGGGTCCTGTCCCTCCACTTTCCGTGCAGGATACTGTCTGCATGCTGTGTTGTATTCAGTCTTCTGAGTAAGGTGTCCCCTCTCTAACGGGAGCAGGGAGCTGAGGGTAGAGCACCGGTCTGGGCCGGCATCTGCCATCCCTCCGGAAAGTACAGAGAGTGCTGTGTCATCCCCGTTTCACATGAGGAAACAAGACTTAGGAAGTGAGTCGTTCAGAGAATATTTGGGGGCCCATCATGTGTCAGGTGCCATTGAAAGGGCCAGGGAGACAGCTCTGAGCAGGAAGTGCGGCCCCTGTCCTCATGGAGCTCACAGTCCAGACTGTGTACAAGGAGCACCTTGGGGGCAAGTACACAGGCAATGACAGGTGACCTCCAGGGAGGAAGGGACCAGGACAATGTGGAGAGGAATCAGGAGGCCTCCCTTTGACAGAGTGGGGGTGAGGCCTCTGGAGCGTGGCCCTCCATGCAGAATGCAGGGGCCTTCCTGGCAGGGAGACCCTGAGAGTGGTTTGTCCGTGGCTCATAAGCGATTAATTTGACTCTGGTCTGTGTGCCCCAGAGCTCATCATACTCCAGTGCGGCTGTGGGATCATCTGGCACCCGGCCCATCACCAACACCCACCGTGTCGCCCCGTAGTGCTCTGCCTTAATCTGCACTGAGACGCGTGTTTGTGTGTGCGCACAGACTGTGCCTGTTGATGTGGATACATATTTCTGCTTGCAGCTGACACTGAAGACGTGTGCATCGTGGAAAGACTGTTCTCAAGCAGCTTGGTAGCCATCGTCAGCCTCAAAGCTCCTAGGAAGCTGAAGGTTTGCCACTTTAAGAAAGGAACTGAGATCTGCAACTACAGTTACTCCAACACGATACTGGCTGTGAAACTGAACAGGCAGGTGAGTGATGCTCCTCTTCGAAGCAGACTGTGCTCTGTCCCATGTCTGAGGTTTGCCGTACAGCTGTGGCTGTCCCTGCCCTTCCAGAGTGGCCTCCAGCGCCTCCACTACAGAGCTGGTGGTCCTCAGCCAGTGATTCGATCCCTCAGCCATCTGCTCCAAGCCCTTGCTCGCCTCACCCACCACCCTGCCTCGGCTCAGTTTTCTCAGTTTTGCTCAGATCACTCCAACCCTGATGAATCCCTTGCTCCCTGCCACCTGCTTTACTCACCCTTCCGGCAAAAGTGTTTGTGCAGCAGGTCCTCAAACAGTGTCATCCCGTTAGGACTCAAGAGATGCCTTAGGAGCTCACCTCTGGTTTCTGTCGATTAGCCTGGAGTAAACCTGGTTTCCTTACTCGGCGTTTTGCTTGAAGTCGCCGTTTCCAAGAACTGTCGACTGTTAAGTGAGGACTAACAGAATGTCTATATACTCGTCCTTAGAGTTGAATCCTAGTTTAGTTCACTTCTTTTGCTTTTATAAATGTTAGGAAAATGTGTTAGCATCTTTTTCCTATTTTAAACTGATAATTTAATTTTTTATTTAAAATGATGTAAGTTTACTACTTTCTGTATCTTCCCCAAAACACAAGAGTGTCTGGCCCAGAGTGTGGATTTGGTGACTGGCACTTGAGTTCATTTCATGGGACTCATGGCCTGTGCTTACCCACAAATACCGCACTGTCTCCGGCCCTCCACATGTTCTGTTCACCGCCGAGTACTCTATGCGGGGAGGGCCGAGGAAGGTGGACCGGGTGTGGCACAACCGGCGGACCCTGACCGGTGGTGACTGGGTGAAGTAGTCACAACAGAGGCCCGCTGACCTGGCTGAAACTGGGAATTGGTCTGTTAACTGAAAAAGTTGGTTACAGTGAGAAATTATAAGGCACAGCGTGTTGACATTTTGAGAACTGAAAGCATGGCACGTCCCATGGCGGCTGATGGCTGCGCACCAGGTTGTCTTTCTTGTGTACATCCTCCCCTTGGCGTACCGCTCCAAGTATGCCCATCTTAAAATGCGGCTGCCGTGGCCAGTTTGGCTCAGCGGTTAGTGTTGGCCCGTGGACCAAAGAGTTGCGAGTTCGATTCCGATCAAGGGCACGTACCTCTGTTGCAGTTCGATCCCCAGCCCTGGTTGGGGTCATGTGGGAGGCAGCCAATCGATGTCTGTCTCTCACATCGATGTTTCTCCCTGCCTCCCTCCCACCCACTCTATCTGAAAATCAGGGCAAAAATGTTCTAGAGTGAGCATTAAAAAAGAAGAATAATAAAACAAAATGCAGTAAGACCCTGGACACCTGCAAAACAGCCTGTGTGCAGGATGGATCTTTATATTTTTAAGAAATCCCTAGGCTTTTACCTGCATCTTGCCCTGCCTAATTCAACACTGGGTTGTTGTTTTTTTAATTCTCACCTGAGGATATTTTTCTATTTATCTTCAGATAGAGTGGGAGGGAGGGAGAGAGAGAGAAACATCGATGTGAGATGGACACATCGACTGGTTGCCTCCCGCACAACCTCGACCAGGGCTGGGGACAAACCACAACCGAGGTACGTGCCCTTGACCAGAATCGAACCTGCGACTCTTTGGTCCGCAGGCTGACGCTCTACTGTTGAGCCAAATTGGCCAGGGCCAACACCAGGTTTTTAATTACCAAGCCCATCCAAATCACTTGATCTAGTTTTCATGAGGGGCAGCAGGGTGAGGGGTGAGAGAGAAACAAATCAAAACAAAAAACACGCTTTTGTCACTGTATTGCCCAGTTTCTGTGACTTGGAATCAAACTGCGTGGTTAGACAAGTGGCAAAAATAGTGACAGAACAGGCACACGGGTTCCGGGATAGGCCCTAACCTCTGGGTGAGGAGCAGGGTGCCGGGGAGAGCTGCCAGGTCACGCCAGTGTCCTCTGTGTGGGTGTCCAGGCTGAGTGTCCAGAGGGAACGCAAAGCGTCTGAATCCAAGAGTCCACTAAGGGGAGACAGAGCACGCAGGGTTTCGGCTCTTTCTTTACATCTGCTTTTCTGGGTCCCTTTCTTCTAGAGGCTCATCGTGTGTCTGGAGGAGTCTCTGTACATACACAACATCCGGGACATGAAGGTGCTGCACACCATCCGGGAGACGCCCCCAAACCCAGCAGGTGAGTGAACCAAGGAGAGAGCCCTGCTTTTCTGAGTCTCCTTTGAAAGGTAGCCAAGGGGAGGGGTTTCTGCTCGTTAGAGGTCCTGCAGATGCGTGTTGACCTAAACCAGTACCCTTCCTCCTGATGCTGGTCTCGTGACCACCTCAATCATGGGTTGGTCAGCTTCCAATTTTGAGGTCACCAGTCACTTTCAACCAGAGGCCTTTAATCTGCTTTTACAACCCTGCTGTCACCTGAGGTGGGACCTAAACACCCAGCAGCACCCAGGCCAGGTTGGATTAGCCCTGACTTCCACACTCTTTGTTAAGTAAATGCTGTTACGTCTGCCAGCTACAAAGGACACAGGCCCTGACGCTGTGTTCCGTGTGTCCTCAGGCCTGTGCGCACTGTCCATCAACAATGACAACTGCTACCTGGCGTACCCCGGCAGCGCCTCCATTGGAGAGGTGCAGGTCTTCGACACCATCAACTTGGTGAGGTTCCTCTGGTACTGAGCGCTCTTCGAGATGGGCCTCGTTCCTGAACTGTGCTGTGGGGCCTCTGGCACCCTGGTCTCCTTGGCTCAGCGATGCAGTTCTGCTGCTGGCCTCTTGGTGGCAAAGCAGGTGTGGGCGGCTCTGCACATGTCCCTTCGTCAGCTCCCATAGTAGGAATGCTGAAAGCAACGGGGAGAACTCCAGACACCCTGTAAACTGCTTTGCTTTTTTAAGGTTTTGAGCACCTTTCCTTGGCCCCCAGCCCAGTAAATCAGGTGGATTTGGTGTGTGTTGCCTGGATGGTAGTCACATTTGACTGGTTCTCCCTTCCAGAGAGCTGCCAACATGATCCCCGCTCACGACAGTCCTTTAGCCGCGCTGGCTTTCGACGCCAGTGGAACCAAGCTTGCCACTGCTTCTGAGAAGGTAAGGCTGCTGGCCCCATGGAAAACCAATGCAGAGGTTTCAGCAAACGTCAGTTCCATCCGCACAGTCAGGCTACCAAACAAGTTTCCGTGTCAGCCAGTGCGCAGAGAAGCACAGGTAACAGCCCAGCTGACGGCTGGGAGGTGTGCTGCCTGGGAGTGGGCTTTCCGACCAGGGAGCTGGGGCACGTTTGGGACAGGAGACCCAGTGCCCTGCATAGCCATGCACTCCCCGCTGCATGTGAAATAACCGTATGACACGCTGTGGTACAGAGGACTCACAGGAGGTGAGGAGTGTAAGAAGCAGAGAGGCGGGTCTGTGCAGAGCTCATCTGGACACAGTTCAATGTCTTCCTTTCCTTCTCTGTTTAATAAGGTTGTGATCATGTTCTGTGCCTCCTTTTTCTACTCTGCACAATATCGCATTTCTCTCAAAGAAAACATCTTTCCTGGCCATACAGTGTTCATTTGTGATTACTTAAACAGCATTCTTTTTGGATATTTATATTGTTTCCAATATTTAGGATGCATTAGGAAAATATGCTAATATATAAGTGTGTGTCAGTAATAATATTTAGACTACAGATAATAACGTACGTACGTGTCACATATAAATCTATCATGTGCATCTCAAATTATTCAGAGTCCAGTGAGAAGAGTCTCTGGTTAGAAGGATGTGGCCTTGTCTACACAGGAGAAAATGACCTCGCAGTCCCTTCAGTCGGACCTCTTCTCAGCCTCTGTGACACTGAAGGGTCCTGTCCTCACTCTCTTCCTAACTTGAATGGCTACGTCTTTTTCCTTTGCTGTTCCTCTCTTCTCAAAAGTTCCATTCTCTGTCTTCTCTTGGGGAGCTCATGTGTTCTTCTGACTTGTTCCCTCTTCTGAGCCCGGGACTTGCCCCTCGGTTGCCTCCTGCCTGAGTCACTTTGATGCTTTCGCACTGAGAACTGGAAGGGCCTCCCCTCCAAAGCCACCGGTTCCCGAAACCAGCCAGCCAGATAAGATACAGGGAGTCGGCTCCCTGCTCCAGCTTCCCCACGCAAGTCTTCATTCTTGATTCTCATACCCAGTTTCTACAGTAATGATGCTGCCATTCGTGGGCCTCTTGTGTCATGAATTATACTAGACCCTTTATATCCATTACCTCATTTGCTCTCCTCAGCAAGGATTTTTCCATCTCATATTGAGAGCTCAGAGAGGGTAAGTAATTTACCCAGGGTTAGCCAGCTGGACAGAAACAGAGGGATTGGACTCCAAGCCCAACTTTGCTTTTGAGCCCAACTGTTACCATACCACCTTGTCCTTTTCTTCTCCCCTGGGAGCATGGAAATGGCCATGAAATCCTAGTGCCCCTTGATTAATCAGGGTCCTACTGTTATGGTTTTTACTAGGTCTTAGGAAGTCACTAAAGTGCTTTGTGGAATTTCAAGGCCAGTGAGCATAGAGCAGCTTCCTCACGGCTGTAAAGGGCAAGCTCAGGACTTGCTTTCAGACAGAACCCTCCTGGCTTGTGGGTTAGACCCCCAGTGGCCTTCCCAGCCCTCTTGGGTTCTGGGTCCTGGACGAGCCTGGTGTGTGTCTCAGTCCTGCCTTCGGGGAGCTTCAGCCAAGCCGTGACCAACAACTTGTCATTAGTTAGTATTGTACAGTGGGTATGTCACTAAATACAAGTATACATCTATAAGTAGATCTAAAAGTTGAAGCTACAAAAGACAGGATCTTGCTGTGGTTGTGTTTGTATGTGAAAGCATTGCTGCCCTCTGATTCTCGAGAATTGCAGCCTCAGATGGTGTCCTTCCATCCCAAGAGAGTCGCTGTCTTTAAAAGGGGCCGGTGTTGCCCTGGCCGGTTTGGCTCAGCGGTTAGAGCGTCGGCCTGCGGTCCAGAGAGACCTGGGTTCGGTTCCCGCTAGGGGCATGTACCTCGCTTGCAGTTTGTCCCCGGCCCTGGTTGGTTGTGCGGGAGGCAGCCACTCGATGTGTCCCCTTCACATCGATGTCTCTCTCTCTCTCTCTCCCCCTCTCTCCCTCCCACTCTATCTGAACAAAAAATGAAAAAAAAATAAAAGGGGCCGGTGTTGCCCCTTTGGCTCAGCGGTTAGCGCATCGGCCTGCGGACCAGAGAGTCCCAGGTTCGGTTCCCGCTAAGGGCACGTACCTCAGTTGCAGTTTGTCCCCAGTCCTGGTTGGGGTTGTGTGGGTGGCAACCAGTTGATGTGTCTCTCTCACATCGATGTGTCGTCGTCCCGTCCCCCCCCCCCACTCTCTCTCCTGCTCTATCTGAAGATAAATGCAAAAATGTCCTTGGGTGCGGATTTAAAACAAGGGGGGCGCTGGTGTTACTTCTCTGCACCTGCTCTCTGATGGCTGGGCAGCGTCCTATCTCCCCTGTGGGGCTGCAGCAGGGTACTCGCTGGGTTCTCCACTGCCTCGGCGGTGACAGTGCCCTGCGCTTCACTTCCCAGGCAGGTCTCCTCTCCCAGATGTCCAGTCCTGTCTCTCCGCAGACCCAGGAGTGCTTAAGGAGGTGGGAGGCAGGGTGGCAGGAAAGCTGACAACCTAGACACTTCAGGTCCACGCAGGGAGGTGCTGCAGCTCACCGGGGATTCATGTCTCCTTTCGTCTTGGTCAGGAGACGTTTTCAGACAGGCCTCTGCATCGTGTAGGTTGGACTGATTCCTTAGGTGATAAAGTAACGCTTCCAGCTAACCAGATCCCTTGATCAGTAACTCAGCGTGGCAAGCAAGGACTCAGTGGGGTCCGGAAGTGCTTCCCAATGCGGAGCACATGCTTAAAGGGTTTGTTTCTAATAGTTTAAACTTCAAGTGACTTAGGAAAAAATAAAACGACTATAATTCCTATTTGCCTTCAAGACTCTTAATGTTTAGCGTGAGCGGTGAGTGAAGTGAATAGGGTGATGTTCTGAGACACTCGTGCAGGAAGCGGGAGGTGGTTGTGCTGAGGGCCTGCTGGGACTGGCCAGGAGCGGGCTCGGACACCCAGGGGCCGTGCCATGTTTCATTTAGAGTCTGACAGGAAGGAAGTGGACATCATCTATCTCTACTCGGCTAAAACCCTCTTTTTTCCCTTTTTTTTCCATCACAGGGGACCGTGATTAGGGTATTTTCCATTCCAGAGGGACAGAAACTCTTTGAGTTCCGGAGAGGAGTTAAGAGGTAAAGTATATAAATCTCCGAAATTGAATCTAGTTTCTCTTCAGATTTCAGTTTTATGTTCTCTGTCACCAACAAGTGGCAATGTGGACCCTGGGCACCCAGAGAAACGACAGGCGTTTGCAGCCCAGCTGGTGGTCATGGGAGGTAAAGGGACCTTTTTTAAGGCAAGCTGGGTTTCATTTGCCCCTACCCCCACCTGAACGCAGAGCGATGGCCAGATTGGGGAGTGGAGGAACAGGCAGAGCCAGGTCCCTGGGCCGTGTGCATTCCTCGGCCTGCTCTGTGGCACCGGCCTGAGGACTTCTGACCTGGTTAACAGGCTCCTGTCCTTACTCTCTGCTCTGAAAACTGTGACCAGCTCCCCCACCTCCCCTTTCACCCTAGCAAATGGCTTTGGCTCTTTCTTTAAAAACAAACCCAAACCATAAGTCATGGTGTGGAGCTCCCTCACTTCCCCATCCATCTGCAGTCCTTGCTTGGAGAAGGGGTGCTGTCCTGGTTACCCATGGGTCCTCTGCCTCAGTACTCTTGGAAGAGATGGGGATCTGGGCTCCAGAGCCAAATCCCTGGGCCCCACCTGTAGCCTTGTAACCTTACTCAGCAGTACTTGACCTCTGGGGCTCGGTCCCTATCCCAGTCGGGCATCTGGTAGACCCCAGCTCCCCAAGGTTAGAAGTTGGACCAGGAAGTGCTGGTACTGAGGAAGTGCTCCAGACCTTGTAACTGTGTGTGTGCGTTCCATCGTCTCGTCCCCATCCTGCCATGTCACCCCCACCTGTGCTGTCATCGCTCCCTCTCCGTGGGGTGGTCCCCACAGATTGCAGTAAGCTTCATGTCCTATCTCCAAAGCCAGGTGTCCAGCTCCTCCCGTTACCTCCCCTTGGTAAATATCACCACTGTCCATCCACCCAGCACTCAGGACCCGACGCTGGCTCCTCTCTCGTGTCGTGCATCTAGTTAGGCCACAGGCATGCTGGCTCTTCCAGGGCTGTCCCACCCACTCCTGAGCTCTCCCCTTGTGTCCTGTCCCATCTTCCTCCCCTGCCCCATTCAGATCACCCTCTGACCTCGCGCTCGCCTCAGTCTCTGCTGGGCCGTCAGTCCTTTCTTTAGACTTCAGCCCAGGCTGTTCTTTGAGGCTGTGCATACAATCAGAGCACACCCCAGTTGGTCCCTGTCACTGCCTCCTTTTGCCTATAGGATGGACTCAGTTGACATCCAGCCTCTGGCCCTTCCGCTCCAGCTCTTTCATTTCCCTCCCTTTCGCTCCCCGTCCCAGCCACACTACATTAAGTTCCTCAGAAGAGTAATCCCTATCTCCATGGGGCTCTGACATGTGCTGTCTCCTGGGCTTGGACTGTGGTGTTGGTGACCTGGACTCCTGAACCCTGAGTCTGCGTCAGGTGTCCCTCGGGAGGCCTTTCCCCGCCCCCTGCTTCTGTAGTGCCTTCCACATCTGTCATTGGTCCTCTACTGGCAGCCTGTGCGGTGTCTGCGCATGCCTCGCCGGAGCCTCCAGGACGGCAGAGCCTTCCTTGGCTTGTCCCAGCGCCGTGCTGCAGGGCTGGGTGTGGGAGCCTCAGAGTGGACCGAGACGAGGACCCTTCCTGTGGACAGGGCCAAGCGTGTGTCTAGGACTCGGGGGAAATGCAGGGTTATTTGCTGGCTTTAGGGTTTTTACGACATACTAGAGGGATTAGTGTGTTTAATGTTGAAAGTGTCATTCTGTTAAACATTATCAAGGTTGCCCGTTTACCCTCTGTGTGTGACGCATGGCTGTAACGCCCTGGCCGGTGTGTCTCGGTGGTTAGTGTTGGCCCCCGAACCAAAGAGTCGCAGGTTCGATTCCCAGTTAAGGGCATGTACCTGGGTTTCAGGTTTCATTCCCAGCCCTGGTCGGGCACGTGCGGGAGGCAACCAATCGATGTGTCTCTCCTTTCCCCGCCCTCCCTTCCACTTTCTAAAAATCAATGGAAAAAAATATCCTTGAGCCCGGCCGGTGTGGCTCAGTGGTTGAGCATCGACCCATGCACTAAGAGGTCGCTGGTTCGATTTCCGGTCAGGGCACATGCCCAGGTTGTGGGCCCAATCCCCAGTGGGGGGCATGCAGGAGGCGGCCAGTCATGTTCTCTCTGATTGATGTTTCTATCTCTCTCTCTCCCTCCCTCTATATATCAATAATGAAAAAGATAAAAATATTGTTGGGTGAGGATTAACAAAACAAAAAAGAATTGCTGTAATTTTAATTAAAGAAAATTGGCTGTTTAAGAATGTATTAAAGCCCTGGCCGGTTTGGCTCAGCAGTTAGAGCATTAGCCTGTGGACCAATGAGTCTTGGGTTCGATTCCGGTCAAGGGCATGTACCTTGGTTGCAGTTCGTCCCTGGCCCTGGTTGGGGTCATGCAGGAGGCAGCCAGTCAATGTGTCCCTCTCACATCGATGTATCTCTCTCTCTTCCTCCCACTATATCTGAACAAAACTGGAGGAATAGCCTCAGGTGAGGATTTAAAAAAAAAAAACATTAAAGAATTATTCTTACTTTGTTACCTTCCAAACACTTTTCTCTCAAGAAAATTTTTGAGAAGATGACTAAAATGGAAGGAGAAAGCTGTAGACCCAAGTGAGGGAACTTTTCTTCTCTGTGGCATTAGTTGAAAGTCCCTCAGGGAGGTGGCTGGTTGCCCTCAATGTGTCCAGGTGACAGCGTGACCCGGCCCTCCCCTCATCCGCAGGTGTGTGAGCATCTGTTCCCTGGCCTTCAGCATGGATGGCATGTTCCTCTCCGCTTCCAGCAACACGGAGACTGTGCACATCTTCAAACTCGAGACTGTGAAGGAAAAGTGAGTTGCAAAGATCTGTTTGTTTAAAAAACAGCAGAGCGCTTGGTCCAGCCTGCACTGAGTGAAAGCGTGCGTACAGACGTGCCTGCCTGCGCCGTTTCCGCCAGGAGGGCCTGCTCGGCCCTAGAATAAGTGTCAGCGAGTCTGCACTCAGCAGTGAAGGAGCTGTCCCCGGGAGGGGTCCTCTGATGTAGGCCGTGTGCTGAGCGTAGGTAGGAAGGTAACCGTGGCTGTCTAGCTCAGTACAGACGTCCACCTTTCAGCATGTCCCTGACGCACAGAGCACGTCTGAGGACACTGTCCAGTGCAGGGCACACTGGTCTCCAACCTGCCCATAAGTGGGGTTTGTTTCTAAAGCAGTTAATTTAAATTCCGTATTACTGCATTGGGTGTGTGTGGTGAATGGGATGCACCTTGTCTTTTCTTAAAACTTGAACACATCCCACTGAGATCAGGATTGTTTCGTTCACGCTGTCTCATTGCCAGGAGCGCTTAGATAACTCACAAATGTGTGCAAGGTGAGCAGTAACAAAAAGGGGCTGTGAGAAGTAACAGTTTGAAATGTGTGCTCTTAGGTTCTTACAGGCTTCCTGTTACAAATTTCCAGGGGGTAAAAAAAGACAAGATCCGGGGGTGGGTCCACGAGTGGGCCTGTACGTGCTCACCTTCGCTGGGTACCCTTTGTTGGATACCCTTTGCTGTGATCCTACACGGCACTCGGGAAGGCAGGCTCTTCAGAGGCTATGGTTTCTCCACCCCTTTTCCTGAAGGATGGGCAATTTCTCCTTCAGGTTTCGGGGCTGATTCTTGTCTCTCTGTGGGTGGGATGTGGTCATCGTCAGTGAAGAGCCATGTACCTGATGACTTTCCCTCCTTCTAGACCTCAGGAGGAGCCCACCACCTGGACCGGCTACTTCGGGAAGGTGCTCATGGCTTCCACTAGCTACTTGCCTTCCCAGGTGACAGAGATGTTCAACCAGGGCAGAGCCTTCGCCACAGTCCGCCTGCCCTTCTGTGGCCACAAAAACATCTGCGCCCTAGCCACGTGAGTAGAGGCGGCAGCCTCCCTCCCCTTTGCCCAGGTTCATCCAGAGGCCGCGACTGGTATCCCATTCGATCGAGTCGAGGTTCACGTGGAGTACAGGGAACCTTAAAGGGCACTTCGTCTTCTTCAGACACGAATACTTTTTCTGCTGTGTTCTCATTCCAGAAAATCTCCCTCTTTCTGTGTCTGTTGAGTATATATAGTGTTAATGAAAATCGTCATTAGGTCGGAGCTGTGTGAGATTGCCCACATTTAACCCTTTGGGGCTACAGAACCAGGCGAGGACGCTGCAGAACACACGAGGAGCCTGTGAGCCCCACTGACGTTGTCTAGGGTGTAGCTGTGAAAGTCTCATGATAGCGCTTCTTTGTGATTCTGTAAATTGTATAAACGTTATTTTTCATCTTTTTTATCCAACTGGCATAATTGAAAAAGTCTTATGAAATTGCCACCCTTAGTTGTCGGAGGAACCAGTGGACTGATTGTGACCCACCCGCTCCTCTGCGGACGTCGGTGTGTGTTCACGGTCAGGACACCCTGGCGTCAGTGTCGGGGCCACAGCACAGTGGGTGTGACCTCTGTCCTCTTGCACGTACATCAAATGTCGAGCGGCTAAATTTGTGCTCGCTTTTTGAGGGGAGGGGGCTCTTCCTTGGCCATGCCAGAGGCAAGGCTGCTGGTTTAATAAGAACTCTCTGAAAGTCATGGTCCTAGAACGGGCTGCTTTTTATTCCCACTAGAATTCAGAAGATTCCCCGATTGCTGGTGGGAGCTTCCGACGGGTACTTGTACATGTACAACCTGGACCCCCAGGAAGGGGGCGAGTGCACCCTCATGAAGCAGCACAAGTAAGTTGGCCTCCCCAGGCCTCCCCTCCGGCTTTCTCTGTCGGTTTGCCGGCGGGCCTGCTGTGTGCGCGTTTCCTTGAAGGACAGTGTGGCCCATGCCGTTTGGGAGCCTCGCCTTCCCAGGCGCCCTGTGTGGGCACAGACGTCACTCTCCCACCCCATCTGCCAGTTCCGGGGGGAGACGGGGGAAGTAGCCAGTGCTCACCTGCTCTTTCTGGGGTGGGGGTCCAGGCCCTCCCCTCAGGATCGGCACGAATGACTGAGCACTTCACAGGGAACAGATGATCACACGCTGTCAGCCACAGCTTGTGACACAGTTTGGAGAGCCTGCCGTCTCTCCACGAGGTAGATCTTCTCTTGGAAAAGAGGAGTTAACGTTTGTTCACTGAGAAGTAGCGCGGTTTCATTTTCTGCTTTTGCTTTTCTTTTCTTTTTTTATCCAAAAGTTGTGACAATGCTGTAAAACTCTGATAATTGGGGTGAAGTGGAAAATATTCTTTATAGCAAATTCTGTTTATGATCATCAGTCTCGAAAATGAAATAAGATTGTCTCACTAGGAATACATTTTTTCATTAGACTTCCTATGTAGATGTTTGAGTGAACAGCCCTGGCCAGTGTGGCTCAGTGGTTACAGTGTTGGCCCAAGCACTGAGTGTCTTGGGTTCAATTCCCGGTTGGGGTCGTGCGGGAGGCAACCAAATGATGTGTCTCACATTGATGTTTCTCTCTCTCTCCCTCCCTTCTACTCTCTCTAAAAATCAATGGGAAAGCATCATTGGGTGAGAATTAATAAAAAGAAAGTCCTCCCTTCCTCTCTCTAAAATCAGTAAAGAAAAAAATTTAAATAAAAAAAAGTCCGGCTGGTGTGGCTCAGTGGTTGAGCGTTGACCTGTGCACCAAGAAGTCGCCGGTTCGATTCCCCGTCAAGACACATGCCCAGGTTGTGGACCAAATCCCCAGTCGGGGGCGTGCAGGAGGAGGCCAATTGATGTTCTCTCGCATTGATGTTTCTCTCTCTATCTCTCTCCCTCTCCCTTCCTCTGTCTCTAAAATCAGTAAAAAAAGAAAAAAAAAAAATTAAGTAAAAAAGAAAGTCCGAGTGAACAGATTCACTCACCGTTGCCGTGGTGTCACAGACGCACGTGTATGTCCTGACGAGTGGTCTTTGCCTCTGTTGCTGCAGGTCTGGCCCTCAGGGCCTGTAAGGCAGTGTCATTGCACCCCTGACTGTCTTTGCCATTTTTGTTTTTCTCCACTTTTACCAGGTTGGATGGCAGTATGGAGACAACCAATGAGATCTTAGACTCCACCTCTCACGACTGCCCCTTAGTAACTCAGACCTACAGCACAGCTGTAGCCAAAGGTGCCCACGTGCCTGCATCTCCAACGAGGCTCGGTAAGGGCTGCGACCCAGACCTGGAGGCCAGTGATGCGGGACCTCCCCGGTGGTTCCCGTGCTCTGTGCTTCCCTTGGTATTGGGCAGGGAAGGGACAGTGCTCAGACAGAGGCCAGCTCTTGTCACCTGGGCGGTTCTGGGCCTCTGAAGGCTGAGTTCATTTTCTTCCTCTTTGAAGGAAAAGAGTCGGCTCAGGCTGCTTTGGGTGCACATGACTTGTGCCCTGGCTTGCTGCCTCTCTGCTAAAATACTACCCTACACCCACCACTGCCCAGTGTTTGTCCTGGGTCCTTGCCCTCCCGCCTGTCTGATCGTTCCACAAGCTTGCATGGGACCCCTCGGCCCCATGCAGAAGCTGTCGGTCAGCATGCAGACAGACGGGGCAGTCGGCTGTGGCTGTTCAACTCCTATGAGCTGTTTTCCCCCAAATCTCAGCTTGCCTTCTTGGGCGGTCCTGTAGTTTTGCTTGCACCCCTCTTTGGAGTGGAGGGGCGCTGAGTGTCCCGGTCATTAGTGCTGAGCACCCCACATCGCCAGCCTGAGACACACTCCTTCCTCCTGCTCACTGGGAGAGCGTACACTTGTCCCTTAGGAAGCCCTGTATTCCCTGCAGACATCTTTCTGAAAGTCAGGAATTGGGGAAATAAATGACCTCATCTTGAGCTGCCTAGGGCTGCAGAAAGCTCATTAGTCACAAGCGGGATCAAATCGTGTCTGTGGGCTGCCCTCCTGTGCCCTGATCCGGCCTTGGGCATGGCCGCTGCGCTCCCCGTGCTCTGCTCCCCGCCCCTGAGGTGACCGAGCTGTCTCTTTGCAGCCTACACAGACGAGCTGGGTGCCGTGGGCGGCACGTGTCTGGAGGAGGAAGCCAGCGCCCTGCGGCTGGAGGAGGACAGCGAGCATCCTCCCATGATTCTTCGGACGGACTGAACTTGACCTGTGAACTCTGACCCCAAAGCAGAGAACACTGGCTGACAGAGGACTTTGTGTTATGCTGCTATGAACTTTGACCTGAGTTGGGGGAGAGGATGGCAGAGACTTAAAAAGAAAAAAAGATTGTAGCTGTAGTCTCGTTCCCTACTGTTGAGAAATACATGGTTTTCACTTCAGTGGCTTTTAATCTGCTATGAATTTTAGCTTTTTGTTTGTTTTCTCTTTTTGCCAAAATTAACTGTTTGGTGAAGCCCTTGAAACCTCCTTGCTTTGCATGTTAATGTGCCAAGCTGGCCCAGGACAGCTGGAGGCCACTCCACAGCCGCGGCCGTGTGCGGATGGGGCGCGTGGAGCGGGGCGGGTCTGCTTGTGCAGGCTGCTTGTGCTCGGACAGCCCAAGGCCCCCGGCTGGCGTCGGCAGCAGCCTTGGGCAGGGGTCCTCGCAGAGTCCCTCCTGGACCATGTCCTCTGCTTTATTTTGTTAATTAAATTCTTTCCAAATTGGACTATTCTGGGATTTCTTCCATGGCGGACTTCTGTTTCTGATCTTGTTTTCCATGTGGGTGTTGACAGAGAGAGGTTCTGTCATTCCAACCTTTTCCTTCCGACAGCGAGTGAACTTGAAGGCGTGCCTAGGAGCACCAGAGCCCAGGGACGTGGTCTCCCCTGTGTAATTAAATAATCTGGTCGTTGCTTTCATCCTCCTGTTGAATCCCTGTGTGTGTTTTTTGTTTCATTTTAGGAAGGCTTGTAGCTATTCCTACATCCATACATAGCACGGGATTAAAGTGTCGTGGTCCTGAGTTGTCCTCTCCTTAGCCCCCATCTGTCCAGGCTCCTCTCCCTCGCGTCAGGAGTAGAGATGGGGAACGAAGTCCGAGAGGAGGTGGCTGTGGACACCTCCTTCACGGGGAATATGTGCCTTTTCTGGTTTAATCATCCCAAATTGTTCAGCAGTGATGAGGTTGTGGTCAAAAGTTCCGGTCTTTGCCTGGCTTCCACTTTCATTTTTACAGAATTTAAACCTCAGATACCTCAAACTCTGCATTCCAAACCGAGACACGCAGGTGAAGGTTGGAGGGAATTCGAGTGGTGGTAACGGCGTGAAAGATCACTCTGGACTCTGGACCGTGACGGTTAGGGAGAGAGGTAAAGCACGTGCTGACTGCCCTCCCGTTGTACCGGCAGGCTTCTGGACCGCGGCGGGCAGGGCGCCTGTTCAGGCCACGTTTGTCTCTTGGTTGAAGCAGTCGAGTGGCTCATAAAAGGGAAGAGAAGGGACTTGGTTGAACTGCCCGTCGGCTTTGTGTGCACCCACCCGCCTCGGGCTGTGTGTCCAGGGGCGGCTTGAAGGTGAGGCCTGAGTGAAGAGGTGCGGAGGGCGTCGTGACCGCGGCGGGGCCTCTGGCGCTGGTTCTGGCGGCAGCGTGAAGGGCCGGGCTGGGCCGAGGTGAAGGTGGAGCCCTTAGCTTTCCTCCAGTCGCTGGCACGTCTGTCCTGGATCCCTGACGAAAGGTGCTCCCCCGTGACAGACCGCAGGACGAGCGTCTGCGGAGCCCTGGGCGAGGATGCGAGGGCCTGAGCAGGACATCTTCCTGTTGGAACTGGCACGCGCTCTCACTGTCTCCCCTGGAACTTCCGTGGCACATTTGTCCAGGGCGAGTGCTGATGGGAAAACAGTGTCAGGTGCCTGTGACAGTGGGGCCCTGAGCTAGCGTGTCCTGGTGCCCGCCTGCCGATCTCCTCACTGTGCCAACGTGGGGAGTCAGGTCCACTCGCTGGTCTCGTGGTCAGAGGCACGTGGTTTCTTTCGTCTTTCTTTGGGATTGGTGGTCAGAAGACGTGGGAATTCTCTTCCCTTTTTCAGCCTGTTTCCTTGACTTCAGATGCGCAGTTAGAGAAGAAAGGTCGCCGGTGCCCTCCCCACTGAGGCCCGGCAAGGCCGGCCATGACGTCAGCACGGGTCCTGCCCGGTGCTCCTCAGTCGTGGAAGCTGTGTGGCCCGCGTCCGATGTAGCCCGCGCACCCCGCGAGGGGGAACTGCAGCTCTGTGCGTGGTTGGCCGAGTAACCACTGGGGATCGTCCCCCTGGCTTCTGCTTCCGGGTCCATGGCCCCGAGCACCTCTCCCTTGGTGGTCCTGTCCCAGCCGGCCGGAGGCCCATGCAGGACCTCAGACGGACCCAGCAGACCATGTGTTGATGGGCTGAACTCAGACTACACCGATTTTATTTTTAATTACATCGTATTTTCCAGATCTCAGAAAAAGATTGTCTAGGGGGAGGATAGGAAACCAAACCCAAAAACTTACTTAAAGGACTCCTGTGGATTGGGGCCAAACCTTTGCACCTTCACAACAATGGGACCAAGATTCCAGCTGAACCTGAATTCGGTCCCCGATTGACTCCACCCCTTACTGATGGCACGGCCGGCGCAGGTCACCCAGGAGCCTCAGTTCCCCGGACGGGGCGATAGGAGTGATCCTGCCTCACAGGGTCGTCGTGACGTGACGCGTCGCCCACGTGCGGGCTGCAGACTCCAGGTCCGGCGCCTGGCTATGGCGGATGCCCAATAAACACAGACAGAAACTGGTTTCACAGATTGAAACCGATTGTTTTTACTCGTCTCGTTCCTGAGCACAGAGCCGGTGGGAAAGGTGAATGAGAATATGGAGTATGAGTCATGTCCTAGGTCACATGTGGCTCCCTTCGTCCCCTGTCCTACGTCTGGGTTTTGAGACCAGCCCCAGCGTTGGGGGCTGGCGGGAGACTTGCTGAGTCTGGCAGACAGCACAGTGCGCTGCGGCCACCCAGATAGGGCACCTCATCCCCGAGCACATCTCGACCGGAATGGCACACAAGCTCCTACCTCCTCGGCTCCCCTGAGCGGCCTGCCCCCAAGAGGATCCCAGGACTTCGGAGTCCCCGTGCTCTGCCCTCTCACAGCTCGACCGAGGGAGAGAAGAGAAGGGACCCTGTCTTCCCCACGGCCAGCGGCCACATACAGAAAGCACCAGAAGCGCTCAGGTCTCAGCAAGGAGGACGGGGCATTCACTGGCGGGAAGCACGTTCCTGGCTCCTTCCCGCTCCCTCGAGGTGTGATGGCGTCGGGCAGGAGCCGTGCCTGTTTGTTCTGTTCCTGCCCCAGATCTCTGTAGCCCTCCTTTTGCATGCAGGGAGTGGTGGGGTCCCTTGTGTAAAACCTGTTTGCGGTACTAGCTAGCACAGCTGAAAATCCAAATACTTTCTCTTACAAGTGTACTTAATCCTCAGACTCGAGAGGGACAGGTTGCAGACTTGGTGTGGGCTCTGCGGTGTTGGAGACGTGAGGACACGTGTCCTCGAGACCGGTATTCGTCCGGGAGGGCGCTTCACACGGACCCTCCTCGTGAGGAGCTCACTGGCGACACGTGACGGCGGCCACTTGCCAAGCAGACACGTTTCACTGATGAACATTTCAGCTCTTACCCAGGTCATAGTTCTTGGCCGTGTTGTCCCTTTTCGTTCTGTGGACTTCGCGAAGCACCAAACAGAGTGGATTTTAGGCGTGGCCAGCCGTTTCTACCCCTCCCTGGTGTCTGACCAGGAAAGTCTTTAATTTAGAAGAATGAAATCTTGTTTAAAGCTCAGAATTTAAGGGCACTGTTTCGATTCCTCACCTCTCTGCTGTCTCGGTGTTCACTGAGCTGGGACTTAAGTCTACGTTTCCGTGTCGGGAGCGTGGTGCGTGTGTCCAGGTGGGCGTGAGTGCCTGGGTCCGGGTAGTGGCCTCGCTGCTTACATTCCAAACCAGGTGGGCCTGGAAAGCCCGTTGCTGTACATCTTAGAACCACATTAAGAAATTAAAACCTGCCCTGGCCGGTGGTTAGAGTGTCCGCCCCTGGACCGGAGGGTTGCGGATTCGATTCCCGGTCAAGGACATGTACCTGGGTTGCAAGTTCAATCCCCGGCCCTGGTCTCTCTCACATAAATGTTTCTCTCTCTCTCTCTCTCCTCCTCCTCCCTCCCTCCCTCCCTTCTACTCTGTCTAAAAATCAATGGAAAAATATTCTCAGGTGAAGATTAACAAAAAAAAGAAAAGAAAAAACCTGTGTTCCATTTGTCTTGTGTTTTCATTGACTCAGCCTGCTCGAAGGTGACGCATCGTTATGTACCGTTATTTACATGCACTGTGATTCTACCTGGAATGTTGTGGCAGAAAAATCAGAGTCCTGCAACCTGACTGAACTCTGTTATAAAGCTTTTCATCCAGAATTGGTTTTTGTCCTTTGTGAAATAGACGCCACGCTTCTTTCTGCTAGAATCCGTGGCCTCGTCTGAAAGACCGTAGAATATCTGACCCCACGGGGTGGTGCTGGCGTCCCAGGCAGAGGGCCAGCCTGCTTGGGGCAGGACGGGCTGGGCGCCGCTGCACCCCCTCTGCTGGCCTGCGTTCCCACCAGCGTTACCCCGACTGCAGGGCCAGCTTGGCGGCTTCTAGAAGCCCATCCTTCTGTAGGTGGAATTGCTTTGTCATACTTTCCCTCCAGGTTGGAGAATTTGTTCCTTCCTATCAGTCTGAGAAACCGTTTTGTGTCCTCGGCCTGCAGGTAGGACAGGGGAGCTGCTGGCAGGGGGGTGGGGTCGTAGCTGTTGGGCTGAGTCCCTTCCGGAGACCTCAGGCCTCTCGTAGCCACCGCCCATCTGAGGAGACAGGGACACACACCGAGTTCTCGGACGTGGGCGAGACTCCGCGAGTCTTCCCGTGTGCCGGCTGTGGCTCCTGTTCTGTAGAGAGCATTCGTGTTTCTTCCCTGTGGTTCCTGAGTCAGTGGGTCAGCGTGAAGGTGTCCTGGAGCTCCTGTAGGGCGGCCGGGCGGTTTTCCTCCGGGGAGGGGGGGGGAGCAGTGTGGTTGGTGCAGCCGCTCTCCCCCGAGGAGGCCCTTCTGGAGCCAGGACGCGGAGGGCTCAGCCCCAAGCCCACGAGGTGGGGACCCGGCTTGCCGGCACACACGGAGCTCACCTGTGCGGGCCCATCTCGCAGGGATGCAGACAGACCAGACCAGGTGCACGTTGAGTGAAGAGGGGTATAACTCGGACCATCCTGAGACGACACCCTTGGCACGCCCTGTGCAAGCCAGCCCTGCAGAGAGCCCTGAAGTGAGGCCGGCAGTGAATGAGGCAGGTTTCAGAAAGACGGTGGAGCCCTGGCCGGTTTGGCTGAGCGGTTAGAGCGTCGGCCTGCGGTCCAGAGACCTGGGTTCGGTTCCTGCTAAGGGCATGTACCTCGGTTGCAGTTTGTCCCCGGCCCTGGTTGGTCGTGCAGGAGGCAGCCACTCGATGTGTCCCTTTCACGTCGATGTTTCTCTCTCTCTCTTCCTCTCTCTCCTTCCCACTCTATCTGAACAAAAAATGGAAAAATGTCCTCGAGTGAGGATAAAAAATAAATAAAAAGAACATCCCTGCAGGAAAATGGAGCCTTGCTGAGCCAGGAAGGTTCAGCGCAGCCAAAGTTGCTCCTGAGCGTACATTTCGGGCCAGCTCCCCAGGGCCCCAGAGGGACCGAGGCGGCCAGCAGGGAGGAAACACACGCCCGAGGGTCCGTCAGCGATGGATGGGCAGCAGCCTGTGGTCTGTCCACACGCGCAGCACGACCCCGCCCTGCAGAGGAAGGAGGTGCTGACACCTGCCACAGCGCGCGAACCTGCGGACCGAGACCTGAGGCCACGTGGACGGCTCCGTTTACAGGAAGTGTCAGAACAGGCAGGCCCACACAGACAGAAGCTCATTAGTGGCTGTTGAGGGGTCGGGGGTCATAGCGAGGGGGGTGCAGGGTTTCTTTTTGAGGCGATAAAAATGCTCGGAAGTCAACTGTGGTGATGGTCACAGATGTCTGTGGATATGCTCAACACCATGGACTTGCGCCCTGTCGGGGAGTGTCGTGTGGTTTCGAGTTCTCAGTGCTAGTCTTTTTTTTTTTCTTTGTTGATTTTACAGGGAGAGAGAGATAGAAACATCGATGAGACAGAACATCAATTGGCCGCCTCCTGCATGCCCCCCACTGGGGATCGGGCCCATAACCTGGGCATGTGCCCTGACCGGGAATCAAACCCGTGATCTCTTGGTGCATGGGCCGACGCTCAGCCACCGAGTCACACTGGCTGGGCATCAGTGCTGTTCTTAAAAAGAGAGAGCCCAGCAGGGATGCAATGGGGCTTGGTCCCCCTGGGAGAGGGGTGTCCCCTGGAAGGCAGTCCTCACACAACCGCAAGGGGCAGAGCCGGGCAGGGCAATGCCACGAGGTCTGTGCTGGGTCTACCGACGTCCCATTCTGCTTGCAGCCTGTGAGAGGTCCATGGCCTCGACTTCCCCAACCCCTGCTACGCTGAACATCTTCCATTTGATCCTGTTTTTAAAAAGCAAGAAAAGGGCCCTGGCCTGTTTGGCTCAGCGGTTAGAGCGTCGGCCTGCGGACCAATGAGTTGCGGGTTCGATTCCGGTCAAGGGCATGTACCTCAGTTGCGGTTTGTCCCGGCCCTGGTTGGGGTCGTGCAGAAGGCAACCAGTCGATGTGGCTCTATCACATGGATGTTTCTCTCTGTCTCTCCCTCCCTCCCACTCTATCTGATAATAAGTAGAAAAATATCCTCAGGTAAGGAATTTTTTTAAAAAGCAAGAAAAGGAGCAGTACCCTATGTCCAAAGACGTGCCAGCCCAGCCCGCCCTCCAGGCCTGATGTCCCCGAAGGCTGGGAAACCCAGAACGCTGACTGTGGCGGGTGTTGCTGTCACTTGTCACCAGGTGGGGGCTGCCTTCTGGGAGCTCAGATTTGCATAAGCTGGGGGAGAGCTTGGCTGCGAAAAAGCTCTGAGCCAAGGTTTGCAATAGCAACACAAATGCTCCAGGGAGCTTAAAATAAAACCTGGTCAAGAAACAGGCCGCTTACAAGGAGATGTGGTTACCCACCCAGCCGCCATCTAAAGTTCATTTTCGCCCCTCACACCCTCTTGTTGGCCTGACTTTATGCTTAAACTAATAGATAGTGTTCACTTTTCAAGGAGGCACCCCAGAGCCTCAGCTCACATCCAGGGGGCCCGCCATGGGAGGGTGGACTGTGGACAAACGTGGAAGGTTTCCGCGACGAAGATGAACCTGGTGGACACGGGACCCCCGGCTATGCACACAAATGCATAAGTGGGCTCAAAAGAAAGGAGGAGGGCCCGGCCGGTGTGGCTCAGTAGTTGAGCGTCGACCCATGCACCAAGAGGTCGCCGGTTAGGTTCCCGGTCAGGGCACATGCCCAGGCTGTGGGCCCGATCCCCAGTGGGGGGCATGCAGGAGGCAGCCAATCGATGTTTCTATCTCTGTAAAATCAATAACGGAAAAAAAAGAAAAGAACAAGAAAGGAGGAGAAATTCTCAGGTGTGAGAAGCTCAAAGACAAAGATGTGAGCTGACGGCACAGGGGCCTGGGTGCGGACCCCGATGTGGACCCCGGCCTGGGACTGGACCTCGGCTCTGTGTGAGAGGAAGAGCAGGAACTGACGGCTGCAAACGTGAACCCCTGAGGTGCCGCCCCGTGAACGGGGACAAGGCAGCCTGGCCACCGCCTTGAAGAAGACCCCTGGTTGTGCGGTGGGTGCCAGGCCGGGGGAGGGAGTGGGCGCGATTGCGTGATGGGGACAGAGTTTCTGTCTGGAATGACGAGAAATTTCTGGAAGTAGGCAATGCTGGTGGTTAACAACGCTGTCGATGTGCTCACCACCCCCGAACTGAACACTGAGAAATGGTTAAAATAGGAAATTGTACGTGATGTCAATTCACCACATTTCAAAACAAAACAAAAACTATCAGAAAGAAGGAGGCAGAGTTACTGTTATCTGCAAATAATAAGACTATCTACCTGGAAAACCCAAGCAAGCCCGTGGGAACGTGTTAGGGCCACTACGAATGCTCGGTTAAGGGCCTGGCTGCGAAGGAAATACAAATCAGTGGTACGCACGTACCAGCCACCCTGAGAGGTGCGGTGCGGGGGAAGCCAGGCGAGCAGTGAGCAACAGGGTACACGCACAACAAATACTGAAAACACTGAGTAATTCACTCACTGGCACGAGTGGGGTTTACATGACCAAGGGCTGCCCAAGAAATGCTTGTTGGATGATTGAGTAATTACAGATTTTTCCAGAGTGATATAAAAGAAACAAGAATAAAAGGAAAGAGGTGTCCTGTTTTCTTAGAAAAGCAATACTGTCCTGGCCGGTTCGGCTCGGCGGTTAGAGCGTCGGCCCGCGGACCGGAGAGTCTGGGTTCGGTGCCCGCTAGGGGCACGTACCTCGGTTGCAGTTTGTCCCCGGCCCTGGTTGGGGTCGTGTGGGTGGCAACCAGTTGATGTGTCTCTCACGTCGATGTTTCTCTCTCTCTTCCCCCCTCTCTCCCTCCCGCTCAATCTGAAGATACATGCAAAACTGTCCTCGGGTGTGGATAAAAAAAATTTTTAAAGCAGTACTAAGTGAAGACATTGATAAGGCTGTTGGTGAATGTAAAGGTACGCTGACTATGAAAGAAATAAAACACGCGCGGCCAGCGTGGCTCAGTGGATTGAGCGTCGTCCCGTGGACTGAGAGGCCCCGGAGCTGTGGGCCTGATCCCCAGTGGGGGGCGTGCAGGAGGCGGCTGAGCGATGTTTCTCTCTCACATTGATGTTTCTCTCTCACATTGATGTTTCTATCTCTCCCTTCCTCTATCTCTTAAAAAAAAAATCAATAAAAATATTTTTTAAGAAGTAAAAGTGGTTGAGGGTGATGTGTGCCTGAGAATAAAACGCCGGGCTGCATCAGGTGTTTGTTGTTCTGTTCTTGTAAAAGTGACGTTTTTCCAAAGAAAATGTTGGAAACTGTGTGAGCCGCTGGGGAAGTCTGCGCATTGATTGGACAGGCTGAACTCACTCATCCCGAGGCCAGGCTGGCCACTCCTGCCCTTTACGCCTTGGCCCGAGGCCGGTGTGGCAGGAATTCAAGGCAGTTTGGACAGAGTGTCCATGTGCTTCCAGAAAGAGCCCTTCTCGTCAACCCAGCGCAGAGCAGCTGGGGGCGCCAGGGACACCGCCGGGGCGTCTGCGACATCCTGAGACCGCCACACCAGAGCCGGGCTGGTGCAGGCTCCCCAGAGCTCCAGGGGTGCAGCCAGCAAAGCCTGGCCGTGAGCAGCGGCTCCTCCTGCTGGCGAAGCCCGGCCTGCCGGCCTGTGACTCCTCTGTGACCTCACGGTTCAGCTCCAGCATCGTGACGCGGACAAGCCTCTGCCTCTGTCTGCTGCAAATCAGAAAACTGTTCACTGTCACCCGTCCTGACAAGCGTGTGTGTCCATGTGAGACAGCATGTGTGGTCCTGTTTCCGTGTGTTCACGTGGGTGTGGGTGTGGGGGGATCTGAGCGTGTCTCGTGCACACATACGTATTCTGTGTGTTGCCGTGTGAGTGTCTGAAGACTGCTGTTTCGAGTGAACCCAGGCTGAGCAAATGGATGCATTACTGTCTGCGACGAAGCTCCAATTTGCTTGTCAGTGTCCTTGAAGAGGCAAAGGACACATGGCTGCAGCCCAGAGGAGGGGCAGGAGCGGAGGGGGCCAGACGGCGCAGCACCAGCGGCAGAAATGAAGTCACGGAGCAGAGTCCAGAGCGGCCCCGCTCGGAGGCACCGGGCCCTGCAGAGACCCTTCCGCGCCCGCCGCAGCCCCGCAGCCTTGGGAGGATTCGGCGACACAAATATAAACCTTGTTGCTTACGAAAATCACCCCGGCTGAAAGCGCTCCTCTCGTTGTCATGGAATTGACAACTCCAATAAGGATCAAAGGGGCCAGAATAGACTCCAAGGCCGTTCCCACTCAACTCCTAGACTCTTCTCCCCAAACTTCAGCCTCTCTCCTCCCTCTGAAGAATGTTCTAGATGCTGTGGTGCGACCCCCATCACTCTGAATGCCAGCCCTTCCTTCTAGGGACGAGCCCCCTCCCCACACCCACGGGCACCCTATGACCGCAGCTGGGCCAATCAGGACTCTTCCCTGGGAGTCCTCCCAGTGGGCCCGAGAAGGACAGGCCCTCTGGGGGATGAAGGGAGTAGCTGTGAACCAGGACCTGGGGGTGGGCGGCTGGTCTGCTGGGAGGAGGCGGGTCTGTGCACAGAAGGGGGTCCCACCTTGCAGCTCTGACGATTCTATGTGGAGAATCCTGGCTGCCACCCACTCTGGCCCAACAGTACCCCCACCTCGTGGATGTGAGGACCAAGGCCAGGGAGGAGGCGTCACTGGCCCCAGCAAAGCCTGGGACGGAAGGCCTGCAGCGCCCCCTCCTTCCGCGGGGCAAGGCAGAGAAACCCACAGCACCCTCAGCTCCCAGGGTGTGGGAGGCCGCCACGCCATCAATGATTAAACTTCCCCTAAAAGCCCAGGAAAACTGAGATGGGCCTGGATGGAAGCCACCGGACCCCTCACAGCCTTTGGCTAGAAAGGGAAATTCCATCTGGGGTTGTTAACCCACAAGTGGCCCGGGAGCCGAGAATTCCTGGGAGGACCGCAAACCCCCTAGAACATTGCAAACCACCAAGGGGTTTCCAGGTAGGCTGTGTCGCTGTGACAGCCAGGGGCGGGGCACACTGACACTTGGCTCCGTGTCACCCCCACCACCGGAGGCTCCAACTCCCTCACCCTGGGCTCTGCCGACGAGAAGCGGGCAGAGTTCTTTCTCCCCTGTGAGTATTTGGTCAGTCCCATCCCACTGGGCTTAGTTCACTGAGCTTATATTCTGTACTTTTACTTCTTTACAACCTTTATTTTTATTTATGTTTTAATATGTTTTTTATTTATATTTTAGAGAGAGAGAGAGAGATAGAAACATTGATGAGAGAGAACATCGATCGGCTGCCTCCTGCACGCCCCCCACTGGAGATCGATCCCACAACCTGGGCATGTGCCCTGACCAGGAATCGAACCAGGACCTCTCAGTCCATGGGATGACGCTCAATCTATTGAGCCACACCAGCCAGGCTACAACCTTTTTTTTTAATCCTCACCCGAGGATATTTTTCCATTGATTTTCAGAGAGTGGGAGGGAGGAGGGGAGGAAGAGAGACAGAGAAACATCGATGTGAGAGAGACACATCGATTGGTTGCCTCCTGCAAGACCCCAACCAGGGCTGGGGATTGAACTGCATCTGAGGCACACGCCCTTGACTAGAATCGAACCCGAGACTCTGTCCACCGGCTGACACTCTAACCGCTGAGCCAAACGGGCCAGGGCTACAACCTTTCCTTTTAATACCTACCCTTCTCTCTCTTCTCTTTCTCACCGCCAACCTTTCTCCCCACCCATCTACCCCTCAGTGGGGTCAAAGGGCATCTGCATATTCTTTGCCATTCTGCCCACCAAGAGGCGGAGTCCCTGTCCCCTCCCCGAGGGCCTGGGCCGGCCTCAACGGCCGCCACCATGAACAGCACGAGCCCTGAGTTGTCCCTGTAGCTGCTGTAACCAAGTGTCACTAACTGGGTGACTTAACCCCACAGAGCTAAGCTGTGTCCCCCTAAATTCATATGTTGAAGTCCTAGCCCTCAGGCCCTCAGTGTGACTATTTGGAGGGGGCCTTTGAAGAGAGGATTACGGTAAAACAGGGTGGTTAGGGTGGCCCTGATCCAGTGGGACTGGTGTCCTTTGTGGAGGAGGAGATGAGGACAGACACACACAGGGACATGTGAGGACGCAGGGAGCCGATGGCGTTTACACGCCAAGGAGCGAGGCCTCGGGAGACACCCACCCTGCCGCCACCTGGGTCTCGGACTCCAGCCTCAGGACCGCTTCCTGCTTCATGACTGACACCCTAACCTCCCCCAGCCCAGGGCGGACAGGGAGAGGGACTTTCCAACCAGCACGCTCTGCGGCCACCACAGTCCACCCCTTGGACACACACATCACAGGGACCACGGACCGCACCAGCCCCTTTCCTACATAGCTGCAGAACGGAGCCCAGACCAAGGTCACCCAGCCAGCCAAGAACAAGTCGTCCAGGCTCTCTCCTGGAAAGCCTGGCCTGTCAAACCCTTGGCCGCAGTAAGGGACATGCACCGGGTGTCTTTAACCCTCTGGAAGACTAGGATTCAGCCAATATGAGCTCCTTCTGGGGGAGAGAGCTGTCCTCTGCCAACACCGGCTTCTCCTGACCCGGGCCCGACGCCTGGAGGACCAAGTGCCCGGGGCCCGCTGCACGCCACCACGCGCTCGTCCCTCACTGCGACGACCACAAACATCGGTGGTGTCCTTACAGCTCAGGGAGGCTTCCAGCGGGACAGGTGTTCTGAGCAGACGAAACCACACGAACCAAGGTTTGAAGTTTGGAACTCGGGATCAGGCTGGCCCCAGAATTTGCAGGGCCTGGGGCAAGGGTCAGACGTCCAAAGGCCCACACGCGGTAGGTCTAAACCGTCAAGGGTCAGAACTCAAGTGAACTAATTGCCACAGAAACGTGCTGTTTGAGAGCAGAAGGCTGGGGGCCGGTACTCCTCCCCGTCCCTCTCCCTGCCTGCCTCTGTCCCTACCTCTGCCTCCGAAATGCCCCAGTCCGTGTCCTCATCCATTCCCGGACCCAGTCCAGAGGGGGGTCTGGATAAACGTTCTCCCAAGGAGAGGTATATCTCGCTTGGTTTACCATTCTTTGTCAGAAATTTCTAGATTGGTGAATTATAATCTTATCAAGTTATTTCCAGTTTGGAAGCCAAGGAGTCCACTGGTAAATAAACCCCCGGACTCCAAAGGCAGCGCTGTCCCCATCCCCTGTGGACACGCCCGGGAGGGGCTCGGTCTGAGAGCCCGGAGAGAGAAGCAGGAGGAGAGGGGGCAGGCAGGGCGGTCCTGGAGTCACAACAGCTGGACAAGCCCCTGGGCTTTACAGATGCTGTGGCCCAGAGAGGGCAAGCGCCTGCCTAGGGACGCACAGCCTCTGGGTGCCAGGCGGCGCTCCGCAGCACTGCTGGGTGGTGGCGCTGTGGACGGCCCGACTGTTTTCTCAGCACTTTGGAACAGATGGCGCCGACTCCCACCCACGGAAGCAAACATTTTCCCTGGTTACCCTGCTCATTTGCTCCCCAGCCTCCTCTTGTAAATAGAGAGTACAAAGCCTCCTTCGCGTGGCGTGTCTGCGGGCACATTCTGACTCCACTGGAGAGGCTGCAGGGGAGCCCAGGGAAGCCCAGGTAAGGCTGAGGTGTGGCCAAGGCCTTGGCCCGCCGACCTGTCGACCCGTCGTCGGAAGGGCTGGCTGCAGCCAGGGTCTGCCGCGCCCTGAGCCTGGCCGGAAGCCTCGGCCAGCCCCTCGGCTCTCTGGCGGCTGCCCTCTCACCTGTGACGGGGTTAGTTCCAAAGCAGCAGGGCATGTGGGCACTCTGGGAATTGGGCTGTGTACAACCCCACCCTTCCTGCCTGTCTGAGGTCAGCACGGTGGGGACCAGGCCCTGGGTCATTCCCTACCCCACCAGTCAGGGGAGGCTCCCTGGAGGCGGGGACTGTGACTTGGCCGCCCTGCGGGAGTCAGTGGGGTGGAGGGGCGTGTGTGTTGACAGGCAGGTCGGGGGACTAACTACACGGGTAAAAGCTCAGGAAAGAGTCCTGTTCTGTCTCGTGGTGGTGGGGTGAAGCCTTCGGAATCGGGGTGTGGCTGGTATGCTGGGAGGTGCTGGAGGGCCGTTCGGGGTCCTGAATGAGCAGGAGCACAGGGGGCTTTGGAGCAGGGGAGGAAGGAGCTGGGGCTCCAGAGTCAGCATCGGGCGGACCTGAGGCTCCCATCCCCCACGGTGTCCCCAGCAGCTCCGCCTCACCCGCCTCCAGCCGCAGCCCTGGGGACCTCTTCCACCTCTCTGGCTGGCCTGGGTGTCCGGAGAGGTCGAAGCCCAGGAGGCTACACGTGGCGTGGGGACCCTAGTCCCAGAAGCCTGGCCTGGGGTGCGACTCCCTCTGATCGCCAGGCCTGGAGGTCCGGAGGGGGGTCCTGCAGACAGCATATCCGCAGGACAGAAGAGTGGCCGAGGAGGGGCCAGCGTCTCCTGGCCTTGCCGTGCGAGGTGGACAAGCCCCCACCTCCCTGAGCCTCGGCTGCCCTGGGCTGGTGTCCCCCGAGTCACATGCGGCGGGTGAACCTGCACTTGGCCCAGAGCCTGGCTCCCGGCTGGTGCCCCTGGCACAGACCCCAACCCCTTCCTGCAGCTCCACACGTGTCCGTGCCCCTCCCAGGAGAGAATCGCGCGTGTGTCTGTTTATTCAGTTTGCCTTTCCGCCCAGGTGGTTGGGACTCGCGTGGAGGGAGAGGGCAGCGTGGTGGAGGCTGGCCCTGTGCCCTGGGGAGGGGCTGCTTGTCTCTGGACCTGGGCTTGGGGAGCTCCCGGGGCCTTCTGTTCAGGTCAGGAACACAGGCATGGCACTAGGGGCGGCTGAGGCACGAGAGCCCCTCGTCCCTCCGTGGTCTGCGGAGCTGGCCCTGCCCAGCATCCCCACCGCAGCGCCTCCCGTCCCCAGCCGTGTCCTGCGCGGCCCCCGCTCCTGCCTCTGTCCAGCTCTTGGCTGCCCGGGCAGGCTGATGGGAAGAGTCTAATGGGCTGTAAGTTAATAAGTTGGGAGTAATTAGGTTTGCGCTCTGCAGGAAGCAGATGGCGCAGTGGGGCTTGCCTCGGCCCCACGGGCAGTGGCGGGTGGGGGTGGGGGCACCGCTGGGCTCTTTATTCTTCTTTCTCCCCAACATTTCATTGTGAGAATTCAACATGAAGAAGAGTGGAAGGCCCTGGCCAGTTTGGCTCAGAGGTTAGAGCGTCGGCCCGCGGACCAGAGAGTCCCGGGTTCGGTTCCTGCTAAGGGCACGTTCCTCGGTTGCAATTTGTCTCCGGCCCCGGTTGGGGTCGTGTGGGTGGCAACCACTCAATGTGTCTCTCTCGCATCGATGTTTCTCCCTCTCTCTTCCTCCCTCCCTCCCTCCCACTCTATCTGAAGATAAATGCAAAAGTGTCCTCGGGTGAGGATAAAAAAAAAAAAAAAGAAGAAGAGTGGGAGAACGCACAGAGCGTGCCAGGGGTCCACGCCGCGCCGCGCTCTGTTCTAACAGCCGTCGGTCCCCTTCCCCGCCCAGCTGCCAACGCACCTGCTCGCAGGCGGTTCCGAGTCAGCTGCAGGCACTGGGACACTTCGCCCCTGAACCTGCCTGCCATGAGCTAGAGGTCAAATTTTGCTTTTGTTTTTTTTGTTTGTTTGGTTTTTCTTTTTTAGGTAAAATTTACCAACAGTGAAATGCACAAATCTAACAGGAACATTTGCTGAGTTTTGACAGATGGACACATTCTCAAGATACAGAGCATGACCGTCACCCCAGATGGTTCCCTCACCCCCCACCCTCCCCAAGGTAATCGCCACCTTGGGCACCTTGGATTCAGGTTGCCTCGTCCGGAACTTCCGTGAACGGAGCCGCTCGTCCGTGCTCTGTCTCTCTCTCAGCACCGCCTCCGTCCTAGCTGCCGGGCACTCGGGCCGGTGCCTTTTCGGGGCTGCGTAGTGCTCCACAGTGTGGGTGGACCACAGTCTGCTTAACCTTCTCCTCTTGATGGACACCAGGGCTGTTTCCAAGTTTTTACTACTATGAGCAAAGTTTCTATGTGTCTTTCTGTGACATTTAGTTTCTTTTTAAGCTTAAGTCCCTCCCCCCCAAACAAAACAAGCCCACACTATAGCTGGAGGGACAGGAAAATGCTTCAGTACACCCACTGTCTTTGGGTGGGCGCATCTCCCCAAACTGAGCCACCTTGGTGGGTCGTGTGGTCGTGGTGGGTCGTGTGGGACGTGTGGTCGTGGTGGGTCGTGTGGGACGTGTGGTCGTGGTGGGTCATGGTGGGTCATGTGGGACATGGTGGTCGTGGAGGTTGTGGTGGGTCATGTGGTCGTGGTGGTCTTGGTGGGTCACAGTGGGACATGGTGGTCTGGGTGGCTTCTGCTCCTGGAAGAGGATGGACAATGGGTGGGCAGCTGGTGGCTGTTGTCGCTGCAGTGCTGGGAGTTATTCTAGAAAATTCAGCTTGAGCCCAAAGTGTCTCCCTTGAGATTCACGCTCAAGGGCCCACAGCTGGAGGGCAGGCTGGACAGGCCACCGGAAATGACAAACCCCAGAGCCCCCAGGAAAGGGTTCACCCTGAGGCACAGATCAAATGTCTAGTGTTGCCGGTGAAACATGGTCTCGGGTCACGCCAAATCTCAAGGTGTCACAGTCAGGAACAAAAGACCAGGTTAAGAACATTTAAGGCAGTGGTTGAAACTCTCCCAGCTCGAAAAAGCTTCTACGAGTCTGAAAAGCGAGCATCCTTAACTGTCTCGGCTGGACTAGAGAGCTTTACCATTATTAAGGGCCTTGTCCCACAGCCCAAAACAGAGACAGGATGTCTCACAGAGACGGGGGGTGTGGCTTTGACCTAATGGCGGTCGGTTACACAGGAAGCCCACAGAGTTTTTAAAGGAATTATATCAGCTTGGACTGAGCAGAACTGAGACAAGTCCCACTGGGGGTGCCCAAGACCCACCCACCCTTACTGCCCATTTCTCGAAAGTGAAAACGTGGAAAGGAGCAGGGAGAGGTCGGCCGGGGTCAGCGTGGGCTTTGGGTCAGCCCTGCAGGCCCTGAGGAATCGCAGGAGAGGCGGGGAAGGACACCTTCAGAAAGCTCAGTCTGTCTGCCTTGGGAGGTGGGTTGGAGGGCATCGTGGGGGAAGCAAGGAGACCAGGGAGGAGGCCCTGGCGGCCATCCAAAGCTGATTTGGGGGGACAGCGTCTAAAACCGTGCAGAGCAGTGCTCAGCACTTGGGAGTGAGGACAAAGCAGGTGCCTTGGTCCCCGGCAGTGTCAGCCCCCTGCTCGCTCTGTCTGTGACGTGAACCCCCCACAGCCTCTCCAGCACCACCCCGATGTCTTCATAGGCCTGGCTGACAGAGCAGCATGGCTTCAGTCCCTCCCTCTGTCCCCGCCACAGCCTGTCACCTGCTCATTCAATGGGGCCTTAATTGGCTGCATTTTTATCCTGGCCGATGGCTTTTCTCCAAAGGAGGTTGCTCACAGGAGTGAGAGGACACCCGTTGATTAGCAGAGCCCTTGCCACCGTCAGCCAGGCCCCTGTGTCACCGCCAGTGACGGCAGGCCTGGCCCCGAGCCTAGCGCACCCTGGCACCCCCCCAGAGAACCCCTTCCAGGGTCTGCCACTCACCCCAGCAGCGGCACCTGTGACAAGCGGCCACAGGGTGCAGAGCCTCAAGACTCCGCTTTGACCTTCCGGGTCTCAGTTTGCTCACGCGTGAGACGGGTGGTGATGGTGACAGGCCCACGTCGCAGGGGGCTGGGAGGGTTAAAGGACGGACGCGTGTGAAGTGTCCGCTAAGTGCCAGACCCCGGGTGAAGCATGTCACGTCTTGCAGTCCTCTCAGTCCTTTCAGCCCCCCTTCTCCAGGTGAGAGACAGAGAGGGGATGAGTGGCCTGGGGTCACACAGCAGGTAGGCTTACCACCCGCTGAGCTTCCTGAGGGCTGAGGTTCGGGGTGGGGGGTGAAGGCATGACACCCACCTCCGAGGGTGAACTGAGGTCCCTGTGCATGAGACATGGCGTGGTGCAAGGCAAGGAGTCGACATTCGACCCCAGGTCACAGGGCACAGGACAACGTGACCCATGAGCCACTGCTAAAGCCAGTCGGTCAGTGTATCAGCGGCCCACAGCCACAATGATGCTGTGTGACAAACACCCACAAAACGCCAGTGGCGATGACAGCGTCTGTGTCCCTCACATCTTGGGTGGTGGGCCAGGAGGCTCTGCTGATCTGGGCTGGCCCGGCTCGGGTGGGGCTGGCGGGCGGAGGTGACACAGGTGCCTGGGCGGAGTGGCTGCCCTGCCCGGTCTCCCGTCTCTCTGGCCCGGGACATTCTCATGGTGACGGCAGAGTTGGGAGGGTGCAGGCTTTTCAGGGTCTGCTTTATCACAGCTACGGACACCTTGCTGGCCGCCGGCCTGGCACCTGTACGACTGCAGAATAGCAAGGTGCAGGGACCACTCCGCCCCTCTAAAGGAGGCGCTCCTGTCTGTCTGTTGCGGGGGCATCCCACAGCAGGACCCAGGCGCCTCCACCCGGTGGGTCTCGGCCCCCACTTCCTCCTCCACACCCAGGACTCCCTCCCACCCTGACCCCCGAGGAAGGCTCCCGATCAGCCAGCTGTGGCACCTTTTCCTCCTGTGGCCATCGACCCCCTTGGAGCCCCCACAACCCAGCCCTGAACCCCATCGCTCAGCACGAGCCCCTGCCAAGGTCCTTTGGACTCTGGGTACCATCAATCACACTCCCAGACAGAAAGCCAGCCCTGGCCTTCATCTAAACCCTGGAGTCCCCCCCTCCCGTCTGAACAGGCATCTTCCAGACTGGAAGGTCCTTCCCCCGCAAGGGCCCCTATGACCTGGTGCCGCCGGGAGCCGGGCTGGTGAGAGTGTGGGAGTGTGAGGTGAGGCCGACAAGAGGTCTGTCCCCACACACGTCATTCGTGTTTCTCCGTAAACGTGTGCGTGGCGAAAGGCGCCACAGATGGACAGGAAGGTGCTAGAGAAAAGGCCGAAAGGAGAGGGCGAGGGTGCCTCTCCAGTCGCCACGTCCAGGGATGGCCGCAGTTTAATGTTTTGCTGCATTTCCTTCTAGCCTTTTCTCTGTGTACATGCTTTTCTCTCTGTGTGTATTTCTCTACATACGTGTACTTCTCTGAACATACGGTATGCAAAATCGTGCGTCCTGCTTGCCCACTTCACGTTAGAAATTCAAAGCGCACGAAGGCTGCGGTAAAACTGAGCGTCCCTCCTGTGACCCCAGCCCCCAGTCTCCTCCCCAGAGGCAGTCACGCTACCTGCTCAGGGTGCGTCCTTCCAGAAAGGACCCGGTGCGGGCATGGCAGGGCACGGCACGCCCCGTGCTCCGCCTCCTAACACCCCTGGTTCCACACTGTGCGAGCTGGTGTAGTCACGGTGTGTGTGTGTGTGTGTGTGTGTGTGTGTGCGCGCTCATGCACTCACCGCGGCCCAGACAAGGTGACACATAAAATTAGCCATCACACATCTCTCTGCACTTTACACTTTTTTTAAATTCTCACCTGAGGATATTTTTCCATTGATTCTTAGAGACAGTGGAAGGGAGGGAGGGAGGGGGAGAGAGAAAAACAGATGTGAGAGAGACACAGCGACTGGTTGCCTCCCACACAACCTGGGGGGTCCAACCTGCGGGATCCAACCTGCAGCCCAGGTACCTGCCCGTGAGCGGGAATTGAACCTGCAACCCTTCGGTTCACAGGCCGACGCTCTAACCACTGAGCGAACCAGCCAGGGCACGTGTTACATTTTTAATAAAATAGTCAAATGTAGTGTTTTCACTTATGGCCTCTGAGTTTTGTGTCTTGCCTGGGAAGAACTTCCTGCAAGATTATTAAACAAAATCTGGCCCTGGCCGGTGTGGCTCAGCAGTACAGCGTCGGCCCGTGGACCAATGAGTCCCGGGTTCGATTCCGGTCAAGGGCACGTGCCTCGGTTGCGGTTCGGCCCCAGCCCTGGTCAGGTCATGTGGGTGGCAACCAGTCGATGTGTCCCTCTCACTTCGATGTTTCTCTCTCTCTCTCTCTCCCTCCCACTCTGTCTGAAGATAAATGGAAGAATATCCTCGGGTGAGGATTAAAAAAATAAAATAAAATAAAAATAAATAAAACACAAAATCTGGATTGTTTTCTCTTGGGTTGTTATTTTTGCTATCGTTCTGGTGTCGGTTTCCGTATAAGGAATGAGATAGAGATCTAATTTTATTTTGTTGTCAGACTGTCACCTAATGGTGCAAACACCATTTACGGAATAAGCATCTTTCTCCCTCTGCCATGAAAAGCTACCATTATTAGGAAACACGGGAAGCCCGGTTATCAGAGCACGCCTCTGGGGCTCCTCCGGGAGCCCGCCCTGTGCCCCTGGCGGGCTCGCCGGGCGAAGTCAAGCGCTGCTCTCCATGGCAGTTTCTGCTCTGTGTCTGGCAAGTCGGTCCCTCCTCCTGACTCTTCCTTTTCAGCAGTTTCCTGGCGCACTCTGGCAAGTTCACTCTCCCGTGTGAATTTCAGAATGAGTTTATCTACTTCCAAAGGAAAGACGTCTTGCTGGTGTTCCTACTAGGAAGCCGTTAGATAAGTGAGTTGATTTAGTGAGAAATGACATCTTGGTCACACTTTGAGTAAGAAGGACACCCTGTCTATCCATTTGTCTTCCTCTGGGTTTTCTTGGGTTTTTCAAAGATAACAGTGTCGCCTGTCCATCTCTTCCTATGATGAATAGGACTCGTCCACTCTTCCTGGGTGACTGGGCTATTTGCAATGTTTGACTCTATCATAAACATCTTTGTATATAAACCCTGTTTGTGTGGAGAATTAGTTCCTTGGGCTAGATTTTCTGGATCAAAGGGTAAGCATGTTTTTAGGCCCATTTGCTTTCCAGAGGGTTGTTCCAGTTTGCACCCCCACCAGCAACGGGGGGTTCAAAACCTAGGTCCCGGCATGCCCCCTCCTCCCAGTAAAACACTCCAGGGCCTTCACACTGCCAGTAAGACCCCCCCAGGCTGGTCCGCCCACTGCCCAACTTCATCTTGCCCGGAAGGTTTCCTTCCTCTGGACCCCCCTTCTCTCTGGTCTGGAGGGCAGAGCCTTTCCCAGCCTCAGGAGTTCACACTGGCTCCTTCCTCTGCCCAGAACACCCTGATCACAAAGCTCCCCATGGCAGGCGCCTTTCTGTCACTCAGGTCTCTGAGCGAGTGGCCTTCCTGAGCACTTGGTGGTCCACCCCACTCCCACAGCCACACACTCGGTCGAGTCCATCACTCGGTCTTACTGTCTTCCAGGCCTCAACTGTTTCTTGAAATGACTGCTTGTTTATTGCCAGTGTCCCACATTGGACTGAAACCCCAACGTGTCTCCTGCATCTAAAACAGGATGGCACGAGCCCTGGCCGCTGTGGCTGTTGATTGGGCATCGACCTGTGCACCCAAAGGTTGCCAGTTCTATGTCCGGTGGGGCACATGCCTGGGTTTGGGCTTTATCCCCAGTAAGGGGACATGCAGGAGGCAACGGATCCATGTTTCTCTCTCTCTTCCTTCCTCTCCCTGTAAAAATCAATAAAGCCTTGGCTGGTTTAGCTCAGTGGTTAGAGTGTTGGCCTGGGGACCAAAGGGTCAAAGGTTCAATTCCCAGTCAAGGGCACGTACCTGGGTTGTGGGTTTGATCTCCGGCCCTGGTTGGGGTCATGCAGGAGGCAACCAATAGATCTCTCTCTCTCTCTCTCCCCATCCCTCCCTCCCTTCCACTCTATCTAAATACCAATGGGAAAATATCCTCAGGTGTGGATTAACAACAACAAAAAAATCAATTAAAAATCTTTTAAAAAGTAAAAATTAAAATAATAACTAAATAAATAAAAGTGTGTCATACACAGCAAATAATTGTTATGCACACCCAGGACGGCTCGGCCTGGCCTCCTGCACGGGGCCTCCCAAAGCCCCAGGCCGAGGAAGCAGCAGGCTCACAACTTGAGAGTAATGACTTGGAGGAACTGGCCAGGTCCCCTGGCCCAGACAGCGGCAGAGGGCGGGAACCCATGCCACCCTGCTGCACATGGGCGTTGTCCCAGCAGGCTTTCTCGTTGGCACCCAGCTCTGTCTGCCCTCCACATAAACACTTGGCTCCTGCTGTATGCCAGGCACACCGCTGAGCCCTGAGGCTCCAGAGAGAAATAAAGCAGGCCTTGCTCTCAGGGGCCTCCAGGCTTTTAGAAGTTATGGGCACAGCCCTGAGCAAAGGTGCTGGCCACAGCTGCAGGAGAAGCAGCTCTGGGGCCTCCTGGGTGATGCCCGGGGTGGGTCTCAAGGCAGGAGGAGGAGCTAGTCTGGTGGAAAGTGAGGGGAGGGCATCCAGGCAGAAGCTTGCACGTGCCCTGGCAGACACCTGTGTTGATCCCACCCTGATGACTTGGCACTGGTTGGAGAGGGGACTCACTTGATTCCCAGGGACAGGCCTCGGGCCCAGGGACTGGGCCCAGGGGTGGCGACCAGGCAAGGGAAGCGGCCGCAGCCCCTAAACCTGACTGGAATCTGCAGGGTCTCCAGCCCAAGGGCTCCCACTCATCTTTCAAAACTTTGAGTCTGGTCACCGAAGAGACCTGTCCCACTCACCTACCGGGCACCATAGGCCTCCTCCCCGCGGACCTGGGGTGGGAGGGGCGAAGGCGGAGGTACTAGGCCTGGGTACCAAGGCGGGGAGGGTTAGGGTCTGAGGGTGGCGGACCAGGACAGCCACAGGTCTCCCGGGGTTGCCGGGCCACTACACCACCCCTACCCCTCCCGGGTGTTGGTGTCCCGCGGGACCTCAGCCTCAGCCCCGCCCCAGCCCCGCCCCAGCCTCTGCGGAGCAACGGGATGGGGAGGCGGGGAAGGGGCGGGGGATGGGGGGAGAGGAGGGCGCGCGGCCTAGGCGGGGCGGGGCTCCGCGAGGGGGGCGGAGCGCGGGGGCCCCGACTGTGCTTGCCACTGCCTCTGCCCCCCGGACGCGCTGGTCGACCCACGGGCCGGCAGACGGGGACCCACGGAGGACGCCGGCTGCGTCCGGCCCGAGGCGGGGTGCGGCGTGAGGGACGCAGGGCACAGCGGGCCGGGGCGCGGGCGCCCAGGGGTCCCGGCGCGGAGACGGTGGGCGCAGAAGGGATCGGGCACTCCGAGGACCCCAAGGCCAGGCCGGGCCAAGGTAAGCGGTCACCGCGGAGGTGGAGGCGGGGGAGGGGACGGGCTGGGATGCGGGGACCTGTCGGAGCCTTTGTCTGCGGCGCGCGCAGCCCCACTCCGCGCTGGCTCGGGTCGCCGAGTCCAGGGGCGCGGGCACGTGACTCTAGGAACCCTAAGACCCCCACCCCACACCCTGTCCAGGGAGGAGGGGGCTTCCATCCCCGCCGCGTCCAGGATCCAGATCGGGCTACATCCCCCTCCCCATCAGCCCATCTTTGAGCGCAGGACCAGACCCGGGAAGGGGCAGAGTGGCCGGTGGCCCTAGGCCTGCTCGGGTCGTGGTGCCACCTCCTTCCCCGGGCTCGGGCTAAGGGATCCTTCCACCTGAAGTTCTTCCCTGGACCCCCGTCTCTGCCATCTCACCCTTTCCACCAGCCAGCCCTCTCCTAGCTCGTGGATAAGCCGCTGGAAGAGGCGGGGCCTGTGCGCAGGGGTCACCTCACAGTGGCTGGGGGAGTCTGCCCTCTGCCTAGGGGCACAGGCCTGGGAAGCAACTTTGTTGCTGATGGAACCCGACAGACAGAAGGGGGTGGGGGTGCTGCGAGCATCTGGAAACTGCAGGAACCAGGATGGGAGAGGGGTTGTCCAGCTGCCCTGCAGCGCCAGCCAGTGCCTGTGGCCCCTGCGTCCTGTCCTGGCGGGGGGCTCCAGAAAGGGCATGATCAGAGGATCTTGAAACCCACTCTTTTGTGGGCAGAACCCACCTGGAGGCGTGGAGCATACTTGAAGGGTTGGCTGTGGAAAGAGCAGCAGAGAACTCGTCAGAGGCCCTAGGCTGGGGCCTGGGGCTGTCCGAGGGCGTCCAGCTGCCCAGAGCTGTGGCCCACGAGGAGTGTGAGGCCTGAGGAGGGCCAGCGGGCTGGCTTTCCACATGGAATTCAGGTCCCTTGTCCCCTCTGTGGGCCGTACTCAGGAGGCGGAGTACAGCCCCTGAGGGGTGAGCCTGGCCTTGGAGTCCAGATGCCCAGCCCCTCTACAGAGCCCTGAGGCACATTCAGAACCAGTGTCCACTCGGTCAGCTGAAATTGGGGACCAAAGGTGATGAGCCGCTGCATGACTGCTGGACATGGCTCTGTGCCTCGGTTGCCCTCTCCACAAAGTGGCGGCGGGAGCTGGGTTTTCAGGATGTTGGGGTCGGGAGCCTCTCGGGCCCCCGTAGAGCCTTGCAGTGGTGGTGGGTGTGGAGCTGAGCACCTCCTGAGGGCAGCCTTCCCCACTGACCATCCTGTTTGGGGGGAACAGCACCCTCATTCACAACAGGGAGGCGGGGAGACTGAGGCCTGGAGGGTGAACTGTGGGGTCTTCTCAGCTGCTCCCCAGGGCAGGCACGGAAGGGTCCCAGCAGAGTGGGGGGCAGAGGGGAGCCCAGTGCATTCTTGGATCTGGAAGCCCTTGTGACTGTTCTAAGTTTTAGTGAAAGGGGTACACAGGAGGAGGAGTGGGCTCTCCGGGCTCTGAGCTGCTGGTGTGGAGGCGAGGGGTCTGGGGAGGGGCAAACTGAGGCTTTCAGCCCCGGAGAGGTGGGGGTGCCTCCTCAGTGCACCCCCTGTCCTCCCACCCGTGCAGCCTGGCCTCTGCCCAGGCCAGTGATGTCGTGTTAGGGGCCATGGGACCACAGCAGGGGAGCCAGCGCACCCCCACCTCCAGGAGGGGGCCCAGAGGAGCACACGGGGACGGTGGCTAGGGCCGCTGGTGTGGGTGGCAGCTGCCTGCTTCGCCACTGAGCTGGAGACAGCGATGGGGCCACCTCCTGGCTGAATGCTAAGCACGTCCCCTTCCCTGGCGGCATGGCCACTCAGCTGGGCAGGACCTCTCACGGAGGCCGGTGTGTCTGGGCGCTAGTCTCCAGACCTCTGCTGGACAGGCGCCGGGGTCGGGGTGCGGGCCCTCCAGGGCTGGGCCCCTCGTTCCTGGGCGGATCTTAGGAGGAGTGTTCCCTTGTTGTAGGTGCTGCTCTGCCTCTGGCCTTTCCCAGCCCTCACATCTGCGGGGTGGAGGAAGCTGGTGGGCAGCCCGAGGGTCTCCCAGCCTCCAGCGGGAGATCCTACTCCAGGCCACAGTCGTTCAAATCCAGGTGGAGCTCTGCCGGAGTCCCAGCTCCAGATGTGGCAGGAGGCCAGTGCTGGGCTCAGGAAGGGGGTTCTCAGGGGGTGGTGTCTGGCTTCCTAGCCCACAGAAGGAGAAGCCCCCCTCCTCTTCGCCACTGCTCGTGGTGCCCAGCAGCCCGTCAGCCCCAGCTGGCGGGCAGAATCTCCCAGTGCCCAGGACCAACCTGGAAGCAGGGACGTCTCTGGCTCCGATGAACCGTGTATGGGGAGCCAGGACAGGGGAGCCGGGACAGGGGAGCCATGGGCGGGGCAGGGGAGGCGCTCCGGGTTTGGAGCCTGGGGGGTGGGTAAACGGGGGCAGGAGAGCTGGAGGAAATGAGCAGGCAGAAAGAGGGGTGAGCATAGCCGTGGGCCCACCTCAGAGAAATCTGTGCTAACCCCGGGCACGTGGGAGCCCAGAGACACAGAGGTGCCACGCTCAGTGCCCGGTGCCACAGTGTGCCACCTCTGTCTCAGTCTCTCGTGAGCATGGATCCTTTTTGCAATCAGATAAATGAATAAGGTCATTAGAAAAACAAATTGATCAATGTTTTAGGTAAAAAACTAACCCCCACACACACAGGGTTAGCTGTGCAGTGGGGGTCTCTCTCCATCGCAAATCTACCGACTCCTTCCCTCCCTGCAAAGAGAAGGGCTAGCAGATTTGAAGAGAAACTGAGGCTAGACCAAAGGAAGGACTTTCTGCCAGTGAAGGTGGTTGGCCCCCGAACAGGGCCGTGGTGACTGAGTGTCCACAGGCCTGGAACTGGGTTGGGGCTCCCCTGCTTACTGCCTGTGAGGCCTCGGTGGCGGGGTGGGGGGTTCACCTCTAACCCTCTCTCTCCTTGGCTGTAAAATAAATGAAGGTGGACCCCTCCTCCTCCCGGGGGGACTTGGTGGCGCCGGGAGCGCTGTCCTCGTCCTGACTGCTCACCTAGTGCTGGCACCCCACCCCAAAACACTTCTCCCCGCACCTGTTTCTCTCCGTGTCCACTGCCCCCACCCTCGTGAGGCCCATCACCGGCCGCTTCCTAAAACACGGGTCATGCCGCGTCACCGTCTGCGTAGCTGTGCGCTCCATCTCGCTGTCTCCAAGTTGGGGGGGCGAATAGTGAGGACGGCCCAGGTGCAGGCTTGTGACCTGGTCCCTCAGCCTCCCTCTCTGCAGGGCAGGCTGCCATGGGCTCCGTGGGCAGCCAGCGCCTCAAGGAGCCCAGCGTGGCGGGCACACCGGACAGGAGCATGGTGACGAGCTTCAGCTTCGACAGCTGCCAGCTGGAGGAGGAGGCGGCCTCAGGGCCAGCTCGGGGCCAGGGCGGTCGGGCCAGGGCCGCCCCCGTTCTCACGGACTCCGGTGAGTGGGTGGGGTGAGGTGGGTGGCCCAGAGCGGAGATGGCGGGCGAGCCCCGGAGGGAGCCGCGGGCGGGCGCTGAGCGCGGGGCAGAGCCGGTTGCTCGGTACCAAACAGGCCACGGGCTCTGCGCCTTCCCCCTCGGGTGGCAGGCACACGGTGACTCGTGCACTGACCCGTGCGTACAACTTCCATCTGAAGTGACACGAGTCTCTTTGGTCACTTTCACTGGGCAACGCCAGCCATGCCTCACTTCAGTGGAGCTGGGAAAGGGCCTGAAAGGACCCATGGGAGGGGCACAGGCCTGGTTTTGGCCCAGCTGTGTGACCTTGGTCGAGGGCCTCGGCCTCTCTGAGCCCATGAGATCAGACTCACAGAGTGGGCAGCGCGCAGGGCTGGAGTCAGGCAGGTTTGGGTTCGACCCCGGTTCCAGTTCCTTTGCTCTCGGGGGGCCTCGGGCAATTCACTGTTCTCTGGCCTTTGGTACTTCTCTGTAAAAGGGCGGCGACCCTGGTGCCACCTCCATGTACACAGATCCACAAAACGCTGCTGAGGACTGTTCCAGGCACTCGGGAGGCCCCCCGTGCGTGACAGCTCATTTTCGGATGGCTCTGGTTTATACTCGTGCCGACCACTTCGGCTCAGAAACGGGGTCTTTTTCTCAGGTTCCGCCCATCTCTTTGCAGACAGGGCCTGGAGGCTGTGCTGGCTGAGCCCGTGTGCATGGACGGAGCCAGCCCAGGGCCGTCCCCACAGTGCCAGGCTCCTCCTGGCCAGAGGTGACAGTGGAGATCATGAGGCAGTGGCCCTGGCAGTCGTGGCCATAGAAGTGGATGGTGGCCTTGGTGACAGTGGCTGCATCAGTCCATTTCAGCCAGAGACACAGAGCCAGTAGATCTGTAGGCAGATGGTAGACAGACCCCCAGACAGCTGTAGGTATGGTGGCTCCCAGAGCGGAGGCTGGCTGAGCCAGTCTGAAGTCCTCCGGGCAGGTGGGCAGGAAGGTCACACACAAGCTGGAACCCCAAGAGCATGGCTCTGATGGCTGGGGCAGCTGTGGCCATGAAGGCCGGTGGTGGCCATGGTGATGGTGGTGGTTGTGGTGACAGTCACCATGGTTACAGTGGCTGTGAAGGGGAGGGCGTGGCTGTGACAGCGGTGATAAGGGCGTGATGCAGTGCTGGCAACCATGGCCGTGGGGAAGGGCGGCAGCCAGAGTGACGGCAGCTGTGATGCTGTTGGATACGGTGGCAGTGGTCATGGTGGTGGCCACGGTGGCAGTGTTTCTGGTGGCGGTGATGGATGGATGGTGACATGGGATGCGGGGTGCCATGCCACAATGGCTGTGGCTGTGGTGGACAGTGGTCACGGTGGCCCTGGAAGGTGGCTGCGGCCAGGGGTGGGCTTGTCCACCTCTCACCTGGTGCCTCTGGCTTTGGCAGCAGAGGGGCCGGTGCCCGACGACCGCTACCACGCCATCTACTTCGCCATGCTGCTGGCTGGCGTGGGCTTCCTGCTGCCGTACAACAGCTTCATCACGGACGTGGACTACCTGCACCACAAGTTCCCAGGTGTGTCCCCCGGGTCCCACGGTCACACCTGCAGCTCTGGCCGCCGCCCTCCAGGCCCCCTCCGCAGGACCCTGTGAGGGAGTCCGTTTCTTCAAATCGTGGCTCAGCTGTGAATTGCTGAGTGACCTCAGGGCAGCCACGCACCTTCTCTGGGCCATCCTAGTGAGGGGGTGGCACCTGGGGGGGCAGGTACGGGGGTGGAGCTCCCCCGAGCACCTGCTGCTGGCCGCCCCCCACAGGGACCTCGATCGTGTTCGACATGAGCCTCACCTACATCTTGGTGGCGCTGGTGGCCGTGCTCCTGAACAACGCCCTGGTGGAGAGACTGAGCCTGCACACCAGGATCACCACGGGTGCGCGCCCGCCGGGCTCCCCACCGCTCCCCTGTGCCTCACGCCCCTCGCCTGTAAAATGGGCGCCCCTCCTTGGAATGTTACGAGGTTCAGTGTATGAAAATGAGGCGAGGCCCATGGTGGGTGCACCACAGGCTGGCACGGATCTGCCCCGGGGAGGTTTCTGTGTGCCCCGCCTCGTCCCGGGGCCCGAGCTCTCCCCTCTGCCTGGTCGGCTTCCCTGTCCCTCTCCTCCCTATGTTGACATCCTGCTTCAAGGGCCAGCTCCAATGGCATCTCCTCCAGGAAGCCTTCCAGCTGCCCCCTAGACCCCTAGGGTGTCCCACTCTGCGAGCAGTAAAGGCAGTGGCAGAGAGGCACCCCAGACCCTGCACTACAAGAGAGGTGGGTGAGTGGGAGCCCCGGCCCGCGGCGTCCTGACCCACTCTTGTCTCCCCACAGGCTACCTCTTGGCCTCGGGCCCCCTCCTCTTCATCAGCATCTGTGACCTGTGGCTGCAGCTCTTCTCCTGGGACCAGGCTTATGCTGTCAACCTGGCTGCTGTGGGCACTGTGGCCTTCGGCTGCACAGGTAAGGGCCGGGGGGAGGGGCGGGGGCAGGCGGGGGCTGGGCTCCGTCCTCTCTCCCTTCCCTTCTCCTCTCATGGTGACCTCTGGCTTCAAGGCCCAGCTGTAATGGTGCCTCCTGCAGGAAGCCACTTGGTGTAAATGAAACCAAGGTTTCCTGAGCTGATGTCCTCAGTCCAGGCGGGCACTCAGGTCTGTCGTGTTAGATAAAAACAAGTGCTGTCGGGACCAGGAAGTCCCAGTTTGCCAGCCCTGCTCAGGGTCGGCCTGGGCGGGGACTTGCTTGGCTGCGGACTGTCAGCCAGTCACGCTCACTTTCGGGGACGCCGCCAGGGTCAGGATGAGAGCGGTTACGCTGTGGTGACAAATGAGCCCAGAAGTCTCAGCAGCTTCAAAAAAAATCAAAACATTTCTGGCTCTTGCTACATGTCCAGCACGCAGCTGGGACTCAGTCCTCACAACTCAGCCGACAGCTGTCCGATCTGTAACACGGGGCCTCCCCGGTCACTGCCGCTGGGGGACACAGACTGGAAGTCCCTGTGGGCTTTTCTCTGCCTCATCGGGAGTGACTCGTGTCATTTCTGGTCATGTTTCACTGGAGACAGTCAGGGCGCCTGGCTGCCCCAAGGCAAGCGTGTGGGAGGCGGGACATGCCCCAATCTGGTGGGCGGGGCCTCTGCCACCAGCACTGTGCGGTCTGTTTCCCGGAGCCCTCGCCCACGCAATGTTCCCAAACCGGGATTGTGTTCCACGCGGACGGGGTTAGGGGTGTCTCACGGTTGCTCCTCTCTCTCTCTCTCTCTCTCAAGTGCAGCAATCCAGCTTCTACGGGTACACGGGGATGCTGCCCAAGAGGTACACGCAGGGGGTGATGACCGGGGAGAGTGAGTATCCACAGAGCCCAGCAGGGGGCGCTGGGCTGCCGGGGCTTCGCAAGCCCCTTCCCGTGGAGCCCGCAGGACGTGCCCCAGACCGAGGCTGGGCTCCTGCTCTCCGGGCCTGCCTCACCGGGGACCGTGACCTTTGTGATGTGGGAAGCGCGTGCCCCTGAGCGTGGGTGGAGTGTCGTGGAGGGCCCTGTGCATGGTGTGCGTTCTGCGGCAGTGTGTGCGTGTCTGTGTGCATGCGTGTCCGTGCGTGTGTGAGCGAGTACGCCGCCAGGACCCGTGCGGTGAGCCACACCTCGGCACCCAGCTCTCCTCAGAGACCAGTGCCACAACCCCCACTTGGCTTCTCCAGCTCCCCAGCCCACCCGCCCCTGCTCAGAGAAGGGCACCCCGTGCTCAAACCCGAAACGCACCCAGCAGCCTCGGACTTGCCCTCCAGGCTGGTTTTCAACCCAGCCCCGGTCCAGGCGGCCATCTCCTCCGTGACCCCACCCCCACCCCTGCCCAGGGCAGCACCACCCTCCGCGGGCCCCAAGCATCAGTGCCTGCTCTTCAAAGCACCTGTGCCTGGGTGCCCTCAAGGCTCAGCTGCTGCTTTTCAGCTCAAACGTGAGCACGCAGCGCTCCGCCCTGCCAGACGCTGGTCCCCTGGCCTCTGCTGCCCTCGCCCTGCCAGACGCTGGTCCCCTGGCCTCTGCTGCCCTCGCCCTGCCAGGACACTTGTCCCCTGGCCTCTGCTGCCCCTGCCCTGCCAGGACACTGGTCCCCTGGCCTCTGCTGCCCCCACCCTGCCAGGACTCTGGTCCCCTGGCCTCTGCTGCCCCCGCCCTGCCAGGACGCTGGTCCCCTGGCCTCTGCTGCCCCTGCCCTGCCAGGACGCTCGTCCCCTGGCCTCTGCTGCCCCCGCCCTGCCAGGACTCTGGTCCCCTGGCCTCTGCTGCCCCCGCCCTGCCAGACACTGGTCCCCTGGCCTCTGCTGCCCCCGCCCTGCCAGACGCTGGTCCCCTGGCCTCTGCTGCCCCCGCCCTGCCAGACACTGGTCCCCTGGCCTCTGCTGCCCCCACCCTGCCAGGACGCTGGTCCCCTGGCACGCACTGTGGTTGGCGCTTTCCTCACCTGTTTGTGTCCTCTCCCCACCGAGTCCGGGGAAGACGGCCCCATGTGTCATCCCCGTTGTGTCCTCAGCAGACACTTGACAAGTGCTCACGGAGGGGCATGAGCAGCACTGCCGGGAGGGGTGGTCTGGGTGGGCACATTTGTGGCAGCTCATTGCTTGTCTAGGGGCTGGGCGGACTGGGCAGACTGGAGTGGAGGCACAGCAAGCCTAGGGCCCAGCAGGCTGCGGGTGGGTGTGCGGGGGGCTGAGGGGGGAGCTGAGGGGGGCTGTGGGGTGGGTGTGTGGGGGGCTGAGGGGGCTGAGGGGGCTGAGGGGCTGAGGGGAGCTGGGGGCTGAGGGGAGCTGGGGGCTGAGGGAGCTGGGGGCTGTGGGGCTGAGGGGAGCTGGGGGCTGAGGGGAGCTGGGGGCTGAGGGGGGCTGGGGGCTGGGGGCTGTGGGGCTGAGGGGGGCTGGGGAGCTGTGGGGTTAAGGGGGAGCTGGGGGCTGTGGGGCTGAGGGGAGCTGGGGAGAGCTGGGGGCTGAGGGCTGAGGGAGCCCCGGCCCCCCGCAGGCACGGCGGGCGTGATGGTGTCGCTGAGCCGCATCCTCACCAAGCTGCTGCTGCCGGACGAGCGCACCAGCACGCTCATCTTCTTCCTGGTGTCCGCCGGCCTGGAGCTGCTCTGCTTCCTGCTGCACCTGCTGGTCCGGCGCAGCCGCTTCGTGCTGCACCACACGGGGCGGCCCCGCGACCGCCCGCGCCACCGCGCCGGCTACTGCGCGCACCACGACGTGGCCACCGGCGACGTCCGCTTCGTGAGTGCGGTCTCTCCGCGCGTGTCCCCGCCGTCCAGGGCGCAGCCTCCACCCAGCCCTGGCTGCGGTCCCCCGTGGGGCCTCCTGTCTTCCTTTCTTTTCTAACCCTCACCGAGGGTACGCTTCCACTGAACCTCAGAGTGGAAAGGGGGAGAGAGGAGTATCGATGTGAGCGAGACATCGACTGGTCGCCTCCCGCATGACCCTGACCAGGGCCGGGGACCGAACCACAGCCAAGGTGCGTGCCCTTGGCCGGAATCGACCCCGTGACTCGTTGGTCCGCGGGCCGACGCTCTAACCGCTGAGCCAGCCGGCAGGGCAGGGGCCTCCTTGCGCACGCAGACCAAGGCTTCGTCCCTTGGCGGCAGCAGGTCTGTGGCCGAGCCCCCTGGGCAGCCCCTCGCAGCGCCCCCGGGGAGCCCAGGCGCCCTCTGGTGGCGGTGAGGCTGCACAGCGCCAGCGGCTCGGGGCGGGTGTGGGGCCCGCGGGCACCTGCAGGGCGAGGCTCAGGGCCTGGCCGCGTGCCGGGCAGGGAGAGCCAGATGTTCTCACAGACGCTGATCCAGCCAGTCACCCGGGCCCCAGGCTGGGGCCAGAGACCCCCAAATGGGCAGAGGGCAGTGTCCTGAGACAAGAGCCATGCTGGGAAGGGACAGAGACTGGGCCCCTCATGGTCAGGGAGGCCCCTGAGGAGTGGCTTCAGGCTGAGACCTGGCCTTGCGGGGGAGGGGCTGCGAAGAGCCCAGGAGAGGCCCTGGGAACAGAGGGAAAGCTGCGCAGGCCCAGCGGCGGGGCGGAGCTCCACGCGTGTCTGGGGGCCTGTGAGGGGCCGCCACCTAAACCCTGTCCCGCTCCGTCCTCCAGGAGAACCAAGGCCCAGCCCCGGCCAGCAGCGGGTCCCCGAAGGACAGCCCAGCCCACGAGGTGACCAGCGGCGGCAAGGGAGCCTACACACGCTTTGACGTGCCTCAGCCGAGAGTCCGGCGGAGCTGGCCCTCCTTCCGAGGTGGGCGGGCTGGGCTCAGGTTCCAGAGCACCCGTGGGCGGCGCTCGGGCCGGGGGTGGGCAGGGGTGCTGACCCCTGACCCGCCCCTCCCACAGCCCTGCTGCTGCACCGGTACGTGGTGGCCCGTGTCATCTGGGCCGACATGCTGTCCATCGCCGTGACCTACTTCATCACGCTGTGCCTGTTCCCGGGTCTCGAGTCCGAGATCCGGCACTGCGTCCTGGGCGAGTGGCTGCCCATCCTCATCATGGCTGTGTTCAACCTCTCCGACTTCGTGGGCAAGGTAGGTGCTGCCCCCGCGCCCGGAGAGGGGGGAGGGCGTCACAGGTGGGGCAGCAGACCGCCAGGGCCGCCATGGGAGCCTTGGGGATGTCCCTGGGGAGGGGCAGGCCCTGAGCCGAGGATGCTCGTGGCTCCTGGGGGCAGAGGGTGAGAGCCGGGCAGTGGCACCATCGCAGACCACGGCTGTTGAAAGCGGCCTCGGTGGACCCCCCAGGCCAGCCTTGTGTCCCAGAGGCCGGCGCAGGCCCTGGTCCTCCTGGTTCCTGGGTCTCTGACAGCACCAGGAGAACCCCAGAGGGGCAGGGCCCCCCAGAAATGGCTCAAGGAGCCAGAGCGGCAGGTGCGGTGAGTGCAGGGTGGGGCTCAAAGCTGCCAGTTCTGGGGCAGGCCTGCCGGTGGGCCTTGTCTAGGAATGGAGAATTCGAGGCTCAGAGAGGGGGAGCCATTTGCCTGAGGTCACACAGTGGAGAGGTGTGAGAAACTCAGTTACTCAACTCCTTCTCTTGCTATTTCCTGCTGTTTAAGGGGACCTGACCCTCGGCTCAGTGTCTTCATTTCTCAAACAGGGTCAAGAGCCCCCCCAGAGGGTCGTGGAGGACTGAAGGGGGGCATGTGCAGTGTTTTGAGGGTGCGGGGCACACAGCAGGGACTGCTGTGCTGTGACGGGGGTCGGGTGGGTTTTCGTGGACAAAGCTGGACTGAGCAGGGCCTGTGGGCAAGGAGCGCGTCTGGAGACGGCAGTGGGCTTGGGGAGGTGGGCCCCACAGCCTGGCTCCCTCCCTGCAGATCCTGGCGGCCCTGCCCATGGACTGGCGGGGCCCGCACCTGCTGGCCTGCTCCTGCCTTCGTGTGGTCTTCATCCCCCTCTTCATCCTGTGCGTCTACCCCAGCGGCACACCCACCCTGCGCCACCCGGCCTGGCCCTGCGTCTTCTCCCTGCTCATGGGCATTAGCAATGGCTACTTTGGCAGCGTGCCCATGATCCTGGCAGCCGGCAAAGTGGGCCCCAAGCAGCGGGAGCTGGCAGGTGAGGCCCCGCTCGGCCATTCTGACGCGGGCCCACGGAATCCAAGGCCACACAGCCAGAGCACGCAGTGGGGTCCCGGGGCCAAGTCCACCAGGGAGCTCGTAGGTATAGGGACATCCTTCAGTCACTCACTCCTTGGTTCGCTCCACAACTGCTTGGTGAGGCCCTGCTGAGCACCAGGCACGATTCTGGGTGCTGGGGACACAGTGGTGACAAAACAATGATCCCTGCGCTTCTGGCGCTGACAGTCCAGAGGAGGCAGACAAATAACAAAGCACAACAGAGGAAACCAGAGCAGAGAAATGGGCGCGTCGAGTGGGGGATTCACAACACAAGCAGAGCAGCCCGGGAAGGCTTCCCTGAGGAGGTGACTTGGGCAAAGACCTGGAGGAAGTAGCGAGGGGCCAGCGTGTGAGTGCGCGGGAAGAGCGCGTGGACAGGCTCTGGCGGAAGGCAGTGTGCACGGGAGAGGGGCGGGGGTTGGGAGGGGAGAGGGGCCTGGAAGGAGGCACGGGATTCTGTTTTGATGGCAGAGTCCACAGAACCGGCTGACGGACTGGGAGATGGGGTAAGAAAGAGACGGGTCTGGTGCAGGGCGAGAAGGTTGGGTGGCCTTCAGCTGAGCTGGGGTGGGGGCCTCGGTGGGAGAGGGTGCCAAGGCTGGGTTCTGGACACGGCATGTTCCAGACGCCCATTAGACACCCAAACTGTCCGTAACAAGGAAGCGGTGGGAAGACAAGAGAAGCCACACCTGGGGCCCACGTGGGACAGTCTTCACCCGGCCCCGGGAGCTGGCCTTGGGCACCTGCTGCATACCCTCGCTGCCAAGGCTTGGGCTCCAGCCTTCATCCAGGGGCTGCTGGGCTGGGGTTTGTGAGTGTATATAGCTGCTGTGGTCCTGGGGGGCCGCTCACTGCCACCTCCCACCAGCTTGTGTGGTCTGGTCTTGTCCACAGGGAACACCATGACCGTGTCCTACATGACAGGGCTGACGCTGGGCTCCGCCGTGGCCTACCGCACCTTCAGCCTCACCCGGGACGCCCACAGGAGCTGCTTCCAGACCTCCACCAACACCTCCTTCCCCGACGGCCTCTGAGCCAGCCGGGCCTGCCTGCCCCTGCCAGGGAGGCCCCTGGGACCCTCACCTGGGCCCGGAGGCCTGAGGTCCCCTCCCCGCCCCCGCCTGCCGTGCCTGTGGGGCCCCGGCCTCCTCCCGTGCCAATAACACCACCCTCTCTGGGTAACTGCCCATCACTGCAGCACCCGGGTTCTGCCAAGTCCTTGGAGGCCTCGGATGTGTTGCTGACCCCGGGACTCTGCCCAGCACTGTGCTCTACGTCCTGTCTCATGCCCGCCCCTCACCCTCCGTCTGCGTCCAGTGCTCTGTGAAGTCACTCACAGCCATCCCCACTCACAGCCATCCACAGTACCCACCCAGGAGAGTGCATCACCAGCCATGTCCCTCCTGGCGACCCCCACCCCCAGGTCAGCTTTGAGGGCCTCGTGGCCGCAATCACCGTCCACAGCACCTGCCCCAGCCCTTCTTCACCTGGGGCCCCTCCTCATGAACAGAAGAGGAGAGGCCAGCCCCCACTGTCGCCTCCCCAGAAGCCTCTCCTCTCTCCCCAGCCTTAACCCTGGTTCTCACAAACAGTGGGTTTGCTACGGAGGAACTGAGCCCTGGGTCTGAGTGGTGTCAGACCAGTCTGTGCTGGCCTGGACATACCAGGACCCCTCACACACCTCGGCACCCACCTGCTGCCAGGCTGGGGGTCTGTGCCTGACTCAGGACCCCGATGACTTCTCCAGCTCACCTGTCTGTGATACAGGACAGTTGGGGGGCTGCAAAGTCGGCTGAAGTCGGCTCTTGCCCTAAGCCTTGATCCCCATCCAGCAAAGCCCAAGAAGGGACCTGCGTCCCCAGCAAGTAGAGAGGGGTGGGGGTCCCACCCCAGCCTGAACCCTGTAGGGCTTCAGGTTGGCGCAGTACTAAGTTAAGGGGACTCCTAGAGTGTCCCCCCAAAGGGGAGCTTTTCCAGGGGGAGGATGGCCTGCCCTTCACACCCACCGCACAGCTGTGACTGACCGCCCACCCCTCTGTCCTGTATCCACCCCTCTGTCCATTAACTGTACCGCACTGGCCATTAAAGAGAAACTGCCCATGACTGCTTCCGAGTAGCGTCCGTGCCGGTGGGGGCTGCTGCCACCTTCTCAGCCACTGGGACTGGGGAGAAGTCCCGGCCGGACAAGGCACACCCGCAGAGCGAGGACCCCCATCTTCCCATCTGGAAAGTGGCCCTGCCTGCACCCAAGCCTGAAGCTTCTAGGGGACAGGCGGGGATAGGTCAAGTAGAAGAGGGTCCCCACACACCTGGTGGGCCTGGATAGGCTTGTGGGGAGGGGTGGGGCTGGGAGTATTTGGGATTTGAAGGCCCTCAGGGCAGGGAGATGGCTACATCCCACCCATCTGAGGGGTAGAAAGACACAGAGAGGCAGCTTGCCCCACCCCCCCAGGACTTAGAGCCAGGACCTCAGTGAGGCTGAGCTGTCTGAGCTCAAACCAGGCTCTGTTGCTGATCTGTGTGATTTGGACAAATTCCCACGCTGTTCTGTGCCTCAGTTTCCCCAAGGAGTGGGGTTGATCCACTCTTGGATGTGGGTCCCTTGGAGGGAGAATTGGGGAGGGGGGCTGGCCGTCCAAGGGTCGCCTGTGCTCCAGCCTGCAGCTCAGGGACCCACGGGGGACTCCGGCGCCCAGGCAATCACGTGGGTGAAGGCTGGGAGGGGCGATGCCAGCAGGGGCCGCCAGGTGGCGCCAGCACACGGCCGCTCCCGCGTCTCGGGGTATGGGAGGGGCCGCGCAGCACCGTGTGAAACGGGGACCTCCCGAGCCCTTTTCCGGGCCAGACGCTGCCTTCCATTAGTTGACGCTTCTAATCGCCTTGTTCCCTCCACACGCAGCCGTGAAAGCAAACCCAGAAGGTCATCCGTTTTCCGTGCACCGGGTTGCCAAGCACCCGTGGGGTCAGGCTGGGAGCTGACCTCAGGGTGCACAGTGTGACAGCCCAACCAGGGCCCAGCTTCCCGTGACCCCTGCAAGGGATCGGCCCTCCAGCTCCGCACTGGCTCAGGGCCGCTCAGACCATCAGCCTCGTCTTCAGGTGTGGGCGAGGCTGGGAGCGCTCAGCTTGAATTTTAAAGCAAAAAAAAAAAAAAAGGCGATGCAGGCCCCGCCCTCACTGACCGTGAGAACTTTCTGCACCGATCCACGCGGCTGCTCAGTACGGTCTGGCTGTGTACTTGGGGGAAACGTGGCTGGTGCAACCGAGCTTCTTTCCTTTCATTTCAATTACCTCCAATTTAAACAGTCCCCGTGGCCAGTGGGCACCGAACCGGGCGGCACCCAGCTCCTGTGCCCTGCAGTGTCAGCTGCCCCCACTGCCACCCACACCAGGAGCCACATCCTGACACCCAGCCCGCCCCAGCCCCTGAAATGAACCACTCCAGACAACGGCACTTTTCCAATTATAGCTTTTTCTTTTCTTTTTTCTTTTTATGAAAAAGATCACACAGAATTCGCCAACAAACAAAATTCCAAAAGAAACTTAAACAAAACAAAAAAAGGAAAACAATAATTTCCCCCAAAAATAAAACCGAAGTCTGGCTTTTCCTTCCCTTAAGATTGTCTGGACGAGGCCTCCGTCTCCCAGGAGGGCACGGGGCTGGAAGTGCTTTCCTGGGCCACACCCGGGCTCAGCTCAGCGGCCCCTCCTCCCTCAGCCTCTGCTCTCTCTAACTCCTCCATCTGGGGGCAAATACAGTACACCTGGGCCGGGGTGGTGGGTGGGGCGGGGTGTGCTTGGGACAAGGGGGGCCCGTGAAGCTGGGTGCTAGACACTCACAATCTAACAGGAAATAAAAAATAATATTCTGCACGTCAGAATGTGTTTGCTTTTTTTTTTTTATAATTTCATAGCTATTTTTTCACAGTTTTAAAAAGTTTATATTTATATATATTTATATATATTTATCTTTATATATATAATTAAAAAGTTGACTCCATTTAAAGGTGTATGATACAGGGGAAGAGTCTCGGTACAATAAAACTGTACAGGTTAAGAACTGCCGCCTCCCTCCGGGCTGGCCGGGACCAGGATTTCAGCACCATTGGGGTTGTCTGTAGTGTGAGGGTCTGCACCAGGCGGGTGGGCCCAGCCAGGGCCTCAGGGCACGCAGGCCCCTCCGCCTGGCGGCTGGCCGACGCTGCCAGGCTCCCCCTCACCTGGCTCTGTTCCCCAAGTCCAGGCCATCCTGAGAGGGTTGAGGCCAGGGCCCTGGCAGGTGCCCAGAGCAGGCCTGGCCTGGTCAGTGAGGCTGGTGGGTGTTGGGCTGCCCTGCCCCACGGCAGGAGGCTTAGGGTGGGCTCCATGCTGAGGGGGACCGGGCACTGGGAGCCTCAGGAGGACCCACAAGCAGCAGGAGCCCCAGAGCGAGCGTCAGCTTGGTTCCTCAGGAATGCCCTCTCCATCTGCATTGGGCGCTGGGGTCCTGGGCACGGCCTGGCCAGGTGCTTACAGGTGCGGGAGGCGAGGCCCTGAGGGCCGGGCAGGGCCATACCCTGATAGTGGAGAGGAGCCCCCTCTTGGGAGGCACCGAGGGGTTCGGAAACGGGGGCTGGAGACGTGTGCACATGTATGCACACACGTGCATGCATACGGGCACACACATGTACACACTCACGCGCAGTGTCCACGGGCACACTTGCATGCACACCGGTGCACGTGGCCTGAGCCGTGGCAGTGATGCGGTGCCGTGGGCGCTCAGCAGAGCACGGGCACGCCGTCGGTGGAGAAGATCATGCCTGTGGTGGGCTCGTAGGTGCCGGCGAGGTAGTACAGGCCCTCGCTGTCCTGGTGCTTCTTGGTCTTGAGCATCTGCTCGTACTGCTCCAGGCCCACCACCAGGCACTTGTGCGACACGGTCTGCACGTCGTTCTCGTCCACGTGGGAGGACTGGTACAGGGCGCGCTGCGGGCGGGCGGGCGGGCAGGGTCAGGGAGACCCTCCTGGACGCCAGGACCAGGAAAGCTCGGGGGCAGAGACCCAGAGACAGAGGCCCAGAGCCGGACCGAGGACCAGGAAGGACAGAACTAAGAGAGACCCAGAACCTGAGACAGAGACTGAGGGAGACACAGACACAGAGAGACCGAAACGAACAGACACAGAACATGAGATCAAAAGACAGAGTAAGAGGCAGACACAGACACACAGACCAAGAGAGACAGAGACAGGGAGACAGACCAAAAGACACAGCAACCTGAGGAGTAAGAGACCAAAGTGACAGCACCAGAGAAGCAGAGACCAGGAACAAGAGGGGGCCGGGATGACACTGGAAGCTGTCCGGGCTGTGGGGGTCTGAGGAGGTGCCCGGCCACCTGCCCACTGCCCACTGCCCTCCTACCTCCATGAAGTCCTTCCTCTGGCTGGAGGCCCGCAGGGCGGCCGGGAGGCTGCGGCCGGACTTCTGGTCCCAGTGCTGTGCGGCAGACGAGGGCAGGGGTGAGCCTGGGCCGCCCCACTGGACCTGAGCCCAGGGGCCGCCCGGCCGAGCTCCACGCACCCACCTGGCCCTCGTGGAGGCGCTTGCCCGGGCTGGTCTCCTCGGGGTGGTAGAACCACTTGACACGGACCACCATGTTGCTGCCCCAGGACTCCCACATGCTCTGGATGCGGCCGATGTAGGGCAGGTTGGGGCGGCCGGCCGACAGGAACACGGCGCAGTCGCCGATGCGGATCATCTCCTTGCCGCGCACGATGGCCTTGTAGAACAGCTTGCGGGCCTTGCCCTTCATGCCGCGGCGCTGCGGGCGCACACGCACGGCTCAGGGCCCGCACCGGCCTCTGCCCCGCCCTGCAGCCCTCCTCACACTTGGGGTTCTGCGGGGGCGGGCAAGGGGGAGCAAACCCCCCACCGGCTCTAATGGGGACACCCCCCTCATCTGTCCAACAGGGACTTCTTCAAACTAAGCGTCCTGCCGCTGAGCGGGACTGGCGACTCCCGGTCCAGAGCAGCGAATGCCTAGAGGCCTGCAGACCCCACGCCCACTGTGGACCCAGCAGGGTCGTGACACCAGCCTGCGCTGGTCCCCAATTTCTAGGCAGAGACAATGAGGTGCCAGGAGGAGACCAATGGGCGGTGACGCAGAGGGGTTCACAGCTGGGCATCTCACGGGGCTGTTCCCCTTCTGCACATGGAAGCTTTGTATGTGCCTGTGTTCACAGGTGTGTGCATGTAATGTGCATGTATGTGTGAGCATATGTGTAGTTGTAAGTGTATGCATGTGTGTGCTGTGTGTAGTTGTAAATGTCCGCACGTGTGTACCTGTGCGTGCACATGTGTGCTGTGTCCTTGTGTGCAGATGACAGGCAGGCACAGGCTGGGCTGGGAGGGCTCCTTCTGGAGAACCAACCGTCCTCACTACAGGGATGGCCACGTGACCCAGGCCTGGTTCTGCCTCTCGGGCCTCACTGATCAGCTCGGGGATGGACACGTGATCGGGCCAGGCTCAGGGGCCTCCACCTGGGATGGCTGCCGGCAGGTAAAGGACAGGCGCCTTCTGCTGCGATTGCCAAACTCCCATCCAGAAGCCTAGAGCCATCCCACCGCGTGGAGCTGGCGAGGAGCTGAGACTGAGCTCACAGAAAAGGCTGTTTGGCCAGGAGGCTGAGACCCTGTGGTTAAGGGATCCGTGGTCTTTGCATGTTTGCTTGACTGGGTCCCAGGGACTGGGGGCAGCGCTGCTCTGGGGGGCTTTTCCAGTCGGGTGCCGAGACTCAGTGCACCCATCTACAAAACGGGGCACCCGCTGCTCACCGTGGGGTTGATGGGAGGAGGGGAGGGGGAGGAAAGGGAGCAGAGAAAGACGATATCTCCAGACCCTCCGCCAGGCTACCTGTGTGGGTTTGCCGAACCACTTCCAGAGCTGCCGGGCAGGCAAGAAGGCGGCAATCTTGGGCCGGTTCTCCACGGACGGCAGGCGCTGCCGCTTGGCCAGCTCCTTGGTGGTGGGGAGGTGGACACCCTCTCTCTTCTTCGGCCGGCTCTTGGCCCCGGCCCCGGCCTGAGCCTTGGGCTGCAGAGGCTGCGGGGGCTGTGGTGGGGGGGCCTGGGGCTGGGGTGCCGGCGCCTTCTTGCTGGGAGAGTGGGCCGAGGAGCGCGCCTTGCCGGCCTGCTTGGTTGCCTTGCTGGGGAGGGCTGGCGGGGCCGAGGGGCCGGCAGCGGGAGTGGGGGCCGCCTCCTCGTCCGAGCTGCAAGAAGAATCGTCCGTGGTGGAGGAGGACGACGAGGATGACGACGAGGAGGATGAGGAGGAGGAGGAGGAGGATGAGGAGGAGGAGGAGGAAGAGGAGGAGGACGATGACGACGAGGAGGAAGAGGAGGAGGAGGAAGAGGAGGAGGAGGAGGAAGAGGAGGAGGAAGAGGAAGAGGAGGAGGAGGAGGAGGAGGCCCTGGAGCTGGAGGCGGTGCAGTCGCGGCCCCCGCCCTGGCCTTCCTCCTCGCCCTCGGTCTCCGAGCTGCTCCCACTGCCGCTGTCGCTGCTGCTGCTGCTGCTCTCCGACTCCTCGGCCCCGTCCTGCTCGGCCTGGCTCTTGTCCGGGCTCTTGGGGATCCCCGAGTCCTCAAATGTGAGCCCAGCTCCTGGCTCCTGGGCCAGGTCACCGTCCCCAGCCTTGGGCCGGGCTGCCTTGGGCTCGCTGCTGCCCGTCGCCTGGGTGTAGCTGCCCAGTCCCAGGAGGCTCTTGGGCTCCGGCCAGCCCCCGGCCCCGGGCTCCTCCCGCAGAAGCAGGGCCTCTTTGGCCTTCTTGCTCTTGGGAGACGTGACTCCCTCGTGGTCCAGCTTGACGAGCAGCTCGGCCCCCTCCCCGGGCCTGCGGGCGCCCTTGCTGGCCGACTCCTCAGCAGCCCGGGCCTTCTTGGGTTTGGGGCGGGTGGCGGGCATGGTGACGGGCACGGTGACGAGGGGGGCGGGGGCCAGGGCTGCAGCAGGGGCCGGCAGCTCGCCGAAGGGCTCAGGAGTCGGGCAGGTGGCGAAGGTGGACGGCGCTGGACTAGGCTGGGGGGGTGCTGGGCGAGCCTTGGGGGCTTTGGCCCGCTTGTCCACGGGTTCTGGGGGACTCTTCTTGGAACCTGGGGTGCTGACTGGCTCCAGGGCCAGCGGGGCACTGGGGACCTCCTCTGTCGAGCCCCCCTCCTCCAGGACGGCAGCTCTGTCTGCAAGAGAGAAGGAGGAAGCGCAGGTGAGGCGGCGCCAGGGATCCCCGACCTGAGAGCCCGTGGCCCGGGGCCTGCGCACAGCATCCTCTCGGAGCCTCGGCTCAGCCTGAAGCACTTTCTCCAGGTCTGGAGCCAGCACAGCCTGGCTGTCGCACCCCTGCCTCTGGCCTCAGCCCGTTAATTAACCCGTCAGGTGGGGGCAGTCTCTGCGCCGAGACCTGTGTGTGCAGCAGGCCCCCCGCAGGCACCCCGCAGGTCCCTCGCCAACGTACCACCCTTGGCTTTGGTGCTGGGTTTCCGCCCACGCCCTCGCGCCTTGGCACCGGGCTCCTCGGACCCTGGTGTGCCCCCGTCTTTGCTGTCGCCGGTGTCTTTGCTGGTCTTCCGGCTGCGGCGCTTGGCACTGGGCACCAGAAGGGCTGGGGACGGCTCAGCACCTGCAGGCGGACAGAAGTGGTCAGGCTGGGCCTCCGGAGCATCCTGCCGTGACAGCAGGGGTGGGAGGAAGCGATGACACCGCGGAGCTGACCCCACTTGGCCTGCCTGGGCCGCTGCGCAGTGGAGAGGGAGGCCCGTCTGCTCGGGCAGCTCGGTCGTCTGCACATAAGCTAAGTGGGGGCCCCGCAATGAATGGACTGGGGGGCTGAGCAAAGATGTCGACTTCTGTGGTTCTGATGACCCACTTGGAGAATGCTCCAAACCACTGCAGTTCAGGACCCTGCTGGTCAGGTAGCCCTGGGTCTGAGTCCTGGCTCGGCCTCTGCCTAGTCAGGGACCCTGGAGGCATTCCATCTCTGTGAACCCAGTTTCGTACTCGTTGGACAAAGGGGGTGGTATCTCCAGACACTGGACTGAGGCAAGGACTCAATGCTATCGTGGACGGACGGAGCAGACTGTCAACAGTTACTGACCCGCCTCCCATGGCCTGGGCCACCTGCCTGTACTACCCTCATGGGCTCTCCTGAGCCCATCCTGGGAGCCCCCCACCCATGGTTTCTGCCATTTCCATCCCCTGGAAGTGCAAAAGGTCCAAATGGCAGAGTCCGAGCCAGGCTTGGGGGGCAGCAGGACGAGGGCCTGGGGGTCGGCCAGGCTCAGGGGGCAGCAGGACGAGGGCCTGGGGGTCGGCCAGGCTCGGGGGGCGGCAGGACAAGGGCCTGGGGGTCAGCCAGGCTCGGGGGGCGGCAGGACGAGGGCCTGGGGGTCAGCCAGGCTCGGGGGCGGCAGGACGAGGGCCTGGGGGTCGGCCAGGCTCGGGGGGCAGCAGGACGAGGGCCTGGGGGTCGGCCAGGCTTGGGGGGCAGCAGGACGAGGGCCTGGGGGTCGGCCAGGCTCAGGGGGCAGCAGGACGAGGGCCTGGGGGTCGGCCAGGCTCGGGGGGCGGCAGGACAAGGGCCTGGGGGTCAGCCAGGCTCGGGGGGCGGCAGGACGAGGGCCTGGGGGTCAGCCAGGCTCGGGGGCGGCAGGACGAGGGCCTGGGGGTCGGCCAGGCTCGGGGGGCAGCAGGACGAGGGCCTGGGGGTCGGCCAGGCTTGGGGGGCAGCAGGACGAGGGCCTGGGGGTCGGCCAGGCTTGGGGGGCAGCAGGACGAGGGCCTGGGGGTCGGCCAGGCTCGGGGGGCGGCAGGACGAGGGCCTGGGGGTCGGCGGCCGGGACACAGGACCACACTCACACTGGATCTTATAGTCGGGAGGCAGGAGGCGGATGTGTGAGAGGGGAATCCTCCCCGTGTCTCCGTCGTCGAACTCCACAGTGATGAGGTCCCCGTCGTCCTCGAGGCCCAGCAAGCCTGGTGAGAAGGGGCAGGGTCAGGGGAGCCCGCAGACCGAGGCAGGCCCGAGGAGAAAGGGGCGGAAAGGGGCACGAACAGCCCCGCACAGGAGGCCTGAGGGCGGCAGGGAGAGGTGCAGTGAGGGCTCAGAGCCGCGCAGTCCGGCTGGAGCGCTGGGTCCCCGTTTCAGCAGAGCGTGTCCCGACTCCCGGGGTCGCGGGCCTGTGCCCACTCACTCCCATGGTGCCCCCACAGCAACACGAAGGAGTGGTGAGGACAGAGGGAGTGGGCAGGTGGGTGTGACTGGGGACAGTGCCACCACTTCAGAGGACACCTGCGTGCACGCGCGGGACAGACTTCGGTCTCAGCTTTCTTTGCTCTGTCAGGGGCCTGGAGGAGGTGATGCCACCAAGGACACCAGCTTCCACAGGGTCCTAGAGGTGCCCAGGACCTCGAGAGGCAGGGGTGCAGGGGACCCTAGCTGGATAGGCTGAGGCTCACATGGCAGCAGGAGCTGGGAGCTGACATCTGGGGAGAGATTCTGAAGAGCTGGGTACAGCAGAGGAGGGCGGGTGGGCGCCCCCCGAGCAGGGGTGACAGGGATGTGGGCACACTGAACAGCAGCCCCCAGCCCCACTCCCAAGTGCGATGCTAAGCCCAGCCCCAGGGTAGAGGCCTGCGGCTGTCTGACCGCCGACAGGAGGAGAGCACAGGTGCGGGTACCTGGTCCCCAGGAAAACAGTCCCGCCCGCCTCTGTCACGAGGCCTCCCAGTCACAGAGCTTCCCATCCACTCGCTGAGGGCCCAAAGGGTGCCCCTAGCATCAGACAGACTCGGAGCAGGAGGAGGGGAGCTCGGAGGAAGAACTCGGAGCTCAGAAAGAGGAGGGACACTCAGAAGGAAAGGAGGCTGAAGAAAATGGAATGAAGTCAAGACATCCCAGAGACATAAAAAACGGTAATGCAGCCATGAGACAAAGAGTTATTTTAAAAAGGAAATATTCACAGAATAAGAAAAAAACTCCTAGGAATTTTTTAAATGGTAGCAGATATTCCAACATTTCAACAGAATAGAAGGGCAAGAAGGTAGAGTTGAGGAGATTTCCCCAAAAGTTGAAAAGGATAAACAATAACAGAAAAAAAGATACAAGCGCCCTGGCCGGTTTGGCTCAGCAGTTAGAGCGTCGGCCTGCGGACCAATGAGTTGCAGGTTCGATTCCGGTCAAGGGCACGTGGCTCGGCTGCGGTTCGTCCCCGGCCCTGGTCAGGTTGTGTGGGAGGCAACCAGTCCATGTGTCTCTCTCACATCGCTGTTTCTCTTTCTCTCCCTCTTTCCCTTCCTCCCACTCTATCTGATGATAAATGGAAAAATATCCTCAGGTGAGGATTAAAAAAAATTTTTTTAAAGAAAGAAAGATACAAGCATCAGGCCAGCGAATGATGTGAGTTCCAGGAAAAAGAGAGTAAACGCGGGAAGGAAACGCTAAGAGAAGCAGTACAAGGACGGCTTCCAAGAACAGAGACTTCATTTCAAAATCAGAGCCCGTCTCCTAAACAAGTATCAGCATGTGAGAGCACACACAACACACACACACAACATACACACATAACACAACACATATAAACACACACAACATACAACACAGCACACAAAACATACAACACGCAAACACACACAACACAACATACAATACACAAACACACAACACAAACACGCACACAACACACAACACAGCACACAAACACACACAACAGACAAACAACACAAGTCATTCAAATCTAGGAATAATGAAAAGATCCTAAAAGTTTCCAGAGAGAAAAAACGGGCCTACAAAGATTTGGGAATAATCACATGATGGACCTTCTCAGACAACACTGGAAGCCACATAAAAGTGGAACAGTGACTGAAAATTACTTCTACTTCTAGCCCAGCTGGAGCAGCTCAGTGGTTGAGCCTCGTCCCATGCACCAACAGGTTCCCGGTTTGATTGCTGGTTCGATTCCTGGTCAGGGCACATGCCCAGGTTGTGGGCTCAGTCCCCAGTAGGGGGCGTGCAGGAGGCAATCGATGGTTCTCTCTCACATCAATGTTTCTATCTTTTTCTCCTTCTCCCTTCCTCTCTTTTTAAAAATCAATAAAAATATATTTTAAAAAGAAAATTATTTTAAAAAAATAAATTTATTTCCAATCTAGAATGTCTACCCAGCTCACCTATCTCTACAGACTAGGGCAGAAGAGAGATTTCCAACATGCACGCACTTGAGGAATTTACCTCCCACGGCCCTTTTCTCAGAAAGCGATGGAAAGAGGGAATGAGACCAGCAAAGGAAGACATGGGGTGCAGCAGAGGAGAGAGGAATGGGTCTCTCAGAACGATGCCCGGAAGACGTCCCCAGAGGGACAGCACGAGGCCGGCCGGGAGAGCAGCCGCCCACACGGCTCAGGCCCAGGAAGCGCTGGGCCACCTGAGTCAAGATGCACCTCTGCCATAGTGAGAGGGCTTCCGTCCAGCGCCCGTTTCCAGCGCCTGGGTGTGTATGCAGGTCAGCTAACCAGGGGGTGGACTGTATCCGCCATCTGCCTTTGTTTGTTTTAGACGTAACAAACATCCACATATCCCCATTTCCTGATATGTGGGTTTTGCAATAGTTGAGGGGTGCGCCCTTTGAGTGTCTGCCATCCACACCTACACCTTCCGGGGTGCCTGCTGTTTCTGTCTGCCTAGTTTCCGATCTCTCTCATCGCGAACAACATCCCAGCTCCCTTGAGGAAGCCACCTTCCCATCTCCCTCTGGCCCACGGAAAATGAGGAAGCCGACCTCACTCGGCTTCAGGGACGAGCTCGGGACCCAGGCCCACCATCAGACTCACACACAACCCAGCCCGTGTGGCGGGACTCCACCCTAGGACCTTCATGGGAAAAGTGACAGGTTCTCTGAGATAGGATTTCAGATGGTGAAATCCAGTCCCCAAGGAGCCGGGGTGACACCAGCACAAATGAGAGCACTGCAGACAGACCGAGAGCTTGAGTCCTGATGGCACCGTGTGAACAGGACCTGGGCCAACCCACCCAAAGGCCCTGTCAGTTCTGTTACACGAGCCAATAAAATACTTAATGCTGAAGCCACGTAGAGCTGGGTTTCAGGGACCAAAGAAATCCATGCTGACACATTAAGAAACGGGAAGAGGGTGGAAGGAGGGTGCCCGGGGCGGGGAGCACCCCACCTCGGACCACAGTGCCAGGGTAGAGGCATCGGTACTGCTGGCTCCAATACGCTGCGATCCTGGTCCCTTGCGGCAAGAAGCGTGTGGAGGCCGGCCTCACGTCGATGATCTGGAAAAGCCAAGGACTGAGCACCGGGCGATGACCAGAACTGGCCCAGCCCCCACCCTTCCCATCCCCTCCCTCCCCCGGCCTCCCCGCCTCTCCCCACCCCCTCACCGCCTCCTGCAGCAGCTGTTCCAGGCAGTAGATGTGGGGCCGGTTCCCGCGTTCACCCTCCACCACCACTCGGTATCTGCAAGGCCAGGGCAAGAGTGGGGCAGGCTGGCAGCAGCGGATCACCAACAGGAACCCCCCACCAGCCACCCAGCCCTGCCCGTGCACCACACAGACCACCGGGGCAGGACATCAGAGCTGAGGGGTTTGCTGACTTGCTGTATAAACTTGGGGCCAGGTCTCGGCCCTCTGAGCCTCAGTTTCCTCATCTGTACAACTCGGGGATGCAGATCCACGAGAAGCCCTGCCCCCGCCCCCGAGCCCCAGCTCCGCAGACAGCACTGTGCTCGCTCCCAGTGTGAGGCAGGCAGCACTCGCCCAGCTCTGAGGGGAGCTGCTCAGACAGGGCAGCCGCCTGCCCAGAGGCCCAGCAAGCGCCCCGGAAGCAGCACTGGGTGGGACCTTCAGGCTCCGGCCCCCCACTCACATGTCTGGCGAGTGCACGGTCTGCACGTGCCCGGCGTACAGCAGCTTGTCGTCCATGGGGATGAGCACGCGCAGGCCGTCTTTCAGCTCGTCCTTATCGATGACGCAGGAGCGGGGGGCTGCGGGAGGGGCAGTGAGGCGGGGCTGCAGGCGCCCCTCCCTCCAGGGCCTCCCCTCTCCCAGGCCTGCCAGCGCCCCTGAGAACAGGTGCCTGGGGAACCTGGGGGGCACGTGTCACACGCATGTGCCCAGACAGGCCTCGAGCAGGGACGTGCGTGCATGCACTGGTGAGCCCACGTGGGGGTCCACGTCTGGAAAGATCCCTGGTGGGTGTGAACCAGGTGACAACCTACACATGCTGCCCCTCCTCCACCCCAAAGACCACCCCCCTCTGAGGCTGGGCATGAGGCTCGGGGTCCTGAGGCTTGGGCTTTTCCCAAAGGACAAGAAGAAGCTGTCAGAGGTCGTCAGTGGGGAAGCAGTGTGGTCAGATTGGTATTTAAGTGAGCTCTCTGCTGCATGGAGAATGAACTGCAGGGCCTCACCGCTGCCCCTCGGCCACGCCTCTGGGACCTGAGTCCTGGGATGCCATTTGTCTGGGTGGAAACCAGCCCACAGCCGAACTCCCCACCAAAGGCCTGGAGGAGCCTGACCGGTCTCCTCGCTCCTTCCTGAACCTCTAGCACATGGCCATGTGAACACCTGGCCAGCCCACTAGTCCAGAGGAGAAGAGTGTCCACACATTCGTGGACCCCTAGCCATCCCACTAACGTGGGAGCAAGCCTAGCCACGGTCAGCCGGCCACCCACCAGAGACTGAGCAGCTGTTAGTTGCACAGCGACAGCTGACTGACACTCCCGAAAAGGTGGTCTAGCCCCTCGGGGCTGGCCCGGACCCGCCTCCTGCTCCACGCTGCCCCCAACCCAATCACATCCTCAGGCTCTCCTCCAAGCTCCACACCCCCAGGTACAAGTGCCTACCCATGTCACTTTGTTGGGATGTCCTCCAGACACACCAACTTCCAGTCAGCAAAGCCTACCGCATGATCAGCCCCTGCTGCCTCTGTGACTGTCTCAGGGACAGCTGCCCCACCTCCTGCCAACACCAGTCTGCACCCCTTCCCTTCCCATCCGCTCAGCAGCCTGCTGCACAACCCACCTACTTCCCCTCCCAATGTGCTCAAACCCACCCCGACCCCCTCCCTGCTGCCCCCACAGCAGCCCCACCATCCCTCACCTGGATCCTGGCTACTGCCCCCCAACTAGACTCCTTGCCCGCCTTGGGGGCCTGCAGTTCGTTCTCCATGCAGCAGAGAGCTCATCTAAATACCAATCTGACCACACTGCTTCCCCACTGACGACCTCTGACAGCTTCTTCTTGTCCTTTGGGAAAAGCCCAAACTCCTCACCAAGACCCAAGGCCGTTCTCTCATTCCCAAGCTTACCACGCCAGAGCCAAACCGGCCTGCTGTCAGTTCACCCCAGGGGCTCCGCACCACCCGACCTCAGGGCCTTTGCACATACTGTACCACTCCCTGCCCACTCCCCTGTGCTACTCAGTCCCTGCCCCTTGCAGGCCACGGCAACTCCCCATATGCCAGGCCTGAGCCCACACAGCATCGCGGGCACTCACCTGGCGTTGGTGGCCGCTCCGCGGCCCCACCACGTGGCAAGTGCTCATCCTCAGAGAAGCTCGAGTCCTGATTGGGTTCAAAGTCCTCCTCAGCGGCCATACTCTCCATCAGCTTGCTCACGGCTCCCCCCTTCCCCCGGTTCTGGGGACAGAGCACGACAGACCAATGGCTCAGACATGGCACGTACGCTCTGCCCTGCTGGGGACCCTCCCTGGAAACTCGGGGTCAGTCAGGCCACAGTGGCGTCTGCCAGGTACACAGTGTGAGTCCCAGCTGGGCTCATCCGGGAGGCCAGCGGGAGGACAAATGGGCCATCACCCATCTGGCCAGGGCCCGCATGTGCTCAGTGCCGAGCGCTCGGTACTTGGTACCGTACTTATGTTCATCGCCAAGGCAGGTGCCTTAGTTCCCTCCTCGAAGAAACTGAGGCGGCACCTGCACCGCGTGCAATGGATTTGAGGGAAACAGCCTGGCCTGGGGCTGGCCGACCTCTGGGGCAGGGACACCCTGCACAGCCTATCTGCCTACTGGACAAAGACATGCACCCAAGCCTGGGGGACCCCCTGGGGACCAACTCACCTCCTTCTTCACCTCCTTCCCTTTGGCCTTGGCCTTGCTCCGCTTGGTGGAGGCTGGGGAGCTGGTGTGAGGGGCCCGGGCCTCCGGGGGCAGGACAGGTGTGCGGGGCGGAGGCAGCGCTGCTCCTGATCCCGCCTCCTTCCCCTTCTTCTTCTGCGGGGGAAGCAACAGAGGCGCCATGAGAGGCGGGGAAGGCCCACGAGGAGCCACCTCTCACCGCAGGACTTTCGGTTTGAACCTTACTCGTTTTATTACTACACAGGGCGAGTGAAAGGAGGTTCACGGTTGTGAGTACACGAAGCACTTTGTTCTGGTATTGCTATCAGTTAACTGTGCTATTTTCCAGATGAACTGGAAGCCTACTTCTGCCCACCCTGCATACCACGGTTTTTTTGTTTTTTTTTTAATCCTCTCCCCAGGATACTTCCTCCATTTATCTTTAGACAGAGTGGAAGTGGGGGGAGGGAGAGAGAGAGAGACATCGATGTGCAAGAGACACATCGAGTGGCTGCCTCCCGCACAACCCTGACCAGGGCCGGGGACGAACCGCAACCGAGGTACGTGCCCTTGGATGGAACCGAACCCGGGACTCTCTGGTCCGCGGGCCGACACTCTAACCACTGAGCCAAACCGGCCAGGGCTATGTCACGTGTTAAAAAAGACAGCACCGAGCTGTGTGTGAGGCATGTCTGTGCGCGCGGGTCCCCCAGCGACCCTGTCAGAGCAGAGGTAACCAGAGCCCCGAGCAGCAGGGTGGTGTGCCCTTCTGGAACCTTCCACAGGCACAGACACCCCTGTGAATACGTAGGCTGTGCAGACACATTGTTTTTTTAAACACAGTGCTGCATTCTCAAACACAGAAGGGAATTTACCAAAAGTCCCATTTTGAAACCGCTTTTTAACAGCTGCCCAACGTACCCCAGTGTGGGGCATCCCCAATTCAACCACCCCGGTGGTGCCTCCATTTTCTCACTCTGCCAAACAGTGCCAGAGAAGAGGCAGGGCCGGTGAGTCCTACGGCCTACCCTGGAGGGGCAGCTGTGAGCGCCAGCTGCTGCCCGGCCCCGTCCAGAGGTGGGTTACTTCCCACTCCCCCGGAGGAGAGGGGACGGGAGCCACACCACCCGCTCAACGCCCCCCAGCTGGGGAGGCAGGGTCACTCCCCCTTGCGGGTGGCCTGGCAGGGGTCCAAGCCACCTAATGTCCAGCCACCAGTTCCAGAGCCGCTGGTGCATCCAGACAGTTCCAGCTCCATCACAGTGGTGGAGCGTGTTCGAGGAGACGCCATCGGGGGAAGCGCACACGATGGCATGTGTGTGAGGAGTGACCCAGGGGACACAGTGGGGACGTAGGGCGGGGGTCGCTTTGTGCTTTCTTAGAGACACGCCCACAACAGGACCAAATCAAGGGACCTGAGCAGGTGGAAAATGAAGAAACAGAAAAAGATAATACTGGGCAAGTGTCACCATGGCAACAGCAGATGAGCAAAATGCAAAGCAAACGGCGTTAAAAGGGACAAAATAGGAAATGCTCCAGGGATGAAAGGTACTCGGTCTGACCCGCGTTTGGGGGCGACACATATGCATGCACACCATGTTTCTGTGTGTGTGACACGTGTTCTAATCCTGTTCACATGTCTGACATCAGAAGGCACCTTGGGTCCCAGGAACGTTTGAAGGTGCTTACAGTTCCTTTCCCTCTCACGTCTGCTATTAAACAGACAGCAGTCGTCGTAGGGTCCACGTCTCTGCACACACGGGGTGGGTGACGCCACAGAACGGTCCTATCTGAGTGGGGTTTTTTCTTCCTTTTCTTTTTTTTCAAAATACTTTTTCTTTATTGATTTTTTTTTTTTTTTTAAGAGGGAGAGAGAAACACCAATGAGAGAGAACACTGACTGGCCGCCTCCTGCACACTCCCCGCTGGCGGTGGGCCCACACCTGGGCACGTGCCCTGACTGGGAATCGAACTGGTCCATGGGTCGACGCTCAACCACTGAGCCACACTGGCCGGGCTACTTTCTTCCTTTTCTTTACCTTCGGTGCTGATCAGGTAAAACTGAAAACTGTTTCCCGTTTCTGGGAGCCTTGTTCTTAAAATAAGAACGCCAGACGAGACCAGTGTGCACAGAGCAGAGCTGGTGTTGCTGTGTGACCGCAGGGGCAGAGACCACCACCCACGACATCACCGGCAGCCAGCACCGTCAGGGCGAGAGACAATGAAAGCTGTGGGCGGGACGACAGTGGGGTGTTATTCAGCCATTTAGAAATACTGAGTGTAAGCCCTGGCCGGTTTGGCTCAGCAGTTGGAGCACTGGCCCATGGACCGAAGGGTCATGGGTTCGATTCCTGGTCAAGGGCACATACCTGGGCTGCAGGTTCAATCTCCGCCCCAGCTAGGGTCTTGCAGGGGGCGACCAGTCGAGGTGCCTCTCTCACATTCATATTTCTCTCTCTCCCTTTTTCCCTTCCATTCTGTCTGAAAATCGGTGGAAAAGTATCCTCGAGTGAGGATTGGCAAAAAATAACTACTGATTTTAAACAGGTAAAATAAAAGCTCATGTCCTGGCCAGCGTGGCTCAGTTGGGCATCATCCCATCGTCCCATGCACCAAAAAGTTACCAGTTTCATTCCCTGCCAGGGCACATGCCTGGGTTGTGGGCTCGATCCCCAGTAGGGGGCATGCAGGAGGCAGTTGATCAAAGTATCTCTCTCACATTGATGTTTCTCATTCTCTCTCTCTCTCTCCCTGTGCTCTCTCTAGAATCAATAAAAATATACTTAAAAAACAAAACCTCAGCGTATAGGATTGCACAAGATATAATGCCACGTCTAAAAAATAGAAATCAAAAGTATATCTCAAAAAAACATTAGCAGTGGTCCTTCGTGGGGTGACAGGATAGGTGTCTGATTTGTCCTTTGGTTCACCATTAACCTGTTCTGTTCCAGACACTTACTGCATCCCCGAGAAACCAGGACTGGGCGAGCCTGGGTCCCGCCCACCAGAGGTGCCACCTGGGAAAGGGAAGACGGCACGTGGCTCAGGGCTTAAGGCCCAGGCTCTGGCGCTGGACCCTGCCCAAGGCTCAGCTCTGACGATCTAGTCGCTGCGCCTGTGGGCAGGCTACAGGGCCACCAGTGAAGAGCAGTGCTGAGTCACCTGCACTTACGGTTTGCCGAGCACTCCATTGTGATGTAAGAAATACACATTTGGTCTCTGCCCCAGTTCCTGAGGCCCAGCTCCTACATCCCTTGGAATTTCCTGGGTCTCAGGAGCCTCCTTTGTTCCAATGAGGTGACTCAGTCCTTCAGGGACAGGAGAGGGGCTGGCTGGAGATTGAGACCATCAATCACGGCTATTTGATGAAGCCTCCATAAAAGCCCTGAAGGCGGGGTTTGGAGAGCTTCTGGTTGTGGACACGGGGAGGGGCTGGGAGGGTGGTGTGCCGGGAGAAGACACGGCAGCTCTGAGTCCTTCTCCCAGCTCTGCCCTGGGTCTCTTCCACAGACTGTTCCCGAGTTGGGTCCTTTATTATAAACCGGTCAACGTAAGTACCGTGGTTTTGCAAGTCTGTGAGTCATTCTAGTGAGTGATCAAACCTGAAATTGTGGGAACCCCCGGTTCACAGCTGGCTGGTCAGAGTGCAGGTGGCCTTGGACTCGCAATTAGTACCTGAAGGGACGGAGCCCTTCACCGGTGGGGTCTGTACCTACTCGGGTGGTTGGTCAGAAGTGTTGTGAGTACAGGAGCCAAGTTTTCCTTTATCACTAAATTAGTACACATGGTACAGTGGTTAGAACACGCCCAGACCCCACCATGGGTCACCTGGCAATACCACCATCGTTATTTATTACTCCGGCACCTTCTCTCCAAGGCCCACAAACCTGCAGCGGTGGCTTTAGCCACAGGAAACCAGGAGTGAGCACAGAGCGGGTGCCCCTTCCTCATGACCACCCTTGATCAGGCAGTCAGTGCAGTGCCTCATCGCTCTTTGCGACTTTCTCTAGAAGGTCACTGTCATTTAAAGGATGCAGGGTGCAGAGGCCTGAGGCAGAGACCACTGTCGAGAGCTGGCTGATAGGTTTGAATGCAACCACCTAAAAGGGGAACAACTAGCCACGAGCTTCCTAGCAGCCCGTGCAGAAAGGGCAATAGGTTTGATCATCAGTTCTTAAAGAGCAAGTGTTCTCACTCTGGTGTCCACAGGGAATTCAGGGAACCTGTGAACCTGGATAGAAAAGAGAAAGCCCATCTCTATTCTCACTAACCTCTGAACAAACAAGGTGTTCCTTCAGGTGTGAGGAGAGGTTACAAATCACAACAGGACCAGCAGCGCCCGTGACTTTGTCACCAACAGAAATCACCATCACGTAGCGCGTGACAGTTACCGAAGAGGCCTTAAAATATCACTATGCTCATGGGCCGCCAGGCTCCTTCTCAGAGACACCGGTAAAGAAGCCGGTGCGGGGTCCCACAGGGAGGTCTGACATTCCGACAGCTGCAGTTTCCTTTGGGGTCCATGCACCTCGCGCAGGCTGGGAATGTTGCTGAGCAGGGAGGCCAGGCTCCTCTGTGTCCAGCTCTAATGCTGCTCTGGGCGGACGGGCTCACTGGCGGACACTGGAGCCACCTCCCAGGACTGGAGGACCCCTTCCCGCAGCCCCACCCCTGCACAGAGCTCCTACCTTCCTGGGGTCCTTCCTGTCCTTGGCGCGGCCTGCGTCCTTGCGTGGGCTCAGCGGGCCACCCTTGCCACAGCGGCTGGGCTTGGCGACAGTGGGCGCCGTGCTGCTGGGCGCCGGGGCTGAGGCCGAGGCGTCATGCAGGAAGATGCGCTCGCTGCGCCGCCGTGTCCACAGGTCGTCGTCGCTGGCCTCGGGCCCAGCCTCGAAGCCAGGCTCCTTGGGGCCCCGCAGCCTGCGGGCCTTGCGCCCCTTCTCCGCGGTCAGCTTGGCTTTGTCAGGGCTGCTGGGGCCAGGGCCACGGGCGCCAGGCACAGGTGTGGCCAGGGCAGGGCCTGGCTCCCCCAGTCCCTTCTTGGGCCGCAGCAGCCCGGCAGGTGACCGCTTCCGCACCTTGACCTCACTCTCCGAGTCGGTGTACTCGAACTCTGTGCCTGGATGTGCAACGAGGAAGGGGGCTGTAGATGGGCTCGTGGGGCACCCTGCTTCCCACCCACCCTGCTGCCCTGGCACCAGCTCAAGGCCACAGCCCCATCCCTCCTCCAAGGGGCCTCTCTGCCTGCGGAGCCTTCTCTCCGCCTCCAGGGGAAGAACCTGAGGTCCAAGAGGACTCACCTGGCCACATGCCCGTGAGTGGCAGGTCCGGCCAGGTCCCACTCTTGTCCCCAGCCCGCCTGGGCTGCCCAGACTCTGCTCCTGACCCGCCTCCCCACGAGCACCATGTCTGCACCTGGGCCGTCCTGCCTGGAGTGTGGAGTCTGTTCTCAGCCTCCTATGCCATGGAAACCCCAGAAGCCTGGACAGGTGAGTGGGGAGGGCCCCAAGCCTGGGGACAGCAACTCCAGGGAGGCAGGTGGGAAAGCCCAGGAGAAATCCCCAAGCCTGCAGGGCCTCTCCTCCGCTTCCTGGTGCCGTGTTTACAGGGGTGGGTCCCCCTGAACCCATGGCACCCTGGGGCCCAGCCCCTCTTCTCAACTACAGGCTGCCCCTTCCCTTCCCACAGCCAAACCCTCAGTCAGCCCTGCTGGCACAACCTGACTGCAGGGCCACTGTGTCCCACCAACACCCGCTGCCCTCCGTCCGCTCACACTCCAGGCCTGTGTCTACCAGTCCCTGTGCCTGGGCACCGCCACTCCCGACCTCTGCCTGGAGAGCTGCGGCCTCCTTTCTGAGAAGACCCACCATCGCCCGGGGGGGGGGGGGGGGGGCTGTCCACACAGCCGTCACCATAGCACACAGCACGCTGTGGGGTTCCCCTCCATGTCTGCCTAGCCCATCCTGCTCCACCCCCCCCCAAGAAACAGATCCCCAAGTTCTCCTGGTGCCCCAGCCATGTGCAGCTCAGAGCCTGGCCCCAGCTGGTGGCCAGGAAAAGCTTCCTGGGGTCGGGAGCTTTAAGACGTACTCCTCCTCCAGGCAGGCCCCAGGGATGAGATGTCTGTGACAGCCCCAGAGCTCACACCGCCCCAGAGGAGGACTTGCCCTGAGTTCCACAGCACATGAGCCAAGAAGTCAGAGCCAAAGCCCAGGCCTCCTGACCCCTGGGCAGCCGGCAGTCTGGCCACGAGGGCTCTTGTGAGAGGCCAGGCACCATGGCCCCAACAGATGCAGGCACAGTAGAAGGACAGGGCGGGGGAGGGGGCACACTCGTGGGAAGGAGCCACTTGCAAAGCTTAATGATCCCGTTAATTAGTCTTTTGTTAACAGGCTTCCCGCTGCACAGGGAGGCAGCCGGGGCCTTCGTGGCTGATGAGAGTGAGGCCAGCAGAACAGGCTGCAGGGCTGTGCTGTAGGGTGAGGGACCGCGACCCCACCCGCGGGCAGCCCCCTGCCGAAAGCCACCAGGAAACCCAGATGCGCAGAAAACTGCGGTCACTGCGCAGGAACTGGCGGGAGGGCAGCCGACACACCTGGAGGGGGGAGACTGGAACTGCCCGGTGGGGTCGTGTCAGAGGACAAATACCTATGAGACCAGTGGGGCAACATGAATGGCCCGGGACAGAGGAAGCAATCTCTGCGAGGTGCTGGGGGAGACAGGGAAGAGGTGCCAAGGCCTCCTGCCGCATGGTGCCGGAGCTGGGAGTAAAACCCATGTCCTGACTCCCACCCACAGTCCTGTCCTGCCTGCTCCCCAAAAACAGGGCAGTAAAGAGGGAAAAGGGAAACGGGAAAGGTAAGATACAAGAAAAGGGTAAGACTGAAAGTCAGTCCTGGCTGGGTTTGCTCAAGGGTTAGACCATCGACCTGCCGACTAAGGGGTCGCAGGTTTGATTCCTGGTCAAGGGCACACACCTGGGTCGCAGGCTCAATCCCCGGCCCCAGTCAGGGATGTGAAGGAGGCAACCAATCGATGTGTCTCTCTCACATCGATGTTTCTCTCTCTCTCTCTCCCCCCTCCATTCCATTCTCTCTGAAAATCAGTGCAAAAGTGTTCTAGGATGAGGATTAACAACAAAAAAACAAAAGTCAAAGGATGCGGAAGATGAACCATGCAAACAGTAACCGAGAGACAGCTGCAGTAGCCATGCTAATATCAGACCAAAGAGACTTCAAGACAAAAAGTGTTACTTCAGACAAAGAAGAACATTTTTTTATCCTCACCCGAGGACATTTTTGCATGTTTATCTTGTGATAGAGCGGGAGGGAGAGAGAGAGAAACAACAATGTCAAAGAGACACATCCAGTGGTTGCCACCCACACAACCCCAACCAGGGCGGGGACAAACTGCAACCGAGGTATGTGCCCTTAGCAGGGAACTGAACCCGGGACTCTCTGGTCCGCGGGCCGACGCTCTAACCATTGAGCTAGCTCTAACCACTGCGCCAAACCGGCCAGGGCAGAAGAACATTTTTAAATGATAACATGGTACCCTGGCGGGAGTGACTTAGTGGTGAGAGCATCGGCCCATGTACCAAAGGGTCTCAGGTTCAATTCCCCATCAAGGGCATGTACCTGGGCTGCAGATCTCCACCCTGCTGGGGTGTGTGAGAGAGGCAACCAATCGATGTGTCTCTCCCACATCAATGTTTCTCTCTCTCTCTCCCCCTCCCTCCTCTCCCTTCCACTTTCTCTAAAAATCAATGGGAAAATACCCTGGGGTGAAGATTACCAAAAAAAAAAAAAAAATGGTAACATGGTCAATCTGTCAGGAAGGCATAACAATTATAAATATACGTGAGTATAATCCAGAGACATATAAAAAAGATCACACATCTTGACCAAGTGGGATTTATCCCCAGGAATGCAAGGTTGGTTCAACATACCAAAAAAAAAAAATCAATGTAATATACCATATTACCAGAATAAAACACAAAAACCACATAAACACCTCAACAGACACAGAAAAAGTAAGAAGACGTTCCATGTTCATGGATACGAAGACTTGATATTGTCAAGGTGTCAGTTCTTCCCAACTTAATCTACGGACTCAGATTTTGTGGATATTGACATCCTAATTCTGAAGTTTATTTGGAGGCAAAAGACCCCGAGTGGCCAACTTAATACCGAAGGAGAAGAACAAAGTCAGAGGATTGACACTACCTAACTTCAAGGCTTACTACAAAGCTACAGTGATCAAGACAGTGCAGCGCTGGCCAGAGAAGAGACAGGCAGGTTGATGGAATAGAATAGAGAGCCCAGCACAGCTGGTGTGGCTCCGTGGTTGAGCATCTACCTATGCCAGTTCGATTCCCAGTCAGGGCACGTGCCCAGGTTGTGGGCCAAATCCCCAGTGGGGGGCATGCAGGAGGCGGCCAATCGATGTTCTCTCTCATCGATGTTTCTGTCTCTCTCTCCCTCTCCCTTCCTCTCTCTCTAAAATCAATAAAGAAAAAAAAGAACAGAGAGCCCAGAAACAGACCCCTAAAGTATAGTCAAAGAGCAAAAAGAGTCTTTTCAACAAATGGTGCTGGACATCCACGTGCAAAACAAAACAAAACACGACAGACACAGACCTTACTCCCTTCACAAAAATTAACTCAAAATGGGTCATAGGCCTAAATGTAAAATGCAAAACTTCTATTTCATGACACCAGCGAAAATCTAGGTGACCTTAGGTTTGGCAGGCAATTTTTAGGAACACCACCAAAGGCACAATCCATGAAAGGAAGAACTGATAAACTGGACCTCACTTAAATTAAAATTTTCAGCTTCACAAAATACACCATCAAGAGAATGAAAGGACAAGACTAGAAAATATTTGCAAACGATATAACTGATAAAGGATTGTCATCCAAAACATATAAAGAACTCTTAAAACTCAACATTAAGAAAACAAATCAGCCCTGGCCGGTGTGGCTCAGCGGTTAGAGCGTCGGCCCACGGACTGGAGAGTCCCAGTTCCCGCTAAGGGCACGTACCTTGGTTGCAGTTTGTCCCTGGCACCAGTTGGGGTTGTGTGGGTGGCAGCCAGTTGATGTGTCTCTCTCACATCGATGTTTCTCTCTCTCTTCCTTCCTCTCTCCCTCCCTCTCTATCTGAAGATAAATGCAAAATAATAATAGTAATCTGGTAGTTGCCTCATTAAAATTACCTTAAATTCTCAATAAATAATTGCCAAAATATCTCTTTGAAAAAAAAAAAAGAAAACAAATCACCTGGTTACAAAATGGGCCCCAAACCTTAACAGACATTTCAAGGAAGATACACAGATAACAAGCACATGAACAGATGCTCCGCATCTGTGGTCAGGAAAATGCAAAGCACAGCAATGAAGTACTACGACACACCTATGAGAACGGGCACAACCCAGAATGCTCAAGCGGAGGCTGGCGAGGACGTGGACAACGGGAGCTTGGTCACTACTGGGGGCAGTCAGGACGGTGCGGCCACTCTGGAAGACAGTTTGCTGGCTTCTTCCAAAACGAAACACACTCTCACCACACAGTCCAGCAACCCCAGTCCTTGGACTGATGTGCCCAAAGGGTTGAACACTTAAAGCCTGCACATGGATGTTCACAGCAGCTTTATTGGCAACTGCCACAACTGGGGTGTCAACCAAGATGTCCCAGGTGTCCTTCAGTGGGTGACTGGACAGACAGACCGTGGAGAATCATTGAGCACCAGACGGAATGAGCTCTCAAGCCATGAGGAGTGGGACGGTGAGACTGGGTAACAGTGACACAGCCCCGACAACCCCCACCAGCCCCGGCCCCAGGCTGCACGCTCTGCGTGGCCAGCTCCTCTGTCCACACCTCTAGTTCTCTGTGCTCCGCCAGCTCCTACGTCTCTCTCATGGGTCAGGAGTGGTCTCCCTGACTCCCCCAGCTGGGTCAGGGACCTCCCACAGCCCCCTACCCCTGGGTGCAGATCTGAGGCCTCTCTGCTTCCCAGGACTGCCAGACACCGGGAACCTGAAGGGGACGGGTCGCTCTACATAGCTTTGGAGACCCCCTCCTTGGGAACAGCACGCCGGGGCCACATCACCAGCCCTCTGCTCAGGGCAGGGCGGGCCCATGAGGCGGGCTCCACCGGCTCCAGCCCCGCCCCTACCCTCCTCTGAGCCTGTCCCCTCACCTGCAGGCTGGGGCAGTGCAACCCCCTCAGGTGGCACACCTGCCCAAACTCACCCATCAGGCTCTGCCGTTCCTCCTTCTTCCGGGCCTTCTGCTTGGCCTCCAGCTGCACCACTGACAGCGGCGGCCCCACCGTGGGGCTGGGGAGGGCGCTGGCTGCAAAGCGGGCCAGCAGGCCCAGCCCGCTCTCCTCCAGGCCTGGCGACAGGGCCCGCTCCCGAGCCCCCAGCCTATAGCCGCCGTCGGCCTCGTCCTCCTCTTCCTCCAGTTTGTCCTCCTCCTCCTCCTCCTCCTCCTCCTCGGAACTCTCATCTGGCGTGCAGAAAACAGGGGGGAGTCAGAGCCTCGCCTGGGCCTGCGCCGCCCCCACCACCCCCACTCGCAGGAGCACCAGCCTAGCTCCTCAGTCCTCACCAGCGGGGGGTGGGTCCAGAACCAGCCCAGAGTCCCCCTGATGGCCCAGTGCCCCATCAAAGCGAGCCCAAGCCGTGGGCATCCTGGACGGCCCAGAGTGGGCAGCGGCTTTGGGAGTCAGAGTGGGTTTCTGTCGGGGGAACAGCAACATGCACGTGTGCTGTGGGGAGGGGGACACACGGACAAGGACTGGAGACAGCTCTCTCCACGGTCTCACACGCACGCACACGCCCCAACGACGTACAACGTGAAGGCTGAGGAAGGAGGAAGGAGAGGAGAGGAAAGAGGAGACCGAGGGAGGGAAGGAGACAGGAGAGGGGTTGGGGGCTCGGGCTGGGGCTCCAGTCAGAGGGGCCTGGGGTGGTTTTGGCAGGTGGAGGCCTGTGGGCTGGCAGCAGAAGAAGGTGGAGTTTGGTGTCTTCTTGGGGGTGGGACACACCCACAGTTAAAGCCCTGAGCAGGCTCTGGGGTCCAAAGCTGGCTCCCGGGACCACCCCCACACTGGGACACCTTGAGTAAGTCCCTGGCCCTCTCAGAGCCCTATTTTCTCATCTGCGATACAGGGTGACCCTCCCAGCCCAGCCCAGCTAAGGGAGGGTCCAAAGAGGACTGCACACTTGTAGGAGAAAGCGCTCTGCAGGGACGAAGACAATTAAACATCCACAGCGCCACCCTGTCCTGTGAGGAGAAACTGCTGTCCCACCAGAGGGAGCCACAGGCGGCTATGCCTCTGGCCACGGGTAGCAGGGAAGGGCGCAGGCCAGCCCACTCTGCACCGGAGACTGGGTCCCAGGGGGCTCAAGTGCTCAGGCAGAAAGCCGGACTGGAACCCGGGCTGGCTGGCTGTCCTGTCTCCCAGTCTAGTGGAAAGACACTGAAGAAGCCCCGCCTGTATCTCCAGCTGGTGACCAGACCTGGCCCTGCCACTCCGGCCACAGGGACAGAGGTGGGGGGCAGGGAGGACCATGCTCCTACACAGGACCCTCCGCCAGGAGTTGATCTAGAGGGACAAGCTTGCTCTGACCTTCCCAGGCTAACCCCACAAGGGCAGATAGGCCGACAGCAGCCGGGGCTGACTGCCCACGAGCCCCCAGGGGACACCTGCTCAAGGGTGCCATCTGCCCGGAGCACTGGGAGTGTGAAGAATCTCTGGGGCTGCTGGCCAAGGCTGTGCCAGGTGAGGCTAGAGATGGGTATGGTGTCTGGGGTAGGGGACAGCCCGGGCTCAGCCAACTCCACGTTCTCCTGCCAACGCCTCAGGCCGCCTGCTTGCTTGAGCGCAGCCGTGGCCGAATGGCAGCCATGGGTGCTGGTAGGGCAGAGGCTTTCTGTCCACCCCCTGATCGGAGAGCCATTTCTGCTGAGCGACCCCTCGGTGAGGGAAGTGGTGATGAGCTTAAGGAATCTCTAAAGGGAGTCAAGAGAGGAAGGAGGCAGAGAGGGAGCGTATCAGGGTGAGAAGAGGAAGCCGGGCTCGGAGCGATGGATGAAGCAGGATGGAGGCCAGCGGGCAGGCGGGCGGCAGGCGGGCAGTGCACACTTGCGATCCATTCACAGTGCGGACGTCACACGATCTGTCTCCGCCCCAGTGGGCCACAGCGGCAAAGCAGGCTAAGTGTAGGCAGACTTTCGACAGCGCCTGGGTCCCCCACATCAGGCCCCCTGGGGGTGGCTGTGCTGGGGCACAGGGTTGGACAGGTGGCAGCTTTCCCTTCTACAGACAGCCTTTCCGGGGCCGCTCAGGTGTGGAGACCCAGAACCCTCTTCCACCCAGGAGAGGTCTCCACCGCAGGGTCCGATGGGGGAGGCTGGCTCTGGGTTTCTGGCTGTCTGATTGTCTGCATCAGATCCCAGAGAACCAGCAGCAGCCCTATCCCAGCACCCTGAGATGGAGTGTTTGAAAGGCAAAAGCCAAAAAAAGGGGTGTGCCTGCCACAAAATGGAGCCACAGATCATCTTGGTCTCCCAGGGCCCTCCCACCTCCCGCTCCGCCTGCCAAGCCTCCCTGGCTGCCTCCCACGACGGTTGGTGACCGGAGGCTGCCGGGCAGGGGGAGCAGGGGGGTGTCTGAGGACCAAGAAAGCCTTTCTGGAGTTGTCCACACCTGAGTCAACAGAGCTTGCCAAGGGCAAGGGGAGAAAAAGTCCCAACAAAGAAACCCAGGGAAATGCAGAGGAACTTTTTTTCTGTGGAAAAAAAAAAAACCAAAAACCCTCCTGGCTCAGTATGTGGGGTTGGCTGCTGTAACTTGGTTTGGTTTGCCAAACCCTGAACAATAAATGCCAAAGCGACCCGCTGCTGCCATAGCCGATGGGGGCAGCCCCGAGGAGGGAGGTGCAGGGGGGACAGGAAGAAAAGGGTGTGCCTACCTACGGACCAACGAGCCGGGCTCGACCCCAGCTCAGTGACCCGCGGCGCCGTCTGCCCTACTCCCAGCCTTCGCTTTGCGTCCGAGTGCAGCGTGAGAGCGAATGCAAGAGACCAAAACAGACATTCAAAGCATCATGGGTAGGGGTCAAGGGTGAAGGTATGGTCAAGCTGCTGGGGGGAGAAAGCAGACACACTAGAAAAGCCAAGCCAATTAGGTGTTTTAGTATCGGGTGTCAGTAAGGCCCTATTACCCAAATATGCATCCCTTTGGAGACCTAACGGTCAGTGTGCACGGGCCCCCTCCCCTCACCCCTGCACTCCCACTATCTGGGCTCTGTCCACTGCTGCACCCAGCCCTGCTCTGAGGGCCCCCGTGCAAACAGCCCTTGCTAGATCCAGGGGACCGCCTACTTCTCTACAGGGTCTGAGCTGAGGCAGAAGAGCCCCAGATTAGGAAGGTGGCACCCTGGCTTTAAGTGGAAGGGGGGGAAAGTGTGTGAAAGGGAGAAGGCATGGGGGTCCAGCCCAGGGGAAAAGAGGGTTGAGGTTGGGGGGGGATGGCAAACTAGCCAGGAAGATCTGAGAAGGCCCAATGGAGGTGGCCTGGGGAAACCAGGCTGGCTGGCAAGTTGCCCAGGAGAATGTGAGCCCTGAGGGCACCTGGCTCCCTGCTGTGCCATCTGCTGGTCACCCAAAATGGATCTGGGCCATGCGGAGGGAAGCGTGGGAGGGAGAAGGCTGACCAGGAGCGTAAGCACAAGGCTGGCATCGGGCAGCACTCAGATCTCAGGGCCGAGCCAGTCCTGTCCAAGCAGCCCTGACATGCTTGGGCCTCACTCGGGGACATCGGGTCTCGGCTCTGCCATCCCAGTTCTGCGATCCCTGCAGGGGTCCACCCTGAAGCAAATCCTAGCCCAGAGCAACACAGGCCTAGAGTCTGCTGGCCAGGGTCGCTGACTCTGACCCTCCTTTTGTAAGGGAGGAAAGTATGCCCCGGGCCAAGCTCTGGCATTGCGCTTTGCCCCTGGACTTCCAAATGATCCGGACCCTGCGCTACCTACACACCCCTCGAAACAGACATGTGTGTTAGAAAACAAGTGCTGGCACATATTTAAAGCGCTGGTGCATAGGAACAGAGCTTTAAGAAAACAACAGACAGACAAGCAGCTTAAAAAAAAAAAATAAGATGACGCTGGAGGTGAAAGCAGCTACTTTAAACCTGGAATATGAAATGCATGCAGTAGCTCCGGGGGTGTCTGAATAACAGAAAAGCAGCCACTGCTCGGCTCTGCCCCTCTGGGCGGGAGGGGAAGGAGGAGCGGAATGAGGGAAGCGGCACCTAACGGTCTAAGTCAGGACACAGCAAGAGAGACGAGGCACACGGGTTTAGTTAAAAATGAACTCGATATGTTTAATAAAGCTTGGTATTACCAAAATCGCAGTACAAACATCAAGTCACACGCCCACACGACAGAGTTCCATTTACAAAACGTCCCTGGGGAGGCCCCTGCCAAGACCCCCACCCCGGCCTGCGGTCTAGGGGACAGAGGAGGCGAGAACGGGGTGGGGCGGAGGGGAGTGGAGGCAGGTGAAGACTGAGACCAGTCCGTACAGAGGCTCGGGAAGAGCTGGCTGTGGTATCAGCACAGTGACCCAGGTCCGAGCACCCCGAGTAAGAAGCTGAGGGCAGGCTACGCTGCCAAGCACCCACCCGGATGCCGCCTCGGCAGCGCCCCCGCCCCCGCCCCTGCTTGCTCGCTCGCGCTCACTCACTCACTCTCTCAGTATAAAACATGGAAGGGGTGTGTGTTTGGAGCTAGTAACCTTGGTCACACGAGTCCTCCGAAGAGTCGCTGAAGGAGGAACGGGCCTCGACCTCCTGAAGCAGCAGGCAGAATGGCTGCCTCCTGCCTGCGGCCGGCTTGGGTCTCAGAGTCCGGGCAGCCGCCGGGCCCCTCTTGGGCAACGTGGGGCCTCCAGCCGGCTTGCTGCTCTTTGCCACCATGCCACACAGGATGGAAGATGTCAGTTTGGAGCCAGAGGGGCCTTGGGCAGACCACTCATCCTTCAGGAACTCTTCCTCCTCCTCGGAGTCCGTATCTGCAGTCAAGGTAGTTTGTAATAAGATAAGTCACGGGGCAGGGAAGGGGGCTGGTTCTCTCTCGTTACTCAGCGGTTGTGAGAGCGCCCTGGTGCGTGCCAGAACAGACAGGCGCCAATGCCTGTGTCCCCTCTTACCTGGGAGGCCCTGAGCTGTGGGCACCACACAGTGTGCCTTTCCTGGGCTGGGACCCAGGCCCTCTCCAGGCTGGCTACTGCCAGCATCACCCACAACACAGTGACCTCGCCACACAGCCCTTCTAGGCCCTGGGGGAGGAAGGACCCCGCTCTCAGGAAGGTCTCTCCCCTGGCCATGGAGATCACCGCGGGGCTCAGTCTATCCCACAGGACTGTACCCAGCCCAGGGGAGGAACAAGGCCCAGGAGGGAAAGGGCTCAGGTAAAGCTCTTCTTCCCCAAAATAACCAGCTTCCAGTGGTGTGCTGGGCTGGCACGGGCACACTCAATGGTGCATACCTCTGCCCAACTCCACGCTCAGCCGTGTTACAAAGGCGGCTTGGAACAGACCATGGCAGAGTAGTCACACCAAAGAAAGTGGCAATGGTGTTACAACACACCTTCCTGTTTCCTACCAGAGAGCCGGTTACCAGCACGCTGCTGCTGGCTTCCCACATCTCGGCCTCACCACACAGGCGACACCAAGGTTCTCAAGCGTTCTTAGGGGAGAATCGCCAGGCTTTGGGGAGGGGGCCTGCAAAGTGGGTACAGCTCTGGCTCCTTCTAGCCCACCCCAAACACACACAGTTTTGACTCATTTTACATATGGGTTGTCAAGCAAGATTTCACTGGAACAAAGGGCTCTGCAGCAAAGCCTAACCCTGATCTGGTAAAATCCACTTGGAACATGAGAAACGTTAATGAACACGGCTTCAGCTCTGGCAATGCCTGCCATTTCCAAGTCCAAGAGAAACCGTTGCCGGGGGGCGGGGGGGGGGGTCCTCTGGCTGCCTCCTCCAACATCTAGCCTTTCCATTCCCACCAAGACCCCAACTGCAAGATGGGCTAGCAATTCTGGGTAGGACAATGACAAGGACAAGCCCCACCAGGCCCCTGCCCATCCCCTAGCCACAGCTCTCCCTCCCGGGTGCTCCATCCCAAACTGGAAATGTCCGTGGGTGACGATAACCAACTTGGCTTCCCACCAAAAGCCACCAGGCAGGCCACCCAACCCCTACCACCCAAAGTGAAAAAGCAAGAGGGCAGCACTCTCCCTTCCCATCTTCTGCCGGTGCAGCCCTGCTCTGGCTAGAACACACCATTGGCCTCCTTAGGACTGCTCTCATCTACCTAGAACCCCGGAAAACCTGCTGCATACCAGGTGTCACTTAGCTGGAGACGGGCCTTCTGACCTCCTTGTCACAATGTTAACCCACCCCCCTCACCGGGACAGTGGAGTTATAGACGAAGACATAACAGAGTTAGACTGGCAACTTGAACGTGGCTTTGCGTACGTGTGCACATCTTCTACAGTGGAATCACCAGCTCAGGGCACCCCAAGATCTCAGGGGCTGAGCTCACCTCTGGCCTCTAACTGGACCACATCCACACGGAAGGGGGGAGAGGGAGAATTCTAACCAGCCGGGCCACATCCATCAGCCACTCTGCCTTTAAAGATCAAAGGAGCAGCAACCCTCCTCACCCCCTCTTCATTATTTCCAGAACCAGCACAGGTGGAAAGAGCAGGGGTTAAAGCCCTTCCGCCCTCCTTCAGAGCTGTGAGTTTCTGAAAGTGGCAGGGGCCTGGCCAGCGCTGTCTGGATCACAACCATCTGAATGGAGGAACCACAGAGGCCATAGCATGGGTGCCAGTCCTCAGCACATGAGACACAAAGGACCTGCTTGCCCCATGCCCACCTGAGAAGCAGTCCTAGAGACCCACTAGATTTGGGCAAACAAAAGCACGCACGTTTTTAAAGAAGAAAACAGCAGCAGCTTAATCCCGTGCAAGGTGCCATGCCCAGCTCGTTACCAACATGACTTCACTTAAAGCTCGCGAGGACCCTGCAAGGCAGCGATCTTAACTCTCAAGTCTGCTAACGGTGCTCATTTTCACAGGGGCCGTTGGCACTCCCCCACCTCCAGGGTGAACCAGGCAGAACCCATCAGAAGCCCAGACCCGCAGAGCCCAGCAGTCACCAATGAGGAAGCTCTCCACCCCAACCACAGCCTGGGACGTCCAGACCAAACCCACCGCCCGTCCCAGGCGCCACACACTTAGTCCCCATCCATCTGGGCATTAGGGCTTCCGCCCACAAACACTGACACCTATCCAATACCACCCAGCCGGGCCACCAGCGGCCACGAGGCTGCCCGGCTCAGGAAAGCGCGCCCGGGCTACCAGTGAGGAGCTCCAGGTCATGAGGTAAACTCGGCCCAGGCCCACCAGCCCTGTCCCAGGCTCCGCGGCCACCTGCGGCTAGCGGCGACCGTCCTGGGCGGCGCACAGGCCACGCGCATCGTGGCTGGAAGTCCTGGGCCTGATCCGGCCCGACTCCCACCCAACGCGGTCAGCCTCGCCCGGCCTCAGTGTCCATCCTCAGGAGCAAACGGGTAGCCGCCTCGAGGGCGGTCACAAAGACAGAGTGACATGCTGCCCGCGCAGCCCGCAGTTCGGTGCCCGGACCGGAGAGCGCTCATTAGATGGCGTCCTGGCCAACGCTCGGCTCGCCGGTGGCTCTGGGGAGGCGGGACCATCTCTATGGTCCTCACGAGCACCCGCTCTAGGCAGGGCAGCCGGAAACTCTGTGGCACAAGGCCTCCACACAAGGCCTCCCCACGGCCCGCTTTCCGGCCAACAGCGGAAGGCGAGCTCGAGTGGGCAGGCGGACTTCCGCTCCCACCGCCAATCACGGGTGCCCGCCCAATATGGCGCCGGCGGACGCAGGCGCTTCCGCTTCAGGCAGACCACTTCCGGCCTGGAGCCGGCGCAGGGGCCAGAGAGACCTTGGAGCAGCCCAGACAGACAGAAAGAGGAGAGGAGACAGAACAGCGGCCTAGAGGCAGCGCGGCATCCGCTACTTACTGTAGGAGTAGCTGCTCACTTCCGAGGCGAACGGGGAGTGGGCCGACTTGGGCTGGCCTCTGGCCTTGAAGCCCACGTCCAGCTTCCGGGCTTTGGCGGCCCTTTTGTGTTTACCTTCTCTGGAAGCTTTCAGAGACAGGCCCAGGCCTTTGGCCAGCGCCTTCCGGTCCTTGCCCAGCAGGCTGTCATAAGGCGTCAAGTACCTGCTGCAGCCCCCGCTCGGTTTTGACTTCCCCCCAGAACTGTCCGAGAACTTGAAGGGCGACTTCAGCTTGTCCTGCTTCGTGAGGGAGAGGGCCTTGTCCAGCTTGCTTGCCAACTGCTCCTGGTCACTGGCCATCTTCTTCTTCTTAATCTTTAGCTGGAGAGGGAAGTTGGAAGCCCTGCATTAAGACCTTTGACCCAACAGGGTAGTGGGTCTGAGCGCGCAAGCTCCGACGAGCCCGACTCCCCGCCTTTGTGGCTTCTGACAAATTGTTTAACTCCTCTTAGCCTCAGTTCTACTCTGTAGAATGGGGGTAATTGTGGATGGGCACAAGGTGGCTCTGAAGATGAACTGAGATGAGGCGCACGGAGCACTTAAACAGCTGTCCCTGTGGTGACTAAGATCACGGGCATTTCCATTCTGGCTCTCTGGTGCTGTCTGGTGCCTCCTAGGGAAGCCCTTTAAGTAAACACTACTGGCAATGAGCTGGAGAAGCCAGCCTGACTAAGGGAACCAAGATCGAAGGCCCAGATCACAGCCCAGCTGATCTGCTTATCTTAACCACGTAAAGCAGCTGACAGAGAGGCCTGAATCAGCCCATCCAACTACAGGGGCCGAAGCTGCCAAGAAAATGCCTGGAGTGTGCCTCGGATGCCTGAAGCAGAGATTAGAGATTTCAAAGATTAAATTCCTGCTTTCACTCTGTAGTCTGTTGTTGAAGTGAAATGTGCAGTTTCCAAGCCATCAATGCTCCTCATTTGAATATTTTATCTTGGTTTTCTTTAATCAGGTAACATTTCATAAGGATAAAAAAGTTGGGATCGTGTCATTTAAACAACAAAAGTGTCCTTCACAATTTGAAAGTATAAAGGATGCTGGTGTACAGACTGTTTCTCTTCCCTACTCCTAGATCCCTTACGTCAGTACTTCCCTCTGATGGCCAAATCAACCAAAACAGCCCCTCACACAGGGCTTTACAGGAGGGATGACAAGGTACATTAGTATTTAGAAACGAGAGCTTTAAGTGGATGATTTTAATGCTTTGCAGAAATAAGGAAAATCAAGGAGCTGGCTCTCACCCCATTACCTCTGGAGAGTTCACAGAGGAAATTACAATGGCATCAAGCCCTTGTTTCTTAGAACTACAGAATGGTGAGGCTGCCCATTAAACAATCATACTGTTAAACAACAGTGTAATTGCATTATCTGGTTAAGAACTTGCAGACTCTCTTCTTGGCTTCAGCAAAGGGTAATGGAGAACACACAGGGCATGTGAATTTCCGTCTCAGCTCTGCTGAGGCTGTGTTACTTTGGTAAGTCTCTGACCTCCTCTGGGCCAAAATGTCCCCCTCTGTCCAGTAAGGCAGATTGGAGGAACTAAGGCAACCATTTCTACAGTTTCTGTGCAGCAGCAGGGCCGACAGACCTGCAAAGAAAGTGTGAACTCATCTCCAGACCTTCTGCCCGAGGTGGCTGCACACCTGGAAGACAGGGTTACTGACCTGACTCATGAAGTCCGACGGGGCTTCGTGCTCGTCCCAAGGCTGGTTCCTCCCCCTAGCTTTCCCCGTTCCCATGAGGGCATCGTGTTCTTCCTCAGGCCCCTTGTGTCTCTTCCTCATCCCTGCTCCCAGCTCGTAGGCATCTGATGTCAGCAGGGGCTTGCTGCCCAGCCTGCAACCAGAGGCACCACCGGTCAGCACCCTGTCCAAGCAACACTCAAGGGCTGGGGTCCGCCCTCATGGCCTTGAAGGATGGGCTCTGGATGTTGACGCACAGACAGTGATGACACAGTGATGCGTCTGGGGAGACGGATCCTGTAAAACTACGGTGCTGGGATTCTGGGATAGTTGCGATGGGAAAGAAGAAAAACTCCTCCAAGGCAGTATCCTCTGCTGGCCTCTTTCTCTCCCATGTCCCTTCACACACGCTCACACACACAGCTTTGTATGGGCAGACGCCTCTTTACCAAAACCTGCCAAGAACAAGGATCAGAAATGCCAAGGAAATCCACCAGCATGGGAGGGCGACCAAGATCAAGAGCTTATATGAAGAAAGAGCCCCTGGCTGGTCTCCATACCCTTGGGAGTGTGAGCAGTTGGGACATGGTCCCATTTGAGGCTTCTCTTGGCTGCTCTAAGCTAAACCCTTCACAAATAACAATAATAAAAGCAGCTAATTTTTACCTGGTGCTTACTACTTGTCTCCTTCCATGTTAGTACTTTGTATTTTAGCCATAAAACAATGCTTTGTTCTACGTACTACTTTTATAGAAGAGGAGCTAATAACACCTGGCCCGGAAAAGCCAACACCTGGCCTGAGATCACAATGAAGGTTGGAGCTGGGACTCATCAGTAAGCAGCACAACCACCCCCAGGGTCCACACGCCTGTGTGCTGCTGGCCCCAGCCCTGGCTCTCTTCCCCAGGAGCTGCTTTCCCTACCCCCGGGGCTGGCGATGGGGTTGTTCTTCCTCTCCATCCTCTCCTCAGTCAAGAATATCCAGGAATGTTCAATGCGATCCATGGGGACCCTTGGAGCTGTCTCCTCCTAAGGAAACCTGTGACAGACCCACTGACTCTCCCGTGCCTTCTGAAGTCATCCTGTGGCCCCCTCTGCTTCCTCAAGCCAAGCACTGGGCCACCTAGCGTCACCTGCACTAATGTCGCAGGCTGGCACACCACACCCCTTCCTTTGATGGGCTTCATTCAGCTCATGCTACTCTCAACACCCAGGGAAGACCACAGCATCTTTCCTATCCTTGCCCGGCCTGGAGGAAAAGCTCTCGTTCCAGCCAGCCTTCAAGAACTCCAGAGGGCCGCACGTAACTTCTTCTGCCACTCCAGGAGCTTGTCCCCAGAGTGCACGAAGGAGGTGGCCCCAGGCTCAATGAGCCAGCAGGTCAGGCCAGGAGGATGGGAATAACACTGTCCAGCACGGAGGGGACCAAGTGACAGCCCACCATATGAGACTGGAAGCTCAGTAGGCCCTCCACAAGGAGGAGGGGCGTGGAGAAGAGCGAGAGTTGGTCCCTAGCCAGAGGAAGCAGGCGCGACGGGACAACGGGTGAAAGAAGCACCTTGGTGATGGCCTGGAAACCTCTCACTGGGGTCACCCACCCACTCGGTCCTGGCTGGATGAGTCTGCCTGTCCGATCCGCCACTTGCCTGGCTCACCCTCCGTGCTCCCTGAGAGCTACCAAACCGGGTGGGTCAGAGCCCAAGGGACTCAAGGTCCCCAGCGCCCAGATGCAGGCCCGGCATGGGCCCGCACTCCTCCCCTCCGAGCTCTGTGCCAGTTCCCGACCCACCGAGGGGCCAGCCTTACTTTCCGCTACTGTTGTGGCTCTTCCCTCTCTTGCGGGGGGGCGACAGGGCGCTCAGGGCGTGGGTCCGTTTCCGCGGCCTGCCAGGGCCTCTGCGTGCCAAGCTTCTATGGGGTTCCTCGCGCCTGTCCCTTAAAAAGAATCACACGCTTGGCTGTGAACTGGGGGGTAGACGATGCGCCCACGTCACTCGGGTCCACACACACCTCTGGCAGCCTACCACAGCGGACCTACTGAGCGCCACGCCTACAGAGCTCGATGGACACCCTGCCAGGGCTGGGCTGGGCCGGGCACAGGCACGCACTCACTCGGACTCGCGGCGCCGCTGCAGCTTCACCAGCTCCCGCTGCTTCTCCTTGTACTGCCGCTGCACCTCGGCCAGCCGCATCCGGAAGTCCAGCTCCATGGCGTCCATGTGATCCAAGGAGGACTTCATGGCAAACATCTGGGGAGAGAGGAGAGGTGAGGACGCTGACGCCCGCCAGCTCCCACCGCCTTATCAGGTGCCCGGTCGGAGGGGGTGGGCATGAGCCTTCATGGCCGAGACCAGGTGCCCAGCTCCAATCCCATTTCTGCCATCTACTAGCTATGGCCTTGGGAAAACGCAAACACCTCTCATCTGCATGACAGGGACCAAGAGACCAACTTTGCCGACCGCATCAAGGCCAACTGGCCCGTGACAACAGCTCGAGCAGTGCAGCCGACACAGTATCTGTCACAGCTGGAGGGTCAGAGACGCAGAGCCACTGCCCAGGCCCACAGGGAGTGAGGGGCACAGCCAGGTCTGCTCTTCCCGATCCGTCAAGCTGCCACCCATGGGACATGCTCTTGACACGTTATCAAACAGGTAAACTGAGGCCCAGAAAAAAGAAACAGCTTCCCCAGGACCGCACAGCAAGTCAGTGGTGGAAGCTGGATTCGGATCAGCCCTTCTGACTCCAAAGCCAGCCATGCCCAGGAAAGGTGGTATCTCTGGACGGGACCCGTCTCCCACCAACTGCACGGGCCACAGGCAGGAAATGTGGGCCCAGAACACCTCACCCGCTCCTCCTTCTTCTGCATCCAGCTGTACTTCTTGTTGGGGTTCAGCTCCCGCGGAAGCCGCAGGCTCTTGAGTGGGTCCACGAAAGGGCCGTCCAGCACCTCCTTCAGCATGTGGCTGCTGGCCGCCAGCAGGCTCTCCAGCGAGGGCCGCACCGCCAGGCCCCGCTCGGCACCTGTAGACGGGAGGCAGGTGAGCCACCCGCCTCGCCTGTGCTGCCTGGGGACAGGACTGTCAGGCGCTGCAGCCAACCCACCTCGGACCCCTGACAGGGAGGAGAAAGAGGCCCAAATCACCGTCTATTAGATTGCTACCAAATTAACCTGAGTTTTAGTTTAATTAGTTTTCTGTGATGTGACACCTGATCATTTTTGTGACCATCCCCCGTGTGCTTCTTTCCTACCAACGTGTACACTTCCATGATGCCACCGTTAATAATTATGCCACCAGATCAGGGCTCTCAGCCTGGGTGCCACTTCCTCCCCAGGTGGGCTCGTCTGCTGCACATGGTCCCTGGCTGCCTCGAGGGCCACCTAGACGCATCCTGGCCTTTACCCACTAGGTGTCAGCAGCGCTCCACGAGAACTGCCCGCTCAGAAGCACTGGTTTTGCGCTTCTCTGTCCCAATGGAAACTGAGGCCACCAAGCGGTGAACCCCAGGGGCTCCCGTGGGTGGTATTAGAGGGAAGCCTATGGCCCACCCTGAGGTGCCGCCTGTATAACACCCTTCAAGGCCCTCAGAAGATCCTCAGTTGTTGGGTAAGGCTGCTCCAGGACAGAGGAGGGGACCAAGGCGGGGCTTTGTCACCTCCTTCACCCCCCAATGGATCAGTCTTGCTGAGGCTCTCAGGACTGACAGCCCAGGCAGCCCGGGGACTGCAGTGCCAGATGCTATGGGTTGACTGGTGTCCCCCCAAAGCCCCATGTTGAAGTCTGAATCCTGGTACCTTAGAATGTGACCTTATTTGGAGATAGTCTTGAAAGATGTGATCAAGTTAAAGTGAAGTCATCAGGGTGGCCCTAATCCAATATGACTAAGTAAGTCCTTGTAAGAAGACACACAGAGGGACAACCATGGGAAGACCCAGGGAGGAGACGTCTGTCTGCGTGCCAAGGAGAGAGGCCTGAGGAGCCAACCCTGCCGACACCTGGTCCGACTCCCAGCCTCAGGGACTGACACCAGCCTCATCGCTTTACTAAGGTAGGGGTGACCCGGGATCAGAAGCCAGGTGTTCGTCAGACCCCCATGGGACCAGGGTCAGTCACAGAGGCTGAAGGCCAGCAGGAGGGAGGAAGGATGGCCAGTGCATGTAGCCGTGTGGGGGAGGAGGGGAAGTGACTGGCCTGGCTGCTCCAGGAAGTGGCGTGGGTGTGGGGAAAGCGCTACCTGCTTGCCCGTAGGGCCATTCACTGCCCAGCTCTGAGGGGAACCACAGTATGCCATCAGTGACTGCAAAGAAGAGAGGGCCACCAGGACCCCTGCCTCGGAGTACACTTTCCAGCCCCAAATCCACACCCCATGCACGGCACTCAGGAGCATCTCAGAGGTCAATGTCCAAACCAACTGCTGATCTTCCCCAAAACCTGCTCCCCCACCCCCGCTTCCCCTGCTCAGAAAGAGGCCACATCCTTAGATAGTCCCTCATCCCCATCCAGTCCGTCAGCAGGGCCTGAGGCCCCACCTCCACTTTCCCCAGGACCCTCCTGCTCCTCACCTCCAGCCACCCCCACCCCAGGCCTGGACCCGGCCAGGAGCCTCCCCCGGGCCTCCACACAGCCCCACAACCACCCTACTTAAGTCTGATCCTATCACTCCAGCTCAAAACCATCTTCCAAAGACTCTCCCTTTCACTCAAAGTGAGAGCCCCCAGGACTGCCCCCACCCTGCCGACCTCCCCACCTCTCCCCTCCCACACCCTCCAGCCCCTGGCCTCCTTGCTCTTGTTCCAACATGCCAGATGCTGTCAGTCAGGGCCTTTGCACTTGCTGTTCCTTTGGCCTGAGTGGTTTTACCCCAGAAGATCCTTCCTTCCCCACCTTCCTCAGGTCCCCTTATCAAGAGGGGCTTCCCTGGCCATCCCCTTTGAGACCACCCTTCCCGTCTTTGCCCTGTCCCCTTCCCAGTCAGTGTCTACACCCACCACCTGTCACCACCAGGCAGTAGCAAGGGCCACACAGGATGGCCTGGGCATGGATGGCCTGGTCACGGCTGGACCCCAGCAGCAAAACTGTGCCAGGAACACGGTAGATGCTTAGTAAGTATTTTTGCTGAATGAGGGTATATAGGACCCCAAACAGAAAATGAGGCAGGAGTGTGGAAAGGGCAGCAGCCACCAAACTGGGGACCCTTCCTCAGCCCCCTCTGCCCAGATGCCCCTGGCCCACTGCGGACCCCCTGAAAACCCACCACCAGTTGGTAGTATCGAGAGGGTTTTTGTTTTCCTCTGAACAAAATAACTTTTTTATACCAAACCATTTAAATGAAAGAAAAGCAGCAATGAACTTTAGGAGAACAACATAACACACACCAGCAACGGAGAAGGTGTCCCTTGTCCCAGCCTCCTGGGGGCCACTGACCACAATGGCGACAAAGCCTTGAATATGTGGCCTTGCTCTGACCCAGCCATTCTACCCCTGGGAACAGAGCCCCAGCAGAAAGAGATATGGGCAAAGGTTTCTTCCCAAGGGAAAACCACCTTATTTACAATAGCAAAAAATAAAATAAAATCAGAAAAGAAAAGAAATGGCAAAGGAAAATGCCTGACAGTCTAGGATTGGATCATGGAAGGCTGGGGCCTCCAATGGGCAGAAAACCGGGTAGTCCTTAAAAAATATATTTTAAAAGACACAGATGTCTTAAATCAAAAACATTTAGGCCCTGGCCGGTTTGGCTCAGCCGTTAAATCAAAAACACTTCCAACGTTTTCAGAAAACCTGGAAACCGGTTAGTAAAGAGAACACACTGAGCGAAAAGGGCAGGGGACAGAGCAGTCTACAAACGGCCTTCATCTCGGAGACGTGTGCAGACAGGTCCCAGAGGACATCGAGGACATCCACAGAGCGCTGCACCGCCGCTACGAACTCCTGGCAGCTGTCGCCAGGGCCCCCTCTGCCGTGCTAGGCCACACGTGGGGTGGCGAGCAGTGTCGGACCCACAAACCCTTCTTCACACATTTCTTGGGGCACCCTGATTCTCTATGTTGAACGTCGTTTTTGTGCCCAGCCCACATTTCACTGCCCCTTTTGCTGAAAGCACCCTGCTTCCTCCGGAGGCCACCCTTCCCCCTCCACCCCGGAGGTGACACTCCATCAAGGGTGGAGCATGACCAGTCTGGTCCTTCCCATCTCCTGGGCCACAGGGTTTGCTTCTGCAAAAAGTGTGAACCCCAGGGAGCCAATGAGAATGAATCGTGGCATCTTTGCCAGAGCTTCCAAGAAAGAGGTCGTGACCTCTTTTGAGAGTCTGCTGAGCTGAGCAGGCCCATGGGCCTGGGGTAAGTACTGGGGACCTCCCTCCCCTCTGTGAGAACGGTGGCCTGCCTTGAATGAGGCCAACAGAGAGGAAAGTGGAGCAAGGAAAGAGAGAGGGATGGGGAAGAGGATAGGTAGGAAAAGAAACTCCGATGACTTGGTTTGAGCACCTGGATCCAGCCATACCTGAAGCAAACTACCTAACTGCTGCTCTACTTCGGTTCTACGAGCCAATAAATGTCCTGCCTTGTCCTAAGCCACTTTAAATGAGTTTCCGTCCCTTGCAACCCAAAGAATCCTGCAAATACAAAACTCACTGACAGAACAAGGCAAAATTTCACCACTAAGAAACACACGGACTGGATGAACAACGTGAATATCCACAACCTACTGAACTATACATGTGAAAACAGGCAATATGATAATTTTTTTTTTACCCTCACCCGAGGATTTTTTTTTTTTTTTTTAATCCTCACCCGAGGACATTTTTCCATTTTTTGTTCAGATAGAGTGGGAGGGAGAGAGAGAGAGAGAAACATCGATGTGAAAGGGACACATCGAGTGGCTGCCTCCGCACGACCCAACCAGGGCCGGGGACAAACTGCAACCAAGGTACATGCCCTTAGCGGGAACCGAACCCGGGTCTCTCTGGATCGCAGGCCGACGCTCTAACCGCTGAGCCAAACCGGCCAGGGCTCACCCGAGGATATTTTTACATTTATCTTCAGATAGAGCGGGAGAAAGAGAGGGAAGGAAGACAGAAACATCGATGTGAAAGGGACACATCCAGTGACTGCCTCCTGCACAACCCCAACCGGGGCTGGGGACAAACTGCAACCGAGGTACGTGCCCTTGGCCGGAATCGAACCCGGGACTCTCGGGTCTGCAGGCCAACGCTCTAACCGCTGAGCCAAACCAGCCAGGGCAAGATGATAAATTTTACGTTACGTGTATTTTACCAAAATAAATTTTGAGAAGTAAATATGAATAAACCATATCCTGGGTGTTTTCCAAAAAAAAATTTTTTTAATGTTTTTATTGATTTTTTTTTTTTTTGGAGAGAGAGAGAGAAACATCGATCGGCTGCCTCCTGCACACCCCCTAACAGGGATCGAGCCCACAACCCGGACACATGCCCTGACTGGGAATTGAACCGGGGCCTCTCAGTCCATGGGACAACACTCAATCCACTGAGCCACACCGGCGGGGCCAAAATGTTTAAATCTTATAAAAAATTTTTTAAAATACCAAACCCACATAAACCCACCGCCCAGCGTGGCTCACCTCCCGTCTCCTGGCTCCTCTTCTCCAGCTCCAGCTCCGCGATCTCGCTCAGCAGGGTGATGCCATGCAGGAAGCTCTGCTCCAGCACCAGGCTCTGTGCCTCCAGCTTCTCCAGGGGCTGGGCCCCAGCGCCGGGGGAGGGCAGAGGCCGGGCCTGGGGCAGCTCTGCAGCCGCCGCCAGGGCATTCATGCCAGCCAACGGGTCCTCTAGGCCGGGTGGAAACTGGTCGGAGCCTTCCTCTTCCAGGAAGCAGGCACTGCTGGGCACAGGTGCGGCCTCCTGGGCCTCCAGACTCAGACACTGTTCCTCCCCAGTGGGCATGTCACAGTCTCCCAGTTCCAGGCTGGGCAGGGGCTCGCTCAGAGCCGCCTGGGCCAGGCCTTCCTCGGGCACTGCCTCCGCCACGGCCATGGCCACAGGCACAGCAACAGGTACCTCCACCGGCTCCTCCTTAGCCTCGACCAGCGTCTCGGGGGTCAGCCGCCCCCCCACGTCCGGGGCAGCCGTGCAGGATACTGTCCGACCCGGTGAGTCAACAGGCGCTTTGGCCCCCTCGGCAAAGTCCAGGCACCCAGAGGGCTCCGCACCCCCCTGCCCACTGGCGCCCAGCGCCTGGGCCTCCAGCAGGCCATCTCTACAGCTGCCCTCGGGGCTCGGGGCTGCCATGGCTTCCTCGGGGCACAAAGCCAGCGGTGACTCCAGGGAGGGCAGCTCCGCAGGGCCTTCGTCCATGTCCTCCACCTCCGCCTTCACCTCCCGCTCCACCAACGGCTCTTCGTCTGGGCCCTCCCGCAGCGGCTCTGGGATCTTGGAGGGGGACAAGCGGATGGGCTTGTCTTCGGGTGAGAGTGCCAGGCGCTCAGGCCCATCAGCCGGGAGCGGCACGTCAGGGGCCAGGCCATCAGCATCGGCGGCCGCTGTGGGCTGCAGCAGGAACGGGTAGGGCCTCCCGTAGTGCGGCGGCAGGGCTGGAAAGGGGTACCTGGGTGGGATATCTGCCAAGGGCACTGAGGGTCAGTGGGACCCCTCCTTCTGCCGTGTCTGTCATCCCTGTGCCCCCATCTACATCCTCCCACCAGCCAGGACAGGCCCACAGCCCCCTCCTCTGCTTGCTGGGATCTCATCGAGGCGACATCCGAGCAACCCTGGGGAAACTGGCCACTACCCTGCCCCCAGGGGTCTTCAGACTCACAGGCAGAAACCACAGTCAGCACTTTCTCTAGCCCCTCCCTGGCAGCACCCAGAGCAAGGCTGGTCCAGAAGCAAATGCCTAATAAAACCCCCAAAGAGTCCCCCCCAGCCTGTGTGTCTCTGGCCTCTATGTCACAAGAATCATCTGCCCCGCCCCATTAAAGCAGAGCTGGGGCAATCAAGTTGTTCAAAAAATAACAGTAATACAACGCTGCCACCCCAACAGGAGTTTTTACCCTGAACTCCTGCCCTCGAGTGAACTCCCCTGAGAGCAGGAGGGTGGGAACCTGAATCTGTGCAGTGCTCCCAGGCCCCGCCCACAGCTGGGCAAGTGGCAGGTGGTTAGAGGAATCCAGCCAGGGGAGACAGATGCTCAGAGCAGCCCCCAGGGCCAGGTACATGCTCAGTGCAGGACATCAGCACTGCACCGAATCTCCCCAGAAAGGGGCAGCCACTTGCCCAAGATCACACAGCATCTTGGTGGCAGAATGAATTCAAACTCAAGTGGTCCCATGCACAAGCCCACACCTTAGCCACCAGGGAGGAGGAACGTAAGCCTCAGGCCACGAACTGCATGCCCCACTGACCCGGGACAGGGGAAGAGCATGTGGCTCCCGTAGCACCAGGGGTGGGCGTACAGCCCAGAATGGTGTCCCTGTGCTGGTATCACCAACATGACAACTTAGCACCTGCTACATGCCAGGCACGGTGCTGAATGTCCCACGGTCTCGCTTTGCTCAACGCTCAGCTCGCGTCCTTCTGAGGCAGGTTCCGCGGTCACGCCCACTTTCCCTGACACTACCTCTGAGGAGGGGCTGGGGGAGAGTCTGACTGTGCTCCCGCGTTCACTCCAGACCAAACAGCAGGTGCGCAGCAGAGACAGAGAAATGAAGGGATGAGTAAACGAAAGACTAAATGAACAGATGGGGAGGAGCTTCACAGGCAGTGACAGTGCCTGGGTCTCAGCCACGCTCCTACCTGAGAACAAGGCCTGGAAGGGGCTGGAGGCTTCCTTCTCCAGCTCCAAGTCCTTCTTCTCCACAACATTCTCAGGCGCCTCTTCCTTGCGGGTGATGCCAGGTGTGGGCGGTGGGGAGGCGGGTGGCGGGCTGGTGGGGTGGGAGCTCGGCGTGGCGGGGTAGGCATAGGTGGGCGGTGGCTTGGTCACGTCCTCCAGCTTCTGGATGACTTTGGCCTTCAGGGCAGCCACAGGGGAAGCGCGGGGAGACGGCGGTGGGCTCATGGCCTTGCCATAGGTGCCCGCAGGGCCAGTGGCCAGGCCAGGGGGCTTCCGAGGTAGCAGCCCAGGGCCCGCAGCGGCCAGGCTGGCCTTGCCCGCGGCCTCCAGGCTCCGCTTGTTGACTTTCTCCTCCATCTCTGCCCGGTGCTCCTGCGCCTTCAGCCGCTCCTGCTGGGGAGGGGACCAGCAGGCAGGGTCAGCACAGCAGGACCCATCGCCCTGTCCCTGAGGACCCCCCAGCCCACAGAGAATCTCAGGCAGGGTCCAGGGTACAGGTCACCCATCCTACCCCTAGCCTGAGGTGGACACTCCGTCCCAGCACGTGTAAGAAAGTGTTCCTTATAGAACCTAGCAGACTGAGCTGTGGGGACCTCCTGTCCAGACCCTGGTCCCGCTGGGACCCTCCCAGGAGGGCGAGGGGAGCCAGGGCGGAGGCGAGGCTCCCGAAGATGAAGGAGCCGCCCTGCTCCCGGCACCTTCACGGCATTAGGATAGCTACAGGCATGGGGAGCTCACTACCTGCCGAGTGCTCTCCTGCCTTTCACATTCGGGTCTCGAAATACCTCAAGGTGGGCAGGGAAAGCCTTCTCCCACCTTTGATGACTTTTGAGGAAACGGAAGGGATCTGGCTCAAGGGCAGCCAGTGCTCGCAAGGGCCAGGCAGCCCATACACAAAACCCACGGGGAGAAATGCCGAGCACCTGCCACGCACAATCAATCTCACTGAACAACCCTGATGACACAGGGGTGACTAGCATCTCCCTTTTCCAGAGGAAACAAAGTCCAGAGTGGTGAAGCCACTTATCCAAGGGCACACAGCCAGATGGGACAGAGCTAAGGGTCAAACCCAGGGCACCGTTCGCTGCACACCACCTCTGCCAATTCCTCCTGAGTGGCTGCTGCACGAGGAAGGGGGGACAAGCCGAACAGAGGACAGACGTCCCAGGATGCCTTCAAGGGGGCAGGAAGGCAGTGGGCTTTGGGGAGCTTATCGTATGGAATTAGGCAACGTGGATGTCAGAGGCCAGCCCGAGGGGAACCCAGGTCCATCAAGTGGGCAGCCAGCCAGGCCAGGCTGGGCTCAGGACACAGCAGGAGCCCGCTGGGATCCCTTCACTGTCCCAACCAAACTTCCCCAGTTCACAAGGCCACCTCTCCTGCCTCAGTTTCCCCACTGCTCCCTGTACCCTGGCCCTGCCAAGCTCTGTCCACCTCTGGGCCTTGCTCACATTACTGTGCCCCCTGCCCAGAGAGCTCCTCCACAGTTTACTCCTTCAGGCCTCTGGGTAGATGTCACCTCCTCCAGGAGGCCGTCCCTGACCACCAGCCTCTCTCATTTTTTCTCCCCCATAGCCGTAAGCTGTTTGGAGTTTCTGATGGTTGGCCTGAGTGCCCCGCCATCAATACGGGGAGGGGCCTTCACTGCCCCCACAGACCGTGACTGCCCCACCCGACTCACCACCAGCTGGGCGCTCCTCTGCAGCTCCAGGGCCTGGGCAGCCTGCTGCTGCAGGTACAGGAACTCCTGCTGCCGCAGAAAGTGCTGCTGGGAGAAGAGCTGCAGCTGCTGGGCGTGGTGCAGGGAGCTGCGGCCCGGAGGGTACAGGGCAGGCCAGAGGGGCGGCACCGCAGCCCGCTCCATCAGCTCCGCTGGGGGCGAGACAGACAGTGAGGCTGCAACCCCGACACCCCTCACCCCACCGTACAGATGGGGAAGCTAAGCCAGAGAGGGGACCTTCACACAAGGGCCCTGTCCACACCCCACCTGGGACGTCCCCAAGGCCTCACAGCTGGAGCGTGCCAACATGGGAACTCCCAACTCCTTCCCCCACTACACCCAGGGGCCTGCAAAGTGGATTCCAAGGGATGGGGGGCACCAGGGTGGGGGGATTCATGCCCTACCAGGGTGGCCCCGCTCTGGTTTCCCGCATGGTTTCTGGGTAGGAGCTTATCACAAGGACCTGTGGCTTTATCACATGCAAACCACCGATGGATACCAGACCGTCCTTCTGAGCCCATCTGCCTGCCATCTGTTCTGCTGGGGGGACCCCTCCCAGCAGGAGGCCCTTGGCATTCAGTACGTCTCCCTCTGGGTGAGGCCACCACTTACCAAAGTGAGGCAGGTGATCACTGGGAATGACCACCAGCTGACCTGACTGGGGGTCCCTGACGAACTGGTAGGCTGATGGCAGGGAGCCCCCAAGGCTGGGTGGAAAGGCAGGTGCCATGCCCTGGTGCAGAGAGGGGGGACCCAAGCCTAGGAGAGACCCAGGCCTGAGTCAGTGCTGGGGACCCCTACCCTGCCCACTCCCCAGTCCCTCACCTGCTGGGACCTCCTTGCAGGAAGCCGAGGGGTGAGGGCTGGCTGACTACACGGACACCCACAGCTGCCCACCCCTGGGCACCAACCAGACAGGCTCCCAGCAGAGAAACCCCACAAAGCTGGTGCCATCACAATTACCCTCCTCGGACAGATGAGGGAGCTGAAGTGTGGGGAGGAGAGGAAGCACGCCCCCAGCCAAAGGGAGGCAGCAGCCAGCTCTGAGCGTGGGTCCTGGCTCTCCTCCACCCACGGTCCTCCACCCACGGGACATCCCTGCACCAGCTCCACAGGGAATTACCCGGGGCCTACTCTGTCCCCACCTGCTGCCCCACCCTTCCTACCAAATAAGGGAGACAGAACCCCACTCACCGTAGGGGTGCCCAGCAAGCCACATGGACGTGCTGCCCGAACGGGGCAGCCAGGGGTGAGTGGCCAGGTGGGCTGCGGGGTCGGCGGACCAGCGACCTGAGCCTGTCAGCGCTGGGCCTCCGGTCACCATGAGGTTGGGGTTCAGGCCATTAGCAGCACAGCTGGTGGGATGCAGCCGGGCCAGGTCGGCCAGCTCCTTACTCTCTCTGGAAGGGAACAGAGGCATCAGCGATAGCCCAGCAGCCCCAGGGGCATGGTCCCAAGGAACCAGTGGACAACCAGGCCGCTGCCAGGACAACACTGCACCCAGACTACAGAGCGTGTGCACAGGCTCAGAAAAGGGTCCCCAGGGCCTTCCCCTGGAGAGGGGCAGTGGGGTCCAGCAGGGTCCCCCTGGCCCAGGATCACGGTCCTGGGCTGGGGCAGCTCCCACTCTCAGAACGTGACCCCGTGGTCAAGGGGCCATGCCCATCCATGGTCATCCCAGTCAACCCCACGGCTGGGGGGACTCCCAGACCCCCAAGACCTCACCTCAGCAGCTTCTCCTGGTCCCGGTCCAGCCGTGCCCCCAGCAGCCGCTCCTCCCGGTGCCGGGCCCGCTCATCCCCACAGTCCTCATCGGCCCGGCTGTGCCCTGTGGGGAGCAGGCAGGCAGTGAGCCCCACTCCAGGGCCCCCCAAGTCCTCCACATCTGAGCAGCTCCTTCCCCTGGAAAGCCTGCCCTCATGATGCACCTGCCCCTCCAAAGCCTGCCAGGCGTCCTCTGTGCCAGGAAGCATCCCTCCATCACCCCAGTGAAATATCAGAAAACCGACCCGTGACCACCTGGTGCGAGGCCACGTGGCAGCGTCCTCTCACACCACTCACGACCTTAACGTCCGCGAGGCAGGCTCGGGGGCAGGGCAGGGTAGTGAGAGTAGAGGGGGAACCACACCCCAAAAAAGTGGCCACCGGTCAGAAGCACAGCAGACCCAGGTCACAGGCAATCAGCTGCCACACTGAGGCCCTGCCTCGTTCTGCCTGTCACACACAGGTGGCCAACCCTTTCACAGTCGAGACAGAAAGGTAATACCAGCGAACACTGTCCACGTGGGGTGAGTGGAGCCGGTGGGAGCTGCCACCCAGCTCGCCCATCCTGCCCTGGTGCCCAACAGGTACCCCCACCTGTGTCTGGTTCAGTTTCACCTCCAGGGCAGAGAAGGTGGGTTCCCAAGTCCAGCCTGGCACATGCGGGGCAGGGTGGAGGGGGGCAGGAGCCCGAGGGCCCCCACCATCGTCCATCCTCGCCTGCACCTTCCGCCATCCCCTGCCCCGGACCCTGGTCCTGGGTGTTCTGTACACCGTGAGCAAGAAATCAGTGCAATGCGGCAGTCCTGGGCAGGCCAGGGCACACGAGACAGCTGTCACTGCCGGCAGAGTCCACACAGCAAGGGGCTGAGACTCGTCTTCAAGGAGAAATCCGGGTCAGCTGAACTACTTCTCTCAGAGCTGGTCTCCTGGGGCTGGTGTCCTCCCACCCACCCAGGGCTGCTGTGGGTGGCAGGCGGGCACTAGCCCAGGACCCCACCCACAGGACACGCCCACCCATCCTCAGGATCCTGCGAACCTCAGGCAGCCTTGGTCCCCAAGGCCCACCGTCTTGGGAGGTACACTCAAGGCCGCCCTAGCCCCCTGTCGGGGTCCATCAGCACCCCAACCCTTGTGGGCAGGGACCCCATTTGCAATGCTGCCACCAGACATCTCCCTCCTCATTTCTCCCTTCCTGAAGCCCCAAACCAGGAGCTCACCAAGAACACAGCCCCCAGGAGAGGCTTCAGGAAGGTGGGAACCGCCAGCCCCAGAACAAAGGCGAGGAGCCGGGCCAGGGTGCAGGGACATGCCTGACAGACAAGAATGCAAAGGCAGGCAGGCAGGCAGCCCAGCATGGGGAGCAGGCCTGTCCCTGGAGGCAGCTGGCCACCTGGGAGGCTGGCCTGAATGCTCTGGAAGTTCTGGAAAGTTCCCAGCCCAGGACAACAGGGAAGCACTGAGCAAGTTTAAGCAGAGAAAAGCCAGCACGTCCGGGAAGGAGTGGGGACAGGCAAGGGAGACGGCTGTCCTGTCTTCCCGACTTCCTGACTGGCCCTTTTGGGACAAGAGGTCATTGCTGGCCGTCTGCTAAGCCATTTCACGTGGGCCACGGTCAGCAAAGGCACCCTGCAGACACTCGGTCTACACCAGAGTGAAGTCACCACACAGTTCCCAGCGTGTGGCGGGCAGGGGAGGAAGCAAAGCAGAGAGGCTGGTGGTAGGACGGCAGTGCTGCCCAGTTTGGGGTGCAACCTAGGCAGGGTGCCCTTGGCCTCCAACGTCACTGTGGTTCCCGTGCCCCGTCTGTGAAGCTGGGAGGGACAGATGCTCGTCCCCAGGGCTGCGGGAGGATACCAGGACAAGGTCTACGCAGACAGAACGTCCTAATAGGGGTAACGACAGTATCCCTGTAGGGCGGCCACACCCGGGGCTGGCCGCGTGTCTGCCGGGCACGGGCACTGTGGCCTGGGGCTCCCAGGTGTAGACCATACCTGCCCTTAGTCCATCTCAGGGTCTAAGCTCCCCCCAGAAACCAGACCAGACCCCATGTGAGGACTCAGGGGCCTTCTCCAGAAGGATCTAGGACTCACAGACACTGTAGAACCCTAAGAGCCTAACACCTTGCATGTGAGCAGAAAAAAGGCAGACCTGTTTAGGAGGCACCTACTATGTGCCTGTCAGCCCACCTGGCATCAAGGAATGAGGCGGCCCTCGCTACTGCCACGCGGTAAACGTGGAAACTGGGACCCCAGGGGCTACGCCTCTTGTTCAAGGTCACACAGCTACACGAGGCAGAGCCTGGATCTGAAACCCCCGACAGGTAGAGAGCTCACTCCACAAAGCACGAGAGACGAGACTCGGAAACTTGGGGTTGGGGACCGCCCACTTGGCTGGGGTACCCCAACTCCTCCCCTCTCTCAAAGGCCCAGATTGGAGAGCAACCACCACCACTTCTCGTGAGAGTTTATTTTAAGGAGGAAGAAGCCAGCCACCTACTTCCAACTGTCAGTAGCAACAGAGAAAGGCAGCTTCAGACTAATCCCCGAAGGTCTCATCCCAAACCTGTCACATCCTCTCTCTCCCCACTCACACACTCCTTGTCACACACACACAAATACATTCTCACACACAACCTCCCTCCGTCCTCCCTGTCTCACACATTGTCACACACACACTGTCACACACACACGACCCTGTGGACAGTTCCCTTGGGAAAGGCAGGTACTCTGGGCTCCAGGATGAGTTCTGGCCACTGGGAACCCCCAATAGGGGTGCCACACTGTGTCACATGAGCATTCTTTAAGGGCAAGGACCCAAAAAAGATCATGTGCCTCCCAGAGGAGTCCACAGCCCCAACCCTCTGATCCTAGGAGGACTGTCCACCACTGAGCCAGCCACCTCCAAGCCGAGGGCTACCGCCCACTCCTTCAATCCCAGAGAAGGCAGGGCCTGGTGGGAGGCCCCTAAGGGGCAAGAGGATGGGGCTTCCCTGGCTGGAGGGGGAGGGGCTCACACAACACAATGGGCTCACTCAGTCATTCAACAAACATCCCCTAAGGTGACTCACTGATCCCCCCGGCTGATGGGGACCCTCCGCATCCACAGTGCATGCAGACAGGCGGGGCGGGTGTGAGGCCCAGGGAGGCTCGTGCCTTACAGGGCTCCTCTGGACAGCAGAGCTGAGACACTGGGTCCAGGAGGCAGCAGTGAGAGCTCACAGCAGTGGCCACTCACCGTGGACCGAGGACGGAGCCCTGGAGTCGGCAAGGCTGGGCACAGGAGGGCCAGCACAAGGGAGGGAGGGAGACCCAGGAGACATGTACCCAAGATGCCTACGAAGCCTATAGCAGTAAAGTCTGGGAGGTGCAGGGAAGGCAGTCGTGTGGGTGCCACAGATGGGGCCACGGATGCGGGCCAAGCCTGAGCAAGTACAGGGTCCCAACAAAAATGCCACAAATATCAACTCTCCAAAATCCCAGAAAGGCCTGGCCGGTTTGGCTCAGCGGTTGGAGCGTTGGCCTGCGGACCAGAGAGTCCCGGGTTCGGTTCCTGCTAGGGGCACGTACCAAAAAAAAAAAAAAAGTAACAAAATCCCAGAAAGGATTCCAACAGCAAAATACACATGGGACCGAAGGAATCACAAGCGATCCACCTGGTTCTAGAAAAATATTCAGCTTCACAAGTAGTTAAAAGAAATGCACCACTCATCTCTACCAAACTTAGCAACAATTTTCTAATAATATATATATTCTTTTTATCCTCACCCGAGGACACTTTCTCCATTTTTTGTTCAGATAGAGTGGGAGGGAGAGAGAGGAAGAGAGAGAGAGAAACATCGACATGAAAGGGACACATCGAGTGGCTGCCTCCCGCACGACCAACCAGGGCCGGGAACAAACTGCAACCGAGGTACCCGCCCCTAGCGGGAACCGAACCCGGGTCTCTCTGGACCGCAGGCCGACGCTCCAACCGCCGAGCCAAACTGGCCAGGGCTAATTTTCTAATAATATCAAAACACAATTCTGAGGAGTCTAAAATGAAAAGGATATACACTGCTAACAGGCATAGAAATAACTACCTAAGACGTCATTAAGTTACTGAATTCAAGACCCATCAGAACGCCAGGACCCTAATTTCCACCTGTCACACTCTCACCCATTCACTCATGTATCAAACACCTACTATACGCCAGGCCCCATGCCCGGCACTGGGGACAATGAACCAGTTAAGGCACAATTACCTCCCTCAAGGACTTAGGGGGGAAGAACTTAGAGCTACTCTATTCCTAGGAACCTATTCTTAGAAGACGACTCAAAATACCACGAAGGGGCAAAGCAAAAATGTTCAATGCAATATTCTGAACGCAGAAAACGTCAGAGAAGGAAAACCGAAATGCCTATGAGGGAAGCGCTAGCTGAACTATGGTGAGTGCCTGATGGAATATTAGAGGTCAATAAAAAAATGACACGTATAAAGAGTTTGTACCAGTGGGGAGACAACCCACACTGTTGACATGTGAGACACGCAGGGGCCCACGGTCCTACTGCACTAGTCCGCTGCAGGCAGAAGCAAATCGCAGAGAAATATGAACCCTGGGAAAGATCTAAAGTGTTCAGGGTGTTGGAAAATATAATGGTCCTTTTTCTTCCTTCTCCTTCTGCATTTTACACATTTTTCTATGTGCACAATGGAAAAAGCAATAAACTTTAAATAGCAGCTGCCGCCCCCAGGGGATAAAGGCGGGGAGAGTAGGGGTGCAAGGAGGCTAGGCAAGCAAGGTGGGAGAGGTACAGGGTGCGGGGAGGAAAGGTGAGGGGTGGGGTTCAGGACCCACCTTTGACGTTGCTCAGAGACAGCGAGCGCTCCTGGTCCGCCAGTCCAGTCCCCAGCCGGCCACTGCCACCACTGTCCTTCTGCCGGGCCACGGCCACCGCAATGCCCACAGGCGGGTGTCGAACCTCTACCTCACCCTGGGCACCGGAGCCCTCACGACTAAAGGCCTTGGCGCTTTCAGGCCTCTCCGGATCCCGCTTCAGCTGCCGGCCCCCAGCAGGGGCAGGGCCCCCAGGGTGTGAAAGGCGGGCCTGGGCACGTGGGGCACCCGGGGCCGTGGCGGCAGGCTCAGGTTTCATGGTGCCCAGGCCTCCAAAGGGGCTCTTCTTGCCGCAGCCGCCAGGGCGCACAGTCCCAGCCTCGCGGGCAAAGCTGCCACTGTACTTGATGAGGCTCTGCATGGCAGAGGCCTCTCCGGGGCCGTGGGCAGCAGGGTGCAGGTCGGTACCCGGCCTGGCACAGGTGGCCGCCCCACGAGGCAGTGCACCCCCGGGGTCCAGGTAGGCCTTCTTGGAGGCAGCGGCCGCCTCCTCCTCTGCGCGGCTGGCGTGGTGGTGCTGCGCGGCCAGCACAGCCATCTGCGTGGTAGCAAAGTTGCCCAGTTCGAAAGGTTTCCACTTGTGCTCAGGACCAGCGGACGGAGGTGGCCGCGTGGGCTCCAAGCCGAAGAGCTTGGCGGCCTGCTGCGAGGTGGCAGCGGACCCGCGGGGATTGCGCTCGCAGGGCCGCGGCTCCGCCTCGGGCTTGAGCAGCTCCTTGGCGGGGAGGTAGGCCCGGGGGTCCGGGGAGGCGCGCGCGGCCCGCGTCGGGGGGGCTTCGGCGGGCGGCGGCCGCTTGAGCGAGCGGATCACGGAGCTCTTCTCGCGGAGCCCCTCGGGCCGGTCCGGGGGCGGCCGCGGGGACCCGGGCGGCGCCTGCAGGACGCCGGGCCTGCCCGCCTCGCGCTCCCGGGCTCGGGCGTCGCGCGCCTGCGATGCGATCTGGATGGGACCTGGGCGCTCGTCGAAGGCCTCCACGGAAGGCACGAAGGTGGGCGCCACCACGCGGTGCTCGCGGCCTGGTTCGCGCGCGGCCGCCGTGGGGAAGATGGTGTAGACGCCGGCGGGGCCCGGCTGCGACGCGAACGCGCCGGCGGCGGCGGGGGGCGCGGGCGGGCCCTTGCCCGGTGGCAGCGGCGGCAGCGGGGAGGGGCAGGGGCACGGCCCGGGCAGCAGGGCCTCCGAGCGCCGCAGCCTCGTGCTCTCGTCCTGGCGCGTAGCGTCCTTGGTGCCGCGGGCCGCGTCCGCCATGAGCGCAGGGAGCCCCGCGTCCCCCGCGCCGTTGCAGAGGCTCAGGGCAGATGGTGGCGGCGGGTTCTTGCCCTTGGACTCGGCCGGGGCAACGCCTGGTGCCCGAGGTGGCCCTGGCTCGGCCAGGAAGGGCGACAGGCGCTCTGCGAGGCGCGGGTGCCCGCGGTCCTGGCGGCCGTCGGCCCGCGCCTCCTGGGTCAGGTCCACCACGCCGCGCGGCCCGGCCGCCTCCTCCCGGGCCCTGGCGTCCTTCTTGCTGAACAGCGGGGGTGGCTCCCCGCAGCGGCCCGCCCGCTCCTTGGCTGCACCTTCCCGGGAGGAGCCTTTGGTTGGGGCGCCGGAGGAGTGGCTACCTGGGGTCCTGGAGGAGGGCGCCTGAGAGTGCAGGGCGCCCGGAACCCCTGGAGCAGGCAGATAGAAGCCGTCTGCGGAGAAGAAAGCCCACGGGTGAGCAGGCGCCCCCTGCCCGGCCAAAGCTGAAGGAAGCCCCTGACGGGTGCCAAAGGGTGCCCTGAGACCCCGGGGTAAGAAGGGCCATGCACAGAGCAGCCCTTCAGAAGGCAGGCTCTGGAAATGGATAGAACCAAATTTAAATCTCACTTGGCCACCCACTGACCTTCCTGACCTCGGTTTTCCCATCTGTGAAAGGGGGAGAGGCCAGTGTTGTTTTAAGAGCAGCCCAGAGAGCCCAAGAAGGTAGCCTAGCAGAGCACAACTAGAAGGCTCCAGAAGGCTGGGGGCTGCCCAGCGAGCCTGTGGGGGCCCTTAGAGGATGGGTGCTGCCTGGAATACTGACTGGGCAGTGGTGGGGGCCCCAGAGAAACCCTTCAGATCCTCCCACCCCACAACCCCCAGTCTCCCCACTCCAGCCTCCTGACCTTTCTGGTTATCGAAGATGCTGGGCTGACCCAGCTGGCTGAGGAGGGGGCTCCCACTGCTGGGGGGCTCCAGGTGGTTCAGGTGGAGGTAGGATGGGTACAGCCCGCTGGGCAGGTGGGAGAAGCCTGGAAGAGAGAGAAGAAAAGCCGGGCTGGACCACCTCATGCCTCCTCTCCTTCTGGCCATCCTTCCCTTCGCTGTCAGCCTCCAGTAGTACAAAGAGCCTGAGGATTAACACCAGCTCCCCAGGGGGAGGCTTGCCCCTCCCAACCCAGGGGCTTCAGGCCTCCCTCCCTTCAGCCCGACAGCCCTTGGGGACTTGGGCTCTGAAATCGACCAGGAAGAGCATCAGATGTATCCAACTAGGAGGGTGATGATGAGGGTGGCAGGTCTCACCACAGGCTACTGTCAACTGCTTTGCTTTTGTTTTTCTCATTTAAACCTCAAAAAGAAAAGTGATACTCAATACCTTCATTTTATAGATGAGAAAACTGAGGCTGGGAGAGGACCACTTGCCCAAGGTCACACAGCAGAGGAGCCTGGTTTTGAACTGAAGTCACCAGGACTCCTAATCTCAACCCAACACAGACCTGGTTTAATTGGTTCATTGGCCCCTTCCCTGCTATGGGACCCCGAGCAGGTCACTAGTCTCTGAACCTCAGCTCACCCAACATCTCTGGCCACCAGAAGGAATTCCTCCTGCCAAGGGTCCTCCAGACTCCCACCAGACCCAGCCTCCCACCAGGCCCTACTAGTGATGCCCAGAATTAGGGCCTGCAGGACAGAGAAGACAGGAAAGGGCAGCCACGGAGGGAGAAACAAGACACCTCAGAGGGCACACAGGGAGTGGAGGCTCAAGAGCCGCTTGGCAGGGCCCAGAGGGGCACTGGGCACAGGGAGGGTCCTGACGCTCTGCCTAGGCTGTGGGTCCTATAGGACCACAGTCCCACTGGACAACCCTGAGGGACTGTTTCCCGTGCCGAGGATGCAGGACTGTCCTTGGCCACACTGGGACCATGGTTCTCCCACAGTGCCATCTGATAATGACATTAACAATAATCCCTAAATAATGAAGACCCCTCATGTTATGTCATTGAAACAGCGCTCCTACAAAGGTATTGGGTTCCTTGTTTTCCAATCTGTAAAATGGGTATAAATGTCCTCACCTCCCGGCTTGTTCTGAGAATAAAGTGAGTCAAGTATGCAGTGCCTGGTACATAGTAAGCACCCTATGTTTGCTATCATTAGTGGTAATAGTAGTACTTGTTGGCAAAGGAAAAAATGGGAATGCCAGAGAGGGCAGAGGGGCTGACGGCAGACAGGACCAGAGGCAGCCCCTAGGGAGCTAAAGTGGGCTCAGATGGGACCCTGCCCAGAAGGAATGCCCACCATCCCAGGCCTGGAGTCAGGACCACCCCTCTGTGCAGGGCACACACGATGGGGGACGATGGCAGGAGCACTCGCTGAGACTCTGGCACAGAGAGGAAATGGGGGGACTGTGGACTCAGCCTTCAGTGGGTGCTCCCAGAACCCTAATCTTGCAGCACCAGGAGCACATAGGACACCTAGGAGGCAGGAGGAGGGAGCTAGCTAGCACCCAGCATCCAAAATACACCAGAGCCAGAGGTGGAACACAGAGTCCCCTAGACCCGTCCCTTCACTGACAGAGGGGAAACTGAGGCAGCAAGATCCAGATTTGCCCAGGGCCAGCAGACAGCCACACCCATAGACCCTCCACACATTTAGGGGCATCACTGCAGAACTGCAACAGGAGAGCCCAGTGGCCCCTGGTCCCACTGCTCCCACAATTATTAACGAGCTGACTGCGCCAGGGAGGCAGGCGAGCAGAATAAACTAGGCCCTGCCGTACCAACAGGTATTTGCAAATAAATACACAGATAAATCTGCCATCACAAGTGAGAGGTGATGGGGGGGGTGAGTCCTGAAGGATGAACAGGAGACAGCCAGTGGGGTGGGGTGAGGGGCTGCAGGCAGGGAAACAGCTCGTGCAAAGGCCCTGTGACAGTGACAAGAGGAAGCACTGAGCATCTGAAAAACAGCAGGGGTGCCCAGTGACATGGTTATGCCTGCCACAGCCCAGAGAGGTGACTGTGGAGGTGGAGGGGCAGATTTGGGAAGTGCTGGGGACAGCAGCCCAGCAGCCCTCACCCCGCCCGCCTGACACACTCCTTACCTTCATGGGCATGGGCGGCCCACAGCTGCACCATGGGCAGGTTGCTGGGGGTGGGGGAGCGGAAGGAGAGGTCAGAGGGCAGGGGCACCGGGCTCCCATGGGATGAGGCCGAGGGCCCCATCCCGCTGGCCACAAAGCTGCCCAAGAAGGCCTCGCCTGCAGAGAGAAGGGGGCTGTCAGGCAGCCACCAGGCCACCGCTACCTGGCCCACAGCCCCGGGATCCCCGTCTCTCCTTTCTCCCCACTGTGAGGAGCTGACACTGGCCTCCCCACCCCTGCCCATCAGCCTCAGGATGGGTCTGGGTCAACTCTAGCAGACCCAAGAGGAAATCATCACAGCAGACCGCACCCCAGGAGCAGTGCCCCAGCACTCTCAGCCCCAGAAGGGGGATACAGTGCTCCCCATCTACAGATGAAAGCAGAGGTTCAGTGGAGAGCAAGGACCTCCCAAGGCCACTGAGTGAGGCGGCAGAGCGGGGGCTCACGTCCTCAACCCCTACTCCTGTTCTGGGCTCCTAGACCAGGAAGGACAACCACAAGTCAGAGAATGACCTCCCCAAGGAACCCACAGCAGCCCTGGCCAGGCCCAGACTCCCAAGTCCTCAGCCAGCCCCGTGCACCCATTTAACAGATGAGCAAGCTGAGGCTCAGAGATGGGAAGTGCCTGATCCCACAGCCTGTGAGAGCAGTGATTCAGTGCACGCCCACAGAGAGTCCCAGAACTACTGTAACTTAGTGAATGAATGAAGAGTCGTGAGCACGGGAGCTGATGTTGGTACCAGGAAGCCCCCCCACCCAGTGGGCCATCCCTTCAAAGAGCAGAAACCCCTACCCAGAGTCCCTTAAATGGGGGGTACAGTGGCTGCTGCTTGGCAGGACAGTTGCTGGGACCAGGGTGGACACCACACTTACTGCTGCCACACCCCATTTGGCCAGGCTCACACTCAAAGAGATGCCTCTTCACTCCCGCCACCCAGGGCGCTGCCCCTCAAGATCCGTGCACCCCACCCTCCAAGGGAAGACCCTGACTAGCCTCCCAGTCACAGGCCAGAGGAAGCCTACAAGAGTTGGGCAAGGGTCTTCCCTTACCTGGCCTCAGTTTGCTCATCAGTAAAATGGGGATGATGCCTCCCTTGAGAATTGTAATGAAGAAGGCATGCATTTGCTAATAATAACAACAGCAATAATAATAAATGCTGGCAGCACCCATTCACTGAAAGCACCAGGTAGGTGACTTCAGTCCTCCCAAAATACCCTCAGGAGGGGCAGAGGCCTGCACACACAGCTGGGCACGAGTGTCACCAGGCACCAAGCAGGGGCCAGCTCTGGCCACCCTAGCTAAGAGCTTCCCATGCACCCCCTGGAGTAACCTCACCAAGCCCTGTGAGGCGGGCACTGTTTGTGACCAGAGTGAAGTGACCGCAGAGGCCCCAGCCTGGCCCTGGGTGGCTCACAGAGCTCCACCCAACCTGTGGGTTCCCAACAGCCCCGAGGGCAGGGCCTGCATACAATAGGTGCTCACTCACCACCTCTTGGGGACACAGGATCCCAAAACACCCACCCCGTCCCTTTGGGGCACACATAGAGAAACTGAGGCTGCAAGGGGCAGGGCCTCCACCTTGGTTCCCTAGAGTGGTGACGGCAGCAGGCTGCGTGATGGGAGGACACAGGCGCTGTCACCACCACCCCACGTCCGGGCCCCCAGACTGCAGCCCAGCCCTGCGCAGGCCCCTCACCAGACTCCAGCGCCGAGGTCTCGGGACCCAGGGCCATGACGGCCGGTCAGTCCACCCATGCGGTCCACACCCAGGCATCAGGGCCATGGGCCCTGCCAAGCCCCAGGCTTCCTCTTTGTCAGGCAGGCGGGTACAAGGCTCCGGAAGCCGGCAGCAGGGCTTACATCAGCCGCCAGCTCTTCCTGCCTCGGGCCGCGCGGAAGCCTGGTGGCCCAGGCCTGCTCGTGCCCAGGCTTGTGAAACCCGCCCAGCAGTGCCCCAGGCCCAGATGTTGCCAACGGCTGGAGCCCACGGAGCCCGCCACAGTTTGGGGCTCAACGGTGCCCAAACCCCCTCCCCCGGGACAGCAAGCATGACAGAAGCATCTATTTGCACAAATTCACTGCCCCCGCCCCTCCCCAAATTATCCTCCGCAAGCGGCCAAGTGACGGCTCTCAGAGACAAATAAGATAAATGTGGGCCCGGCTGGTGTGGCTCAGTGGCTGGGCGTCCACCCATGCACCAAGGGGTCGCTGGTTCGATAACTGGTCAGGGCACATGCCGGGGTTGTGGGCCCGATCCCCAGTGGGGGGCATGCAGGAGGTGGCCAATCAGTGTTCTGTCTCTCTGATGTTTCTCTCTCTCTCTCCCTTTCTCTAAAATCAATAAAGAAAGAAAAAAAAAATTTTTTTTAAAGATAAATTTGGGCTTGTTGGAAGCCCAGGTGCCTGCCTCTCTTTCCACCTGGCCCTCAGGTGCCAGCCCCCAGGCCTCCTTCTAGACCCCTCCTCGCTCATTCCACCTCGGGGCCTTTCCTGTGCGTCCTCCGGCCAGGGCATCCCAGCCCCAATCACCGTCCCCACCTCGGACAACTTGGAAGTATAGACCTATGTCCCGGCCGGCTGGAGTCCTCACTTCGGGTGGGGACTGGGGCCTCACTCCTGGCCACATCCTGGCACACAGCTGGCATCAACTTTGGACTGAGCACATGAACACTGTTGTCAACTTCACAGGACAAGAGCAGATGGACAGCATCAGGGGAGAAGGTAAACCCGGCCCCTGACCCCCAAAGACACCACGTGCCACCCCAGGCCCTCCTGGCTGGTCTTCTCGGGCACTGGCAGCTGACCCCACCCCACGTCACCAGCGTCTCCAGACTGCTTTCTGAGCCCCACCAGCGTACCTGGCACTCTTCTCACAGTCTAGGTGTGCCCCCTTACCCCCAGCTTCTCACACCCACCCCCGGGGACCCAGCAATGACCACCTGGGTTCATCAAGAAGGAAGGGCGTGGACCTCCGGGCTCAAAGGACAGTGACAGTCAAATCCTCCAGCGCGGCCTGAGGTGGGAGGGGTCTTCCTTCCTCCCACCACTTGCTGAGCTGAAGGCCTGGCCCCACCCTGGGTCCCAGGCCACCCCTTGGTGACTACAGCCTCTGTGCCACCTGCTTATCCACATAAGCATCTCACTCGACACCTTGGAAGCAAAGACCAGTGACCGGAAACCTGGAACACGCGCGGGTAACCATAACCAGTTATCATCATTCACAGTAATAATGGCCAACGCCGACCCAGCCCACAGAGGACCGACGCTTAACCTTCACCTTCACAGGAAGTCACTCAGCCCTTCGTGGGGCACCGAGGACCACAGACAACCACAAGTCACATGGCACAGGGACAGGGCTGAGGCAGGCCCCAGTGCCCAGCAATCCAGCCCTACACCCCTCCTGAGGGCAGTGACACCCGGCCACCAGGAGACCCTGGGACAGCTGTCCTGCCTGCCATGGCGGGCAGACCGCCGGCCCTGTAACCACGCTGTCCGCCACCGTTCTAGATCTGCCCTGGACACTCCAGTAGCCGCTGGCCACTCGTGCTGATTTAAAATGTGGCTGGTGAGGCTGAGGAACCACATCTCAAATTTTATTAAATTTTAATTAATTTAGACTTAATTTAGCCACAGTCTGGGCTGAAGGCTCCTCACTGTCGGAAACTGGCATGGGGCCAGGGACTGGGCCTCGGACAGGCCAGTCTGCCACCGTAGGGAGGGATTCGACAGAAGGGTCCCCAGGGGAGGACAAAGAAACAAACCCTGGCTCCGCTGCCCACTGGCTCTGTGACTTGATTTCCCCAGGCTGTGTGAAATGGATGACACAGGGACATCTGCCCCCATGAGTGGATGTTCATATTTTTATTTATTTATTTTTTATCCTCACCCGTGGATATTTTTCCATTGAATTTTTTTTTAGATAGAGTGGAAGGAAGGGAGGGGGAGAGAGAGAGAGAAACATGGATATGACAGACACATCGAATAACCTCCCGTATGACCCAGACCAGGGCCAGGGATCACACCTGCAACCCAGGTACATGCCCTTGACCGGAGCTGAACCAGTGACCCTTCAGTCCAAGGGCTGCTGCTCTAACCGCTGAGCCACACCGGCCAGAGCAGTGTTCACAGTTTTAAAATGCTTTCATGCCCTGGCCAGTGTGGCTCAGCGGTTAGAGCGTTGGCCCGCAGACCAGAGAGACCCGGGTTCGGTTCCCGCTAAGGGCATGTACCTTGGTTGCAGTTTGGCCCCGGCCTCGGTTGGGGTCATGTGTTGGAAACCAGTGGATGTGTCTCTCTCACATCGATGTTTCTCTCTCTTCCTCCCTCTCTCCCTCCCGCTCCATCTGAAGATAAATGCAAAAAATGTCCTCGGATGAGGATTAAAAAAAAAAAATGTTAATGCTTTCATCAAGTGCCATGCAAGGTCGGCTGTCGTTATTACTGTTCCTCTCATTACTTATGGTTACAAAACCTGAGGTTTGAGCCACTGCTCAAGGTCAGGGTCCAAGCAGGACCACTTCCTCTACCCAAATCCCTATCTTAAAATACAATGTTAGCTTTGAAACTAGAGAGAGCTGCTGGTGACCCATTACGAATGCACTAAATACCTCTGAAACGCACTTTCAAACGCTTAATTGCACATTACGGAATTTCACCTCGATTCTGCAAAAGAGCAACAGGTACGATCTGCTCTCTGCCTCCAAATGCAGCCGCACCGCCCAGGTCCCAGAGCAGAGCAGGTCCCAGGGCACAGCAGGCCTCAGGCCGGCACCTTCCCCTCCTGGCTCACCCACTGTCCTGGGAATGAGGGAATCTGTTAACCTCCTTTTTTTTTAATCCTCACCCGAGGATATTTTTCTATTTATCTTCAGATAGAGTGGGAGGGAGGGGGAGAGAGAGGGAGAGAGAAACATCAATGTGAGAGAGACACATCAACTGGTTGCCTCCTGCACGACCCCGACCAGGGCCAGGGACTAACCACAACTGAGGTACGTGCCCTTGACCAGAATGGAACCTGAGACTCATTCGTCCACGGGTCAATGCTCTAACCACTGAGAAACCCGGCCACGGCTGCTTACCCTATTTTGTAGGGTGAAAAACTGAAGCTCAGAGAGGATGCCCAGGTTACTGAACCTGAGTGACCAAGTTGCTCAGACAGCACTACAAGGAATTGGCCACACGGGGCCTGGGAACCCCACCATCAGGCCCTTCGCTCCATCAGGCTTGGTCCCTCAGACCCTGATCGAGGGAAGCCACCCCCCACCCCCACCCCAGCACAGGTTCTGGCCCTCGGAGGTGCTTAGAGAATGGTCTTCTTTCTCCAGTCCTAGGTGTCCAGTGAGAGGGGAAGGTCACCCAGGGGCAAGAAAGGGGACACCAAGGCCGGCTATGGGAGCAATGTGCCCCCATCTGCCATTGCCTAGAAGAGGGGTCCAGGGTCCCTCTGGGAGCATAAGCAGCAGGAAGCTGGGCATAGATATCCCCACTCCCTCTGCACTAAGCTAACAGGCCCTCCCCTGGCTGGGCCCCACCAACATCCCAGCCCCTCCCACCCCACATGCCAACATCGGCCAAGGGCAAGTTCCTTGGGAAGCCAGAAGGAACCATGCGTTTGGAGATGTGGGCCAGCCTGTCTCAGACATTGCCACCCCCCTCCACCAACACCCAGAACACAGGAAGAGGTCTGCAGACTCAGAGGCTGGCCAAGGTCACCAGAAGGTAGAACGCAAATCCAAACAAGACTCCTTCTTTCTTTCCTTCCTTCCTTCCTTCCTTCCTTCCTTCCTTCCTTCCTTCCTTCCTTCCTTCCTTCCTTCCTTCCTCCCTCCCTCCCTTCCTCCCTTCCTCCCTCCACTCCTCCTTCTTTCCTTCCTTCCTCTCCTCCCTCAACACTTACGCAGGGCCCCTGCATGCTAGGGGCTGGGGAATGAGAGCCATCCAGGTGCATTCTACAAGGGGCAGCACTGTGCCATCTGCTGGCAGGTCCCCACAGAAGGTGATGATGAGGCCACCTCGCCAGCCAGTGGAACCTTGCCTCTGCAATGAACACAGTAGCTGGGGACCTTTCTGGAGTTGCCTAAATAATGGGCACCTAACATCCTCGTAGCTGGAGGGGAACTCGATGAGATTATGGTGGGTACAAAGGTCTGGTAAATAGTCAAGGGCTGAGGACGTTATCACGGCCCGGGGCTGGGCTGGAATATGGAACAGCCTGGACTCCATTCCTCCCTCCAGATCGGCACATGACGTGTAAACATCTCACTCAGGTGACACTGGATGAAGGTGGCCTTCCGTAACCACCCACCCCCACCCTCTTCCCGGGATTATTTTCTCCACAGTGCTTATCACCGTTTATCATACCACATACACACTAGTTCCTTCTTCATTGTATTTCCGTGTTTATTGTCCCTCTCCACCCACTGGAACAGGAGTCGGCAAGCTTTGTCTTGAAAGGGCCAGGTAATAAATACTTCAGGCATTGCAGGCCTGTTCCACCTGCTGCAGAGAAAGCAGCCACAGACAATACTTAAATGACCGGGCTGTGTTCCAATAAAACTTTATTTACAAAAACGGGAGGTGGGTCAGATTTGGCCATAGTTTGCAGACACCTGCATCACAATATGGGTTTCCTCCATCCCCGGTGCCCCATACAATGCACACAGTAGGTGCTCAGTTAATACTTATGATGGGGGATGGGTAAGGTCAGGATCAGCTGAGCTGAGGAAGGAGGAAGGGGGCCCTTTCCCTGGGGCCCTACCTCCCAGCCAGCATGGGGCTCCTAAAGGCTTCAAGGCTTCCATAGGGATTACAGTCAGTAATGTTGTAATAACTATGTATGGTGTCAGATAGGTACTAGATTTATTATATAAATGTCCAATCACTGTTGTACACCTGAAAGTAATATAATATTGTATGTATGTCAACTGTAAATTATAATTTTAATTAATTAATTTTTTTAAAGGCTTCAACAAACTCGGCTGGTGTGGCTCAGTGGTTGAGCGTCGACCCATGCTTCAAGAGATCGCCCGTTCCATTCCCAGTCAGGGCACATGCCCAGGTTGTGGGCCCGATCCCCAGAGAGGGCCATGCAGGAGGCGGCCAATCGATGTTCTCTCTCATTGATATTTCTATCTCTCTCTTCCTCTCACTTCCTCTCTCTAAAATCAATAAAGAGCCCTGGCCAGTTTGGCTCAGCGGTTAGAGCATCGGCCTGTGGACCAGAGAATCCCGGGTTCGGTTCCCACTAAGGGCATGTACCTCGTTGCAGTTCGTCCCCGGCCCCAGCTGGGGTCGTGCGGGTGGCAGCCAGTCGATGTGTCTCTCTCGCGCCGATGTTTCTCTCTCTCTTCCTCCCTCTCTCCTTCCCGCTCTATCTGAAGATAAATGCAAAAATGTCCTCGGGTGAGGATAAAAAATAATAATAATAAAATAAAATAAAATAAATTTACAAAGTATTTAATAAATGAATAAAAAGGCTTCAAAGCCTTTGCTTCACTATCTCCCCACCCTCCTCAACTCTGGGAGGGTATATTCTTGTCCCTTTTACAGATAAGAAAACTGAGGCTGATTCCAAAATCTACACTTTTTCACTCAGCCACGCCAACACAGACACTAGACCCTATTTTCATATTTTCACTCCCAAAGACCCCCTCCCTAACCAAACACAGAACACATATATTCTCCCTTTCTCTTTTAAAACATTCGGGCCTTGCAAGCCAGGGAGCACATCTGTTAAGATATCTATCAGAGCATCTGATCAGCAAGATCAAATCAGGGTTATCACTCGGAAGAGCTCATTCCAGTCCAGAGCATGTGACTTAGGCGTTTCTATGACAGCAGCTGAAAACCGCGAGAGGACCCTCTGGATGAAATGACCTTCAGACTCCTGGTGATCCAGTTCCCTTTGGAGACTTCTGTACTAGCTAAGCCAGAGAATGGGTGAAAGCTCTTGTCGTAGAAAGAATTTTATCACTCAGACTCCCAACCACGACACGTTACAAACAAAAAAAGGTTACAAACAAAAAAAGAACTATGGTAAATAGCTGAATTCGGTAAAAAGTTAACTGCTGTTAGTGTTACAACTATCAAAACGGATGATGTCATTTTCATCCATCAAATCAGTGTTCTGTTTGGTTGTGGAAGGGCGGGGTGGGAGGCAGGGAGGGTGAGGGCAGAGCAAACCAACCCCAGATTTTTGGAAAACAAAAGAGCAGAGCTTATCAAGGCCCAAGAAGGCACAGACCCACTTCTGGGGGGTCCTTCCCAAGGAAGTCACCAGACTTGTGGGCAAAGATGTACTTACAAGGATGCTCAGGGCAAAGTCATCCACAGATTCAATGTGATCCCAATCAAATCCCAGAGGGACAAGCGCTGTGAGATTCAGAGTCAAGTTCCCGGAGACGGAAAGTAGAAGCGGGGAGGCCAGGGGCTGGGGGATGTGGAGGGGGAGTTGTTGTTTCATAGGGACAGGCTTTCAGTGTGGGGCGAGGGAACCGTGAGCACGGACGGCGGTGGTGATTACACAACAGTGTGACTGTACCAAATGCCACTGAACTGTGCACCTAAAACTGGTTAAAATAGTCAACTTTATATCACATGTATTTTACCAGTTAAAAAAGAAGTTAGATAGAAGCAAAGGCTCAAGAATAGCCAAGGCAGCCTTGAAGATGAAGAACAGGTTGTGAGGACTTAAGCTCTCAAATACCACAATGGGTGCACCTACAAAAAAGAAGCCACTGGGCAAGGGCACAGCAACGAACAGACTAGGGGGCCGACACCCAGAAACGGGCCCACAGACAGGGGCACAAGGTGCAGAAAGGGTGGTTCTATAATAAATGCTGCTGGTCAGCTGGGATCTCCATGTGGGAAAAGCCATGACCTTGACCACCCACTGCGCAGCACACACAAAGATCAGCTGCAGGTGACTGCAGATCCACGCGTGAAAGGCAAAATGAGAAATCTCCTGCAAGGAACACTGGGAAATACCTGAGGGCAGGCAGGCAAAGGTCTCCGAAAGACCACCCAAACAGCACCAACCGGAAAGGTGAGACCGACATACTGGATTCCATTGAAATGAACTTCTGTTCGTCATGCAACACCATTAGGAGCAAGAAAAGGTGACCCACCACCTGGAGAAAGACCCGTGCAGTATGTCACCAGTATGTCCCCTGTGCAGCTTGTATTCAGAATAAAGAATTCCCTCAAGTCAACAAGAAAAAGACAGACCACTCAATGTAAAAATGACAAAAGACTTGACGGGAGGGTCACAAATAAAAATACCCAAATGGGCCCTGGCCGGTTTGGCTAGAGCGTCGGCACACAGACCAATGAGTCTCAGGTTCGATTCTGGTCAGGGGCATGTACCTCGGTTGCGATTCGTCCCGGCCCTGGCTGGGGTCACGCAGGAGGCAAGCAGTCAATGTGGCTCTATCGCATCGATGTTTCTCTCTGTCTCTCTCTCTCTCCCTCCCTCCCACTCTATCTGATGATAAATAGAAAAGTATACTCTGGTGAGGAATAAAAAAAAAAAATGGCCAGTAAACCCATGACAAGGTACTCAGCCTCCTAAACCATGGAGGAAATATAAATTAAAACTACTACACATCCACCAGAAGGGTTAAAATGTCAAAAAGGAAAGGACCATATTAAGACACAGCCAGAGGGAGTGTGAATTAGCACAGCTACTCTCAAAGTTTTGCAGAATCTGCCACCCTTCTGACCCAGCCTCGCCCTCACAGGTATGTGCAAGCCCGACTGCCAGAAGCTTCCCACCAATAATGGCCAACGTTGGAAAACAACCCAAATGTCCATCAACAGCTGGATAAACAAACTGGGACATGAGCATGCAATGGAACACCTTTAGCTGGAGAATTCCAACCACACAGAACACATCCTGATCAACCTCAGGACCTCACAGAAGAACACACTGCGTGCATCCACCAGTGTGCCGTGCACAGACAGCGGGGACAGGGGCCCCCGGTGGGCAGGGAGGGCGAAGTGAAGGACGGGGCGTCTAGGATTCTTTTTAAATCTAATTGATGGTTACACTGGTGGGTTCAGTTTGTGAAAAAAATAACTGAGCTGTACATTTACAATCTGTGCTCATTTCTCTGTATATCTTAAACCTCAATAAAAAATATCCTTTTGCCCAGGCCAGTGTGGCTCAGTGGTTGAGCGTCGACCCATGCACCAAGAGGTCGTGGGTTCGATTCCCAGTCAGAGCACATGCCCAGGTTGTGGGCCCGATCCCCAGTGGGGGGCATGCAGGAGGCGGCCAGTCGATGTTCTCTCTCATCAGTGTTTCTATCTCTCCCTCTTGTTCCCTCTCTCTCTAAAAATCAATAAAGGAAAAAAAAAATTTTTTTAATATTCTTTAAAAAGAGATCGATGGTGGGGGGAGGGGCGGCCTAAACGCAAGCACAGTGTATGTTGCATTTAGGGTAATTTTCATGGAAGTCTCACGTTGGCAAAATTTGCAAAACCCAAACTAGTAAATAAATTAAAATAAGCCGAGAGAGGAAAAATAAGAGAGAAAGAACAATCCCTTTCAACACCCCACCTCTCCCTGGCCCCTGGCTTTTTTTCAGGCCATGCTCCTAGATCCTTCACTTCCCCACTGTGTGACCTTGGGAAAATAACACCACCTTTCTGTGCCCTCCTTTCCTCTCAAGTAAAATGAAGGCAGCAAGCAAGGAAAGAAGCTGAGACTGGGGCCACGCCTGTGCCCCTGGCAATCCCTTCTCCCAGAGGAAAGCACAGCTGGGGGAGTGGATGGGGGAGCGCTGGGGGGCTTACCCTGCACAATCTTGGTGCTGTGGCTTGGCCACAGGACCTGTGGCTGCTGCCACCGTCCCCACGCTCCCATCGATGCAGCAAAGGTGCCTGAGTGGCTAGAAGTGCAGAGGTTCCTCTAAGCCAAGCAGATGCCCAGGCGCCAAGGGGCCACCAGGCCTGATCAACCCGCCAGGCCCCACCCTGTCAGGAGGGGAGGGGTCCAGCCAGCTCTGGGGGCTGGCCTGAGGGCTGCGGAGGCCGGCCCGACTCCCCACCCCATCCAGCCCCAGCTGCAGGGCTTTGTTCCTCCAGTTCCCTCACTCAGCCAGAGCTCTCCCCTCCAGCTGGGAGCCCGCCCTGACCCCCACCCCAAGGGGGTCAGATCGCAGCAGGCACCTTTGAGCATCCCACAGCCCCCAGCTCCTCCCCACCAGAGGTCGCAGGCGGCAGCCGCAGCGGAGACGAGCAATCCGGGTTTAACTCTAGTCCCTCCCCGTTCTGGAATTTGGGCTGGTTGTGGGATGGGACTTTGCCTTGCCCCACCCAGACGCCCGGCCCACAAAGTGGGTGCTCAAATCTAAATAAAGGGAATCCCAAGGCTGCCCAGGTCGGTCAAGGCCTCGAGGCCGCAGCCCCGGACGGTGATATGCAGACGCATCCGCTCCAGGGCTCCAGACGGCTCGATTCTAAAGCAATTACGAGGATTTCCCCTCAGATTTTCTTTCCCCCTAACGGAGACCTGGGCCTAAAGGAAAAGGTTGTGATGGAGGGCAGGCCTTCTAGGAACTTCTGCTCCCTGCAAAGCGGGGGGGCCTCTGCGTGGGGAACGGAGGCGGCCCTCCCAGGCGCACAGCCGGTGGGAAGGAGAGCCGGCTGACCCAGAAGAGGTGGCCCAGGACTCTATCAGGACAAATCCTTTCCCCAACCCCAGAACCTTACGAAGATGACAGTAAAACGGTTTAGAAGGGAGAGAAAACAGAACAAGAGAGAAACGGAAAAGGAGACAACTCCACATTCAGGAGGCGGGGAAAGCAGGGTAACAAGAGGTGTGCAACTGAGTAGGGTGGGGAGTAGGGACACTGAACCCTAAGCCTGGAGGGGGACCATCAACAAACAAGCAATCCTGAGACCCCTGACTGCTTAAGGCCAGGACACAGAGAGAGCAGAGGATGAATGGCGAGCCCCTCACAAGCCTTGTTAGGAAAACAGTTGACCCAATGGACCCGCTGAGGGTCTTGGGGAGGATTCTCAGGGCTGGGGTGGGACCAACAGAACATGGGATCTGAGTGCAAATCTTTATCTTCACTCAGCTCTCGGAAGAGGAGCAACCAGGTTTAAAGTGCTCAGGACACAAAGTCAGAAAGGAAAGACCTACAGACACATTGAGGGAGTTCCACATAGCCAACACGTCCCACCCCTGGATCTGAGTCCCGACAGCTGGACTGGCCTTTCTTAAGTGTGAAGAGACAGCACAGAATCAATCTCCAGACACCCTCGGAGTCTCCAGTGTGAAAGACAAAGGAGAAAAAAGATCCAGAGGAAGAGAAACAATGCATGAGAGAGGAAAACTGCAGGAGAAAAAATGCAATTAATATCCTCCAAGTGGCCCTGGCCTGTTTGGCTCAGCTGTGAGAGCGTGAGCCTGAGGACCAAAGAGTCTCGGGTTTGATTTCCGTCAAGGGCATGGTTGCTGGTTGGGGTCGTTCGGGAAGCAACCAATTGGTGTGTCTCTCTCACATGGATGTCTCTCTCTCTCTCTCATTCCCTCCCACTACATCTGAAAATCAGTGGGAAAATATCCTCAGGTGAGGATTAAAAAAAACACCCCCGCCCTGGCCGGTTTGGCTCAGCAGTTAGAGCGTCGGCCTGCGGTCCAGAGAGACCCGGGTTCGGTTCCCGCTAAGGGCGCGTACCTCGGTTGCAGTTTGTCCCCGGCCCTGACCCAACCAGGGCCATGCAGGAGGCAGCCACTCGATGTGTCCCTTTCACGTCGATGTTTCTCTCTCTCTCTCTCTTTCTCTCTCTCCCTCCCACTCTATCTGAATAAAAAATGGAAAAATGTCCTCAGGTGAGGATAAAAAAAAAAGAAAAAGAAAAAAAAAAACCTCCAAGTGATGAGAAAGAATGCATCTGTGAGAAAGAAGGCTATTAAAAAAGGAAAAAGAAGCATCTGGACTATAAAAAACGGCTCCTAGAAATTACAAATAGGACACCTAACTAAAAATTAACCTGAAGGGTTAGAAGAAAACACAGTTGAGAACATCTCCTAGAAAGTAGAAAAAGCAAAAAGAGATGGAAAATAAGAAAAGCTGATGATCAGTTCAGGAGAGCCAATATCTAATAGTACTAGAGAGAACAGCAAAAATGCTGGGAAGGAATTTATAAAATACTCATTAAATTAATAATGATTCAAAAACATTTCAGACTGAAGGTTTTATTTCCAGATTGATTTGGCTGAAGCAGCAGCCACACAGAAAATACAAAAGGACCCAGAGAGAGCCACGTCAACATGAAATTTCGTAATGCCAGTGATAAAAGAACAGTAATAACATCTATGAGGCTTACTTTGCACCAAGCAATGTTCTAGGAGTTTATGTACATAAACTCATCTAGTCCTCACACAAACCATAAAAGGTAAGGCTTATTATTATTCATTTTACAAAAGAGAAAACTGAAGCACAGAAGGTTAGGTAACATGTCCAAGGCCACACGGCTATTCATATATTTGTATATGAATTTCAGAGCCCGTGCTCTTAACTATGATAACATGGTTCCAAAAGATTTTAAGCATTTGGAAAAGGTTTAAAAAAGTTCACATACGAAGATCAAGAATCAAAATAGCATCAACACTCCTCAAAAATTACACCGGAATTGCCCTGGCCAGTTTGGCTCAGCAGTTGGAGCGCTGGCCCACGGACCAATGAGGTGCAGGTTCAATTCCGGTCAAGGGCACGCATGAACCCCGATTGTAGTTCCTCCCCGGCCCTGGTCAGGTTCCTGCAGGAGCAACCAGTCAGTGTATCTCTCTCACGTCACTGTTTCTCTCTCTCTCCCTCTCTCCTCTCTCCCCATCCCTCCCACCCTATCTGAGGATAAATGGAAAAGTGTCCTAGGGTGAGGATTAAAAAAAAAAAAGTTACACCAAAACACGGAGGGAAAATTATTTCCCAAATGCCAGTCAAGTGTGACAATAGAGTAAAGGCATTTCAGGTATACTAAGTAGACCTTGAAAGTTTTTGCCTTTTATATACTCTTTCATAGAAAGCTACTGCAGGATGTGCTCCACCAAAACAAAAAGTAAAGCAGGAAAAAGAAAGGTATGGGAATCGGGAAACAGGAGATCTACCACAACAGAGAGGCAAAGGGAGTTTGAAGGATGATGGCTCTACCACAGACCCAAATACCAGGCAAACCAGACTAGAGCAGGAAGATGGAAAATTCCAGGAAAGAAATTTCCAAGAAAAGAGAGGCAGCTCATTCAATAGATTTGACCAAATGGAAAGTGTACCAAGAGACTAGAATAGAGGGATTCTAAGAAACACCAGCAAATTAAAAAAAAAAAAAAAAGAGGCAATTAATAACTGCAGGAAATGAAATAAATTTTATTATACTGCTCAGCTCAAATGTAGACAAGATTCACAAAGCTAAAGCCATAAAAATAAAACTAGTTTAAACTGTGTTTCACATATATTTGGAGGACAGGAGAAGTAAACACGGGGAGGGGAGAATAGTAATAAATATTTACTAAGTGCTTATTATATTTGATACTATTCTAAATGCTTTACATGTATAAATATTTAATCCTCCCAACAATCTCATGAAATAGGTACTATTATTATGCCCATTTTACAGATGAGAAAACCAAGGTACAGGAGGTAAAGAAACTTGCCCTCGGTCTCCCACTAATAAATGGGAGAGTCATGATTCAGACTCAGTCCATGCAAAATTCTCACCTTCCATAAAAGTCAACAAAAGTCTCAAAAACCAAAACATAGCTAGCAGTAGAAACAGGTTATTCCTTAGAAATATGGATCAAAAAGCCGAAAGAGTTTTTTCTAAGTGGGAATCAGCCCTGGCTGACTCAGTTGGTTAGAGCATCCTCCCGTGCACCGAATGGTCACGGGTCTGATTCTCAACCTGGTCAGGGAACATACTCAGGTTGTAGGTTTGATCCTAGGTCTGGGCTATGCCTCCATGTTTCTCTCCCTCTCCCTTCCTCTCTCTCTAAAATCAGTAATAATTTTTTTTAATGGGAGTCAGGAATGGGAGACACGAGGCAGGGAATTGCTGGTTTTCTTTAGAACCCTTCTAACACTACCTGACTTTTTAAACCATGTGTGATTTTTCTTCTAAAGTTTACATTAAGCCAAAAGCAGAACTGTACACTTTCAGTGGGTGGATGTTATGGTATGCAAAGTACTTCTCAATAAAGCTTAAAAATATAAATGAGGAAAAACGTTTAAAAATGCACACACAATAGACACTACTACAAATGCGCCAGAGTGAACAGAAGTTAAAGAAACTGACACTCTCACGGGTTGGTGAAGCCCGGAGCCACTGGCACCCTGCGGGAGGCATGCACAAGGCGCCACCACTGGACCTGCGCGTAATCTGTGACCGAGCAATTCCGCTCTCAGGTACCAGACATCTATCCAGAGAAATGTGTACACGTGTGCGCCCAAAGGCCACCTTCACAGTGCTTTTCATAGCAAACGCTGGAAACAACCTAAGTGTCCACCCACAGCAGCGTGGACAAACTGTGCCGTACTCATGTGGTCAAACACCAACAGCAACAAGAACTAACCCACTGCCACACACCACTATATGGATGAGTCTCACGAACATTATGCTGAGTGAAAGCAGCAGAAATAAAAGGGCATGCTGTAGGATTCCACTTACAGGAAGTTCACAAATAGGCGAAACTACCTGAGATAACAGAAAGAAGACGATGGTGGGGTGGGGTGGACAGTGACTAGGAGAGAATGCGGGGGAGCCCTCTGGATGCTGGAAGTGTCCTGATCCTGAGCTGGCTGGTGGTTACATGGGTGGGTTCTTTTTGGAAAAATTCAGTGAACCAAACACTAAAGATTGAAGCACTTTACAGTATAGCTGCTATGCCATAAAAAGGAGGAAAATAGAATAAAAATGACAAATTGAGGTTGGGACCCTGGAGTCTAAGGGGCCCGTGGACCAGCCAATTCCAGAGGCCCTAAGCCAGGTCTGGACGAAAGCGAGGCACCCATGAGTCAGGAGTAATGATCATTATGCTGACAGCAACCACTTTTGCCATCACTTCGGCAGAGGGCTGTAACTGTGCTAGGCACCTGCGCTTGCTCTTTTATTTTTTTAATCCTCACCTGAGGGTATTTTTTTTCCCATTTATCTTCAGATAGAGTGGGAGGGAGAGAGAGACAAGGAGAGAGAGAGAGAGAGAGAGAAACCTCAATGTGAGAGAGACACATTGATTGGCTTCCTCCCGCACCACCCCAACCGGGCTGGGGAAGAACTGCAACCAAGTTACATGCCCTTGGCCAGAATGAACCCGGGACTCTTTGATCCACAGGCCGATGCTCTAACCGCTGAGCCAAACAGGCCAGGGCTGCACTTTCTCTTTTATTTTTTTTATTTTTTATTTTTTGAATCCTCACCTGAGAATATTTTTCTATTTATTTTCAGACAGAGTGGGAGGGAGAGAAAGGGAGAGAGAACATCGATGTGAGTCAGACACATTGACTGGTTGCCTCCCGCACAACCCGACCAGGGCCAGGGATGAACCGCAACCCAGGTACATGCCCTTGGCCAGAACCGAACCCGAGACTCATTGGTCCTCAGGCTGATGCTCTAACCACTGAGCCAACGCGGCCAGGGCTGCACTTGCTCTTTTTTTTTAATTTAAAAAAAATTTTTTTTTCTTTATTTCTGTTAGAGAGAGAGGAAGGGAGAGGGAGAGAGAGTTAGAAACGTTGATGAGAGAGAACATCGACTGGCCGCCTCCTGCATGCCCCCCACTGGGGATTGGGCCCACAACCTGGGCATGTGCCCTGACTGGGAATCGAACCAGCGACCTCTTGGTACATGAGTCGACGCTCAACCACTGAGCCACACTGGCCGAGCTGCACTTGCTCTTTTAAACTTCACAACAATCCAATGAATTCAGTAACCACTCATGGACCCATTTTATAGATGAGAAAATCAAAGCTTAGAGAATCATCACACAGCCAGTAAGTGGAGGAGCCAGGTCTAAACCCCAGCATTCTGACCTCAGCCTCCAGGCCATCCTGCCTCGACTGAAGCAGGACTTATTTATCTGGGGACTGCAGGATGGGAACCTCAGCTGACTTACAAAAGCCCGGAATGTGCAAAACTGTTAGAGTGCGTGTTGTGTGAAGCGGGTTTCCTGTTCCAGGTGAGGGTCCATCACGTTCATGAACTCCTGAAGGAATCTCCGATGCGGGCAGTGGGTGTATCCATGGCCTGCAAAGGTGGCGAGGAGCTTTGCTGGTTCCTACCTCATGGCTTTGACTTCCTCCAAAGGCAGAGGCCAGGCCTCTATGGACAGTTGGTATGGTAAGGACCCTAGCCCTGCGGGTCAAGACTGACTGCTGGCCAGGACTCCCAGCAGCCCCTGGGGAGCCCCAAGACCTGACCTCACAACAGCTCCCACCGGGCTCTCAAAAGCTGGACTGGGAAGTAAAGGACAGAGTGTCACAGTGATGGGGCTAGAGTCTGGGAGGAAGACAGGACCACACATGACCAGGTGAGCGTTAAATCAGATCAGACAGCAGGTAGGTCCATGCCAGAAGCCAAGAGCATCCCAAGCCGGCCACATCCAAATCAAGAACTCCCAATTACCGTCCTCTCCCCAAATCTGGTCCTCCCCATTGCTCCACAAGTAGCACTTTCCAAAAATCCAGGTGTTGTCCCCCTTCTCTGCCCCTCCACATCTCTTAGCACCCCAGCCCCCACAAGGCACCAAACCCTGGCCACCTGCAGCCTCCCTCCCCTGGGGAGACCACCTCCCGAAAGCCTCCTGGCCACTGACTGGTCACCTGCTTCTCTCCCCATCTACCAAACATCCCTAGCCAGCAATCCACTCATTTTGTTAAATGCTGATTGTGAAATAATTTCAAACTCAGAGAAAAGTTTGAAATAGTACAATGAACTTCCAGATGACCTTCCCCAGGTCCAGCAACTGTGAACCGCCATCTCACCCTGCGTGTGATTCGATGGCATCCAATGTTTCATTGTCTCCCATAGAACACATGAAGTATAGCTACTGTGTTTTCTCTCTTCCCGAGCTATTCCTGAGTAAGTTGTAGACACACGTTCTCTGTCCCTAACCATGTCAGTGTTCTTACTTCCTAAGAGCAAGGACATTCTCTTACATAACCACAGTACAGTTATCAACTTCACAAAACATAATATTGATTTGATCCTATCAGCTAATCTACAGTCCATATTCCAATTTCGTCAATTGCCCCAATGATATCCTTCAGAGCAATTTTTTCCCTGACCCAAGATCTAATCGAGGGCCATACATTGCCTTTTGCTGTCACATTTTTTACTCTCTTGTAATCGAGAATAGTTCTTGGCCTTCCTTTGTCTTGCATGCACTGACATTTTTTAAGAGTCCAGCCCAGTTCTGTAAAATGTCCCTCAATCTGAGTCACTCCCTCTATTTAAAACCCTCCACTGCCTTCTCAGGCCTCACAGCTTGAATTCCAAGACCTCATTACAGGTCCCACCCTCCTCCCACCTTCCTCATCCCAGCTCCCCCCAGAGCCAGCAATTCTCAAGCTCACAGCCCCTCACTAGTCCCGCCAAAACAGACCCTCGGTATTCTCTGTTCTTCACAGCCTGTATCTCTATTTAAAATGATTTCCTTCCCTGGTTTGTGCTTACTGCCTGGCCCCACACTAGGACTTGAGCTCCAATGGAGGCGAAGATGTCTGTCTGTTTGGTCACTGCTGGATTCCCAGGGCCAGAGCTGTGCCTGGCACGCAGGAGGCACTTGGAAATCATTTGCTGAGTAAATGAACAAGCCAGGAGAGAAAGTGCTAAAGAACCAGGAGGCTCAGAGAGGCAGATTCCAGAACCTCCCCCAGGCCAGAGGAGGAAGCACCCAGCAAATCTCCCTTATCTTTGGGATCACATCACTCCCCCAGCCAGCCCACACTGATTAACCTTTAAAATCAATCCCAGTAGGCTGCAGGGCTGAATTCCAAGATAGAGCTGATGGACCCTGAAGAAGGCTGTGGCCCCTACTGTCCATGGCCCAGTCCAAAGTGCAAGGCCTCCCATCCCTGGTTCCCACCCCCATTCACATACCCTCCAGGGGCCAGCCCAGGGTGTGGGGGCAGGGAGAATCAACATCCAAGTACAAAATTCTGCTAATAGCTCTTTAATTGCAACTAAGCAGGACTGAGTCCCAGCCTCCTAACCCAAGAACAGAGTCAAGCCTACCAGGTGATGGTCACTCATTCATTTCACTGAGGGCTGTGAACATTTAGGGCTCACACATATATCAATACTCAAAATTATGGGGAAGGTAACCACCACCTTTTATCCCAAGTCCCATTTATTCTCGAGGAAAGAGCCAAATTCCTTGGTCTAGACCCATGATGGAGAAGGCAGCCTCCTCACAGCACAGCAACCCTCCCGTCAATACCTACCTGGATGGGGTGCCAGCATCCTGGCAGCCAGGGTCGCTGCCTCAGGTTGTGAGCACTGGCTCCCCGGGCAGCTCCCTCCGCCTAGTAGGCTCCTTGGATCAACCAGGACCCCACCCAGCTGGAGTCCAGAGGTAACAGGCATGGCCTCTCACTCCCTTGCTGTGTGACCCAGGGCAAATGGCTCAGCCTCTCGGGCTTCCCAGTACAAAAATAAACAAAGATGGGGCTGATAACTCTGGCCAGACCTAAGGAACTGACAGCCAAGAAGGCCAGGGCGTTGAAAGAGAAAATTTAGCACCTGCACCCCATAAAAAGAGGGGGAAGGGAGCTGGGTTGAGGAATTCGTAATCCAGCCCCACCCAAGCAGTGAATGGGGAGCAGCTCCCCTCCTCCTGGGTAATGGGATTAGCACAGGGCTCTGCTCTGGGTTTTGGCTTGGGGTCCCAGGTCTCAGTGAAGCCATTCAAGGTCCGGTCAGCAAGGGCCTGCGCCAGCCCGCTACCCTTTCCTCCTGGGTGAGTACGGCCCGGGGGTGGCTTCGGGGCCCTGGCAGCGTTTCCCGAGCCCGCCTGCTATTTCCTCCATGACCTCAGCCGCAGAGCACGCAGAAGTAAGGCTGATCCTAACGCGGGAGGCGCCGAGACAGGCTTCTGCGGCCACCTCCCGCTGGACTTCCTCATCCTGCCTGCCTCCCATCAAGTCGCTTCCCCTCTCCCGCCTCAACCTCCCCATCTACCTAATGGGCGTTGGGCGGTCTGACTGCTGCGGTTAACCGGTCATGCGCCCCGGAGCAGTGGCTGTTTTCACTGCTTCGGATGAGAGCGCTTGGCCTCTGCCCGCCCAGCCAGGTCTGAGACGGGGAGTCCGCAGCGCCCTCTCTCTCCCTGACTTTCCGAAAGGAAGCGAAGGCTCTGCCAGCCAGAGAGACCCGGAGTCCGGTCCCCAGGCCGCGGACCCCCTGCTACCACCCCAGGCTGGACTAGGAGACCTAATGAGCTCTAAAAACACGCAAACAAAAATTACCGCGGGCTCTGAAGGGGCACAAAAGAGGACGGCCCAATCGGCCCTTTGTACCCCAGGGCCGCCCCAGTCCTTTCTCTAAGGTCTCCGGGCCCGTCCCTCGCCCTCCTCGCGGCGCCTGGGGGCGGAATGCAGCCCCCAACTCTCGGAGGACACTAGCACCCCGAGTCCGCGACCCGGTCCTCCAGCCCGGGCCGGCGGGGATCTCGGCGCTCCCGGCCCCCGCGCCGCCCCTCCCCCGCCTGGCGCCTCACAAAGGCCCTTTGTCCCGCCGAGTCCCGGGACTCCGGTTCCTGAAAAGTTCCGGGAGAAAAACCGAAGAGATAGGCAAAAACCGCGAGCACGGCAGGGCGGGCAGGGTCAGTGGGGCAGGGCCTAGGCGGCCCGGCGGCCAGATGCGTCCCCTCCAACACCCCAAAGGCCGAGGGAAGCATCAGGGGCTCCTCGAGAAATCACAAGCCCCTAGACTACACTTCGGAGTGGGAAAGGTGGATTTTCCAAAAATCGGAACCCAAGGGACGCCAGGCACAGAGGCCGAAGGCAGCCCGGGAGGCGAGACCCGGTCTCAGGCGGAGGCCGGTGGCAGGTCTGGAGGGCCCCGCGGCTTCCTTCCCACCGCGCCCGACCGGAGCGGCCGCGGCCCGCTGGGGCAACATTCTCCCTCCCAGCGCCGTCCCCACTAAGCCTGGGCAGCCCCTCTCGGGAAATGGCGAAGGCCGCCGGGTCTTCTCGGCCACCACTTCCCGCAGTGAAATGTCAGACTCAAGACCCTCTGCCTCTCGAGCCCGGCCCGATCCGCTCCCGCACTGCTTTCTTCCCCCAGCTTCTGGGTGGCGGCGGCCCAGTTTCTGTGTTCCCGCCGCGCTCACGCCTTCCCGCCGGACGGAGTACAGGGGGTCCACGGGGCCGGGGTCACTGCTCTCCTACCGGGGTGTGGGTCCTGAAACTGCTGTTCTCCTTTTGGAGGGCGAGGGGTCTCCCGAGGGCCGCCGCCCACCCACCGGAGGCCAAAGTCCCAGGCTGGGGCCCCCGTCCACCCCGCACCCCCAGGCGCTCAGGGCTAGCTGGAGACCCCGCACCATGCGAGTGGAGGCTCTAGGAACGGAACCCGGGGCCCACGGGCGCAGACTAGGGCGTTTGCCAAGAAATGGATTCGAGCTCCGGGAACCGATGTCTCAAAGGGTGTGGGCTGGTTTGCTCTTTTCTCGCCCAGATTTTGAAAACTTCAGCCCAGCCTCAGCCGCAGGGATTGGAGTCGTCCCTGGTGGCTCCAATTTCGGCAGAGGGGTGCGCCTTGGGAGAACTCGGCGCGCCGGAGGCGGCAGCAGAGCCGCGCACCCCTCTCCGTCTCCGGCGCCTCCGGACTGGCCTCTGCCCGGATCCCGGGGTCTCCCCGCCTCGGAAACTGAGACTGCCCGCACCCCCATGGACCCGCCGAGACAGAGGGAGGCACCGCACCCCCGTCACGAACGATGGAGAACAGAACAAATACTGTATCCCGGGCCTCCCTCCCCAGGATCCCGGGGCACAAGCTGGGACGAGCACAGCGCAGGGCACTTACCCGGGTGAGGGTGGAGGTTGAGGCCGGCCATGTACTTCCCGGGCGGCAGCGGGCCAGGCAAGGCCGAGGCGGGCAGGCGTCCTGCGGTGGCCGCGCCCACGCGGTGGCTGTCCATCGCCAGGCCGGACAGCAGCGGCGGCGGGGGGCCGTGCACGGACCGCGGGGGCCCGAAGTCTCGGCCATCCATCCTCCGCGGGAGTGCCGCAGCCAGCCCCCCACCCGGCCCGCGGGCCTCGCTCAGTGGGACCTAAAAGTTCGGCCTCGGCGTAGTCCCAGAGTCCTCCGGCGGCGGGGGCTCCGCGGTGTGCATGGCGGCGGAGGCCAGCGGGGCTTGCGCTCGGCGGCGGGCCCGCGGCCCCGGGCGCACAGGGGGCCGGCGGTAGAGCCCCTCCCGGAGGCCAGGCGGAGCTGCGCGAGGAGGCGCACTCGGCGTCTTTGCGGGGAGAGGAGATGGACCGCGGAAGAAACAGAAGGGAGAAAAGAAAAATGGAGAAGGAAAAAACAAAAACAAGTTTCAGAAAGTCGTTTTGCCGTTCGGGGTCGGGGGCTGCCGATGTGGTGGCCAGAAATGAAATCGGGAATAGCCCCTTTTCCATAAAAAGTAAAAATCCATGCTCCTTCCTCTGGCGGCTTCAGGCTCCCGGGGCCCCGACTCAGAAAGTGGCGGGTGGCGCGCTGCGCACCAGCCCGACTCTGCCTTGGCAGTTCACCGGTCCTCCAGAAACTGGGGAAGGCCCCTCCGAGGCGCCCGGACCGCGCAAATACAAACCTCCGAAGTGTGTTTGATTCCTGGGCGTCACATGCTCCAGGGTTTCAAACCGTGAAATCTTTCCAAGAGCAGTTCGAAATGTCTAACACTGTGTCACTATCTGATCCGGAAAGTTTAATATTTAACCTTTGGGGGCCCTCGCCTTCCTTTTCAGAGTTTGGTTTCCCTGAGCTCGTCCCTAAGCGCCGAACTCGTGGATTTCTCGGGAGAGAGGGTGCAAAGCGGGTTTATTATTTTTAGAGAGACTCGCCGCCCCCCTCGAGCCACTGTGAGTTGCAGAGTCTAAGTCCGAGGACCCGAGACGTGGCATTCTCCCCCGAGGACTGAAAAGAATCCTTCCAAACAAGCTTTGGTTTCATTTTCCAACGCCCTGGCCTGGGAGTCCTGGGGCCCGAGGACGTGGCCTGAGGTGGGGGGATTTAGGGGGCGTCAGAGGGGACGCAAGAGGCTCAAGGGGCTCACGCCTACCCTAGCTTCCCCCAACCCCAAAAATAATCTACAAAGAAAACCTTCGCACCAAGGGGCGCCTCCCCCAGCGTTAGGCAAATCCCCCTGTAGTTCCAGTTTAAAGCTGTTTGTTTAAAAGATTTGCCGGTTGCTGATTCCCGTGGGGGCAGTAGGGGGTCTTGGAGCCAATCCTGCCCTCGCTCTCTGTCTGTCCGCAGCAGCTCGGATTCCTGATTCCGGGAGGCCGGGGCGCTCCTAGAGCCGCTGATCACACCAGAGCCACCGGCTCCCGAGTGCCCGCCCTGCGGCCGGCACCGGGAGCTGCAGACCCCTTGGCCGCCAATCCCCCCGACCTCCTCCTCCTCCTCCAGCCTTCCTCCACAACTTTGCTAAAGGTGCTTATTTTAACCCGGTTTTGGTTACAACCACCCCCTTTCTCCCTCCCTCCCTCCCTCGCTCTCTCCCATCAGGCTCTGGTTACCAGATCCGCGTTTACTTTGGAAAAATCTAAGATCGCCACATCCGAGGATACATGTCTTAAGGAGGCGATGAGCTTCCCGTGATTTTTCAAAAAATGTTCTTTGTGTAGCTTTCTTTTAAAAGGCAGCGCTTCTGGATATGCTCCGCCGCCTCACTTTGGGGAAGTCGAGGTGAAACCCCCCGGAACACCCTCGCTCTGGTAGAGAAGCTGGCTCGGCCATCTGCGGGCTCCACTGCGTTCTCCCTACTTTCTCCCCCTCTTAAATGTAGTTAAAATGGCTGAATTCCGGCTTTTAATTAAAAACAGCCTATAATCGAAAACGTCTCGTCGTCCCTGGCTCGCCCGCCGCCTGCCGGGAACCGAGAAGGGAACCGACGCCCCTGGGCCCGGCCGGGCGGGCTGGAGCAGGGCAGGGGGCTCAAGTGGGAGCCCAGGGAGGAACGACTCACCCCCACCCCTTCCGTGGCTCCCCCACCTCGCCGGCCCTGGTCCCCGATTCCATTTTCGGGGGCCGGAAAGCTGCGGGGATCTCCCGACACAACCCGAGGGTGAGCTGGGGTGGAGGGCCAGCTGGAGAAGTTTGGAGACCATCGCGCCCGGCCAGGGGCGGACTTGAGACCCGGCGGCGTACCTGGCGCGGCGGGGCTCCCGGCTCCGGGGTCTGGCGACGGCGACTCCGGTGGTGGCCCCGGCTCCTGACGCGGCTAGGCTCCCGTGCTGCCCGCCATCCCACGGCCGCTGCTCCCCTTCGCCACCCGCAGCCTCCTCACACTTTTTGCCCGCCTTTCCTTTTTTTGGTTGAAAACCGCTCCCCGGGCCGAGCGCTCGGCGCGCCAACTCCTCCGCCCTCCCGCGGCCAGGCTCCCGCAGCCCCCGGAAAAGCCAGCTTTCCTCCCGCCGAGCTCCCCGCTTTTTAATAAAATCCAGGTAGCGCCGGTTTAAAGAATCCCAAATCTCCATATACAGCCCGGGATTGGAAAAGGTACATTACACAACCCCCCTTTCAAGTTCCTCTCGCTGGATCTAAAAAAAAAAAAAAAAAAAGCCAGCGGGGGGGAAGGGGCGGCTGGGGGAAGGGAGCACTCTTCACGGAAGAAACACGCATTGTTCCCGGGTGCCCGCCTCCCCCCAGGCCGGCCCCCGGCAGCCACCCATTGGCCGCGCGCGCCGCCAGTCACGCGCATGTAAACACTTGGCCCTCAGCCATTCCTATAAAACCAATTACGGACCAAGGGGCTCCAGCAGTTTCCAGGCTCCCCTCGGTGGGGCTGAATGATCAAAACTGGTGGTGAGAATTTTTCCGGGCCGTTTCTAGGCAGCCCTCCCCCTCCACCAGCTCCGACAACTCCCCTCTTACTCCTCCTCCTCCCTTTTCCTCCCCCCTCCCCCAGCGTCTGGGCTTAGTGATCAAAATAGAGGAAGATGGTTGTCGCCGCAATCCTGGGCTTTGCAAGGCGCGGTTTAATGGGCCGCCTGTCAGCTTCCTGCTCGCAGGAGGAGGTGACAAGCCGAGCGAGCCGGGAAGGGCCTGGGGTCCAGCAGGCTGCACTTGGCGCCCGGGCCCTGGCCCCCCACCTCCCCTGGGGCGCGCCTTCTAGAACGGCGGTGGCGACGCCAAAACAGACTAGGGCTGCTTTTTCCAACCTCCCCCCTTATAAAACAAAGCAGCGATTCATTCCCTCTCCCCCAGCAGCGCGGTTGGGTAGGATGGGCTGGCGAGAAGGCCGTTTTCCTAGCCCCGGCCTGCGGGTCCCTCCCTGAAATGCGGTGTCAGATGGTTACTGATTAATATTTTGGAGAGGCCACGGCGGCCGGCAGCGGGTGAGTCTCTAATCTTCTAAAAGGGGTTCCTATAGAAACGAGGGCCTGGGCGCGCTCCCCCCCACAGCCCCAGCCGGGGCTGCGGTGCTTTGCTCCGTGCGCCCCTCCCCAAAGCCTCTTTTTGCGTGGGCACTACCCACTCTTCCCCTCCCCCCAAAAAAAATCAGAGCAGAAAAAGGGATTAGATCGGCTGAGCGCGAACTGACTCCCTCTCGATTCTGACATTTCAGCCTATTAGCATTTCTCCACGGGGCCTTCTGAAACCTATTAAAGTGTAATATTAAAAACCTCTTGGCTGGGGGCCTCTCTCGCCTTCCATCCGCCGCGCCCCCTCCAGGGAGGGCGAGACCGGGAAAAAAAATCTGTTGAGCTCAGAGGAAGCAGCAGCCAAGCCCAAAAAGTGCTTGGCTAGCCGCGGTGGCCTGAGGGGGAGGGGAGACTCAATCCCCCAGACTTTGTACTTTTATTTTGCGCTTTCAGCAAAATCTTTTCTGGGTTGAGTCGCTGGGAGCTGCCCGTGGCAACCTACTTGGCTGCGGACGCGAGGAGTGCGGGCGCGGTCGGAGGGCCCCCGCACCCTCTCCGCAGCCCGGCAGGGACCCTTGCCCGGCTAGGCATTACGTACCCTCAATAGGAAGCTTGGAAGGGCAGAAATCCTTGCAGATCCTGCCTCGGAGAGCTACCGCGGTGACTGGATTTTTTATTGGATTTTAATTAAAACAAGAGGAGCCCGCTCTTTCGCCCGGCGCTGCGGACTCAGCGTTTTGGCATCGCTCTATTTTTTTTTAAATCCATTTTTAAGGCAACTTTTCTGGAGGGGGAAGAATGAGCTAGTTAGCGCCCATTCGTTCTGTGTGTTTTTTATCCGCCTTTAGAAAAAAAAGAGGGGTAAGCTTCGAGAGCTAACTGGGGGTGTCTAATTTAATTCCAATATAAATTTGGGGGGGGAGTTCAGCCTCTTGAGGACAGTTTCAAGTTGCCCTTTCTAAAGCCTCCAGCACTGGTTTCTAGGCTGCCCTCTTTGGGAAGCAGAAGCTCTGCAGGGGGAGAAGAGGGATGAGAAGGAAAGAAAGGAACGAAAATAGCCGGATCGGAGGGGAACAAGCGGCGGTGTCTGCGCTTGGAGCAGGGCGCACAGGTCTCAGTGGCGGCCGGGGCAGCTGGAGGCTCCCGGTGCGGCCCTGGACAGCCAGGAGCAAAGACGGAGAGGAGAGGGGGGGTTAGAGAAAGGAGGTATTGTGTCTGTGTTCCTTGGGGGAGGGGGATGACTGCAGAAATAAAATAAACGCAGTTGTGCTGCGCGAGGCCGCTGGAAGCCAAGGCCGGGGAAGAGGCCGAGCGTGGGGGCGCAGCCCTGGTGGGCGCGAGCAGTCCTCCAGTCTTATCCAGAGGCCTTTGTGGGTTCCTAAGTAAGCCCTCCCACGCCAGAGCCCCCATCGCTTCCCCACCCCCCTGGTTGCCCTCCAATATTCGGAGCTCAGACCCTGATTCCCCCACCCTGTGTCCCCGCCCTAGATCTGGAATGTTTTCCTTTATTTTAATATAGCTCAAGAGAAAAAAAAGTATCTTGAGAGAGCTGGGGTGGGGAATACAAAGCGCTTGCAGGGTGGAAAATAACAAAACCCTATTTTTATAAATGTTTAATGTTTTCACCCCTGGATGCTCCAAGACGCCGTAATTGTGACGGCGGGGTATGTGTGCCATAAATCATTTAGTTGCTAATAAAAATTCTGCCTGTTTGCCCTGGATTTGCCAATGGCGTTTGCATTTTCCAAGTGTGCGCCTCATCGGTGTGACGAACCGAGCCTGCGTTTCATTAGAGCCGAGGTTTGGGGCAGACAAGGCCCCTTCCCCCCAGCCCCCTCTTACTAGGACTTTGTGGACTCCAGCCCCCTTGTGTCTGTCTCCTGCACACACTTACACCCGCACCCGCGGAGCCCCGCTCAGGCGCAGGGCCTGGGGAAGCGGAGGCGGCGGCTCCTGGTTCCTGGCCGCCGGGCGGGACCGCAGGACCGACGCTGGCCGCGCCGGTTCTCCGAGCTGCAGTGTGCGTTGGGGCGAGAGCCGGCCACGCCGATGAGCCATCTACCCCGGCAGTCCTGTGCGCGCCCTGATCTTTGCCCCCTCGCAGGCCCCACGCCCTGGTGGCCCCCGCAGTCGCTGGATAAACAGCGGCCGGGAGCCATCTTAGGGCGGGGGACGGATCCCCGCCGAGTAGTGGGCGCTGCCCCGGCTCCTTTGCAGACACTTGCGCGCAGGGGACCTCTGGGGCACCCCTTACCGGTCGCCCAGGTCTGGGGAGACGCCCTCCCCACTCCAGTGGGCCACATTGAAATGTAAAAACCGGGCCTGGGCGCCCAACGTGGAGCGGGTGACAGCGGCGCAGCCCGCAGTCTGGCCGCCATCTTCGGTCCCCTCCCCCCACATACTTCTGTCTACCCGGCGGGAGCCAGGGCCAAAAGGAGTGTTGACGCAGTGTGTGTGTATGTGTGTGTTTTGTACTGACTGAGCGGAAAATCGGCTGGAGGGGGAGGCTCGAAACCCCAAACCTCAGTTCCCGCAGAACCCGCCCAGGCCTGCGCCGTGGGCTGCCCGAGCCGAGGCCTTTTGTATATTCCCAGGCCGCTGGCTCCGGCTCTGTGGCGACCCGAATGATAAAATGTCCCCTTTGTTTTAAAACCAAAGGACAGGCCAACCTTGAGCCCAGCTCTCCCCAGCTGCGCCTTGGTCCATCCGGCTCAGCCCCCCTATTCAGGGCCCAACCCAGCGCTTCCCGGAACCCGGCATTGCTGGCCGCATGGAAACGTTCTTCCCTTACCCCTTCCCCAGGGAAAAACAAACAAAAAAACAGCATCCTTTCCTAGGCGAGGACACCCGAGCCACCTCCACCCTTCTCCCCGAACCGCCTTTCCCGGTAGGGACCGAAGTCCCCGCGCTCTGCCAGGCTCTCGGGGAAGGGAGCCTGGGCGTTCGCCGGCCTCTGCTGCCGGCAGGGAAGATCTGGCCGGATCTTTTAAGCTCCAGTGTCCAGGTCCCAGGTCCGGCACAGGGAGCTCCCGGCCTGGACGCCGCTAAAACCCGGAGAGGCCCCGCCCGGGAAAGCCATGCTCGCCATCCCCGTGCTGCTAGTGGCCCAACCACGATTCGGCGCCCCGAGGTTCGGCCAGCCCAGTCAAGAGCAGCCCCGGTCTTCCAGGAACACCAGGGACTCGGCGCCAGGGCCCCTCAGGGCGCACGGCGGGCAGAGCCAGGGCTGAAGTTCCAGGCCGGGCCCCGGCGGATCCCGGCGCCTCTCGGCTCCTCCTCCGGCCCTGGCTTTTTCCCCGGCCCGGGTCGCGTCTTCCACTCCACTGTTTGGCTCAGGAAGGACGGAGACGCGCTGGGTGCGCAGGGGGCCGACTGTGGCCATAAATCTCCGTGTGGGCCCTCCTTCCCGCTGCTCACGCGCGGAGGCTCCCGGCTGGCCTCGCGTCCCGGGCCGCACCGGGTGCCCTGCTTTCCCGGTCACGGTCTGGAGACCCGGAGACTGCGAGGGGAGTCAAGCCAGGAGCATCCCCTTTCGCCGGAGAGGGAACGGCCTCGCCCACTCAGTGCCATCACATCTATCCCCGCAGTCGCCAGACCTAAGGTGGCCTGGGCCTCACCGGATCGCTGCCAGGGGTCGCGACGCCCGGGCGGGGCATTTACTCCTGTGAAGGTTCGGTGAGGCTGGGATGGGCGCGCGGCCACCCGCTTGAGCCCAACTCCGGCGCCACCCGCACCATCTAGGAGCGATGGTAGGGTCAGGGTCTGAGCAGCTTCTCAGAACCTAGCCTGCCACCCCTCTCCGCAGACCCTGCCTTAATCCGGCGCCGTCGTTCTGACCTTAGAGCCCTCTGCGAGCGCGCGATGCGGGGAGGAGGGCTTTGGGGCGGGGGGTGCAAGGCGAGGACCTAGCAGGGTGTTTGCGGCGCTGTACCTGGAGGTGGGGGCTCATCTGGTTCCCACCCCTCTCCAGCCCATCTTCCCCTCCATGCCCAGGATACCCTGGGCTTTTCGCCGCACACCCGGCTGGGGCCCTTGTCGGCCGCAGGATTTGATGCAAATGGCCCGGCCATCGGAAAAATAGGAATCAGTCGGGCGCTGGTGGCAGCCTAGTAGGGAAGGCAGTCTTTCTACCCAAAGAGCCAAGGGGCGCGCGGAGAGGGTGCATTTGCAATAATAACGCTTAATATCACCAGCATTGTCTCTTTGCCAGAGGGGCGGGGAACAAGCTTTCAAGCTGGTGTCCTGCATCAGGGGAGCAGGCTGCCTGGCATCAGAGACCACCGCTTCCGAGCAATCTTTGCTCAGGAGTTCGGGCCGGGACAGCCACTGAAGAGGGAGGCATTCACCACCTCCTGGGTGCCTCCTGAGGACTTCACTGTGCCAGTGGCAGATGCCGGAGGCAGGGGTTTACCTCCCTCCCCAACGCTCTCACCCCGGGAGCTTCGGCTCCTTCTCAGAATTTCTAGCACATTCGAAAGGACCGAAGCCTTCCAGCCGGGCCCAGAAGATTTTGAGTGCCCGCCTGGGCGGGCGGCGGGAGCGCAGCCTGGGAGTGGAAAGGCTGCCGAGCCACATTCCCGCCGCGCCGCCCCCCTCGGCCAGCTCCGCCGCTGCGCCCCAGGAAGCGCCTCTGAAAACAAAGCGCTGCGGTTTCAGCCCAAGGTTAAAGTCCACCGTGAGCGTTTTTCTCCCCCGGAATCTAAGAGCGATAGCATTTCTCCAAATAAACCGCCAATAAATCAGCTCCCGGCCGCCTGCTGAAGCGCTCTGCTGACCTTGGGGAATGGTTTTCCTTCTAGACCGTCGGAGGACAGGCACGGGGAGGGGAACACGATGCCTGCCTGCCCCCTCCAGAGAGAGGCAGAAGAGGGGATGGCCAAGGGCATTCGTGGGCGTCTATTGTGGTACTTGTGTGCCCAGAGGGGATGGGAGGTTTGGAGTGCCTGGAGGGGGGACTGGTTATTGGGGAAGCCCGCAGCACCGGGTTGTGGGGACTTATTGTGGGAGTTGGCTGCTTTAGGGAAGGCTGACCACGTGTTCATGGAGCGCCTAGGGTGCCTGCCTGCACTGGTCTAGGCACTAGGGAAGACACAGAGGGACAAACAAGGCCTTTTGGGGGGCCCCCTTCTTTGTCTGGGTGTGCCTGGGTGTGTTCTGCAGGCGAGTTTGTGCGGGTGTGACTAATGGGATTTATGTTATGTCAGTGCCAGGGTGACTAATGGAGGGCTTGGCAGCACGTGTGGGGGGGAGGGGCTGCCTGTGGGGGAGGGGCGCTGCACCCAGGTGGGGAGACAGTGCCCCAGGAGGGGCTGCCTGGGCTCTCTGAGGTCTGCCTCCCCTGCTGCAGCAGAGCCAGGGGCCCCTGAAGCCCTCCCTGGCAGGCCTGTGCAAGCTGAGAATTCTGGAGCAAATTCCACCGCCAGCCTGGCTCCCAGAGGGGCCTCCATCCCTTTCCACTGCCCTGACCCATGTGGCCCCTGCCAGTCCCACCCCCTTCCTGCAGAATCCTCCCAGTTTCCTCTTTTATAGTCTGAAAATTCCTTTTGTGCAAACCGGCCCCTCTTTTGAGCCGGCTCTGATGACCCTCTGACTTTGATACTGTCCTGTAGTTTCACAGATGACAAACTCAAGGTGCAGAAAGAGGTGACACATTCATACAGCTAAGAAGTGGCAGCTAGGCCAGGTGGGGGCTGGGGGTACAGACCTGGAGCTCCAGCACCCCAGGAGCCCCAGCCCAACCCAGACTAGCTTAGAGAAGGTGAATGGCCCGGCAAGAACCCACCCTTCACCCTGCCACCCCCTTTACTGCCCTTCCCATCAATCCTCTACCTTCACTAGGGCCTCTCTCCTGTCCTCGCCTCCGGGGAGGTGACAGGTCAGAGGTCAATGGGAGTCCATTTGGCCTGGGGCCTGGTGAGGTCAGGCTGACCCAGGGCGCATTCCTTGCTGGAGGGGGCTGTGGTCAGTTCAGGAGGCCTGGCCCAGGAGCTCCCCTGCCTGACGTCCAACCCCCTCAAGGCACACCTAAAGAATCCCTTTCCCATCTCCCTGAGTCTTCTGGTTTCTGACACACACACACAATCCCTAGTGTTCCTTTCTGTATTCTTCCTGCTACAGACACACTCCTCAAGAGGGTCCCTGTACCCAGAGAAATGGGTGACACTCCTAAGGTCACCAGGCTTGTGTGGCAGCAAGCAAGCCTAGCCCTCCACCTTCTGTGCTCCCCGTCGGTGCTCCATGGTGGCACTTCTAGGGAGGGGACAGCAGAGCCTTCTTCCCAGGTCTCCAGGGCCTCCCACACCCACAGGTCTCTCTCTCTCTCACACTCACACACACACACACACACACACACAAACACACACACACAGTCTCTTCACCTCCTCTTTTTTAAAAAAATACTTCTTTGGCATTTTCTTTCAAGCAGAAAATAAAAACATTTCCCATTTCCCATGGCTATAGCTTTGAAAGCTTCCCTCTCCTTTCTGCCTCTCTTGCCCCCACCCCTACGTCAATCCATTTCCAGAGTCAGCGTAAAGTCAAAATCAAACCTGCAAGATCAAGCCTGACAGGCCCCCCTTCCCACGTGCCCCCACTTTCCGTGGGTGTCTTGGTCTGTCTCCACCTGGACATGAGTGGGAGGCACCCCCCCACCCCCGCCAACAAGTACACATGCTCTCCCACATCTTCTATAGCCACAGGAGTCTCTCTCTGTTTTTTTTTTATCCTCACTTGAGGACATGCCTTTATCCTCAGATAGAGCAGGAGGGAGAGAGAAAGAAACATCGATGTGAGAGAGACACATCGAGTGGCCCATCGAGTGGCCGCCACCCACTCAACCCCAACCGGGGCCAGGGACAGACTGCAACGGAAGTACGCGCCCCTATTGGGAACCGAACCTGAGTCTTTCTGGACTGCAGGCCGATGCTCTAACCGCTGAGCCAAACCGGCCAGGGCACCACAAGGAGTCTCTTAAGAACCTTTTAGAACCAGCCCCGCCAGAAGGGAACTGCCTGCGGTCTCCCTCACATTCCCCTATCCAGCCCTGCTCACCTGGGCTGGCTCCCGCAGACCCTCTTCTAGGGGCCATCTGTGATGGATGGACACCCCAACTGATATGTCAAGTCCTAACCCGCCGTACCTCAGAGTGTGACCTTTGGAAATAGGGTCACTGCAGGTGTAATTAGTTCAGATGAGGTCACACTGGAGTAGGGTGATTCCAATGTGACTGGTGTCCTTAATAAAGGGGGCATAGATAGGAGGGCAAACTGTGGAAAGACAGAAAGGAGACAGCCATGTTCGAGGCAAAGGGTGAGGCCTGGAGCAGATCCCTCCTCACAGCCCGGAAGGAACCAACCCTGCCCACACCTTGACCTTGAGCTCCTGGCCTTCAGAACTGATAGACAATATATTTCTCGTTTACACCCACTTTGTGGTCTTCTGTTATGGCCACCCTAGCAAACTAATACGTTATCCCAAACTTAAGCAAGCACCCACAGGAGTCGGGAAACAGGTGAGCAGAAGTGGGAGAGCCAGAGGTCTTCTGTTCATGGGAAGCTGATGTATCAGTCAGACTGGGCCCGGTGATGCTGCAGTGAGAAAAATCCCCCACACAACACATAAAAATGTATTCTCCCTGACACATTGTCTGCTCTGAGCCTGGGTGACCCTCCAGGACAGCTGGCCTCATGTGGTGGCTCCTGGGCACTTTTTTTTTTATCCTCACCTGAGGATATTTTTTTCCCATTTATCTTCAGATAGAGTGGGAGGGAGGGAGAGAGAGAAACATTGACGTGAGAGAGACACTTGCCTCCCGCACGACCCTGACCAGGGCCAGGGAAGAACCGCAACTGAGGTACGTGCCCTTGGCCAGAATCGAACCTGCAACTCTTTGGTCCACGGGCCGACGCCCCAACCTCTGAGCCAAACCAGCCAGGGCTCCTTGGTACTATTTTTAACACTATACTTGCAAAAATAAGACACCTGGGTATGGCACCTGCGGGTCCACAGTTTGCAGCTCCTGTGGCCTCTGCTCAGACACCCCTGATGGCCTCCATCTTCCTGAGGCCACACACCCGTTCCTCACATTTACCCACTCGTGTTCAACACACACCGACTGGATCAGGCCCTGTGCTAGGCCTTGATGACAAAGTGGCAGAATGGACCAGAGTCCCGTCCTCAGAGACCTTACAGTGGGACGGGTGGTCCACAAAGAACGGAAATGCAGTGGACACCGCCCAGGCAAGGACAGGGCCAGGAGCGATGGCAGCTCGTCCCAGGGAGGAAGGAGGCGTCCTCGTCAGTGGTTGGGATCCATCTGTCTTCAGCAGCCGGAATGCTGGGTCCCCCCAGGACAAAGCCCAGAAGTGGACCGCCTTCAGGTACAGAAGGACGTGGCCCTTTCTCTGTCTTCCTGTCCCTCTCATTTTCCTCCTCCTCCCAGGAACGCCACTTTCCTCTCTGGGGGGACATGGCCAACCTCAGACCTGCAGCAAGAAAGAGGCGGGTCCCCAAAGGGCCTGGGGAGAGTTGGCTCTGAAAGGGATGAAGCTGGACAGAGGACACCACAGGGGAGCGCTCGGCGAGCCAGCCCTGCTCTGAGGGAAGGTCATCAGACCTGAGCAGGGACCAGGAGACTTAGTGCAAGGCCTGGCCCAGAGGCAAACTCCACAGGACATTCGGGCCACAGGCCTTGAGCACCTTCTCACCCCGCTCCTCCTCCTCCTGACCCCCTCCCCCACCCCCCACTCTGCCCTGACCAGGTCACAATTTCAATTCCAGGTGATCAGTTGCCACACAAGGGCCTGGCCTGGCTTTCCCGAGTGGCTGTCATGACATTTTATCCTCTGAGGATGGCCACACAATGTCTCCCTTCTACAATGTGACCTCACACTCCTCCCATTGGAGATAGAACCTGTGTCTTATAACCAGATGCAGGGCAATGACATTGTGACTTCCAAGTTGAAGTCAGAAAAGTAGACATCACCCCATGCTCGGGGACGTTCACGTGGGGACCCCTGAGCCACCAGTGAAAAGCTGGACTGCCTGAGACTACCACGTCCTAAAGAGCCTCTAAAGAAGGTCCGGCCACTGGCACAGGCCGTGTGGGGGTCTTCCGGCCGACAGATAGCCCCAGCGAGGTCCTCACCTCAGTGGCACCAACCCCAGAGCAGTGAGTGCAGGAGAGAGAAGATCCTTCTCAGAGCTATGTGAGCAAGGCTCGAGCTCTGTGACTGTCCGGGTCACACGGAGTGGCCAAGCTGGAGTCGGGACTCAGTTCTGTCCACCCCTGGCCAGGCTGCCCTTGTGGGCAGGTGCTGATTCAATGAAGGGAAGGATCTGGACTGCGGAGCCAGCCAGCCTGGCTTCGAGTCCTGGACTGCCACCCACTTGGTGTGTGACATTTGCAAAGCCACTTCTCCTCTATGAACCTCAGTTTACCTGTCTGTAAAGTGGGGCTGGGTGGACCTCCTTTCCTAGGATCCAGTGAGGGTGTGTGTGCCTGTATTGGGGTGTAGATGGTCACAGAGACGCTCACCTTTGGGAATGAACACCAGCAGGTGTTGGGGGAGCCTAGGGACCCAGGAGCCCCCTGCCCCAGAGTGACCACCACCTCACTCCCCCCACTGGTGAGGGCTGAGTACCACGCAGGTGCGCAGGAAAGGATGGTTTCCAGTGGCACTGCGTGGGCCCAGGGTCAGCCCTGGCCCCGAGTCACTGCCCCGAAGCTTCCTGACCAGGACAGGGCAGGAGCCAAGTATGTCGCTCTCCTGGGCTGCCGTGACAGACAGCCACAGACTGGGTGGCGTTAGACAACAGAAACGTACTCTCTCAGCTCAGGATGTCAGACGTTCAAAACCAGTGCCAACAGGGTTGGCTCCTCCTTGGGGGCTGTGACGGAGAGTCTGCTCCAGGCCCCTCTCCCAGTGGCACGCGGCCGGCAATCCTGGGGCTCGGTGACTCGAAGCTGCGTCACCCCGTCTCTGCGTCCATCATCACACGGCCGTCTTTCCTGTGCCTGCCTTCACATGGCCTTCCCCTCCGTGTCTGTCTCTGTGTCTCCTCTTCTAAGCACCCCAGGCCCACTGGGTAAAGGCTCCCCTACTCTAGCCCTGGCTGGTTTGGCTCAGCGGTTGGAGCGTCGGCCTGCGGACCAGAGAGTCCCGGGTTCGGTTCCCTCTAGGGGCACGTACCAAAAAAAAAAAAAAAAAAAAAAAAAAATATATATATATATATATATATATATCTCCTCGGGTGAGGATAAAAAAAAAAAGGCTCCCTACTCTAGTGTGACCTCCCCTTCATGATGACATCTGCAATGACCCTATTTCCAAATAAGGCCGGATTCTGAGGTGCCACAGGGCAGGACTTTAACATCTCATTTTGGGCCGAACAATTCAACCTTCAACATCAACCCTGGACCCTTGGCCAGGACACACCCGAAGCCCCTCCCTGTGGCCCGAGCCCTCCAGCATGGCCTGTCACGGCATGCACCCAGGTCCCTGCCCTTCCTTTCAAGTGCGGCTGGAACCTGGGGCTCCGAGACAGGGGTCTTGAAGTGATGTAGAAACAGCAGCCCAGACAGGGGAAGTGACTTGTCCAAGGTCACGTAGATGAATGGTGATGGAAAAGGGACTTGAACTCGGATCCTTCTGGCTGTTATTCTCTCCCAGTGGCCCCCATCACCGCTCTTAGAATTGTCTCCTACAGGTATTAGTCAGCTTGGGCTGCCTCACAAAGACAGGACAGGTTGGCTCAGCGGTTAGAGTGTCAGCCTGCGGACCAAAGAGTCTCGGGTTCGATTCCGGTCAAGGGCACGTACCTCAGTTGTGGTTTGTCCCCGGCCCTGGTCGGGGTGGTGTGGGAGGCAACCAGTTGATGTGTCCCTCTCACATCGATGTTTCTCTCTCTCTCTCTCCTTCTCTCTCCCTCCCTCCCACTCTATCTGAAGATAAATAGAAAAATGTCCTCGGGTGAGGATTAAAAAAAAAAAAAAAGGGGGCAGCTTAAACAACAGAAATTTAGCTCTCACAGTTCAAGGTCACCTGGCTGGTGTGGCTCAGTTGGTTGAGTGTCCTCTCCAGCACCAAGAGGTCACTGGTTCTATTCCTGGTCAAGGCGCATGATGGGGGTTGAGGGCTCCATCCCCAGTAGGGGGCGTGAAGGAGACAGCCAATTGATGTTTCTATCTCTCTCTCCCTCTCCCTTCCTCTCTCTAAAAAAAATCAGTAAAAACACATAAAAAAAAAAGTCCTCCTGGCCAGTGTGGCTCAGTGGATTGAGTGTCATCCCATGGACTGAGAGGTCCCGGTTCGATTCCCGTCAGGGCTCATGCCCGGGTTGTGGGCTCAATCCTTGGTAGGGGGCGTGCAGGAAGCAGCCAATTGATGTAGCTCTCTCACATCAATGTTTCTATCTCTCCCTCCCTCTCTCTAAAAAAAATCAATAAGAAACATAAAAAAAAAAAGTCCAAGGTCAAGTGCTGGCAGATTCGGTGACTGTCAAGGACCTACTTCCCGGTTTATGATGTCAGGGGTTTTTGGCTGTGTCCTCAGCAGAAGGCGGGAGCGAGCTCTCTGGGATCTCTGTTATAAGGACACTAATCCCATTCGTGAGGCTTCCAACCTCATGACTTAATCACCTCCTAAAGGCCCACCGCCTGCCACCATCACATTGGGGATTAGGAACTCAACATATGAATTGGGGGGACACAAACCTTCAGTTCTGTAATACAGCCCACACCAGAGGCCCTCCCCACCATGCCCAGCCCACACAGACAGTGAATGTCCACTCGATGAATGAATGAAATGACATCACTTTGGTAGGGTTTTCAAGGATGAATAGAAGTTTGCTAGGGAAGGCAGAGGCAGGCATTCCAAGCTGAAAGAACAGCCTATGCCAAGGCCTGGAGACCCCCCCAGCAGGGCCTGCCTGGCTCACAGGTGCCATGCTGGGCCAGGGAGGGGAGAGCCAGGCAAGGCCTCCCGTCCAGGTGGCATCCCTGGGCTGCCCACTGCAGCCCTGCTGACTCCCACCCGTGAGCCGGGGCCTGTCCAGCCCCCACGAGGAGCAGGCCCCCACCTCTGCCTGCGAGAGCCCAGCTCAGATGATTTGCAGTGTGCCTTTTTCCCTTCATGCCTGGGTGGGTTGAGTGGTATTTATTCAAACTTTCATTTTATTGGTGTTTTTGTTGAAAGCACAGGAATTATTCATAGCTGGTTTCGGTTCTCTTCTGGCAACGACCGTACCTTCTTCGTACTCAAGGTACAAATTACATGTCAACTCAATTCACCGTCAATCAGAGGCGGCCTTGGAGGCTCCGAATACTCTGGAAGCCAGCTCTGGCTGGAGGCGGTGGGGGCCTGAATGGGTCATGGTCCCCAAAGTCACTAAGGATGGGACAGGGCTGGGGTACAAGGAGGGGTGACTGGGAACCAACTCCCAGCTCTTTCCCTCCTCCTCTGTGATCCTCCTCGGGCTCAGTCTTCCCGTCTGTGAAATGGGCGCTGGTTGAGTGTTGGGCACAGGGCACTGTGCACATCACTTTCCACTGGTTTGTCTCCCACCTGGCTGCTTTCCCACGACTGCTCCCCAGGGCCCTCAGCTTCTGGATGTGCCAGACCGATGCCCCAAAGGCAGGCACGAGGGCAGGGGGGGAGGTGGAACTACCCTCCGTGCCTGGGGCCTGCCCACAGCAGGTCGAACAGCCACCTGCATCGTCAACACTGGCCCCACCAGCGGCCCTGCTCACGGCTCCTCCAGGCCAAGCGCTTCCAGGGCACACTGTGGGACCCGGGACTCCACTGTGGGAGGGCAAGGAGCTTCGCCAGGTGCCAAGCCCTCGCCCAGCCCTGCCTAGTCCTCTGTGAGCCGCCGAGACCCAACGCTCTTGCCTGTTTGAGTGTGAGAATGGTGTGTCCAGGGACCCACTCTCGCACCGGGAGCAGGACACCAGGCTGCTCCTGGCCTTTCCCATCTCCAGCCTCCATCAGACCATGTCAGAGCACGCGCTTGCCCCGGGGCCACTGGAGACACAGGTGCGCACCCTTGTCCCTTGCCCTCAGGGCGCCTGCAAGGGGGGCAGACAGACCTGAGATGACTCTATGCCATGATAAAGAGAAGGCCAGTGGTCTGCGGAGTGTCAGGGAAAGCCTCAAACACAACCTGGGTGCCGACAGTGAGGGTGTCCCAGAGGAGGGGGTGGCGGAACGGAGGGTTTTTTGTTTGTTTTGGTTTTTTTCTTTATTGATTTTAGAGAGAGAGGAAGTGAGAAGGAGAGAGAAACATCGATGAGAGAGAACATCGATTGGCCGCCTCCTGCATGCCCCCCACTGGGGATTGGGCCCACAACCTGGGCATGTGCCCTGACCGGGAATCGAACTGGCCACCTCTTGGTGCAGGGTCGACGCTCAACCACTGAGCCACACCGGCCAGGCAGAATGGAGGGTTTTTAATTGAGTTCGTTTTCCATTAGGAACAGCAAACGAGCCCCTGTAACAGCTCCCACAGGGGTGTGTAGAGTAACCGGGGCCTCAGGGTCTCCACTGGTCAGTGTGGCCCTCTGCTGACCTTTCTCTGGGCCTACACCCCCTGACACGTCCCTGGGGTTTGTTCAATACCTGCTGGGTCTCCAGAACAGGGAGAACGTCCTTACCTGTCTGCGTGTCCAGGCGCACCTCATTTCCCCCCAACACCCCTGTCTGCGTCAGCTGGGGCTGCGGGAACCGACCCCACAGCGGCTTAAACAGCAGAAATGCATTTTCTCACCGTCTGGCTCTAGAAGCGTTTCTCCTGAGGCCTGTCTCCTTGGCTTGTAGGCGCTGTCTTCTCCTGTGTCCTCACATGGTCCTCTGCCGTGCGTGTCTGCGTCCTAATATCTTCTCAAAGGGACACCAGTCATGTGGGATTAGGGCCTCACCCCAGTGACCTCGTTTTACTTTTTTATTTCCTTTTAAATTTGTTTTGTTTTGTTAATCTTCACCCAAGGATATTTTTCCATTGCTATTTAGAGAGTAGAAGGGAAGGGAGGAGGAGACAGAGAGAGAGAGAGGGAGAGAAAGAGAGAAAAAAACATTGCTATGAGAGAGACACATCGATTGGTTGCCTCCTGCACGACCTTGACGGGGGCCAGGCATCGAACGTGCACCCTTCCGTCCACGGGACACTAAAGGCTGAGCCAAACCGGCCAGGGCTGCCTTTTATTTTATTTACTTATTTTTTCTATTTATCTTCAGATAGAGTGGGAGGGAGAAAGAGAGACAGAAACATCAATGTGAGAGAGACACATGGACTGGTTGCCTCCCGCACGACCCCAACCAGGGCCGGGGATGAACCGCAACCGAGGTACGTGCCCTTGGCCGGAATCGAACCCGAGACTCATTGGCCCGCAGGCTGACACTCTACTGCTGAGCCAAACCGGCCAGGGCCAGGGCTGCCTTTTAAATTTTTATTTATTAATGAGAGAGAGAGAGAGAGAGAGAAACACTGATTTGTTGTTCCACTCCTTGAAGCATTTATTGGTTGATTGTTGTCTGTGCCCTGATTGGGGATCAACCTCCCCAACCTTGGCACATTGGAGGATGATCAAACCAGCTGAGCTCCCGGCCAGAGCCACCTTATCTTACTTCAATCACCTCTGTCAGGGCCTCATCCCCAGCTACAGTCACATTCCGAGGAACAGGGGTTGGCACTACAACGTATGCATTTTAGGGGACACGACTCAGCCCATCATTCCCCCTGAGCCAGGCATGAGGGACACTGGGAGGCAGCTGCAGAAAGCAGACAGGGAGGGGGCGCTCGGGTAGACGAGCAGCCTGGGCAAAGGTCCAGAGGCCTGATCGCCATCTCACCTGCTCCTGCGACTGATCTCACTTGGCCCGGACTAGAGAGCCAGGAAACCGAAGATTCTCGAGGGAAATGACTTGGCAGGGAAGGCTGGGCAGGGAAGACACCAGATGCCTCCGAGATGGGGGCTCTCAGAAAGCCTCCAGTCGGGAAGCAACTTGGTCGTATCCTGGGGGCCATGGGGCAGAGGCAGGGGCACCTCAGCTCCTTGGTTGAGTGGGGTCCCCCCCAAATTCATGTCTGCGGAACCTCAGAATGTGACGTCATTCTAAAGCAGGGGCTTTGTGGATGTTATTAAGGTGATTACAGCTCAGCGGGTAATCAGTCCCATGGACTGAGAGGTCCCAGTTCGATCCCGGGTCAGGGCACATGCCCAGGTCCTGGGCCTGATCCCCAGTGGGGGGGTTGCAGGAGGCGGCCAGTGGATGTTCTCGCTCATCGATGTTTCTACCTTTCTCTCCCTCTCCCTTCCTCTCTCTCTAAAAAATCAATAAAAAATATTTAAAAAATAAATGAATAAAAATAAAAACGTGCACCCACGTTCTTTTTTTTTTTATGACACTTTTTCATTTTTTGTTCAGATAGAGTGGGAGGGAGAGAGAGGAAGAGAGAGAGAGAGAAACATCGATGCAAAGGTGACACATCGAGTGGCTGCCACCCACACAACCAACCAGGGCCGGGGACAAACTGCAACCGAAGTACATGCCCCCAGCAGGAACCGAACCCGGGTCTCTCTGGACCGCAGGCCGACGCTCTATCGGCTGAGCCAAACCGGCCAGGGCCCCCATGTTCTTTACACACGCCGGTCAAGAGGTGGGGTCTGCGTCCCCTCCGCTGGAAGCACGCAGCCTGTGACCGCTCTGTCCAAAGAGCAGGAAGTGTCACAGGAGACGTCCGATGGCTGAGGCTGGGTCCCCAAAGGCCACGCGGCTTAGACAGGCTCTGCTCACTCACTCTGCTGCTGCCAGGGAATCCCCGTAGCCTGGGGCCCCCACGCTGCAAGGCAGCCCCGCCTCCAGGAAAGGTCACAGGAGGTGTCTGGTTGACAGCGCCCCGGAGAGCTCCCCACAGACGGCAGCATCTCCTGTGGCCCCGAAAGCCTGCCTGGGTCCGGCCTGCCGAGCTCTCAGGTGACGGTGGCTACTGTGCCCAGTGTGGGGTGATGCTTAAAAGGGGGTGGAGGGCCGCCAGGCCAGGCTGAGTGCCCTTCACCACCCCACCCAGCTGGGAGAACCTGGGCCAGTCTGACTTGCTTCTACCCTGCCAAGAGCCTGGGTAGAAAGCCAGCCTCAGGCTGAAAGCTTCTGGGAGGGTCTCTCATGGACCACAGTGGCAGCTGCTCCTGGGAGACAGCCCCTGGATGGGTTTTGGTGGGAGTGTGCGTGTGGGGGGGGCAAACTGCCCACGTCTGGGCTCTCTCCACACCCATGCCAACCGCTGCCACACCAAACACACACCCAGCCCGCAGCGTCTCAGACGCAGGGTGGAGGGGCCAAGACAAGCTGGCCGGGGCCCTGGTTTAAAATAGCAGCCACCGGGCCTTTATTTTGTCTGCAATGCAGCCCTGCCCACTGGCTGCTCCCAGGCTGCTTGCCGGTATTTAAAGGCCAGTGCTGAGAGCCTGTCCTTCCTAAAGCGCAGCAGAGACCCGGGCGCACACCTGCCTGTCACATACACCACCTGCCTCCTCTGAGAGCCAGTGGAGGTGGCCTGGGCTCTGGAGCAGCCCTGTCCCTGCCCGGGCCCGGCCCCACCCTCCTCCACATCTGGGTTAGTGTCCTGGGGCTGCTGTAACCAAGTCAACACACGGGGTGGCTTAAAACAAGAGACATTTGCTCTATCAGTCTGGAGACTAGAAGTCTGAGATCAAGGTGACAGGGGGCTGCCTTCTGTCTGAGCCACCTTATCCCTTGGATGCTTTCAGCTACAAGTAACAAAACTCGACTAACAATGGCCTCAGCAAAAAAAGCACTGACGTTCTCACATAACGAGAAGCCTAGGCTGGGGGCTAAGGCAGGTTAACTCAGCAGCTTATTGACCTCAGACTTGAATGCTATTCACTGCCTCACAGTCATAAAACAGCTACTGAAGCTCCAGACATTCCATCCCATATCCCCTTGCCCTCATTTCAGTGTATGTTGGCCCAGTTGAACTTCTGGCTGCCAGCATCAGCACTTCTGTATCTGAGGGCTTTCTCCACACCCAGAGCCTGAACGTCACCCTCAAGGTGGGTGGGGATTAACACCCTCCAGGGGCAGCCCTCAACTGTAACCCATAGTTGGTGAGTCAGTTCCCCAGTTTCCTCGCCCTTGGGTGGCAGAGTTCCCCGTCTCCCTGAGGGCCCCCGTGGGCTTGAGCTCTAGTTACCCAAATGGTCACTGGTCACTGGTCACAGTTCTCACCGGCTCCTTCCCATCCCTGCCTCACTGCCATTTCCCCGGGGGGGTGGGGGGGTCTCTCACCTGCCCTCCAATCCTCGCCCTAGGGCTTCCTCTGGGGACCCCACACTCAGACCAGTGTGTAAGACAAGACAGGGCTACCTGCCTCTGGTCGTGGCCGCCGCCTTGGGACAGCTCAGTGGCAGCATGCCGGAGAATGAGCCCAGACTGCACAGCTGCCCTGGGACCCGGTTTCCACTCCTGTGATGTGGGCTGAAATGCCCACCTGTCCGAGGTGCTGTCCTGTGGGGGTGTGCAGGAACTGTGGCTGAGATGAGGTGATCCAGGGTGCAGAGGACCATGGACTGAACCAGCTCTCAGCTGTCAGTTTGTCCTTCCTTCCCCCCACCTCCTCTCTGAGAGCTTATTGGGGATTGGGGGGCGATGAGAATTTGAGAGGGTGGGACCCAGAAAGGAAACGGACGCACACTGGGCACCTCCTGCCTGCGGGCTCTGGCAGGCCTGTGCCTGTGAGTTCCTCAAGTATTCCCAGGCCACACCAGGCTTCGGGGCCACCCAGTTCTGGGGTGAAGGACTGAGGCTGCCGGAAGGACCCAGGTCGCTGTGGCCTCACCCCTCCTACCCCACCCCCACCCAAAGGAGTAGGCAGGGAGTGGAGCCAGCACCACCCTAAAGTACGGGGGTCCCAGAGGCACTGGGCGGGGCCAGGGTGGGTGGAGGGGGTGCCTGACTGTCCCGCAGCACGTGTCTCCTCCCCCTCCCCCTCCTCCCCCTCCTCCCCCTCCCTCTCCTCCCCCTCTCCCTTCTCCCCCTCCCCCCTCCCTCTCCCCCTCCCCTCCCCCCCCACTCCTTCCCCTCCCCCTCCTCCCCCTCTCCCTCCTCCCCTCCTCCTCCCCCTCCCCCTCTCCCCTCCTCCCCCTCCCCCCTCCCCTCCTCCCCGTCCCCTCCTCCCCCTCCCCCCTCCCTCCCCTCCCCCTCCCCCTCCCCCCCAGGAGCCCTCCCACTGCCCCTCATGCCTGGACTCCCACCCTCAGCTCCACCCTGGGCGTAGAGCCCCAGTGGGTGAGGAGCAGCCTGGTGCCAAGGCCACAGGGGCACAGGTCCTGCTCTGTTCCTGTTTGCCTAGGAGAGTCTCGACGTCTCTGGGCCTCAGTGTCCCTGTCTATAAAGTGGACGTGAGAAGGAGAACCCACCCGAGAATAACGGAAATCCCAAGGTCAGTCCCGCACACCCATGTCCTTCCTGAACGGCCGTGGTCTGCAGGTCACAGAGGTCTGACCCCGTGCCCTGTGCCTTGAGGACTCCCCGCAAGCCACCTCTGCCCAGAAAGAGGGCAGGGCTTCCACAGGCGGCCTCCGTCTCCTCCGCTTGTCCCCAGGAGCCTGAGCCCTGCCTGCCCCACTGGGTGCAGCTGGGGCCGGTGGAGCCCCGCAGGAATCCGGCTGCCTGGAAGGGCACCGTGGGGAGTTCAGTTGGTCCTTTCCCTCCTGGAACCAGATTGTCCCTGGAGACCCAATCCTGGGGATCTAAACGCCTGCAACTTGCCAAGGAAGAAGCCAGCTCCTGGCCCCAGGCCATGCCAGCTTTCCATTTTAATTAAGAGCATTTTTAGCCTGGGCGGGAGGCACCCAAAGGCCCAGGGCATCTCTCACAGTGCCCACAGGAATTAGGGATGTGTGCCAGCCCTGTGCCCAGGGCCCCAGCCCCCATCTCTGAGTCCCCATATCCCCACGGGCTCCCATTCTACAGGCAGGGCATGGGGTGCCCTTGATCCCCGCAGCTGAGCGGCAGGAGGCTTCGGGGGGGCTGCTGGGCAGGCAGGAACTCTCCACTGATTATACAAACCCCAGTTCCAGACCCCCACTCAATTCTGCCGTGACCATCGGGCCAGCTGGCCCGAGACCATGCACTGCTAGCACTGATCGCCTCTTGTCCCGGCAGCTTCGCGGCCCCCCCGAGTTGGTCACTCTGCCACCCCGGCCAAGTGGTGCAGTGGGTTGAGTGGTGTCCTCCCAAAAGATATGTCCACCTGGACGCTCCGAATGTGACCCTGTTTGGAAACAGGTCTTCGCAGATGTAATTAAGGTAAGGATCTCGAGAAGGGATCATCCTGGATGAGGATGGGTCTCAAATTCAGTGATGAGTGTCCTTAAAAACACACGCGCAGCCCGGCCGGCGTGGCTCAGTGGCTGAGCGTCGACCCATGCACCAAGAGGTCCCCAGTTCGATTCCCGGTCAGGGCACATGCCCAGGATGTGGGCCCGATCCCCAGTGGGGGGCATGCAGGAGGCGGCCAGTCGATGTTCTCTCTCATCGATGTTTCTCTCTCTCTCTCCCTCTCCCTTCCTCTCTCTCTAAAATCAATAAAGAAAAAAAAATTTTTTTTAAACCCACACACACAGTGTGTAAAGACAAAGGTGGAGAATGCCAAGGGTTACCCGTCGCCACCAGATTCTGCCTCAGACCCTCCAGAAGGAACCTCTCCTTGGTCTGGTACTTTTGGCCTCCATGGTGGGAGAGGATACATTTGAAGCCCAACCCAGGGGCCCCCTTCTGGGCCCTTTGGGGGCGCGGGAAGGGGTCCCAGCGACACCTCCTGCCCCAGCCGAGGGCTCCCCAGGGCTAAGCTCCCTGGCTCAGTCAGCACTGGGCACAGAATCTGTTTTCCATAAACACTGTTTTGAACCAAATTTCATTTTTCTCACCCAAGGAAAGAGTCTGGAAGAGAACAGCAGACTCGGGGTGGAGAGTGTTGGGGGAGGAGAGACTTCTGTGGTCTGTTGAGGGCTTGTTCCTTTTTTTCCCTGGTGTTATCTGTCCCCCCTGACTTTCCTCTCATGAACTTGGGCCAATGGACTCTGCCAGGGGTTTCTGCCCCAGGGGCTTCTGAGATGGAGCAGGGGCAGAGAGGGGAGGCAGCAGGCTCCGAGGCTTGAGGGCAGGATGCGGTGCCCAGTCTGGGCCTTCCCAGGGTCCCCTCCAGCCCTCATGCGGTGCCCTGGCCCACCTGGGGCCTAGCTGGGAGGGGGTGTGCACAGGCTTCCCTAGGAGCTACGCTGCGCCCCCCAGAGGGTGTTCTGGGAACAAACCACGGGAGCCCCATTTCCCTGGCAGTTTCCAGTCTGCCCAGAGCTCTCCTCCTGCGTGCCCCTGGGGGCTGATGCCCTCCTGTGGCCCCTCCATTTTTCTAAAGAGGAAACTGCTCAGGGAGAGACGGAGGGACAGGCTGGGCCGGTGGCACCGCGCCCTGGGGGCCTCCTGAGCCAACAAGCCGGCAGCTGCCCCCCCCCCAACACCGCCCAGCGCCTCCACTCCGGCCCGTCTCTGGCTCTCTGTGACCCCTCGTTCTTACCCTGTCAGCAGGTCCGGACTGTGTTCTTCCTCTTCGAAGGTCACTTCTCTGACGGCCTGCTCATCATCTCAGCGACAGGAGCCAACAGCCCCCTGGTGTGACGGACAGCAGCTCTGCCTTCTGTGGCTTAGCCGCCACGGCCTCACAGCGGCCCCTTCCCCAAAAGCTGCCCTCGGCCAAGGCCCACAGCCCTGCAGCCCTACCCTCGCCCCAGAGCTGCGGGTGCCCACAGCCAATGCTATGGGTTGAATTGTGTGCCCCGAAAAAGATATGTTGAGGTCCTAACCCCCGTGCCTCTGGATGGAAACAGGGGCTTTGCAGATGATCAAGTGAAGATGAGGTAATTAGGGTGAACCCCAGTCCATATGGTTGTGTCCCTATAAGAAGAGGAAGATGGCCACGTGGGGACGGAGGCAGAGATTGGAGTGATGCAGCTGCGAACAAGGAACCCCAGGATGGCGGGCCACCACCCGAGCCGGGACAGCCAGGACGCATCCTCCCCCACAGGCTTCAGAGGGCGCTGCCGCCTGGATTTCGGACTTCAGCTCTAGAGCTGCGAGACAAATTTCTGTGCGTCAAGCCACCCGGTGTGGGGCACTTTGTCACAGCAGCCACAGGAAACTGGCACCAGTGGTGGCCTGATATGGGGTTTTGAAGCACCAGCCCCCCCCAGGGCAGTGATGACAGGGCGCAAACACCGCAGAGCTCCCAGCTGAGGACAGACAGCTCCAGCCAAAGTCACATTCCACTGAGCTGCCCCCTGCCCTGTCCTGCCTCGCACAGAGCCCTGCCTCAGGCCCGGCCCTAAGACAGGAGATGTCAGTTGGATGAGTGGGTGGGTGGATAAGTGGACGGGTGGATAAGTGGATAGATGGACAGATGGATGGACAGACAAATGCATGGGTGGGTGGTTGGATGGGTGGATGGATGAGTTGGATGGATGGATGGATGGGTGGATGGATGGATGGGTGGATGGATGGATGGGTGGATGGATGGATGGGTGGATGGATGGATGAATGGATGTGTGGATGGATGAGTGGATGGGTGGGTGGACCAGACCTTTCTTTCCCCGACCTGGCCTGAAAGCACCTCCCCAGCTGAGTGGAAATATAGGGCCCCAGGAAGCCTACCTCCAACCTCCTCCCTGGCAGGAGACCAATGAGAGCCCTCTGAGTCCTGGCCGGTTTGGCTCAGCGGTTAGAGCGTCGGCCCGCGGACCACTGAGTCCCGGGTTCAGTTCCTGCTAAGGGCTCGTACCTCGGTTGCAGTTTGTTCCCGGCCGTGTGGTTGGGGTCGTGTGGGTGGCAACCACTCAATGTGTCTCTCTCACATCGATGTTTCTCTCTCTCCCTTCCTCCCTCTCTCCCTCCCACTCTATCTGAAGATAAATGCAAAAAGTGTCCTCGGGTGAGGATAAAAAAAAAAAAAAGAGAGCCCTCTGAGCCTCTCCTCTCTCAGCCTCGTCTGGGTCGGGGGAAGCACGCTTTAGGCAGGTGACAGTTGGAAGCCTGGGACCCCTCCCATGTGGCTGGGGAGGGAGGATGTCCTCCACCCTCCAAGGCTCTGGCTGGAGATCTAGAATTTGAACCACTGGACCATGAGCCGGGCCCTCCCCACCCCAAATGGGCCCCAGGGGCCATGGAGGCCACCAGGCCAGGCACATCCACCCGGACAGGTGCAGGGACTTGGTGGGAGTAGCCCCCTACCACCCAACCCCAGCTCCCTCTGCAGTGTCTTTAATTTGCTTCTGTAGAAAATCCGCTAATGGAGGCAGTGAAGCCCGTTTAGGGAAAGAGCTACCTCAGCATTTCCATCACATCAGCAGCACTCAGCAGGGGAGGGGAGGGAGCGAGAGGGAGTGGGAATAGGGAGCCCTGTGGCTTCATCCAATTCCTGCATGGACTCACTCCTGGCTGCTCCCTCCACCACTCACCCAGGAGCCACACGGCCTCCGTGTCCCCATCTATCAGCCACACGGCCTCCGTGTCCCCATCTATCAGCCACACGGCCTCCGTGTCCCCATCTATCAGCCACACGGCCTCCGTGTCCCCATCTATCAGCCACACGGCCTCCGTGTCCCCATCTATCAGCCACACGGCTTCCGTGTCCCCATCTTGCAGCCACACGGCCTCCGTGTCCCCATCTATCAGCCACATGGCCTCCGTGTCCCCATCTATCAGCCACATGGCCTCCGTGTCCCCATCTTGCAGCCACATGGCCCAGCCGGGAAAGCCTGGGGTCCTGAGCTCCTCCCACAGAGCAGAGCCCCTGGGCCAGGAACCCACCTGAGGCTCAGAGGCGCACGGCTTCCCGGGACCTCGGCGCCCATTCTGGGCGACGGGATAAGCGGTTCATGGAGCCTTGGGGTGGAAGGTGGACTGTGCTTCGGGGTGGGCCGTCCACGTGCACATATAGGTATGTGTGCCCAGTGTGTGGGCTGTGGGCGCCTCATCCCTGGGGCAGAGTAGCTTCTGACCGAGATGATTCCGGCTGATGGGTAAACAGACAGCACCTTGTGCTGGGCCCCTGCTCCTCCTTGGAACAATTTTACAGATGGGGAAACCGAGGCTCAGAGGGACCGGTGCCTGCCCCAGATCCCACAGTAGCGGAGCCCCGGTTCTCCAGCCTGCTATGGGGAGAAACTCCACCCCAGGGTCCCGCTGTCCCAGCTGTGTGCCCCATGGCAATGGCAGGGCAGCTGTCCAAGGCTCCTGGCAGAGGTGGCTCTGAGGCCCCTCTGAGCCTGGCGGTGCTGGGGGGGTCCCTTCTGGCACAGCTGGAGGAGGGCCCAGGAGAGGGACCACGGTGTCCCCCACCCACCCACCCACACCTGCTCTTCCCATTTCTGTAGGCTCTGCTGACACCTGCTGGCCACGTATCCCATCACCATAGCAACCCAGCTGGGCTCCCAGCTCCCCAGCAAGGGGCAGGGGGGAGGATGGTGGGCCCACCAGCACTGGCGTGCCTCTTCTGGGAACAGCTCCCATTCCTCCTAAATGCTGTGGCCCCACCCCCAGCTACCCTCCCCTCTCTTCATGCCACACCCAACCCCAACCCCCTCCCCCCTCTTCCACCACCTCCCACTCCTGCCCTCTCCTGCCCGACACCCCGAGAGATCAGGGGGTCTGTGCCCCTAATTGGAAGCCCCAATTCAATCTTCATCTCCTCCCAGGATCCCAGGGTTTCTATCTCAGGCAGTGACCCTTCCCACCCACTTGCACCCCCAGAAGGTGAGAGGACCTCTCGCCCACCTCAGATCCTCTGGGTGTCCCTTTCTCCATCCCTCTGGCCTCTGCCAACTACACTCCATCTTCTTTTCCATGTCCTAACCCAAGCCTGCCAACCTGAGCCTGGGCATCTGAAACCCCTCACGTGGGCCCCATCACCCCTCACCTAGGCAGCTGTCACCCCTCACCTGGATGGCAATCACCTGGGCAGCTGTCACATCTCACCAGGGTCTCAGCTGGGAGGCCGTCACAGCCCAGGCTGGGTCCCCAGCTCCTCTGTGGCCCTGTGAGTGCCACAGGGAAAGGCTGGGCCATACGGGCCTGCCATTGCCACCCAGGGGCTCTAAGCATGCCGTTCCCCCTCCCCAGAATGCTTTTCCCAGTTTACTCTGTCTCCAGCAATCCCTTCCAGAACCTTCAACCAGCTATGACCTCTCCAGGTCCATCTCCCTGCCAAGGTGCCCCCATGGCACTGCATGGTTGTGGGGTCCCTGTTGTGTCCCAGCTGAGCACTGTGGAGTGTTTGCTGACCAGGAGACTGTCACTGCAGAGGAAGGCAGGTGGGGAGGGCCAGAGAGGGGGGCAGGGACGGCACTGAGCAGTCGTCCCCTGCAAGAGATCGGTGGGATCAGAGTGGCTCAAGACAGCTCCACAACGGTCAGCACACGTGTATATCGGAAAAGGAACCAGGGGATCCGTGTGCTCCTCAAAATCCAATCTGCCCATCCTGTAGTAGCCATATGTTTTCGGTGGGGCCTGACGGGTCTAAGCAAATCAGGGTGTGCTCATTCCCCTGGTGATTGCTTCAGGGATGGGAATAAACAAGGAACCCACAGCCCAGTTGGCCAGTAACTATCCCAAACTGAGTCCTTAGAGCAGGGGTGGGGAATACCCAGCCCACGGGCCCTATAAGGCCCGTGAAATCAATACCAGCTAACATCACACACCTCACCAAATTAGCCTGAGCAAACTTAGAAGGCTAATTTTTTTTTTTTTTAATCCTCACCCGAGGACATTTTTCCATTTTTTGTTCAGATAGAGTGGGAGGGAGAGAGAGGAAGAGAGAGAGAGAAACATCGACGTGAAAGGGACACATCGAGTAGCTGCCTCCCGCACGACCAACCAGGGCCAGGGACAAATTGCAACCGAGGTATGTGCCCCTAGCAGGAACCGAACCCGGGTCTCTCTGGACCACAGGCCGACGCTCTAACTGCTGAGCCAAACCGGCCAGGGCGTATAGAAGGCTAATTTTTAAGTTAATAATTTTGTATAGCCCACGAAAGATGTTATAAATATCCAAATGGCCCTTGGCAGAAAAAAGGTTCCCCACCTCTGCCTTAGAGGCACTACTGAGCTGCTGGATCAAACCTGACCTGAAGTCCACTCATACCATTTGTTCATTACAATAAACCCTCTTTACTGTTAAGCTGCTTTGAGCTCGGTTTTTTATTATTTGCTCCCAAACACATACTAACACAGGGGGTGGGACTGAGTTTCCCCTGAGATTCAGTATAACAATGAGACCCCTCAGAAGCCAGACAGAACAGTTTCCAGGTAGCAATAATGCAAGACTGCCTCTCCAGCATCAGGGAGGATCATGCTATATTTTAAAAAGCACCAGAAGGCCTGAGAAATTTAGCTCTTGCATAGCAAAGGTCTGCAATGCCTTGAATGGCTGGGTGGGAGGCGTAGGCTGGCCTGGGGATGGGGCCAGGCCCCTTGTTCACCAGATCTCTGGGCCCTGTCCTGGGCGAGCAGCACTCCGCCGCCTGGCCCGCGCCCACAGCCCGCCCGCCACTTCTCCCAGCGAGAGTGCCGCCAGCTTCCCCAGCACCAGAGCCGCGCTGGAAAATTGCCCACAAGTTGAAAGAGATTTCTTTCCAGCAGACATCACTCCGGCAGATCCGAGCCTTATCTTCCCCTTCCAGAACGAGTGTTGTTCATTTCACTTCCTAAAATAAAATTTAAAAACCTAAACCACAAACTGAAAAACAGGTGGGGCCACTTCAGGATTTGGCTGGAGCTTGTCTGGGAGCTGATAAGGGAGCAGCCGGTTGCCCGGAACAGCAGGGCACCCACGGGGAGAAGTGCCAGGGTCTCTGGGGCATCCCACTGCCCGCAAGAAGACGGCTGGGCACGAGCAGGCCCAGCATGCCCCAAGCCTTTCTCGTTGTAGGGAGGCTTCACCCCTAAGTGTTTGGGGGCCAAGAGGGACAGGGAGTAGAAGAAAGGAATCCCCTAAGCAGAAACGGTGAATCGCCTCAATGGAGCAGAAATGCCGACACATCGCTCTCGGGGGGAGGGGCCGGGCACTGAAAGCATTCGTGAGCAAATGTATGTCTGATCTGGGAACCCAGACTGGGGGCCAGGACTTTACTGGGGGCTCCTGGTGGACATACTGGAGACGTCTAGGGAGCTGAGCCCCAGGGCTCTGCCTGGCCCAGCTCTGTCCACTACATGATTGGCAGAGGGCACAGATGTTGCTTGATCACGTGCACAGCTAATCCAAAAGCCAGAGACCAAAACCACTTGGTTTCACCACGCTCCCCAAGGAAACCAACTGTGCAGGGCACTCGGTGTCGTGTGGGGCCCCTGCCCTGGTCCCATCAGCACATGTGTTTGTAACAGACTTGAAGCCTAATCTGCCCGTGGGCAGGCGCCAGGCCTTCGTCCCGCAGCCTCCCTCTGTCCCCAGCCTCCCTCTGTCCCCCACCCTGCCTCTGTCCCCCAGCCTGCCTGTCCCCTGCCCTGCCTGTCCCCCAGCCTGCCTCTATCCCCCAGCCTGCCTGTCCCCCAGCCTGCCTCTATCCCCCAGTCTGCCTGTCCCCCACCCTGCCTCTGTCCCCCACCCTGCCTCTGTCCCCCACCCTGCCTCTATCCTCCAGCCTGCCTGTCCCCCACCCTGCCTCTGTCCCCCAGCCTGCCTGTCCCCTGCCCTGCCTGTCCCCCAGCCTGCCTCTATCCCCCAGCCTGCCTGTCCCCCACCCTGCCTCTACCCCCAGTCTGCCTGTCCCCCACCCTGCCTCTGTCCCCCACCCTGCCTCTGTCCCCCACCCTGCCTCTATCCCCCAGTCTGCCTATCCCCCACCCTGCCTCTGTCCCCCACTCTGCCTCTGTCCCCCACCCTGCCTCTGTCCCCGACCCTGTGTCTCTCCCCCAGCCTGGTTCTCCATCTGCAACCAGCGGCCCTGCACGGCTGTCCCTTCCCCACGCTCCCTCACCACATTTCCTTTCTTCTTTGGAAGCAGCGCTTTCTGAGATAACAGTGCTTCTGGGAAACTGGGCTGAGAGTCTTGTTTGTCCAGAGAAAATATTTTCCTTGCACACACAAGTGCTGTGCTTACGCCATAGCTCACCCCTCTACTTTTGTCCGCCACCCACCTTTCCCCTGGCGTCTGTCCCCACCTCCGGAGTTTGGCCTGGCTCCCGCCAGGAGAGCGGTCAAGGAAGGGGCCCCTGTGTGAGCTGGGGCCTCGGCGACAACCTGTGGGCTGGACACGCGGTCCCCAGCCCAGCTGGCCTGGGGTGGGCCTCGGTTTCCCGTCTGACAGGGACAGCAGCACGTGGCTCCAGGCCTCCCTGAGGAGACCACACACGAGCATGTACTTCACACACCGCTTTACCAGGTCCACCCCGTGCTCCTCAGGACCAGGGGCTGGCCCAGGGCAGTCACAGGAGCCGAGACTGCAAGCCGCGAGCCCGGTGGGTGGGACCTGGAGAGCCTGCTGCCCGCCCAGTGGCCACGCCTGGCCGCACCAGCTCTGCCCTCCCGGAAAGGGGTGCACGAGGCCTGTCACTCATCCACTCGCGGACTTCTCCACCCAGAAAGGCCCATCACCCTAGGAAGACCACCTCGTGTGGAGAACAAACCCATTCCTGCACCCACGGTATGTCTCGTTTGCTGGTGTGTTTCAACATTTAGAATTTAAACCCATTTTAGGAACCAAATCCCTACCATCAGACTGTTGTCCAGACACGAGTGTTCCACAGAGCCTGCCGAGCTACCTCGGCCTGAAGGGTCTCTCCGGCCCCTTTGACTGAATCTGCACTGCAGACACCAGCAGCCAGCCCACCCTGGGCCCAGGCTGGGTGCCGGGACAGGACCGCACCTTCCCGGAGGACCTGACCCGGGGAGGGGACAGATGAGCCGACGGCCGCCTGACGGAAGCCATGGTCCGCTTGCCCCGGGGGAGGGGCTGGTTCTTTCTGGGCGAGCGGTGTGCGTGGACGCCTCCAATGGAACTAACCCCGGACCTGGACATGTTCTTCCTGAGGGTGCTTTCTGTTCTGAAGAAAGAGTTATGCACAAACATTAAGTTCACAAGAACATCACTGCAACTGTTTATAAAAACAAAAGGCTGGAAACCAGCAGTGTCTCATCCTCGGGGATCCATGAAATAACCTGGGTGAAATTAAAACTGCTGAAAACCGTGGTGTGGAAGGCCACGTGAGGCAGAAACACGTGTGCCACGTAAACACAGGGGCACGGGCAAGGTCGTCTGTGGGGGCAGAATCCCGTTCTGCCGACATGTAAATCCAAAGAGAAAGGCTAGAGAGGCATCCTCTGAAATGCTAATATTGGAATGAAATTATCTTCCTTTTGTTTATCTATATTCATTATGTTTAAGTGAGCATTATGTTATTAGGAAAAATAGACTGAAAAGCTAAATTCAAGTGTGAACACAGTCAGAAGTCGTGCAGAAAAGTAAGCTGTCCTGCTTGGAAGGGCTGGAGCCAGGGGACAGCTCCCCGGAGGCTACCGTCCAAGTCCTCTGCCTTGTGAGGGACACCGCGAAGAAGGCTAACGTCACAAGAGGAGAACGACAGCAGCAGCCGAGGGAAAAGGGTACCCAACCGACAGGACACCACTGGTACCCATGTGTGTCCCCAAGCCTGACTCATCAGACAGCCAAGACCCCCAGGAGGGCCCAGGGCCTGGGCCTTGGCCTCGGGGCAGGAGCAGCCCGTGTGGGTGTTGACAGAATCTTCTCTCCACGGCCTCCCGGTCCCTCAGGAGCAAGACACGCAAACAGTGCTAGGAAGCACACATTTATTTATTTATTTATTTATTTATTTATTTATTTATTTATTTATTTATTTATTTTTATTGATTCTTTTTTAAATCCTCACCCGAGGATATTTTTCCATCTATCTTCAGACAGAGTGGGAAGGAGAGAGAGAGAGAGAGAAACATCGATGTGAGAGAGACACATCAACTGGCCGCCTTCCGCACGACCCCAACCAGGGCCGGGGATGAACCGCAACTGAGGTACATGCCCTTGACCGGAATCGAACCCGCGACTCTTTGGTCCACCGGCCAATGCTCTAACCGCTGAGCCAAACTGGCGAGGGTGCACACATTTATCTATATAAAAATAAAGACCCTTGCCTCCCTAATATAGAGGGCATCTATAAATCAATGAGAAAAAAAAATAACAGAAAAAGGAAAATCCCCACAATCTTTAAAATGTATAAAGAGATACTCAAATTTGCTCATGAGAGAAACGCTCAGTAACATTACAACGAGATACCATTTTTTCGCCCACCGACTTGGCAAAAGGCAAAAGTCAGAGAACGCCCTCCACCGGCAAGGCTGGGAAGCAGATTCCCTCGTACACTGTTAGTAGGAATGTAAACAGGTTCCATCAGCCCCCATGGAAGACCATTTGAGCCAGTATCCATCAAAATCACAAATGCAGCCCTGGCCGGTTTGCCTCAGCGGTAGAGTGTCGGCCTACAGACCAAAGAGTTGCGGGTTCGATTCCGGTCAAGGGCACGTACCTTGGTTGCAGTTTGTCCCCGGCCCTGGTAGGGTCGTGTGGGAGGCAACCAGTCGGGTGTGTCCCTCTCACATCAATGTTTCTCTCTCTCTCCCTCCCTCCCACTCTATCTGAAGATAATTAGAAAAATATCCTCGGGTGAGGATTACAAAAAATAAAATAATAAAATAAATAAATAAATAAAATTACGAATGCACATATCCTTTGACCCCCCAATTCCACCAACAGCTGGAGTACACTGTGGGGGATCCAGATTTTGCTCCGCACAAATTTATCCTGATAGGACTTTTTCTAACAAAACAGGTCATCCCGTCTCGTGTGGTGCCCTGCAGCTGGCCTCCGGGATCCAGATCCCATGGACAGTGTTCGTTCCCTGTTGCTGATATTGTGTCAATTGTCACGACTTAGTGACTTAGAACCACACGAGTTCATGTTCTTACAGTTCTGGAGGTCAGAAGTCCGACGTGGGCCTCACTGGGCTAAAATTGAGGTGCTGGGGGGGCCAGTTCCTCCGGGAGTTTCCAGGGGAGAATCGTGTCCTTGCCTTTTCCGACTTCTAGAGCCGCGCACACGTCTTGTCTCATGGCCCCTCCACGGGCAACGTGGGTGGAGCCGTGCTCACGCTGCCCTGGCTTCTCCCTCCCCTCCCTCCTCTACCATCCAGGCCCCTTGTGATCACACAGGGCCCACCAGGATCATCTCCCATCTCAAAGTCTGCTGGTTAGCAAACTGAATTCCCTTTGCCACGTAACCTAACATGGTCACGGGATCTGGGGATAAGAGCGTGGACATCTCTGGGGGCTACATTCTACCTCCACAGATCGCCAAGTGTGACGCTGCCAGAATCCAGGTCTGAGGCCCGTGGAGGAGGCGAGTGGCAGGGAGGTGCCTGGGGCCTGCCTTAGACCACACTGATCCCAGCTGAGCCAGCCGGAGGTAGCTGTCCCCTGGACACCAACTTGGGGGCTGTGGGGCATCACCATTGGATAGGACTGACAGCATCTGAAATTTATGAATTTTAGTTTATCTGCATTTGCTAATTTGTATGCCTTAATAATCATGTATGTCCTGGGCAACCAGTTCATTCGAGATCAGAGAACTTAGTAGTCGGGAGGTGACCCCCAGGCACTGAGACCTGGGCCAGCCCCTTCTGCGGGCAGATGCCAAGCCCACAGCCAAACGACAACTCTGCTCTGACAGCCTCCTGCAAGTTCCTCCCAGCCTTGAAAAATTCATCCCCAGACCCAGAAACTTCACTAACGAGAGTCTCTCCTAAGGAAATAACTCTAAATATAGAAAAGTGCTCCAGCACGAGGATGCTGGGAGCAGCTTTCCTTGGAAGAGTGACTAATTAGAGTCAAGCTAATTGTCCGACAGCAGGAGGGCCTCAGGCGTGTGACAGCATCATTAAAATGGCGCGTCTGGAGGAACACGGGCCAGACACTTTCATCGCGGTGAGCGTAAAGCAAGCCCTTACGTTGGATGATCACAGCTACGGACGTTTTTTAAAAGCGTGAAACCAGGACTCAAAGGACGGGACCTAGACACAGGCCGAGGTTCTCGGGCTGGCGAGGATGGGCCGCTTTCCTTTCTCCTGGGTCCTTCTCCGAAGTCTTTGGGTGTCCTAGGATGAACACAACGGAAAGGCTGGCCTTTCACTGAGCTGGTTGTGTTAACTAAGTGGTGTGTAAAATTAATACAGTGCCTTTGTGTGTGTGCATGTGTGTGCGTGTTACACTCGTGTGTGTGAACACGTGTCAGTGCGAGACGGGGGGGATGCAGGAGTGTGTCCAAGAGGCGGTGTGGATTAGATGGATGAGCGTCTGTGAAGGGCAGTGTGTGTGAATGTGGGTGTGAATCCATGCTCGTGCCTGTGAGAATGGGTGGGACCGTGAATGCATGTGACATGAGTACACACGTGTGTGCAGGTGTGAGTACAGATGTGTGTGAACGTGAGTGGATCTGCGACAACACAGCTGTGGATGGAGTGGGGTCCATGTGGGTGTGCATGCTGCCTGTGAGCGTGACCGATGGCGTCTTTGGAGGGGCAGCGGTGGTGCGAGCTGCTCAGGGCCAGGCCAGCCCTGTGGGTTCAGCTCAGAGCCCAGCTCCCGCCGCCCCAGGAGAGGCCACGCCAGCAGCTGCAGATGGAGGTCCGGCCCGGCACCCCGTCGACACATCTGTGCCCCCACACACCTGTCCATCCACGCTGCCCCGGAAGGGTGAGGAGGCCCAGCGCGGCCGAGCAGCCCTGCTCCTGGCCCCTCCACGGGCGACTCCTCCATGCCGGGAACGGCCACAGGAGCCTGGGCTTCAGCTGAACACAAAAGCCAGCAGCCCTGTAACAAGCCTGTTGCTGAGTTGCACAGAGGAAACCACAGGAAGGGTCCGGCCAGTCACTGCCTGTCACCCATCCTAAAGTGGAGGGTGCCGGGTCTTCCATGGGGGAAGCAAAAGCAAGAGGCGTCAGGACATTTTTGAGAGAAAGGCCCATCTGAGAAGAGGGACTGGCCGGCCATTCCATAGAGGTCTCCCTGACCCCCAGCCCAGACTGCAGCCCCCTCCCCTCCCCCAGGCCTGTCCCCTCCTGGGTGCCATTTACCTTGGCCTGGAACTCAGCTCAGGTTGGCATCCAGTACCTGGGAGGGCCAGCCCTGCCCCGGTTCCCTCTTCCTCCAACTCCTGGCCCTGGGCCTGGAGGGGTCCCAGCCAACCGTGGGGTCCAAGGGCCAGGCCAAGGCCTCGAGTCCTTGCAGGACCCCCCTCTCCTTTCTCGGGAGGCAGGTAGGTGGTCTGTCCTCTGATAGACTTCCACTCGCTTCGCTGTGTACTGTCTCGAAAGCAAAGAGGCAAAATCCACTCTTAGCAACTTCTTGGTGAGGCTTTGGCAGCAGATCTGACGGGAAAAGCGGAGGGGGACGCGCCTCTGTGAACCTCGCCGTCTTCTGGCCTGGGCTCTGTGGCCCAGACACCTCGGCCAGTGAACTAACCAACTAACTACTGACCAACGGACTGCTGTGCGGCCCTGGGAAAGCGTACAGAAACGTCAAATCAGTGTGGTGTGCGCTGAAACTGTAAGACTGCATGACAACTCTAAGTAAAAAGAGCTTGAAACTTATATGCATATATGCATAACCAATGGACACAGACAACAGTGTGGGGAGGGCAGGAGGGGGTCAATGGGCGGAAAAAGGGGGGGACATCTGTAACACTTTCAACCATAAAGATAATTTTTTTAAAAAGAGCTTTACACTCCAGAATAAAAATTAAAAAATTTAAAAATCTGTGTGGTGGGGATGCTATGGGATCTCGCCACCATGCTGGGAGGAAGCCCAACTACTCACATGAGAGACCACACACACTGACTCGAGCTCTGCCTGCCTTCACTTGGCCACAGTCACCAGGTACTACTCGTGCCCGAACTGCCATCAGGCCACACGGAGCCTCTGTGCAGAGGGCAGCTTCAGGCCAGGTGGGCATCTCTGCGCCCCACCCGCCAGCCCCATGCCGGCCTCTCTGCATGCACAGCCTCTGTCTCCCCAGCTGACAAAGGCGGACTCAGTAGCTGCCTCCGATGGCCCTGGGCAGTGTCTGCGCCCCTCTCTGGGTCTCACACCCCCATCCAGGTACTCCTGATACCGCCAAGCAAGGCATCCATCCTCAACATGTGACTAGCAGTGGGTGACAGCCACTCTGCCATCCTTTGGGGCTGGGGACAGAGTCACTGGGGAAAGGCTGGTAGTGTCCCTACTGGAAGGACCACTCAGCTATCTGGTTTTCTAAATCAAGTCCACTTTATTTGAAACTTTTCACATGCCACAAATTTACATTAAAATACCCATTCAAAACGTAGTTTGAACACAAAACTCAGGAGTAGGCATTACCAGATGGACACAGTCTTTCATTGAAAGGCAGGTGACACAAATCTTGTCATTTAGTGCCTGGTCACACACAAACCGTGAGAACCCCCAGCAGCTAACCCCAGCCCCTTAGAAACATGCTGGGCGCAACTGTTTCCAATTAGAGTTGAACTCGGACAGACAGTGGTCAGAGGGACAGCTGGTGCCAGGGCTGGAAATGCCACCGAGGGCTGCAGGGAATGTCATGTGCCGCGCACACGCCTGCCTGGAGAGCCCAGCAGGGGCACCAGCTCACCCCAACGGCCTGTGACAGCCACCGCCTGCTGGGGTGAGCACAGCAGCATCTCTGCCCTTGGACCCCCTCTGCCAGGCCCTGGCCTCGGCTCCGGGACCGCGCGTGGCGGACGAGCAGCCCATGGTCACTACATCCCCAGGTCCGCCGGGCCTGGAGCAGAGCACAGCAGGTGCCTTGACCCTGTGATATTAGCACAAAACCCCACACTTGGGTGGTTTAGGAAAGAGCTTTAGAAAGTGGAGTCATTTAGACAACATTGGTAGGCCTATGTCAGACCCACAGAGGCTTTTTAACTTCTGTCGGTATTTGTTCCTCGTGCCCAGTAGACTTGGGACACTTCTAACTAGAATCCCGTGCTCCCAATGCAAACGGGACTGCTGACCATCAGAGGGGGCACCCAGGCCCCTCCCTCACAATCTTGTCCCTTTCCTGTCCAGAGTGGGACTCGGGTGAGCCATGAGAACTGTGGGCACCCACCCCCCATCCACGTCTCCCTCACCTGGAGTTTTATGGCTGGAACCACTGGAACCTGCTGCCAACGGCCACCCTTCATCATCCTCATCCACTAATTTACTTTTTTCTTACAAGGTCTCAGAAATGTTCAAATCCTAAAGGAGCCAATCATAAGGGCAAAAGGCAGCACCACTGAGGACCTGAGGGTGGAACCCTCAGGACAGGGGCTGCCTTGGCGTGGACTCGTGGGCACTGGCTGCGGGCCCTCCTGTGGCTCCACTCCTCCACCCAGCCTTTCCAGCCAAGGACCCCTGGCCGATGAAGGGAGTGTGGCCCTCAGAGTCCAGCCTGCAGAGCAGACCCCTCCCCTGAGCCAGGGCGTCCAGACCGGCCTTCCTTGCTACATGCACACATGGGCCCTCCCCCAGAGGCCTGGCAGAGAAGGGACCCTGGAACCTGCATTTCCCTGGTCCTCAGAAAGGCAGTTGAGAGGCAGGGAGAAAACCCCTTGTTGCATGAAAGAGTGGAGAGTCCCAGTCAGCCTCCTTGGGCCTGGAACAGAAATATACTTGCAGGTGGAAATAAGCAAAGTCACCGAGAGCAGGGAAGGAGCCTGCAGTCTCTGCGTCCCTCGGGCTCAAGCCACCTCCCTGGGAACACCTGCAGGCCTGTGTGGCAGTCAGCGGCCTTGGGGGGTGGGGCGGAGGTCTCTCTTTTAACAAAGAATAAATGCCAGATCCCGCCTTCCTGATTCCCTCTCCCGTCACTCTCTCTCACACACACATGCATGTATGCACACTTGATCACACACAGAGCTGTGCACACACACACACCATGCACACGTGAACAGCGGATTACACGAACAGGTGTATGCAGACACGAGCACACGTGCCAGTGCTGACCAGGCCCCTCTCAGCAGACAGCATGTGGTCCGCTGCTTAGCAGCCCAGTTCTGCCAACTGGGGACCATTAGGGTGGGTTCTTTCCCAGCATAAATGCTGCAGAATATAAACTGCAATGAGCCCTGGCCGATCTTGCTCAGCGGTTAGAGCATCGGCCCGTAAACCAATGAGTCACGGGATCGATTCCAGCCAAGGGCATGTACCTGGGCTGCGGTTCATCCCCGGCCCTGGTCGGGGTCGTGCAGGAGGCAACCAGTCGATGTGTCCCTCTCACATCGATGTATCTCTCTCTCTCCCTCTCCCTCCCTCCCTCCCACTCTATCTGAAGATAAACAGAAAAATATCCTTGGGTGAGGATTAAAAAAAATAATAAAAATAAAAGAAATAAATTGCAATTAACACCGGTGCCAAATGGCACTTAGCGAGAACAAGCACATTATTAACATCTGGCGAATGCTGTCTTGGTGCAGGAGCGGTGGCAAGTCTGGCTTTAAGTAGAAGGATGGTTGCAGGGGACACTGAGAACACAGATCTCCTGCTTCCCGAGCAGCTCGCGCCCCAGCCTCCAGGGAGCAGCCCCTCCCATCAATTCTCGGGATAAGCGCCGCTACTGGGTATAAGTGCTTGCTCATGAGAACAGCCCACCCAGGCAAGAGCTCAAAAACACAACCGCAGCCTCTGGATCAATTCCTGGTGGGAAGGTCACTCTCGCACCTGCCCAGGGGCTCTGGATGAAAGAAGGGCACCCAGAGCCACCTGGGGCCAGAGGAGGAGGAGGGCCTGGCCCATGGGGGTCCCAGAGACAGCCAGGCCACCTGCCTTCCTCCTGGGCTGTGTCCCATTCTTCCTGATCATCTTGCCTAGTGGTCTCTAGGTGCCACCTAAAAGAAATGCCCAGAAATTGGGAAGTGGGGTGCTCCCACCACCTCTCAGACCTTCATCTATACCATTGTGGTCCTAACTGGGTCCACAGCCCTGCCTCTCCAGGACCCAGGAGAGCCTGTCCTGCGGCCTCCGAGACCAGGAAGACAGGACCCCGGTTGTAGCTCTCAGGCTGGGTCAGGTCTGGAAGGTGAAGGCTGCAGGTCTGGTGGGGGTGCTGTTGTAGGGCACTCACCTGGAGACAGGGAGCCCCCAGCTGCAGCCCAGGACAGGGCACCCTGTGCTCCAGAGGAAACAACTGCCCCTACACAGGAAAACCAGGGGGAAGGAAGCAGAGTGCCCACACCGGCCCCACCTGTGCAAACACTGCCCGCTCGGTCAGGACAGGCAGAGCAGACCTGGAGCCGCTGGGCGGCCGGGCTCCTAGACAGGCTGAGGTCAGGAAGAATCAGAGCACTGGAGGTCTGTGTGCCCCCCGGGGCCGGGACTACTTGCCTCCTGCAGCTGCCATCAGAAAGTCTTCTGGACCCCCTTGCCTGGCAGGGTGGGGGCTGCTGAACTGTTTGCCCTTCACAGTCCCAGGGAAGGGCATGTAAAGATGCCAAGGGGCCAGGTCCCCAGTCCTTCAACAGCAGGTAAACCACAGGGTGCGCTACACGGAATGGGGGTGACTGTCACCAAGGAAATAGAGTAGGAAGACAGCCGAGCTGAGGGCCAGGATGGGCAGCGGGAGTGTGAACAGGGCCTTGTGGGCTCTGCACCCCCAGCCCAGAGGGAGAGGGAGGCAGGGGGAGTCAAGCCCAACTCAGGGAGCCACCTGATGATGCCCAGTGCAGGAGGGTCTCATGGTTGAGAGGCAGAGGTGGCAGCTGGGCACAGGGTTGACCCTGCACACTCGGAGGTCAGTCCTCGTTTTTGGAATAGCTGCGTTGAATGTTTTAAAGTGCTAAGTAAAGCTATCTGAAACAGGTAATTTGATCACTACTCCAGCCTTGAACATCCTCTCAAGTTTTTCTAATGAAGCCACATACATCTGTTTCCCCAGAAACACAGACCTCCCCGGGGAGCTGCAGTCTCCAACACTGAGTGCCGGCCGCCTGGGAGCCTTCCTCTGGGCCCGCCCAGCACCGGCCCTGCACCTGCCTGACGTCCTCTGGCTGGAAACGGACCGGGACGTGGCTGGATGAACACGTGTCTCACCGCAGAGCCCCCGCCTGCAGCCACAAAGCCCGAGCGCGCCTCACCGTCCAGCTCCAGCAGACCTGCGGGCGGGGCTCACCTCACAGGGTGAGCGTGGTCACCCCCAGCCCTGGGCCTCAGGCCACCCCTCCCTGTAGCCTGGTGGCAGGTGACCAGGAACACATGAGCAGAGGGACACTCCCGGGAGGCTGAAGTGAGGGGCCACACTGGGGCCACCCGGTGCTCTGGGAACCTGGTCAGAGCCCCATGGAGTCAGGGTGCCACAGTCCATGCCTGTGGGAAAACACCCACGGCCAGGCCTGAGGCGCTGACCGCCAGCTCTTCCCGTTTATCCTCCTCACACCATCACAACCCAACTTCCAATGAGCGACGAGTCCTCACAGGAGAAAGCAAGAGGAAGCATCGGAAGCCCCCGGGGGGTTGGGGGTACAGGATGGCCAGGGAGAGGCCTCTCTTCCTCTTGTGACCACCCAGGGGTCCCGGTGTCTGGCAGGCAACCCGGGGGGTCTGCAGACAGGCAGTGAGCATCGATGGTGGCCCAGGCAGAGGCCAGGGGCCACACGCCCGTCCAAGCAGTCCTGCTTCCTCGGCCATGAAAACAAGAGCAGCGGGCGGGGAGACTGGCCACAGAAGGAGCTTTGCCTGGTGCTAGCCGTCCCTGTCACCACCACAGGTTCGGTGGCTCCTCGGCCACTCTGCTTTTAAATAAGGTGATCTCGTCCAGGTGCACCATGGGGACGTCCCGGATGACATCAGTCAGGCCCTTACGGAGCAGGGGGAAGATGACGACGTTCAGTGCGGGCCGCTCAGCCTGGAAACTGAACCAGAGGCAAGCCGTTAGCAGGGCCCACGAGCTGCACGAGCTGCGGGCTCAGTGCGTCTACCCGACTCCACTGCACCGAAGCCGCGATATGCCTGGGGGCCCTTCCCGCTGGGGCTGAAAGAGAGGTCCGAAGGGGTGGGGCACACAGAGGGAGCCTTGCCCATGGGGGGGCGTTGTCACACTTCTGTTTGGGCACAGAGGAGGCACCCACTGGGCGTCTGGCAGAGGAATGGAGCCAGATTGAGGCCAGCCTGTCCAAACAGCCCCTGCTTTCCTGGGCAGAGGGAGGTGGATGTCCCGGGAAGTGAAGGGATGACACACAAGGAGCTGCAGAACCGAGGACAGCACCCGCAGGGGCCCAGAGAGAAGGAACAAGGGCCTAACCCCACAGGCCATCCTGGAGGGTACAAACTCCCAAGTCAGGTGAGGCAGCAAGTCTGTCAGGCAGCCGCTGGGAGCCAGGAGCCATCATCTGAATATGTGACACAAGCGTCTGTCACAGTACCTCCCTAGGCTGCACCCCCGGGGCCCCTCGGTGCAGTAGACAAAAGGCACAAGTGGACAATTTTCATGGAGCCTCAGCCAGGCTAGGCACTATGCTAGGAGCCAACAGACATTCCTGACGTCCTCCCCAAGACTGCACGCAGCTGGTACCTGAGGCAGCGGGACTGGGAAGGTGATGCCCAGGCCAGTCCCTCAGCAAGTCAACAGCAGAGTGCCCCCCGCCACCCCCCCCCCCCAGTCAGATTAGGACTGGCCCATGTGCAGCAGCTGGAGACAAAACCTAGTGCCACCCAGAGCTCAAAGAGAAGGGGGACCCCCAGGAGCAAGACAGAAGACACCCAGACCCTCAAGTCTCAGCTGGCAAGAGGCGGGGACCAGCCACACAACAGGAAACCTGGGCATTTGCCAAAACTAGAGCAAGTCCCCCACCCGGCGCCTGCTGCAAAGAAGGAGGGAACCTCGTCCCAGCCTCTCCCCGAGGCCCCCAGCACTGGATTAATGACTCATGTAAAGTAGATGCCAGGAAAGCACTCATAAAACTTGATGTTTGGGCAATAAAGATGCTGAGGAAATGCCTCCCAGTTCTGCGCATGGTGTTCTGCTCGCGGGCAGCATTGTCTGTGACCGTGAACCTCACAGCAAGTCCTTGCCTGCACACCCGCTGCGCCCCTGACTGGCCTGGAAACAAAACATTCTCAGATGTGGGACCTGTGTGCAAAAGGCTCCTGCCTGCCTGCCTCCCCCTCCCTCTCAGGGCTGTAACAAGCTGTCAATTTGCTGAAGGGGATGGATTTCTCAGCAAACGCCAGGGATGCAGCAGCTGCAGGCTCCGCCTCCATGCAGCCCAGGGCAGCTCTGGGTGCTGCAGCTGTCCAGGTGGCCGGAATGGGGAGACTGCACAGAAGGGCAGTGGGTAGAGGTGCCACCACCAGAATTAAACCCACTTCCTTCTGAAGGTTCTCCCTTCAGTTGGACCCTGATTACCCTGAACTGGGACAGACCTCCAGCGAGCACAGTGCTCTCTTTGTAAGGCCTATCCCTGGTCCTCGAGGAGCCTGCCACACTCTCGGCTGGACCCTCGCTGTCCCCACAGAGGCAGGCCTTGCAAGGAGTGAAGGCTGGAGTCGGTGACAAGAAAGTGGGGAAGACAGCCAGTGCAGAGAAAGAAATTGCTCACCTCCAAGCACAGGGTTGGGACTCTCTCCACGAGGGAGGCACACTCTTGGCTGGGAGGGACGTGTGCAAACCATGTGCTGCTTCGTGTACTCTGCTGTGTGACTCACGTGCATGCTACAATGTGCTTTTGTATGACTCAAATACAGTTTGCAGTTTAAGTAAACAGATTTGACGAGATAAAACAAAGTTCCTCGTTTAGAAGCCAGGCTGGACTGGTTACTGCAGGCAGGACAGGTCACCCCTCAGGACCCTCCCCTGGCCAGGACTGATCACATCTCTAACAGCCTCTGGCCTGGAGTCACCAGGACAAAGGCCAGGCCTGTGAGCTGACAGGGTCGCCCCACAGAGGCCTCCTAGCGCACTCCCAAGCCCCTGCTCCGCCCTCCGCCAGTTTGGGATGAGGGCCCTGGCCTCCCACAACTATGTTCCCCAGGACGGTCACCTAGCGACCAGAGGCAAGGTCTACAGAGACCGTCACACGGCCTACCTTCTGCTTCTGAAACCCAGCACCTTCAAGATCGGCGCCTGGCTCCCAAGGAGGCAGCAAGAAGTGACAGCCGAGGGGCAAGAGGAGACCCTGAGGCGCAGGTCACCCGGGGGTCATGGTGATCTGGGCAGAAAGCCTGCTCCTCAAGGAGGGTCTGCGGGCATTCACCAGGGCTTGCAGAGAGGCAGTCTGAGGAACGTGAAACCACCTTTGCATTTACAATGGCTGGAAGGGGTTCCTGCGCTGAAGAGAATTCCTGCCCGCGGGCCGGGAATGCAGACGAAGGGCATTTAAAGACTTGGCCACCCAGACAGACTGCTCAGAGCGCTCCAGGAAGCAGAAAAGATTTTCCTACCTAAGAAACACCTGTTGGGTTTGTTTCTTTGCCTGAGAAACTGGGAACAAAATTAAAGTTGACAGCCTCTTCCCCTCAAAATAAAAATCTTACAGAAAAGCCAAATAAGGTATTTTCTAAAAGTCACTCGCACTGGAACAACTACGTTCAAGAAGCACCCAGGCAGACGGTGGCCGAGAATCACACAGCGCCCTGGAGCTGAGCAGGAACGTTCACCGAGGCTCCCAGAAGGCGGCGCTGTGGGGAGCGGTGCTCTCTGAGTCCCACTAGGCCTGCGGAGACCCAGAGCCCACCTGGAACCTGCCCAGACCCCCTCTCTGCCCCACAATCTGCCTCACAGCCAGAAAGGACCCAGGGGTTGAAATGCTCTAAGTCGGCTGTCATCATCCCCCTGTAGTGTCCTCAGGTCCCACTCTGAGGGACAAGATGGTAAGTCCATGGGCCCTGGACCCCTGGAGCCAGCAACGTGAGTCAAAGGCTCCAGGACTGGAAAAGCCTGATGGACAACCGTGCCTTCTGCACAACTAGAATACAGGGGAGTCGGTTTGGGGTGGCCCCAGTGCCTCTCTGGGGCGACAGTAAACATTTCACAAATCCTCCCAGAAACCCTTCATGCATATGAAGGCAAAGAAATATATTACACCCCACCTTGGTTTTTGAACACACTGTTTTTACAACAAAAGACACTCCCTTCGAGGACTGACTGCACACATCACCCTTTCTTTCCGTCACAGCTGACGGGCTCTTGGCTTGTGCTCAGACTTTAGCTCAAGCCAACAGCGCTGCCATGGAGAACTCTGCAGACCGCGTGGACAGGCCCGTCTGCAGAACCAGGCCGTGGAGGTGGGAGACGTGTGAACTCAGACCTGCTGCCAGCTCAGCCTCCACAGAGGCGGCCCACCTGCCAAGGGCGACAGGGCCTGTCCCCTCCTCCACTAACACGGTGTGGTCTTCGCGAGGTGGGGGCTGCTGACTTCACACTGAAGGGCAATGTGTGCTGTGAACGTCACAGACGGAGCGCACACATGTGACTAGCACCCACACTGAGACAGACACCAGCCCCTAGTGACCTCCACTCACTGCCCCCGAGGGGGTCCCACCTCAACTCTGCCAGCGTGGACCAGCACCTGCTTTTGCACTTCCTGGAACAGAGCGTAGTTTGAGTTGTGTTTTTCTTTCAGGGGAGGCTGTTTTCTCCTGGGTCTAAGGGTCGCCTGCAGCCCTGCCCAGAGCCCTCGGGCTTTGTGCCTATTGGTCCTCACTGAGGTGTAGGCTGCCGATGGAATCAGACTTTTGCCTATGATGTGACTTGCCGATTTTTCTTAGTTTATCATTTTTTATAAACAAGTTTTTAAAAATGTTTTTATTGATTTTTTGGAGAGAGAAATAGAAACATCAATGTGAGAGAGAAACATTGATCAGCTGCCTCCTTCAGACCCCCTATTGGGGATCGAGCCCGCAACCCAGGCATGTGCCCTGGCAGGGAATTGAACCGGGACCTCTCAGTCCATGGAATGATGTTCAATCCACTGAGCCACACCAGCTGGGCATAAACGACTTTTAAAAACATGCAGATAGCCCTGGCCAGTTTGGCTCAATGGTTAGAGCATCGGCCTACAGACCAAAGGGCCTTGGGATTCAATTCTGATCAAAGGCACATACCTGGGTTACAGGTTTGATCCCTGGCCCCAGTCTGGGTCGTGTGGGAGGCAGCCAATCAATGTCTCTCTCACATCAATGTTTCTCTCTCTCTCTCTCTCTCTCTCTCTCTCTCTCTCTCGTTCTCGCTCTCCCCTTCCCTCCCTTTAACTCGCTCTAAAAAAAAAAATTAATGGAAAAATATCCTTGGGTGAGAATTACCAAAAACAAAAAAATGCTTTTACTGATTTGAGAGAGAGAGAAAGAGAAACATTGATGAGATGGAAACATCATCAATCAGCTGCCTCCTGCACGCCCCCCCTACTGGGGATCAAGCCTGAAACCTGGGAATTTACCCTGACTGGGAATCAAACCTGCAACCTCTCGATGCATGGAATGACACCCAACTAACTGAGCCACACCGGCCAAGGCTCCCTTCTTCTCTTTCTAAAATTAATAAAATCATGTCCTTGGGTGAGGATTTAAAATTAATAATAATAATAAACGTAAGTAAATAAAAACATGCAGGTATTCAACTTACTCACAGAAATATATATTAAAAAATAGTAAGTGTCCATCAACAGATGAACGGACAAAAAAACTGGCTTTTCCCTACAATGAAATATTCACCAGAAAAAGGAAACTCTGACACAGGCTAAAACACAGGCGGACTTTGAGGACGTTACGCTAAGTGAAACAAGCCAGTCACAAAAGGACAAACACTGTGCGACTCCTCTCCTATGAGGTCAATGGAGGAGTCAAGTTCGTAGACAGGAAGAAGGTGGACAGCAGGAGCTGGGGGGAAGAGATGGGAGGTACTGTGTAATGTACATGGAGTTTCTTTTAGGGACAATGAGAAGGTTTTGGGTGTGGATAGTGGTGGTGGGGTACCCAGCATTTAACGCCACTGAACTGCATGCTTACGAATGGTTAACACGATAACTACTATGTTACAGGTAATTTACCGCAATAAAAACTTAAAAAGAAGAGCAGAACCTGCCTGCAGAGACATGGAGGAAGACAGGGTTCCTGGCACTCCCAAGAAAAGAGGCTGCACCCACCCGAGGCCCTCAGGCTGACAGATGACAGCATCAGGAGGGACTAGGCCCCGTGGAAGCTGGTACCAGGAATGCCATCACGTTCAGTACAGCACATCCTCACTTCAGACGGCTCTAACCAGACAGAGAAGGGTCAGGGCACAGTCCCCTCTGCCACTCCGACTGTGAATCAAGGCGGGGCAATGGAGGGTGGGGGGACAGCCAGCCACTCACTCGCGGGATGGCCTCGGCAACCTCCAAACCTCTCAAAGCTGGGCTGCATCATCTACACAGAGGGGAAGGCACTACCACCATGCACCTGTCGGGGCAGAGTCAGCGCTGATGCCATCACCAGAAGGTTATAGCAGTGCCGGGAGGCAGGGACAATGGCTGCGGCTTTACAGACAAGAAACTCAGCTCAGGGAGGGAAGTGATTCACTCAAAGTCACAGAGCCAGTAAAAGAGACCAGATATGAGCCCAGGTCCTAGGATCTGAGGGTATAAGGTAGGTCTGACCTCAGCAGGATGCCACACAGACCAAAGCTACCTGTTGTCACTCTGTGTAGGAAACCAAAAGAGAATCAGAGCGCTGACACTGCCCTCAGCCAACCCCAAATGTCAGGAGGCCTCACAGGAAACTTTAAGGAGTGGGAGAATCAAAGAAAATCGCAAAAACCATGAGATGCCTCGGTGTGCTGGCAGTAGCAGGGGGGCTATGTGTTATCAATGTGACTGGGACAGGACTCAGGGCTTCTAGGAGAGACAGGAAATGAAACAGAGAGGCGGGCTCTGTCACTGGGCAGGATGTCCCTGGAGGCAAACATCCCAACCCAGGGAACGTGGGATGCAGAGCCTCCAGTACCCACAAGGAGTCGCTGTTCTTCATGGCACTGTCCCAAACTCTAACTCAGACCAGTCGCTAGGGCCTCCAGAAGGGCCTGAAGGGGGAGAAGATGCAGAAAAAAGCCGATCCAAACCTAGTGGAGGCTGGCTGCCACAGGAAGTTAGACAAAGATTCCAACTTCGAAGAGCACAGCCTAGACACGGAGATAGAGAATGAACGCGGGCCAGGATGCGGCACTCGGTGCTGGACACACACCGCCCACTGTTACAACGACCTCCAGGCCTGTCTCACACTAGCCCTGCAACTGAGGAAGCAGCCACCTGAGGCCAGTGCTTCCGAGAGGCGGGGACCCAAACCAGGTCTCAGCAGGGCTAGAGCAGCAGGTCCTGGTGCCAAACCTGCAAAGGCCTGGCAATAAGAAGTGACTGTCGATGACCACCCACTGAGAGGCTGAGACTGGCCACACATGAAGAGGCGACACTTCTCGCAGCGACAGCACTGCAGACATGACACCAGCCCTGCTTATCACGGGGGAACAGGTGACACTTCAATGCCAGGCAGGTGAGCGGGTAGGTGACACACCAGGTGTTTCCTCCTGCTCAATAATTCTGAGCTTGAGGCAAGGAAAGGGGTGAGAAAAAAGAAAAGCATAAGAAGAAGTGACAGCAAAGTCCAGCCTCTTGCGTTTCCTGTTCTCCATGTGGTGACCGGCAGGCCTGGAGGAGACAAGCCAGAAGCTCTGGGGCTGAGCCCTGGTTACTGTGAGCCACGGCACCATCTGCTGGTCACTCACAGAACAGCAGCAGGGAACCTCACTGCAGCATCAAAGGCCTTAAGGGCAGGGCAGCAGGGAGGCCAGAACTTAAAGTGGCAGGTAGGCCAGCAGGTCCCCTCTGAGCAGACAGCTAGCTGTCTGGACCGCCCTACCTCCCAGCCAGGAAAGACCTCTCTGGATGGCCCAAATCCACAGCGGGGGCCACACAGCAGAGAAGTATGGGCCACAGAGGCCACCAGGAAGATGTACACCAAGAAGCCTCTCCCATCCATCTCTGGGGCTGGATGAGAAAGCAGCGTGGCTGGAGGAGAAAGGCAGACATGAACACAGCCCTGCTGAACACAGAAGATTCTGTAGCCTGTGAGCCTCCATCAGGACGTGGGGGGCAGGGGGCCAGGGGGCCAGGGGCCAGGGGCCAGCCCCACACAGCAGCTTAGCACGGCCCCTGGAGGGTGTGGGTGCCCTTCTCCCCTCCATCCTTCCACTGCTAGGGTCCTGGCTGCACTATTCGCTCAGCTCGCGGAGCCTCGGTTTCCCCATCTGTACACTGGGGCTAATGGGACGTATCTCACAGGGCTTCCGTGAGGTCTGAACAGAGGCGGTACACAGTACCCACACGGACAGGGTGCTTGGTGAAGAGGAGCCAGCCAGGCCCCTGGAATCCACAGTGACTTCTAGAGGGGCACACACGGGGGCCACAGAACTGGCGACACGTTCATTGCCACAAAGAAAGCTAGCCTTTGCCTCCTCCAGCAGGCAGAAAGAGGTGGAGAGGGACAGTACTGTGCAGAGCAGCTGCACCCCAGTTCCTGAAGCCCACACACTGGGCACTGCCCAGCCTGTATCCCAGCCAGCCCTCTGACAAGTGAGCAACCCAGCTGGCATCAGCTCCACATTCCAGAACAAGGATGCCCAGGTGAGGGGACACATCGTGAGCAGTGGGCGTGCCCTGCAGCACCCAGCCCCTCCCGGTTCCACAGCCGGAGAACTAGTCTGAAGTGCAGGAAGTCACTGATCAGAGGTGGCTCTGGCTGGTCACAGAGACCATGGCGATCCCTGCATGACAGGTGCCAAACGGCATTTGGAAAGATCATCTGGGGCCCTGGCCGGTGTGGCTCAGCAGTTAAAGCATCGGTCCGCAGACCAAGGGGTTGTGGGTTTGATTCTCAGTCAAGGGCACATACCTGGGTTGCAGGTTTGATCCCCGGCCCTGATCAGGGTTGTGCGGGGGCAACCAGTCGATGTGTCGCTCTCACATGGATGTTTCTCTCTCTCTCCCCCTCCCTCCATGATTTAGCGTTAAATTAAAAAAAAATCAGATGAGAAAAACCATATGAGAGCTCCATTCCAGCCTGCTAGCCGCAGTGACCTCTGGTTGGTGGAACTGTGGGGAGCTGTCACTTAAAAATAGCTTGATATAGCCCTGGCCGGTTTGGCTCAGAGGTTAGAGCGTAGGCCTGTGGACCAGAGAGTCCCGGGTTCGGTTCCCGCTAAGGGCACATACCTCGGTTGCAGTTTGTCCCCGGCCCTGGTTGGGGTCGTGTGGGTGGCAACCACTCGATGTGTCTCTCTCACATCGATGCTTCTCTCTCTCTCTTCCTTCCTCTCTCCCTCCCGCTCTATCTGAAGATAAATGCAAAAAAAAAAAAAAAATAGCTTGATATATAGTCTAAATTTTTAGAAATATTATCAACACATATTATTTTTATAACCAAAGAGGGGAAAACTGTAGCCAGGATTTCTCCTGGGAAAGTTGGTGGCCAACTGCAGATGACAGACTGACGTGCGGTCTTGCCCGCCAAGGCCACCGATCCTGGAGACCTGGCTAATGGCTCTTCTCAGAACTTTAGAACATCTGGGCCTCCTCCCTGTCATCTCCCCCACCAGCGGGGACACAGCTGGAGGAGGAAGCTTCGACCCTCCCAGCCATGCCGAAAGGAGGGCATCCACCATCAACCCTCTATCGGGGCACTGGGCATTTCCTCAGGAGTGGTCTCTAAATGCTTCACCCCCAAGCAAGTTCTGCTCCGGTCAAGTTCTCTCCGGGAAGCACTCCTCCTGACCTGTAATCAATTCTGGGTGCTCATCTAAGTCCCAGCTCCAACTCCAGGCAGGCCACCCTCACTAGGCGAAGCTGGGTCCCAGACACCTTCCACAAAGTCCCCGACAAGGCTGGAAGGGAAACGGCCCTGCGGAGGGCATGGAGGGGAAAAGCAGCCCCAGGGAGGAGAGTTGTTTTTACATCCACCGGCTTTACCCACCGCCATCCAGGTAAACACTGCTACTAAACCTAAACAAAGTGCAGAGACTCGAAAAATTTAGAGTTCAAAGATCTTTGCATCAATTCATAGAAACAGAAAGTGGAATAGAGGTTCCAGGGGCTGGGAGGGGATGGGGAGCTCGTGTCTCATGGGGACAGAGTCTCAGCTGGGAAGATGAAAACATTCTGTGGGTGGACGGTGGTGACAGCCGCACAACAGTGTGAATATGCTCTGCCCCTGAACTGAGCACCTGAAAACAGGTAAAATGGTCAATCTTGTTATACGTATTTTACCATCATAAAAAAAGAACGCAGAGCTGTATAAAGAACGAAAGCTGTATGAACTGATAAGGAGTGGTTTCCAAGATATATATATTAAGTGAAAAAGCAAAGCACGTATGAGAAGCAGGTAGGAGAAAATACTCATGTACGTGCTCCTCTGCGCAAACGACACACAGAGAGGATAAACGAGACTGGTGAGGCTGGTGACGGGGGTGGGGTGGGATGGTGGGAGGGCGAAGGGCGGACTTCTCCAAGCACCCCTTTTACAGAGCTGACTCAGAACCACAGGAAGACTTCACACACCAAAAAATAAAGAAATAAACCAAACAGGATATGGGTGAATGTAAAGCAGGTTGCCCAGTGACACATGCAGACCCTGACTGCATTCCAGATGAGTGACGTGACCACACCGGAGGAGGCGGGAGGCAAGGAACCATCCTGAGAACGTGGGAAAGCAGTATTTTGACTGGATACTGTGAGGCCAAAACAAGAAGTGGCACAAGTATCTTCCGGGGTGTCTCCCATAGCGCAGTGAGTTAGCGGTTCTGGAACGGCCTCACACGTCCACTCGGACTGAACAAACCAGCAAATAAACTGTGGATAACAAGGGCCAGGCTCTTCGCTACTGGAGGAAGTCACAAGGCAGGAAGGGGTAGGCTATGAGGAACCCTGTGATGCTGGGTTGGAATCAGAGATGTCAGTATGAGCTCATTTTCAATATAAATGTACATGGATAGTATGGAAATAAATATACGTGTAGTACATCGATCAATTTCCTACTCTGTCCAGGAGAGGGCCTAGAGACAATGACACCCCGTAGCAATGAACACACCTAAAACCCCTATCTTGGTTTCTAAATACTACTCTCCCATACAAGGAACCAGGTTTCCTTGGAGAACTGTTTGATTCCAGGGCTGGGGCAGGGAAAATACCAGAGGAGCCTGGAATGTCCTGTAGTGACAGAAAGAAAGTGTGCAGCAAAGGAAGGGGCATGTTGCAAGGACACAGGCCCCAGTCTGAAATAACAGCCCACAGCCACATCTGGAACGACCTGAGCAACAACGTGGACAGTGAGAGCAGTGGATTGAAACCCACTAAAGAAGATCAAGATCCACGACATAAGGAAATATGTGAATAAATGAATAAATCAATGGGAGAAGGGAAAGGTCTCCCTCATAGCAGAGTTCCTGTTATCAAACGTAGAAGGAATGAAGGAACAAAACCATCGCTAGGCGAACGTTCAAGTGTTAGCTGTTACCAGACCCCTGGTGGGGCTAAAAGTGGTGGGCGGTCTGACAGGAAACAGCACCCGAAGACTCTCAATGTGTCTCCCACAAGATGTTTCTCAATCAGAAAGGGAACAACAGTGCCTTCACAGCAGGGAGGGCTGGCAGACACTACCAGTGGTCAAGGTTAATCTCAGCAGTGATAAGACACGAGGACACCATGTGTCCCTGAAATGCTACAGTGAGAAGGACATAGCATCACCTCTGTGGTTTTCTGGCCAAAAAACATCAGACAAGCCCAAACTGATGGACATTCTGCCAAATACCCAGCCAGTGCTCTTCAAAAGTGTCAAGGTCATGAGAGACCAGGCCAGACTGAGGACAATCACAGACTGGAGACTAAGGAGACAAGGCAGCTGAGCCTGACGAGGGTTCTGCACGGAGTCCTGAAACAGGGGAAACTGAGGCAATTCTGCACTGTTCACCCAGTTTGATGATGGCACTATGGGAACACAGGTGACATTACACGAAGCTGCAAGATGACAAGAATACTTCTGCCCTCGGGGGTGAGGGGGCTTCAACTCTGGAAATTAACCACGTGGCAGAGAGAATGCCCGGGGAGATGAGGTCCTGGTGTGAATGGAACTCAACCCTTGGTTCTCACCCCATCTCTGCCCTGTGGTTTTGAGGTTTTTTTTAATCTTTTTATTGATTTTTTTTTTAAGAGAGAGAGGAAGTGAGAGATAGAAACATCGATGTGAGAGAGAAACATTGATCAGCTGCCTCCTGCACACACCCTCAACCAGGGATCGAGCCTACAACCTGGGCATGTGCCCTGACTGGGAATCTCGACACTCAATCCACTGAGCCACACCAGCCGGGCTGCCCAGTGGTGTTTAATTCCAGGAAATAATTGTGAGGCATTCATTCAATGAATGCCTGAGGGAGGAACAGCAACCAGGACCCCTTCGGGAGGGATCGCTGGGATGGAGCTGCTGCCCAGGCCTCCTGGCACCGGCAGCCCCACCTGACCACGCCCACTCACCTTCGGAGGAGGGTCTGCTGCAGGCTCTTGCAGGTGGCGAGGGACTCCCCAGTGAACATGTGGCACACGACGACTTGCAGGCAGCGGGCCATGAAGGCCAGCACGGCCTCGGGCTGGAGGGTGCCGCTGCGGGAGACCAGGCACAGGCGCTGCAGCGCGGAGCACTGGCTCAGGGCCTGGAAGAACTGGGCGTTGGCACTGAAGTAGGGCTGCTCCAGCCTGCAGAGAGAGGGCAGCGTCAGTCCCACAGGAGGGCCTGCCGCGTGCTGCTGGCACAGGGGACAGGCGCAGAGGGGACAGATGCACTGGGGACAGGGCCTCCTGGTCTAGGGCCCCCAAGCACAGTAGGGACCCAGCTCTCCCTAGCAAGTAACCAGACCCTGACACCAGGCACAGGACAGTGCTGGCCAGGCTGCAGCCCCAGTTGTGGGGATACTGCCGCAGCCCAGGGTGACACTGTTCTCTTCCCTCCACTTTCGGAGTGTTCCCCAAGGCCAGCCAAGCAAATCCATCTAGCTCCCCAGCTCCCCAAGGCCCAGGCACTGTGCAAATCACTCCCTGTAAAGACACTGTGTCACACCTGGGACCATGTCTCTCCGGGCCATGGCCCTGCCCACAGAGCAAACACACCCCTGGGTGGGCCAGGGCAACACCTCCACTGGCATGTGACACCTGAACTGATGAGGCCAGGTTGGTGACCCTGAAAGGTGGTCTGCAGCTGTGAGCTCTCATCATAAAAGGAGATAAGCTTCCAGTATGAGCAGGAAATGCCCAGTCCTACCCCCAGAAGGCAGCAGGCCTGGGTTAGGGACAGAGTGTCCCTGTCCAGGCCTCCCCAAGTCCCCAGGTGGAGGGCGAGCTCCAGTGCTCTGAACATAGCGACACAGTGAGAGAGGCTGACCCAACCGGGACGCAGGTTAGGAAGGAGCAGTCAGCAGGCGCCCCTCCAGTCCCAAACCCCAAAGGCTGCACAGGCCTCGCACTAGTCTCCATCGCCCTGACACCCAGGGACATTGAGTCATACGACAGACAGGCCAGGGGATTTGAAGTCAGGTCTGTGAGCCCCACAGGAGCTCCTGCATTGAGCCACCCTGTCTGGGAGCCACCAGGCACTGAAATGCAGCCAGTGACACAGGGTTTCAATGTTGTTTTACTAAAATGTAAGCAGAAATACTAGTAAGCTCCTGATGCTAAGACTGGGGGAGGGAAATGTGGGTCCTTCTGGCTGCAATTTGGAAAAACCTGACGTTCCCTCCCTGCCATCATTCCCAGTGCGCAGGAAGGAAGCCCTCAGCAGGACTGTCTGGGCATGGACACCAGGTAGAGAACTGCCCCGGCAGCCACAGCCATTGGTGAGATGTCACACGTGGAGCACAAGCCTGTCCCTGGACTCCAGTGAATGAATTTCATCCTGAAAAAACCCGGGAATTCAGAGTCATGAGTGGAGAGCAGCGCCTCTGAGATGCAAACTCACCCCAAAAAGGATAAGGCAGAGATCGAGGTCCAGAGTCCAGAGGGTAAACAGGTGTTGTCCCCACTATGGCTGTGAATTTTTTCCTCAAGAAAATCTGAACACACCACTTGGTTCTTTCAAAAACAAATTTTGAAAAATCCCTCAGGCAAGCATCTGTTTGCAGACCTTAGAGTGGGACCATCGGAGGGGCCAACATTCCAGAATCAGGACTGCTGAGCTGCAAGTCACCTGACTGGAAGCTGCCAGGGAGCAGGGCTGAGTGGGGCCAAGCAGGCCAGGGGAAGGGTCAGGCCGGTGCCTGGTCACTAGGTGGCGATACAGATCTGTGTTACCCACCAAGACCCGGTCCAACCTCCTAGGTTACAAACCAAGTAGGCAGAGAGCGAGGGAGCTGTGTTGTGTACATACACACTTTTTTGTTGTTGTTGTTGTTCAGATAGAGTGGGAGGGAGAGAGAGGAAGAGAGAGAGAGAGAGAGAAACATCGACGTGAAAGGGACACATCGAGTGGCTGCCACCCACACGACCAACCAGGGCCGGGGACAAACTGCAACCGAGGTACATGCCCTTAGCGGGAACCGAACCCAGGTCTCTCTGGACCGCAGGCCGATGCTCTAACGGCTGAGCCAAACCGGCCAGGGCTACATACACACTTTAAATGTGTTTTCAGCCCAGCCGGTGTGGCTCAGTGGTTGAGCGTCGACCCATGCACCAAGAGGTCGCCAGTTCAATTCCTGGTCAGGGCACATGCCCAGGTTGTGGGCCCAATCCCCAGTGGGGGGCATGCAGGAGGCAGCCGGTCGATGTTCTCTCTCATTGATGTTTCTCTCTCTTTTTCTCTCTCTCTCTCTCCCTGCCTAAAGTAAATAAAGAAAAAAAAATTTTTTTTTAATAAATAAATATCTAAATGTATTTTCAACTAGCCAGCCACTTCCAGATTTTCCCACCTGGAAGGAAGCACCTGTCACAGCTGTTCTGGGTGGGGCAGGCCTGGTGGGAGTGTCCTGTGCACTCCAGTTGTCGGGGCAGGTGGGGCTGGTATGTCCAAACCTTCTCCCATCTCCTGGGCCAGCAGAGTGGACCTGATAAGTAGCCTACGGGATCTGTGGTCTGGGCAGAGGATGAGGAGAAGGTACCCCCCATGACTGGCTTTGCCTTGGGGCCCTGCAGCCCTTCTTCTCCCTCCCAGCCATGCCCCAACCTCCCAACCAGTAAGGATCTGCCCTCCGACCCCACTCCTGGAGAGATGGCTCGGACTCTGCTCTGTGGACGAAGACAGAGCTCAGGCCTCCACCTCTCATCTGCCCACCCACCTCAGGCCCCCAGCAATACCCAGGCCTCTAGAGTGATCTTGGGACAGCCTCCAGGGCCTGGCTCCCAAAGGCTCTCTCACTCCTGCCCAGATGCTTCCCTGATTCCAGGTCACGGGCAGCCTACGGTGACTCAGGGTAACGCTCCCCGTCCCTCCTCCCTCCTCCACAAGGCAGGGCTTAATCAGTCTCAGGAAAGAAGCTGCCCTCTGTCCAACTTGTAAACCTCTCGCTGCTGAGGTGTGCCACAAATCCGGAGCCGGCAAGGCCCCAGCAGAACATGTTCCCACGCCACCTCCCCACAGCAGCAGCCCTGGCTGCACAGAAGCAGCTCCCAGCCCGGGGCCCCACCTAGCACAAAGCTCGAATTCATGGGCCTCACTGGGGACGGCGGTGGCAGTGGCCTGGGATCCCGAGGGCTGCCATCTCAGAACGTCCACTGGGAAGCGCAGGAGCTGCCCACATGCCAGGCTCTGCTGAGCACGGAACACCACCTCCTTTCTGCGGCTCCTACCCACATGGCAGGCACCACCTGCTCCTTTCACTCCAGCCTCCTCGCTGAAGGCAGGGATCCAGAGGAACGGGGCCACTTGGCTGCATTTAGGAAAAACCGGTGTTTGTTCTGAACAGGCAGTACCCAGCCCCGATCGGACGGGGTTCTCAGTACCGCGTGCACAGAGAGGCCATTATGAGCTACGGTCAGGTTCTCAGGCAGCCTACAAAACCCATCTTCCAAGTCCTGCAGGCCTCTCCAGCCACATAACTCATGTCACATACACAGCTCTGCTCCTGGGGAAGACTTCAGCCACAGGGATCACATCCCAGGCCGGGAAGCCACTCAGTGACCGTTAAATGTGCTGTGTTACCCTGTTCAATGCCCAATGGTCCAGGAGACAGAAAACGTTCCCAACTGCTCACTGACTAGCTGTGTCACCCAGGCAAGTTCATTAAGCTTCTGGGCCTCACTTTCCTCATCTGCAAAATAGGTCAATAGCCCCGGCAGGGTGGCTCATACAGCACCGTCCCATACACCAAAAGGTTGTGGGTTTGATTCCCAGTCAAGGGCACGTACCTGGGTTGCAGGTTCGATCCCTAGCCCCGGTCAGGGCAGGTGAGGGAAGCAACCAATCAATATTTGTCACATTGATGTTTCTCTCTCTCTCTCTCCCGTCTCCCTCCCTCTCTTCTACTCTCTCTAAAAATCAATGGAAAAAATATCCTTGGGTGAGGATTAACAAAACATTAACATAAAAACAAAAAAAGAAAGCGCTAGTGGGGTGGCCACCCACGCGCCCAGCACCGTGGATGTGCAGGGCCACAGCACACCGCTGCAGTTTAGGAAACCAGCCTCACAACTTGCGTTAAGTCAACTCCGACTCAGATTTCTAAACCCAGGGATTCTGGGAACAGCATTATAGTTCTCAAAGCAAGTGTGGCTGGGATGCACAGGACCCAGCATAAATGACCGTCCCCTCCCCAGGCAGGCTCTGCGGACGCTCAGGCTGAGAACCGAAGCTGTGGATCCAGGGCATGCCGAACCAACACAGCAGGAAAACACAGGCTCATGTGACTTGCTCTGCCCTCTGGAAGGCCAGGGTTGTGCTTGCTGGGCTTGGAGGGGGAGGCAGCAGGAGGACTGCACGCAGCCTGGCAGATGCTCTGGAAGGCTCCAGCTCAAATCTGGCTCATTTCCTATCATGGCAAACCTTCTGAGGGGGAGAGTGGAGGTCTGGGAAGAGTACACTTGTCTCCACTTTCCATGACCCAAGGGCCAAGGTCAAGCTCTGGAGCTAGACTGACCCAGGTAAATCGTGCACCTCAGACCCTCCCTCGAGTTGCCACTGCCTCGTCTGTGAAATGGGAACCATGTTGTGGGGACTGAATCATAGACCCTGCCTGAAAGCCCCTGGCTCTGGCCCTCAGCACAAAGTGAGCACTAACTATTGTGGGGACAATGACACAACCGTTTCAGTGCCCCTGTGGCTACGGCCTCTCAGAGCGACCAGCTAAGTGACTGAAGACCCACTGAAACTTCCTGCCCAACCCAAAGCCCTCCTAGAGGCAAGCTCTGCTGCCACCACTACATTTTGTATCATTCTGGGAAATGATACAATATTTTTGTTATTGTTGTTAACAAGCCTCACCCAAGGATATTTTTTCCATTGATTTTTAGAGAGAGGGGAAGGGAGGGAGGGGGGCGGGGAAAGGGAGGGAGAGAGACAGAGACAGAGAGATGTGACAGAGACACATTGATTGATTGTCTCCCAAACGTGCCCCGACTGGGGTGGGGGATCAAACCTGCAACCCAAGTACGTGCCCTTGACTGGGAATCAAATCCACGACCCTTCAGTGCACGCGCCGAAGCTCTAATCACTTAGCAACACCAGACAGGGCAAAATGATAAAATTTTTCAAGATCGGATCTGTCAAGGTTTTCAAATATGTCTCAAGTTAACAAAAGTATAGCCTTAACTGCTGGGCCCTTACGAGAACATCCGTTAGTCCCCAGCGTGGTTCAGTGGGATCTACGCTGTGCCATGATAAGAGCCTGAAGTGGGTGCTCCTCCTCTCACTCTGGGATCGGTCCTGCCATCCTGCCCCCGAGGGAACCAGTGTCACCTCCCATTAGTGTGCAGTCCCCCTTCTGAGCCCACCTGCCTACCTTCCTTCCCATCCTCGCCCTTACAGTCCAGGTGGGGTGCAAAGGGACTTTCCTGAACTGGAAATTGGACCCCTCCCTGTGATGGCTGAAGACTTGGTACACTGCGGCACCACAGTGCAACCGCTCACACAGCCACGGTCATGAGGACAAGGCAGGAGCTCAGGCACCACTGCCTCCTCTCCTCACCCCGCCCCACTCCGCAACTGCAGCTCCCCTGATCCCCACACCTCCCTGAGTCCCATCAGTGCACACATGCCCTGGTCAAGCCCCCCCCCCACCAAGACTCAGTTCCTGGAGGGCAGGCCTGCATCTGGTTTGTCTGGGCAGGTGCACAGTAGGCATGCAAACGCTTGCCAATGAAAGGCCCTGCTACTCTCTTCCCCTCTGCTGCCTCCAGGCTTCCAGAGGGCAGCCAAGACCATGGAGGGGCTGCCGGCCCCCTCACCTGAGATCCTTCAGCTGCTTGCAGTGCTTCAGCATGTCTGAGAGGGCGGACATGTAGGCCATCTTCCCCATCGTGCCCAGGTTGGCCAGCGAGAGGGACTGGAGCTGCTGACACTGCAGGCCGATGCTGACCAGCCCGGAGCCCGTCAGAATGCTGGGCAGCTGGGCCAGTGTCAGGTGCCTCAGGAAGGCCAGCTGGCCGATGGCGGCCACCTCCAAGTCCCCGACATTCTGTGCCCGGATGCAGGGTGGGAGGGGGTTGCGGATGGCAGGCTCGTTGCGCGGCATGGCGGAGGAGAAGTTGGACCCAATCAGCTCAAGGCGTTCCAGATAAGGCAGGTTCCTCAGCAGAGACCAGAACACGGAGGAAGGCTGGGGGCCCGCCTGCCCGGAGAAGGGGCTGGGACACGACTGCACACCAATGCGGACCTTCTTGCCAAACCCGCAGGGCACTGCGTGCATGGTGGGCTGGGCGGGCTTGCGGTCGGCCCGTGGCGCCGAGTCGGCCACAGAGCAGACGGGCAGGGAAAGGGAGCGCAGGTGGCGCAGCCGGGCCAGCAGCTGGCACAGGTGCCTGCCCGGGCCCTCAGAGCTGTGGTGGTGGGCAGCCGAGAGGTTGAGGTGCTGCAGGTTGCAGCAGGCCACCACCAGCGTCTCCAGGATGCTGCTGTCGATGTCGTGCTCCGCCTTGCGCAGCAGGGAGTCTGGGGACAGGCAGTGGACACAGCCGCTGAGGTTCAGGCTCGCCAGGCTGTGGAGTTCCTTGCCACCATTGATGACGCATTGGATCAGGTGGCTGCCAGACAGGGTGCACCGGCTGAAGCTGAAGTAAAAGGGGTTGTTGAACTTCATGTGCTGGAGCAGGGACGAGCCATTGAGCCAGGACTTGGGCAGCTGCAGGGCATCCAGCACGACGTTGCGGGCCATGGAGTCCAGGAGGTTCTTGGTAGCCCCGCTCTCGGCGAAGCTGCCGGGCACGGAGATGAGGAAGGCGTGCAGGTTCTCGGGCGTGCGGTCACTGAGCACGGCCAGGTAGAGCCGCACCACCTCCTGGTTGATGTGGCCGGGCGCCAGGCGGGCGTAGAAGACCCGCAGGCTCTGGTAGTGGGGCACGCTGCTCTGGCCCACCATGAGCTGACCTGAGAGGATGGCGCCCTCGCGCGTGCGGTCCAGGATCTCGAAGTAGAGCAGCAGCTTCTCCAGGCTGGTGCAGCAGGGCACCACGCCATAGGAGGGCGTGAACAGCGTCTGCTTGAGCTCCCGCACGCGGCTCAGCGTGGCCTTGCACTCGCTGCTCAGCTGGCTGGCATCGAAGCCAGGGCTCACATCGATGGCCAGGGAGCGCAGGTGCTGCAAGGGCGACAGCACCTTGGAGAGGCGCACGGAGGTCAGGTGGCAGCCCGACAGGTTCACCTTCACCAGGCTGCGGCACTGGGCCACACGCTCGATGGTGGAGCCTGACAGCCAGTAGCAGCCGGCCATGTTGAGCTGCTGGATCTCCCGGCCGATCTCCTTCACAAGCTGCTTCACCTTGTCCTCACTCGCCTGCAGGACAGGATGGGGCAGGGACAAGAAGGAGAGAGGATGAAGGTACCCAGGTGTCTCCCTCACCCTCACCATCACCCCTCAGGTCACCCTAGCCCCCTAGAACATCAGGGCACATGAGGACCTGCTGAAGCCACAGATGGACCTCAAGGACATTATGCTGAGTGAAATAAGTCAAAGAAAGACATACACCATATGATCTCACTTTTATGTGGAATCTAAAATAAAATAAAATAAAATAAAAACCACACTCATAGGTAGAGCACAGATTGGCGGTTGCCAGAGGGAGGGAGTGAAAGGGGATGAAATGAGAGCAGTCAAAAGGTACAACTTTCGCCCTGGCCAGTTTGGCTCAGCGGTTAGAGCGTTAGCCCACGGTCCAGAGAGACCCGGGTTCAGTTCCCGCTAAGAGCACGTACCTCGGTTGCAGTTTGTCCCTGGCCCTGGTTGGGTCATGCGGGAGGCAGCCATTCGATGTGTTCCTTTCACATCGATGTTTCTCTCTCTCTCTTCCTCTCTCTCCCTCCCACTCTATCTGAACAAAAAATGGAAAAATGTCCTCGGATGAGGATAAAAAAAAAAAAAAGGTACAACTTTCCAGTTATGAGATAAGAAGTCATGGGCTGTAACGTACAATATGGCAACCACTGTATTGCCTACTTGAAAGTTGCTAAGAGAGTAAATTTTAAAAGTTATCATTAAAAGAAAAAAAATTTTGTAACTAGTCCAGCCGGTGTGGCTCAGTGGCTGGGCAGCAACCCATGTACCAAGAGATCGCCGGTTCGATTCCGGTCAGGGCACATGCCCAGGTTGTGGGTCAAATCCTCAGAGGGGGGCATGCAGGAGGCGGCCAATCGATGTTCTCTCTCATCAATGTTTCTATCTCTCTCTCCTTCTCCCTTCCTCTCTCTCTAAAATCAATAAAGAAAAAAAAATTTTGTAACTATGTAAGATGATGAATTTTGGTGGTCATTTTGCAATGTATACAAATATCAAATCGCTGTTGTATACCTGAAACTAATATATAATGTTATGTATATTGAAAAAAAGATGATGAGCCAGGCCAATGTGGCTCAGTGGTTGAGCATCGACCCATGCACCAAGAGGTCGCCAGTTCGATTCCGGTCAGGACACATGCCCAGGTTGTGGGTCAAATCCCCAGTGGGGGGGCATGCAGGAGGCAGCCAATCGATGTTCTCTCTCATCGATGTTTCTCTCTCTCTCTCCCTCTCCCTTCCTCTCTAAAATCAATAAAAAGAAAAAATATATAAAAAAGAAAAAAAGAGCCCAGCCGGTGTGGCTCAGTGGTTGAGCGTTGACCCATGCACCAAGAGGTCACCGGTTCGATTCCTGGTCAGGACACACGCCCAGGTTGTGGGTCAAATCCCCAGTGGGGGGCATGCAGGAGGCGGCCAATCGATGTTCTCTCTCATCGATGTTTCTATCTCTCTTCCTCTCCCTTCCTCTCTCTTTAAAATCAATAAAGACAAAAAAGTTAAAAAGAAAAAAAGATGATGATAACCTAAGGAGAAAATCTTACAACCTCAGGTTTCACAAAAATTTCTTCAATAGAATACAAAAAGCATGAATTCAAAAATTCAATAAATTAGATTTTACCAAAATTTAAAACTTACGCTCTTTAAAAGTCACTGTTAAGAAAATGAAATGGCAAGCCACAGACTATGAGAAAAAAATATTCATAATATGTATATCTGACAAAGGATTGGTATCCAGAATATACACAGAACTCTTGTAACTCACTAAGAAAGAGAGAGAGACAATTATAAATGGGCAAAAGCCTTGTATAATCACTTCTGAAAAGATATACAAATGCCCGGCTGGTGTGGCTCAGTGGACTGAGCGTCGTCCCAGGGACTGAGAGGTCCTGGTTTGATTCTCGGTCAGGGCGCATGCCTAGGTTGTAGGCTCGATCCCCAGCAGGGCGGGGCGTGCAGGAGGCAGCCGATGGATGGATCTCTCTCACACCGATGTTTCTCTCTTTCCCTTCCTCTTTCTCCAAAATAATCAATTAAAACATTTTTAAAAAAAAGATATACAAATGGCCCACAGTTCATGAAAACATAATCGACAACAGCCTCCATCAGGTAAACGCATGTGAAAACCAGTGAAATAACATGTCCCATCCATTAGAAGGGCTAAAACTTAAAACAGTGACAACACCAAGTGTTGCCAAGCACACAGAGCAACCAGACCACAGGTACCCTGCTGGTGGGTGTCAATGGTGCTTCCCCTGTACCACTCAGAGCCGATGTTTAACTTCACAGGAAAGTTCCCACACCTATCAGGGGGCCGGCAATTCCACTCCTGGGGATCAACAGCAAAGTAAGTCTCCTTCTTAGCCCAAGGCCCTCCTAGAACAATGTCCCCAATACTCATACCCTCCTCCCAGGTGGCATGCTCCCTGCACTTTTTGGTCCCTAGCTTTTGTCATGTAGGTATCTTGGAAGCTGTCCTAGTCAGGACTCTGATGGCTGCCTCCTGTCATAAGCTGCATTGTGCCCCTTTGTGCAAATGGGCTTTTCCGTTGTTCCCCATCTCCTGCCCCCACACATGAGCCAGCGCCCACACCCACGCCTCACCTCATAGTTCTTCTGCAGCAACACAGTGTGGGTGAGGCTCTTGTCCAGGCACAGCTCTGCGAGCTTACGGCAGGTGCGCCGGACGTTCACAACCAAGTCCGTGCTGGGGACATGGCTCAAGATGTGCAGGAGGATCTCGTCGGAGAAGCCCAGCAGGTGGGCACTGCCCGCCATTGCGGCAGCTGCAGGGGGCACGTCGCCATCATTCGACAAGTCCTGAAAATAAGGAGGCAATTCCCATGGGATCCCCAAGGGCAGCCCTTGGCCCAGCCTCGCCAGCCAGAGAGAGAAGCCAAGAGAAGCCCTCACCACTGTCCATGGGAAAGAATGTGCTTTTACCAAAAACCTTAACTGCAGAGCAAGAACTCATGACATTCTTCAAAAGCTCTTTTTGAGCCCTGGCTGGTTTGGCTCAGCGGTTAGAGCGTCAACCTGCGGTCCAGAGAGACCCAGGTTCAGTTCCCGCTAAGGGCACGTACCTCGGTTGCACTTTGTCCCCGGCCCTGGTTGGGTCGTGTGGGAGGCAGCCACTTGATATGTCCCTGTCACAACGATGTTTCTCTCTCTCTCTCTTCCACTCTATCTGAACAAAAAATGGAAATGTCCTCGGGTGAGGATTTAAAAAAAAAAAAAATTCCTCGGGCGAGGATAAAAAAAAAAAGCTCTTTTTGAGCCCTGGCCGGTTTGGCTCAGTGGTTAGAGCATTGGCCTGCGAACCAGAGAGTCCTGGGTTCGGTTCCCACTAAGGGCGCGTAACTCGGTGGCAGTTTGTCCCCGGCCCCAGTTGGGGTTGTGTGGGTGGCAACCACTTGATGTGTCTCTCTCACATCGATGTTTCTCTCTCTCTTCCTCCCTCTCTCCTGCCCGCTCTATCTGAAGATAAATGCATAAATGTCCTCAAGTGAGGATAAAAAACAAACAAACAAACAAAAGCTCTTTTTGATTTGCACACCAGGATCTCTCTTCAAAAGCAATGGATTCAAAAGGCAATTTCAAATTTGTTTGAAACTTCAAAGAGATTATTCCTGCTAAAGCTCTTTGGTCAAGTCTGGAACATTTCATACTCAACTTATGACCATTGGTCAAGGTTCTTCGTTTGTGAAAGCTGCTGCCCACCCTCCCACTCAGCCCCAAATGTCAAGCTGTACTGGAACCTTGGGCAGGAGAATTCTGTCAAGAAACAACAATAACTGGGGATACTCATGACGTCTTCCCCTCACAGAGCCGCCGTGATGGGTAAACGAGTTGACGCATACAATCTGCAAGTCGTGTGGGACAGTAACTCTTTTCAGCACTGTCATTAAGGGCAAGTAAATAGAGAGGGATTGTCACTGAGAATTAAACTGTAAGTCCTTACAAACAAGAAGAGCACCAAGTAGACTGGAGACATTTTTCTTTGTTTTTAATCCTCACCCAAGGATACTTTTCTATTTAACTTCAGATAGAGTGGGAGGGAGGAAGAGAGAAACATCAACGTGAGAGGGACACATCAACTGGCTGCCTCCCGCACGACCTCGACCAAGGCTGTACGACCCGGACCAGGGCTGGGGACGAACCGCAACCAAGGTACATGCCCTTGACCAGAATTGAACCAGCGACTCACTGGTCTGTGGGCCGAGGCTCTAACCACTGAGCAAAACCAGCCAGGGCAGACTGGCGACATTTTTCAATGTCAGAATTGTAATAAACCACAGGGACTGCACAATTGACTTCACTTATCATGCGACTGGTTAGAAACTTGTGGTGCTGCCCAGCCGGTGTGGTTCAGTGGTTGAGTGTTGACCCCATGCACCAAAAGGTCACTGATTCGATTCCAGTCAGGGCACATGCCCAGGTTTCGGGCTTAATCTCCAGTAGGGGACATACAGGAGGCAGCCAATTGATGTTTCTCTCTCATCAATGTTTCTATCTCTCCCTCTCCCTTCCTCTCTCTCTAATAATCAATAAAAATACATTTTAAGCCCTGGCCGGTTTGGCTCAGCGGTTAGAGCGTTGGCCTGCGGTCCAGAGAGACCCGGGTTTGGTTCCCGCTAGGGGCATGTACTTCGGTTGCGGTTTGTCCCCGGCCCTGGTTGGTCGTGCGGGTGGCAGCCACTCGATGTGTCCCTTTCACGTCGATGTTTCTCTCTGTCTCTCTTCCTCTCTCTCCCTCCCAATCTATCTGAACAAAAAATGAAAAAATGTCCTCGGGTAAGGATAAAAAAAAAATACATTTAAAAAAAAAGAAACTCGTGGTGTTTCAATGAGACGCACACACATTCCATTGTGCTTTTGTAGATCTCTGCACAGATCTCTTTCCGAACGTGGCCCTTCCGTCCCACCGTCAATGCCTTTCTGATGTGCACAACTGAGGGGGAGGGGCTCCACCTATTAAGTGTGACACGAAATCCCCAAATCAAGGCCAAGGGAAGTCAGATGCTCCAGTCTAAGGAAAGCCCATGAGAGAAGGAATCCCTGTCTTCCCGACACCTCCCCAAACGGACCCTCCTGCCTCTAAAATGTCTGAGGGGGCGTCTCTCTGACCACTCCCAGGAGAGTACCCAGAATTCTCTACCGCCTTTTCCAGTGATTCTTCCTACAAGCCCCTCCTCCAGCCTGCCTTTTCTGCCTTTTCGTGGATAGAAGCACTGAGGCTTGGAAAGCCCTGCTGCTGCCATGGCAACTGTGAAGTCTGAGGAGGAAGAACCTGTCTGTACCCCCATCGCAGGCACTGTGGGGTTCCACCCTGTCCTGACAGGCCCTGCACCTGCAAAGCCCCTGCCAGGCCAGGAAAGGGTTTCCAGGAATACATCCCACCTGCTCAACAGCTCGGCCTTCCCACATTCTTTTCTTCCTGAAAGGCAGCAGCCAGACGTGCCTTCTCTTTCCACCTGACCTGCCCTCAATCCCAGCTCCCTACTCCCCCGGTTACATGGGCAGGAGGCAGCCATCAGACCCAAGTCCACAGCTACCTGGGTTGCTGTATTCTGGTCTTAATGTTTTGAATCATAGTGAGTTTCCTTAGAAATTTCCCAGACCCGCCCGGCCGGTGTGGCTCATTGGTTGAGCGTTGGCCCATGCACCAAGAGGTCACCAGTTTGATTCCCAGCCAGGGCACATGCCCAGGTTGTGGGCCCAATCCCCAATGAGGGGCATGCAGGGGGCAGCCAATCGATGTTCTCTCCCATCGATGTTTCTATCTCTCTCTCTCCCTTCCTCTCTCTCTAAAATCAATAAAGAAAAAAAATAAAATAAAATAAAAAAAAGAAAGAAATTTCCCAGACCCAATCACCTGAGATCACTCAGGCACCTGTTAAAAAACAGATTCCCAGGACGAGGGTGTCAATGGGGGAAAAAAGGAGAAACATCTGTAACAAAAATAAGTAAATAAAAATAATTAAAAAAAAAAAAAAAAAAAAAAAAACAGATTCCCAGAGCCCACCCTCAACCTAGGGACTCAATCTCCAGGGAGAGGCTTGAACAGGGATAACCCTCAGCAGGCAAGTTTGGCAAATGGGGCTCTGGCACCAACAGGGCCTGGGGACAAGACGGAGGGGCCTGAGGTTTACTCCTCCTGATCCCCTATTTGCAGATTTGCCCAAAGAAAGAATGCCACCACAGAGTGATGAGAATATAGGGCAAAACACTGTACAAAATGCCAAATCATATCATTTCCAGTTATACTACTAATACTAAATTTCTCTTAAAACCACCTAGAAATTACAAGAATTAAAAAAAATAATAAGAAGCCAGGAACTGAGCCCCAGCTCCCTCTGTCCACCTCAGCACACCCCACAAGGTTACTTTTTCCACATGCTGTCCCCCTAATGCTGGGCCAGCCTGGAGGAGGAGGAGCCACCAGGCAGCAGGTCATTTAGCTCGTTGCTCGCTCACCCTGGGTCTCCGAACTGCAGCTCAAATGCTCCTTCCTCAGTGAAGCCCTCCCAGCATCCCCAGACACACTTAACTCCCCCTCCTGCCCTTCCTCCCTCCCCCTCCCCCTCCTTCTCCTGGGGTACAGCAGGTACCCTCCTCCCCCTCCAGACCAGTCTCATCAGATGAAATGTAACGGTTTGCTTGCTCACTTATCTCCTTACTAGGCCAGGAATGGCTCATGAACAAGGACTATTTTTTAACACCCAAGAGAAAGAGGCACTGAACCAGGTGAGTCAACGAATCACCTGCTTCAGAATCATCTGAAGTGGTATTAAACATGGAATTCTAGCCCTGGCTGGTTTGGCTCAGCAGTTAGAGCAACGGCTTGGGGACCGAAAGGTTGTGGGTTCTATTCCTGGTCAGGAGCATGTACCTGGGTTGCAGGTTTGATCCAACCCTGCCTTGGTCAGGGTAGTGCAGGAGGCAACCAATTGATGTGTCTCTCTCATATCAATGTTTCTCTCTCCCCTACTTACTCCCTCCCTCCCTTCCACTCTATCTAAAAATCAATGGAAAAATATCCTCGGGCCCTGGCTGGTTTGGCTCAGCAGTTGGAACGTTGGCCTGAGGACCAATGAGTCTTGAGTTCAATTCTGGTCAAGGGCACGTACCTGGGTTGTGGTTCGTCCCCTGCCCGGGATGGTGTGGGAGGCAACCAATCAATGTATCTCTCTCACATTGATGTTTTCTCTCTGTCCCACTCTCTCTGATGATAAATAGAAAAATATCCGCCCTGGCCGGTTTTGCTCAGTGGTTAGAGCGTCGGCCTGCGGACCAGAAAAATATCCTTGGGTGAGGATTAAAAAAAAAAATCTGCCCTGGCCGGTTTGGCTCAGCGGTTAGAGCGTCGGCCTGCAGTTCAGAGAGACCCGGGTTCAGTTCCCGCTAAGGGCACGTACCTCGGTTGCAGTTTGTCCCCAGCCCTGGTTGGGTCATGCGGGAGGCAGCCACTCGATGTGTCCCTTTCACGTCGATGTTTCTCTCTCTCTTCCTCTCTTTCCCTCCCACTCTATCTGAACAAAAATGGAAAAATGTCCTCGGGTGAGGATTTAAAAAAAAAAAAAATCTTCAGATGAGGATTAATAAAAGCAACAAACAAACAAAAATGGAAACTACTCCTCAGAAACTGTGAGTCCTGGGCATCCAAACTTTAAAACTAGCAGTAGCCTGGCCAGTGTGGCTCAGTGGCTGAGCGTTGACCCATACACCAAGAGGTTGCTGGTTCAATTCCCGGTCAGGGCACATGCCCAGGTTGTGGGCCAAACCCCCCTGCAGGGCATGCAGGAGGCAGCCATTTGATGTTCTCTCTCATCGATGGTTCTATGTCTCTCTCCCTCTCCCTTTCTCTCTCTCTAAAAATTAATAAAGAAAAAAAAAACCTAAAAACAAAAACTAGCAGTGACGTCCAAAATCAGAACAGCCCACTCTGGAATCAGATAGTGGGGACAGTTGCACAACTTTGTGAATATATTTTTTAAAACCACTGAATTGTATATATTTTTTAATCCTCACCAGAGGATAATTTTTTATTGATTTTTAGATGGAATGGAAAGGAGGGAGAGACAGAGAGAGAGAGAGAGACAGAAAGAGACAGAGAGAGACTGATGTAAGAGAGACACATTGATTGGTTGTCTCCCACATGACCCTGACTGGGACTGGGGATCGAACGTGAAACCCTTCAGTCCAAGAGCTGACATTCTAACCGCTGAGCCAAACCAGCCAGGGCTGAACTGTGCACTTTAGCCTGGCCAGTGTGGCTCAGTGGTTGAGCATCGACCCATGCACCAAGAGGCTGCCGGTTCGATTCCCAGTCAGAGCACATGCCCAGGTTGTGGGCCCAATCCCCAGTTGGGGGAATGCAGGAGGCGGCCAATCGATTTTTCTCTCTCATCGATGTTTCCATCTCTCTCTGTCTCTAAAATTAAATAAAAGGGGGGAAATTTTTTTTAAGACATTAAAAAATAATAATAATAAAAATAAAATAAAATAAAAGTGTGAATTTTAGCCTGGCTGGTTTGGCTCAGTGGATTGAGTGTTGTCCCATGGACTGAGACGTCCCAGTTCTATTCCTGGTCAGGGCACATGCCTGGGTTGCAAGCCGGATCCCCAGTGGGGGGTATACTTGGAGCAGCCAATCGATGTTTCTCTCTCACATCGATGTTTCTGTCTCTCTCTCCCTTTCTCTCTCTCTAAAAAAATCAATAAAAACATATTTTTTTAAAAATACATAAATAAATAAAAGTGTAAATTTTAGCCCTGCTGGTGTTGCTCAGTGGAGTGAGCATTGTCCCATGGACTGAAAGGTCCCAGTTCAATTCCCGGTCAGGGCACATGCCTGGGTTGCAGGCTGGATCCCCAGTGGGGGGCATGCAGGAGGCAGCTGACTGATGTTTCTTTCTTTCTTTTTTTTTTACCTTTATTGATTTTAAAGAGAGAGGCAGGGAGAAGGAGAGATAGAAACATCGAGGAGAGAGAACACTGACTGGCCGCCTCCTGCATGCCTCCAACTGGGGATCGGGCCCACAACCTGGGCATGTGTCCTGACCAGGAATCAAACCGGCAATCTCTTGGTGCATGGGTCAACGCTCAACCACTGAGCCACACTGGCCGGGCATCACATCGATGTTTCTATCTCTTTTTCCCTTCCTCTCTCTCTCTCTAAAAAATCAATAAAAAAGCCCTGGCCAGTTTGGCCCAGCAGTTAGAGCATTGGCCTGCGGACCAATAGTCGAGGGTTCGCTTCCGGTCAAGGGCATGTACCTCGGTTGTGGTTCCTGCCGGCCCTGGTCGGTCCGTGTGGAAGGCAACCAGTCGATGTGGCTCTATCATGTTTCTCTCTGTCTCTCCCTCTCTCCCTCCCTCCCTCCTACTCTAACTGATAATAAGTAGAAAAATATCCTCAGGTGAGGAATAAAATAAATAAATAAAAGTTAAAAATCAATAAAAAGATATTTTAAAATATAAATAAATCTTAGAAAAAAATTAAAAGTGTGAATTTTATAGTATGTGAACTATATCTCCATCAATAAGTAAAAAATTACACTATCTGAGAAAAAGGGACCTTGATCTCCACATCCACGGTGAATGAAGACTCCGCTCTCCTCTCAACCCAAAAGATGCCCACAATGCAACAAGCGGCCTCATTGGCCAGTTTCCCAACATGTGCTTCAAGGAACAGGGGAGCCTTTGCGCCAGGACCCCATAAGACCAAGATACCAGACACCTCTCATCCCCTCCACCTCCTCCACCCAATTCCCCCAACCCCTCCCCTCAAGTACACACAACTCACCAGGCTACCTAGGACTCTTCCTCAGGGAACTACAACTCTCCTGCATCTTTCCTGAAACTTTCCACTACCATCTGCATCTGCAGGTGGGCCCCACGCCCCCCTCCCCAAATCAAGGAGCCACTGGGGCCACTTCTGAGCCAAATTCACTTCAAATTTAGAAGAGCTGTCAGCTACTCCCAACCACCTTCCACACAGCCAAGCCCTATCCACTCCTGTTCCCCAGCCCCAGGCCAGCCCCTAAGACGGGAAGTATGCTCCCAGTCCCGGATGGCTGACGGAAACACCGGTACACAGAAAGGTAGATGAGGAGCAACAAAAGGGAAGACAATGGTCAGAGTCCAGATCCGCCCATACACTGGTCTGCAAAGAAAATACCTTGCAATACTTTACAGGGAGTCGGTGAGATTCTCCATTGGACCCAAATTTGCGGAGAGTCGGGGAAGGAACTCTGGGTAACTCCTAAGTCCCCCAGGTGAAAAGGCTTTACTTTTACTACCGCCCCCAAGTCACACAACAAGTCGTCTCAGAGAAAAGTGGGCTGGGCTTAAACTGAGCATTCAGAGAGAGAGGATGGGGTGCAAGAGGTGGCGGAGGGAGAACGTCTGAGAGGCCGGGGGAACGTGCCTGGGAGGCCTAGGAGCCTGGACACGGGGCGGAGAGGAGGGGAAGACCCCTGGCGACCAGGAAGGCGTGGAAACGCCAACGAGGAGAGAGCTGTGCCTCCGCTGATCAGGGCGAAGGCCTGGAGGGCGGGATGGGGCAAGGCCAGGGTCAGGATGGGAGACAGGGAGAGGCCGAGTTCGCGGTTGGGACAGGAAGGACCAACCCCTACCGACGTCAGGGTCGAGGTCGAAAGAACCACGCGGGCCGGGGTCGGTTCGGGAAGGACGGAGCGGGATAAGGGACGGGATGAAAAGGATGCAGGGGAAGCGGAGTCGGGATGGGAGAGACCGAGGGGGGCCGAGGCCGCCGGGCAGGGAGGAGAGCGGAGGGAGGCGCCGGCCGTACCTCTCCGGAGCTGGCCATGTCGAGAGAGATCGAGCCGCGGCCGCTGGAGCCGCAGCCCCAGGGCCTGCCGCCTCGCCGACCCGGGACGCTCAAAGCCGGCGCGTCCGCGGCTCCACAGAGACCCCGGCGGGGGCGGGGCCTCCCGTCACTTCCGGCGCTCTCCGGCACGCACTTCCGCTCGCCCGCCCGCCGGCTTGCCCTGCGTGGCCGCCATGTTGGGTGCGGCGCTACCGACAAGACCCGGCTAAGGTGCGGGTTGAAGCTGGGAGGACCCCCAGGCGTCCCTGTTTGCTCTCTGACCTCCTCTCTCAACTTGATTTAATTTAGATCGCCACACGTGGCTAGTGGTCCCCGGTGGGACAGTGCAGCAAGAGTGAAGGTCCATGAGGGCAGGGACAGTGTCTCCACATTACTGCCCTACCCCCAGCCCCTCGCACTGTGTGGCTGCTCAAAATACAAGCTGAATTACCCCGGCTGGTGTGGCTCAGTGGTTGAGCGTGGACCCATGCACCAAGAGGTCGCGGGTTCGATTCCCGGTCAGGACACATGCTGGGGTTGTGGACCAAATCCCCAGTGGGGGGTATGCAGGAGGTGGCCAATGGGCCAATTGATGTTCTCTCTCTCATCGATGTTTCTATCTCCTTTTCCCTTCCTCTCTCTAAAAATCAATAAAGAAAAAAAAATTTTTTTTTAATACAATCTGAATGATGAATGACAGTGAAGGAGGGCACCAGCCCCTGACAGAGGTTTCTGGATGATTCCAGCCTGTGTCCTTTGGTTGAGTCCAGGCCAGAACCCGTGTTTGAATCTTGACATTTCAGAGCTGTCTCACCCTCCAAGCCTCAGTTTCCCCATAAGGAAGACCGCTGCCCTGCATCGGTATGACTATGAGCAGCCTCCCTGCGTCCACACCACCTGGCTCCAGGAAGGTGTCAGGGTGAAGGGAAGGACCCCAGCTTCCTCGCCCCTCCACTAACCTGGATTCCCCTTCTCTCAGAGAGGCTCATTGGGGTGCAGTTCTGTCCAGGCAGAGCTGCTTTGCAGAGGAGGGACATTCCAGCTCATTAAAGAGGTGAACTTCAGGTAGTCAGAGCTGCCTCATGGGGGAGCCAGTCACCTGAGAAAGCCAGTAGGTCCCACCCCAGGGCAGGGGAAACTGCAGAGTTAGAAGGAAATTCTGCATTTCTGTGAAACAGAATAGTCGTGTTGACAGTGAACTTTAGTTCGTCTGGACCAATGATCTGTCCAGGGAGGCAATGAAGCAGGCAGTGATCGGACTGCATCAATGTTAGGGTCAAACTCCAGCTTTCTCACTTATAATTTGTGTAACCTGGGACCAGCCACCTGTCCTCTCTCAGCCCCATTTTCCAAGCCTGTAAAATGTGTGCTAACACGAGGAGGGAGGCAATGTGATATCCTCTCACTTAGCCTGGCTGGGGTCTGGTGATGCTAGGCCTTTGCTCCAAGCCGGACCTCAAATGGTGAGCCCACCTGCAGGCCTCAGAGGGAAGAAGCAGGTCCTAAAGGATTCTCAAAGTCAAATGTGTGTCTCAGCTGCATTTCCAGAGCTTTTCAAAAGAAAAGATGGATAGAGCACCCACCCCTCCAGTTGTTCCTGCCATTCCCATTTTTCAGTTGTTCACATGGACAATGATGTAACTTCCGAGGTGTCTGGCCCCAACCACTGGTCCCATTCTTCCCCGAGGGTTGTCTCTCGACCCGGGCCTCTGTCCCCAGTCAGTCCAGGGCTGTCTGAGACAAGCATGCCCAAACCTCCACCTGCCCAGGTGACTGGCCTCCTGGGCCAGCTCAGGCATCCTTGCCACAGGAAGCCTTCTAGGGAAGCCTCCTGCTCTAAGGTGATGCTCCCCACTCACCAGTCATCTGGGTTTATGGTCTTTTTATTATTATTATTATTATTATTATTATTATTATTGATTTTTTTGGAGAGGGAGAGGGAGAGAAACATCCATGAGAGAGAAATATTGATCAGCTGCCTCCCACATGCATGGCCCCTACTGGGGATCGAGCCTGTAACCCAGGCATGTGCCCTGATCAGGAATCGAACCTGCGACCTCTTGATGTATGGGTCAATGATCTAGTGAGCCACACCAGCTGGATAAATGTTTGTTGTCTTTTACTACCTTTTCTGTTGTTCAAAAATGGCAAAATGATGATTGCTTCTCTTTATCTGTATTTCTCCATTTTTTTCCCATTCTACTGATGAATGCGTACACCCGTGACACAATCACAGTGAACACAATGACCACCTCCATCATCATGCTCCTGTCTTCTTTCTCCCACGCAGACCCTAACTCTTCCTTTTTATTATCACAACTAATTGCATATTCATTTCTTTGCCTACATATATATATTATGTCTCCCCCATTAAACTGGGCACCTCTTGAGGGCAAGAAACACATCTGGTTTCTTCTCCACTGCACCTCGGTCCATAGCACCATGCCTGGGTCAAATAGTGGTTGGAGGAAGGAAGGAAAGAGGAAGGGTCTTTCTTTCCAGACTGACAGCTCTTCCACAGCAGGGTTTGAGTCCAGGCCATCTCAGTAGCCCCAGGCCCTTAATGAATAAGTGTCTGTGGAATGAGTAAGTGGTCTATGTTGAAAACTTACTTGTAGCTCCCAGAGCTCAAGGTGCACCATTACCCCATTGGGCTGGAACTGGCCCAGGATGGACTTCCCTTTCACAGACCCTGCTTCCCAGGCCTCTAAGACTGTGTGGGGTTGGTGGACAGCCACAGAAGCATCCTGGTCACTGTGCTGCCACCTCCTCTGGACCAGCTGCTGCAGCCTGCTTTGCAGAGGAGGGACATTCCAGCTCCTTAAAGAGGTGAACCTCAAGTAGTCAGAGCTGCCTCATGAGGGAGCCAGTCACCTGCTGTGGTGTTTTAGGAAATCAGACTAGGAAAACCTGCCCAGGTGAGCTAGGGGACCACAGGCTCCTGTTTGGTTTTGGCAGCCATCAGGTCTTAAGACAGTCTCCTTCCCACTGACGGAAGATAAATCTCCACTCTTCCTCTGGGAAATAATCCTTCCAAGGGCCACAGTGCCCCTCCAAGGGGGGTGGGTGCCCCTCAAGCCTCAAATCTAGATTGATGGGGATCCAATTGTGCCTCACTCTCTGGAGAAATGGGGGCAAAATCCTTCATGGGGGGCCTCACCCTTCCCCTCCCTCATTCTCTGCTGGTAGGAGTAGCAGCTGCAGTCAGAGAAGGGTAGGCTTCCAAGTTGATTGGAGCCCTGTGAGAGAAAGATGCTGACATGTGCAGGGGAAAACCCCTGCTCCAAGAGCCTGGCTGCTTTGCCTCCCTGCAGGGTCTTGGGATTAGACCAGAACAGGATGCACAGGAAGGCATCCACTCCCAGCCATAAGGCAGTCCTGACACCCCCCCGAGCCAGCCAGAACCATCTCTGCCAACCTACCACGCTCACCCCCAGCCCTGGACCCAGGATGCTGCCTTGCAGACCCCTAGGGAAATCCCCTCTGGCTGTGCAGGTTGTCACTTCAGGTGAGCTGGCAGTACAAGGTTGTGGTGTAGTTGTGAGGGAGCCCCACTCACAGGTGGTACGAAGGTACCCACCCAATCCCAGAGGTGTGTGGTTCCTGGAACAGACTCAAAGCCATCTGTACTTCAGAACCCAGCAAGTGAAATAGGGGTAACTTGGGGGACAGGTGAAGGACCAGGCCAGGGAATTCCTTTCAAAGATCTAGAGGCCAGAACCCTTAACTTCTCCAGAGTCCCCTAACCCAAGACTGTTCAGTGTTAGGGTTTGAGAGCAGCTCAATCACCCCCCTTGGAAGTAGAGGTGGCCTGGCCCCACCTCTCTCCCAGCTGTACCCTGTTGTCCAAAACTCATCCAGGCCAGAAAGCCAAGTTTCTTTAAGGTGTGCACTTTATTGAACTGGTCTCAAGTCAGTGTACAGGTAAGCCCTGGCTTGGCTGCCTCCACACCTCAACCCACTCCCAAGGGGGACCAAAAGCCTTCATACATCTCAAGTTGGGGACAAAAAGGGGGGCCATGATGGCTGACCATTCAAAAACAACAAAAAGAACAAGTATTAAGGCGAAGATTAAAAAATTTGGATTACATAATTTACACAAAAGCAATGCTATCACCCTCCCCGTGTGGACTCGGGGCAAGGACTGGCCCTTTTTAGGGAGAAGTGGGAGGCTTTGGGGCAGGCAAGGGACTTCCTGTAACAATGCATCTCACGATATTTGGAATGACTGTTAAAAAAAAGAACAATGTACAATCAAAGTCCTCGGCCACATTGTAGAACTTTGGGGATGCTCGCTCCAACAGACTGTCACCTTCACCGTTCCAGTTTTTAAATCCTGAGTCAAGCGCCAAAAACAAAAAAAAAAAAAAAAAAAAAAAAAAAAACCAAGAAAACAAAAACAAAAAAAACAAATAAAGCCATGCCAATCTCATCTCGTTTTCTGCGCAAGTTAGGTTTTTGTCAAGAAAGGGTGTAACCAACTAAGTAACAGTCCGCCTAGAAGCCTAGAAGCATTTGCGGTGGACGATGGAGGGGCCGGACTCATCGTACTCCTGCTTGCTGATCCACATCTGCTGGAAGGTGGACAGCGAGGCCAGAATGGAGCCGCCGATCCATACAGAGTACTTGCGCTCAGGGGGAGCAATGATCTAAGGAGAGAACAGGACAGTTAGCATAAGGACGCTGGGTGGCAACCAAAGGGGCCCATCCCACCAAGTCCAGACTGACACACTACATGCAACCAGGCCAGCTCAGGCTGGGCAGACACTCACCTTGATCTTCATCGTGCTGGGAGCCAGGGCAGTGATCTCCTTCTGCATCCTGTCAGCAATGCCTGGGTACATGGTGGTCCCACCAGAGAGCACCGTGTTGGCGTAGAGGTCCTTTCGGATGTCAACGTCACACTTCATGATGGAGTTAAAGGTAGTTTCGTGGATGCCACAGGATTCCATGCCTGAAGGGAATGAAGGTCAGACTTAGCTTCCTGTGTGGCCACAAGGGTGACCTTTGTGTGGGGCAGGGAGAAAGAGGCCTTACTCACCCAGGAAGGAAGGCTGGAAGAGGGCCTCGGGGCAGCGGAACCGCTCATTGCCAATGGTGATGACCTGACCGTCAGGCAGCTCGTAGCTCTTCTCCAGGGAGGAGCTGGAGGCTGCAGTGGCCATCTCCTGCTCGAAGTCCAGGGCGACGTAGCACAGCTTCTCCTTGATGTCACGCACGATTTCCCGCTCGGCTGTGGTGGTGAAGCTGTAGCCACGCTCCGTGAGGATCTTCATGAGGTAGTCTGTCAGGTCCCGGCCAGCCAGGTCCAGACGCAGGATGGCGTGGGGGAGGGCGTAACCCTCATAGATGGGCACAGTGTGGGTGACCCCGTCACCGGAGTCCATCACAATGCCAGTGGTACGGCCAGAGGCGTACAAGGACAGCACAGCCTGGATGGCCACGTACATGGCGGGTGTGTTGAAGGTCTCGAACATGATCTATAAGGAGAAATGGGCCCATCACACTTAGGAAGCCACCAGGAGCAGGCAGTCAGGCCAGACCAGGGACATGCAGAGAGTGCAAGAAACACGCTAAGTGTGCTGGGGACCCCAGGACGGGGATTCACTTCAGAGCTATTGTGCACCTACTGAATACACACTCCAAGGCCACTTTACATCAGCCTCGTTGGCTTTGTCACACAAGCCAGTGTTAGTACCTACACCCACAGCACTTTACACTTTAACACCTAGTCAGAAAGGCAAACACCAGAAAAAGATTCCATCTGGAGAAAAGCAAATAGAACCTGCAGAGTTCCAAAGGAGACTCAGGTCAGAGAAGAGAGTCCTAGGAGAATGGCAGAAGAAAGAACAAGTGAGAAAGGGCGTGGCACAGAAGGGACAGAAAAGGATAGGGTAGCTGCCCAGGGAAGGCCAACGGGCCACTAACCTGGGTCATCTTCTCACGGTTGGCCTTTGGGTTCAGGGGGGCCTCGGTGAGCAGGACAGGGTGCTCCTCGGGGGCCACACGCAGCTCGTTGTAAAAGGTGTGATGCCAGATCTTCTCCATGTCGTCCCAGTTGGTAACGATGCCGTGCTCAATAGGGTACTTCAGGGTCAGGATGCCTCTCTTGCTCTGGGCCTCATCGCCCACGTAGGAGTCCTTCTGGCCCATGCCCACCATCACACCCTGCAGGAGGAGCAAGGTGCCCTCAGCGTGGGAAAGGTCCCACCGACCCCCACGCAGAAAGCCAAAGAACTCTTCTGAAGGAACTGTGCCTCATCCTCCACCTGCTCCAAGAGGGGGCCCCACCCACCAAATCAGACCCGAGGTTGGCACCCTACCTGGTGCCGGGGGCGCCCCACGATGGAAGGGAAGACAGCCCTGGGGGCATCGTCCCCTGCGAAGCCGGCTTTGCACATGCCGGAGCCGTTGTCGACCACGAGCGCAGCAATATCGTCATCCATGGCGAGCTGCGGAGAGAGCAAGGCCATGAGCCTGGGGTCGGGTGGGGCCGCCCCCGCCCTGCCCACTTCCGGCGCGCCGTGCCTTCGAGCCGCCAGGGGGCGCCGGCGAGCGCCCAGATTGGGGACAAAGGAAGCCAGGCCGGCTGCATTATTACCATAAAAGGCAAACGCTGGTTAGAGGCGGCCCCGCGGCGCGCGGCAGGAAGCCAGGCCCTCAGCCCCGCCCCAGCCCCGTTCAAAAAGAGCCGGCCGGACGCGCGGAGGCCACACCCACGAGCCGGCGACGCGGCCAAGTGTGCGCAGGCGCTTACGCGCCGCGGCAACCCCACCCCTTCCGGCCGGCCGGGGCTCCCGGTCCTAACGCGCACGCGCAAACTCACGAGCACGCGCATTTGTCCCCAGCCCCCACCAGGTCCGTGTGTTCCCACCGCGCCCACCCACCCGGCGGCCCTGCGTAACTAACTGCCCAAGGGCCGCGGCCGCCCTGGGTCGTCCGCACCACCCTCGGAGCTCGCCTCAAGCGCAGCAGCGCAGCCGGGCCCCGAGGCACAAGGGCATAAGCTCCACTCCCCGCGCCCCCGCGCTGTCCACGGGGCCCAGGCGAGGGGCGCCGCCTGCCCGCGGGAGGTGAGGGCCCGGCGCGGATCTGGCCGCCCGGCCGGCCCGGGGACTTACCTGGAGGCGGTGTGGACCGGCGAAGGCAGAGGAGCAGCGGAGTGGAGGCCTGTGCTGGCGGGTGGACGCGGTCTCAGCAGTGGCTGCGCGTCGCGCCGCCGGGTTTTATAGGGCGGCGCCGCGGCCGCTCGAGCCATAAAAGGCAACTTTCGGAACAGCGCGCGCTGATTGGCCGCGCGCCGCTCACTCACCGGCCTCGCCGCACAGTGCAGCATTTTTTCACCCTCTCTCCCCTCCTTTTGAAAAAAAAAAAGGGGGGAGATGGACTGAGAGAGCGAGAGCAAGATTGAGGAAGAGGAGGAGGGATAGAGTTTTGCCCGTTGGCCGTCCTAGGGTGCTGGGCCTGCGGGCCGAGGGTGCGCGCTCGGGCCGCCGCCCCGCGGGGCAGTGCTCAGTCCGGCCTCGCGTGGCCAGGCCTGCCTGCCTTTCCGTGTCCCCCCACCCCGGGACCCTCCGGGTGTGCATGTCACACAGCAGTGAGCTCCCCGGTGGGCACAAGGGTCAACAGGGATGCGAAGGTCCCTGGTTGCTGTGGGTGCATGGTTCAGTTTAAGTAGCAGTTGTGGGCCAAGGGGTGGTCAGGGAGTCCCCCCTCTTGCCAACATTAGCTCAACTGCCCAGAAAGCCTGGATGGGAGTGGGGGCTCAGCTTACTAAGTGGGGGTCATTACTACCCAGAGACCTGGAGCTGAGGAGTATGGTGTGGTATGGAGGAGTCAGGGGGCTTGTAGCCACTTAACAGGGACCTCAGGGCCGCAGGCCCCAGGAACGGGCAGGCCCCAGGGGCCAGTGCCTGGAAGTTGCCTGTGAAGAGGGCTCCAGGCTCCTCTGCTGCGGGCCTGGGGAGAGGTGGGCTCTAGAGCAGAGACACTGTTCCCTTGGAGCCAGGCTGCCTCTGAGGGCTGCCTGGTCACACCCAGCCAAGGCCAGTCCTGGGCCGTTAGCCAGTGACCTAGGCAGCTACCAGGCACTGCAGGGTTCGGGCAGGCAGGACTGCTCAGCACAGCTCTGGGGCCCACCATCCATCATCTGTCATATGTAGCCACAGCTGAACTGCCCTCATGGGCCATCTGGAGGTCCCCAAGGACTGAGGAAGGACACTCAATGGGCCAGAGATGAGTTGGGGGAGTGGCAACTAAAGGCCAGCTGCCCTGGAGAAGACTCTCTCTTTGTCAACCTTTACTGCCCTGGGTCTCTCCAAACACTTGGCAAAACCTGGGTGCCCTGTTCTGGGTGGTTCCCTGCTCTGAGAACTGCCAGTTTGGCAGGCAGAGCCTGTATCCAGATGGTGGCCAACAGTGATCAGTGCATGGCAGACGGAAGCCCAGGGGGCTGTGGGACTCCAGAGTGGCATCTGGCCCAGCCTAGAGGACACTCACCTTCTCAGAGGTGGTGACAAGAAGATAAATTTTCACATAAGGGAGAACAGGAAAGGTGGTCTAGCTGGGGGCACTGGCCTGTCACCACCGGTCTGTCTCCAGCCTGCCCCGGGCTTTGCAGCATACAATAAGTGTTCATTGACTGTGTTGAAACCAGTGACCAGTTAGTCCATATATGGATGTGGAATGTGTGTCCAGGGGAGAGGTGGCTTGGTCCAGCCCAATGTAGGAGGCTGGTGGCAGGTCTCTCTGAAGGTTGCAGAGGCCACAGCCAGGTGGAGAGGGTGACCATCACCCAGCACACAGCAGAGCCCACAGGCTCAGAGCCACATGCTAGCATTCCCAGGGAACTGCCAAGAAACTCGCTGCAGCTCCCCCGTCACCACCCCAGCCCTGGGCGAACATTCCCAATCCGTCCATTCCTGCCTCCTGAGGGCCAGACTGCCCTGTTCCTGGCCTTGTGTCTCTCAGTCATGGGCATCTAGCCAGCCACCTTGGGACCTGCCAACCCTGTGATTCAAGGGCTGGGGCTGGGGGTGGGGGATGACACTTTTTGCTGCCTGTTGATGAGCCTGGAGGGTTGCTGGGCAGGCTGGGACCAGGGCTGCAGGGCAAGGGAGGGGAGACTTGATTGGCCCCAGGAAGCTACAGTGGAGAGTAGACCTGGTCCCCAAGCAAAACTTGTGCTGCCACCTCACCTCTTAACCAGGGGCCAGCCAAGGGGCAGGAGCACCAGGGCCACCTGACCTCAGACTGGAACACTCTGGCCCTCTGCAGCAGCCATTTCCTGGTGCTTTCCTGTGCAACCTTCAAGGCCCAGCCCAGAAAGCCCCTCCTCAGTGGGAGCCTTTCAGCATCTGCAACATGCACCCTCCCCCAACTCAGGACCACTGGGCTGGGTTGGCATGCATGCGTCAGCTTCCCCCACCAGACTGCTGAATGTTTGTTTCCTCCCCTCATTCATTCAGTTCCCCCTCACTGAGCACCTACTACTCTGCTGGGGGTGGGGGTCTCTCTTTCCCTTCTCAGCCCCACCTCAGTTTCTTCCTCTGAAAAATGGAGCTTGGGGTCCATTCTCAGCCAGCCTTTCCAGGGTCTTCACACCCACGTCCTCCCACTGTACCCAGCCCAGGGCCCTGCTCTGTTGAATGAGTGACTGCCTGGGTGTCTTCAGGCCTCGGAAAAGGACCCTGGACAGATGGAGGGTTGGGTGGGGGGCCGCAAGCCTTGGGAGGGGAGGAGCTGAAAAGGAAAGGCAGCTGGAGGAGGAAAAGAGGAAGTGGAGCAGGGAGGAAGGGGGCGGAGACAGGCGCCACAGGAAGCGGACAGGTTCTTCTTCGCTGGGAACTTTGCCCTTGCAGGGAGTTTCAGAGCAGTCGGGGGCGGCACAGCCCCTACAGCTCAGCCAATGGACTTCAGCTGCCTTTCTGGTACTTTTTTTCTCTTGCAGTTCCCCACCCTTATGAGACCTCCAGGCCAGGGGACATTACCAGGACACTCCCTCACCCTCTTGCTAGAACCGGCCACATTGACCTTGCCCTGGGGGTTAGATTCCACTGCCCCACCCCACCACCCCACCAGACAGGGACCCCCAAGCTCCATTTTTCAGAGGAAGAAGCAGAGGTGGGGCTGAGAAAGGGAAGAAAATCACCCACCCACCCGCACACAGTAAATGCTCAGTGAGAGGTAAATGAGGGGACAAGACATTCCAGCAAACACACGCCCTTATAACTGATGAGGAAACTGAGGCAGGACTGGTGACCTGCCCAGGCCCAGAGTGCAGTGTCAAGGACTCTAGGCTCAGGCTTCCAGAGGCCTCACACTGCCCCTCCCTGGGTAAAGTGTCCCTGGAGTGCCCCGGAGACTGGGTCCAAAGGCTGTTCCAAAGTCTGAATTCCTGGGCCCCACCTCCATCCTCAGTGCTTATCTCCTGAGGCCCAGAGAGGACAGCCACCTGCCCTTAGTCACACAGCAATGGGCCCTGAGGGCCTGAGCCTGCTCTTTCCAGAGGCCTCTTTCCCCTGGGATCCTCCCCTACTCCCAGGATCGGCTCAAGAAGAGATCTTGGATCTCAGGGTACCTGAGGGCCTTGGAGGGACTGGGCTTGGGTTCAGCTGCCTCCTGTCCAACATGACCTCAGCTTTCGGGGTCAACTCTTGGGCTGCCCCTCTAGGAAACCCTCCATCACTTCCTCTGTCCTCTATCATAACAGCTGTAGCTTTCCTGCTCAGAGAGGGGAAGCCACCCAGCCGGGATCACACAGCAAGGCACAGCCAAGGGGCTGAACCTGGGGCATCAGCCTGCGCCTGCATCCAACTGGCTGGCACCAACCAGTCAAGCAGCTTCCAGAGCGGCCAGCACCAGAGGCTGTTTTCAGCAACACCCTGAATAAAGCAGGTGTGATTCCTGAGACAGACCTCAAACAAGACAGCAGAAGAGACCCAGTCCTGGTGGCCTGCGAAGGGAAGCAGCGGGCTTCCTTCGGAAGGAGGGAACTTCTTAAAGGGCAGTCAGGGAAGCCCCCTCTCCCCCTGGAGGTGACCAGCCCCTGAAGTGGGGCCCAGAGCAGAAGGGAGGGGCTGGGCCCAGTGTGCTCTCCTGGACAGCAGCCAGGACCTTGGTCCCCACCCAAGCCTGGCCTCTAGCCAGAGTCCCTCCCAGGGCTGTCAGTGGCTCAGCCTGCCCTGGGCCTCCCCTGCTCCTTGGGAGTCATCCGAGAAAGGGGGATCCCTGCCCTGGAGAAACTGGGAACTTCTGATGATTCTTGGGAGAGTTTTAAAAAATCCTTAAAAGCCACCCCCTTTCTTCCTGTCCCCCAGGGCACTCAGAGAAATGCCCATGGCCCTCCTGGGGAGTTCCCAGCCTGGCCTACTTGACTGAGTTTTTCAGAAATAGAGAACAAGGTATTCTGGGCTTCCCCCCTACACACTCCAGCTGAGCCCTTCCCCTTTCCCAGACCCTCCTGCTGGGGGGCTAGTTGTCCCCATTCTGTAGATGAGAAACCGAGGTATCCCAGACAGACCCGAGTGCTAGGAAGGAGAGGACCCCTTGGGGGCCCGAAGACCTTTCCAGCAGACTGGGGGGTGTGGGGAGGCTCCAGGAAATTCTTGAAGCCCACTTGTCACCGGACCCACAGCAACTGGCCTGGCACAGGTGAGGACCTGCCCAAAGTTACCTAGAGGTCAAGGCAGCCCTCAGAAAGCCAGGCTTCCCACACAGGGGCCTGGGAAGCAAGGTGACAGGTTGGACCAAGTGGGATGGGGTCAACACCAACTTCAAGTTCAGGCCAAGAAAGCTCCTGAAGACTCCTGGCCCTGACAGCTGGGGTGTCAGCAGACACACCAGCAGGAATCAAGCATTTGTCCTGGCACGAAGGCCTATGTCCCTGGACTGTGAAAAAGGCAGAGGGGCATCTGGCACCCAGAGGGCCCAGGAACAGTCAGTGACATGGGGTCTGAAGTCCCATGCCCTGGGCTCGCACCCAGGGAGGACATGGGCAGTGTTAGGGACTCAGTAGCTTTCTAGCTGGGTCACCTGCCTGGCCAGGGGCTCAGAACCATCCTGGGAGCTGGGGGAGGGGAGGACCGAGGAAGTGAAAGGGGAACGTGTGGGGGAGGGAGGTATTGGGAAAGTGCAGGTGGGTGGGGCTGTGGGACTCTGGGTGGCTGACTCACAGAGGTCACCAGCTCACCCACCTCAGGGTGCAGCCTGGCCTCCAAAATCCTGTGAGGACAAGAGGACAAGGAAAGGCAGAGTACCTGAAGGCTGCTGTGGCCAGAGCCGGGCCTGTGTCAGCATACAGAAAGCTCGCTGCTCAGCTAGAATCTCCCCACTTCTCAGACAAGCGAACTGAGGCTGGTGAGAGTGGGAGACTCCGCCCTACAGCTGGTATCACACCATTACCGGAGTGTACTGGAGCCTAGGAGTCCAGGGCCTTGCTCCGGGCCCAGACCCGTCGCATGCCTCGAAGGGCCCCCGAGTCCTCCAGCCTCCGTGGTCACTGTTCTCAGCCCTGTGTTCCAGATGGGCAAACTGAGGGTCAGAGTGGCCAGCGGGCAGTAGCAGAGGCGCGCTCCCCAGCCACCCTTCCTGGCCGTGGGACACAAACGGGGCTCCATGTGGGGCGCTTGTCAGCTGGTGCCACTCCTCTAGCCGTGGGGCCTGGGGCCCATCCAAGTGGAAACCTGATCGCCACGGCCACGTTGCTGTGTAACCAGGCCCTCCTCAGCCAGAAATCTCGGCTGCCACTGGGCTCGCCAGGAACCCAAGCAGGTCCCATGGCCTGGACTTCCCGATGTCTCCCTCGTGCCCAGCCCCGTGTCAGCTACTGGGGAAACAAGGGGAACCCCCTCGTCCTGCACTGTCCACTGGGGATAGTCCTGACTCGGTGACATTGGTCCGGTGCAGATCCAGAGAAGGCCCGAACTCAAAGGCTTGGGTTTGATGTGCCAGGCGTGGAGGGTTCCCCAGGCACAGTGGCCACTGTTAGGGCGGGGGCACCAGCCAGGGTCCTCCTCCCTCATTTCCTGGGTCACTAGGGAGTAATTTTGGCTGTCTAATTAAGTCACCTGGGCTGCTGAGACCCATAGCATTGGGGATGACAGCGTAGGGGGCACAAAGACGAGCCTGAGGACATGTGTACCAGAAAACGTAAGGACAAGGAGAGGGCTTGGTCCACGGTACACAGGGCGGGGCCGGGGTGCGAGGGGGATGGGACGAGTGGGCACACTGTGCCTTCAGTGAAGCCAGAGGAAAGGGAGCCCCAGAGCAGAAGGTGTCCCAGGAAGGAATGTAGTGTCCTCCCCCGACTCCATCTTTCTCTGAACCACTGTCCGGCTCTGTGTTAAGGGGGACTCCCTTTGTCACTCAGCCTCTGGATGTCCTGGAAAGTGACTCAGCACCTCTAAGTCCACCAGGGTCAGACCGACCGTGTGTGGATGGCACCTCCTGGGTGGGCCTTCTGGGCCTTTCAGGGGCTTGTCACAGACATCCTGGAAGCTGGCCACCGCCCGTCTCCTTACTAAAGCAGAAACCAAGGCCGAGAGCTGGTGGAGGCTGGCCCCTCACAGCACACATGGCAGCCGTGGGCCAGGCCTGGAGGGCTGGGGTGTGCACTTCGTGTGCCACTGGGAGGGCCAGGTGGTCTGTCCGGCATGGGTGCAGCACCCTCTCGAAGGCCAGGAAGGACTATGCCAGCTCCCTCGGCCTGGTCCAACCCAGCCCTGCCTACCCTCACAGCTTCAGCCTCGCCGCTCCCCGAGTCAGATGGACTTCAGGTCCCTCAAGGGTCAGGCTCGGGTTTGGGCATGGTCCCTGCCAACCCCTTCTTGCGCTGAGGCCCCACTGTGCCCGCTCTGCAGGCGGGGGCGGGGCAGGGCCCAGGCTGGGTCCTGGCGGTTCCAGCACACAGCGGGCGGCAGTGGGACTGCAGAGCCAGATGGACGGCTCCGAGTGTCCAGCTCTATCATCTCCCCTACTGAGGACACAGCCGAGCTGGTTGTGGGTTGGGCTTTGGGCTCACCCACATCACCAAGTGGTAGGGAGGGGACTGGACAATGAACAGAACTGCTCAGACAGGGCCTGCCCAGAGCAAGTACAGGGGACCATACGCCAGTGACCTTGGGCCTGACAGACCATGTTTCTGTGGCATGAAGGCCCTGACACCTCAACTTCCTCCCAGGCTTACTGGGGGACTCCAGAGGGAAGGGGCTCAGACAGGGGACAGGAGTGTGCCCACTGGCCCTGCAGCCACCTCCAGGTTGGTGTCCACCTTCCTCAGCCAGCACACAGAGCGGGGCCCAGGATGAGTGGGTGGCGAAGAGGGAGCCAGGGGCTGGCGTCTTCCCCCTGGGTCTGGATGGTCTGGATTGTACTTCCAGGAGAGAAGCCTGGCAGCTTGTGGGCAAGCGGCGGGGGAGGGGGAGCAAAAGCCTCCAAGGGCCCTTTAGACAAGAGGCCACCCAGATCTCCAAATCTTTAAAGAAAAAAAGATGCTCACCCTGGCCTATTTGGCTCAGTGGTTAGAGCGTCAGCCCGTGGACCAGAGAGTCCCGGGTTCGGTTCCCGCTAGGGGCACGTACCTGGGTTGCAGTTTGTCCCCGGCCCCAGTTGGGGTCGTGTGGGTGGCAACCACTCGATGTGTCTGTCTCACGTCGATGTTTCTCTCTCTCTCTTCTTTCCTCTCTCCCTCCCATTCTGTCTGAAGACAAATGCAAAAAAAAAAAAAGTCCTCGGGTGAGGATAAAAAAAATAAATAAAATAAACCGTTAAAAAAAAGAATAGATGCTCAACATCATGGGGTCGGCTGGAAGACGCAAACCCAAAGCACACTGAGAGAGCATAGTGCCCTGACCCACCGCGGGTGAAAGGGAAGCCGGCTGATCCCGGGAGGCCAGGTGCGAGCACCTGTCACCTCACAGGGCAGGACGGCGGGATGGATGGGAAACTTACAATCTGTTTAAAGTTTGACCCAGCAATTCCAGCGCTAGGTATTTATCCAAGGGAAATGGGTCCACGTGTCCACCAAAAGACACGTACAGGGATGGTGCTCTAGATTCATGTACACCGTACACACATTCATCACAGCCCCAAACTCGGAACACCCCAAGGGCACAGCAGCAGCTGGATGGGTAGACATTCATAGAATGCGGTGGTGCATTCCTAGAAGGGAGTAAACCATCGGCCCCACCACACAGGCATCTCTCAAACAATGCTGAGCACGAGAGGCTAGGCAGAAAAGTGCCTGTGTGTGACTCCCAGTTCAGAGCGCAAGGACGGGAATGAATCTGGGGCTGGAGGCAGGACAGTGGTTGCCTTAGCGAGCAGTGACTAGATAAGGCATGAGGGGGGCTTCTGGGAGCTGGAACTGCCTCTCCATCTGGGTGCTGGGCATATGGGAGTAGCCAATTTGAGGCAATTCATGTAGCTGCCCACAAATGACTTTCCTAAGCCAGCAGCTAGTTTGGAAGTGTGGCCCAGCCAGCCCTGCCCGCCCAGAGTCCTGCCTGTCTCAGGCCTTTGCACTTGTTCTCAGTCTATGATGGACCCTTCTCCCCCCCCACCACACCCTTTTTACTTCGTTAAGTTTTGCTTATTCTTTAGGGCTCAGATGAAACAGCGACTCCTCCAGGAAGCCCTCCCTGATCCCCAGACAAGGGCTGGGCTCTTGTGGCCCCTGCACCTGCCATGCTCCCCACAGCTGGTAATTAGATGTAGCTGTGTGATTACGGGTTACTCTCCCCATGCTCCACAGGCAGGGACCACATCTGTTTTGCTCATTGTGGGATCCCCACCTCATGGTGTGTAGTTAGTGATGTTTTCAGCTTTCATCTGCAGATGGACGGAAGAAGGAAGGAAAGAAGGAAAGGAAAGGAAGGAAAGAAGGAAGGGACCTAGTTCTGTACAGAAGGGAGACAGACGTCAGGAATGGATGCGTTGTCTCTTGAGGGTGTGAGCATCCTGTCCCAGGAGGGCGTGGCACAGCTCTGGCAGGAGTGGTGTTCTGGGACTGCCAAAGCCGATGAGGAATAGGCCAAGGGAGGAAGGGGCTGGGCCAGCGGAGGGCTCACACCTTCCAGCGGATGTTGGCAGCAGGGGAGTGGGAAGGGTGAGTATCACAGGAAGTCCTCAGGTCTCTGGGCTGCAGCTGACTCACCCAGTCTCTGATAGTACTCACAGGTCAGCCTCCAGCGTTGTTCTCCAGATTCCCAGGGGAGGCAACTGTCTGACGTCCTGAACGTGTGAGAGGCTGACCTGAAGGAGGGCCAACCTGAGGGTCTGGCAAGGCTTTTTTCCAGAGGAGGGATTTTTTTAGAGCTGGGTCTTGAAGTTTGAATAGGAGTCTACCAAGGAGACAATCTAGAGAGGACTTTTTTTTTTTTTTTACCCTCACCTGAGGACATTTTTGCATTTATCTTCAGATAGAGTGGGAGGGAGAGAGGGAGGAAGAGAGAGAGAGAGAAATATCGACTGGTTGCCACCCACCGGACCCCAACCGGGGCCAGGGACAAACTGCAACTGAGGTACGTGCCCTCGGCGGGAACTGAACCCAGGACTCTCTGGTCCGCGGGCCAACGCTCTAACCGCTGAGCCAAACCGGCCAGGGCTAGAGAGGACTTTGACAGAGGTTATGTTGGGAGAACTGCAAACATTTGATGTGACTGGGCACTTTGGAAATTGAGTTTGTGGGAACCTCGGTGGGGAGATCTGGGCTCAACCCTGTTTTCGTTCTGGCTAACACCCAGTACAGCGCATGGAGGCTCCACTGAGAAAGAGCCCAACTGGGTGAGCTGGGGTGGGGTGGCATGAGGTCGGGGAGCCCTCTTAGCCCCAGGACACAGCCTGGAGGAAAGGAGGTCAGAGGAGGCCGTGAGCCCTTACCCTTTGGGAAGAAGGTACTGGGCCTTGATTCAGGCCCCATTGTACAGATGGGGACATTGAGCTGGACAGGGACATAGCCTAGACTCACATACCTGGGTTAGGCTTGGGTTCTAGAGCTCAGAGTACAAGAGACAGACCCTCCTGGGGGCTGGACACCCCACAGACACAAGTTTACTGGGCCAGCCTCCGAGACCCAGCACGAGGAGTATCACAAGACCCACCAAGGAACTGGTTGGGAACTGGGATCTGGAACTCTGAACCAGGGCTCCCAGGTGACAGCTTCCTTCCCCCAAAGCTGGTCAGGTGCCCCCTCTCCTCAGCAGCCTAAGCCCTGGCCCAGAGAGGGCAGCAAGCTGCAGGGCCACACAGCGAGAATGCAGCTTGGAGTCCAGCCAGGAGGTGGCAAAGTGCTTCATAAGCCTGGCAATTAGCTGGCATCCAGAATGCCTGGGGCAGGCATGTTCTCAGAGGACTGGCATAAAGTCAGGAGCTGGGACTTTGTCCTGCAAGGGTGTTGGGAGCCCTAGAGGCTGTAGGCGCAGGAGAGGGATGGGCCAGGTCTGATGTGGCAGCAGAGGGTCCCACATTATGAAAGGGCCCAGGAGGGCCTCCAAACCAATTCTGTAGCCTCAGAGTTCAGATTTCTCGCTGTCTCTGGCCAAGCAGAAGTTTGCATTAGAAATCCCAGCGGTATGAGAATAATGATAATAACAGTAGTGAGAATAATCACCTGAGCATCTGGGGTGCTCTTTTACTTTTCTCAGGCTCTAGGATTTGATTCTGTCCCCATGGCCACCCCAAGAGGTAAGCAGGGCAGCTTTCCTTATAGTTTTATAATTGTGGGTACCAAGGCTGATGGTGGGGCTGGGGACCTGCCTGGGATGTGTATAGCTTCCTCTCAGCAGGGCTGTGCTCCCCTGGCGGAGGGGAGGTGGAGCCCCAGCGAGGCCAACTGTCCCTTCGTGGCCTCCAGGAGCCAGGCCTTGTCCTGCTCACTCCCAGTCATTTGCCCCATGAGGCAGGGGCCTTGATGGTTCCCCAAATCACAGGTGAGGCTCAGAGGTGAGGGGACATGCCCAAGGTCACATACACACACACACCACACACGCTAAGGGAAGATGGTGAGATGGGACAGCTGCCATCTCTGTGACTGAGGGCAGGTCGAGCTGTTCCCAAGAGCCCCCTCAGCAGAGGACAAAGGGCAAAGGGCAAAAAGCAGGGGCTATAGTCTGGCCTCTCCCTGTCATCAGGGGACACTTGTAGGCATTATCTAAACTTAATCAGGACAGCCACCACCTTGACCTGAGGGTGCTCCGGGTGTGGTGTCGACCTTCCAGCTCAACTCAGAGTCTGTAAGCACTGCCCCCACCTCCCCTTTCTCCCTTGACCCCCTGGGCGGGGCAGGACACAGGTATCTGTCCGGGAAGAAGAGGCCTAGAGACCTTCAGGAGCACCACGCTAGGGAAGGCCAGGCCAGGACTCCAGGACCCCTGGTGGAGGGACCAGAAGAGCCCTCATGCCACACCCCCACTCTGACTTTCAGCTCTTTTTTTTTTTTTTTTTAATTTTTTTTCCTTTATTGATTTGAGAGAGAGAGGAAGTGAGAGGGAGAGAGAGAGAGAGAAACATTGATGAGAGAGAACATCGATTGGCCGCCTCCTGCACACCCCCCACTGGGGATCGGGCCCACATTCTGGGCATGTGCCCGACTGGGAATAGAACCGGCGATCTCTTGGTGCATGGGTCGATGCACAACCACTGAGCCACACCAGCTGGACTGACTTTCAGCTCTTTAAGACCTGGGACTTTCTGGGGGACTCAGGAGAATCACAGCCTGTCACAGGCCACTCATGGGGATCCCCCTTGGGAATACCTGGGGCAGCATTCCAGTGTCCAAAGCCCTCTGGCTGGAGCTGACAGGCCTCCCAGCAGAAAAGCAGGACCTGTGCTCCGCTCTGGGCCTCAGTGTGCCCATCTGCATAGTGGGGCTCAGTGGCCTCAGATTGGACTCCCAGGGTCCCAGGTGGACTCTGGACCTCCTAGAGTCATTCACAGCTGTCCTCCTGCTGAGTGGCCAGGGCTGGAGGTGGTGGCAGTTGAGGGTGGAGGAAGACCTCCTTTGCTGGGAGTCTGGGCCCAGGTACTGGGTTCGAGAACAGACGTCCTGACTCTGCCACGTTGGCAGGAGGGAGGGGTCTAGGTCTCAGCAAACCAGGGGGTGGACACCCCACTTCGGTAACTGCCTGGCGCTCAAGGTGAGCCTGGTCAGACCTATTTCCAGACAGGCCTTCCAGCCCAGGGTCAGGGGCTGGCTCAGTGCTGGGGTCCAGGTCCTCGGCTGCCCCCGGCCTGGGCTGCTGGGGGGTGGGGTGGGGTGGCTATTATCTGGTGCTCCCAGGCCCGCAGGGCTCACGTGGCCTATCACGGAGATAAGCTGTCTACCCCCAGCTCGTGTCCAGCACGGGCTACTCCAGCCGTAGCTCTCTGCAGGCTCCAGCCACCCCCCACCCCGCCCCTCCCGCGGCCCGGCCCACTTGGCCCAACTTCCTCTCCATAAAAGGCGAGGTTTGGGAGCGCCCCTGAGGGGCGTTGGGCTGCTGATGGAGGTTCGCTTGGGCCGCCCTTCCCGGTGCCCCTCCCCCAGGGGGCCTAAATCCACCTGAAAGGCCAGCCTCGGGGTTTTCTAAATCCCTGCCTTGTTCCTCCTGCTCTGTGCCCCAGACTAGGACCCTGACCACGCTCCTTCCTGGGTACTGCCCCAAGCCCCACACCCCCGCTGTGTACACTCTGTCTCCAATTCGTGTTTGAACAAAATGAGACCCACAGCGGAGTAGGGCCGGGCAGAGGGCTGGGCCGGGGGCTGGGGTGGGGGTGGGGCGCCGAAGAAGATCAGGAAACTGCAAATGTGCCCTGAGGGTCGCGTTGCAGCTCAGCCCAGTGTAGTTCAGAGCAACTCTAATCTCGTGGGGGTGTCTGTGCATGTTAACACTCGGGAGTGGGGACCCTCTCCCAGGCACACTTCAATCAGGCCCCTAGCAATGCCACTTAGTTGCCCTGTGACCTTGGTCTCCGTTACCTTTGCTCACAGCCTCACTTTCCCCAGATGTTAAATGGGGGAGATGATTTTTACCCCCGAGTTTGTGCAAATATAAAGTAGGACACCCAGCCAGGGCCTGGTGCAGGGCAGAGTGAAGGAATGGGGGGGGGGGGGCGCAGCTGCTTCGTGCTTGGCACCACCCCCACTCGAGCACCCCTCCTAGGAGAGCCCGCATCTGGGGTGCAGTGCGCAGGATCCAAGCCCATCCTCCCTCCAGGGCTACTGTGAGGAAGAGAAATAATAGATGGCAGGAGACAAACAGTGGGTGCTCAATAAGTGCAGCGGCCCATCCCTGCCCACCCCAGGGAGTGAGTCATCTGTATGTTGCTCTGGGCTGGGAAGCAGGGCCTTTGGGTGTCATCTGGCTCCACCCCGCCGAGGTATGTGACCCTGACAGTATCCATCCCTCTCCAGGCCTCAGTTTCCCTCTCTGCAAATCCAGGGGTGGCTGGGCCAGGCCGGGTGGGGGTGGGGGTGGGAGGAGCCCGGCGGGGGAAGATGAGCGCCGGGGGAAGATGAGCGCCGCAGCCCTCGGCGGGGCGCCCCCTCCCAGTCCCCAGCCCGCGGTCACGGCCGCCCCTCGGCACCACGTCCGCTGCCCACGAGGCCGCCATAAAAGGCAAACGGTGGCAGGTCTGGGAGCCCAACTTAGTCATCGGCCCGCAGGCTGCCCGAAGCGCTGCGCACAGCTTCCTCCCCGAGCTTCCCGTTTGCGGAGGGGCCGGGGGAGGGGTCCCAGGGTGGCTGGCCTTTCGAAATGCTCTGGCTTCTCCGAAGGGCGGCTGGGCCCTGGGGCGGGGGCCGCTCGGGAGGCAGGGGGCCTCGCCTGGCTGTGGGTGCCGGCCCGGGGACGCCCTCGGAGAGGCTGGGGGCGTTTCCGAGCTGGGGACCTGCGGCAGATGCCCCCTCCCCCTCTGCCGGCCCGGGGCGCTTAACCCGGAGCTGCCAGACAGCCGGCACCAGCGCGGGCGGGGCGGGCAGGGAGCGGCTGAGCGGGGCGCCGGGTGGGCCCCTGGCTGCCGAGGGGTGACCTGCCAGGGAGGCCGAGGTTGCTGCTCAGATAAATCTCAGCGAAGGCCCCTGGGGAGAAAAGTGCAGCGTAGCCACGTGCTGGCTGTAAAATGTAAGAACACCCGGGATGAAACCGGCAGATACCCGTCCGCAGGGGCAGGGGCAGGGGCAGGTCAAAGGAATGGCGGGTGGAAAGAAGTTGGGCGGATGGAGTCAAGTTCGGCGTAAGGAAGAGCGAGTGCTGCCCTCACTAGTCCTCCATGAACCTCAGGAGCCCCAGATGCAAGCACCCTCGGCTGTCTGGTTCAGGTCCCACTTCTATGCAAAGCTCTCTTCTGGTGACACAGTCAGGGTGGTGGTTATGGGCGGGCAGGTAGTAACGGGGTGGGCACAGGAGCCTCCCAGGAATGGAAATGTTATGTGTGCAGCTTAGGGCGATGGCTGGGTGGCTGGACAGTCGGGATGGCGCTGTACACTAGGTTGATGGCTCTACCGTAGGGAAATTATACCCAATACACACACAGGACACTCGCATATTGTTCAGGGACATCCGCGCAGAGGTGGCAGGGGCACAGGGAGAAGCAGGGAAGGGGAGTGCCCAGTGATTCCATGGCCTCTATTTGTTTGAGAAAACAAAGCTGGAGAGAATATGGCGAAATAATTACTAGGTCTGGAAGTGCATTAGATTCCTCTCAATATTTTTCCGTATATTTGAAATATTTCACACTTTTCAGAAAGAAGCAGGGTCGGGGAGACAGGCCTGGGTGTTGGATATGGGGGTCAACCTCTCTGACCCTCAGTTTCTGGTTCTGGACAATGCGGCAATCAATTCCTTTAGGGTGCATGAGCCCCAGGCACTTAGTAGGTGCTCAATAAAGGAGTCTGGTGTGGGGCTCCCCTTCTGCTCGCCCCCTGGGAGAAGGGATGACTTGCTGGCGTGGAGGGCCAGGGTGGGAAGGTCTTCATCTACAGCTCCTTTAGGCCGATGGCCTGGCCTGGCCTGGCCGGGAAGGCTTGTGTTTCTGACAAATGGGGCCAGCCAACCCCATGCCCTGTCCATCCTCTCCTGTCCTGACTGTCCTGTCCCCGGGGCCAGGGTCACTCCAGGTAAGGCTCAGGGCCAGCATACTCAGCAGGACACAAGCCGGCAGGTCACCTGGCCTCTGATTCCAAGTGGCCAGATCCTCAGGCAGCCTGTGTGTGTGGCAAGGACACGCTGGGATGGTGGGTGCCAGCAGGTGAGGCCTGGAGTCCTGTCCCGGAGCACTGTTGGGGTGCAGAGCTCAAAGAAACCCAGAGGGCTGTGGGCAACCCAACTGGAGCCAGCAGGAAGGAAGGAAGGGGGTGTGGCAGTTAAGGTTAAGAAGGGGCATCTGGGAAAGTGGAGGGAAGAAGAAAGAGAAAGCAAAAGGCAGGTGGGCTGATTTCCTTCCCTTATTTTTGAGCTCCCACAGGTGGGCACCACACTCAGGCTTTCTGAAAGCCACCCATGACACTCCCGGGAAGGAAGATCTCCAAATACAGTAAGGTTATGTGACTAGGCCAAGGTGACCCAGCTGAGAAGGGCAAGGTCGGGGGAGGTGTGGGCAAAAGATTGAGAGACTTGTGGGGGTGGGGACAACAGAGCCTTTGGTAGGGGGTGTGAAGCTGCTCAAGTGAAGAGGAGGCCATGAGAGTAAGGAAGGGGGGACCAGAAAAGGAGTGTGGGGGAGGGAGAAGTAAATGACAGGGGCTGGGGCAGGATGAGGCAGGACTTGCTGGAAGACACTCCTCCCTCTCGGGTGCCCTCTAGTGGGGACACTTGCATACCTGGCAAGGTGCATCTATGATATCTAGGCTCCATCCATTAGGGACTGGCTGGATTCTCCCTGTGCCACCCAGCCCACCACAGCCATCCCCCCATCCATAGCTCCCCTTTTCCCACCCTCCCTCACTTCCATAGGCTCTGCTGGACAAGAAGTAGCGGTGGGAAAACATCAGGTGAGAGGAACATCTTAGATGTCCCAGGGCCCAGCTGTCACCTACCCACCAAACGGTCCATCTGCAGCCTCCCAGTGACCCTGTTGGTCATTTCTCTCCCCCTTTTCCAGATGAGGAAATTGAGATCTAGAGTGTATAGAGGCACACCTGCCTGGTGTGCAGACATGCACACAGTCACCTGTGGAAATGGGTGCCCTGAGTCTGGACACCTGGGTGGAGCAGTCCCCTCCTCCAGCATCTGAGGACTCCAGCCTTCCCCAGTACCACTCACCTGAGGGACCCTCTTGCAGAATCCACCCCTTGTGACCTTCAGTCCCTGAACTAGGGTCAGCATGCCCCAGGGCTCAGAGGGCGAGGTTGACTGTGGAGGAAATAGCTTATATTCCAAAAGCAAGATGTTACTAATTTGCATCAGTCGGAAAGTAGGTGGCTGTGCCACTGCATGGGGCTGGATTTACAGGTATGAGCGGTATCCCAGAGTCAGCTGGTGGCTCGGCCTGTAGACTGAAGTTTCACCCATCGGTGGCCTACATTCAGCGAGGCAGATGTGCCAGAATGTCCCTGGCATGATTGGGAGGAAGTACCCAAAGGGAGTGATTTGTCACGCGTGAACTGCACGCCTTTGAGAAATATACGAGCAAGGCAGTGCCACCGTCCCTGGACTCTGGGGCTGCTTCGAGAGGAGTTGCTTCACTCAGATGGGCTCCTGATCTCAGAGGGCTGAGGGCACCCCAAATGGCAGAGGCTGAGTGGCAATCCTTAAGCACTAGAGACAAGGTTGGCAAATTACGAAGAGATAGTGCTGTTTCCAGAAAGTTCTGACTTGTAGGAATCTTTGATGGAGGAAAATGAGCGTTTTTTTTTTTTTTTAATCCTCACCCGAGGATATTTTTCTATTTATCTTCCAGTAGAGAGAGGGGGAGAGACAGGGAGAGAGAGAGAAACATTGACGTGAGAGGGACACATCGACTGGTTGTCTCCCACATGAACCGACCAGGGCTAGGGACAAACTGCAACCAAGGTACATGCCCTTGGCTGGAATCAAACCCGGGACTCATTGGTCCACGGGCCGATGGTCTACCGCTGAGCCAAACCGGCCAGGGCAAGCGTGGTGTTCTTAGGAATGAAGTAGGTGGCCACATGCTAAAGCATCACTTGAATATATAACAGGGAAACTCAAGGTCTGGTGGACGGAAGCCTGTCTAGAAACAGTCTAGTTTCACCCTGGCCGGTTTGGCTCAGCAGCTGGAGCGCTGGCCTATGGACCAGAGAGTTCCGGGTTCGGTTCCTGCTAGGGGCACGTACCAAAAAAAAGAAACAGTCTAGTTTCTAGGCTTGAGATATGTATTTTCATGCATGAATAGAGAAATGCATATATATTATTGTCTCATAGTTTGTTCTTCCAACTTGTTGACAACTCTAATCAAAATTTGTAAGTTTCCTTTGCAATTCTATGAATTTTATTTTATGCATTTAAAAGTGAGATTCTGGTCCTGGCCGGATTGGCTCAGCAGTTAGAGCGTTGGCCCTCAGACCAATGAGTCGATGGTTCAATTCCAGTCAAGGGCACATACCTACATTGGGTTCATCCCTGGCCCTGGTCAGGGTCATATGGGAGGCAACCAGTCCATGTGTCTCTCTCAAATTGATGTCTCTCTCTCCCTCTCTCCCTTCCTCCCACTCTATCTGAAAATAAATGGGAAAATATCCTCCGGTGAGGATTTAAAAAAAAAGGTAAAAGTGATATTCTGGCCCAGCCAGTGTGGCTCAGTGGTTGAGCGTCGACCCATGCACCAAGAGGTCGCCGGTTGGATTCCTGATTCCCAGTCAGGGCACATGCCCAGGTTGTGGGCCCGATCCCCAGTGGGGGGGCATGCAGGAGGCGGCCGATCGATGTTCTCTCTCATTAACGTTTCTGTCTCTCTCCCTCTCACTTCCTCTCTCTCTAAAAAAAAAAAAAATTAATACAGAAAAAAAAATTAAAAGCGAGATTCTGGGTGCGGCTTTCTCTGTGGAGCAAGCCTGCGCATTCCCCACCCCCGTCCCCAGGCTCGGTTTCCTAGTCTCTCTTTCTCCTGAGCTCCAAGGGCCCTTCTTTTGCCTCCACAACGTGTTTCCTGAGCCCATTTCTTCCACGGCTCACTTCTACCTCTGTGACTTTCTATATAAACTTTCTCATATAAATAAAATATAAAAATAAGCCCTGGCTAGTTTGGCTCAGCGGTGAGAGCGTCGGCCTGTGGACCAGAGAGTCCCGGGTTCGGTTCCCGCTAAGGGCATGTACCTCGGTTGCAGTTTGTCCCCGGCCCTGGTTGGGGGCGTGTGGGTGTCAACTAGTTGATGTGTCTCTCTCACATCGATGTTTCTCTCTCTCTCTCTTTCCCCCTCTCTCCCTCCCACTGAAGATAAATGCAAAAATGTCCTCAGGTGAGGATAAAATATATATATATATATATATATAAAAATAAAAGCTCGATTCTGACCAGTGGATGAATGGACAAACAAAATGTGGTATACACATACAATGGAATGTAGTTCCACTTTGAAGGGAAGGAAATCTGACTCCTTCAGGCTGAACCTTGAGGGCACTTGCAACAGGCTGAACCTTGAGGGCACTTGCTAAGTGTCCAGACAAAAGGACAAATACTGTGATCCCACCTATATGAGGTACTAAAGCAGTCAAACTCATAGAAACAGAATGTAGAAGGGTGGTTACCAGGGGGGAGGGGAAAAGGGGAATTTAAAGGGAGTATGGAGTTTCACATTTGCAAGATGAAAAAGGTCTGTGTCGCTGTTTTCACAGTGTGAATGTACTTAATGGTACTAAATCCTAAAGTTAAAAGTGGTTAAAATGGCAAATTTTATGTTGTGTATTTTACCACAATTAAAAAAATACAGGATGCACTAAAAACACAACTTAAACGCATAAAACATTTTAAAGCATGATTCTTAGCCGAGGTCCCTAAGTACCATCACACGCTAAACGGTCCGCGGGGTCCTCGGTATCCGAAAGGTTAAGAGCTCCGGTGCCCCCTACTGGCCGAGCCCAGCAGGAATTCCGGGGCGACCAGGGATTCTGGGAATCGTAGTTTGCAGTCTCCGGCCGGAGCTTCACGGCGAAGTGTGGGCTTGGAGCTGGGAAACAAGAGATCCCAGACCGACATCCGCGCCGGCAGGGAATTCGCTGGACGCAAGCTTGGCACGCCTGTCCTCACGCTGCGCACGGCAGCCTCGCGCACGGCTCCACAGACGGGGCGCACACACCTGTTCACTTGTACCATGGAGCAGGTGGCGCCCCCGGGTTGCTGTTTGCACCTGGGCATCTTTGCCAATTTAAGTGCCCATCCGAGCGTCTGCGGGTCAGGCTCGCAGATAACCCCTGACATCCCCTGCCCCGCTGGGGCAGAAGACTTGTAGTGACCGCGGGGAGGACGCGCAGGCTGCAGGTGCCTGGGGGGAGTGCCAGGCAGAAGGCACAGCTAGTGCAAAGCCCTGAGGCGCAAGCCTGCGCCACCGCTAGGATGGCTGGGGGAGGACGACTGGAGATGAGGTGTGGTTGGCCTCCTGTGCCCACGAGGAGGCGTTTAGACTAGACAGTGGCCGGGTCTCCGCTTAGAGAATTGAATGACACTTACTGTTCTCACTTTGCTTGCAGCTGCAGCCTCGGAAGTGACTCAGCGGAATTCCTGGGAACTGGGTCTGACTGGGAGGGATGCTCCACGTGGGTTGGGAGGGGGCGTTACCCTTTCAGAGGCCCCACCCCCAAGCTCTCGCGGACCGCGGGGCACGCCCACCCTCGAGTGTTCCCCACCCCCTCCAGGCTTCCGCAGGCACCAGCCCGCGGTGGGGGTTGGGGGGGCTCGTTGGCGATAGGAATGCAACCTGAGGGTTTAGGGAAAGAAGGGAGCTGGAAACATGGTGGGGTGGGGTGGGGTGGGGTGGCGGGGATTTCTCCCCATCCTCATGGAGCCTCCATCTCTGAACCTGGCCTTGGGTAGGGAGTAGGGGTGAGGCATAGTGGAAGGATCTGGAGTGGGTTGGGGGCTGGTTCTGTTTTCAAACCCGGGGCCCAGGCGTTTGGCAGGTGGCTGGGCGAGCAGAGTTGGCCCCGTCTGGACTTCCTGAGTGACTCAGCTGGGGTCAGGCCCTCTCCGGGACTAATTCCTTTCCTCTAAATAACGGGAATCTTTCAATAAGCAGGCCTTCAAGCATGGGCATAAATTCCCCGGTGGCAGACTGCGCATTTTTGTGGGGAGAGGGCGTTGTTGGGGCAGGCTTGGGTGAAGGTCTGAACACAAAACCAGGGCAGCGGCGCCAATATTCTAAGAACTGAGCCTCAGTTCTCCAATGCATAAAATGGGTATAACCACCCCAAGAATGAGGCTTTCTGTAGTAGGCGGCGCGCCACACTCTGTCTGCCTATTTCAGGGCAAGACCACGCTCTGGCCCCTGCACCCCGGAGTGGCTGGACTGAGTAGGAGAATTAATGTGACCTGCATGGCCCAGCTCCAATTTGTCCTTAAGGAAGCCGTCCACTACTACCGAGACAAAAGAGCCGGCCTGTTTTCTCCTAGGGGCGGAGGCGGGGAGGACACCACCCAGGACCCCCAGCCCCGGAAGAACACCTCCCGATTAGGCTGCGTGGGCACCTGGCGACCACCAGGTGGCACTGGAGACGCGCCTGCCACGCCAAGCTGGGCGGGGCTGGACTCTTACTGGCGAAGTCTCCAGAAGAGTCCCCAGACCCATTTAGAAGCATATTGAACAAAAACAAAAGAAAAAAGCGATGGATTCAAAGATGGAAAATAAGAGTCAATACAAGTTTAGTTAACAACCACCAATCAAAAGAAACCATAATCAAAATGAAAAGAGAACTCACTGTATGGGAGAACATATTTGCCAATGATACATCTGATAAGGGGAAGACAAACAATACAATTTAAAAATGAGCAAAAAGCCCTGGCCAGAGTGGCTTAGTGGTTAGAGCACTGGCCCTTGCACTGAAGGGTCACAGGTTCAATTCCTGGTCAAGGGCACCTACCTGGGTTGCAGGTTTGATCCCCTTTGAACCCCAGCTCTGGTTGTGGTGTGCATGTAGGAGGCAACCAATTGATGGGTCTCTCTCACACAGATATTTCTCTCTCTCTCTTCCCCTCCCCCCATCCCTTCCACTCTTTCTGAAAACCAATGGAAAAAATATCCTCAGGTGAGGATTAACAATAACAAAAATAGGCAAAGGACCTAAATAGACACTTCTCCAAAGAGGACATATAGATGGCCAAGAGACATGAAAAAATGCTCAGCAACACTAATCATCAGAGAAATGCAAATTAAAACTACAATGAGGTATCACCTCACACCTGCCAGAATGGCTACCATCAATAAGTCAACAAATAACAAGTGCTGGCAAAGATGTGGAGAAAAAGGAACCCTTGTACACTGCTGGTGGGAATGCAGACTGGTGCAGCCACTATGGAAAACAGCGTGGAGTGTCTTCAAAAAATTAAAAATGGAACTGCCATTTGACCCTGTGACCCACTTCTAGGAATATATCCTAAGAATCCTGAAACACCAATCAGTAGATGAGTGGACAAAAACGCTGTCGTATATTTACATAATGGAACATTATGCAGCTGTGAAAAAAGAAAGATTTCTTACCATTTGAGACAGCGTAGAGGGACGTGGAGATTATTATGCTAAGCGAAATAAGCCAGGCAGAGAAAGACAAATATCACATGATCTCACTTATACGTGGAATCTAATGAACAAAATAAATTGATGAACAAAATAGATCCAGGGACATGGATAAATGGAACAGACTGACAAACCTCAGAAGGAAGGGGGGGGGAGAAAGAGATTAACGAAAGAATTTATATGCATATACGCATTGCCCATGGACCCTGACAGTAGTGTGGTGAAGGCCTGGGGTGGGGTGGTAGCTGGGTGGAGGGGGCAATGAGGGAAAAAAGGGGGGATATCTGCAATTCAACAACAAAGATAAATTTTTTAAAACCACCAGTCATATATTTATGCGGTGACATTACAACTGAATTTGCCTCTTCTCTCTCAGAGGTATGGACCCTACCCTGGCTGGGTTAGAGGAAAGAGCTGTGTGGGGTGATTCTCAGAGTATGCAGGTGTAAGCTTTAAGCGGCCACCATGAGAAGTGGGCAGAATTTGGAGAGAAGGGGAGGGAATTCTGGGCTGGGGGCTGGGATGGTCCCTGCAGGTCCAGGCAGGAGCCATCCTGCTGGGTAAGAGGGTGGAGTTTGGCAAGTGGAGTAGATGGGGGTGGGGGTCAGGTCCCTGTCTTGCCCAGCTTGGGACTGGCCACGGTTTGGTTTGTCCCAGAGTGGTCTCAGGGACATTAGAGGAGGTGACCATCACTATGGTGTCCTGGCTCTGCTAGCATCACACTTGGTCTTAACAGATACTGAGAGGTCACTATGGGCCATGCCTGGTCCTGGACATACAGTGGCCTGCCTGTCTTCCCCAACCTAACATCGTCCATAGCTCCCCAGGGCCCTTGAGACAAGATCCGGGGCCTCAGCCTGAACCTTCTTGCCAGTGGCAGCCGGACATCACCTGGCAGATGGAGGTCAGAGAACTGTGTCTGAGGGGCACTGGACCAAGAGTGACCTCCAAGCTCCTTGGGTCAGAAAGGTGTAAATAAGGAGGTCTCTGCCCAGATGTTAGGGTGAACTGGGCAGTGTCTCTGTTTTTTTTTTTTATCCTCACCCGAGGACATTTTTCCATTTTTTTGGTTCAGATAGAGTGGGAGGGAGAGAGAGGAAGAGAGAGAGACATCGACGTGAAAGGGACACATCGAGTGGCTGCCTCCCGCACGACCCAACCAGGGCTGGGGACAAACTGTAACCAAGGTACGTGCCCTTAGCGGGACCGAACCTGGGACTCTCCGGTCCGTGGGCCAACGCTCTAACCGCTGAGCCAAACTGGCCAGGGCTTTATTATTATTTTTAATCCTTACCTGAGGATATTTTTCCAGTGAGTTTTTCAAATAGAGTGGGAGGAAGGAAGGGAGAGAGAGAAACATCAACGTGAGAGACACATTGATTGGTTGCCTCCCACACAACCCTGACTGGGATCAGGGATCAAACCGGAAATCCTCCAGCCCTCAGGCCAACACTCTATCCACTGAGCCAAAGCAAACCCGCAGGGCCTAAATTCAATTTTTTTTTGGGGGGGGGGGTATGTGCCCCTAGCGGGAACCGAACCCGGAACTCTCTGGTCCGCAGGCCAACACCTCCAACCGCTGAACCAAACCAAACCGGCCAGGGCTAAATTCAATTTTTAAAAATCAGATTGTCCTCTTATCCTTTGAGACGACATGGAGGGAACTGGAGAGTATTAGCCTAAGCAAAACAAGCCAAACAGAGAAAGACAGATATCACATGATCTCACTTATTTGTGGAATATAATGAACATAACAGTCTGAGGAACAGGGTAGACCCAGAGATGTGGAAGTAGGGTACAGACTGACAACCCTCAGAAGAGGGGGTGGGGGAGGAGGGAAGAGATAAACCACAGAACTTATATGCAAGTACGCATAACTGATGGACATGGACAACAAAGCTGGGGACGGGGTGGGGGGGATGGGGAGGAGGGTGTCAATGGGGAAAAAAGGAGAAACATCTGTAACAAAAATAAATTAATAATAATTAAAAAAATCTGATTGTCCCACCCTGGCTGGTTTGGCTCAGCAGTTAGAGCATCAGCCCATGGACCAGAGAGTCCCGGGTCTGGTCCCTGCTAAGGGCGCGTACCTCAGTTGCAGTTTGTCCCAGGCCCAGTTGGGGTCGTGTGGGTGGCGGCCACTCACGTCGATGATGTTTCTCTCTCTTTCTTCCTCCCACTCTTTCTGAAGATGAATGCAAAGGTGTCCTCAGGTGATGATAAAAAAATTTAAAAATTAAAAAAAAATCTGATTGTCCTATGAGACAATTAAGAGTAATCTTTAGCCGGGCCGGTGTGACTCTGGTTTAGTGTCGACCCTGCACCAAGAGGTCACTGGTTCAATTCCTGGTCAGGGCACATCCCCAGTGTGGGGCATGCAGGAGGCAGCCAGTCGATGGTCTCTCTCATTGATGTTTCTCTCTCTTTCCCCTTCTTCCTTTTTCTCTCTCTAAAATCAATAAAGAAAAAAAAAAAAAAAGAGTAACCTTTAGTGTTATTTTTTGTATCAGATACAAATCCATGAGTTAACCTGTAACTTCACCAAATCTGAGTCCTTAATTAAAAGTAAATAGCAGGGCAAACAGCAGATTCCTAAAGAGGACCTGAATACACATTTCTCCCACGGTGGCCAACAGACACAGGAAAAGATGCTCATTGCCGATCATCAGGGAAATGAAAATCAAAACCACAATGAGATACCACCTCACACCTGTCAGAAGGGCTGTTATAAAACAGACTCAAGAAATAACAAGTATTGGTGATGATCTGGAGAAAAGGGACCCCTTGAGCAATGTTGGTGGGAATGTAAATTAGTGCAACCACTATGGAGGTTTCTCAAAAAATTAAAAATAGCACTACCCTAGGACACAGCCCCCGCAGTTCCACTTCTGGGTGTTTATCCGAAGAACATGAAAACACTAATGGAAAAGATACATGCACCCCTATGTTCACTGCAGCATTGTTTGCACTAACCGAGGTATGGAAGCAGCCTAGGTGTCAGCCTAGGTGTCCACCATAGATGAGTGGATAAAGATGTGGCCCAGCTGGTGTGGTTCAGTGGACTGAGTATTGTTCCAGGCACCAAGAGGTCGCTCGTTGGATTCCGGTTGGAGGCGGGCCTGGGTTTCCAGCTCAATCCCCAGTAGGGGGCTGCATGATCTCCAGTGGGGGGTGTGGGAGGTGGCCCATGGAGGTTTCTCTCTCTCTCTCCCTCCCTCTTCCTTCCTCTCTCTAAAAAAAAAAAAAAAAAATCAATACAAACATTAAAAAAGACGAAAATGTGATATATATACAACGGAATATCACTCAGCAATAAAAAGTAATGAGATCTTACCATTTGTAACAGCATAGCTGGACCTAGAGGGTATTATGCTGAGTGAAATAAGACAGAGAAAGAGAAACACCTTATAATTTCACTCGTATGTGGAATCTGAAAAACCAAATAAATGAACAAACAAAATGGAAACAAATTCAGAAACCCAGAGAGCAAGCCGAGGGTGCCGGGAGGTGTGTGGTGCATCGCCCACCCTGGTCTAGGAGACACCCCCAGCGGGTCAGGAAATCCCAGGCTCTGGTCCGGATTTTGCCACTGCCTTTCGCAGCGAACTGAGGAAATCTTTGTAGGGATTGAAAGCGCATTTGCTCTGATCGCTCCGGGCGTTCACCCCAGCCCCCTCCCTTTCCCTCCTTGGCTGACTCCCTCCTCCGCCGGCGGGAACCCTGCTGTTGTCCTGGTGCGCCTGCTTATTATCTCCATCCCCTGCGCCTCCCCGTGCTGCAGCGCCTCACCCTGCTGGGCGTGCACCCCTCGCTCCCGGCCCAGATGCGCCCCCACCCCCACCCCACTCCCCGAGCCCGCCGCCCACTCCTGCACCCCCCACGGGAGCCCGCACCGGGGCTCCCCCACCCTGTGCCTGGATGTCTGCCTTGCTCTGGCTGAGGCCTTAGGACTGAGTTGTTCTGGAAGGGAAAGGGAAGCACTGGCCAAGGGAAGAGGCAGGAAGAGGTCTCTGTCTTATCTTTCACTCTGTGATGAATGCTTCCTTTCGCTTTGACACGACACAGGGTTTCTCCCACACATCTCCAGGCGGAATCGTGCCTGGGAGGGGTGCCCGTTCCGCAGACCCAGCCAGAGCCGAGGCTGGAGGGGGCAGGGAGGGGACGTGGTGCCTGGGGAGGGCTGGGCTGGGCAGGGCCCCCACCTTGGAGACCGGCCTCCCGTGCTCTCCGCTTCCCTTCCTTCCTGAGACAATGGGCGGCCCTCCTCTGTGACGGGGAGATAAGGGGCCCGGTCTGGGTGGAATCACAGCCTCCCGCTGCTGTCTGGAGGGCAGCCGGCCGCAGCCTCTGGTCCCTGTCACTCTGCACTTTGGGCCGGTGCCCAGGCCCTGCCCTGGCTCCCGGACTCAGTCACTCACAAGGAGAATGGTTTTTTCTTTTCTTTTTTTTTTTTTAAATTGAGGCTTAACACATCCAAAGTACACAGAGCCTCAGTATAGCCCTGTGGCGCAGCGGTTAAGTGTTGGCCCATGGACCAAGGGTCTCATATTGATGTTACTCTCTCTCCTTCCCTCCCTTCCCCTCTATCTAAAGGTCAATGGGAAAGTATCCTTAAGAAGATTAACAAAAAATAATGAAAATTTCTCAATAGTATTTATATTGATTACATGTTGAAATGGCCGTATTTTAGACATATTAATGGGTAGATAAAATATATTATTAAAGCTGATTTGAGCCTGGCTGCTGTGGCTCAGTGGTTGAGCGTTGACCCATGCACCAAGAGGTCGCCGGTTCGATTCCCAGTCAGGGCACACGCCCAGGTTTTGGGCCTGGTCCCCAGTGGGGGGCATGCAGGAGGCGGCCAATCAATGTTCTCTCTCATCGATGTTTCCATCTCTCTCCCTCTCCCTTCCTCTGTCTCTCCAATATATCAATAAAGAAAAAAATTAAAAAAAAAAAGCTAATTTGACTTATTTATTTTGACTTTTTTTGATATGGCTGCTGAACATTCAGTTATATCTGGGGCTGGTATAGAGCTTTTCCAGACCCCAAAGCCCCCAAGCCCCCCTGGCCAGTACCTCCCCCTCCCCAGAGGTCTCTTGGCTGCTGTCACTACAGACTAACCTGTTTTTGTTTTAAATATTTTCAAAAATTGCCCTGGCTGGTTTGGCTCAGCGGTTAGAGCGTCAGCCTTCGGACCAGAGAGACCTGGGTTCGGTTCCCGCTAAGGGCACATACCTCGGTTGCAGTTTGTCCCTGTCCCGGTTGGGGTCGTGGGGGTGGCAACTAGTTGATGTGTCTCTCTCACATTGATGTTTCTCTCTCTCTCTCTTCCCCCTCTCTCCCATCCTGCTCTATCTGAAGATAAATGCAAAAATGTCCTCAGGTGAGGATTAAAAAATAAATAAAAATAAATAAATATTTTCAAAAATTGATTTTAGAGAGGAAGGGAGAGAGAGAGAGAGAGAAACATTGATCGGTTGCTATGCACCCTGACCTGGGACTGAACCCAAAACCTGGGCATGTGCCCTGACTGGGATTCGAACCAGTGACCTTTCGGTGCATGGGATGATGCTCAACCAACTGAGCCACACTGGCCAGGGCTAGCCTGACTGTTCCTGAACTTCAGGCACGTGGGGTCACATAGCAAGTGCTCTCTTCTGTCTGTGGAGTTGTCCCTGGCATTCACATCAGGGCACACTCACAGGGAATGGAACAAGCCAGGTCCTGGACAGGGCACGAGAACACAGTGGCCACCGCAACTGCCTGTCCTGGCCTCCGGGAGCTCACCAATGGTGGGAATGATGGCAGAGGGTCCGAGGGGCAGCAAGGGGAAGCACTGAGCTGTGCAAGGCCACATCTGGACTGGACTGGGTTGAATTGTGACCTGCCAAAATGCATGTCCCCCTGCAATATCAGAATGTGACCTCTTCAGAAATAGGGTCTTTGTAGATGTGCCTTCAGACACAGAGAGCCATAGGAGAAAGGTCTGAAGACGGAGGCAGAAATGGGGGGAGGTGACCACAGCCAGGGGTGCTGGGAGCTCCCCTGGAGTCTGGAGGAGACAGGAAAGGTCCCCAGAGCCATTGGAGGGAGCCTGGCTCCCACACACCTTGATTTCTGACTTCTGGCCCCCAGACTGAGAAACGCATTTCTGTTGTTTTAAGCCCACGGCTTTGTGACTACTTGTGAGGGTAGCCCAGGAAGCTCAGACATGGAGCTGGGGACCTTGGAGCAACACTCACCAGGAACAGGAGGGAAACTGAGGCCCTGGGAGTGAGCCAGTGAGGACTCCTCACAGCACACAGGTTTGGGACCCTGGCTCCACCCTGACCGCACCCTGAGTAGCTGGGCATCCCTGAGCAGGTCACTGCATCTCTCTGAGCTCCACTGTCCCCCTGGCAGAGGCGCTGCTCAGGGTGGACACAGATCCAGGGCTGGATGGCACCGCAGATGGCAGGGAGTGGGCATCTGTGCCCCTGAACCCAGAGGTGCTCCCAGCTGGGCTCCTGACGCTTCAGAAATGAGAAGGGGACCACAGTCTATGCAGCCAGCCTGGAGCCCGGGGGGTGGGGGGAGCAGCTTCTAAGGGGCCCCTCTGTTAGGATTTTACCTTGTGTTGGTTTTACCAGAAAACCCCATAGCTGGGCCATGGACCAGCTGGGGCCCCTGTAGCCCTCTGGCCCCTCCATGACCCCTGCCACGGCTGGCCCAGCTGCTGGGGGGAGGTGGCCACTGTGGGCATTCTGGGCCTTGTACCCCCATCCTCCAGTCAGCTGCCTTCCTCTCCATCATGGCCTCACGGGGTGGTGGGTGATGGGAGTCGAGGGACAGTGGGAGCTAGAGGCATGGTGGGGTCCAGCCCGTGTGGCCTTGATCTCAGCAGGCTGTGGCTCCCAAGGGCTGCCTTGGCCCTGCTCGTGTTCCCCTCTGCTTTCCAGGTCCCTCCGGCCCCACTCTGCCCTTGTGACCCTCAGAATCTGGGGCTCCCCCCACCATGCTGACTCACCCTCCTTCGCCCTCACCTCCTCCTCCATCTCAGCCCCAGGCCCGCTCCTTCATTCACTTCCTCCAGGCAGCAGCTGCAGGGTGCTCAAACCTTCCATGGCTCCCCATGCCCTCAGGATAACCCCTGAGCTCAGACCCACAGGGTCCAACACCTCTCCCCTCCCCTGCACCCAGACCCTACTCCGCTGGTCCTTGGACTCCTCCTCGCCTGCTGGCTCCAGGGGACGCATCACCCTTTTCAGAGCATTTTCCCACAACCCCGTGAGGGAAGCAGTACTGTACCCATTTCATGGATGACAAAAGTGAGATGAGAGAAAGGAAGGAATTTAGAGAATGGGCAAGGGCCGGGCTGTGCGTTGGTGCTATTCCAGACCTTCGCTGTCTCCACTGCTGCGGCATCTTAGCGAGTCACCCAGTCAGGCCCAGTCAGTTCGCCAGCGCTGTTCCATTTGCCGCCCCCACCCTGTCCCTGGCACTCACCCGTCTACTTTCTGTCTCTATGAATGTAACTCCTCGAGGGATCTCATATCAATGGAATCGTGGAGTATTTGTCCTTTTGTGTCTGGCTTATTTCCGCCTCCTGCATGCCCCCCACTGGGGATCGGGCCCACAACCCGGGCATGTGCCCTGACCGGGAATCGAACTGGTGACCTCTTGGTGCATGGGTCGATGCTCAACCACTGAGCCACACCGGGCTGGCTAGATAATACTTTTCTTTTGAAGGCTGAATAGTTTTCTATTGTATGCATATGTCACATTTTGCTTATCCAGTTAGCTGACAATGAGCACACCTGGTTGCTCCCGCCTTCTGACCGTTGTGAGCATGCTGCTGTGAACACAGGTGCGCAAGACTTCGCGTCCCTGCTTTCAGCTCTCTCGGGTCCAGGCCCAGGTGTGGAGTTGCCGGATCTTCTGGTCACCGAGGGGGCATGGCTTCAGAGAGCGTGGGCCTTAAAACGTGGCTGAGAAGTGAGGGAAGGTCGGCCGGATGGCTCCGGGAAAGCTTTCTTTGATTTACAAAAATACTCTTCCACAAACTGCCGCTGCAGTCAGGGAGTCTGGAGCCTGTGACATTGGACGAGAAACACTCACGTCCTGATGGTCTCTGGCTGAAGTCAGCATTTCCCTCCGTCAGGGATGCGAGCAACAAACCGCAGTGGGGCCTGTGGCTTTGTCCCCAGCAGTGTCACTGATGGCTTCGGACCACATTACATTTATTGCAGCAATTTGACTCAAATCACAGTAGTTTTAAAATTCATTACTAGCTACTTTTATTTAATGCATTCATAAGATGCACATGTCAGCGTGTCCCAGTTAGACAATGTGCTGACAACTTCCATGTAACCGATTTCCTTCGCAGTCGTTTGTGTTTTCTTTTCTGCAGAAGTGGTCAGCGGCCTAGTTTGGATAATGTTGGGGAGATTTGATATCTGGAGGCCTGGCAGCCTCCTTGTGACTCTGAGGGGCTCAGCCCGAGGGCAAAGTTGACTCGATAAGGATGGCAGAGTGAGAATGGGGGAAGTGCCAGGGTCACTTCAAGCTAATATCAGAATTAACCAAGCCTGGAAACTCCCCTCTTCAGGACTTCTTATTTCTTGCCATAATTGATGGCCTTGTTTAAGCAGCTGAGTCAGAATTTTCTCTTTCTCTTTTTCTTTTTGCATTGAAGGCCTGGCGGCTGAAAGAGGGTGTTTCCAAAGGGTCCAGGAACGGTCTAGGGCGAGCCTCCTCTGAGTGCGTGCAAAGTTCCCGACTGGGGCTGTGACTGGCAAAAGTAAAAGCCCTTTGCCCTCCCGGCTGCCACAGCCCCTACGCTAGGGTGCAGGGCTGGTCTAGGGGGCTTGAGCTGGCCCCTGTGGAGGGCACAGCCTGTGCAATCCCCAGGCCGAGTCAGCAGGTGGGCTTCGTGGAGGGGCAGCGGTGAGGGTGAGGGCAGGGCCACGCTGTGGGCTGCATGCCTGCACCCCTGTGGTGAGGCCTCATTTCCTCTGCCAGGGACCGACCTGCAGGTGGGCCTCTTGTTGTGCCCCCAAACTGCCCTTGTCCGCACTTGAGGACCCCATCGATGCCCCAGACCCTTGCAGTGTCCTGGACATGCACTGGGTGAGGGTAGGGAAGGGCTGAGGGTGCCAGCTTGGGACCCCTGAGCCAGGCAGAGAGTAAATGTTTCCTCGGTCCCAACATGAGCATTTCAAATATCCTGGCCTGTGTCCCGGGTCAGCTGGCACATCCTGAGATGCCAGGCTTTGTGGGCAGACCCTGGCTGCAAGCTCTCTCGGGGAAGCAGTTGGAGCGCTGGGCTGGGGCCACATGCCTGCTTAGGGAGCTGTCGGGGTCTGGAGTCCAGGAGGTCCGAGGGCCGGGGAGGTTCGAACCACGTGAGGCTCAGGAGGCAGGGAAGGGGAGGGAAGGGCTGCCTCCGGGCCTCGTGGCCCCTTCCTGCCTCTCTGTGTCCCTCTGTCTCCACAGGCCTGACGTGGGTGTGGCAGCCTGGCACAGAGACACGCACAGCCTTGCCCACTGGGGCGGCAGGAGGACGAAAGAGCAAAGTCACCAACAGTTGCTGGGGTGCTGACATCTGTAACTCATGGAACTTCCCCTAGTCCCCAAACTTTGCTCCAGCCTCCTGGGGGCTGCCCAGGCTGTGGTGGGGGCGGGGCGGGTGTGCCCAGGCTGGCGCTGCCCAGTACAGTGGACTCCGCCACATGCGGCTTCTTCCATGTAAGTTCCTCCCAGTGACGAGAAACGGAAAGTTCAGCTCCTCAGTTGCACGAGCCACATTTCAAATGTTCAGTAGCCACATGTGTGACCGGAGGCTCATGTAGTGGACAGAGCAGATTCTAGAACATTCCATCACTGCAAAAGTTCTATTGGATGGCCCTGGGACACCTAGACCTGGGTCAAAGTGCCCAAGCTCCCCTCTGTGGGCGCTCAGGGAAGGAGCTGGGAGCCTCCCCGGAGGAGCAGGTGAGGTCCGAGCAGGGCGTGGCAGCTGGAGAGCGCCGGGAAGGGCGAAGCAGCTAATGGGAACAGCATGTGCAAGGGCACTGAGGTTGGGAGCGAGCGGCAACCCCGTGCAGATAGGGTGTGAGTGAGTGAAGGGGAAGAGATGAGCAGAGGCCAGACCACGGGGCCCCGAGGCTCTGGGCTCTGGGCACTGGAGCTCAGAGATCCTGCAAGGGGTGGGGGCAGGTCTGCCACTGAGGAAGCCGCGGCTGCCTTGGGGCTGCACTGGAGGCCGAGGGCGGAGAGTGAGCAGCTGAACCAGTGAGAGCTGCTGCTTGTTCTTGCCCCTGAGCATCAGGAGTTGGGCAGACAGCTCAGGACGCTGAACGGGGGAAGAGCTCCTTGCAGCTGACCCTGGAATTCGTGGCAGAGTGGGTTCCACGCGGACTCGGGGAGGAACGGCGACCTCGCCGTGTGGCCGATGGAGCTGAGGCCCGAGGCAGGCCTGTGCTGCTGCGGGTTCACGGCACCGCTGAAGGGGTGGGGGAAGCCCCGAGGCAGGGGCAGGCTGGCCAGAGCAGGAATGGGGGGCTGTCCAGACCAGGCGGCCAGGTGGGGGCAGGCCAAGGCCTGGCACTAGCCAGCGGCCTCTCCGTGGCCAGGGGATCTGGCCCTGCTCCTGGCAAGGACATCTTGGCAAGAGTGGGGCTCTGCCCAGGGTGCTAATGTCCTCTTAATTAGCCAGGCACCTGCCAGGCACCCGCCACCACGGCTTCACTTTGCAAAACGCGCTCGGGCCTCGGAGCCGGACCAGCAGCTGCCACGCTGTGAGCTGGGTGGATGGCCAGGTGGGGCCTCTGAGCTGCCTGTGGAGACCAGTCCAGGCCTCCCTCAGGGCATCACCATCCAGGTGGATGACAGAGAGACAATTTCTAGGGACACGTTTTCAGTAACAGACACAGGGCAGGCCAGGCGTCATACCTTTGCTCCATCAGAGCCCGACTCCGCCCAGCTCAACTCCTATTCACCCAGCACAAGCATCACCTCTTCCTGGAGGTCCTCCTGGAGCTCACGGGTAACTCTGGAGTCCCCCCCATACCCAAAACAACAGCTCATCATATGGGCCATGCCCTGGCCACTCACTGGTTTGGTTCCTGCCTTTGAGGGGTTATAGTTTAGGGGCAGTGGTTGCGGGGGGGTCCCAAATCTCTTGGCAAATCTGATGAGAGTCATGAACCTGGGCCCCCTGAAAACTGTACATCCCTCCTTAAAGCTTGGCCAAAGCCTTTATTCCATCCATGCCTCAGTTTCCCTATTTGTAACCTGAAAGCTCTGAAGCCAGAGATTGGCAAGGATGTTTGCAGAGATGGGGTGATGGCCTCGCCTGGCCCTCCTTGGCTCGGACCTGACAGTGCTGGGGCGCAGCCTGTGGCCCTGGATGGCACGGCTGGCCTGGACCCCGCAGTCAGCAGGGAAGCCAGGCCTGCCAGGAGTCTGACCCTGGAGTCAGTTCTTCCCACTTGAGAGGCACCCTCGAGGGGCGCAGGCCGTGCCAGGCTGCGTTGAGAGGACCGCAGAGGCAGCAAGACCACAAAGGCACCATTCACAGGCTCTGGGCCTGAGGCGGTCATTCATGGTGAACTGAGCCGTGGCCGTTCGTGCGTCTGCAAAGTGGCCGGCGCTTCTGGCTTCTTATGCAAACCCGGGCCACATCTGTCTCCTTTAGAGAAAAGGGAAACTGAGGCTTGGGGAGATAAGGACTCGCTCCCCATCACACAGCTCTAAGCGATGCTGGCAGGAAGCTCCCAGGACGACATCACATCCCTGTCATTTCACAGATGGAGGCTGCGATTTGCCACGGCCACCTGGGGGGCCCCAAACTCTGGTGTCTGGATGACCCACGAAGAAAACAGGCAAAGGTCTGGGCAGGTGCGGGGTAAGGTTTCCACATCTCACTGGGAAGCTGAGAGGCAGAGCGGGCGTGAAGGGGGAGCCCAGGAGGGAGCGGGAGGTGTGGGGGCCACCCCAGCTGGGAGACTCAGGGAAGCACAGTCAGGGAGGGAGGGTGCGCAGCCACGGGAGCGGCAGTCGACAGCTGAAGGCTTGGGTTCGAGTCCTGCTTCTGTCACTTCCCCACTGCAGAGTTTAGCTGTCTTTTTCTTTTTTTTTTTATCCTCACCTGAGTACATTTTTGCATTTACCTTCAGATAGAGCGGGAGGGAGAGAGGAGGAAAAAGAGAGAGAGAAACATCGACATGAGATGTGAGAGAGTCACATCGACTGGTTGCCACCCACACGACCCCAACTGGGGCGGGGACAAACTGCAACCGAGGTACGTGCCCTTAGGGGAACCGAACCCCGGACTCTCTGGTCCGTGGGCCAACGCTCTAACTGCTGAGCCAAACCGGCCAGGGCTGTCTTTTTCTTTTCTCCAAGACTGATGCATTTTTTAATTACAGTAAAATTCATGTAACATAAAATTAACTATTTTAAAGTGTAAATTTTGTAGCATTTAGTATATTCACAATGCTGTGCGATCACACCTACCTAGTTCCAAAGCATTTCCGTCCCTCCCAAAGGCGCCCCTCCCATCAGTTCCATTAAGCGGTTGCTCCCCAGCCTCCTCCCCTATCCCCAGGGTCACCAATCTGCTTTCTCCTTGTTCCTGTTTCTTCAACTCTCAGTCTCCTTATCTGTGAAATGGGGATAACAATGGTTTGTTGGTGGAAGTTGAAGCAGATAAAGCCCTCTGCACAATGCCTGGAATTCTCCGGATTGTTAGTGATTTCATGCCTGTCTCCCCCTCCAGACAGACTCTATGCTCCCTGAAGGCAGAGGCCAGTGGGAGCTGGAGCCCAGTTCTCAGGACCCAGTCCTCTGGGGCTGGGAGAGTGAGGCTTAGGGAGATTCCTGCCAGAAGCTCTGGGGGCAGGTGGAGGCAAGGGCCCAGCTGGTCCAGGCAGTCCTCACCCAGGATCAAGCCGGAAGCACAGTAGGAATCCGAGGACCATCCACATGCCACAAGAATGGGGTGGAAGTAGCCATGGTGACAGGGGACTCCCTGGGACGAATCGCCAAGGCATGGAAGCAGGATGCAGAGCAAAAACGCCGAAGCCAAAAACGAATAAACAGAACAAAAATCCTCAGAAAGAGCTGTGCATTTCTCTATCTAAGTACCTATCAGTACCGCCTATGTAGCCGGCTACCCATCAATCAATCAATCAATCAGTCAAAACACACTCCCTGCTCTGCAGCATTCTGGGTTCCCTTCTCTGGCCTTCCCTGAGCCTCCGTTACACTGGGCACCTCTGTGTCCGGTGAGGTCACACAGTCCTGTTTGTAGGCTCCGCCTTGGGTCCCTCTGGGGAAGGATGGGAACACGGACGCTATTGTTCCTGGGCCCCACAGGAACCGGGGCACCACCTGAGCTGCCCTGGAACGAGGGCATGGCTGGGGCCAGGCCTGAGCCACTCCTGGGCTGGCCACTGGGACCCTACTGCCTGATCTGGGGAGGGAAATTAGGCCACCAGGAAGGGCTGCTGAACCCAGTTTCCTGAGCCTTGGAGACTGAGACCCCTTCTCCCCAGCCAAGCAGCCTCAGAGAAGTCCCTGCACTCACCACTGACGATCAGGGGCTGTCTGAAATGACAGGGTGCACCCTGGCACAAAAGTCGGATCAGATACCAGAGTCAGGTGACCGTGACGCCTAATTGCCATGGACAAAGAATAGTGAACTCCCCATCACCAGAGGCATTCAAGCCAGGACTGGACAGCCTTAATTTTTACGTGGTACATGGGCCATGGCTGGGCAAAAAGAAGCACAAAATGAGAGTTGGCTTGTGAGCGAGGGCTTCATTGTTGGGAGGGGTTTGGACCAAAGCAGGACATCCACAGCAGCAGCCCAAATGTCTATCCACACAGTCCCAGTCAAATAAACCTGGCACGTTCAGTCAATGGAATATTATGCAGCTGTAAAAAAGAACAAGGAAGCTGCTTACGTGCTGAAGCAGAAACTGTGCTAAGATACATCGGGTGATGAAAGCAGGGTTGAAAATACTGTTTAAAAACTGAGAGAAGAAGAGGAGGAGGAAGAAGAAACAGACCATGTTTGCTTGTCTTTGTGTGAAGAAAGGAAAACACAAGAAACAAATCTAACAGCAGGTACCAAGGTGATGGAGTGGGAACGGGGAGGGGGGATGAAGGCCTTTTCACATTCTTGGACTTTGGAACTACGTGCCTGTATTGTCTATTTGGAAAAAAAACCCTTGCTCTCGGCATACTCCAGCTATGTTGCCAACACCCAGCCTGGCCCCACACCTGTCCCTAAATACCTGCTGTTCCTCAGCCTCTGTCACCCAGAGTCTAGTAGTCGGCTAGACGTTTGGGGTCTCCCTAACTAAACACAGGACTTCCTGGGTCCTGATGGTGGTCAGAAACAGTGTCTGAGAGTGCCCCCAGGGACTCTCTGACCACCTTCAGTGGGGGAATTATATCTCTTCTACAAAAGGGGAAACTGAGGCTATGAGAGGTTAAGTAACTTGCCTAAGTCACCCAGCCAGGGAGAACCTGAGTTTCAAGCCTATTAGATGACCTCAAAATGAGAACTGAGAACCGAGATTCCCAGCTCTCCAGCGGGTGTTCTTTGTGGGAGGGGATGCTATGGGTGTGCCAGCCTGGGCTCAAGGCCCCTCAAAGATGAGAAGGTCACACCAAGTTCCCCTGGAAGATGAAACTCCCTGGAGGGGGTTTCCTGGGGGAGGCACAGGCTCCCACGACCAACTGGGGAGCTAGTGCAGTGCCCTCTGTTTTCGCCTGGAGACCTCGTGGGCAGCCTGTGGTCACACTGGCATTCCAGGGGCCTGGCTGGCATGTGGGGAATGTCCCAGCAAAAGTCTGGGCCTCCAGAGAGGCTCAGAAAAGGGAAGTGTTCCTAGACAGGGTTGAGGTGGGTGTCTGTAGGGAAAGTCCCCTCTGATGGAGAATGGAGAGTTGGGTCCTGAGTGATGGGGGTGTCACCCCTCCTGTGCGTTGGCTCAGCGTCCTCTGACATGGGGGTCTGGGGCATAAAGTGGAAGGCGCACTGGCCCTAGAGGTGGAACCTGGGCACAGAGCTTCCAGGCTGCCCAGTGAAAGGGCACACTATTCACCCCACTGCCTGGAGGACCACAACCCTGCGGCTTCTGCATCCCCACAGTGGGAACGCTGGTCACTTGTTGCGGCCACTGCCACGGAGACCTATTTGGCCAGCCAGACTGGGTGCCTGGGCCACTGGGAGGGGTCTCGTTGGCCTTCAAGGCAGTGTCCTGGGAGCGAAGCATCAAGGAATCAAAGCCCCCTCTGGAAGGCCTGACTGCAAGGTCTGGGTTGGGTGAGTTGGGGTCTGCAGACCCCTCCTCAGCTCCTGGCCTGCCCGCCCCATCGACCCGCAGGCCCTGGAAGGGGCTTTTCCCGGCTCCTTCAAGGCTCTGCTCTAAGGCCGCCTCTTCCAAGCAGCCTGGGCCCGCCTCCACCCAGCTCCAGCGCTTCTGCCACAACCTCTAACCTGGCTCGCGCTTCCTCCCTGCTAGGCTTAGGGTAGGGGGCCTCCGAGGGGTCCCGGGCTCCCTGTGAGTCCTCCGTATGCGGCGCTGCGGGGGTGGGGACCTGGCATTGGGGGTTGGGGTGGCGGCCGGCCGAGGTGGGGGGCTACAGAAGCCAGCCGTGCCAAAGGAGGGGGCAGTGCCAGTCGGTCCACCACCTGCGCCCCTGGGGGCCCCAGAACTGCAGAGCTGGCTCCCTCCGGCTGGGAGCCCCCTCCCACGCCGAGCCCCGCGGTGAGGCTGGGGCGGGGCCTTGCGGCGCTGACGTCACCCCGCCTATAAAGGGGCTGGGGCGCCCCAGCCGGCTTTGTGGAGCGCTGCGGAGTGCGCGCGCGGGGCTGCGGTCGCCGAACAAAGGAGCCGAGAGCTGCCGCGGAGACCCGCCACCCACCTCCCGGGCCTCGCCGGGGCCTGCCGCCCGCCACCACCATGACCGCCAACGGCACGACCGAGGCGGTGCAGATCCAATTCGGCCTCATCAACTGCGGCAACAAGTACCTGACGGCCGAGGCGTTCGGGTTCAAGGTGAATGCGTCGGCCAGCAGCCTGAAGAAGAAGCAGATCTGGACGCTAGAGCAGCCGCCCGACGAAGCGGGCAGCGCGGCCGTGTGCCTTCGTAGCCACCTGGGCCGATACCTGGCGGCGGATAAGGATGGCAACGTGACCTGCGAGCGCGAGGTGCCCAGCGCCGACTGCCGCTTTCTGATCGTGGCACATGACGACGGCCGCTGGTCGCTACAGTCCGAGGCGCACCGGCGCTACTTCGGCGGCACCGAGGACCGCCTGTCGTGCTTCGCGCAGACCGTGTCGCCGGCCGAGAAGTGGAGCGTGCACATCGCCATGCACCCGCAGGTCAACATCTACAGCCTGACCCGCAAGCGCTATGCACACCTGAGCGCGCGGCCGGCGGACGAGATCGCCGTGGACCGCGACGTGCCCTGGGGCGTCGATTCGCTCATCACGCTGGCCTTCCAGGACCAGCGCTACAGCGTGCAGACCGCCGACCACCGCTTCCTGCGCCACGACGGGCGCCTGGTGGCGCGCCCGGAGCCCGCCACTGGCTATACGCTCGAGTTCCGCTCCGGAAAGGTGGCCTTCCGCGACTGTGAAGGCCGCTACCTGGCGCCGTCGGGGCCCAGCGGCACGCTCAAGGCGGGCAAGGCCACCAAGGTGGGCAAGGACGAGCTCTTCGCCCTGGAGCAGAGCTGCGCCCAGGTCGTGCTGCAGGCCGCCAACGAGAGGAACGTGTCCACGCGCCAGGGTGAGTGGGGACGCCTCCCCCGCTTCTCCCGGTCTGTGCACAAAGCGCACCCCACCCCAGGCCTTCCAGCCTCCCGCCCTTTCTCGCCCGCAGCGCCGCTGCAATTCCGAGCGATGCCCGGTGCGCCCCCGCTAGGCGCGTAGGCCACCTCGTACAGCCGCGGGACGTGCGCTCGGCCCGAGGGAGGGGGCGAGGGGTGGGGCTTTGCCCAGCTCTGAGCGCCGCTGCACAACCCCCACTCTGTTGGGTTTGTGGCTCCCTGGCCCAGCGTTTGCGCCGCCCTATGTGCCATTCTCTGACCCCCTTGCCCAATCTGGGTTCTCCCCATGCGCGTTGATCCCTTGGATCGGCGGGCCCAGCCTTGGGGAGGGGACACCCCTTCCCAGTTTCCTTGAGCCCCTCCCCCCGTCAGCCGGCCTTTAGCTCGAGGGCGAGGCGAGGGTCGTAACACGCCCTGGGCGCGACCCCAACCCCCACTGGATAGGCGGGAGGGAGGTCTTTGATCTCCGCAGGGTGCGCTCCACCTCCCCGCCCTCCCGGCCTTTCTCCACCTCTTGCTGTCGGGAGGGGTCGGCCTCTGCTGGGGTGGGGGCCCCCGAGTGTATGCCCTCCCCCCGCCCCTCCTCCCGCGTCTGCCCTCATTAGAGGCCGCGGCCTTTGTGAACAGGGGGGCGGGTTCCTCGACAGGGCCCTCCCTCTCCCCCTTTGTCCTGCACGGTCTCTGCAGATGGGAAAACCAGATGCAGCGGGGCGGGGGAGGGGAATCGGCTTTCTGCGGGTCCCCCCTGCTGAGCACTTCCCCCACACAGTCCCCGGACCCAGTGCCCGGTTCTGGAGTTTCCCCTGGAGGTGGCCTCCCTCCTCGCGCCTCGGACCCGGGACGGCATGGCGCGGATGGTGGCCTGCCAGGCACTCCGCCCTGCGCCCGCCGCGTGTCCCGGGACCGGCGCACACTGCTCTGCGGGCGTCCGAGGGCAGCTTCAGCGAAAGCTTAGATCCCTCTGGAAGCCCCTTACCCTCTAGTGAGCCCACCCCCGAGGTTCCGGCCTGGAACAGTGGGCTGCAGTTCGTTGCGTCCTCTCCGGGGGCCTCCCGCTGACCTGGCCGTTTCCTAGCCAGAAGTGAGCCCCCCCCTTTTCCTCCTAGATCCCCCCCGCGCCTTCTCTTCCTCTGGCGCCCCTGCCTCTTTGGTGAAGAAGGAAGTTGATTACTGGTAGCCAGAGGCTCCACTGGAGGGACTCGTGGGGGTCTTGTTCCTGGATAGGAAGTTGGACCCCAGCCTTTGGCGGTCGCTGTATAGGAGCCCAGTCAGTGGCTCCTCCTGCCGAGGGAGGCTGCCCTCTGAGGGCCACTCTCCTGTGACTGGGCTCCTGTGACAGTGAGGTCAAGTCAGTTGTGTGCCTGAGTTTGCCGGTGGACATGGGCAGGAGGGCTTCCATCCTACAGATGGGTGGGTTTGGGCCCAGAGAGGTGAATCCTTGTGCCCAAGGTCACACAGCTAGGAAGCAGCATGCAGAACTGGGGCTTTCTTACTCTAGGATGGGTTCTTATCTGGACCCCCTGCTGCCTCCAGCCTCTGGGGCACAGGTGGGCTTCTCCTTTCTGTTCTTACTGTACTGGGTGGGGCAGGTCTCCCCACCTGTTCAGCAGACATTGAGCCCCTGCCAAGTGAGACACGCTGAGGCCTGAGTGGTGAGCAAGTGGGCATGTCCTGGACCCTTCCCTGGTTGGGCTAATGTCCTCACCGGGACATGACAACATCCCAGAGGTGTCCAGCAAAGGCCTGGGGTCCAGGAAGTACATCAGGTTTCCAGATTAGATGGTGGGTCCCTTTCTGAAGCGGACGCTCCAGCTGCCCTGAAGGATGAGTGGAAAGTAGCATGAGTCAGGTGTGGGGAACGGTTTCGCACAGCTTGTGCAAAGGCCCCGAGGCGGGAAGGAGCAGAAAGCCAGAGTGAGTTTGAGGGTGTTTTTGGCAGCCACTGGCGAGCCTGGACAGATGCCCCGCTCCTCCTAGTAAAGCTTGCTAAGGGTGTCATGATGTGATTCAGGCTGATGGGGCAGAAGCAACCGGAAATTGGCCAAGAGAGGTGTGTTGGCTCATCTATGAGTTTAGGGGGACATGGAACGGGGGAAGGGGGCTTTGGGGACTTATATTGGGGCTCTGTCGGCTTCAGATCTTGGGGTCTTCATGTGGTTCTCATGTTAGCTGACCTTGGGTCTTCTTGGTGGGACAGAGGATGACTGAAGGACCCAGAGCTGGCATCGGTGTGTTGGGGTGTGTGTCTGCAGAGGCCATTTTGGACAGGCCTGCGTGGCAAGGAGGCAGCTTCCGACACATGCTGGGAACCGCCAGCCAGGAAGGAGGAGGATCCTGGGCTTAGTGGCTCAGGGACGTGAATCATCCCGCAGGCCTCCCCAGCCGCCTTGGTGGGGGTGGGGTGCTCCCTGCTGAAACTGCAGCCTGGTCTCCTGCCTCAGTTTACCCATTTGTAAAGGGCTGGCCCCAGGCTGCCCTGGGCACATTTCCAGCCAGGCTTTGTTTCTCTGAGGAGGCCGTCACTGCCACTATTGGGTTTGCCCCCAGGGAGTGGGGTCCTGGTGCCTGACAGCTGATGTGAGTGACAGGTGGCACGTGCCCATCCCAGGTCCTGGGAAGTGGTGTGGCTGTGCCCACAGGTGAGGACGTGCCTTGGGAAGGGTTGGAGGATGGCAAGGGCACTGCTCCTTGGGAACCTCACCTGCTCTGGGCTCCAGCCAGACGGCAGGCAGGGCTTCACCACATTTCCAGCTGGTCCCACAGCCTCCTGTATCTTGCCAGCTGCACCCTGGAGACTCCACGCTCAGGAAGTGCCCTGTCCCAGCCACTCGAAGGTGAGGCTGGCTGGCTGAGGAAAGGCTGGTCAAGCTGGGCTTTGCAGGATGTATAAGAGTTGTCCTCAGCCCAGGCATGTTTGGCTCAGCTGTTCTCTCTCTCTCTCTCCCCCTCCCTCCCTCCCTTCCCCTCTATCTAAAAATCAATGGAAAAATATCCTGGGGTGAGGATTAACCAAAAAAAAAAAAAAAGAGCTGCCCTCTTTCAGGGAATGGCTTACTGGAGGATGGAGGAGGGATTTGGAGGGATTTGAAGGTCAGGTAGTGGCAAGAGTGACTGGAAAGAGGGAGGGGGAGGAGGCCATAGATGCTTCCAGACCCTTCCCCTAAACTGAGTAGGGGTGGGGGAAGTGCCTGGGAGTTTGGGAACTGCTAAGGCTGAGGAGGATGGGGACCAGGGTGGGCTGTTAGGCAGGGAGGGGGTGGATGGGGACGGAGAGAGCCATGATGGGGGTTCCAGGTGTCTCCAGGGCTCTCCGGAGGAACGGAGGAGTTGTGCCCATGGGCTCCAGTGAGCCCCCGATCTCCTGCCTCCCCAGGGCTCCTGTGACTCAGGTTTTCTTTGCTGCTTTTGATGAAAAATCCCAGCCCTGGCCGGTTTGGCTCAGCTGTTAGAACTTCGGCCTGTAGACTGAAGGGTTCAGGTTCAGTCCCCGGCCCCAGTCCCTTCCACTCTGTCTAAAATAATAATAATAATAATAATAATAATAATAATAATAAAGGTAAAATAAATAAATAATACAAACCAAAAAAAAAAGAAAAATCCCAAAGAAAACCCTGTTTCCATAGTAACTCAGCTCCAATTAGAGACTCCAAGGCCAAGAGGGGCCTTTCCTGTCTGGGCCTGGCCTTGGAGCCAGGCGGGGCCTTGCTGGATGGTAGGGGGGACAACTCCCCTTCCCCACCCCTTCCTGTTGGGGTTGGAAGACCTGGTGTCTATGTGGCACCAGGCCCCTAAATCCTCTCAGCCTCCTGGCAGAATGGAGAGACTGGGCCCTTTGCAGGCAGAGAGAGAAGCTGAGGCTGAGTGAGAGGAAGGCCCTCGCCCAGGGGTGCCCGCCTGGCGCTGCTTTTTTCATCCACCCTGTTCTGCACTGATGGGGTCTGAGTAAGGGAGCGAGTGCTGGCGGCTGTGTCCCTGGGCGGAGAACGCACTGCGGGGCCTCCCTTTGTTCCTGGGGGAAGGAGGATGTTGGTGACAGTTCCATGGCTCACGCCCACGTGTGCCAGAGGTCCCATTGAGCTCCTGGTCCACTGGTGAGGCCGTGGGCTCAGGCCGGCTGGTGAGCGCCTTGTTGGCCTGCCAGGCTGCACCCCGCATGAGGCCATGAGGTCTGACTTCTGCTCCAGATCCCACCCTTGCCCCCTTTATTCCTTTTTCTGGGGAGTCTCCTCCGTCTTTTCTGCTGCTGGGTGTACCCAGAGGGGCTCTTCCTCTTTTCTGTCCCCCCCCCAATGGCCCGCCCCTGCGTGGACTGGCTGGGCACAGGGTGGGTTTCTGCAGACAGGGTGTGGCCACGCAGGGTGGCCCGTGTGCTGGGTGAGGTCTGAGCAAGGAGGGGCCCCAGTCCCAAGGTGTGCCGTTGCCGGGTGTGACTTTAGGGTGGTCCCTTCTTGGTGGTGGCCCCTGCTGCCCTCCGTCCTGCTCAGTGCTTTCCTGGGGTGTGATGGTGGGTCCTGCTCACCTCCTGGGTCCCAGCTGTCAGTAGATCCCTGACGTTGGGGCTCAGGGGGCCAAGCCCCAGGGGTTCCAAGAGGGTCTGGATCAGGGCCCTGGGGGACCACGGAGGCCACGTCCACCAGTCAGTCCATAGAGAGGAGGGACGGCTGGGGGAGAGAGGGCCTGGCAGGAGTCTGAGTGTGCCCACCTTCCCTTCTGTGAGCCACCAGGACCCGACTTCCTCTCTGGGTGACTTTGGACAAGGACACCACCTCCCTGCCTCAGTCTCCCTCTTTGTGAAGTGGGGGTGAAGGTTCCCACCCCTGGTGCTGATGTGGAGACACGTCATTAGGTTAAGAAGGGGCCGACACCTTTCAGGCCCTTGAGTGGTGGCTGGAGAACGAAGGATGGGTCCCAGGCTCAGACCCAAGCTCTGCTGCCCTCCAGCCCCCGGCTCCTCATCTAAAGGGACACTGGACACTCACCACCACATCTCGACTTCATAAAGGCATCAAGGCCCAAAAGGTGACTTGCTGGCAAGCCCCAAGCCCTGGGCAGATGTCCTGTGACTGTGGTTCTTAGAACCCAGGGTGCTGGGGGGTGTCCATTGGTTCTGTTGGGACAAACGCCAGTTCTAGGTTTTCGATGGAGGAGTCAACACTGGTATGCAAAACGATGCAGATTATATGCAAATCGAGGTGTGGAGGGGCTTATGAGTCTGCAGAGGAAGCCGAGGTCCAGGTGCGGTGGTTTCCTGACTTACCTGAGAACCGGAGCTCTCAGGTTTCACTCCGTAGCTCTTACCCCTGGACCGAAGCGGAAGGGCGCCACGACCCTGTCCCCGGCCCCCAGAGCGCTGTTCTGCCATGTTCTCCATTTGTCCCTGTAGCCGTGGTTGTTGGTTGTATTTAAAGCAAATCCCTGACATCAGGGTATTTCCTCTTGAAATGTTTCTGTGTGTATCTGAAAAAATGAGGTCATTTTCTTGCATAACCACAACATGATTAACAATAATTAATCCTTGCCTTGGCTAGTTTGGCTCAGTGGTTAGGGCATCGGCCCACGGACTGAAGGGTCTCAGGTTCCGTTTCCGGTCAAGAGCAGGTACCTGGGTTGCAGGTTCGATTCCCGGCCCTGGTTGGGGTCATGCAGGGAGCAACCAATGGATGTGTGTGTCTCTCTCTCCCTCCGTAAAAAACAACAACAAAGCCAGTAATTAATCCTTACTGTCTAATTATGGGCCACGAGGTGGCGGTTCCGCCGTGGGCTGCAGGATGCCTTTCTGCAGCTGGCTTGTTGGAAGGTGTCCGTTCTGTCACAGACGGTGTGTGGACACGGGTGCAGTGGCTCGCTCCTGGGCTGGCTGCCGTGGTACCAGCTGCAGGCTCTCCCCCCAGGTATGGACCTGTCGGCCAATCAGGACGAAGAGACTGACCAGGAGACTTTCCAGCTGGAGATCGACCGTGACACCAAAAAGTGCGCCTTCCGCACCCACACGGGGAAGTACTGGACGCTGACGGCCACCGGCGGCGTGCAGTCCACCGCCTCCACCAAGTAAGTGCCGCCAGCCTGCCTTCCCTGCCCCTCTCCCCGGGCCAGCCCTTCCGGGCGGCTCCGCCTGACTCTGTCCCACCACGCCCAGGAATGCCAGCTGCTACTTCGACATTGAGTGGCGCGATCGGCGGATCACACTGCGAGCGTCCAATGGCAAGTTTGTGACCGCCAAGAAGAACGGGCAGCTGGCTGCGTCTGTGGAGACAGCAGGTAGCTAGCTGCCTCCGGGCGCTTCCCACAAGACCCACCTCCCAGGGCCTAACCATGTGGTCACTCACCAACACCCCCTGAGGCCCACCCTGTGCCGGGCGTCCCCCAAACCGTCCCTGCCCAGTCTCACCCCAAAGCTGGCATGCTGTGTGGCCCAGGCTCCTGCTCTGTCTCTGAACGTCCCAGCCACACCCCCACGAGGCTCATGCCCCTCCCCTTTCTGGGACAGGGGACACGGAGCTCTTCCTCATGAAGCTGATCAACCGCCCCATCATCGTGTTCCGCGGGGAGCACGGCTTCATCGGCTGCCGCAAGGTCACGGGCACCCTGGACGCCAACCGCTCCAACTATGACGTCTTCCAGCTGGAGTTCAACGACGGCGCCTACAACATCAAAGGCAGGTTCCCCTGAGGGCGGTCACTGGGTGGGCTCTGGGGGCCAGTGTCCAGGCCAAGGTGGGTCCCCCCGCCCTGCTGTGAGTGGCCTTTGCTTTGGGTTTGGCCTGGCCTCCTTATGACTTGGCTTGGGCCATTCCAAGCACCAGGGGGACAGATGTCCTGAGGCCACCAGGGGCTCTGGACTGGGAGCAGTCCCTTCCCCCCTTTTTTCCTTCCCTCTTTTATTTTTATTTAATTGTTTTATCCTCACTTGAGGACATTTTTGCATTTATCTTCAGATAGAGCGGGAGGGAGAGAGGGGAAGAAAGAGAGAGAAACATCGATGTGAGAGACACATCGACTGGTTGCCACCCACACGACCCCAACCGAGGCCAGGGACAAACTGCAACTGAGGTACGTTCCCTTAGCGGGAACCAAACCCGGAACTCTCTGGTCCACGGGCCAACGCTCTAACCGCTGAGCCAAACCAGCCAGGGCTCCATTGATTTTTTTAGATAGAGTGGAAGGGAGGGAGGGAGGGAGAGAGAGAGACAGAAACGTCGATGTGAGAGAGATACATTAGTTAGTTGCCTCCTGCACAACCCAGTCCAGGGCCGGGTATCGAAACCTGCAACCCAGGTATGTGTCCCTTGACTGGGAATTGAACCTGAAACCCTTTGGTCCAGGAGCCGATGCTGTAACTGCTGAGCCAAACGGACCAGGGCTCCCCCTTCCCCTCTTGTCTGTATAGGAGGGAGACCTCTCAGCTCACCCCAGACCAGATGGAGCTGGAGCCAACAGGGAGCCGGGTTCGGGAAGGGGTGGGCAGGGGAGGACACACACCCGAGCGCAAGACCAAAACCCTGGGGGCAGGGGGATGGGCCCCGTCCAGAATGGATGGGTGAGGCCTTGCGTGGGCGTGACCAACTTCTCACCTGCATTCTGGAATCCGTGATGCAGGGTGGGGAACAGCCCTGACTGGGTCTCCCCCACCCCCAGACTCCACAGGCAAGTACTGGATGGTGGGCAGTGACTCCTTGGTCACCAGCAGCAGCGACACCCCCGTCGACTTCTTCTTCGAGTTCTGCGACTACAACAAGGTGGCCATCAAGGTGGGCGGGCGCTACCTGAAGGGGGACCACGCGGGGGTCCTGAAGGCCTGTGCTGAGACCATCGACCCTGCCACACTGTGGGAGTACTAGGCCCCGCCACCCGTGTCCCCATCCCCAACCCGTCTTGACCCCTCCTGCTAATTCTTCTCCAGGTGGGCACCACCAAGGGTGGCCAGCCCCTTGCCTTTCAAACTGGAAACCCAGAGAAAATGGTGTCCCCACCTGTTGCCCCGTGTGGCCTCTCCCCAGGCGGGTCAGCGGCTGCGGCCTGGTCCTTAGCGGGATTGTGGACCCTCTGCCCCCTCTCTTCTCTGCTGTGGGCGAGGCTGGCACCTCTTTCTTCTGACCTCAGACAACTCTGAGCCTTATTTTCCCAAAGTGGCTGAGGAGCAGTGGGGGCTAGGAGCCCCTGCGTGTGGTGGGGGTGTAACTGGAATCTCCTGGCCCCCCAGCGGAGAGTCCCGCCAGCTTCCCAGGAGCTGGGCACTTGCCCCAAGCCCTTTGATGGCCCCTCGGTGCACCAGCTCTGCATCAGGAGGAAAGCCTACAGGGCAGGGTGCTGAAACTAGAATGCCCATCACTTGTCCCCTTTGCACGGAGCAGGCCTGCCCATTGCATGTCCCCTGTCTTTGGGGACCCTGCTCCTGTCTCTTTCTTTCACCCTGGCCTAACTGGAAGCAGAAAATGACCAAATCAGTATTTTTTTTAAGTGAAATGTTATTGTTGGAGGTGGCTCAGGCAGGCTTAGTTATAGTCATGAGTGGCCCTCAAGGGGGCTTGGGACAGCATCTCCACGCCTTGGTGCCCTCTGCTCGCTAGTGGTGGGGCAGGTAGGGTACTTCCCCAAATCCAGAACCTGCCCCCACCTCCCCAGGGGCTCTCACTGGCCTCCTCCCGTCTGCCCACCCGTGTCCCGACCTGGTGGTGCTGGGCCCTTCACTGCCTCGGCCAGAGCCTCCAGCCAGCGTGATCGGTGCTCCTCGTCTGACTGGACTCGGGGTCTCGGGGTGGGATGAAGCCGGGTGTCACTCTCAGCTGGGAGCCTGTGAGGAGCCACCCAGCCCCTGACCCTCGGCTCCCAGCCCTGCCCGCGCCAGCCCTGCCCCCTCATTGGACCGTGGTTCATCTCCACCATGCGTCTCACTCTGGGTGTCTTGGTCTTTTATTTTTTGTAAGTGTCATTTGTATAACTCTAAATGCCCATGATAGTAGCTTCAGACTGGAAAGAGCAAAATAAAATAACAAATCCAGCACGGAGGCCGGTCTGTGTGTGTCTGGGATGAAGGCAGCAGGGAAGGGCGGGCCCAGGGCCGTGCGGGTCGGAGCAGCCAGGACACCTGCAGGAACAGAGGAGGGCCTTGCAAAGGTGTGGACCCAGGGTCACTCCAGAGGTCTGCTCGGCACACTGGTGTCCCCAGCAGCTGGGCACTGGAGCTCCATGGTTGGGAGGTGGCCGGCTCCGTGGTTCCTCAGTGTCCTGCCTCCAACATTCGAGAGTCCTGGAGCAGGAGGCCACTGGGGGGCCTGCACCTGCATGTTTAGGAGGTAAAGATCAAGCGAACAGCAAGCAGGTGAGCACAGGTAGGTGCGCCTTGACTGGAACTTGGAGGTGTGGGGCCCGGGCTGGCCCCTTCCAGCGGTGCAGGGGGCCTGTTCCAAGGGGGCTCAGGTCTCCCTCCAGCTGGGAGGTCTGGTGAACCCAGAGCCTGGGAGGAGTGGGCTGGCTGGCTAAACTTGCAGATCAGGGTGGGTCCCTACATCAAAGCAGGGCCCCTGACCCAGTTCTGGGTGGGTGGGAGGGAGGGAGGCATTTTCCCATCTGCAGACAAGAAGCTGAGGACGTTCCCAGCTGCAAGGAGGACCTGGGTCCTGAATCCACGGCTGACCACACGTGGCCAGCAGCGAGGGCTCCAGGGAGGCAGATTGGGCTGGCCCTTCAGCTGCCCCTCATTTAACCCAGGGCACCCCTGGGTAGGGGGAGCTGGGTTCCCATCTTACAGAGGGTCAGAGCAGCAGGACAACCTTGAGGGTGGAAGGGGGTACCAGGAGCGTGTCCAGGAAGGCGGTGACTGAGGGCAGACTGGGACGTGCAGGGCGGGAGGCAGCGGGGGCTGCCAGGACCGGGTGCCGCCAGCCTGGAGCCGCCTGGTTCCCACCTCGCTGCGGGAGCCGTGAGCGGGAGCGCTGATTGGCTGCTGATGACGACACGCAGATGCCTGCGCAGTGATTGGTGGTCCCTGGGGGGAGTCTCGAGATTGACAAGAGCAGATGGGGGCTGCAAAGGGATGTTGGGCCTCCAGCGGGGTCCTGGCGGCCAACCCACCCACCACCCGTTAAAGCCAGGCTGGAAGCCAGAAAAGGCTCAGTGACGTGGAAGAACAGCTGAATGTTCCAGACAGTCAAGCTCCTTCAGACCTGGGGGTGGGGGACGCGCTGGAAGGGGTTCGTTCAGGGTGGGGCCCAGTCGGGCAGTTGTACATCCTGTGGGATGAGGCAGTTACCTGGGGTGCCACGGGACCAGGCTGTCCCGCCCCGCCGGAACAGGAATGACCCTAGGATGCCCCCAGGGTCCCCTCTTGCATCCTCCAGCCAGGCACTGATTCTGAATAACGCGGGTTCTGCAAAAATGGGGGCCTGCCATGTGGCTGTGCATTCAGAGGCTTGTGGGTTCCAAGGGAGAATGAGGCTCAAGCTGATGGAGGAGGCACTCGCACCTGTGGGAGGAGGAGGAGGAGGAGAACCTAACCCAGTAGGAGGGACAATGGGAAGGGCAACCTGGTGGAGGGAACTGCTCCAGCAAAGGTCCAGCAGCCCGACTGCCCAGTAGAGTGGCGCCTTCCCACAGTCCAGCCCAGGCTTGTACCCCTCCCAGGCACGTGCACAGGTGTGTGGATGGGTGTGTACCGTGTGCAGGGTGTGGGCATGGACTCAGTGCTCAAGATTCCTGCATGGGGGTTGATGCAGTCTCAGATGCACCAGACACGTCAGGAGTGACAATCATTTTGTCCCCAAGGAGCCACCCACAGAGTGGTGAGGGACAACAGCCTGTGGAGGCTCAAGGGCCAGCGAGCCAGAAGGGAATCAATCACATAACCTTCTTCCCTACTCCATCCTCTCGTGCGGGCCTCAGGCCAAGCACTTCTCCTGTCTCGTCTAGTTCTCACAGCCCGGTGAAAAGATGCTGTGAGTACCCCACTTTCCAGATGAAAAGATGCTGTGATTAGCCCCCTTTCCAGCTGGAAGGCAGCAGAGCTGGGACCTGCACACCTGCAGAGCCCACAGGGAAGATTCTGAACACGACATGCCAGGACAGCCTGGGCGGACTCACCATCCCCTCTTAGGGAAGAGGTGACCCTGATGGCAGCCTGTGCTGGCTTCAGCCCCTCTCCTGAGGCTCCTAACTGCAAAGCAAAGCACAGCCAGTGGTCAGTTCTCTGGACTGCCTTTGCTACAATGTGCTGATGAAGGGAGAGGATGCTACCAGAGAAAATGGTTCTACATCTTAATCCTGAGTGAGTCAGAAGGCACAGATTGGGATTTAGACGTGACCATTTCCCCCAGAGGTCATGGGAACAAAGGGCCAGTAGTCTGGGCAGGGGTAGTTTTGCAGCAGCCTTGAGAAGAGCGATTTTGAGAAGTCCAAAGAGAAGGCTAAGGGAGCCCGGGGCAGAGGCTGCGACAAGCGCTAGTCAGCAACCATGAGTCGGAAGCGCTGTTCTTGGTTCTGGAGCCAGGATGAAAACCTGCACACCTGGTTTTCCAATTTTTTAAAAAATATATTGTATAATCATAGGAAAAAACTTCAAAACCCACATTGGAAGGAAATGCATCAAAACATTATCAGTTGTTAACTTTTTTTAAAAATTCTCCCTCGAGGATTTATTTTCATTGAAAGGGAGACAGGGAGAGACATCCATGTGAGCGAAGGATGCTCCCACCAACCAACCGAGCCACACCGGCCAGGGCCGTCCGTAGTTACCTTTCCACAACAACGCACTTCTTTTTTCTTTTTTTCAATCCTCACCCGAGGATATTTTTTCATTTATCATCAGATAGAGTGGGAGGGAGGAAGAGAGAGAGAAATCAACTGGTTGCCTCCCGCACGACCCGACCAGGGCTGGGGATGAACCACAACTAGGTACATTCCCTTGATTGGAATCCAACCCACGACTCTTTGGTCCATGGGCCGACGCTCTAACTGCTGAGCCAAACCAGCCAGGGCCAAAGCACTTCTTTTTCTTTAAAAAAAATTTTTTTTTTCTTTATGGATTTTTTTAGAGAGAGGGGAAGGGAGAGGGAGAGAGAGATAGAAACATCGATGAGAGAGAACATCGATTGGCTGCCTCCTGCATGTCCCCTGCTGGGGATTGGGCCCACAACCTGGGCCTGTGCCCTGACCAGGAATCGAACCGGCGACCTCTTGATGCATGGGTTGACGGTCAGCCACTGAGCCACACTGGTCAGGCATTCACACTGTTCTATGTTTTCAAGTTTTTTTCTATTTTGAAGCACTTATAACTGGCAAATGTGTATATATAAAAAGAGGGACCTTAAAGGACAGAAAACATTACAATTACAAATGCTCCTGACCTGAAAGCAGCTCCATCTAAAGAAAGGGGTGTCAATCCCAGCGACACCTCTGTGAAGTCAGATTCCAGAGGGAGAGCCTTGGGACAGCAGACAAACAGCAGAGTGTGCCAGCGAGGGGCAGCCCAGGGCTCTCACCTGTGATGGGGAGTCCCAGGGCTTTGTAGGAGAGGAATCTGGCTGAAGTCATCAAAATACCCCTCCCCAACACTTCAATTTTCAGCTGGAGATACACCTATTGAAACACAAAGGGGACGTGCCTGGAGGTGTGTGTGGTGGCAGCTCTTCTAAAGCATCTGAATTCCCCTAACGGGGAATGGATGAATCACTTATGGCAAGTCTACCCAGAAATGGCAAAGAAGGCACAGAAGGGGCAGACATGGAGAGCGCCCTCGACTGTGAAGGAGGAGAGCAAGTTGCAGGAAAAGGCATGAGATCACTTCTGTGAAAACAAAGGCCTGAGCCCCAATCAGAACAGCAAAAAGAAAAAAGAATCCAAAAAAAGTGAGGATAGTATAAGGAGCCTGTGGACAACTTCAAACGTACCAACATTCACATCATGGGAGTGCCAGAAGGAGAAGAGAGAGGGCAAGAAATTAAAAACCCATTTGAAAAAAATAATGACAGAAAACTTCCCTAACTTGGTGAAGGAAACAGACATACAAGTCCAGGTAGCACAGAGAGTCCCAAACAAGTTGAACCCAAAGAGGTCCACACCAAGACACATCATAATTAAAATGCCAAAGGTTAAAGACAGGGAGAGAATCTTAAAAGCAGCAAGAGAAAAGCAGTTAGTTACCTACAACGGAGCTCACATAAGGCTGTCAGCCAATTTCCAAAAGAAACTTTGCAGGCCAGGAGGGAGTGACAAGAAATATTTAAAGTGATGAAAAGCAAGGACCTACAACCAAAATTACTCTATCCTGCAAAGTTATCATTTAGAATCGATGGCCATATAAAGTTTCCCAGACAAGAAAAACCTAAAGGAGTTCATCGCCACCAAATCAGTATTATATGAAATATTGACGGGTCTTGCCCTGGCCGGTTTGGCTCAGTGGTTAGAGCGTCGGACTGCGGTCCAGAGAGACCCGGGTTCGGTTCCCGCTGAGGGCGTGTACTTCGGTTGCAGTTTGTCCCCGGCCCTGGTTGGTCGTGCGGGTGGCAGCCGCTCGATGTGTCCCTTTCACGTCGATGTTTCTCTCTCTCTCTCTTCCTCTCTCCCTTATACTCTATCTAGAAATCAATGGAAAAATATCCTCGGGAGAGGATAAAAAAAGTGTTTTTTAAGTTTCAGTTATCTCAGGTAGCCATGTTTGCTTTCTTGTTTTTAAAAGTTATTTGGGACACAATGTTGCTCTAGGCCCAGTCCAAAGGTTATTTTGCCTTTTTAAAATTCCAAAGATTTGAGGCCTAAGAAACCAAGGCAGTTACTTAGTTCCTCTGGGATGGCAACTCTGGTTCCATTTTATTATTGTTATTAAAAATTTTTTTTCCCTTTTATTGATTTTTAGAGAGAGAGGAAAGGAGAGGGAGAGAGAGAAACATTAATGAGAGAGAACATCAACTGGCCGCCTCCTGCATGCCCCCCACTGGGGATCGGGCCCACAACCTGGGCATGTGCCCTGACTGGGAATCGAACTGGTGACTTCCTGATGCATGGGTCGACGCTCAACCACTGAGCCACACTGGCCGGGCAACAGGTCACTTTTGTCTTGGATTTATTTCAGTCTACAGGTGACCCTCAACAGTATGGGTTTGAACTGTGTGGGTCCACCTATGTGTGGGTTTTTTTCACCTGACCCTCTCAGCTTCAACCTGCACTGTTCAAGAGTCAGCTGGCGGTTGGGAATCCAGGTATGTGAGGGACGACTGGAATTAGACTCTGATTTCCGATTGTGTGGGCCATTGGTGCCCCCTTACTGCAGTGTCCAAGGTTCAGCTGTACTTTTTTCAGACATACAAAAAATGTAAAAAGAATCATTCAGCCCAGCCGGTGTGGCACAGAGGATTGAGCGTCAGCCCATGGACTGATAGGTCCCGGTTCAATTCCCAGTCAGGACACATGCCCAGGTTTCGGGCTCGATCCCCTGTAGGGGGATGTCTCTCTCTCACATCAATGTCTCTATCTCTCTCTCTCTTCCTCTCTCTCTAAAAAAAAATAATATATCTATATATATATCTATATATATCTATCTATATCTATATCTATATATATATCAATAAAAACATTTAAAAAAATCATTCAGTAAAAAGCTGCAAACGACAGGAGAGGATAGATCTGTGTTTTTTGTTTGTTTTTTATTCCTCACCCAAGGATATTCTTCCATTTATCACCAGCTAGAGTGGGATGGAGGGAGAGAGAGAGAAACATCAATGTGATAGAGCCACATCGAGTGGCTGCCTCCTGCGTGACCCGACCAGGGCCGGGGACGAACCAAAACCGATGTACATGCCCTTGACCGGAATCGAACCCTCGACTCATTGGTCCAAGAGCCGATGCTCTAACTGCTGAGCCAAACTGGCCGGGGCAGATAGACCTGTGTTTTATTAAAGTTTTGAGCTCAGTCTGAGCTGGAGTGTGCTGTGGTCCACTTGTGCCCAGAATGGTCTCCAGGACTTGGGGCCGATTCCTGCAGGTGGGAGCCTGGCACCCAACAGGAGGTGCTGTGATGGGGCCAGCCATTGGCTGGGGGCAGTGGGCAGAGAAGAGGGAGGTGGCCCTCTGGCAGTATGGCAGGACCCAACGCTGTGCTCCTCTGCCCAGGCGCTCCGCTCTGTTCTCCAGCCCTGTCTCCAGGTCTCAACAGGGCCAGGTTTCTCCCATTTGTACCCAACCTTCAGAGAGGTGGGGGCAGAGCTTCTGCAAGTTGCTCTCCAGGGGAATCTGCTGCAGTGGACTGGAAAAGGGGCTGACCACAATTTCTCAAGCGGATTCTGTGCCCAAAAAACCCCTTTGGGTCCAACCTGGGCCCTGGAAGGCACACAAGCAGGGCTGGCATAGTGGATCACCCATTTTACTCCTGGGCAGGGAGGGGGGACAAAACCCTTCTTCCTGAGCAGGGCTGCTACGTTGGGATCAAATCCTGCCATGATCTCTCCGTTGAGTGGGGTTTAGATCCAATCACCCTGGGAATCTGGGGAACCTGTCTGTGCAGCCTGTGATTTCGTGGGGGAGGGGGGCCTGCCTGATTCCATGTGAAGAAACAAAACCACAGGGAGCAGAGTGCACAAACATTTATTTACAAAAAATCCAAGGTACATATGATACAGGCTTTTTACACACAGTAGTTAAAACAGAATTATTTTATGTATTTTTTTTTTTACTACCAGAAAGTAAAGAAAAAAATTTAGGAATAATTTTTGCTATTTTTATACAAAGTGGCAGGTCATGCACTTTTTCTTAAATTTTAAAATCTTTTGCTAAGTGCAAATACTAAGGTCCTCTCCAGTTTTAAGGCAAGTGGAACGGGACTGTTGCTGGGCAGTCTCACGCTCCAGGGAGCAAGCACTCGGCACAGAGAGGGGAAGGTGCCAGGCGCCTCTGGGCATCCTGCTTTGTCCCCCAGAAAGGGGCTGATCTCTGCAGGTTTCCTGTTATTTGCATCTTGCAGCCACCGGCTGGCTTGTCAGATGATTATGGCCCCATCTCTCCCCCAAATCCCATCATTAGTATAACTGCTTCTCAAAGAGCCCAGAATCCAGGTCTTGCCTCTGGGACACTGAGGTACCTAGAGGGTCATAACTCACGGCAGTGACCGTCCTCCACCTGCAGACCAGTGAGTGCCCCCATCTGCCGAGCAGAACATTAGAACCAGGTATGGGCAGGGATGCCCTCCTGAGCAGCTGTGTGGGCCTAGAAATAGCCAGAATTCATCTCAAAGGACAGGTCCTTGGTTTGGCCTCGGGGAACCATTACTCCAGTCCTTTGCATGCCAGGTCCTAGAGGATGTGCTGGATGGCAGGACAGGAGCATGCCACCTGCCCCAGGCTCTCCATGGAGCTGCACACCCTGGGCCGCTCAGGCCTGAGGCCAGGGTGAGCGCTGTCACTCATGGGGCAGGACAGTGAGTAGGGTCACTCTCCCCATTTGGTGGGATGTCTGATGGGGGCTCACTGCTCTCAGAGACCCTCCCTTGGGGAAGCATGGGGCACATGCTTTCAAGGTACCTGTCACTGCCATTCAGGCTGGCAGCCCCCCCCCCCCCAGAAGCTCTGGGCAGTGGAGATTTGGTACAGGCCTGTCCTTATGGGCCCCATCTCATGCCCAGATGACCGCTGCCTGCAAAGCCATGCACCAGAGGAAAGGCAGCAAGGGGCAGATGTACTCCATTTTAGTTTTTGAAATATATCTGAGAAGCTGATGGCAGCAGGTGACCATAGTGAAGCTCATGTCTCGACAACAGGACAGCAGTGAGTAGACCTGGGCAGGGCAGTCTTCTGGCTGCAGGAGAGAACAAGCTCAGGGAGGGGTCACTGGACCACCCTCCTCTCTGAGGACTATGGTGCGCTCTGAACTCCTGGGAACCCCACAGACATCAGAGATACAGCAGCAGAAACAGAGGCCAACACAGGGAGGCAGGCAGGCTCGGTCTCAGCAGAGGCCTCTGCTCTGCACACAGGCTGGGATATGCCACAAAGTGGATGACTGGGGGTGGGGCAAAGCCTCAGATGTGGCTCAAACCCCAGGATGGGACTGGACAGGAAAAGGGAGTGAGGACATGGCAGGGACCCCAAGCAGACTCAGGAGTCTCACCTAACCTCAGGAAAGGGCAGCTGCCGAGCCTGCAGAGCACCTGGCGGGGCAGCGCCTTGGGTAGGTGCTGAGCACAGTCTGAGTCATCTGTTCCCCTGGGGAAACCCACTGCCCCCACCAAACCTTAGGGGAGCTGTCCATTGCCTAGCTGGTGACAGAGAAGGCTCCCCAGTACTTGCTGCCTGGGAAAGCCACTAGACCTGTGACAGCTGCCTCAAAAGGACCTTTTATTTGGCAAGTTTCAGGACTATCTGGACTGCACAGGCTGCCTGATTTGGGATGACATTTGACTTTCCGGAGACTGAGGGAGAGTCTAGTGGGACACAGAAAATCAGATAAATTCAAAGTGAGTAAACAGATAAATTACAAAACAGAGCCCAAAGTGCAGGATGGTCTTGTCTGAGTGGGCCAAGAGGGAAGGGGACAGACCCCTGAACTGTCACCAAGGTGGCATCCTGCGGCTCTAGACATGGGGAACACAATCTGTAGCTTCCGCACCATGTGTGGTGCTCTTGGACCTGTGACCACCACTCCGCCCTCTTCACTTGGACCAGCCGGCTCGGAGCAGCAGGGCACCTCAACTGCAGGCCCTGGCCTTGGGGACATGGCTCACACCTCTCTTCAAACGGCACTACTTGTTACTTCAGCTTTATTATGAATCAGACAGTGCTGTGGTAAGGAAGGCCTACGTGGTTTTTAACTGAGACTTCTGTTGTCTCGTGGGCGAGGGAATGGAGGCAAACATTTCCCTTGTCTCTTTCTGCAGGGAGGTGGGTAACAGCAGAGATGACTACCGTGTGGCCAGGGCCACTGCACTGGCTGCTAGGATGGCAGAAGTCTTTGGAAGAGGGTGTTCCTGCCCCCTTATCTCTGGCCAGCAAGAACTAGCCTGCCAGGCACTCTTCAAGGGGAAGTGGCCCTTCCCAGGAAGGGGTGGGAAGACCAATCTATGCTTTTAAGAGTCAAGCCCATCATCCTTCCCTAGAAAGCATGGGCAGAGCCACTGGCCTTGGGGGTAAACGGGGGAATCTATTCAACCCCTGTCTGCACAGTGGGGCTCCTAGAAGGGGCAGGGCTCAGGTGTCAGAAGCGATGGCGTGGCTGGGGACCAAAGTGCATGGGCAAATTGTGCTCCAGGGGCAGGTGGACGGGGGCAAACTCGTAGTTGACCCGCACGTTAGGCAGAGGAGGCACATAGGGTGCCGGGATAGGACCCATGTTGAGGGGGAAGTTGTTGAACATCGGCCGGACAGGAGGCAGGGGGAATGGTGGGTGCACAAAGGCATAGGGGGGGATCGGTGGCTGGTGCAGGTTCTGTGGGACGGGTCTGGGCAGGGCTTCGATTCTCTGGACTTTTTCTGGAGGCTTCTCCAAGGGGGGCCCGATGCGTTTGAAGGTATTCTCTGAAAAGGAGATAGGATTTAGTAGAGAAAACTGATAAAGTCAACTGTGCCTGGACCTGACTTGGGACCTGGGGTATATATTCTGACCCTGGTCCCACCTGCCCTGAGCTGGGGGTTGAGAGCCTGGAGAAGGAGGCGAGGCCAGGAACCTGTGACCTTTAGCATCATTCTTACCTGGGCACGAAGGAGGGCTGGCCAGGACATAATGAGGCTGATTAAAGTATAAAATGCAGCAGACATATGGACCCCCCCCCACCAGCCATCACTAAGGAAAAATATCATACTTCCATCCGAGTGCTATACCCACAGCAATCACCTTGGACGGCGAGGGACTGATCCAGTTCTTTGCAGGCTGAGCTCCTGAGAGACTCCCCTTCAGAGCCAGAGCCTGAAGGGCCACTCACAGGAATGTCATTTCATTCCTTTGTAACCTCAGGATGGACCTACTGTCTTCTTAGTCTGGTTTGGCTGCTACTTGCTTCCTAAGCTGAAACCTACCCTTGGGACCATCTTGCCATCAAAGAGATGCTGAAACTGTACCTAAGTTTTCATGACTTTTCCCGCAGGGAGCAGGACATAGGGCTGAAGCTTCTCGATAGCCACCTGAGGGACTGCACTCCCTGGGTGGTCCCTGGCTGAGAAGAGTGCCAGGGTCTCCAGGGAGGGACAGCAGCAGGGAGCAAGCTGGGCGCAGGGCCTGTGTGTGTGGGGCAGCACTTGCCTCCGTTCTTTCTCTTTTGTTCCTCTTCGGCCTCCTTCTGGATTTCCTCAATTAGCTTCTCATCATCTTCCTAGAAGAAGAACAAGATGATAAGCTGGCTCTCAACCAGCTGCATGCGCTGTGGAGGCCTCACTGGGATACCGGGGGCCCCACTGGGATACCGGGGACAGCAGTTTGCTGCTGGTCAGCAATGGGGTGAAGCCAGAAATCTGCTGCTGACCAGTGGGGTCTTGGGCCTGCATGTCACTCATTCTCAAGTCCCTGAGAATCTTCTTCCTTCACCACTGCAGGGGGTTCCCAGGAGGAAGCCCGTCTGAAAGGCTGGGATGAAGGCATGAAGGAGCAAAGGAGCAGGATCTGTGCATGGCAGGTAGCCTTCTGGGGGCTGGGCTGAGAGCCTGCTTGTTCACTCAGCTGGAGGGTGAGCAGAGGCAGAACCTCTCTCATGCAGTTCTGAGGGTTTGTGAAGTCGGTAAGTCTGGAGCGGGCAGGTCCTGATGGACCCTGAGCTTATAGACTCAAAGCCCAGCAGTCTTGCTGACTTCCTGAAATGGGCTGGACAAGTGTCCATTCAGGCTCACTCAGCCCTGAGCTGGCCTTTAGCTCCTCGATGGATGGTGGGCTTTAGAAGCAGCAGGACCCTGCCAAAGGAACGGTGGCCTGGGCCAGGTCTCGGGACAGGAGGAAGGGCACAGCAGTTTCAGAACTGTCCTTGCCACTTCCCCTTTCCAAACTCAACACCTGGTGGGCCTGCTATGCTAACTGGCATTTCAAACTTGGATTATCCCAGCCTGGGGACAGGAACCAAAGAGGGGCCTTGGGTACCAGGAAAGCTCTGGGGTCGCGCTGGGCAAACAGGGAACCAGTCTGTGCAGTTCCCACATCTTCACCTAACCTGGGCACCGTGGTGGCAGCAGAGGGCTGCTGGCCTGGACAGACCACCCCAGCTATGCCTGCCTTGTGTTATGTACTAAGTTCACCCACTGCTCAGCAGCCTAGCAGAGGCTTTTCAATTATCTTGAGTCTGAAAAGACATGCCCTGGATTGAAAACCTCCAAGATGCACGTCTCTGCTGGCCAACAGCAGGGCTGCTGCTGCAAGCAGATGATGTGGAGCAGTGGGAGTAAGGCCTCGCCGTCAGGGTGAGGCTCAGTGCGGAGCAGAGCAGGACACGGCAGCTCAAACCTGACCGCATCAGCTACACTGGTTCAAACTGAGTGAAAGGCAGGCCTGGTCTGTTTTTTGTGGTCTTCCACTCATTTCTCTAGGAGTTAAGAACAGCCAAGCTAAAAGAAGTATGGGGAAGAGCAGTAGTGCCCAACATGGGGGCAGGAGGGCACAAGCAAGTTTCAGTACTTCAAGAGCCTGATGGAAAGCTGTTTCCCCAGACCAGGCGCAAGAGCCTACTTCATGGCTGAGTGTGTTCTGGGTGGAACAGTATCAGTGGTTAAGTCTGGATTTTTCATGCTGACCTGAGGCTCTGACTGGCTGTTGACACCCATGGAACTTCTCAGATGTGAATGGAGCCACAGAACAGAGCACATGAGCTGGAAAGGACCCTTGGAAATCCCTGGACCAGAGGAGAGTGTGGCTGCCTCACTGTGGAGCTGAGTAACGGACAGTTTGCGGATTTACTTAGCATGTTATTAATGTCACAGCCAAGACAGCAATGTGTGATTTCATCATAGATCCGTGAGCCCTCACTGATTCTGGAGTCATGATTTCACTCAATTAGCATGTGTCAGATACCTAATCTGTGCCAGACACTGTTCTAAGTTTACTGGTTAAACTTCCGATCAACAATGAAACTGATGGAATGAGTAAGTAGCTACATAATATTTTCCTTTGTTTGGTAGATAAAAATTTCAGGACAGAGTACCTGGAGACTGGGCTCTGCAGGCCCCATTAACTTTGCTTACATTCTCCAGGCCTCAGACACCAAATGATGGTCTGGACTCAATGGTCTCAAGGGCTCTTTCCAACTATGACATTTGGAAATTCTTATCATACATCCAAGTCTTTTCCAGCCTCACCTGACCAGGTGTTCTGAGCAAGGCAAGGGAAAGAGGAGAGGTGATAAAAGCTAAGATTCCATCAAGCATTTCAGAAGATGCCAAGTGCTTGCACACATCAGAGAATCATGTCCAGGAGGAATCCTGGTGGGGGTCTTATCCACCCCCAGATAATGCATAAAAATGCTACAAAATCCAAGACACGATCATCTAGCCTCTTTGCAAACACTCCACAGGAAGAACTCACTGCTCTACAATGTATTCAGTAAGTCAATCAACACAAAGGACTCCAGTAACTCAGGGTTTGGTGGACAGTCTGAAGTCTCCATGTGAATGTCAAGATAAATTCTACCAATTACTCAGATTAGGAGCTGGCAAACCTCTGCATTTTGGTGCCAGCGGCAAGCCTAGGAAAAAAGATAAAACAAAATCAAAAGGGAAAGTGGTCAAGACGAAGGGAAGTGGGAGGGCAGTGGCCTACACCTCTCAGCAGGTGACCTGGGGCAAGTTCCTGAACATGTGAGTCTCAGCACCTCATGTGTAAAACAGGCTGTTGGAAGGATTCAGTGAGCTCACGTGTGTAAAGGACTCAGCACAAAGTAAGCACTCATCATTATTAAAGGTAGGAAAGTCTGACAAATGGTAGGACAGAGTTCAGAAAGATGAGAAGTTTCAAGAAAAAGTGGTACAGATTGGGAGATGCCCCCAACATTTCTCTCAGTGGCTTCTTTATGGCATAAGAGACAGGTTTCCTGAATCTGGTCATCTATGGATTGTAACTATTAGCACTACAGCACCTTCACCACCACCTGTTTCTACCACATCACCTAAATGTGCTTGTGCCCATCAGTTTCCCGAGGGAAGCTCAAGGCCTCTGATGGCACAGAGGTATCTTAGAAATCACCCATCCCAACCTCCTTATAGCACTGAAACAGGTGCCAGTGAAAGTTGTTCAAGTCACAGCTAGAGGACGAGGCAAATGCTTTACATTGTTCTACAGTGTCATTCAAACAGCCTTCCCGGAGAAAACCTGCTGAGAAGTCCATGAAGGTTTCCTTGTCCCCATCGCTGATTTGATGGGAAAATGTGGAGGGTGTATGCACTGCTTCTTTCAAGAGTCAGTACTTAAGAGCCCTGGCCAGTGTGGCTCAGTTGGATAAGTGCTGTACTGTGCACCGAAAGGTTGTTGGTTTAACTCACAGGGCACATGCCCAGGTTGTGGGTTTGATCCTCGGTACAGAAGGCAAATGGTCGATGTTTCTCTCTCACATAGATGTTTCTCTCTCTCTCCCGTTCCCTTCCTCTCTCTTAAAAAAAAAATTATTCATGAAAAAAAAAAAAAGAGTCAGTACTGAGTGTCCAGTATGCATCAGGCCCTGTGCTGGGCGCACAGTGGAGAATAAGGCAGACCTGCAGACCTGGTCCCTCCCCTTCTGGAGCTTCTATTTTTGTGCTGGGATCAGTTTTAGCTGGCATTCCACATATTTCTGTCAGGATAAACCAAGAATGAGGGATAAGAGCGCTTTCTCTTTTGGGTAGAAGTTTCCAGGTCGAACTGCTGAGAGGGAGGGCGGGCAGGGCACTGGCTTGTTACCGGCGCTGTTTCCTGTGACAGACCCAAATGCTCCAGGTAGAAGCTCAGCCCTGAATAAGCGCAGTGTGAGAATCCCCTTAGGTGGGTCTGAGGCTCTGCAGAGGGAATGTGAGTTGAGCTCCCTGATACGGATCTGCCGGCTTCTGGAGGACAGAGCGGCCAGGTGCACCCGCTGGCAGAAATGCCTTCGCTGCCATTGAGACTCTTCCTGGAGGAGGGGGAGAAGGAGCCTGCGAGCCCTGAGTTCTTCACCTTTTGAAGAGAGCCACCTGGAGCTTCTTCCCTTTCTTCCTTTGCTCTGATCACTCCTGATCTGATGAGTGGACTCAAGACCATTTGTCCTTAAGCCCTGTCCTTCCCCCTGGTAGGCAGTGCCCTTAGAGTCCGAATTCAGTCTGTATTTCAAGAGAAAATGTCAGCACTCAACCATTTTGAGCAGTGATTGTTAGCATAAATAATGAGTAAATTGTCTGTTACACCTAGAATATGGGTCAGGAGTTTCAGATTTCAACTTTCTCCAACTGGTTGGAGTCACAGGACACTATGTTTAAAAACTAAGAACTAAAACACTGCCTAATATATATTTTTAACCAAATATGTTAGAATCTAAAGGGAAGATTTCTTCATCTGGAGTGTAAGTTCCTTCCATAAGCAGTGTCCCTTAAGCATTTTAAATTCCTCAAGTATGCCCAGCCAGTGTGGCTCAGTGGTTGAGCGTCAACCCATACACCAAGAGGTCATTGGTTCGATTCCTGGTCAGGGCACATGCCCAGGTTGTGGACCCAATCCCCAGTGGGGGGTGTGCAGGAGGCGGCCAATCGATGTTCTCTCTCATCAATGTTTCTATCTCTCTCCCCCTCTCCTTCCTCTCTAAAATAAATAAAGAAAAAATAAATAAATTCCTCAAGTAAAGAGTGAAGGCAGACTAAACTGTACACGTCATATAATGATTTTTTTTTTGGTTAATCTTCACTTGATATTTTTCCATTGATCTTTTTAGATAGAGTGGAAGGGAGGGAGGGAGGGCGGGGGAGAGAGAGAGAACGAGAGTGAGAGAGAGAGAGACACACACATTGATGTGAGAGAGACATAACAATTGGTTGCCTCCCGCATGACCCTGACCGGGGCCCGGGATTGAACCTGCAACCCAGGTACGTGCCCCTGACTGGGAATCTAACCCTCAACCCTTTGGTCCGCAGGCGGACGCTTTGACTGCTGAGACAAACCGGCCAGGACTGAACTGTACACTTTAAAAATGGCAAGTTTTGCCCTGGCCGTTTTGGATCAGTGGTTGGAGCGTCGGCCTGCGGATCAGAGTCCCGGGTTTGGTTTCCGCTAGGGGCACATACCAAAATAAATAAATAAATAAATAATAATAAAAAAAAAGATTTGTGATTAGATTTAAAAAAATAAATAAATAAAAAAATAAAAATGGCAAGTTTTGCCCTGGCCAGTTTGGCTCAGCGGTTAGAGCATCGGTCTGCGGTCCAGAGAGACCTGGGTTCAGTTCCCGCTAAGAGAATGTACCTCGGTTGCAGTTTGTCCCTGGTCCTGGTTGGGTCGTGCAGGAGGCAGCCACTTGACGTGTCCCTTTCATGTTGATGTTCTCTCTCTCTCTCTTCCTCTCCCTCCCTCCCACTCTATCTGAACAAAAAATGGAAAAATGTCCTCGGGTGAGGATTAAAAAAAAAAAAAAAAAAAAAAGGCAAGTTTTGCCCGGCCCGTATGGCTCAGCGGTTGAGTGTAGACCCATGCACCAAGAGGTTGCTGGTTCTATTCCCAGTCAGGGCACATGCCCAGGTTGTGGGCCCAATCCCCAGTGGGGGGCATGCAGGAGGCGGCTGATTGATGTTCTCCTTGATGTTTCTGGTTCTCTCTCCCTCTCCCTTCCTCTCTAAATTAAAAAAAAAATCAACAAAGAAAAAAAAAAGTTAATGTTAAAAAAAGAGAAGGCAAGTGTAGGGGTTATATTGACATAAAACATAAAGACTGGCCCCTCATCAGAACACTTGTTGGGTTTGGGCCTGAGAGACAAACAGGGGCTACTGAAGCCCTCCTGGAGGTGAGTTCCCTCGGGAAACATTCTAGGCACCCCAATTGTCATCATTCACAGTGAATAAGGACACTTGTGAAAAAGGCTTGCCATTCTGCAAATCTAGGACACACCTAGGCTGCTGGAAATGGAGAACAATGGGAGGAAAGAAGATGATGTGAGGGCCAGGTGCGTGGGCTGGATCACAGAATGGATTGTCCTCCAGACCTCCTGTAGGGGCTGAGTCACTCACAGGAAGCCCAGGCCCGCTGGGGGACTGTGTGTCAGCTCTTATGCTAAGCACCTCACACAGAAGTAATCTTTTTTTTTTTTTTTAATCCTCACCCGAGGACACTTTTTGCATTTATTCTCAGACAGAGTGGGAGGGAGAGAGGGAGGAAGAGAGAGAGAGAAACATCGATGTGAAAGAGACACATCGACTGCCCGCCACCCGCACAACCCCAACCGGGGCTGGGGACAAACCACAACTGAGGCATGTGCCCTTAGTGGGAACCGAACCCGGTATTCTCTGGTCCGTGGGCCGACACTCCAACTGCTGAGACAAACCAGCCAAAGCCACAGAAGTAATCTTTTAAAAAAAATTTTTTTTTCCCTTTATTGATTTTAGAGAGAGAGGAAGTGAGAAGGAGAGAGAGACAGAAACATTGATGAGAGAGAACATTGATTGGCTGCCTCCTGCATGCTCCCCACTGGGGATTTGGCCCACAGTCTGGGCCTGTGTCCTGACCAGGAATCGAACCGGCGACCTCTTGGTGCATGGGCCGATGCTCAACCACTGAGCCACACCAGTCGGACCACAGAAGTAATCTTAATAACAATTCCACAAGTTAGGTACTATTCACTAATCCCCGTATCACAGATGAGGAAACTGAGGCCCAGTCTCAGAGCCTGAGCTCATCACACAAACCACAGGCTTCTGAAGCAGTGTGACTGGAGGCCTGGGAACCCTGCCTGCCCCGCCCTCCCCTCATCACTGTCAGAGGTGACTATTTTTAGGCCCTTTGTTCTAGAAAGAGTGTATCTTACCCTTCTTGAAATACAAGAGGATTCTTTCTTTTTGGGATGGGCAGAACTCTGAAATCTCCTTTCTCCAATGAATACAGAATAGGGCAAAACAAACAAAAAGCCTCCACTCAACAGATAAATAGCCAATACGGGGGTGGGGGGGGGCACATTCCTGGAAAGTCTTAGGGAAATCTTATTTTCTTGGCGTCAGCTCACCTAGAAGTGCATGTGCCATCCCTTAAACGACCCATTTGAAGATCTCTGACTGGCCTCTCCAGCACTTAGCCTCTGAGATGAAACCAGCAGACTCCTCTGACTCAGAGTGGGAACTGGGAGCTCAGGGAGCCCAGAAACCTCAGGTGCAGGCTGAGTTCCATCCCTGAGGCTGAAGGACTTGCTGGCTCACGGCAACTGAGTCTCCCATTGCCCCTGACTGGGTGCTGTTCTTGGCCCACCTTGAGCATGGAACGAACATTTCCGGATTTCCCTGTCCGACATGTTTTCTCATGAGGCCACCAAGTTATTTGTGAACATACCATGATGTCCCATGGAATTTTCTCCTTCTGCCACAAAAAACCCAGGGTTTTCATTCTCATAGACATTAACTTTACCAGAGATAACTCCAGGGCATATTGTGGCCTAATTCCCACTGGTTTTGTATCCACATCTCACTTTCACCAAGCCCCCAGGTTCCCTTCTAGAAGGCTGTCTCTGCACACGTCCCCTTCCCTATGTGTGCTGCTCCTGTTCACACATGCTCACTCTCCAAGCGCCTCTCCAGGCCACAGGGGGCTGGCAGGGACTCTACCCAGGAGCAACTGGCTCTGACAATGTGGTTACGTACCAAAGACATGGAGTGGTGAGGAATGAAATCAGGACCAGGGTAGTGCCAGGTGTTCCTTTTGGACTTACCCAGGGGTACCTGGTCACTTCTGGACTCTAGGCAGCCAGAGGCCCCTGGGCCTGGAGTGAGCTGTTACAGCCTCTCCAACTGCTCTGCCCTCAGTGGGGTTGGAGGATAAACTGAACTTGCTAGAGACCTGAGCTCCCCTTCACACCCTGCCTGCCCCAGTCAGTAGGGGATTTTGAGAGGAACAGACAGCTCTGTCTGTACTCACTGTGCTGGACACCCCAACAGCCCTAGTGAATAGCTACCGAGGGTCACATCCCCCCTACCCAGCACAACACTTCTTAGCCTTTGGCATGGGCTTTAAGACAGATCCAGTAGGTCTGGACAAGACCTCTTCTCTGCCCTTTTTCTGGCCCCTCCTAATCTCAGTGAAAACTTTACAATAGATCCACAAAGTGTGCATATAAGCAAGGCTAGGCTGAGATGGGAGGGGGCGGACACTGGAGAGTGATCAAGAAGTCCCAAGATGGGTGGGTCTCAAAAGACTGAGTGTAAACAAAACAGCAGGCAGAGTAGAAGTGAGCCATGCATGCCACTCTCAGACCCTGAGGGGAACATGTGAAGCACCCACGGTGGGCCAGTGCATGGGACAAAGCATTAACGCAGAACGGGACATGGAGTCTCACCGCCCAGCAGATCTGGGCGGGTTGCATCTTAACAGGGAGAAGGCTTTATTTTCTTCCTTTCCCTGAATTCCTGAGCTCAGCAGGATGCAGAAAGTGCTGGCCTGACATGGAGACTCAGGCGGGCCGCTTCAGGAGCTTCACGGGGAGGTGGGTGGGGAGTACGGCCTGGCGGGAGCATGAGGTGGACGGCAGGGCCCAGCCTTGCCAAATACCGACTCAGCATGCAGGCGCCAGCAGGAAGTGAGGTAGAATTCACCAAAGGTTCCAATTAAGAAAAAAACTGCCACAAAACCCAACTTCTTAACTTGTCTCTCAACAAGCCTGCAACTCTGCCAGGGCAGCAGGGTCTGGACAGGAGAACTTGAAGGTAGAGAAACTGCAAGTGGTTCATGGGGAGAGAGAACGTTTCCCCCAATCGAGTATTAACTGCCAGCCACAGGCCGAAGGTGCCTAAAACAGACATTTAGCACTTGGCACAGGGCTATTTTGTTGAAGCTTTGAACAGTTCTTCTAAGCCTCTGTTTTCTTCAGCATTTCTGTTACCAGGGCTGGCTACCTGCCTGTCGGCTGTCCAGCCTCCTGTGACCAGGGAGGAAGGATGTGCAACTTTTCTTCTTCATTTAACTTTTTCTCCCCTTAAAAAGTGACTGGGAATTGCAAGTCAACTGCTCCTTCCCTCCTGCAATACTGGGGGTGGGGTTGGGGTTGGGATCCAGGTCATGTGTGGCCACAGCTGTTGTTAATAAACTTGCAATGATTTCATAAAAGGCTTCCAAAGAGCTGAGGATTTAGTTTCAAATTATTCCCAGATCGGCTGCAGATCGCCGAGCAACACCAGACCCTAACCCTCAGCCCCAGCTGTCCCCTGCAACAGGAAATTGCAGGGAGGAGGGTGAAGCGCAGCCTGGAGGGGCACATGCTGTGCAGCTGGGTCTGGACAACGTGCTGGGGAGAAGCAAAGGCCGGAGGCTCTTGGCTGGCTTCTGTGGCTATCTCCTCGGGGCACAAAGGCCCAGCACCCAAACACCTTTCTGTCTAGAACTCCCCCATGGGGATCTGGAGGCAGCCTGGAGTGTGGCCATGTTTTGACTCCTGCCAGGGTCGGGGCCTGCTAGCATTTGCTAAAGACAATACATATCTATCTACACGCCATGTTTACTGGACTGAGCCATGCTGCTGTCCTTCTTGGTCAAGTCCTCTAGTGACATCCAAACTCGATCAGGGACATTCAGTTTGGAGCTGCCAGGCCCCCTTTCTACCATCTGAAACTTGCTCAGTGGGGAAGGGGTCCTGTGAGGGTCTCACACCTGCGGAGGCCTGCTTGGTTCACTGGGCTCAGGGACCCCGTGGGCACCTATAGGAGGGCACCTATATTTTGGACCTCTCACTCCACGGTGTGGAGACTTTTGGAGTGGAAGGAGCCTATATCTGGTCTAAGACCTGAGCTTGCATCCGGTTTTACCAAGTGACCTGAATGTCACTTTCCTCATCTGTACAACAGGAAAGTAGCCCTGTCCCCAGTTATAATGGAAACAATGGTATTTAAAACAGTGACTAGAAATAAAATGCTATGGCCAATTGTGGAAGCTGGGGGATGGGCGACATGAGGGCTGACTTGACTGTCCTTTTTCTTTTCTTTTTTTTTAATCCTCACCCGAGGACATTTTTTCATTTTTTGTTCAGATGGAGTGGGAGGGTGAGAGAGAAAGAGAGAGAGAGAGAAACATCGACGTGAAAGGGACACATTGAGTGGCTGCCACCCGCACGACCAACCAGGGCCGGGGACAAACTGCAACCGAAGTACATGCCCTTAGCGGGAACCGAACCCGGGTCTCTCCGGACCGCAGGCCGACGCTCTAACCGCTGAGCCAAACCGGCCAGGGCTTGACTGTCCTTTTTCTTCTGTAGAAGGTAAATTAAAAAAGTTAAGCCCTGGCCCTGGCCGGTTTGGCTCAGTGGTTAGAGCATCGGCCCGTGGACCAGAGAGTCCCGGGTTCGGTTCCCGCTAAGGGCACGTACCTTGGTTGCAGTTTGTCCCCAGCCCCGGTTGGGGTCATGTGGGTGGCAACCAGTCGATGTGTCTCTCTCATGTCGATGTTTCTCTCTCTCTCTTCCTCCCTCTCTCCCTCCCGCTCTATCTGAAGATAAATGCAAAAAAAAATGGCCTTGGGTGAGGATAAAAAAAGTTAAGGAAGCCTAGCCATATGGCTCAGTTGGTTGAGCGTCATCCTGTGCACCGAAAGAGGCTGCCAGTTCGATTCCCAGGTCAGGGCACATACCTGGGTTGTGGGTTCAATTCCTGGTCGGGGCATGTATGGAGGGCAACTGATTGATGTCCCCCCCCGCCCCCCGCCTCCTTCCTCTCTCTAAGCATGTCCTCGGGTGAGGATTAAAAAAAAAAGTTAAGGAAAAAATAATGCTGAAGCTAAGAATTAGTTACCAACCTAAAGTCTGGAATATTTTTCCTCTGGGGTGGGTTTCTACCTTTTCCTCATCAGTCCTCCCTGAAATACTCTCCTTCCCCCTTCATTACTGCAACAGTTCTTCCTTTCCCTGGCCACTGAAGTAAGGGTCTCCAAGCTGCCTGGAGCCCTCTGCACGCCTGCCCATCAGGAAGACCCACACACTGGTCTAGTCGGGATGGAGCTGGAGCCACTGAGGGGAGGAGGCAGGTGGGCGGCTTGTTTAAGACGCTGGGAACAGCCCTGGCCGGTTTGGCTCAGCGGTTAGAGCGTCAGCCTGCGGTCCAGAGAGACCCGGTTTCGGTTCCCGCTAAGGGCATGTACCTCGGTTGCAGTTTGTCCCCGGCCCTGGTTGGGTCGTGCGGGAGGCAGCCACTCGATGTGTCCCTTTCACGTCGATGTTTCTCTCTCTCTCTCTTCTTCTCTCTCCTTCCCACTCTATCTGAACAAAAAAAATGGAAAAATATCCTCGGGTGAGGATTAAAAAAAAAAAAGAAGAAAAGACGCTGGGAACAGATATCCTGGGATGATGGAAACCCATGCTCTTGTTTACTGACCACAATCTTCAGCAAGTTTACTAGTTTGTAAAACTGGGATGATACATCTGCCTTAGGGAACTGCTATAGAATTAAATTTATGAACACATATGGCTGTCCAGTCCACTGCAAGCTTGGGAAAAATAAATAGGTTTCCTCACCAAGGGCCAGGAGATAATGGCACCAAATTATAAACTGACTAAAAGACTTGGGTTTTATTTGAACTGAACATGTTTCAAACTCTTACATTCAGAAAACAAAGTTGTAGAAAACAATTCTGTACAGTTTCTGGCAGCCAAACACATGCTCAACACTGACTTTGTTTTGTATTTAAGGAACTTTGCCCCACTTGTAGAATCCAGGCTACCAGGTGACTACTTCTGAACACGAATTCTAACAGTAAGGTTGAAAGTGTTAGCCCCTACCACTCATGCAGCCGCACATAGACAAGAGAAGAGTCAGCATATTTGGATACAATCAAGTCCCAGGAGAACCCTTCTCCCATTGAAAAATAATGTTTGTTCATTTTTGTGTTGAGATTTGGCTTTGCATTCTGACCCCTAAACCAGAGAACTGTGGTTTGCCGTGACTGTTTGCTTTTCTGTTTTTTTTTTTTCTTTCTAAAACGACATCTTGTTTTTATAAGACTCTTGGTTGAATGTTTTGGTTTATTTTTGATAACTAACAGAAAAAGAATGTTACTATTCACCATTTCATCTCTCTAACATGGAGCTAGTTTGGGTTCCCAAGCAATCTCTGGTCATTAAGGATGAAATCTCAACTCTCCAAATCATGAAGGGACAACTCCCTTGCTGACAAATGAGATTCTTCCTGGCCCCACTGGTTCATTAAGCGGAAAACAGGCTCTGTCGACAGGGCATGCTTTGTTTCCCTGAACTTCTGAATGGCTTTGTGTTCTCAGAAGCCCCAACAGATGCTGGGTTGGAATTCAATCGGTCTCCTGGTAAGAATCAAGGAAACGGGGCTGATCCCAGTTTTGATGGGAACGGGACACATGGAACAAAATCTCTGGCTGTGGCTACCAGAGGAAATCGAAGGGGTTTATATTTGCCTGACCTTCCTTCCCAGCTTTATTTTGAGCAAACCCAGAACCTTTCTCAGGGTAGAAGACAATTCAAAAGAAAACAAGGGGCATGGTATGGCATCCAAACAAGGTAACAGAACATGAGAAACCTTTATAATCAATTCCATGCGTGGGAAGAAAAGGAGGTGGCAGGGGAGGGAACAAGAACAGGGAGAAGGGAGAAGAAAGAAAAACAAGGACCAAGATAGGCCAGACTGCTAAGCATCCTCCTTCACGTGGTAACTCCCACTCTGCTCTTTGTTTCTAGAGACAAGATGGGGTGGGTAGGAGGAATACTTCCCAGGAGCTGCAGATGAAGAAAAAGGATCCTATCTCCTCACGAAGTTCCTAGAGATGCCCAGGCCCCCTGTGCTAGTTGGATGGGACAGAAGAGTGAGTCAACAGAACTGCCATGTCCTGGGAAATTCTGTCACAAAAAGCATCGTGGATCATCTTGCCAAGTACTCCCACTGTGGCCACACCTCCCTCCATACAACTGAGAACAGAAGGATAACTATTTACTAAGTCTCCCCTTTCTTTCACGGTTTTTCTCCAGCCCCAGGGGGTAGAACAGCGAGGTTTACTAAGGGCCTTATGGGGTCACAAAGTCCTGGAATAAGAGCAATTCCTGGGGCCTCAGCCCAATTTTCTGACCAGTGAGGAGGTTGTTCCTGATATATAGACATCTGGTTTCCAGAGGGCTCACCACTTTTAAAAACTGGTGGCTCTGAGGGTTAGGGTGTGGCCACCAGCAGTCTGCTGTAGTTCCACAGGGACCACCTGTTACCCTGATACCTTCTCCTGTCAGGCACATTGAAGATGTTCTGCGCCAGGGTGAAGACTGGTGGCTAGCAATACCTTTTCTTTGGCTTATAAAGTACTGGCTTGACCCATGCTTTAAAAAAATTTTTTAAATATGTTTTTTACTGATTTTAGAGAGAGGGGAAGGGAGAAGGAGAGAGAGGGGGAGAGAGAGAAACATTGACGTGAGAGAGAAACATTGATCAGTTGTCTCTCATATGTGCCCAACAGGGGATCAAACCCTCAATCCAGGTACGTGCTCAGACTGGAAATCAAACCAGTGACCCTTTGGTGCATGGGACAATGCTCAATCACTGAGCCACACTGGCCAGGGCTGAACTGTGTTTTAAAGATAACCTGGATTAATAACCAATCTTTAAAAACTGGGAGATTTCACATTAAAATACAGATTTCCAGCCTCTCTGGAAAATCTGAACCCATGGTAACTGAGTACAATTTCATCTGGCAACAAGCTATGGGAGCTGAGTAGCAACACCTTAGATGGGCCTACACCCTCTCCTGTTTGCCGCAGTCCGTACCACACCCCACTGTCTCCTAGACCTGGCCTACTTCATGTTCATCAATCATTTATGTTACCACTTGCCCCTGTGGTAACTTGGGTCTGTGACCCCAGCTGCAAGCTGTTTGTGTTTTATATGTAAATCTTTCCATGTTTTTTCCTCCAAGTTTTAAAACATAGATATAGAGTATTTTTTTTTTTTTTTAATCCTCACCCAAGGACATTTTTCCATTTTTTGTTCAGATAGAATGGGAGGGAGAGAGAGGAAGAGAGAGAGAGAGAGAGAGAGAGAGAGAGAGAGAAACATCGACGTGAAAGAGACACATCGAGTGGCTGCCTCCCGCACGACCAACCAGGGCCGGGGACAAATTGCAACCGAGGTACATGCCCTTAGCGGGAACCGAACCCGGGTCTCTCTGGACTGCAGGCCGACGCTCTAACCGCTGAACCAAACCGGCCAGGGCTAGAGTATTGTTTTTTTTTTGTAACTGTATACTATACTATTGTGAGCATCTGACCCCTGGGCTGTCCACCACTGTTACTTATAGATAAGGGAGAAGTAAACCTCTATCTTGTAGAAGCCACTGTTATTTTTGGGCTTTCTGATATTCAGACAAAATGATCCTTATTAATATAGGGATTTTTACTGATTTCTTTTTTTTCCTCTTTTTTTTTTTTTAACCTTACCCGAGGACATTCTTCATTTTAGTTCAGATAGAGTGGGAGGGAGAGAGGGGGGGGAGAGAGAGAGAGAGAGAGAGAGAGAGAGAGAGAGAGAAACATCAACGTGAAAGGGACACATCAAGTGGTTGCCTCCCGCACGACCCCAACCAGGGCTGGGGACGAATAGCAACCAAGGTATGTGCCCTTGACCGTAATCGAACCCATGACTCATTGGTCTAGGGGTGATGCTCTAACCACTGAGCCAAACCGGCCAGAGCAATTTTTACTGATATTGAGTCACATCACTCTTTTTTTTTTTTAATCTTCATCAGAGTACATTTTTGCATTTATCTTCAGATAGAGTGGGAGGGAGAGAGAGGAAGAGAGAAAGAGAACCATCGACGGGAGAGAGACACATCGAGTGGTTGCCACCCAACCCACAGGACCCCAACTGGGGCCGGGGACAAACTGTAACTGAAGTATGTGCCCTTAGCGGAAATCAAACCCAGGACTCTCTGGTCCGCGGGCTGGCACTCTAACCGCTGAGCCAAACCGGCCAGGGCAAGTCACATCACTCTTTACAGAGTAACATATTAACTTATTATATCATATATATGTTACAACAATTTTCCCTCATTTCTCAGTTGTCATGGTAGCCAGTGTGACCTTGAAAACTTAAATCAGACCAAGTCACTCTCCTAAATAAGCCTGGCAACAGCACCCACTGCACTCGATCAAACCCACCCACAGCCTGATTCTGTGCCCGCCTCTCTTCCCACTTCCCTTCCCTATCTCACCACCTGAGCCAAACAGGTCAGGACTGAATTTGTTTTATTTCCTTAGCCAGACTTGCTGCTCCTCCTTCTCACACAGGTCTCACTACATATGCTGCCTCCCAGATCACTTTAAGGTTGGCCTCCTCCTCCAGTTCCGGTCATTCCCTATCACACCACTTTCACTATTCCTACACAGCACCAACTACATGAAGGATTCTTATTTTAGACTTCATGAGGATGGGGCTTTTTTGTCAGACTAGTCTTGGCAACACTAAATAGTTAAGAGTGAAAGAATGAATGTATTATTTTCCTTAATGCATTGAAATGGTATTTTTTCTCACACACTAAGTTCTGTTTCTGGTCTCTATTTTGTTCCTTTGATCTATCTGCCTATTCTTGTATCAGCCTATACGGTTTTAATTAGTGTAGCTTCATAGTAAATATTAGTCTCATTTTCAAAACTATAAGTAATTTTTCAAGGAAAAAATCCCACTGAATTTAAATGGGAATTGCAGTAAACTTCTAGATTACTTTGGAGGGAACTAATCTCTCTATAATACTAAGTCTCCCCTTTAGGGACTAGATGCTTCTCCACTATCTGGGTCATCTTCACCTGTCTCAAGTGGAAGCTGAGGAGTAACTGGCCATCACTAGGCCCCCAGTGGGCTTTGGTGTACTCCTCAAGGCTTTTCATTTGCTCTGTTAGCAGGGTACTCAATGTTAGCCTGAATCACTTTTTGGTAGAACAAGTCTCCTCACATGTCACATTGATATCCTTATAAATCAACTTACAGTGTACTGTGATAGTTTCAAATTTAAAACAATTTTAAGAAGAACTGATACGTTTTAATATAAAACTATTTAAGAACAAAGCACATTTGTCCATATGTTCAAGTCTGTTCATATCTTTGGATATAGTTGTCTTCACATTTCTTATTAAAGTTCATTTCTAGGGTATTGTATGATTTATATTGCTACTGAGTGGCATTCTGCATATGTATTTTTAAATCCTCACCTGAGGAGATATATTTATATATATATATATATATATATATATATATATATATATATATATATATATATATTTTTTTTTTTTTTTTTTCTATTTATCTTCAGATAGAGTGGGAGGGAGAGAGAGAGAGAGAACATCGACATGAGGGGGACACATCGACTGGTTGCCTCCAGCACGACCCCTACCAGGGCCGGGGATGAACTGCAACCAAGGTACGTGTCCTTGACCGGAATCAAACCCGCGACTCATTGGTCTGTGGGCTGATGCTCTACCGCCAAACCGGCCAGGGCTGCACATGTATTTTTTATCTAGCCACCTACTTCTTCTAATAGCCTTCTAGTTGATTATTTTGTCTTTTCTCAGGTCTAACATGGTTGATCTGCTTTTCTCTTCACACATCAAAGTGCTTACAACAGCACCTGACACATGTGGGTGCCCAATAAACATTAGCAATTATCTTCTCCAATACCTGTACCTTTTATTTTATTCTCTTAGCTAATTGTATTGACTAGCAGTTCCAGAACAAAATAGTGGTGATAGTCTCACATTTGACTTTTTGGGAATGCTTCTATGTATTTCATTATTAAATACATCCTAATATGACTGTTTTGAAATATGGACTTTAAAAACACACTATTAAGTAAAGCATCCTTCTAATATTATTTTTCAAAGCTCAAATCAAGAATGGATATCAGATTTAATTTAATTTTTTTTTTTAACCATCTAAAGCTCCCCCCCCCCCAATCTAAAGCTATTACATGGTGATTTATATTAAGAGGTCTTAATATTGAACCATCCTTGCATTTCTGGAACAATCTCACTTGGTCATGGTATTTTTTTTTTTTATTCTCACCCGAGGACATTTTTTTTTTTTTTTGTATTTATCTTCAGCTAGAGCGGGAGGTAGGGAGGGAGGGAGGGAGGGAGGGGGAGAGAGAGAGAGAGAAACATTGATGTGAGAGAGACACATCGAGTGGTCGCCACCCACACGACAGGGACAAACCGCAACCAAGGTACATGCCCTTAGCAGGAACCAAACCTGGGACTCTCTGGTCCATGGGCCAACACTGTAACCGCTGAGCCAAACTGACCAGGGCTCTATCTGCTGGTATTTTATTTAGAGAATTTAAAACCTATAGTCATAAGTCGAACGGATCTGTAGTTTTCTTTTTTGGGGTGATCTATGTCACATTTTGGTATCAGCATTATATAGGTTTTATGCAGATAATATGTAAAACTTTCCTTTCTTTTCTATGCTCTGGAATATTTCAGATGGCATAAAAATTTTCATTCCCGCCCAGCTGGTGTGGCTCAGTGGATTGAGCGTCATCCCATGCACCTAGAGGTTGCTGGTTTGATTCCTGGTCAGGGCACAGGCCCAGGTTGCGAGCTCGATCCCCAGCATGGGGTGTGCAAGAGGCAGCCGATCAATGTTTCTTTCTCATTGATGTTTCTATTTCTCTCCCCATCTCCCTTCCTCTCTCTCTCAAAGATCAATAAAAATATATTAAAAATTTTTTTATTCCCTAAAGGATTGAAACAATTTGCTCATACAGTTTGAGCATGCTGCTTTCTGAGGAGTAGCTTTAAAAACTTTTTTTTCTTTATTGATTTTAGAGAGAGAGGAAAGGAGAGGGAGAGAGACAGAGACATTGATGAGAACATCGATTGGTCGCCTCCTGATAACCTCCACTGGGGATCGGGCCTACAACCTGAGCATGTGCCCTGACCGGGAATTGAACCCTCTTGGTGCAGGGGTTGACGCTCAACCACTGAGGCACACCAGCCAGGCAGAGGAATAGCTTTTTGATTACTTAATTTTTTTCCTGTGGTTACTGATCTATGTATTTCCTTATCTTTTCATCGGTCACAATGTGTTATGTATGCATAAAACCTCACTTCATTATAGCACCTTACTGATATTCCCCCTACAAAGCAACAGGCAGCCATGCATTCACTTACGGTGGGATCGGTCCAGAGAGAACATCTAGAACACTCCTGGCAGGGGGCTCCTGGAGAGCGAGGATGCTGGCAGAAATGGTCATACCCATTGATGGATACTCGACAGAGGTAGCACATTTGAGCCCCGCAGCGGCAAGACATGCGGTTGCAGCCTTCAGATTTGATGAGGCCGGTCCCACATTTGTGGCATTTTCTAATGCGAGCAGCAGTCATTTTCTCTTCACTGAAAAAAGAACACATGATTTGAGATAGCAGGGAACATGAAGAAGAAAGAAAAATATGGCTAGTAAGTATTTATCTCTTTACACATATGATTGCCTAGCCATTTTGGTGACATTCAAAGAGTTAAAAGAGCGTATGTTTTGGAGTCTGAGAACTGGGTTCAATTTATCAGTTGTTTAGCTTGGGTAAGTTACTCAACTGAATGGAGACTCAGCTTCCTCATTTTTAAATTAGGAAAACCCAACTTTCTCATAGTGTTTGGAGGATTACAGGTAAAATACAAAGTACCCTGGCACACAGCACTTAGAAAATGAGTTCTATTTGTTATAGGAATCTCTGTAGGTTTAAAATGTAGAGAAAAAACTTAAGGTGTTCTGAAACAGTGTTTTACATATACAAAGCTAGATAATGGAGAGCCAGTAAGCTTAAATCTTAGTTATATTCACACCTTGTATTTTAAAATACTTGGCATGGTTGTGGGATAGACACAGCTGGGGATGAGCCAATAGCCAATGGAATCCCACATTCCCAGACTGCCTTGCAGGGAGGGAATGGACATGTGTATGACACAATGGGAGGGTACTTGCTTCCAGAAGCACTTTAAATGATATGGAAGGGCAAATGACTAGGGTCAAAATGATAGATCTTGGCTCTTCGTCAAGAGCTGGCACTACTAAACTAAGTTACTTCCATGGTATTCTGTTTATAACACTTGCTGCCTTGGCCTATAATTGTTCATGTGCCTTGTCTTCCTCTACTAAGTTGAGTTCCTTGAAGGTAGAGAGCAGAGGCTGTGTTGGAATACCCAGCTGGCATGAAGAAGTATGGTCTTGACAGGAAGGTGTCAAAAGGCATGCCTACTGAGACTAGGATAGAGCATGAAGGCCCCAAATGGTGGACAGCCCTGAAGTTGGGACTCATCCCACTGCTCCAAGCATAGTAATGACTGTAATAGTCTGGGGATGAGTTCTGACTTGCAGACTCTCTCCTAAGGCTGAGAAAACACAGCCTTCTTCTTCCTACTGTTCCAAGTTTTTCTGCTAAGTAAGAATAGCCATATGAGTCAGGGGCAGGCAAGTGTTTTTTTTTTAATCTTCACCTGAGGATATTTTTCCATTTATCTTCAGATAGAGAGGGGGGAAGGGAAGGAGGGAGAGAGAGAGAAACATTGATGTAAGAGAGACACATCAATTGGTTGCCTCCTGTACGACCCCAACCAGGACCGGGGATCAAACCACAACTGAGGTACGTGTCCTTGACCGGAATAGAATCTGCGACTCTTTGGGCCGTGGGCCAACGCTCTAACCGCTGAGCCAAACTGGCCAGGGCATGCAAGTGTTTTTAATTACTTATATTTAGAAGATTTCTGTGGTAGTATGCTCCTTAGAAGCCAGACCATTCTTCAAAAATAGAAAAATGCATTAGGAAATTGGCTGCTATTCATTTAGGTCTAAATTTTTGAATGACCCAAAATGAAGGAAGGCAGAACTCTGGCTTGAAAAGAATTTAAACCCAGTTCAAGTTACTGAAGAACAAATGAGTTCTAAGTTTTGCTGAATAGGAAACACTGTCAAGAAGACAAAGTTTAAATAAAGTGAATTTATTATTGTCAACTACATAATATAATACACATGTTCATGATTTCAGTTACTCAACAACTTTAAGGACACTTGTCAATGCTCCCTGTTAAGACTCATAAGGTTCTAATGAAAAAGTTTCCAATTTGAAAAGCTGTGATCAAAACACAATTGCAATTTTCAATAGCACAGACTTTCTGTGTAAAAGCACCCTTGAGTCTGAGGTGTGGCTTTCAGCCATTGCACTTTGGTTGTCTGGGTCTGGCTGACTTATTCCCTGGGCAGCTAGTAGGCTGTAGTGTGGGAGAGAAGTGACTGAAAAGAACCAAGGTTATACAGTTGTTTCTGAAGGTTTGGAAAGAGGATGCATTTGGGGTGGGTAAAGATAAACCGAAGAACTTATATGCATATATGTACAACCAACTGACACGGACATTAGGCTGAGGAAGACAGGAACAGGGTGGGAGGGGGTCAATGGGGAAAAAAGGGGGACATCTGTAATACTTTTAACAATTAAATAAATAAATAAATAAATGAAAGAAGGTGCATTTGCTTGCTCTGTTCCACCACACTGTCAGTTGCCAATGTGACATAATAGTGGGTGTGGTAAGGGAGAAAATGCACTCCTCAATGGATGAAAAGATGTAAAGATTGTATGCAACTCAACATTGCTACAATGTTCAAACAGCTATTCAATACTGCATGAATATCCATTCAAGTCCTTTGCTTTAGCAAAAGAACAGTACTAGGTAGGCCAGGATGGCCTTGAACCAAAAAAGGATTGCTATTATGGGATGTGGTGACCACCTATCCAGTAATGTAAAAATGCAAACTGGAACTGGGTAGAAATCAGTTGATTCTTTTGGGAGGAAGGTGATTTGGCAACTAGATTCTAAATTAGGCAGGAAACAAACAGCCCCACAGGATGTATTCCTGTTCAGAACAGGAAGAGAGGACTGAGCTGCAGCTGTGTCTGCTGACCTCATGTTCAAACAGGAAGGCTCACTGCCCTCTTCTACATAACCAACAGAGATTCTACGATTGCATGATTATTTTTCTCACCACTATTTAAATATGCTGGGAACTCCTCTTACGGAGCTATCTTCATTCTTGTGGCATATACTATTCAAATCTTAAATGGCTGTCCTTTGTGAGTGTGTATACTTTTTTTGTTAGAAGACCTGACTCATCTCATATAACTTAATATGGTGATTCAGCAACAATAAATTGCTTATAATTTAATGTGTGCACCCTTCTGTTTCTTTCTTTTGCCACCTGACAACTGGCAGGATTCCTTGGCTCTCTGGTTCATGGAGTAATTAATCACTGTGTGGTGGGGACAGGACGGGAAGCATCTAGAGTATCCCTACTCTACAAAAAAATAATACCAGGTTTCTGTGGGTATCTTTGAGATTGGTGCCACCACCAAGACTTCAAAGATGCAGGGCTGTTGATTGCCACTGCATCTCCTTTTACGTTTCTGGCCTGTAGAGAGAACAGGTCCTGGACCTAGTGCATCACTGGAAGCCTAATTAGGTGCTGACTCTAACTGTAGCTGCTGTTTCAGATGTCATTTCTCACTAGAGCAAGTAAACAGAGCCTCCAGCAACTGGGATGCAGCTATTAACTTGGAAAATGCTTTTATTCTCTGTCCAATAAGCAGAGAAGACCAGAAGCAGTTGGGAAGGGCCTTGATCATCTGTTGTCCAACAGGACAACACAGTGACTTACTATTCAAATGACATGCAGATAGATAGAACTGGTGAATAGGAAGTAGCAGGTACTCTAGGACACAGTGTATGCATGTGAGACAGTGGGAGGTAAGTCCCTAAAAAATACAGAGATCTGTAATATCTGTAAAGTTCTGGTGATCTGGAGGTCAAGTGTGCACAGCAAGCTATTCCTTCCAAAGCTAAGCACATGTTGCTGGATCTTATATCCCCTACCACAAAGAAAGAAGTCAGATACTTGGGAGGCCTGTCTGGATTTTGGAATCAACATTTCATATTTGGATGTGCTGATCTGACCCACTTACTGCTGATATAAAGGCTTCCAGGTTTAAGTAGGGCTCAGACCAAAAGTGACCTTCTAGCTACTACTGGACCCAGTGGTACTCCAAGGGACTACCGCAGACTAAGACACTGAATGCAGCCAGTAGCAGGAACTGACAGGACAACCAGAATGGGGGCTCTGCTTCAAAAAGTAGCCAGCTCTTCTTTTAAGAAACATCTCCTGGCCTATGACTGAGCCTTGGAGAAGTCTAGGTGCTTGATCCTGGGGTATTATCAAGAACCAGTATAGAGTTGGGTAACACTCCATCACCAACTCTAAGTAGAATACATGTGACCAGGCCCGAAAGGCCCTGAATGCAAAAATTCATGTTTATTCCTTGTGTCACATTTGTAAATCAGAGCCTTCTGCTTATGGAAGGCTCAGCATGTGGCAAAAACTATTCTGGGCACTTTATTCTTCCTGATAACCCTATAAGTTGATATGATTATCCTCTGTACTTTACAGATGAGGAAACTGAGGCACAGAAAAATTAAGAAATTTGCTCAGGGTTCTTAAGTACAGCAACCCATAGTGAGCACTCAGTAAATCTGCACTCACTACATGAATAAGAGATCCTTCTTAGGTGCAAAACAAAGGCCCAAACAGCAACAACCGAAATCCTCCCCTCCTCCCAACTCAAACCAGAAACGATGTGTCCATAGTAAACGAGAACAGATTTTTTGGGAGTTGGCTCATAAACTGGCTGAAAGACAAGTCTGAATGAGAAGTTCAACGTGTTTTAGGCAATAGCACGGTTGAAATCAGTATACTGCCTGGCAAGAGGACTACTTTGAAGAGAGAATAATTTTTGACATGTTAATCAGTTTAAGGACATGCTGCTGGTCAGGTTTGTGGCCTCTCCGAATTATAAAGGCTGGCTGACAGACAGGGGTAAGCCTAGATTTAAGGAAACAATGCTAGACTTTTCTAGTTGGAAGTGGTATTTGTGATTCTACGTACATTGTTTTATTAGTTTTCTATTGTTACCATAACCTTAATTTCATCTGCAAAGTCCCTTTGCCAAGTAAGGTAAAAATATTCACAGGTGGTGGGGATTACGGTATGAACATCTTTGGAGGCCCTACTTCTGCCTACCACAGTCTGTCCTCTGGCCTCCAAAGACTCATATCCACCCCACACGCAAATTACAGTCACCCCCATTCTAAGGACCCCAAAGATCTCATCCAATATAGCATCAACTTCAAGTCCCAAATCTTATCTAAATCTCCTCAGCTCAATAGTCCCAATTCTCATCATCTAAACCGGGTACAGGCAAGACTCTGGATATGATCCACTGGGATATACTTTCTCTTCATTTGTGGTCCTAAAAAACTAAAGAAACACATTATCTGCTCCTAAAATAAAATGACGGGACAGGTACAGGATAACGGTTATAGATATTCTGGTTCAAAAAGGGAGAAAATGGAGGGAAAAAAGGAGTCACCACTCCCAATCAATTTGGAAATCCAGCTGGGCAAACTCCCTTATATTTCAGACCTGAGAATAACCCTCTGTGGTTTTAGGCTCTGCTCTCATGGCTCATGGCTCCACTTTCTGAGTAATCCTCCTTTTTTCAAGAAAGGTAGTGTATGCTTGTGGCTGAGCAGTTTTTAATTAGCCTGTTTCCTGCTTGTAGAACTTTGGGGGTCTGACAGACTTCTTTCATTTCATATTCCCTGTCTCTTCCAGTCCAAGCTGGCAGTGTTTCTGCTGATATAAAATTCTCAAGAACCTTGTGGGTCTTCCATTTATGTCACAGGAATTCATTCCATTAGGCATGAAGCTCATTCACAGATATTTCCTAGATAACCTCACCTCTATTTTTGACTTCTGTTGAGATGGCTGAGGGATAATGCCCGAGCTTCCTAGAGGCTGCCTGGTTAGATTGCGAGGATCTGTGGTTCACTCCCTCAATCTCTTCAAAGAGCCGTTGTATGACTGAGTACTCTCGACATTCTGAACATATCCTTGTTTTTCGCTCTCGAGCAGCTTTCCCTCACAATGAATCTATCAATTTTAGGGTCTTTTATAATCTGGATAGGATGAGAATTTCAGAAACAATCACATTCCGTTCCTTTTTGTTAATAGCTCTTCCCTCAATTTATCTCTTTCCACTTGCATTTTCCACTCTTCAGTATGTTGCAGGACACAAATTAGCTAAGCTTTCTGCCATTATGTAACAAGAATTCCCTTTCCTCCAATTTTCAATAACACGTTCCCATTTCCTTCTGAGTCCTCACCAGTAGCGCTTTTAATGTTCATATATCTATAAAGTCTATTGATGGTGATCTAAGTATTCTCTAAGGCAATTTAGGTTTTGCCCGGAATGTTCCTCACTTACTTCTGAGCCTCCAACTGTGGAGTTTCTCATGTCCATATTTCTACTAATGGTCTGTTCAAGGCAATCTGGGTTTGTTTGCTGTAATGCTTCTCAAAATTCTTCCAGGTTCTACCCATTGCAATCCAAACACACTTCCACATTTTTAGGTATTTGTTACAGCAGTGCTCCACTTTCGGTATAAAAAATCTGTGTCAGTTTTCTATTGCCGCTGTAACAAATGATCATAAATTTACTAGCTTAATACAATACAAAATTATAATTTTATAGTTCTATCGGTCAGAAATCCAGCACGGGTCTCATCAGTCCAAAATCAAGGTGCTGGCAGGCTGCATTACCTACTGGAGGCTCTAGGAGAGAATCTGTTTGCTGCTCATTTGGGCTGTCAGCAGAATTCAGTTCTTTGAAGCTGTAGGGTCAGGGTCCCCGTTTTCTTGGTGGCTGGAAACTGAAGGTTGTTCCCTGCTTCTAGAGGCTGTCGCATTCCTTGGCTCATGGCCTTCTTCCTCTATCTTCAAAGCCAGCAATGAGAGGCTGAATCCTTCTCATGTCTCTGACTCTGTCCATCATTGCATCTCCATTTGACCAGAGAAAGGCTCTCTCTCTGCTTTTAAGGAGTCATGTAATTAGATTGTGTTTGCCTGGATAATCCAGAGTAACCTCCCCACCTCAAAGTCCATAATCTTCATCACATCTGGAAAGCCCCTTTTGCCATGTAAGGTAGCATATTCACCATTCACAGGTTCTGGGGATGTCATGGACATGTTGGGGGGGGGGGGCATTATTCTTCCTACAAAGTCTGAGGTAAAAGCATAGCCATGAAGCCTAGGTTTCAGATTCCTGCTATGCCACTTACTAACTGCATGAGCAATGGGTAAGTTACCAGGCTCTGTGTGTCTATTGTGTCATTTATAAAATGAGGGTAATAGTACCTACCTGTGGTGCAGATTTGGAGACTGTTAACTACCCCAAATAGGCATTTCCCACTTCATTATTTTTAGTAACAAAACCTGCTCTTTACTCCTTTAAATTTAAGCTGGACATAAAATCACCCAGCTAGAGACTACATATAGTATTTGCCTTGGAGGAGGCTGTGGCCACGTGACGCAGTCTAGACCAATAGAGTATGAGCAAAAGTGATATATATATATCTTTTCTGTATCACTTACAAGTCAAAGAAAAGCTGCCTGTCTGGCAACTTGTCTCTCTCTCTCTCTTTCTTCTCACCTAGGGCTGGAGTGTAAATGTGGCTACAATCTAGTCCCAATCAGACAGATGAGAATACCCCCTTAGGTAATGGTGAAGTAATGAGATAAAGGAACTTATGTCTCTGAATGACTTCATGGGATAGATATGCCCCACTATCTGGCAAAGCCGGACTATTATATGAGAGAGAAACAGACTTTTGTATGGGTTAAGTCAATGTATTTAATAAATTAATATTTATAAAGCATTCAGCCACATAGGGAGTGTTGCAGTAATGGCTCTTATTACTGATTGCATTAATTTGCATTCTGGAGGTTGTGATTCTACTCAATGTCACAGGCCACCAGTATCCTATAGGAAATACAGATAAAGCAACATTAGTACCACCTAACCTAATTAAAATGTGCTACTTGCTTCTTTCTTTATTTATTTATTTTTATTTTATTTATTTTTTTTGTTCAGACAGAGTAGGAGGGAGAGAGAGAGAGAAACATCGACGTGAAAGGGCCACATCGAGTGGCTGCCACCCGCACGACCAACCAGGGCTGGGGACAAACTGCAACCGAGGTACATGCCCTTAGCAGGAACCGAACCCGGGTCTCTCTGGACCGCAGGCCGACGCTCTAACCACTGAGCCAAACCGGCCAGGGCGCTTCTTTATTTAGATAATAAGGAGAAGAACCAACATATATTGAATACTATGTTACATTTGACCCTGGGAATAGCTCTATGAGGCTGCATAGATGAGGGAATGGAGGCTCAGGGTTAGGTTACATCCTTGAGATCACTCTAGACAGGGGTAGCTTGAGAACTTGTTCTCTCCACAATACTCACTGCTCGCCCCTCTCTAACAAAAAGGCAGGTTAACGTGTGTGTGGCGAATTAGTCAATAAATCCCTCTGAATTATGTTACTCACATAGATGTTCGGTACTTGATGTCATCTTTTTCAGCCAGCTCTTCACAGGTGAGGCCATTGTGCTCTTTCCAGAGTCCCTGACACTTCCTACAGGTTTCCTGAGGACAAAGCAGAGACACAGACAGCTCCTGATGAGTAGACCCCATGCAAGTTTCTATTCAGTAACAGGGAATACAAAATAAGCTTCACTTGCCCTGAATTCTTTCAGAGGCTCTCCCTCCCTTTTAGTAGGCGTTACTTCTACAGACATCTCAACAAAAGAGAAAGAATCATTAGAAGAAATCATGAGAAAATTTCCTCTCTTGAGACCAAAAGGATGCATTGCTTCCAACACCAATTTGGATAAGGTTTTCTAAAATGCCAGGAGCCAACTGGAAAAACACCCACAAAAGACAGATTTATGAGATTTTTGTTTTTAAAAAATAAAATACTGCAAGCTGCTTGAGGGCAGGGTCTGTCGGGTCTTATTAATTTCTGTAAGCCCTACGCCCAGTGTTCAAGTGTTGGTCTGGCACAGAGTGCTCTTGTTGAACTGAACTGAAAAATGGTCTACATAGGATTACTAGGGGTCCTTAAGAGAGACACTCCCTCAGGCATTCCTGCCTCATAAACATGGAATCATTCTACATAGCTTAACTTCATTTGTAAATATGAATTTAAAAAAATTACTACTTTTTATTCTAGGATCATTTGTAGTGTATAAACTTTCACATCAATAATAAGAATTTAAAATATTAATCCAATTTAATTTAATTTCCATAAATAGAAATTACAACCCCAATAAATAAAGGAGAAAAATTGTCAGCTTTAACTGGGGACTGATCTAGTCTGGGGAGACAGTGAAGGCTTGAAGAGGTAGAGCCTGAGACCTGAAAAATGAATAAAGAGAGTGAAAAGAGAACAGCATTCAGGCGGAGGAGTAGTAAGAGAAGCTGGCAGGGGAAGCTGGGCAAGTCTGGTTCCTGCAGCTGGACTGCAGACAGTGAAAATAGGCCTGGTAAGGCCCACGGGGCCCTTATAGGGTGTGATTATCAGTTTGACTTTTATCCTAAAGAGCACTAGGAAGGCGTCCAAAGGTGTCAAGCATGGAAGTAACATGATCAGTTTTGTGATTGTACAAGATCATTCTTCATGGAGAACAGAGTAGCAGGAGGAAAAGAGTGGAAACGTAAAAGACAGTTGGGAAGCTATTAAAGTCATCTAGGAGAGAGATCAAGGAGGCCCACTTGGACTTAGGGAGGTAAGTGAGGGCATGAAGGAAAGTTGACTGATTTGAGAGAAATTTAGGAAGCAAAACTGGCTGGTGTGACGACCCAGCTCTGGAGGGTGAGGAGAGGAAGGTGTCAAGAATGACACCCTGGATTCTGATTTGTGCGACACAAGGTAAAAGAAACACAGATGGAGCTTGGAAACAGTGGGAAAGGCCTGGCTTGGGTAGAGGGAGGGTAGGCTTTAAGATCCGAAATTTGATCTGGGTGGGATACCCAGCAGAGATGTCAAGCAGGCAGTTGGGTGTAAATGTTTAAGCATCTGGGAGTGGCTGGGCTATATACATCACCAGGAAACTTACTCGATTATATTTTCACATCAGTTCTATCACTGTATTCTCCACTTATTATTGAACATTTTCTAATATATTCTTCTAAGATGACTCTAACAAGGCATAGAATAGTATGTACAGTATAGATGCTACCATTTCTACATAAAAAAGGTGGTGGGGGGAGAAGACAGTGATATATAAAGCCAATCTGAAAGGATACGAAATAAATTGGTAGTACTGATTCTCCTGAGTGGCTGGGAGGCGGGGTTGAGGCTTCATACTGTAAGCCTTTTGAATCTTATACTATATAAATGTATTATCTAATTAAAAGATAAACAAAATTTAAAGAGAGAAAAAATGAAATGTACCTGCTTGGGGAGCTAAGAACTTGAACCCTTTGGTGGGTGTTGTGAAAAGGTTGCAATCAATGGAATGAGGTGGGGTGGGGGTGGAGATGAGCTGATCAGAGATTCTATATTAAACTCTGTTGCTTCCAAGGCGAACAATGTTCTTTGGTCCACTAATCAGTAGTGAGTTAATTATTACACACCAAAATGTATAGCAGCATAAATCTCATTTTTATTTTATTTTTTAAACATGTTTTCTTTTTTTAGTTGATTTGAGAGAGAGAGGAAGGGAGAGGGGAAGAGAAATATTGATGTTAGAGAAAAACATTGATTGGTTGGTTGTCTCTCGTACGCACCACGACCTGCAACCTGGATATGTGCGCTGATGGGGAATTGAACTAACGACCTCTTGCTACTTGAGATGACACTCAACCAATTGAGCCACACCAGCCAGGGCTAAACCCCATTTTTAAAAGACCTTGTGCCTGACTATTCTGGGAAACTGGAGGATAAACAACAGCTGGAGAACAGATGAGCTGGTGTCTGAATCCTAACCTTCAGAACAATACTAACCTAGCCACCGGCCAGGAATAGAAGCTTGGAAACAATGCACAGTATTTACACAGTGCTTTATAGCATTCCTGGCGATCCAGTTATTAATTCATGGGGACTTCTTCACAAGGGAAGAACCCATTTTCCAGGTGAGGCATAGGTCTACCTGGCCAGGCTGAGTCAATTGTGAGGGTTCACTGTGAAGCTACCATTCACTTTCAAAATCACAGTGGTTCTCCTGTAGGTGCATGTGTGGATTTTCAGCCATGGTACTTCTCATTAAAGGGTCCAGGGGTCCCAGAGAATAAAACTCAAATGTCTTTTGAAAAGTCTAGCCAGCTAGACACTGAAACCTACGATTAAAACAAGGCAAGTAAACAGCAGGGTGGGTAAATTTAACACGTGGAACTTTCTTTTTAAAAATGTATCCTCTTGCCCTGGCCGGTTTGGCTCAGCTGTTAGAGCGTCGGCCCGCGGACCAGAGACCCAGGTTCGATTCTGGCCAAGGGTACATACCTAGGTTGCAGTTCTTCCCTGGCCCTGGTCGGGGTCGCGTGGGAGGCAGCCAGTCGATGTGTCTCTCTTGCATCGATATTTCTCTCTGTCTCTCTCTCTCCCTCTCCCTCCCCTCCTAACCTGTCTAAAGATAAGTGGAAAAATGTCCTCAGGTGAGGATAAAAAAAAAAAAGTACCCTCTTGCCTGGCTGGTGTAGCTCAGTGGGTTGAGCATTGTTCCATGGACTGACAGGTCCTGGTTCGACTCCCGGTCAGGGCACATGCCCGGGTTGCAGGCTCGATCCCCAGTAGGGGGCATGCAGGAGGCAGCCGATCAATGTTTCTCTCTCACATTGATGTTTCTATCTCTCCCTTCCTCTTTAAAAAGAAAACCAGTAAAAACATAGTTAAAAAATAAAAATGTACCCTCTCTTCTAAACACAGTATATACTTTACTAAATTGTAATTCATTCCTCTCAAGCACAGCTAGGCTTTGTTCCTAGACTCAACAAACGCTTAACCAATATTAGGCAGAAGGCCCTGGCCAATTTGGCTCAGCTGTTAGAGCATCGGCCCACAGACCAATGAGTCGTGGGTTCGCTTCCGGTCAAGGGCACATACCTCGGTTGCAGTTCGTCCCCGGCCCTGGTCAGGGTCGTGCAGGAGGCAACCAGTCGATGTGGCTGTATCATATCGATGTTTCTCTCTGTCTCTCTCTCTCTCTCTTCCTCCCTCCATCCCACTCTATCTGATGATAAATAAAAAGTATCCTCAGGTGAGGAATTAAAAAAAAATTAGGCAGAAGAAATGTTCTTTTTTTTTGTTTTGCATTTATCTTCAGATAGAGTGGGATGGAAAGAGGGAGGAAGGGAGAGAGAGAAGCATCGATGTGAGAGAGACACATTGAGTGGTTGCCACCCACACGATCCCAACAGGGGCCAGGGACAAACTGCAACTGAGGTATGTGTCCTTAGCAGGAACTGAACCCAGGATTCTCTGGTCCGCGGGCTGATGCTCTAACCACTGAGCCAAACCAGCCAGGGCAGAAGAAATGTCCTTGAACTTAAAAAAAAAATTAGCATTTATTTATTTATTTTTTATTATTTTTTAATAAATTAATCTATTTATTCTTGAGCGTTTGTAACACGAAGAAATCACATTCTTCAAAGTGCGATTAATGAAAAAGTCCCAAGGACCATTTTGGAAGGCAGAGTACACTTTATTTGTATTTTTTTGTTAATCTTCACCTGAGGATATTTTTCCATTGGTTTTTAGATATGAGTGGAAGGGAGGGAGGGAGAGAGAGAGAGAAAAACATTGATTTGAGAGAGACACATCGATTAGTTGCCTCTTGCAAGACCCTGACTGGGGCCAGGGATCAAACCTGCAACCCAGGTATGTGTCTTTGACTGGGAATTGAACCCACGACCCTTCCATCCAAAGGCCAACGCTCTAACCATTGAGCCAAACACTTTAACAAGTAACTTCAAGACACAAAGGCCATGCGTATCCTGGCTATCAAATCTAATCGGAGACCATGCTTTTCATCACCTGTGTGCATATTCAGATCAGGAGGAAACACTAAATTCCAAATACAACAAAGAAGGCAGCTCCTTCCTTCCAAATGAGGGGCGTGCACACACTGGTTAACTGTCCGTGTTCTTCATGACATCAGAGAGATTTCTGGTTAAGTTTTATGTTGCCCTTTAGTCCTCAAGATGCATCAAGGTGTTTTGACTGTTCATTAAGGTCTTAACTGCAATATAAGGAAAACATTCCACAGTCTCCCTTTCATTCACTTTCTGTTGCTTAATCAACATTTTATGGGTAAGGCAGAAGGTTAAGTCTAGCTTCAGATGACTCTACCAGAGAGCTGCCATTTCTTCATATAAATAGGTTCCTTAAAGATCAGCAGACACTGTCCCATCATCACCTCATCTACACAGAGCAGGGCTTCTTGCAGCTGGCAAAGAAGCCGACAGAAGATGAGACTAACGGTTAAAGTCATCAGACTCTGCCCTCCTTGCTCACCATGCCTCCAGGACTACTCTGAAGTTGCTTGGCTCCCTGTGCACCCTGCATCTTACCTGCCTGACTTCCAGCCTTGTCTCAGAAGTGGAACATAGCAGAAACTGCTCACTAATTTTTGAATGGTGAGACACTTCTAGACTCTCTCCAGAGGAGAGAACCTGCTGACCTAGATATGGGACATGAGCCTGTGTCCAATCCAAATCTAACCTTTGAAATCCCAGGCCCAAATGACATATGGACGCCAGCTAAGTCCGGAAAGAGACCAACTTTAAGACAGGAAAACAGACAACGAGACAGATGCTGGAACCCTGGAAAATCAATAAAGCTCAGCCAAGTCAAAGCTCAGGCAAAATCAGTGGGCTTCCCTTCCTTTAAGAAAATCCGTGAACTTCTATTTTCCCTCGGGCAGGGATGCACACAGTCTCCTGAGGAAGACAGATATTGGAGCAAACCAAGTAGAGCACAGTGGAGTTAAATGTAGTATACACACATGCACATCTGGGAGAGACAGCAGAGAAGAGGGGGAGGAGCTACATCAGATGGAGGAGTTGGCATCTTCACTGGACTAAATAAAACATGTATCATGAGTGGTGAGAACAACCAGGCAACCAGTAAAAAATTCTCCCATCTGGGTTGACAACTCTCTGTGGAATGAGTACCTTTCCCAGCTACGACAGCCATTAAAGCCAAGTATCTAAAATGTAGAACCAGACTTTCAAGCAAACATTTCAACAACAAAACATAGTCAATATGTTAATATTTTAAAGAGCATAAAATTTTCATATCATTAAATAAAATTATTTTAAAGTATGATTTATTTAAAGTCACCCTTTAAAATTTTCTGTATTTCTGTATGTTTTGCAATGTACATTACAACAGTAGTACAAACACACAATTACTAATACACACAACGTATGAATGAACACATATACTGGGGTGTTCTGCTCTACACAACTTCTCTGCTACAGTGAGCAATTGCAACCACAGAGTTGTGCACCTACTGCTCTATATATGGAAAGTCACAACAGGCAGCCAGCTGTCCAGGCTTGGTTTACGAATGCTTAGGTGCACTAAAGAGGCTGAGACTAGAGGCAGGAAGACAGTTAAGCATAATTGAAAGAGTCTATGAAAGCGGTGAGGGAGAAGTCTAGAGTAACTTCTGAGTTCCTAACTTGGAACACCAGCTAGGCTGGTGGAAACATGAACCTGGATCAAGTGATGCAGGAAAAGAAGCAGATCTGAGTCAGGGTGGGAGGACAGGTGAGAACATAAATTGAATTTTAGACTACAGTCTCTATTCATTCTCAGTAGTTGAGGAATTTCTATCATTTGTCAAGTGCTGTATGAGATGTTGGGGATATGGCAACAAGCAAATTAGACTCAGTTTCTACCTTCTTGGAGCTTATGTTCTATTGAAAAAAAGATATTAAACAAACAATATATATAATAACTACAACCATGACAGGAACGTTTCAGAGGAAAAGCATCAGGTGCTGTAAGTATGAAACAGCGGAGTTAAACTAGTCAGGGGTCAGAAAAGCCTTTTGAGGATGCAACACTGAAGCTGAGCCTTGAAGGGTGGGCAAAGTTAGCAGGTATGGGGGAGGGTGTTCTGGGTAGAGGGAAGAGAGGACGTGTGCTGGCTTTGGTGAGGAAGAGGGCCTGCCTCATTCCAGGAGCTCAGAGGAAGCTGGTGTGAATGGAGTCCAAGAGGCCAGATGAGTAGGTGGTTAAGAGTGGACCGTGGTGAATCCTGCGTGCAGGCACTGAGGCTGGAGGGAGGAATTTGGAAAGCCAGGCTGAGTGCGTGAAATGAAATGATCTGATTTACATTTTGAAAAGATCACTCTGGCTGCTGAGGGTGGAGGTACGGCCAGCTAGGCTGTAGGATCATGCAGCAACCCCCTCACTAAAAAAGGGCTAAGTGGATAATTTCTAGGGGAACAAGCCCTAGAGTCTGAATTCTATTCTTGGCCAGACTTCCTCCACAAACTCCTTCCTGAACCGAGCTGTGCCAACATTGATTCTGGGACTGGGGAAATGGCAGCATGCCTATCTTTTTGTTAGGAATAAGAGGACTGCTTTTCCTATACAGTTCAGAAAGGGACTTCAAAGATTCTTTTTCAATTTTGGCTCTCTAGATGAATTTCTCACTGGATGTCATCTACAAGGCAGGGTGCCTTTAACAAGCACCTTGAACTCTCATATCCCTCCCACTACCCCATAGTTCTGGCTTCGGATTCCAAACTCCAACATCTTCTGGTACAGGGTGCTTTACATACACATCTCATCCAATCCCCACAAGCAACTCCACAAGGGAAGTACTGAAACATTAGTCCCATTTTTTTTTTTATCCTCACTTGAGGACATTTTTTTTCATTTTTGTTCCGATAGAGTGGGAGGGAGAGAGAAGAAGAGAGAGAGAGAGACAGAAACATCGACGTGAAAAGGACATATCGAGTGGCTGCTACCCGCACGACCAACCAGGGCCGGCGACAAACTGCAACCAAGGTACATGCCCCTAGTGGGAACCGAACCCGGGTCTCTCTGGACCGCAGGCCGACGTTCTAACCGCTGAGCCAAACTGGCCAGGGCCCCATTTTTTTTTTTCTTTATTGATTTTAGAGAGAGAGGAAGGGAGAGGGAGAAAGAGATAGAAACATCGATGAGAGAGGACATCGACTGGCCACCTCATGGATGCCCCCCACTGGGGATCGGGCCCATAACCTGGGCATGTGCCCTGACTGGGAATCGAACCGGCGACCTCTTGGTGCATGGGTCGAGGCTCAACCACTGAGCCACACCGGCCGGGCCCATTTTTTTATCCTTACCCGAGGATATTTTTCCACTTATCTTCAGACAGATTGGGGTGGGGGGGGGAGAGAGAAACATCGACGTGAGAGAGACACATCGACTGGTTGCCTCCTGCGTGACCCCGGCCAGGGCTGGAGCCGAACCGCAACCGAGGTACATGCCCTTGGCTGGAATCGAACCTGGGTCTCATTGGTCCGCGGGCCGACGCTCTAACTGCTGAGCCAAACTGGCCAGGGCCCCTTCCCCCTTTTTTAAGAAAATGAGAAAAGGAAGGCTCAGAAAGGTATATTAACTTGTTTAAGGTCACAAACCTAATGGACTCAAGTTTGCCTGATTCCAAATTCACTTGCTCTTTCTCCTCTATTCTAGTGTTTGCCAGCATAGTGTTTGCTAGCAAGAACAGGTCATTGTTTACTGGAAAACTCAAGAGCACGAGGGTATGAGGCAAGCCCTGAGGTTATAATGAGCATCTTGTGTAGAGACCACAGATGAAAGATCAGCAAGGCCAGGAGAACTGAGCATCAGGATAGTGAAGGCATGGACAACCAGCTGCAGCTGTGTAGGACACTCATGCTTCCTGGAGAGCTGGGAAAGACCCATTAAGATGCAGGATGGACTGGCACTTCTTAATGATAATAGGAACCTTCTAATCACTGAGCAACCTTAGACTGGACACATGAGGAAGTGGCTGTTCTCGTCACCTTCAGCCAGCTGCATGTCTGGCAGGGCACGGAAGGAAGCGTGTTTTTAGATTCCCAGTAGATGTACAGACACAGACAGGCTCAATGTGAGTGTTCCACACCAGAACCAAGTATCAGTTACTTGGTCCTCCCCTCAACCATCCCCTGGGCCTTTCCTTGTAAATACTTGCCACTCATTTCTCTAAAGGTAGCCAGGATTATGATCTATGAAGACTTGTTAATGACGATGCTTGAAATTGTTACCATCACCAACACTGCTCTGGGTCCAAGTCCTGTTTCCGAGTGATACTGGTAATGGAGACGATTTCTGCACTGAGAGGAACGATAGCACTCTCACTTTTCCTTTCTCACCTCTTGAACAGATACCTCCTAGAGCCATCCACAGCAACCAGGCTCTGTTCTCAGCAAAGGATCAGTGAACAGATAAAGTCCTTGTCCTCCTAGAGTCTACATTCTGGGAGGGGTTGGATGGGTAGACCAACAGACAGATGAACTTGTACTCTGTAGCAGTGGTGTGGAGTGGGAGTGCAGGCAGGGAGGCTGCCATCTTTACTGGTGTGAAGGATACCTCGTGTAGAGCTGGCATTTCGGCTATTGAGTAGAACAGTAGAAGCAGAATGGGGAGTAGTAAAATGAGAGCAGCTCAGAGAGGCAGCATCCCCAGCAGGCCTCACAGCTTGTCCAGGGCCAGCACAGTTGGCCTCCTGTCAGTGCCACACACCCGACACCTTCAACCACGCAATGCTCTGCCTAGATGTCCTTTCTCCTCTGGCAACACGTACTCATCAGTTCTCATTTAAAATACCAGGGGCTCTAGCCCTGGCCCGTTTGGCTCAGCGGTTAGAGCATCAGCCTGTGGACCTAAGGGTCATGGGTTCGATTCCCAGTCAAGGGCACATACCTGGGTTGCAGGTTTGATCCCCAGCCCTGGCTGGGGTTGTTTGGGAGGCAACCAATCGATGTGTCTCCCTCACATTGATGTTTCTCTCTCTCTCATTCCCTCCCTCCTTTCCTCTCTCTCTAAAAATCAATCAAGGAAAAAATAAAAATAAAATACCAGGGCTCTAGCTTTGGCTCAGCGGTTAGAGCTACGGCCTGAGGACCAAAGAGTCACGGGTTTGATTCCAGTCAAGGGCACACGCATACCTTGGCTGCGGTTTGGTCCTGGCCCTGCTTGGGGTTGTGCGGGAGGCAACCAATCGATGTTTCTCTCCCCGCCCCCCAACTCTACCTGAAGATAAATGGAAAAATATCCTCGGGTGAGGATTTAAAATAAATAAAATAAAATACCAGGGGCTCTAGGAAACTCAAATGACCTGGGCAAAAGTTGTCATTCTTTTCCTGGACTCCTGGAGCACATGGCTCCCACTCTACTACAGCACTTTTAATAGTGTCTTGTAATTATCTGTTTACATCACATCTCCAAGGAGCCAAGCACTCCTTGCAGGCAAAGACTATACCCTGCTGATCACTGCAGACAGATTTGGAATGTAGGGTTCAATTCATCTACGCAAAAAATAATTATCTTTGAGCACCTATTTCGTACCATATGGAGATGCACTGGTGAATAAGCCGCAAATTCCTAATGGCAAGGAGCTTACTTATGGTCCACCACACTATGCCTCAGTTATCTTTGAATTTCTAGGGCCTCACACTAGGTCTGACCCACACAAGGGGCTGAATATATGAAAAATTATAGAGAGAAGAAGGCAGCCAGACAAAGCACACTCCCCTCCATACAGAGGCTCTACCACTACTCCAGGGACTTCGCATTTACACAGGGGAAAAAAAGGCACATGAGACTTCTTGGTAAAATGATTCCTGCCCAAAAAACATCATTTCCTCCTATCAAGTCTTCCAATTTATAATTATGTAAAGTATAATGGTGATACTATGAGAAAATCAAGTTATATGTAAGACACTTTCAGGTTAATTCATTATGGTTTATATCTTAAGGATACAGGTTATATATGTATTTTTCACCATGGCTCCTTTCCTTGTTCCCTAACTCTCTTCCCCAATCTAATGCACAAAGTTGGAAAAATTAGTTATTACCAAGACGGTAATGGCCAAATACTTGCAAATGGTGCTTGAGAAAGTACTGAATATATTTCAGCTAAGATGTTCTCTGTTGATTTTCTCCTATAGCTTCAATACGTAGGACTTGATCTCTTCATTTCCTGAGAGGAGCTTCACAAATGGTAGCACCTGCAAACCTGTGCCTGGAACCTCTAGTTTAGAGGGGTCAGGACTGAAAAATCAGAGTCAGCCTTATTCCGCCTCCCCACTCAGGGGCTCTAGAGGTGTTACCACCCAAGGTCAGATCATAGGTTCCTTCCACCCCCACCGACCAGAACAAGACATCCAGCCTGCCTGGTTCCACTTTTCTTACAAGATAAACAAAATTCAAACATGAGTTCTTTTAGCATCATCCCATAATTATCCAACTGCATCACACCTCTCCAAGAAGCCAAGCTCTCTTTGTAGAGGTTTTCTTTCTTTTTATTTTATTTTTTACATTTTATCTTCGGACAGAGTGGGAGGGAGAGAGAGAGAGAGAGAAACATCAATGTGAAAGAGACACATCAATTGGTTGCCACCCGCATGACCCCAATCTGGGCTGGGGAAAAACCGCAACTGAGGTACGTGCCCTTGGCTGGAATCGAACCCAGAACTCTTTGGTCCACAGGCCGACGCTTTAACTGCTGAGCCAAATCGGCCAGGGCGGGGGTTTCTTTCTTTTCCTCAAAGTAAATCATCTCTCTGAGGCAGGAGAACCTAGATTTCTAAATGCAAAAATTCAAAACTGGGCATGGCCAGGTGACAGCTCTGGGCAACATTCCTGAGGAAATGACTTTGTTGGGGGAAGATTTCATACTATTGTTTTTAGTGCATACTAATGGTCATGCACTAAATTAGAGATTTAAAAAAATGTGTACACTGGATGTGCACCCTACCATTTCTATGTACAGAAACTGAGTTTGAAGAAAGAAATCTCCAAGTCTTACTCCTGCAGATGAGAAAGGAGCCAAACACTCCTTTTCTTTGGATCCACTAGTAGTAGGTGGTGACAAACTGAAACAGGTGGCCTCAACTTCGGTTTCTGTGCTAATGCTGCCCCCTAGGGACAGTAAGTTATAAAGGCATCGAGACCTACCAGGTTTACACTGCCTGGGAGAGGGCAGAGGGCAATGCTTGGGAAGTATTGACTGGGAAAGCCACAGGTGCCTGCTTTTTACTACCATGAGGACCAGGACTTTTAAGATAAAGTGGGAGATCAATGTTTCCTGGAATACATAAAAGTTCTGTTTTACCTTTATCAGAATAACAAAAACAAAAATACTAATTCCTATATAGTTATTCATTTAATTTGTGTGTGTGTGTTTTTTTTTATCCTCACCCGAGGACATTTTCTCATTTCTTGTTCAGATAGAGTGGGAGGGAGAGAGAGGAAGAGAGAGAGAGAGAAACATCGACGTGAAAGGGACACATCGAGTGGCTGCCACCCGCACGACCAACCAGGGCCGGGGACAAACCGCAACTGAAGTACATGCCCCTAGCGGGAACCGAACCCGGGTCTCTCTGGTCCGCAGGCCGACGCTCTAACCGCTGAGCCAAACCAGCCAGGGCCCTATATAGTTATTCAAATACTGATGACTGTTTCTCTCAAATGATCATTTATATTATAGAATCATTGGCAACACCCACGGCAATGCCAGGAGGTGGGCATTTATGTGCCAAGGAGAAAAATACAGGAAGGAAGGATGCTTGTGCTGGGGTGCAGAAAGGAAAATCGTTCACAATTATAAAGTGGGTGGCTGGGGAAGGCCTCTCTGAGAAGGTGTATTTAAGCAAAGACTTAAGAAAGGTGAGGAACTGAGCCTTGTGGTGTTGGGGAGAAAGAACTCCAGGCTAAGAAATAGCAAGTAGGGAGGCAGAAGGCCAGTAAGAGCTGAATGAAAGGCGGGTGTCTGAGAAGTAATGATAAGGACTTTGGCATGAATCCAGAGTAAACAGAAGTTAAAGAGGATTCTCTCTATAAGGATTTGAGTGAGGTTGGTCCAAAGCACCCCCGTCTCTGCTGGCACCCCTTTTCATGGAGATTGCTCATGACTCTGCTTCACAGGCTTGAAAGGGCAGGAGGGCAGAGGCTGTGACTAAGCTCTGCCCAAAGGGTTTGCTGACAGCTGACACTCAACACAACAATACAAATTTGTGGAAACAAAGTTACTTACAACTACGATTTTTCAACTATGAATTGCAACCCATTGGTGGGTTGTGAAATCATTTTAGTAGATAATGACCAGTGGTTTTTTGTTTTTGTTTTTAAACTAGAACTAGAGTGCATTCTACATGTCAGATTATTTGTTTTGTAAAAGTACTGACTCAATTATACATACATATATTTATGTACATTTAGGCATTGATTGGGTGTCAAAACAGTTTGAAAGTCATTAATTTGCGAGTCATTCATTCATTCAAAATCTAAAGTTTCTTTAAAGGATCAGAGAGGCTCTTTCTCACAGTAAGAACTCCCAGAGACCACTGTGAGGAATTGAAAAATGGCCCCACCTCGGGATTTCCCCAGAGGGAATGCTCTTAGTGAGCCAACAATGCATGAGAGTCAGGCAGAACAGCAGCGTTCAGGAGGGCTCAGTAGCAAAGCAACCTTTTAGGAAGTGGTGGCTCTAATAATAGACTGTTTCAAACTGTCAAAAATAAACACCAAGACTTCAAAGATGCAGGGCTATTGATTGCCATCCCATCTCCTCTTACTTCTCATTCCAAAGAAATTCTCTCCTCCCCAGTGCCATATCCTAAAAATGTATGTAAACTTTAACACAAAACAAAGCTGGCAGTAAAAGTTTTGACAGGTGCAAGAAGTACTGCTCTGAGAGGAGATAAGCTGCAGTTGCAGCAGAGCCAGTGAGCCCCTCTCCTGCCACCCCTGTCCCCATAGCATGTCTCTGCGGAACACACGGTGCAGTCTGCTCTACACGCACTGCCTCAGTTCTGTCAGCCTGGCTACTGCAGCTTCAGTGGTGCTCTTGGAACACAAATGGTGCCCTGGACACCCTGAGAGGCACAGGAGGTGGACAAGTATACAACTGGGAAGAGTAGCTTTGAGCCAGAAAAAGCCAGTCTGAACAAAGCCCTTATTCCTTTGGAAGAATGGCACTTCAAGCCTAACAACTGGGAAAGAAATAAAGGACTCATAAACACAGTATAGTATGAAAACCATGGCATTTAGAAAACCATCAGCCTTCCCTGGGCCTCAGGTTCAAAGCACTTCCCCTCCTGCCATTGTCCCATGCTATTATTTCAAGGCTGACCTTGGGCCTATGACCAGGTGTGTGTCCAGCTGGGGTGCTTCAAACTGGGACCAGTTAATGCCGGATATAATCTCATCCAAGGCCCATATTTCCAGTGGGTAAGGGTTATTGTTTCTTAAAAACAAAACATAACCCAAACAAACAACCATATTAAATGACCTTAAGAAATCTAACTGGTGGCCTAATTTAAGTTAAATACCATTACAGAAAACACACACGTGCATGCATGCATGGACTTCCCACCCATTTTGAGGGCACCCTGACATAGATTATATAGTAGGGAAATGATTTTTTTTGGGTCAATCCTCACCCAAGGATATTTCTTCCATTGATTTTCAGAGATGGAGTGGAAGGAAGGGGGGGGAGGAGAAGAGAGAGAAAAACATTGATGTGAGAGAGACACATTGATTGATTGCCTCCCACATGCACCCCGACTGGGTGCCTGCAACCCAGGTACGTGCCCTTGACTTGGAATTGAACCTGAGACCCTTTGGTGCATGGGCCGATGCTCTAACCACTAAGCCATGCCAGCCAGGGCAAATTTTTATTTTGTACTAGCATTATTTCTAAACTGTCTAGCCCTGGCTGGTGTGGCTCAGTTGGCTGGGCATCGTCCTGTGCACCTAATGGTTGCTGGTTCGATTCCCAGTCAGGGCACATGCCTGGGTTTCGGGCTCGATCCCTAGTAGGGGGCCAATTGATGTTTTGCTTTTTTTCTCTCTTGATGTTTCTCTCCCTTTCCCTTCTTCTCTCTCTAAAATAAATAAAAAGGTAAATAAACAAATCGTCAAGATGTTCATTTCAGAGCAAATGCACATCACTTAGAGACTCATGACCACACGCTGCCACTGTGTCAATCAAGGGGTCACCAATTATTCTGTTTTCCTTCACTTCTGAACACGATGGCACAGGCAATGCCTCCTACACTCACTAAAGGTGAACATGAGATAAGTTCTACCCATTTTAGAATGTGATTGCTAATGATATATCTACATTCTTTTGTGTTCCTGAGATTCCTCCAAGTTTTCTACTATAAAGGAGAAAATAAAAAGGGAAATCTCTCTATATATAAAAGAAAGGGAATGAAATACAAAATCCAGTCCATGATTCAAAGGCCCATATACAGTTTGGGGTAGATTGTAACAATAGCAAGCCCTTATAAAGGCAGTGTTATAAGCTATTAATCAATCAATCAATCAATCAACCAATCAATCAATCATATTTACACTTAGGATCCTCAGTTCAGAAAGAAATTACTAAGAACCAATCTGGAATCTGGCCACTCAACTGCTAAACACTGGGGGTTAAGAAGCAAACAGCTTAATCCTGTTCTGGCATTTACTATCCATAGTCCCGGGAGTGTTGCTCAGGATCTCCCAGGGGGAGGGTCATACATGCAGAGACCATTAGGGTTACTGACTGAATCAGGACTCAGTAAAAAAATCAGGGCAAGGGGATCCTGGAACGTGAAGAAGTTGGATAAAGTTTCTTGTTCCTTTCCCAGTTCCTGTAGAGGCCAGTGGGTTCCTCTTTTATATACAATAGCACACAACTCCAGCAGCTCCAGGCCCTACCCTCAATGCAAGACCACACATGACTATCAGTTTACCAGATTGTGCAACAGTTCTTCTGTAAATAACTGTAATTTCTACCTTCTACCTGACTCCTGTCTTGATCTCAGAGGTGTGGGAGTTTCCTCCCAGTTCAGAGATGAGCACTCCAGTGTGGGCAAGCATCCCAGAGAAAGCCAAAGTCTACGCTTACAGTATTTGTAAGACTCTGGGGCCCTCTGCTGGTTTTCTGATGTTAACTGTTAGCTTCTCACTACATCACCTAGAAAACTGCCCTTTTCTTGCTATAAAATCTGGACTGTACCAGACTTGTGTACTGTTATTCAGAGGCACTGAAGAGCCAGCCCAGCCATTACCAGCCCTCAAATGTTTCTTGTTACCATGCCTAATGTAGAAACCTATCTTTCCTGTCAGAAAAGCTATTATCATCTGGCGCAAGAATCTAAATTCTAATCCTGTTTCATCTTTCATTATTTTATTTGAGGAAAAAAACAATACCAAAACACCTGTTAGCCTTTTTTCTGGGGACAAAAAAAAAAAAAAGCCCACAGAACTTATACGCATGTATGCATAACTGATGGACATGGACAACAAAGCTGGGGAAGGGGTAGAAGAATGGGGAGGAGGGTGTCAATGGGGAAAAAAGGAGAAACATTTGTAACAAAAATAAATTAATAAAAAAAAATAAAAAAACAAAACAAAACAAAACACAAAAAAACAAAAAAAAAAAGCCATCCTTGGCTTCAAACAAGTGTCACATTGTTTAGCTACAGAGAAATGACTAGATTTCCATGTCTCCAACAGTTTCTAAGCTTCTGGGAAGAAAACCACTAGCCCTGTTCTGGTACACATCTATCTCTAGTTTTTTGTTTTGTTTTTTAAAATAATTTTTCTTTATTGATTTTAGAGAGAGGAAGGAAGAGGGAGAGAGATAGATCGATGAAAGAGAACATCGACTGGCCGCCTCTTGCATGCCCGCCACTGGGGATCAGGCCCACAACCTGGGCATATATCCCGACTGAGAATCTAACTGGAGACCTCTTGGTGCATGGGTCAACGCTCAAACATTGGGCCACACCAGCTGGAATTTTTAAAAAAAACTTATTTTTTATTGATTATTTAGAGAGAAGAAGAGATAGAAACATCGATTGGCTGCCTCCTGCATGCCCTCTACTGGGGATCGAGCCCACAACCTGGACATATACCCTGACCAGAAATGGAACTGGGACCTCTCAGTCCATGGGACAATGTTCAATCCACCAAGCCACACCAACAGGGTTCTAGTTTATTCCATGGGTTATCTCAGAGCCTCAAGGGTCAGGCAGGACCCTCAGCACCAAGGACAGGCATCCTCCTCCCTCCTTCTGCCTACTAACTGACCATGTCAAGACCCCTTTCTCTGTTCTTCTCAGTTAAAAGCATCAATGATGAATCCCATACCTCAACTTAGGACAGTTGGCTGTCTGGGGTGTTGGCCCAAGTCACACTGGTCGCAACTTACATACAACACAGACAGCACTGGTCAGCTTTAACACTTAGATCAAAGCCACCCCTCAACCCTGATTTTACAAACGAGAAACAGACCCAGAACAGGAAAGGAAAAGACCAAGCCCAAAAGCAAGTTCAGAGCTGAGACAGGATTTCTGTAGCCTCAAAGGGTGGTGGCCCCAGGGATCTTCTAAAGAATGTTACAGCCGGGCCGGTGTGGCTCAGTGGCTGGGCGTCCACCTGTGCACCAACAGGTTGCCGGTTTGATTCCCGGTCAAGGCACATGCTCAGGTTGTGGGCCCGATCCCCAGGGGGTATGTGCAGGAGGTGGCCGATGTTCTCTCATCAATGTTTCTTCTATTTCTCTCTCCCTCTCCCTTCCTCTCTGTCTCTAACATCAAAAAAGAAAAAAGAAAAAAAGAATGTTACAAAAGTGACCAAAGGCAACAAACTCCGAGCCAACAGCAACCTTGACAGAACTTGTGCACACATGCTCATGATGATGGCTTTCACAGGCACACCTGTTTGGTTTGGTTCTTTCTCATGCTGTCTCTTTACCCCAGCAGCTGCTCTTTTCATGGCAGAGATAATCAAGAAATGCCTGGCCCTGGCCAGTTTGGCTCAGCGGTTAGAGCATCAGCCCGCGGACCAGAGAGTCCTGAGTTCGGTTCCCACTAAGGGCACGTACCTTGGTTGCAGTTTGTCCCCGGCCCTGTTTGGGGTTGTGTGGGTGGCAACCACTTTATGTGTCTCTCTCACATTGATGTTTCTCTCTCTCTCTTCCTCCCTCTTTCCCTCCCGCTCTGTCTGAAGATGAATGCAAAAAAAAAAAAAAAAAAGTCCTTGGGTGAGGGAAAAAAAAAAAAAAGAAATGCCTGCACTTGAGGGATGGGAGGTAGAAGAGGGTACGGGGGGATAAATGGTGATGGAAAGAAAAAAAAAAAGAGAGAAATGCCTGCCCTTGAAATGCCAGCACAACTATCCACTTGGAGAAGGACAACCTAGACCACAGTGGGTGCCATGACGCAAGGACAAACTGGGTCTTCGTGCTTTTTCCCTTTTCTAAATTGCAAAGCTGTCAGATTTTGCACCTATGTGCTGGCCCACATTTGTTTTTGCTCAAATCTGAACTGCAAAAATTTCTATTTTGTTTTGATTTCTTTGGAATCATCACAAATCAGTTCTTCCCAGGCACCAATGTCCCTCTGGAAGGACAGCCATGCAGCACATGTTACTGTTCAGCTTGGGGCTAAAGATCAGACTATATTTTTCCTTTTAAAATAATCAGCATACCCTGGCCAGTTTTGCTCAGTGGTTAGAGCATCAGCCCAAAGACCAAAGAGTCGCAGGTTCGATTCTGGTCAAGGGCATGTACCTCGCTGCAGTTTGTCTCCAGCCCTGGTCAGGGTCATGCAGGAGGCAACCAATCAATGTGTCTCTCTCATATCAATGTTTCTCTCTCTCTCTCCCCCCTTCCCTCCCTCCCACTCTATCTGAAGAAAAATGGAAAAATATCCTCGGGTGAGGATTAAAAAAATAAATCAGCATGTACTGGAGGAAAGATAACCATGTAAAACCCTTTGGAAAGAAATTTGGAACTGTTTCAAGATTCTTAAAAAGTTGATTATCTTGGACCCCGGAGTCCTACTCTAGGGACTCTATCCTTAGGACTAATTCTACAAAAGAAAAGGCTTTATGTATAAAGCCATGCACTATATATTTGCAGCAGCAAAAATGGAAAACACCCTACATTTCCAACTCAGGGGTATATGTAAGTCAATCAAAGCACATATGTTTGATGGAACGACAGCCATACACAACACAGGTTTACAAACTGCTTAAGAATGCAGAAGGCACTTATGTCATGTTAAGCAAAAAACAAATAAAAAAACAGGGCAGAATGTTGTCTATATGGAATGATTACAATTATATAGCAATAAACAAATGCCGGGCCCTGGCTAGTGTGGCTCAGTTGGTTGGAGTGTTGTCCAGTGCACCGAAGGGTCGTGGGTTCAATTCCTGGTCAGGGCACATTCCTAGGTTACGGGTTCAATCTCTGGTTGGGGCACATAGGGGAGGCAACTGATTGATGTTTCTCTCTCTTCTCTCTTTAAAATTAATGAAAAACATATCCTTGGGTGAGGATAAAACAAACAAACAAAAAACACAAATGCTGGACAAGTTAAAGCTGCAGCATCACATGGTGGAAGGAGCAGAGGACAGAGGACCAAAAATATCTGTGTGACCCTGAGAAAGTCCTGCCCTCTGCTTCCTCATTAATAAAAATGGGGAAAACAAGTACCTGGCAGGATTTCTGTAAAGATAAATGAGAAACTGTATGTGCTCAAAAAATGACAGCAGTGATAGAGATGGTGCTGTCACACTCCTCACTACACCCCAAGGTAGGTAACAGAAACACATGGGCATCATGATCTTAACTATCTCACTAGAACTTTTTGTTTTGTTTTTATCCTCACCGTAGGACATTTTTGCATTTATGTTCAGGTAAGAGTGGGAGAGAGAGAGGGAAGAAGAGAGAGAGAGAAACATTGATGTGAGGGAGACACATCGACTGGTTGCCACCCACACAACCCCAACCGGGGCCGGGGACAAACTGCAACGGAAGTACATGCCCTTAGCGAGAACCGAACCCAGGTCTCTCTGGTCTGCAGGATGACACTCTAACCGCTAAGCCAAACTGGCCAGGGCAGAACTTTTTTTTTTTTTAATTTTTTTTTTCTTTATTGATTTTAGAGAGAGAGGAAGGGAGAGGGAAAGATAGAAACATTGGTGAGAGAGAACATCAACTGGCTGCCTCCTGCATGCCCCCACTGGGGATTTGACCCACAACCTGGGCATGTGCCCTGACTGGGAATTACACCAGTGACCTCTTGGTGCATGGGTGGATGCTCCACCACTGAGCCACACCGGCTGGGCGTCACTAGAACTTTTTTTTATCCTCACCTGAGGACATTTTTTTTTCATTTTTTGTTCAGATAGAGTGGGAGGGAGAGAGAGGAAGAGAGAGAGAGAGAAACATCGACGTGAAAGGGACACATCGAGTGGCTGCCACCCACACGACCAACCAGGGCCGGGGACACACTGCAACTGAAGTACATGCCCTTAGCGGGAACTGAACCCGGGTCTCTCTGGACTGCAGGCCAACGCTCTAACCGCTGAGCCAAACCGGCCAGGGCTCACTAGAACTTTTTAAACAGACGTGCTGGCCTCAATCCTGGCCCTGCAATTCACAGGTGTGTAAACCCTGAGCCCCATCTGCTGCCTCTTTCAGGTTACCCTCAGGATGGGGAATGGTTTTTAAAGTGCTTGGCACAGCAGCAGATACTCAATGAGTCGTACAATTACTATTGGGTGGGGAGAGGGGTGGCAGTTAGATCAGTGTCTTGGGATAAACTTGTAAAAAGTGTATGATGAACTAAGCAGTTCACAGCCTGGTTACTCTGGCCATTGTCAGAGACAAACAAGAGACAGGATTTCCCAGCTTCATTCTGGATGGTGAAGGGGATAGCTTCTTTTTTTGTCTAAAGAAATATGGTAACATTATGATATGACAAGGTACATATGGTAAGAAGGCTGGCCATGGCTGACTTAAGGCCTGGATAAATGTAGACAGTGATGTGTGAAAAACAAGGGGCAGAAAAGCAATTATACCTGGGCAGTAGCTGGCACTGATCTGTGATGGCTGAACATGAGTTTCCATTAGCTGGGCTTTTTAAGCTGAGCCTCTGCATTATAAAAAGAAAAAAAAAATCCCGAGGCTCAAACTATTGCCAGATTTTGTTATCTTCGACCTGCTCCAGGAAGCACCAGCCACCCCTTCCATTGCATGAGGCTCCCTGGGATTTCTGGAAATGCATGCTTGGCTATGTCAATGGCAGTGAAGATTACCCCAAGTGGTCCTGTATGTCCCAGTTCACTCAGGCCCAAGTGCCTGTGCCCTGGATGCTGAGTGGCGGGGAGGGAGGAGACTCACACATTATAAAGGCTCTTCCAGTGGCACCTCACAAACAGGAAGGGAAAAGAAAACCTTTACTTTTGTAGGGTATTTCCCTTCAGCAAATCAAGTAACATGCCTCACTTTTTTTGAGGTGGCTAAAGGAGAGCCCTGGCCGGTTTGGCTCAGCGGTTAGAGCGTCAGCCTGCGGTACAGAGAGACCTGGGTTCGGTTCCCGCTAAGGGCATGTACCTCGGTTGCAGTTTGTCCCTGGCCCTGGTTGGTCGTGCGGGTGGCAGCCACTCGATGTGTTCCTTTCACGTCGATGTTTCTCTCTCTCTCTTCCTCTCTCTCCCTCCCACTCTATCTGAACAAAAAAAATGGAAAAATGTCCTCAGGCGAGGATAAAAAAAAATAAATATAAAGGAGAGATCAGCAAAACACCTTATTTATCTCCCCATGAAGGAAAAGTGAAACCCACTGGGGTAGTCTGCTGCTGCTCCCAGCCACAGGTCGGGTATGAACGAGGGTGCTGGGGACTGCTGACGGTGAGCTGCACACCGCATGAAGCCAGCTTCTGCTGGCCACACCTCTGCTTCCCCTTGACCTGGCCACCTTGCCACTGGCTGGGCATTCCACTCTGACTCTTACAAGGAGCCAGGCCCCTGCAGAAAGAGGGGTGAGCAATTAGTCACTGGGCTCACGCTGTAGGAACCTGGGAAGCTCCCCATGATCGTCATCCACTGCAGATGTGTGGACACCGAGGTGTCTCTGCTGGTGGTGGCACCTGAGATGGAAAGGAACACAGTGAACTTGAACAGTTATCTCCTCCTCTTTGCCTCACAAGCTCCCTGACCCCTGCCTGCAGAACTAGGTGGGCAAAACGTGATTAATGTTAGGAGAGGTGGACTCCCACTGGCCCTACTCTGGGGTCCAAGCTCTTCTGTGGTCCTGTGTCTTGTTTTTGTTTTTATTCTCACCTGAGGACATTTTTGCATTTATCTTCGGATAGAGTGGGAGGGAGAGAGAGAGAGAGAAACATCGACGTGAGAGAGACACACCGAGTGTCTCACACGGCCCCAACCAGCGCCTGGGACAAACTGCCACTGAGGTACGTGCCCTTAGTGGGAACCGAATCCAGGACTCTCTGGTCTGCGGGCTGACACTCTTACCGCTGAGCCAAACCGGCCAGGGCGTGGGCCTGTGTCTTTTCCTTTGCTCCACACAGGACACCTGGATCAAAGAACTCAGGGTACAAGAGAGGATTTTCCAGTCTGGAGAGCAGGGCTGTAGAACTGTTCTGTTGCCTTACTTTCCTTAGTGCCAAAGGATACACACTAACCACTACCACTTTGAAAACACTGCAAGCTACAAGGTAGACTCCATAGGACAGATTCTATTACCTTTCCTCTCCAAACTGAAAGGACAAAGTGAAGAGCTGAAAATAGGAGGGAAGGTGGTATAGTGGGGAGGGAAGTAAAAACCCAAAGGCCGAACCTGACAGAAGTCATGGCTTAGTCCCACTCCTCTCACAGTCACATCCAAATGGCAAGTCACCAAGGCTGCAAACATCTACCTCAGGAGTAATTAAATCAGATTAATCTCAGGAAAAGAGCTTTAAATATTCAAAGCCCCATTAATCTTCATGCCTCGTAATTAAATATGTATGTTAAGAAGGCTTGCACAAAAGCTTTCAAAATGTGAATTCTTTACATTTATAGCAGTATAATGTATTCTAAGTACTGATCTTGTAGAAAACTATGTTAAAAATTCAGTGAAGCACACACTGTAAAAACATGGCAGAAAGAATGTAGATACAATCTCAATCCATACTGACCTTCAGAAAAATGTGCCTTGATAAACATCTTCACTTTCAGGCTCCACATTATTTACCCCATGATAATCTCCACTTAGTTTGAACTCTCCCTGATCCTCACCCCTCCAGGTCCTCCACGGCATCTTGGAAAGTTCTTTGCTTCTACTGTCCTGGGACAGCTTTGTGTCATCTTCTGGGGATAATCTCTCTTTAATGATCAACCATTAGAGACTGGTTACCCAACATACTGTGTATCTTGGAGGAAAGGTCCCCGATCTTCCATTTCTAAAACAGAGTATGTTGCCGTGTGCTCTCTGAACATGTCAAAGAGCACCCCTCCCCCCAAGAAAAGGAGCTGGAATAGAAATTAACATGTCCATTTTTCTGATAGGAAGTCAGAGGAAATGATCTGCTGAAGGTCACAAAGCAAGCAGATTAGAGTATGAATGTTATCAGTTATCTGATGAAGTGCTATTGGTTCCAACCATCAGAGCTTTCAGGAAAGGCTGTCAAGGTACCAGGACTGTAGTTATCAACTACTTGTTAAAATATGTATCAGTTGGCTCAGTGGTTGAGCATCGACCCCATGCACCAAGAAGTCGCCGGTTCGATTCTCAGTCAGGGCACATGCCCAGGTTGTGGGCCCGATCCCCAGTGGGGGGCATCCAGAAGGTGGCCAATCGATGTTCCTCCCATCGACGTTTCCATCTCTCTCTCCCTAAAAATTAATAAAGAAAAAAAAATTTAAAAGAAATTATCAGTTGCCATTATGAACCAAATGTTTGTATCCTCAAAAAATTATTATGTTGAAATGCTAACCCCCAATGTGATGGTATTAGGAGGTGGGGACTTCATGAATGGGACTCATAATTATAAGCTCTCTGCTCACTGCCATGGGAGGAGACAGAGGGAAGAAGGCCACGTGCAAACCAGGAGCAGGTCCCTCACCAGAATGAATCTGCCCATACCTTGATCTTGGACTTCCAGGCTCCAGACTGTAAGAAATATATGCTTGTTGTTTGAGCCATCTAGTCTATTATAATTTGTTATAGAAGTCTGAGCTAAGACTGCTGGGTTTGGAAAACTTGTCAACAAAGCTAAGGTAGTAATATTTGTGGTAATGAAATTTTACCTACAGAAGACCTTAAAAGACAAAGGCAGAAGCCCTGATTATTCCAATTGGATTCATTACCATGTAACTGTCAGGAATACCAGATTCAAAAACAAAACCCAAGAAATTAAAAAAATATGTGGAGTTTTTAGAAACCAGAGTCTACTCATATCCAATTTCTGGATAAAGGATTCTCATAGATACCTGTGATCTAAGCAACATCTTAAGTTTCTTCTAGGTCCAAAAGTCTGTGATAAGCTCCTCTGTCCCTTGCAAGATCTCAGGTATGTAGATCTCATTCCAGAGGAGAAAACCAAAGTAGAGAAACTAAATTTAGCCCCCAATGAGGAAGAATCAAGAACAATAAAAACACTCATCTTGTGTTTACATTTATATTCAAGGAGCCAAAAGCTCACACTGCACCCACTGTATCTGGCTTTCACTTGACAGTGCATTTCTTGGGTAGAGTTCCTGATCAGTACCTATAGGTCTTCTTTTTTTGGAATTGGTTATGTGAAATTTTATTGGTGACTTTTTCTAACACTGGGCAATTCTCAATTTATGTACTTAGCTTTCTTACCAATAAAAGCACTGCTTTCAATAAAATATAATACAGGATCTTAAATGATAACAGCTAACATTATTATGCAGATCACTGTGCTTTTTAAGTAAAATTTAAGAGACCCCGAACTCAAATGTTAACAACGTGAAGGAATATATATATATATATATATATATATATATATATATATATATATAAATAAAAGTTAATAGAACTGAATAAAGGACATAACCCTTTTTTCCTCAAGTGGATCTGAGAACCTTTGGGTAGTGTGTTTCTTTTGTGGAAGAACAGGAAGTCAAGACTGTAAGACAGAATGAATCCCCAGTACGCAGCTCCACCATCAGCGCACATGTGCACACTTGGAGAGCCCAAAGCCCCACAAGGAAGGCCTTGGGCCAGTGCTGCTTGGTGTTCCCCTCACAGAGTGCCTGTCCTTCCAACACAGCCGCCTTTAGCATCTTGCTGGTGTCTGAGATGTGGGAAAAGTGACAGGATTTACTTTCAGTTTTGAGAACCATGACTCACCCTAACACTCTCTATTATGGCCACATTTGTATTATTAAAAAAGAAAAAAGAAAGCAAAAAAAAAAAAAAAGAGAAAAGCAGAACATCTCAAGGCCAGGAAGCAGGGCACCTAGAAACCCACATCCTCTGGGTTCTGCTGTCAAGTGATCAATAATCTGTCACTTTCACAAAGCTGTTTTCTTTTTTTTTTAAACATTTTTTCCTTTATTGATTTTAGAGACAGAGGAAGGGAGAGGGAGAGAGAGAGAGAAACATTGATGAGAGAGAACATCAACTGGCCGCCTCCTGCATGCCCCCCCTGGGGATCAGGCCCACAACCTGGGCATGTGCCCTGACCGGGAATCAAACCAGTGACCTCTTGGTGCATGGGTTGATGCTCAACCACTGAGCCATACCAGCCGGGCTACAAAGCTGTTTTCTTTTCAAGAAAAATCTAAGCTTTGTGTGCTCTCAAAATGGTCTTTCCTGCTTTTCAACAAAATATTATTTCAAAGTAGTTTTCCTTTTCTCTTGGATTTTCTACAAGTAAAGTTCTAAAGCGTAAGAAATGTAGTTTCAGGGTTATAATTCCAGGATAGTAGACATGAAAAAAATAATTTAGCTATTCAGGGTTCAGAAAATGGTATGCAGTTCAGCTGTATTTTACTTTACTCAAATCTTTAAAGTCCCTCTCTACTTCCTGTTTCTCTAGAAGATGTGGTCTGTGTTCCTCAGAAGCTAGGTAGGTTTTGCTAAGGTTCCCCAGGTAACATTAAAAGCCTGAGCTCTATCAGTGGCTATGGCAGAATGAAATTCTCTCCCTAAAGCACATACAAGGTAGGCCATGGGAGGAAGTACTCTCACAGAAATCATAACATCAGCTCACACTGGCATGTCAACCGATGTCTTTCACATACGTACACGCTTGCCATGGAGTTGGGACTTGAGGGTATGAGGAGACTTAACAAATAGGTGAACAGACTCAGACCTGGAGGTGAAGGGCCAGTCCAAGCACACAGCACACAGCTGAGTGTCCCCTGAACTTACCCTGCAGTCTCCTTTTGGCTCACACGACCAGAGAAAAGAGGCTGTTTCAAAGGGCTTGTTCTGCCAGAGCAGGAATTCTGGATGTTTGTAAATTCTGAAAGAAACAAATCCCCTTCTCTAACCTGTGCACAGACTTGGGCCTAGGGTGACCAACAGGGAGCAAAATACCCCTCCTGCCAGCAGGTGCACTGTTGGATGGTTCTCTGGTGAAGGCCCACCTCTACCCTGAATAAAAAGAACACAGACACCAAGCAATTTTGCCTGACAGCAAGCAGTGTTTTATTGTTATGACACTGTCTCGTGACCCACTTTACTCCCTGCTCCTTACTTGCAGTTATATGCAGTAATTAGCAATGTCAGTGTTCTGGCTGGATTGCTCCAGGTCCATTAATAATTCAAGAGCAGGAACAGGATGAATGCATAAGTGTACAACAGAGGTTTCAAGGTTAAAAGCAGTAATGCAGAAAGCTATGGTTGGTGTGTGTGTGTGTTTGTGTGTATGTGAGTGTGTGTGTGTGTGTGTGTGTGTGTGTGTGTGTGTGTCTTGAGAGAGAGGGCGTGTTTAAAATCTACTTTATAAAGTGCCCAGCTCCCCTTAGGGGCAATATGTATGGCAGAGCACAACTTCTTAGTGTCCTTGATCAAGCTAAGGACAGCTTCTTCTCTTCTGGAGTGGACACATGTCTCTGGCCACCTGGCAGGGAGTGTGTCAGCACTAAGTCTCCGGCACTGGAGAATTACTAGTGTATGAAATTGAGGTCAGAGGAAACTACACCAATATCTTTCAAACGTATTTTTGGCGTTTTAAATGACTTCTCTTATAAAAGGCAATGCCTGCTTGTTCAGCAGAACTGGTACCTTCCTACTTAATGCTTTGACAGGAAAGACAAGTGGTGCAGAACAGGCCCTGGGTTTGGCAACCAGAAACTCCTTTAGTGAAAGAGACAGAAGACTATGTTGTTTTAACTGCTTCCGCATCTCTGCAAATCCCCACACCAGTGTTTCCAAGGGGGATTCCAAAAGGTACACTATCTGACATTCCTGCACAGAGCTTTGTACAATTACAGTAAATAAGCCTGTGATCCATGCCTAGAAAAGGATCAGTAGGGCTTTATGAAAAATATTTGCTTGGGAGATGAGGGAGGGGGTGATAAGCAAGGCTGACAGCCATTGGTGACTCTTGAGCTGTTCATATCCACATCACCTTCTGAGCAGAGAGAAGGGTTTGCTACTGACCCTTTCACATGTCCCTCACCTACCAAACGTGAACTGTTTTACATACTAGGAAAGTAACAACTTTATCTGGTTTCACAACCCAAAGCAGACATTTTTAAAACCGGTCATTGAAATGCTTGGGTGATTCAGAATCCATCCTTACTTGTTAGTCAGAAATAGTCTCTGTGGGAAAAGGAAGCAGTTGGAAGCTGTCCTCAATCACAATTACTGAGAGCTGTGTTTATTCCCATGGGGCTCTGAGTTCTGGGCCAAGGTTTTCTCACTGGCTGCACACCCACCCAGCAGCTCCAGAGCATGTGCTGTAGACGGGCCTCCTGCAAAAAGGCCAGCTAGAAGAAAGGCAGGGCCGCTGAGTTCCAGCTCTTTCTACTTGCTACTAAATCCCATCACCTAACCTACCACCTGAGGCAAGGCATTGCGTTTTGAGGGCAGTAAAGTCAGCCCCCCACAGGGATCCAGGAGAAATGATTATGGGCTTGAAAATATACAAGTATATTTTAAAAATCACATTTCTATCTTTCAGGTTCTTTTAAACAATACAAAATAAAATCCTTTGGCTTTAAAAGTCAGAGATGACTGGGCTGATGAAAATGGGTGCAATTTTTTTGAATTGAAAAAGTAACACACACAGAGACCCCTGTGAGCCAAGCCTCCCCCACAGCAATTCCCTGCAGCCAATTTCTTATCTATCCTTCCACACAGATTTTAGGTACAAGTCAGCACACATCTCCTCCGCCTCCTACTCCCATTTGAGACCCAAACAGAAGCACACTATACCCACAATTCTGCATCTTGCTTTTTTTCACTTAATACATCTTGGAAACAGCTCCATACTGGCACAGTTGGGCCCATGTCATTCTTTTTAATGCTATGGTGTATGCCAGGGGTTGGCAAACTACAGCTCATGGGCCAAATCTGGCCTGCTGCCTGCTTTTGTAAATATCATCTTAATGGATCACAGCCATGCTCATTTGTTCACATATTGTCTAGTTACTTTCAAGCTACAAAGGCAGAGCTGAGTAGCTGTGGCAAAGACTATATGGTCTGAAAAGTCTAAAATATTTCCTGTCACCCTTTATAGAAAATGTTTGTTGACCCTGGGTGCATGCTCTTGTTTGGATGTACCGAAATGTATTTAACCAGTTCCCTGTTGATGAATGTTCATTCCTTATAAAATTCCTTAAGAATAAACTCTAAATGTTGAGAAGCATTAAGAAGGATGGGGAAGGAAAGAGCAGGAACTAGCTGGGAAGAGGCTGGCAGGAAGAAGCAAGCTTAAAGAAGGAACTTAGGGTGATTGGGCTCTAACCTCCCAAAGTGTCACTTCCTCTTTTTAGAGGAAATAAGAGGCAAACTGTAGGTCTTTTGATAAGAGGAAATTCCCCTTTGCTATATCAAAGTTAATCCCTGTGTTTGTGTTTTTCTAAGTTAGGCAAGGCTGACTGAAGCATACTGTGACCAAATTAGGAAGCAAGCAGGCTGATGTCTCTAAGCTGGTCACCAGCTTGCGTGGACAGTGATGGATGAGGAAGGAGAGACTCAGTCCAAGAAGGAAATGCTATTTGCTCAAGAAATTAGCCTTATAAAAATTACACTGAATAAGAATTAATAATTGTTTTATAAGACAAAATTCACTTGCTGCTGCTGACAAAAAACAGTTTCCAAGGTTTTCACAAGGAAAGAATGTGCGAGGGGCACAGAGGAGACAAATTCTTTTGGGCATTGTTCTGTTTATTCCAAGGGCAGTGAAGGTCTTGAAAAGTAACAGGGAAAAATATACCAATTAGCTCTTTGATAGATTAATAAGCTATTCAGTTTTACACTACCGAGAAAAAAAGAATTTAGAAAGGTCATGCTAAAAAAGAACTGTATACATTTTCCATTTGATGGCTGCCTACTCAATCGCTTTATTTGCTGGAACAGTAAGGTTTTAAACTAGTCTTACAGTTTCCAACAAGGTCTAGGAATGCAATACCGAATCATTCATACTGAGATGATTTCCGCTATTGCTACTCAAGTGATATTCTCTTTCAGGAATGACTCTGAGTTAACTTTTGATTCTGAGCCAATGAGCTCAGAAATCTATCCTGACCACCAGCACTATCTGGGTAATAACATTTAACCTTGAAAATCCTTGCTTTCCTCCCAAATTTCCAGATCAGCAAGATTCTTGGACATGGTTTTTATTCTCTTAGGAATGTGCTTGGTTGAGTTCCAGCATCTGCTATGAGATCAGACGTGTAGTTAGAATCAAGGTAAGTTTAAACAACAAATCTCAGTTCTTTACAGAAAAGGCTTCAAGGGAGCCAAGCAAAAAGAGGTGGGCCCTGTTCTTGGCTGAATCTGAGATGCTGTTCTCTCCAGGGCAGCAGTAGGTCCTGGCAGAGAAGGCAGAGGCCTGGAGCAGAGATCCACATGGATGACCATGGGGCTCCTGTTGAAACGACATTCTCTGTGCTGCCACTCAGTCTGTGTTAAGCTGGGATCCCGGCTGCATTGTCAGGTTGCATTGGGCAGGAGTTTTGCAGTCACTGTCTCCAAAGTGCTCCAAGTGTTTTCCAAATAGCTAAGTGTTTGCTTTCTACTTGTTCCTATACTGACTTTGAACATTTATTTATAATCACCTAAAGGACCCATAAATTTTACATGTAACACTACAAAGAATACAGCAGTGGGCAAAAGTAGGTTAATAATTAATACATGTACTCACTGTAAACCTACTTTTGCCCACCGCTGTAGATACTTTCTGAAGAAACCCACCAATTAAAAACTGTATTTCTACTGTTAAGGTTTCTGTGACCCACCATTAACTGAGTCAAACTACATTACTGGACCACTGAGAAAACACGTTAGAGAGCTATACCTGAACCCAAAGTCCACATATAACAGGAAGACAGAAGTTTGAGAATTTCTTCAAGCTGTCTGAACCTGGCACTGAACCTCTCTTCATCTGCCCAGGGAAGGCGTCTGGGCTATGTGATTTCCAGGACCCCTTGTAAGTCCAGCGCCTGCAATTACAAATGGAGAGAACCAAATGCCCACAATCTAGAACCAATGGGCAAGTTCTGTGCAGTTCCTCATAACAGGGTTTGAACAATACACTCATGTGCCACAGTTGAGTATTAGGTGCCAATGCCACCGCAGTCTGCTCGGACCTCAGTGCTGCCTGCAGCCTGGCCTATGCGGCGCTGTGAGCCAGGTAAGCACTGCTCCTGCTGCGCACGTCCCTAGGCCCTGTCTTCTGCTCTCTCCCTGCAGTGGAGGCGCTGCAGCTCTGCACAAGCTCCACTGCCCTTTTATGGTAGAAAAATGAATTGCATGCCCAACAGTGGAGCTGAGAGAGATGACAGAACGGAAAGTTGCCATTTGTTGTGGTTTTGGCAGCAAGAGAACAGTGTTCTCCCCTTAGCCACCCTTGGATGGACAGTGCAAGCCAGCCAGGCATTCAGTGACGGAAACCAAAACCCCACCAAACTGCTCCCCAATGCAGTCCTCTCCTGCCTTGCCTGCAAAAGGATGTGTTTATGAGCAGCATCAAGCCCTATTTTTGTGTAAGTGCACATTTCACAAAACAAGGTATAAAAAGGCCATTTGTGTTCTGCTGACAGATCTAAGCAGAGGTGCCTCAGAAAACAGGGTTCTAGTCAGACTGCATCCAAGGAACAGAATTCATTTCCCTGCACAACAAGGACACAGAGCTGGAGCTGGGCAGGGAGGGGAGCTCACTCTGAGAGGAGCTGTGGCCCAGCCCAGCCTTGATCCCTTTCTCTTGTCCTGCTCACAGGGACAGGAACATGGCCCTGAACTCCAGCTGAATACATTCTCTGGGAAAACACACCAACATCCAAGCCCCTATAGTAACAAACAGCAGTTGATACCATGGCGTTTTAAACTGTTTGCATTTCTGTCAGGAGGCCCACAGAAAAAAAGCAGGCCTCCCAGCAGCTGGGAAAACATGTTGCAAAAGGAGAATTAGGCAATTATCTGTACGCACACCAGAGTTAGGAAAATTAAGCTTATCTGAGGGAGAGAAATTAAGCTTATCCAACATGCTTTCAGCTGGAAAACAAGTCTTTTTAAATGGGTGGTGAAAAAAACTTGTGATGGTTGCATGATTTCTTCCATATTTAAGGCACCGGAGCACTAAAAACAGGCCAGCCACGCAACTGTAGCGATGCAGCAGCTAAGGAAAGGGGTCAAGTCTCTTGTTTTTCTGCAGCAGCTATGCGGCTCCCTCCAACACTCCATTCACTTTACCCACAAGCTGTGCTCCAGGGACAGTCACCATGGGAGGGAGGAGCTATTCGAGGTGGCCTCCTGGACAGGTGCCCACACTGTGCCCACCATCAGCCATGGACAGACCCCGCCGACCATCACTCCTGACTGCTCCTGCCTCTCTCCTGCAGCCCCCACCAGCTCTCAGGAGACACACGGTCTCTTCAGGCCAATCCAGTCCCACTGAGGTCTTCCGGAGAAGGGAAGTGAACCTCAGCAAAGACTGTGCCACCACACGAATGAGTTCTGGGACTGGGGAGTTTGTTAACCAAGGACCACAGAAGCACTGTGTGTTCCCAGGTCTCGGGTCACTAGGTTACTAGAAATTACCCGTTATACCTAAACTGACAAGAGGTGCCAGCTGCCCCAACATTCTATATCTAATTTCTCCTCACACTCACTTCCTTTCATGGCTCTACAAGGTCCATCCTCCCCAAACAGCACTCTGATCACATCGGCCTTGTGTTAGCCCTGCAACAGCTCCCTGGAGTATCTGGAATTAAATTCACCATCCTTACTCTGCTCTGCAAAGCCCTCTTCCATCTGGGGTCTATTTAACTCATGTGTCCTATTTCTGCCTGCTCTGTCACATCTGTCTACTGGCTGACCCATCACACAGTTTTGCTTGAGTCACTCCCTGGCCCTGGAGTACTTATTCCCTATCTCCACCCATTAGGTCCCATCAGGGCCCAGTCAGGCCAAGACCCAGCTCTTCCATGAAGTATTTCCCAATCATGCCAAATCACAGTGACTGTCCCCTATTCTGACTGCCTACAGCTGTCACCATCACCATCTCACTATTTAATTGTCTGGGTCTGAGTTCGCTTCTTCTGTCCAGATCTTAGGCTAGGGCTATGGCAGCCCCGTTTGTAGTTCTTCAGGCACAGAGCTCAATAAATAGCTGCTGAGTGAATGAGCACATTCCAACCAAAGCAGTGATAGATATCCCACCTGTCCTGGCACAAACCTATGCGGAGGGAGTGGCTAATGAAAGTGTTCAAAGAGTGAAGAAATATTGGGGAGACTGAGGGGCAAGACCTTCATCAGCTTCTTCTACACGATGGTTAGGCAAAGGATTTTTAGGAAAAAGTGAGTCCAGAGAGAAGAAATGAGGGGAAGAGAGGGAAGGAGCTGCACAGCAGGCAGGGCCATGGTGGCAATGGTCAGGAGGCCTGACTGGAGAAAAGGTCCAAGCTGGGAGTGATGAGTTTAGGTCAGCATGGGTATTGGCCTTGGGTGAGAAAAGGAGGTTTTTATGGGAAGTGAGAGGGCCTTGGTGCTAAGGTGATTGTGGTAACACAAGCAGCAGCCACAGGAGATGTTTTTAGTTGCAAAATTTGACAGAAGAGAGGAGAGGAAGGCAAAAGGACAAGCTGTAAGAGAAGAAAAAGTTGTAATCTATCTCACTTTCTTTGGAATACAATCTGGATCAGCTTCTCAGACACAGGGAACTTTTGAAACTTAAATGCTTTTCATATTAACTTCTGATGGGAAATAAAACTGAAAAGTGCTTTTATGAGGCTATAGGGATTTGATCTAAGAAATTCCCTTAGCTTATTTCTCTTTGAAAACCAAATGCCAAGGCCAGTTTGAAAACCTTCAGTATTCTAGAAGTCATAGGCTCTGGACTAGAAGGACACTTGAAAGGTCACCTGGTCTCTCTCCTAGCCTCAAGGCTGGACCGCATGCTGGATGTCCTGCTAGAGCAAGAAGCCTGGGGAAGGCTGTCCAGGAGCTTTCAGAGAGTGCCCGCGCAGGGGCCCAGGCTCCTGGAGCCCGGTTCACTGGTTATATTATGGTCTAGGATCCATCCTCAATTCCTTATACCCATAAAGCCTCCTCTCTTCCAAGATGACAAGCCTTTTAATCTTCCTACAAATAGCTGTTGACATTTTCCTGCTATGTTACAAATTTTGCTCATATCTTTTTTTTTAAAGAAATATTTTTTTCCTTTATTGATTTTAGACAGAGAGGAAATGAGAGAGAGAGAGATACAGAAATATCGATGAAGAGAACATTGATTGGTCACCTCCTGCATGCTCCCCACTGGGGATCTGGCCTACAACCCGGGCATGTGTCCTGACCAGGAGCATGGGTCGATGCTCAACCACTGAGCCACACCGGCCAGACAATTTTCCTCATATCTTAAAAAAGTGACCATGCCGCGACAGTGTGGCTCAGTTGGCTGGAGCATCGATCCATGCACCAAAGGGTTGCGGGTTTGATCCCCAGTCGGGGCGCGTATAGGAGGCAACCAATCATTTCTTTCACATCGATGTTTCTCTCTTTTCCCTTCCTCTCTTTCTAAAATCAATTTTTTTAAAAAGTAAAAAAAGTGACCATGCCACAAAACACGTAAAACATTTGAGTAAGAGTGTTTCCAGTTTCCAAGAGCGAGGTACCTCAAAGCAGCAAACCAGCGTAAGTAAAGCACAGATATAGAACATCAAAGAGACCTAGATTTCTTTACTTGCTGTTTTTTAAAATTAACTCTTTAGTATGAAAAAATTTAAATATATAAAAAAGTAGATGAGCCCTGGCCGGTTTGGCTCAGTGGTTAGAGCGTCCGCCTGGGGTCCAGAGAGATCCGGGTTCGGTTCCCGCTAAGGGCATGTACTTCGGTTGCAGTTTGTCCCCGGCCCTGGTTGGTCGTGCGGGTGGCAGCCACTCGATGTGTCCCTTTTGCGTCGATGTTTCTCTCTCTCTCTCTTCCTCTCTCTCCCTCCCACTCTATCCGAACAAAAAATGAAAAAATGTCCTCGGGTGAGGATAAAAAAAAAAAAAAAGTAGATGATATAATGAACCCCATGTATCCATCACTCATGTTTAATAATTATCAACTCATGGCCCATCTTAGCTTATCTAGACTGTATCTATCCTCTTTCCTCCAGTATAATTTTGAAACAAATTCCAGATCACAAATAATTTCATTTGTAAGTATTTCAGGATGTATCTCCACAAAATAAGGACTCTTAAAATCAACCCATCATACCAAAATCACACCTGAAAACAGACAAATAACAGTAAGGGAGGAAGCCCTGGATTTGACTCCTGATGTTACCTGCTAGCTGTGTGACTTTGAGCAGATGAGCAGAAAGCCACTAAAACCCACTAAGAGTTCTACTGGCAGGTACCCTGACTTCCATCTGGTTTAACTGTGATGTGAAATGCCCATCTCAAGGGACTCTGACTACATTTGTTCTGACTTTTTGGTAGAACAGCATACCAGCTTGGGGTTGTAGTGTAATCCTCACCCCAACCTCAGAGGACTGGACTTAGTTTCTCAGCACTGCTCTTCTGAGTTACCAAAGTGATTCTAAGTCTATCTTTTTCCTATTTATTTATTATCCTCACCTGAGGACATTTTTTTTTGGTTTATCTTCAGATAGAGCGGGAAGGAGAGAAGGAGGAAGAGAGAGAGAAACATCAATGAGAGAGACACATCAACCGGTTGCCACCCACACGACCCCAACTGAGGCCAGGGACAAATTGCAACCAAGGTACATGCCCTTAGCGGGAACCAAACCCTGGTCCCTCTGGACCGAGGGCCGACGCTCTAACCTACGCTCTAACGGCTGAGCCAAACCAGCCAGGGCTCTTCTCACTTTTTTAAAAAAAATCTTTATTGTTATAAGTATTATAGATGTCGAGTCTATCTTTTTTTTTTTAAATCCTCACCTGAGGACATTTTCCCATTGATTTTCAGATAGAGTGGGAGGGAGGGAGGGAGAGAGAGAAATATCCATGTGAGAGAGGCACACAGATTGGTTGCCTTCTGCACGACCCCAACCAGGGCCCGGGATCGAACCGTAACTGAGGTACGTGCCCTTGACCGGAATCGAACCCATGACCCTTTGGTCCATGGGCTGACGCTCTAACTGCTGAGCCAAACTGGCCAGAGCGTGAGTCTATCTTCTTAATGGACATTAGCACATAGTACAGACAGAGAGCATATAGCTGCTGTTTAGTTGCCAAAGAGATGTCAGGGCTGGCTCTTCAGCTGGTTACATGAAGGATAGTGGGTCTGGGTGGTTGATCCCACATGGAACGGTACACTAGCCACTGATAGAAGCATACTTTTCTAACTGTGGTCTGGGAGAAGGTTATGTGACTTATGGGGACTAGAAAGGTGACAGAGACTCTTCACATTCTCTATGCGTGTGGGAAGGACACTGAGGAGTAAAAGGCTATTTACATTTCTCAGCCACCACAGAGCAATCAGAAAATGACCTTGAATTCAATAGTAAACACAGAAAATTCCCCCCAGAGTGAACACAAGAAATTCCCCCCAGCAGCAACGTTAGCCTAGGCTCCACTCTGATTCTGCTCAATGCTCTCTGAACATTATATTCCTCTTTGCTATAGCTCCCCTTGCCCACATTCCTCCTCCCTGACACAGGCACCCATAGGGATAAAGGGTGTTTTCACGCTTGTGTTATCACCATAGCAACAGTTTCTCTTCTACCTGGAAGGCTGGAAGCCCTGCAGTGCTCTGTGCCAAGAATGCAAAGAGGGGACACTATTACTCTGTACTCCAACACATGTGCGCACGCACACACACTTTCCTCAAGGACATCACAATGAGAACCACTAAAACAAATTAAGATGCTGACACCTGGTAACACACATCAGTGTAAAGACAAAAAGAAGGCAAATGACTATAAAAAGATATTTTGTAAATATCAATTCTTGAGGGGCGTTTAATGTGAGATTTCTAAAGACTTTGAATCAAAATGCACCTCTCCTTTGATGAGGCCACAGGCAGAGAAAAATGACATTAAATTATTTTAGCAAAACATATAAAAGCATTAAGCAACTAATGTGTGGTTTACAGAAAGGAGGCACTCAAAGTTTATGATCCTTTATGGTTTGTGAACGGGGTTAAGCTGTGATGAGACTGATAAATGGTGGCCACAAAAACCGTGGAACAGGGTCAGACTTCTACTTTAATAAAATACCCATAGTACAAACCTATTTTCTTTATGTACTACAGACCATGCATTTTTGTAGAGACCAAAACAAGAGAGACAAGGAAGTATGTCCTTTCACTACAAGGACAGTACATGGTGACAGCCCTGACCTCCTGATCTACAGGCCCGCTGGCTGTACTGGAGGTGGGTGGGGTGGTCAGGACACAAAGGTCAGTGCCCTCCCAGGAAGACAAAAAACATCACCAATGAGTCACTGAGACAAACCATGGGTTTTTAATCTTCATTTTGCAACTAATTCTGAGATCTCCAGCAAAATGTACTATCATTTTTGTTTCTAGGCCCTTTGTACATTCATCTCTTTGAATATCATTCCTTGAGATACCAATTCTTTTGAATAGAGATTAAAAAAATCAACGAGAACTCCAAGAGGAGAGGACATAGAAGTGCTGTAAACCAGGCAACTGAGACTTTGGAAGGCAAATCCACAGGCAGCTTTCTTTAGGACACAACTCTCTACATGGTAGCATGGGGTCCTTCTCTGAACTTGAACAATGTGGGCTAAAGTGAGAGCAATTATTATTATTATTATTTTTATCCTCACCCGAGGACATTTTTGCATTTATCTTCAGATAGAGCGGGAAGGAGAGAGGGAGGAAGAGAGACAGAGAGAAACATCAATGTGAGAGAGACACATCGACTGGTTGCCACCTACACGACCCTAAACGGGGGCCGGGGACAAACCGCAACCGAAGTACCTGCCCTTAGCAGGAACTGAACCTGGGACTCTATGGTCCGCAGGCCGACACTCTAACCGCTGAGCCAAACCAGCCAGGGCAATTATTTCATTAAAAAAAAAAAATCCTCACCCAAGGATACTTTTCTATTTATCTTCAGGTACAGAGAGAGGGAGAGAAAGGGAGACAGAGAGAAACATCGACATGAGAGAGACACATCGACTGGATGCCTCCCGTACAACCCCGACCAGGGCCAGGGACGAACTGCAACCGAGGTACGTGCCCTTGGCTGGAATCAAACCTGGGACTCATTGGTCTACAGGCCAATGCTCTACTGCTGAGCCAAACCGGCCAGGGCAGAGAGCAATTATTTCTTACAGAACATATTGGTTAGCCAAACGTTTAAATTAAAATACTATCCTCTTTACACTGTAGCATGCTAGTAAGAAATGAATTTTTTGAGACAGCCATGTGCCACATAACAACATTTTGGTCAAATGTTGTTTGACCAAATTATACAACGGTGGTCCCCGTTGTATAATGGAGCTGAAAAATTCCTACCACTTAGTGATGTCATAGCCATCGTAATGTCATAGGGCAACACATTACTTACATGTTTGTGGTGACGCTGGTGTAAACAAACCTAATATATTACCAGTTATAAAAGTGTAGCACATATAGTTATGTACAGTACATACTTGATAATAAACTATGTTACTGGTTTATGTATTTATTATACCATACTTAAAAAAATTTTTTTTTCTTTATTGGTTTTAGAGAGAGAGGAAGGAAGAGGGAGAGAGAGATAGAAACATCGATGAGAGAGAACATCAATTGGCCACCTTCTCCATGCCCTACACTGGGGATTTGGCCCACAACCTAGGCATGTGCTCTGACCAGGAATCAAACCGGTGACCTCTTGGTGGCATGGGTCGATGCTCAACCACTGAGCCAAACTGGCCAGGCTACACTTTTTTTTTTTTTAAAAAGATTTTTATAGAGAGAGGAAGGGAGAGTAAGAAGGAGAAAGAGATAGAGATAGAGATAGAGAGAGAGAGAGAGAGAGAGAGAGAGAAGGAGAGAGAAACACTGAAGTAAGAACACAACATCAATTGGCTGCCTCCTGCATGCCCCCCTACCAGGGAATTGAGCCTGCAATCTGGGCATGTGCCCTGACCAGGAACTGAACCAGCAACATTTCAGTGCATGGGTGACACCCAAATAACTGAGCCACACTGACCAGGTCTATACTATACTTTTAATCGTTAGAGTGTACTTTATATATTCTATATACTGTTTGCTGTAAAGCAGTATGCCGTGGAACGCCAGCAGCAGCTGCCCTCATACATCCTGTGCTCACTATGTCTCTTGATCACATCATTTTCTCTTGTCTTTGATTTAATCTCATGTGATTTTGTACAGTAACTTGCTGTACAGGTTTGTGGCCTGGGAGCAGTAGGTTACACAACACAGCCTAGGTGTGAGGTAGGCTGTACCGTCTAGGTGTGTGTAAGTGCACACTATGATGTTTGCACGATGAAATCACCTAAACACATTTCTCAGAACCTGCATAACTGTATATGATTTTAAAAACTAAGGTAACTGAGGAGTCATCTTTTGGTCCTCCATTTGCCCACTTTAAGGGAACTCCGTGCTCTTACGGTAGCAGATTTGACAAACCTGAGAGAAGTCCTTCCTTTCTAGGAATTCCTTTCCTCACTTGAGCCGGCACTGCATCTGCACACCTGTCAGCATCACAGTCTCTGCCTTCCTTGTTTCCTGAGGAAGTGCCAGGTACTGGAGTAAGCTCTTTACCTACCTCGTGCCCTCAACTCCCCTCACCCCCAGCTTTACTGAGATACAAATGACATGCTATTTACTTTCCATCAAAGCTCTATGATGGAGGTAATTGTTTTCATTTTACAGACAGAAAATGTGACTCAGGGAGATGATGTATTTGCCCTAGGTCACGAAGCCAAGAAGTGGAAGAGCTGGAATTAAAGCATGAGCAGGTTTAATGCCAAAATCCCTGTCTTGATCACTGGGCAAGACTGTCTCACTAGCTGCAATGTCAAGTGAGAGCCATGATTTCTCTAATATTCCAGCACAGTGCTGGATCAAGAAGTGCATCAATAAATACTTCTCACATACTATCTTCAAAAGAACTTGCAAAACAGAGAACTCACTAATCAAGACCAGCGAAAGGACTTCTCCCAAGCAATGCTGACAGAGGAGAAACTCAAAGCCTCTTCATTCTGAGAATAGGAAATTCTGTGATTTGTCTCTGGGAAGGTGGCAACTTTCTTCACTGGGTGAGAAAAGAAGCACCAGAATGTTCTCTGGGGGCAAGGAAGAAAATGCTAATTTACTGGGGGTCAGGGAAGTCAAAGCAACACTGACAGCTCAGCCTGCCATACTGCCTCCCTTGGAGGTGCGCTACGCCACCTGGTGGAAAGTCAGCAGTCAACCTCTGGGAGTTCCAAGGGGAGGAATCTGAGGGCTATACCAGCTCAGGAGGGGCAGGCATGGCAGTGCTGCCCTTGCCCATGCACCAGTCCCCCTAGCCTTTTCTAAGGCAGACCAAGAGGGAGAGGCAGTTATTTTCACCATTCAATGCCCGAATCAAGGGATAAAGAGGATGAAATATAGGAGTAAAAACTATTTCTGTGGGACTAAATGGAAACAAAAATAAATGTTTTATCCAGATTGGCATTTAAGTTTAACACGTGTATTTTTACCTTTCCCTATTTTGGGTAAATGTTTATCTCCTTTTTAAATGAGCACTGCAGCCCTGGCCGGGTTGGCTCAGCGGTTAGAGCGTCAACCTGTGGATCAGAGAGTCCCGCGTTCAGTTCCCGCTAAGGGCACGTACCTCAGTTGCAGTTTGTCCCTGGCCCCAGTTGGGGTCGTGTGGGTGGCAACCACTCGATGTGTCTCTCTCACATCGATGTTTCTCTCTCTCTCTTCCTCCCTCTCTCCCTCCTGCTCTATCTGAGGATAAATGCCAAAAAAAAAAAAAAAAAAGTCCTCGGGTGAGGATAAATGAGCACTGCAAACAGCAGATAGGGTATTTATTTGACTTTTACTGGAAAGGTAGGGTAGGAAGAGAGGTAAGCAGTATCTGTCTTTGTTGCTTTTATTCCTCATAGAAACACACAAACACACACACACACTCTGAAAGAACCAGGTTCTCTAATCATAGTGCTTGATATGTGCAATGTCAAGTAAGGAAGTATGTGTAATTATCAGCCCAAATCTCTCAAGGACTGATAAGGCCTATGATGAGTAGATTCACTATGCTGTTTGCCATGGGGAATTTTAAACAGTGGAAACTGACAAAAATATGAAATCCTGAAACCTCATTGCTATGATGCCAGCTCTGCTCAGTGCCTGATGGGTGGCTCACAGGGATGGCATTTGGGATCCACTCTGGAACTGTGTAGGGGTAGGGAGGCCTCCCTTTGGGTTCTTAGCTCCACCATTTACCATCACCTGACTCCACACTTCAGTGTCCACTTCACAGGGTGGCTGTGGGGACCAAATAGAGGAAGGGCCCTGCAAGGTACTTTAAAAAAAAAAAAAGTTTTTATTGATTTTTAGAGAGAGAGGAAGGGAGAAGAAGAGAAACACTGACGAGAGAGAAACATTGATCAGCTGCTTCCTGCATGCCCCCTACTGGGAATCAAGCCTGAAACCCGGGAATGTGTCCTGACCAGGAATCGAACCGGTGACCTCTTGGTCCATGGGTCGATGCTCAAAACACTGAACCACACCAGCCAGGAAAGGGCAAGGCACTCTTGAATATCACTGTGGCCTGAGGTCTTACGCTATTCAGCCTGAACCCTCAGGCTTTGAAGGAAGCACCTCAGCTTGTGAGGAACAGGGACATGCTGAATTTCAGAGAAGGACCCCCTCCCTCACCTCTTTGGTGGACTTGCATTGAGTAGCATGGACCTTCCACACCAGTAAATGAGTCCTCGTTTGGGGACTTAAAATTCCTTTTGTTATCTAGACATTTGGTTCTTGTCAACGTTACTTCCTGAATAAAAGGTCTTCCTTGACACCAGGAACAAGAGGATCAAGCTTCATTCATATCTAGATAAATATAAAGTCCTGTGCTCAGCATAGGAGTCAGCTGACTGGTTGGACCTCAAATTATAGTGCTGCTAGTAAGTGCCAACCGTCCACTGTCACAGCTGGAGCCACCCTGGCACTGACAGCTGGTCCCGACTCATTTACATTCTCTTCACGCAGCCATTCAGCTACTGTAGGAGGCTGCAGATGTCTGTTTTTTTTAAGCAGCAAACTGGTTCATTGCAGATGTGAATTTTGGTTATATTTCACTTCTGTAGAGTCAATAACACTGAATGCTACAAAGGATAGGAAGGGGCCTGGAAAGGGTGGGAAAAGACGAGTAGGGAAGAGAGTTGGTGGGTGAGGAAGATACATTAAAAACTAATATAAGTGTCATTCAGAAGAGATAAGTGGTTATACATTCATATTCTTAGGCTCTCCTAAAAGAAACCAAACTCAGTGTTCTTCAGTTACTCTCATTAAAGTCTCACCACCCAAAGGCCTCCCTTCTTTATAGCATTTCCTTCGTGAGTACTCTTAAACTTCCATCTTGTGGCCCTGGCTACCTTTCCGGAAAGCTCTACTTTATGGAGAAAAGTTATGGTTCTGGAAAGATAGAAAAGACTCAACAGGGGAATTTCTGACCCTAAGAATAAATATTCCAGAAGCATTGCTTTCAAATTTCCTTTTCTCCAACACTGCAGTCCCACGCCCAATACATCCAATTCATTCCTAAAACTAACACAATGAAAACAAAGGGATGAATCCTTTATCTGAGAACACAGGGGCGGGGTAGGCACTGAGGGCCTTGACAAAGCATTCCAAAACATCAACGAAACAAAGACTCCTTCCTCATTTCATCAGAGATAGTGTCTTATTCTTTGGGGATTTCAGGGGAATGACTGCAGGCATTCCCACCCTCTTCCAGATAATACATTAATATAAATGCCTCCTCTCAGAGTAACAAGTTCCTGGAACTCTAACTGGAGTTTAGATTACTGACAAAGTCACTACAATGAGGAAGCCGATGCCCTTAGTCTCACATGGGCACAAATTAGCTCATTTCTTAAACTTTAGGAATCCTCCAGGATTAACGGTTGGTTTAGCCACCTAGATGGAGAGAAAGGATGTCATAAGGAGAATTTGTACAAGTGAAAAGGTAAAAGTATACCTGAACAACACTGACATCTTTGACATTACATTCTGAATGAACGTAGTGGTTTGCTTTGGTACTAAGCCTAAAAGAATTCTGTCAGCTCTGCTTACAAGATAATGTTTTGCTGACACATACATTTTAAAATGCCCAAAAGGAAAACCTTTCCTCATGGGGCATCAGTGCCACCTAGTGGTAACTCTTTCCATAGCTCATTCAAAGGACAGGGTGGGAACTTCTCTGCAACCTGCTGTCACTGCCTCAGGTTCCCATGAGACTTTCAACTTTATTTTCCACGGTGGGCCAAACACTGGAAAACCTTCCCAAACAGTAGAAAGCAAGTCTAGAATGTGAATGGTATTATCCACAGGCAAGGGTCAAGTTCTAAAGCACACTGTAATGGACAATGCCTTATGATGTAAAACATTACTGAGGAACATAAGATTTGAATAAACGGAAAGACGTATTTTGAACTTAGATAGCAAGACAACATTTTTAAGGTAATAATTTACCTAAACTCATCTATAAATTTAGTATCTAATATAAAAGCTACCAGCTCTTCTCTAACTCCTAGCTGAGCCCCACTGCCTTCCCCAGCTCCCTGCTGCTTCCCAGTCCTCTCTGCCTGCCCCTTTAAAAGATTGCAAAATCTTCTCCAGCCTTGATCTCTCCTCCTGTGTTCCTGACCCTAGTCACTTACCAAATAATTACCGAGCACCTACTATGTGCCAGCCATTGGAAAACATATGCATACCAAATACCTCCATCCTTAAAACTCAACATGTCCAAAACAAAATTGATCTTCTCTCCCAGAATCTTTATTTCTATTCTAGTTTCAATTTTGAGTGAAGTGCATCATCACCCACTTAATGGCCCAAACCAGAGCAAGGAGTCATCTGGACTTCCCCCCAACTCCCAGTCAGAATATTTCCTTCTTATCTTTCAAATCTGCTCCTTTTCTCCACCCCCACAATCAGTGTTGGTTCTCATGATCTCCACTACTCAGGATGTGCCAGGTGATGCTTCTGGGAACAAACTCAAACTTCAGTACCTCAAAACAAAGACTTATTTCTACAAGTCCATTGGCAGAAGGAAAAGAGACAGTGAACCATGTCCTCTTTTTTTTTTTTTTTTAAATTGTGGTAAAAAACACGTAATATGAAATCTACCCCATTAACACATTAAAAAAAATTTTTTTTCTTTATGAATTTTAGAGAGAGAGGAAGGGAGAGGGAGAGACAGAAACATTGATGAGAGAGAACATGGACTGGCCGCCTCCTGCATGTCCCCCATTGGGGATTGGGCCCACAACCTGGGTGTGTGCCCTGACCGGGAATCAAACCCGTAACCTCTTGGTGCATAGGTTGACGCTCAACCACTGAGTCACACTGGTCAGGCCCATTAACACATTTTTAAATGCACAGTGAAGTATTGTTAACTACATGTTAATAGTTATACTGCAGAGATCTTTAGAACTGCCAAATCTTAAATGATTGACATTCCATACCCACTGCATGACAACTATCTATCTCCCCCTCCCCCAGCCCCTGGCAACCACTGGCTATTTTCTGCTTCTGTGAGTGACTACTTTAGATACATCCGAAAGTGGAATCATACAATATTTGTCTTTTTGTGACTGGTTTATCTCAGCATAATGTACTCAAGGTTCATCATCCATGTTGTTGCATGTGTCAAAATTTCCTTTTTTTAAATGCTGAATAATATTCCACTATGGATAGACTATGTTTTCTTTATCCATTCACTCAATGATGGACATTTAGACTGTTTCCATATCTTGGTTATTGTGAATAATGCTGCAATGAAAATGCGAGTGCAAATATTTTTTCAAAATCTATTTTGTTGTTGTTGTTAGTCCTTACCCAAGGGGATATTTTTCCATTGATTTTTAGATAGAATGGAAGGGGTGGGGAGAGAGAGAGAGAGGAACATCAATATGAGAGAGACACATCGACTGGTTGCCTCCCACACGACCCTGACCAGGCCCAAGGATCGAACCTGCAACTCAGGTACGTGCCCTTGACTGGGAATTGGACCCGAGACCCTTTGGTCCAAGGTCAATGCTCTTGCCACTGAGCCAAACTGGCCAGGACTCAAAATCTGCTTTTAATTCCTTTGGATAAATACCAAAAAGTGGGATTGCTGCATCATCTGGTAGTTTTATTTTTTATTTTTGAGGATGCTCCATATTATTTTCCATAATAGCTGTACCATTTTACATTCCCACCAAAAATGCATAAGGATTTCAATTTCTCCACATCCTTGCTGACACCTGTTATTTTCTGTTTGTTTGTTTTCAATAGTGGCCATCCTAATAGATGTGAGGTAATACCTTACCGTGGTATTGATTTACATTTTCCTGATGATTAGTGATGCTGATACCTTCGCATATACCTGTTGGCCATCTGTATGTCTTCTTTGGAGAAAAGTCTAATTAAGTCCTTCTCCCCCCCTTTTTTTTAATTCCTCACCCGAGGATATTTTTCTATTTATCATCAGATAAGAGTGGGAGGGAGGGAGAGAAAGACAGAGAGAAACATCAATGTGATAGAGCCACATCGACTGGTTGCCTCCCACACAACCCCAACCAGGGCCGGGGACAAACCGTAACCGAGGTACGTGTCCTTGACCGGAATCAAACACATGACTCATTGGTCCACGGGCTGATGCTCCAGCAAAACCGGCCAGGGCTTGAGTTGAGTTTTAAATTATGGTATAAGGTAATGTCCAAATTCATTCTTTTGCATGTGACTATACAGTTTGCCCAGCACCATTTGAAGAGACTATCCTTTCCCCATTGTGTAGTCTTGACACCGTTGACTATATATGCATGAGTTTATTTCTGGGCTTTCTATTCTGTTCTATTGGCCTTTATGTCTATCTTTATGCTAGGACCATACTGTTTTGATTACTATAAGCTTTGCAATATGCTTTGAAATGAGGAAGTGTGGAAGTGTGAGGTCTCCAGCTTTGTTCTTCTTTCTTAAGATTGTTTTGGCTATTTGGGTTCTTTGTGGTTCCATATGAATTTTATGATTTTTTTTTTCTGTTTCTGCACAAAATGCTATTGGGATTTTCTTAGGAATTGCACTCAATCTGTAGATGGCTTTGGGTAGTATGACATTTTAACATTAGGTCTTTCAATCCACAAACATGGATGTCTTTCCACATATTTGTGTATTCTTTAATTTCTTTCAGCAATGTTTCATGGTTTTCAGTGTACAAATCTTTCACCTTCTTGGTTAAAGTTTATTCCTAAATACTTTATTATTTTTGATACTACTATAAATGGGAATTTTCTTAATTTCATTTTGGATTGTGACTATAAAGAAACAGAACTGATTTCTGCAGCTTGATTTGGTATCCTGCAACTCTGCTGAATTTCTTGGTTTTAATAGTTTCTTTTTTAAAAAATTTTTTTTATCTTCATCCGAGGACATTTTTTCATTTTTTGTTCAGAGAGAGTGGGAGGGAGAGAGAGGAAGAGAGAGAGAGAGAAACATCGACGTGAAAGGGACACATCGAGTGGCTGCCACCCGCACAACCAACCAGGGCCGGGGACAAACTGCAACCGAGGTACATGCCCCTAGCGGGAACCGAACCCGGGTCTCTCCGGACCACAGGCCGACGCTCCAACCGCTGAGCCAAACCAGTCAGGGCAGTTTCTTTTTTTAAAAAAAATATTTTTTCTTTATTGGTTTGAGAGAGAGGACGGGAGAGGGAGAGAGAGATAGAAACACCGATGAGAGAGGATATTGACTGGCCGCCTCCTGCATGCCCCCCACTGGGGATTTGGCCCACAACCTGGGCCTGTGCCCTGACTGGGAATCAAACTGGCGACCTCTTGGTGCAAGGGTCGACGCTCAACCACTGAGCCACACCGGCCGGGCTGAAGTTACTAGTTTTTCACCATTGAGTATGATGTTAGCTACAGCCTTTTCTATGTGGCTTTTATTATGTTGGGGGTTTTGTGTTTTTACTATAAAAGGATGTTGAATTTTGTCAAATGCACTTTCTGCATTTATTGAATATGATTTTCATTTTTCCTTCTGTTAATGTGGTGTATCCATTAATTTTTTGTTGTTGTTGTTGTTACTCCTCATCCAGTGATATTTTTCCATTGATTTTTAGACAGAGTGGGAGGAGGGAAGGTGGGAAAGGGAGAGAGGGAAACATCATGTGAGAGAGACATATTGATTGGTTGCCCCCCTGCACGACCTCAACCAGGGCCAGGGATCGAATCTGCAACCCAAGTACTTGCCCTTGACCAGGAATTGAGCCTGCAACCCTTCAGTCCACGGGTCGATGCTCTAACCAATAAGCCAAACCAGCCAGGGCTTCATTGATTAATTTTTGTTGAACCACCCTTGCATTCCAGGGATAATTCCCATTTGGTTGTGGTATATGATCCTTTTAATGTGCTGTTGAATTCAGTTTCCCAATATTTTGTTGAGGAGTTTTACATCTATGTTTGTCAGGAATATTGTCTGTAGTTTTCTTTTCTTGTGGTGTCTCTGTCTGGCATTGGTATTAAGGTGAAGCTGGCCTCATAAAATGTATGCTGAATTCAGAAGAATGTGTATTCTGACCCTGTTGGGTGGAATGTTCTATACATGTCTGTATTTTTCTGTTAGGTCCATTTGGTCTATAGTGTTAAGTCCAGTTTCCTTATTGATCTTCTGTTTGTTCTATTATTGAAAGTGGAGTACTAAAACCTACATTATTGAATTGCTGTCTATTTCTCCCTTCAGATTTGTTAATGTTTGCTTCACATGTTTGGGTACTCTGATGTTGGGTGCATATATATTTTTATCCTTGTTATATCTTCTTGGTGAACTGACCCTTTTATCATTATATAATGTCCTTGTCTCTTGTGACAGTTTTTAACTTAAAGACTATTTTGTATGATACAAGTATGGCCATCCCAGCTCTCTTTTGGTTACCATTTGCATGGAATAGCTTTCCATCCTTTCACTTTCAGCCTATGTATGTCCTTAAATCTAAAGTGAGTTTTTTGTACAGTACATAGTTAGATCTTGTAATTTTCTTAAAAAACAAAAACAAACAACAACCACTCTATGTCTTTGGTTGAGGAACTTAAATCCATTTATAGCTGAAGTAACCACCCATAGGGAAGAACTTACTATTGCCATTTTGTTCTCCATCCTGTAGCTTTTCTATCCCTTACAATCTTCCTTTGAATTTCACTGTTTTTCTTTTTTTTGTAGTGACATGCTTTGATTCCTTTTTCTCACTTTCTCTTGTATATATGTAAAACAATCTATTTTAAGCTGATAACTTCTATTATATACAAAAACTACTCTTTTACCCTCTTTATGTTATTAACATTACAAGATACATTTTTATTTTTATTTATTTTTTTATCCTCACCCGAGGACATTTTTGCATTATTCTTCAGATAGAGCGGGAGGGAGAGAGGGGGGAAGAGAGAGAGAGAAAAACATCGACATGAGAGAGACACATCAACTGGTTGCCACCCACATGATCCCAACAGGGGCTGGGGACAAACTGCAACCGAGGTACATGCCCTTAGTGGGAACCGAACCTGGGACTCTCTGGTCCACGGGCTGATGCTCTAACCGCTGAGCCACACTGGCCAGGGTCATTTTTATTTTTAAAATATGTTTTTATTGATTTTTTAGAGAGAGAGGAAGGGAGAGAAAAATAGAAACATCGATGTGTGAGATACATCGATCAGCTGCCTCCTGCACGTCCCCTACTGAGGATCAAGCCCGCAACTCAGGCATGTGCCCTGACGGAGAATCAAACTGGGACCTCTCAGTTCATGGGATGATGCTCAATCCACTGAGCCACACTGGTTGGGCACAAATTACTTTTTTTTTTAAATCCTCACCTGATATTTTTCCATTTATCTTCAGATAGAGTGTGAGGGGGAGATAGAGAGAGAGAGAAATATCAATGTGAGAGAGACATATCGATTGGTTTTCTCCTGTACGAACCGGATCAGGGCCAGGGACTGAACTGCAACTGAGGTAGGTATGTGCCCTTGACCAGAATTGAACCCGAGACTCTTTGGTCCGTGGGCTGACGCTCTAACTGCTGAGCCAAACCGGCCAGGGCACAAATTACATTTTTAAATATTGTATATCCATTAATATATTTTATAGTTAAATACTTTTGTCTTTTAAATTCTATACGAGTTAAAACCAATTACATATACACACATTACAGTATTCCGTGTTTGTCTATATATTTACTTTTACCAATGAGCTTTATACCTTTATGTGCTTTTGTGTTGCTATCCAGCATCCTTTCATTTCAACTTGAAGGAGTCCCTTTGGCATTTCTTGTAAGACAGGTCTAGAGGTGATAAACTCTCAGCTTTTGTTTACCTGGGAATGAAGAAAAGTTATGCTGGATACAGTATTCTTGATTGGCAGTTTTTTCTTTTGCTCTTTCAGCCCTTTGAATATATCATTATTCTCTTCTGTCCTGCAAGGTTTCTGCTAAAAAATTCACTGAGATTCTTATGGGAGCTCCAGTGTATATGACAAGTTGCTTTTGCTGTTTTAAAAATTCTGTTTTTACTTTTGACAATTTCATCATAAAGTGTCTCAGTCCATCCTAACTGGTATGCACTTGGCTTCTTGAACCTAGATGTCCACTTCCTTCCCCAGACTTTGGAAGTTTTGTCCATTACATTTTCAAATAAGCTTTCTACCTCTTTTTCTTTCTCTTGTCTCCTTCTGGGATTCTCAAAATGCATATATTGGTCTGCTTGATGGTGTCCCATACGTCCCTTAAACCTTCCTTACTCTTCATTCTTTTTTCTTTTTGCTTCTCTGATTAGATAATTTCAAATGACCTGTCTGAGTTTGCTGATTCTTTCTTCTGCTCAATCAAATCTTCTGTTAAACCCTACTCGTGAAATTTTTAATCATTTATTGTATTCTTCAGCTCCAAATTTTGTTTGGTTCTTTTAAAATATTTTCTCTTTGTTGATGTTCTCACATTCTTATTATCATCATCTCACACACTATTTTCCTGAGCTCACTGAGCATCTTCATATGATTATTTTGAATTCTTTGTCATGTAATTCACATATCTCCATTTTTTTAGGGTCAGTTTCTAGAGATTTATTTATTTTTTAAATTGTTTTTTTCCTTATTGATATTTAGAGAGAGGAAGGGAGAGGGAGAGAGATAGAAACATCAATGAGAGAGAATATCAATTGGCCTCCTCCTGCCAACTGAGATGTGGCCACAACCTGGGCATGTGCCCTGACTGGGAATCGAACAGGGGACCTCTTGGTGCATGGATCGCTGCTCAACCACTGAGCCACACGGGCCAGGCTATTTTGTTCTTTTGTTGGACCAAGTTTCTTCTTATGTCTGGTTACTTTGTGTTGGAATCACACATCTGAAAAAAGTCACTTCTCCTAGTCTTTACAGACTGGCTTTGTCAGAGAAAGATCTTCACCAATCAGCCTGGCTATAGATTCTGGAAGCCTCTAAAACCTTTTCTGGGGATGAGTCTTCTTTTGGACTTATGTGTGTAAATTCTGTTAGCAAGGTTTTACTGGTTTTTTGTTGTTGTTGTTTTTTCAGGAGTTTGTAATCTCTTGCTTCCTCTGGTGTCTTTCACAGTACTGTAGGTTTTCTGGAGGCCTTTTTTGTTCTCAGAGGCCTGTCAGTGGTCCAAGCCAGGTAGTACAGAAACCAGCCCCTTGCACAGTCCTCCAATAGCTGGAATTTTGGACACACACTCCAACGCTTTCCCTCTTTAGGGAGAAGCCAGGAGTTGGGGGTTTTCTCTTGCACTAAGCAGAGAGGAGTGGCAATGGAGAGTGAGTGCATGCTAGTTCAAACCATTGCCTTTGTTCTCAGTGGTCCCCAACCTGGTGCCATTTCCTGTCAGGAAAGATAGATTTAGGAAAGGTGGACTCAGGAAAAAAGTCTGAAAGTTAGATATATGTGTCAGTCTTCTCATTCCCTCCCCAAGGAGAAGCTAGGAGTTTTCTCCCAATTGAGCTGGTGGGAGGGCTCTGGTGAGTGAGTTCCATCAATTTCCTACAGGCTTCACTGCAGCTGGCTTTACACTGTTTGGAGTGCAAGAGCCTCTTAATTGGTTTCTAGATTTCTCATAGAGGGAACTGGTCCGGGTACTGATGAATCAGTGTTATTGTCGGGGAAGAAGGGTCTGAGGCTGCCTATTCTGACTATTTGACCAACACTCACATTTCGTTGGCCAAAAGAAGCTACATGGTCATCTCCAAGTGTGTATGTCTCCCACAGAGAGGAAGCAGAATATTTGCAGGTTTTGCCTAGGATCTTAGGAGCCTCTGGGAAACTTTTACTGACATCCCAGGTTGGATGTTCTTGACATTCATAGGATGCTATTTCAGAATCATGTGTGTGCCCTCATGCCTTCTTGTAATGGTCCAATTTGGAATCATACCAGAAAATGTAGTTCCCAGCTCCATCTTAGCAATTCACGGAGACTCCAGATGAGGTGGTGCCGATATGCATCTCTTACTTGTCTCGCTCATAGCAGAACAGATCTCCCTGATATTTCACTCCCCTTGTCCCTCCACCTCAGAATGGTGTCGAGGCCATATGGCTCTGGTCCCACCTACCTCATGAACCTTTACCTTCACACTCTCAGAACCAGTCAGTGTCCAGGATGCTACTGCTCCTTGGACCCAGAACATTCCAACATCTTCACTTTCACTTCATTCCCACCCTTTCCTTCCCTTGGCTACTGCCTCCTTGCTCTGTGTATCTTAGGACAGTCAGTTACTCCACTTTCTTAGTTCCAAGATGCCAGGGACTCTTGGAACAATTGTTATAGCAATAGCCTGAGGTGGAGAACAAATTATTAAATGAACATCAGTTATAAGAATACTCCCAGGCCCTTGCCGGTTTGGCTCAGCGGTTAGAGCATCGGCCTGCGGTCCAGAGAGACCTGGGTTCGGTTCCCGCTAAGGGCGCGTACCTCGGTTGCAGTTTGTCCCTGGCCCCTGGTAGGTCGTGCGGGAGGCAGCCACTCGATATGTCCCTTTCACGTCGATGTTTCTCTCTCTTCCTCTCTCTCCCTCTCACTCTATCTGAACAAAAAGTGGGGAAAAAATGTCCTCGGGTGAGGATAAAAAAAAAGAATACTCCCAGGCCCTGGCCGGTTTGGCTCAGCGGTTGGAGCGTTGGCCTGTGGACCAGAGAGTCCCAGGTTCGGTTCCCGCTAAAGGAATGTATCAAAAAAAAAAAAAAAAAGAATACTCCCAGCCCTGGCCGGTTTGGCTCAGCGGTTAGAGCATCGGCCTGCGGTCCAGAGAGACCCGGGTTCGGTTCCCGCTAAGGGCACTTATCTCAGTTGTCCCGGCCCTGGTTGGGTGGTGCGGGAGGCAGCCACTCAATGTGTACCTTTCACCGTCGATGCTTCCCTCTCTCTATCTCTCTTCCTTTCTCTCCCTCCCACTCTATCTGAACAAAAAATGGAAAAATGTCCTCGGGTGAGGATTAAAAAAAAAAAAAAGAGTACTCCCAGATTTTACACAGAAATGTTAATGTTGAAAACAAAAGAAATAAAGTTTTAGTCCACTGGTTTAGTTTCTTTCTTCCTTTTCCAATATCTACTTTCATTTCAGGCAGAGATATAATATTAAATTCTGATCGTGCTATTTTAGATACTTGTCTAAATGGATGCCAATATTCATTAAAAACTCTAAGTGGCTTGCCCTGTCCGGCTAGCTCAGTTGGTTAGAGCGTTGCCCCGATACACCAAGGTTGCAAGTTCAATGCCTGGTCAGGACGCATACAAGAATCAACCAAGGACCCTGGCCAGGTAGCTCAGTTGGTTAGTGCATCACCCTCACATGCCAAGGTTGCGGGTCTGATCTCTGGTCAGGGCACATATAAGAAGCAACCAATGAATACATAAATAAGTGGAACAATAAATCGATGTTTCTCTTTCTCTCTGCCTTTGTCTCTCTCTCCCTCTTCCTCTTTCTCTCTAAAATCAATAAAAAAAAGAATCAACCAATGAATGCATAAATAAGTGGAACAACAAATCAATGTTTCTCTCTCTTTCTAAAGATCAATTTTAAAAAAATAACAACTCTAAGTGACAGTCAACAAATTTTAAGACATTCTTAGTACACAGAACAGGAGTCTAGCTAAAGAGAAGATTTTCAACAGTGAGGTGACTGAATAGCTTTGGTCTCACCTGACACAATCAGTTCTTATGAGAACAGCTGAGTGAATAATCTACCAGACATAACAGATGCCACCATGATGCCTAGTTCTTTAATCAAAGAAGTGAGGTTAGGACTTTGAAAATGGCAGGGTATGAAACTATTTGAGCATAACAAGGTGGTGAAAGAGAAACCAAGAATAATGCTGGCACTGTGGAAGAAACAGAAAACTCTTCACATTTCACATTACAATACAGGAAGATGGCATAAAACAGAGATCCAGAACTTTGTGATTGCAATTCCACAAGTGGCCTCCATATCTGTAACCATGTTAACCACCATTCACAAAGTACTGATCTTCATTTGCTTTCATAATAAAAAGAGCACTCAAACCCTTCTCACAGGTCAGCACAAAGATAACCAGTAGGTATTTGTGCCATTAGGATAACTCATAATACCATAATTCAGATATAAATGTAGAAAAAAAACTGCCTTCCTACCTTTCGGCAGCGAGGATTGGGACAACTGAACCTCTTCACATCACTGTCCAACAGAGCAGGAAAGCTACAGGAGGGGCACCTAGAGTCAAAACAGCAGAAGGAATGTTACTCAGAATAGTAAAACCCTGATGTGGTTCCATGTGACTGTTCATACTACAATGGAGTTTTCAGCTGGATGGCCACATGTCCTTTTCTTCTTTACTTTTCATTAAAATATGGACTGAGGCTCTCCTTTGTGCTAGCTCTCACCAGGGAATGCAGATGCCATTCTGGGTCCTGCCTTAGTGCAAACCATTCAATAAACATAGCTTTCTGAGAACTCCTCGCACATGTCACCTTTCCTCCAGCCCAATATACAATGTTTGTACCTATAAAACAGATGAGTAAGAGATGCCAAGGGATGTAGGCAAAAATATGAACTGCAGATTTTTCCATTAATAAAATTATTATTTTATTGCTCAGCAAAAAATGCCAGAAAACCTGGAAAATATAGCTTTGCTACAGAATTTTCATCACCTGATGGAAGTGCTCAGGTAGCCTTCCTAATGGAGAATGAGATAGATGACATTCTCCGACTCTGAGAACTCACCTGACAAGCTCATCAGCGTAGGCTGCAGCAACTTCTTCTTCAGCTTTCCGCTCATAGTATTTATATAGGATGGTCTGGGGAAGCACCTTCTCCAGTTCGCTGGTTGGGAATGAACATGTGCAGCTGCCTTCCATGCAGCTGAGCTCTGACTAAAATGATAAGGTCAGGAGGCAAGGAGAAGAAAAAAAAGAAAATTCAACCAAGTTTCAGAAAAATGAAAAGCCTCACTGGTTAAATGCATCTAAAGCAAATAAATCATGGTTAAGAACACAGGTTCTGAGATGATAAAGATCTCTCTGTCCTCTCTTCTCTGGGAAGCCACACTCAAAACAATAAGGAAACCATGAAACAAAAACACAAAGTCCATCTTTGATTCCCCCAAAGGACCTCTGTCAGCCCAAACTACAATACACGATGATGGAAAGTGGATGAGGAAGGGTGAAAGGCTTAGCAGACTGGAAAGGGAAGGTCACAGCTCAGTGTCTGAAAAGGAGATACTAATGAGCAGCAAGCTGGTTTCCTTTACAGCCCCTGGGAAGGCTGGAGGTATAGACATCTTGGAAGGCAGATGTGCGTGGTAGGAGGAGAGGGAATTGACAGGAATATAAACTAAAAACTGGAGGATTGTTTGAAAAGCCTCTAGTTCCTACCCCCTTCAAATGGAGTCAGGTGACTAAAACTTCCAGGAGAAAGGAGGACAGTCTCTGGAACAGCTGGACCAGAGGGCTCTGGACTTCATCTTCAAAGCCACTTACCACAGCACTCTGACCAATTATGCTGCTCTTGTCTATTTTTAAGGACCACGGTAATGATACTGGGCCCACCTGGATAATCCAGGATAATCTCCCTATTTCAAGGTGATCTGATTAGCAACCTTAACTTCCCTTTGCCATGTAAGGTAGCATATTCACAGGTTCTGGGGATAAGAAGGTGGACATCTTTGGGGGGTAAGGGGGACATAATTCTACCAATCACAATCACTCTTCTCATTACTGTTACTCAGTCCTTGACTAAACCACAACTGACTTTAGAATAATTGATGTTGAGTGATCTGATTATTGGTTGGGTGTTTATGTTAAGCAATTTTGGGCCCTGGCCGGTTTGGTTCAGCGGTTTGAGCATCGGCCCATGGACCAGAGAGTCCCGGGTTCAGTTCCCACTAAGGGCACATACCTCGGTTGCAGTTTGTCCCTGACCTGGTTAGGGTTGTGTGGGTGGCAACCACTTGATGTGTCTCTCTCACATCGATGTTTCTCTCTCTCTCTTCCTCCTTCTCTCCCTCCCACTCTATCTGAAGATAAATGCAAAAATGTCCTCAGGTGAGGATAAAAAAAAAAGAAAAGCAATTTTGGTTTTTAAGTATTCATCAAGACAAAACAAAACTCCTTTTCACATTGTTTTATGCTAGTGTCAAGAGAAACTGACTTTGGAAGGAGAAATATGATCTTGTATAGAATTGTTATTGATTTTAATACAACTATAAAATCCTTTAAAAAATCAGTTAAAAATTACTAATTTGCCCTCCCATACATTCAAACAGGCTGCAAGATTCTCTCTTTTTTGAGTTCGTCCCTCGTTTTCGTTACGGACAGGAAGATGAGGGAAGAAACACGTGTTCCCGTGACATGGAAGGATGGGTGCATGGAAGAACTCCACTCCCTAAAAAGAAATCTGCTGTGTTTGGAACCAATATAATCACACATATCAGGGACTGTCTAGGAATCACCACACACATTAGTACATCTTAGCAGAGTTCTACCTCACTCCAGAAAAGGCACTTCCACGAGGTATTTACATTTGTCTATAAATGTGTTCTCCTCAGATTCTGTGAATGTTTCCTACACGTAGGTGTATTCCACAGTTCTTACCTTTCCAGATCCAAAGACTGCTTCCTGGGCATATCTGATGAGACACTCTTTGCAGAACAAGTGAGCATCTGCACACTGAGTTAGCTCCTCGAATGGAAATTCCCCATAGCAGCAGCGGCATTCAATCAGCTGGCCGTCCTGCAGGTCATCACAAACACACGTGAAAGTCCCCACATTCAAGTAGAGGGCCAGCATCTTTTACATTCCCCCACCCACCTGCACCCAGAGGTAAAGAGCAACCCCTAGAAGCCATAAAACAACGAGCTATTTTCTGCGGTATAAATATAGCTCAAGATGCCAGTAGAAATTTTAATACAGAGTTAAAGAAAGGGAGATTTTCATTTTTTGGGGGTATTTTTTGGTGTCATCCTTTGTTTAACGTTATCATATTCATGAATTTCATGGTGCCAGCAGAACTATGCTATCTGCAATCAGATTATATTGCTAACATGATTATAAGAGTCAGGGACCAGAGGCGTGACAGATGTTAACTAAAAAGCTTCGAGAGTTGGATTTTCTGCCCAGCCAGTGTGGCTCAGCGGCTGAATGTTGACCCATGCACCAAGAGGTAGTCAGTTTGATTCCTGGTCAGGGCACATGTCCAGGTTGTGGGCCCATTCCCCAGTGGGGGGCATGCAGGAGGTGGCCAACTGATGTTCTCTCTCATCAATGTTTTTATCTCTCTCCCTCTCCCTTCTCCTCTCTCTCTCTAAAATCAATAAAGAAAAAAATAAAAATAAAAAACCACAAAACTTGGAGATTCCTCCATGTATCATCCCAGGAACTAGGAATGTTTTAACAAAAAAAAGTAAAGTTGGATTTTCTCTTCTTGTTATAATATAGTAGTGTGAGAACATCATGTCCCAACCCAAACTTTATTTTTTAATCCTCACCTGAGGATATTTTTCCATTTATCTCAGATAGAGTGGGAGGGAGGGAGAGGGAGAGAGAGAGAAACATCAACGTGAGAGAAACACATCGACTGGTTGCCTCCCGCATGACCCCAACCAGGGCCGGAGACAAACTGCAACCGAGGTACGTGGCCTTGACTGGAATAGAACCCTGCAACTCTTTGGTTTGTGGGCTGACGCTCCAACCACTGAGCCAAACTGGCCAGGGCTCAACCCAAACTTTATTTCAAGGAGCCACTGAAGCTAACTACAGCAGCAATCACAAGTACATTCCTACCATGTAAGGAAAGGCTGCTACGTGAGGAGCAGATAGAGTACAAAACCCATGTGGCCCTGAGGTTATACAGATCTTTGCCTTCTAACTCTAGGCAATACCTGAGTTCTAAATTTTCCTCTAAGAGTTTATTCCAACATTTTCTAGGCAGTGCTCCTTAACAGGAACATTTCTATCATCTTCGCTTCAATTCTCATCCAGTCTGCTATTAAGAGCGACAATGTTTCAAGTGTCTGAGGTAATGTGGTTACAAACTCAGCAGATCAACAGGAGATTATCCAGGAATCAATGTGTCATCAAAATGCTGAGGAAATGTGATAAGAGAAAAGAGCCCATGAAAAATACCAGAATAAATGAATTAGGTGAGTTTTCAAAATACCTTTTGATACTGCTCTTCATTCATCTGCAGAGCAAGCAAAAAGTCTTCATGCTGAGGAACAACAACAAAAAACAGACATGCAGATACAAATTTAGTAAAGATTCCACAATCCATTTAGATTTATTTCCATATACATAAAAGAACTATTACTAAGTCATCTCTTTAGTAATATGGTTTAGCAGTTTAAAATTTATTTTTATCAAATTCTGACCCTCAAAAACATCTTTTCAATACTCTCACAAAATGGGAAAAATATGCTGTACTTCTGCTGCACCCTGACTATGATGGTTGTCTCAAGGAAAAGCCCTTGCGCCATTGAGTTGCAAGCTGCTGAAATAGGCACTTTTTTTTTTTTAACAGACCACATTTTTATGTGAAAAATGACTGATAGAAAAACTGTGATTATTCAAAATTAGGTATTTGGCAGACATTTTCTCAAAACTGAATGAAGTGGTTATTTGTGGCCAATGAAAATTCTGGATCTTAAGCAGAAATTAGAAATTAGGAGAAGTTGTCCTTTAAAAAAAATTTTTTTTTTCTTTATTGCTATTAGAGAGAGAGAGGAAGGGAAAGGGAGAGAAGACAGAAACATCAATGAGCGAGAACATTGATTGGCTGCCTCCTGCACACCCTCCACTGGGGATTTGGCCCACAACCTGGGCATGTGCCCTGACCAGGAATCGAACTGGCGACCTCTTGGTGCATGGGTTGATGCTCAACCACTGAGCCACACTGGCCAGGCTGTCCTTTTTTTTTTTGATCCTCACACAAGGATCTTTTTCCACTGACTTTCTTTTTAGAGTGGGAGGGAGGGAGAGAGAGAGAGAGAAACATCTATTGCTTGCCTCCTGCACAACCCCAACCAGGGCCAATGATCGAATCACAACCGAGCTACATGCCCTTGACCACAATCAAACCCTTGACTCTTTGGTCCACGGGCCAACGCTCCAAACACTGAGCAAAACCGGCCAGGGCTCCACTGACTTTTTTTTAGATAGAGTGGAAGGGAGGGAGGGAGGGAGAGAGACAAACATCTACGTGAGAGAGATAATTGATTGGTTGCCTCCCGTACAACCCAGACAGGGGCCAGCAATCGAACCAGCCACCCTTCAGTCCTTGGACCAAGGCTCTAACTGCTGAGCCAAACAGGCCAGGGCTGGAGGAGTCGTCTTGATTCATCTGTCACAGAGTTACCTGTCCACATGTCACCTGCTACATTACCTGGCATTGCCTTTTTTTTTGTGATTCCTCACCCAAGGATATTTTTTCCATTGCTTTTTAGAAAGAGTGGAAGGGAAGGAAGAAGGGAGGCAGAGGGAGGAAGGGAGACAGAGACAGAGAAAGAGAGAGACAGAGAGGGAGAGAGAGAAACAAAGACATAACAATTGGTTGCCTCCTGCATGTACCTCAACCAGGTTAGGAATGAACCTACAACCCAAGTATGTGCCCGTCACTGGGAATTGAACCTGCGACCCTTAGGTGCATGGGCTGACACTCTAACCACTGAGACACACCGGCCAGGGTGACACTGCCTTTTTGAAAAAATGTGAGTGCATGGTGATGAAGAAAATAATGATTATTGGTATAATGTGGTGTCACTGGCTTGACTCATGCTAAGGCACCATTGCTTTTGTTTTGTCAGTATAAATTCAACACAGTGAAAAGGCAAATAATGTCTTCTCATTATTATAAGAGATCTGACCTTGCACAACCTCTAAAGAGTCTTGGGGCTCTGGCCAATGTGGCTCAGTTGGTTGGAACACTGTCTCGTGAACTAAAGGGTCATGTGTTTGATTCCTGGTCAGGGCACATGCCCGGGTTGTAGGTTCAATCTCCAGTTGGGGCACATGTGGAATGCAACTGACTGATGTTTCTCTCTCACATCAATATTTCTCTCTCTCTCTCTTTCTTTCTCTCTCTCTCTCCCTTCCTCTCCAAAAAAAAAATTAGTAAAAAAAAAAGTTTTAGGGAAGCCAGTGTTTCATGGGTCATCCTTTCAGAGCTGCTGGTCTAGAAAATACATATTAAATAACTAATATAGATATTCTGGTTGACTGACACTTGATGGTATATTTGGAAAATTAAAGAGTTCAATGGCATCTCTCACTAGTTTTTCTCCACCATTAAAAGGCTGAGGGAGAGGGAGGTCAAATAGAAATATGTGCTAGGTTCTAATTAAAATTCTCTACCATAAATCTGATTTATGAAACTGTGAACTTTAGTCAGCATCATTACAAAACCCAGTTTCCTTTTAATTAAAAAAATTTTTTTTCTTTATTGATTTGAGAGAGAAAGAGAGAGGGAGAGAGAAATAAAAACATCAATGAGAGAGAACATCGACTGGCCACCTCCTGCATGCCCCTCACTGGGAATTTGGCCCACAACCTGGGCATCTGCCCTGACTGGGAATCAAACTGGTGACCTCTTGGTACATAGGTCAATGCTCAACCACTGAGCCACACCGGCCAGGCCAGTTTTCCTTTTAAAAGCGTAACAGTTTATTCAAATCTATCACATAAAAGAAAAGGCAAATTGCTCTGGCCAGTGTGGCTCAGCAGTTAGAGCGTCAGCCCACAGACCAAAGAGTCTTGGGTTTGATTCCAGTCCAGGGCACGTACCTCGGTTGCGATTTGGTCCCTAGCCCTGGTCTGGGTTGTGCAGGAGGCAACCAACTGATGTGTCTCTCTCACATCGATGTTTCTCTCTTTCTCTCTCTTTACCACTTTATCTGAAGATAAATGGAAAAATATCGTCTGGTGAGGATTAGAAAAAAAAAAAAAAAGGCAGATCTTTAAAGGTAGTTCTATACTAAGCCCTAATAGCAAACCAGAATCTCAGAAACACATTCCAGGCACATTTTCCTACCTCTGCCATCTCTTTGATTTTCTGTTCATAGAACTCCTGCTCTTGCTGCACAGCTGGAAGGAGGGCACGCCGGTCATAGGACCTACAATGTCGCCGCTTATTTTCCAGAAAGAACATCCTCTTTTCTATTTTTATGTCACCTAGAAGATATGACAATGTAATTATCATGCAGACAACTGTTTGTTAGGAACCCAGGCCAGCCATTCCAGTCTTCTGTGACCTGGGTCCCATCTGCTTTCTAGAAGCACACTTTGTTCCTCTCTTGCATGCACCACCATTTGGGGAAATTGGGCTCTATTCCATCCCCTAACCCACATGCACTTTTTGACTTTCATGTCTTTTTCCCCGTTTTATACTCCAGTTGGAGTATCTCTCCTATCCCAACAGTATTGTGCTGTGTAAATATACCAGTTTATTATCCATTCTAATATTGAGGACAGGTGGGTTTATAGTTTGGGGTTAGTATAAATTGGGCTACTGAACATATGTCTTCAATTCAGCCGACCACACAGGAAGGAATGAAATTGCTGGATCAGCTTTAGAAAAACGGTGCCAGTTTTCCAGTGTGGTTCTTCCAATTTACACTTTCCCTCCACCAGCAATGTATTTGAGTCTCAGTCATTCCACATCCCCATCAGCACCTGGTATTGTCAGTTTTCAATTTTAGCCATTTTGGTAGGTGCACGTGTTTTATGTATGTTTTTAAACTTTTTATCTTGAGGATTTCAAACAGAAAAGCTGAAAAAATAAGACCTAGATTTACAATAGGTAACACTTAGAATAAAAGATAAACAAAATGATAAATACCACATCATGTAAAATTGGTCTATTCAGGTTTTCTATTTCTTCTGTTGATTTGGTAATTTTTATTTTCTAGAAAAGTGTCTACTCCATCCAGATTTTCTATTTACCCACAAAAGTCTGTCCTTTATAAATCTTTTTATCAATATTTACTGTATCAGGTTCCTGATACATTTTCTTTTTTTTTACATAGCTACATAGCTAGAGGGAGAGATAGGGAGAGAGAGAGAAACATCGACTGGTTGCCTTCCACACGACCCCGACCAGGGCTGGGGACGAACTGCAACCAAGGTATGTGCCCTTGGCTGGAATCAAACCTGGGACTCAGTGGTCCACAGGCTGATGCTCCACCGCTGAGCCAAACTGGCCAGGGCAATGGTGTTGTTCATTCTCACTAGTTTTTAAAAATTAAAATTTATTATTTAGAAAACTAGTTTTTTATTCTCTATTCCTTTCCATCCATCCATGTGTATACCTTTCTGTCAACACCACCTGGTCTTATCACTGTAGCTATGTAATAAATCCTGAAATTAGGTAGACTGATTTGTCTTACCTTCCTCGCTTTAAAAATTATTTTAGCTATTCTAGTACCATGCCTTTCCATATCAGGATAAGCTTACCTATATCTACCAAAACATCTTGTTGGGATTCGATAGGAATTACACTGAGCCTGTAGATGCGTACCTCAGAGAGATTGCTGGTTTAGTTCCAGACCACAACAATAAAGTGAATATCACAACAAAGTCACAGAAACCTTTTGGTTTCCCGGTGCATATAAAAATTTTATCTACGTTATACTGTAGTTAATTAAATTTAGTAGCATTATACCTAAAAATATGTACATAACTTAATTTATAAATACTTTATTGCTAAAAAATGGCAGCTATCACCTAAGCCTTCAGCAAGCTGTTATCTTTTTGCTGGGAGAGGGTCTTGCCTCGATGTTGATGAAAATGCAGAATGCAATAAAGGGAAGTACAATAAAATGAAGTTTGCCTGTATATAATTAGGGAAGGATTTATATCTTTACTATGTTGAGCCTTCCATGAACACAGTATGTGTTTCCATTTCTTTACATCTTCTTTGATTTTCTTCAGTTTTGTAGTTTTCATATACAAGTCCTATACATGTTTTGTTAGATTTACACCTAAGTATTTAATTTGGGGAGGAGCTATAAATGGTGTTGTATGTTGTTGTTGTTTTTATCCTCACCCGAGGATATTTTTCTATTTATCTTCAGGTAGAGAGAGAGGGAGAGATAGGGAGAGAGAGAGAAACATCGACTGGTTGCCTTCCACACGACCCCGACCAGGGCTGGGGACGAACTGCAACCAAGGTACGTGCCCTTGGCTGGAATCAAACCTGGGACTCAGTGGTCCACAGGCTGATGCTCCACCGCTGAGCCAAACTGGCCAGGGCAATGGTGTTTTATTTTTAATTTTGATTACACATGTTCATTGTTAGTATATAGAAATATAATTGGTTTTTGTAGACTGATCTTATATCCTGCAACCTTACCCCTAAGGTTGGGAACAGTGTGGTTCAGTTGGTTGAACACTGTCCTGTGCACCAAAAGGTCATCGGTTCGATTCCCTGTCAGGGCACATACCCAGGTTTCAGGTTTGATCCACGGTCAGGGTGCATGCAGGAGGCAACCAATAGATGTTTCTCTCTCATATCGATGTTTCTCCCTCTCCCTTTCTCTCTCAAATCAATAAAAACATATCCTCAGGTGAGAATTTTAAAAAATGTTAAGTGTATCTCTAAGTCATAAATATTAAACTACTAATGTAAATCAAGTATATTTTCTATTTCTAACTTCCAGTATCCTTAAAGATGATCTATTAAGTGTAGTATAAGAACCAGAATCTAAAATTAAAAAGGATATACCTGAAACAATGGGCTAAAACTAGTAAGATGAAGTTAACAGGGAAAAATATAAGCTGCATCAAAACTGAGAGAGGTTAGTAACTTAAAAGCAAGTTGGGTGAACAGACCAGGGCTTAATGTGAGTCAAAGGTGGGACATATTTGATTTTACAAAGCTAACATTCTTAGGCTATATAGACTTAAGTACAGAATCTAAATCCCAGTTGTTGTCTTTAGGCAGCAGACCTCATTTGGAATACTTTGTCTAGCCTGGTACACCCAAACTTTCAAAGAGATACTGACAAGTCAGTGAAGGGCACACACGAGAAGGAAAAATCAGGAAGATGTTGGCAACAGACAGATTCCAAGTCTTTTCAGAGACAAGAGCTACAACCATGGCAGGAAATTTCAAGAAGGTATTCTTTGGCTTGATTAAAAAATAATTTTTTAAAAGACAGAGATGACCAACAAGGGAGTGGATCATCTTACAATGTGGTACTTTCCTTTCTTTACCACTGGAAGTCAGAAACAAATATGAAATGATTGTGCATTAGGGATGCCTAAAGTATGAACACATTTAGCTGAATGAAAAAACCACTTACACACTGTCCGTACTTTCTCAGTCTGCCACAGACTTGTGAGAATGTCAAGTCAGGACAGAACTGCTCCATGGACCAGCCTGGAGGCCTTAGGAGTCAGAACCTAAAAGATTTTCTTGGACATAAGCAACGCAGATGAAATTTGTTGCAAAATTCAACAAGTTTACCTTTTGTGGGGGATTAGACCTGACTGGAAGAGTTTTCAGCAGTTATTTCATCAATAATAATAACACAATTTTATAAACAAGTGGCTACTTCAGAGTTGTTTATTTTGTTCCATGAGAAGACACCCTCAGGTGTATAAGTGACCCCTTAGCAGTAAGTAATCAATCTCTGATCTAGACAGTTTTTACCAGTGATAAAGCTAATTCTCATCAAACATCCAAGACCAGTTTTCTCCCAAGCTTAAAGGTGCTGCAAACACTTTTCCATGAGTGAATTCTCTAACACTGCATTAAATTTCCCTGTCATGGTGTCTTCTAAGCAGAAAGAAGGAAGACAACAACTGTAGCTACTATCTAAAAATACTGATGTGCTGTCCAAGCAGTCCATATCAGGGTCACTCCTTGGACTCATCTGGAGGACATTCCCTAAGCAGCTGTACCATGGCACCACTTCCAAGTGTGTGGGAAGGGGACAGTCCTGTACAGTAGCTTTATACAGTTTGCCATTACCTTGTTCAAACTTGAAATCTATGTAAGAATACTGATTCATTTCTTTTCTCTTTTTTCTTTTCCCACTGGTTTCTGGTGATAGCTCCTGCCATTTTTTAATGGCATCAGAAAAGGCCTAAAAATTGAGAAAGGGAAAGGTTACCACTATAGATGGGACACAAGAATATGTAAAACATGGGCAATTCCCAAATCTCATTTTGACTCAGTTTCAGCTATCTCCCCTGCATGGTTTACAGAAATAGGTAGAGGCAAAATAAACAGGTACCATTTAATTATTTTTGTTTTCTCTTTCATAAACTGCTACAATGGCAGAACCAAAATGCTTGCTGACAAAAGGCAACGGAAGAAAACAGAAACTGCTCAAACTGTCCTTGAATAATTACAGGTTAAATCACAAAACAAATGGCTAGTGAGTTGTACTTCACAGGCATTACCTACATGGTGTTTCTCTTGCCAACACTCCTTGTTCGACTCCCCGCACATTTCTCACTGCCTTCATCTTTGTCCTGGAGCACAAAGTTCTTATGCCAGTGATAATCCCTTTTTTTAGATCTTTCCAATAAGCATCTAAATATGCTCAAGTCTTTGCCATCTTAAAAAAAGAAAACCCTTCCTCCCTTGGCCTCCTTCCCCTTTCAGCTACCAGCCCCTCCTTCTTCTTCCTCCTTTGTAGCCAAACTTATCAAAGGAACTGTATGTTGTTTTATCACCTCACCTCCCATGAGCTTTCCAACATCTTCTAAACTGGCACCAAACCCTACCTATCTACTTGCAAATCTACTTCATAACACGGGGCTAATTTGAACGCCTGTTGGTTTTTTAAAATATGTTTTTATTTATTTTTTAGAGAGATAGAAACATCAACATGAGAGAAACATCGATTGGCTGCCTCCTGCATGCCCACCACTGGGGATCGAGCCCGCAACCCGGGCACGTGCCCCAATCAGGAATCTAACCGGGACCTCTCAGTCCATGGAACGACGCTCAAGCACTGAGCCACATTCGGCAGGGTGAACACTTGGTTTTTATTTATTTTATTTATTTATTATCCTCACCCGAGAATATTTTTCCATTTATCTTCAGGTAGAGACAGGGAGAGAGAGAGAAACATCAACATGAGATATATCGACTGGTTGCCTCCCGCATGACCCCGACCAGGGCCGGGGATGAACCGCAACCGAGGTACATGCCCTTGGTTGGCACTGAACCTGGGACTCATTGGTCCGAGGGCTGACGCTCTACCGCTGAGCCAAACCAGCCAGGGCCGAACACCTGGTTTTTAGTCCTTTGTCTTACTTGATCTCTCAGCATTCATAAAGTTGACCATTCACTCTCCTGACTTCCTGCTTCCTCCCTGCCTGCTCTCCCTCCACCATTCTCCTCTCCTTGGTCTTTACAAGTGGAAGTCCTCAAGGCAGCCTTTGTTCCTTCTTACCTGATAGTCTCTAGGTACCCCATCCAAACTGGGAGATTACCCCTTCCATATGCTGATGACTCTCAAAATCCTATCTCTAGTTCCTACTTCTCACCTTTTGTGTCCATTCAACCACCCAATGAATTAAATTTACTTGCTGGTCATTCAGTGTTTCCCAGACTGAATTCATGATCCTTTCCCTCCAAATTAGCTCTCCTACACTTTTCCTCATCCCAGGAAATTATACCATCATCTTCCACAATCCCTTACAGAACCCCTACTTAAATAAAACTTAGGTTTGTGATTAAATGTCACTTGCTCAGGGAGGCCCTCCTGAAGCCTCATAGTTTACCTTTGTTTGGTCCTCCTGTTACACACCTTCCAAACACCTTGTATTTTTCTTTCAAAATACTTATCACGGTTGAAATTATATACTTATTTGTTTGATGCTGTTTCATGTTATATCCTCCACTGGACTATGAGCTTCTAGAAGACAGGATGTTACCATGGCTCAGGGTGTATCCTCAGCCACTTGCATAGTTTGTATTTAATCCTCATTTGTTGAATAAAAGGTAATAGGGATGTGTATGTGTTATAGGATGTTGCTAATGATTCTGGTCTGTTTATTTTAGAGACAGCTGTAGAAGGTAGGACAACAAGAGAAAAAGTATTTTAGTACAGAAGAGGGAAGGATCACCTTTCACCTTAATCCACTTTCTACCCCTTCCTTTTCAAGATCCTAGGTTTGGGAATCAGAAGGGATTTACCATTTGCTACATATACCTCCTGGGAGCTTAGTACTACTACACATGGCCCTTCCTACTCTTTATCTCATTCAATCTCACAGTGATCCTCTGAGGGAGGTGTTATTTATCTTATAGCAGAGGGAAGCAAGGCTTAGAGAGAATGAACTTAACCCCAGTCAAATCTTCATTAAAACTAGGACTTGAACTCAGGTCAGTTCGGATCTAAAGCTCCCTCTTTGACATCCCCATGTGCTCACAGGTTCAGTGAAACCCCACCAGGAGCTGGCCAGTGGCAACATTCATCTTGCTACCTTTCTACTTCCATCAACATCCTCTATGGCTGCAGCAACTCCTTCCTTGCTTTGTTTCTTTTTCCTGGGATTACCACTACCTCAGGGGTTCCCTACCAACCCTTAGGCACTGATCTTAAAGTCACATGTTTATACTCAACTGTTAAGACTACTAATTTCTATGTGAAGAAAACTCAGGAAAGGAGGCAGGATAGCTATTATAATTTGTATTTTATAACTGAAGTAAATGAGGTAGATGTCATTTATCAGCAACTAATCAAACTGGAATGTGAACTTAGAACTCATAGCCAGGTTTTCAACCACACCGCAACTGTAGAGGCTCCTGACTGAAAGCGGTCTGTGGTTATTCCCCTTTGTTCCATTTAAATAATGTTTCTAGTTAGCAGGAAAAAAAATCCATATACATGAACACAAACGTACTTGTCAGGAAACGAATGTTATCTTAAAACCAAATGTTGTCTACAAATTAAAGGAGCCTCCAAAATCTTACTTTAATAGTTATGTTAACAATCATTACTTATCTTAATAGTGACTGAAGGTCTAGTTACACAGACCAGATAAAGTTAGATGATCAGAATTCCTTCTTTTCAAGACCTGCTAGTTATAATTCACACCTACACACCCCTAAGGCACCACAGCTACTTTTTCTTGCCTGGAAGCGCTACGTTCTCTAGTGAAAATATCTATTCTTCCACCCCCCCACCCAACCCCCCGCTGATTATTGTTAGAGAGAGTGGAAGGAAGGGAGGGGGAGAGAGAGAGAGAAACATCAATGTGAGACACACACATGGATTGGTTGCTTCCTGCATGTGCCCTTACCAGGGCCAGGAATAGAACCTGCAACCCTTCAGTGTGCAAGCTGACACTCTAACCACTGAATCACACTGGCCAGGGTGAAAACATCTGTTCTTTCTTTGAGACTCTTCAAACGCCACCTTCTTCACTTCTTTCCTAGTGCTCTCATGTATCTACCTCTCTTTTATAATACTATCATACTGTATTAATATTTTTTAATCTCTTCAAACAGAATGAAAACTCTTTGGAAGGAAGCTAATTTATGTTCCATGATGCCAGTGTGCTCAGGGGATAGCCAGTAAGTGCTCAAAAAACCTACCAGGGAACATAGGAACAACAGATGTTGAAGCGTAATTTTTCCTTTTGCTATTATCTGGCATTTTCCCCTCTAGCTTCTTCATGTTCACAAATCAAATACCCACTTGTGGTGGTAGTTCTGAGACTCAAGGACATAGTGTAGTATGACTTTTAGGATCTCTGTGAAAATGGCCAAAGTTCCTTTAAGATATGACCTAAAAACACTATAATGGTCCTGGCTGGTGTGGCTTATTTGGTTGGGCATCGTCCTGTGCACGGAAAGGTTGCTGGTTAGATTCCTGGTCAGGGCACATGCCTGGGTTGCAGGCTTGATCTCTGTTGGAGATAGGAGGCACGCAAGAGGCAGCCTACAGATGTTTCACTCTCACATCAATGTTTTTCTCTCTCTCCCTCTCCATTTCTCTTTCTCTAAAAAAAAAAAAAATTAAAAAACAACACTATAATGGGCATTTGATGACACAAAAGCTGAGGAATAAATGGATAGAGACTTGAGCCTAGGGAAGGGAAAGTGAGAACTTACAGACTGAAGAGAAAATGAAATAATTCTTGGAATCTGCTTCAAAACAGTCTGGGAGGGAGGAAGTGGGTGGATGAAACAACACTGGGCAGTAGTTGACAATTACTGAAGCTGAGTGATGGGTAGGCGTGGACTTATTATAACACAACTTCTTTTAAAATACGTGTTTGATGATTATAATAAAAAGTGAAAAAAAATCCAGGGAAATGTGACTGTCTTCACAGTGAACATACTTGGCCCTAAACTATCATCATATTTGAGGAGCAGCATGCACAGGAAAGACGTGTTATTGTTATAATTACAAAACGTCTCTGGGTGTGCCTTCTACATTCCTGTCCACATAAGTGTCACTTTCTATAGGGCAGAACTCTTGTGCACCATCTGCACACTGCAGAGAGAAATTCTAAGTTGTAACTGAGCACACCAGATTTTAGCTAACAGTACTTTCCCTTAAACACCCCCCCCCCTTTCATTCAAATAGCATGTAAAATTTCAAACTACCTACCAAAACAAGCAGAGACCATAAAAGATATAAAGGGTCAAAAAGATAAGGGGTAAGGAAGGTATAACTGAGGGAAACTGAGTCATAAGACGCTACAACTTCCCACCCAAATAATATGAGCCATGGGATGATCAAACCTTTGGCAGGGACATTACTAATGAGGACCTACCCATCCCTAGACCATAGGAACTGTCTCCTGCTTTCACTTCTCTGGGGTCCCTGGGAGCTCAGAAAAGATGTAAGGTACCACTGCAGCAGCAGAACACCAGGCAGGGCCTCAAGATAAAAGAGTCCCAGCTTTTTTGCAGTTACTATTTTGGGGGTAAAGCTCTTTCACTTTTCAGTGACAGTACAGGTATTCCCTAGTTAGCTAACCTGGGGAATGTGACTCAGAAATAGAAACCACTAACTCTGTATTCCCTTCAGAGTAACTTTACCTAAAATTAACCTGTAATCAGGGGTTGACAGTTGCCTGGATCTTCTTGGCAACCTGAAGGTAGAAGGATCTTAGACTCAGCATGAGGTCACATTCATCTGGGGTTCACTATCTTTCAGGTTAAGTGCTTTCACAGTAGGTGCTTTAACCATTAAAATAACTCCACATTTGTTTGTCCTTTGGAAAACAGTATACTGTTTGCTGGGAATCACAAGAACTTTAGCAGGAGAAATGGATTTCATGGCAGAAGAGGAAAAAGCCAAAGACATGCTGGTGCGCTCTTTTATCCTGCCTGACCACCATGAAAGAGGCGCTGTGCAGTGGACATCACTAATGAGGCATGTCTGCATTACGCACTAGTGATCAGCACTCTTCTAAGTCTTGAAACAGAGGCCCTCAAATGGAGTCTTATTTAGGACCCTGGAGGGAGGCGGGAGTGGGAGCTTTCAGCAGCTGCCCACTCTGAGGCAAACCACCACTCACCCGGCAGTGCTGCGTTCCTGGGCTCTTTACAGACCCTGCCTCATGTACCTGATAACTGAACTACCTGGGGCAGGATTGTATGGCCTGCCCAAAGCCAAAAAGCACATCAGAGAGGAGCAGTGCTGGAACTCATCTTTCATACTCTAGTCATCCTGTATTCCACAATAAAATTCATTACCCTCCATGTCTTTATCGTCAAGCCAGAACTTTCCTGCTTCTAATATATTATTTCTTTTCATTCAGTTCTTCCTGATCAGCATGTACCTCTATTTATCTTCACCCTGACAAACTCCTTAGCCATCATAAACCATCCCAATTTCCGCAAGCTGAACTCTTCATTCTGTTATCACGGGAAGAAGTAGTCAAGAGGTGTGACCCCACCAGGAAGACGAAGTAGAGCACCTTTCGGGTGATTGCATAGTGTCCTTTGAGCTCATGCAGGGCCCACTTGATGTCCTGACTGCTGAGCATTTTAAAGTCGGCCATCAGGAGGTCAGCAGCTTGGATGAAGCAGCGCTGGTCAAGAGGAGCCAATTTAGAATAGTCAAAAAAGTCTATCTTAGGCAACTGAAATGAGAGAGGCACAACATTAGAGGCCAGAGGGAAATCATTTTAAAGACTGCTTACTAAAGAATATAATAATCTTATTCAAAATTACTCATAAGGAGGTTACCAGCCCTGAACAGAGATGTAAAAATGGTGATTCAGAGAGGTTAAATGGCTGTCCAGCGTCTGGAGACTAGTTTTACCACTCAGAACTAGTGAAAAGGTATAGCTGGGGATTTGAACCCAATCTTTCAGTCATCTTCTTTCCACAAAACTGTTTAGAAAAATTAAATTTTTCCTGCTACAAAATATGTCAAAGAACTAGTGGGGAATAAAAGGATGGAGCCACAGACCCAATGAGGCAGTTCTGAACTATATTTTCCTTCACCACTTACCCTAAATGCTCATTTGGACCACAAATGAAGATAATGATTAAGATTTTTTTTTTAAATCCTCACCTGAGGATATGGTTATTGATTTTAGACAGGAAGCGGGAGAGAGAAACAAAGATAGAGAGAGAGACAGACAGAGAGAGAGAGAGAGAGAGAGAGAGAGAGAGACAGAGAGAGACAGAGAGAGACAAACATCAATGTGAGAAACATTGATAGGTTGCCTCCCATACGCACCTCGACTGGGGATTGAACCTGCAACCTAGGTATATGCCCTGACCGGGAATTGAACCCACGGCCCTTTTAGTGTGCAGGACAATGCCCCAACCAATTGAGTCACTCAGCCAGGGTCATAATGATTAAGATTTAAAAAATCAAACTGTTGCCCTGGCTGGTTTTGCTCAGTGGTTAGAGCATCGGCTCACAGACCAAAGAGTCATGAGTTCGATTCCGGTCAAGGGCACGTACCTCGGTTGCAGTTCGGTCCCCAGCCCTGGTCAGGGTCATGTGGGAGGCAACCAGACAATGTGTCCCTCTCATGTCAATGTTTCTCTCCCTCTCCTTCTCTCTCCCTCCCTCCCCCTCTATCTGAAGATAAATAGGAAAATATCCTCAGGTGAGGATTAAAAAAAAATCAAACTGTTGCCCTGGCCGGTTTGGCTCAGCGGTTGGAGTGTCAGCCTGCTGACCAGAGAGTCCCAGGTTCGGTTCCCGCTAGGGGCACGTACCAAAAAAAAAAATCAAACTGTTTATATTTTGATACAAAATTTGGTTACACAGGTGGTATGCACTGCATGTAAATCTTACATCAAAACTATAAATAGTCCTTGTCCTGGCCGGTTTGGCTCAGCGGTTAGAGCATCGGCCTGCGGATCAGAGTGTCCTGGGTTTGGTTCCCGCTAAAGGCACGTACCTCAGTTGCAGTTTGTCCCCGGCCCCGGTTGGGGTTGTGTGGGTGGCAACCACTTGATGTGTCTCTCTCATGTCGATGTTTCTCTCTATTCCTTCCTCTCTCCTTCCCACTCTATAAAATAAATGCAAAAATGTCCTCGGGTGAGGATTTAAAAAAACACATAAAAAAACCCCTGAGCCCTGGCCAGTTTGGCTCAGCGGTTGGAGCGTCGGCCTGCGGACCAGAGAGTCCCGGGTTCGGTTCCCGCTAAGGGCACGTACCTTGGTTGCAGTTTGTCCCCGCCCCGGCTGGGGTCCTGTGGGTGGCAACCAGTTGATGTGTCTCTCTCACATCGGTGTTTCTCTCTCTCTCTTCCTCTCTCTCTACCTCCCGCTCTATCTGAAGATAAATGCAAAATTGTCCTCAGGTGAGGATAAAAAAACAAACAAACAAACAAAAAAAAAAACCCTGAACTATAAATAGTCCTGGCTGGGTTGCTCAGTTGGTTGTGGTGTCACCCCACACAACAAAAGGTTGTGAGTTCAATTTCTGGTCAGGGCACATGCCTGGGTTTTGAGTTCAATCACCAGTAGGGGTGTGTGTGGGAGGCAACTGATCAATGTTTCCTTCTCACATCAATGATTCCCCCTCCCCCCAAATCAATAAACATCTTTGGGTGAGGATAAAACAAACAAAACTATGAACAGATACTGAACTCTAGGTAATGATCTACAGGCTGAAGTATGTTTGGGGCACTACATTGATGTTTTTGCGACTTACTTTTTTTTTTATCCTCACCCAAGGACATTTTTCCATTTTTTGTTCAGATAGAGGGGGAGGGAGAGAGAGGAAGAGAGAGAGAGAGAGAGAGAAACATCGACATGAAAAGGACACATCGAGTGGCGGCCTCCCGCACAAACCAACCAGGGCCGGGGACAAACTGCAATCGAGGTACGTGCCCTTAACGGGAACCAAACCTGGGCCTCTCTGGACCGCAGGCCGATGCTCCAACTGCTGAGCCAAACCGGCCAGGGCTACTTTTTTTTTTTTTTTTTAATAAATCTTCACTCAAGGATGTTTTTCCATTTATCTTCAGATAGAGTGGGAGGGAGAGAGAAAGAGGGAAAGAGAGAGAAAGAAATATCAATGTGAGAGAAACACATCGACTGGCTGCCTCCTGCACGACCCCGACCAGGGCCAGGGACTGAACCACAACCAAGGTACATGCCCTTAACTAGAATAGAACCCGCAACTCTTTGGTCTGCGGGCCAACGCTCCAACTGCTGATCCAAACCAGCCAGGGCGATTTTCTTTTAAATGCATTATAATGAAATAAAACACAAGAGAGAGATGCTGATGGACAGAGGGATAGACACATGACAAAGTGGATATAGTAAAATGTTAACTTTTAACAGTACTGCTGCTAGGTACATAGGTGATCAATATAAAATCTTTCAACATGACTACATATTTAAATTTTTTCATATGTTTTTAACTTTCAATGTTAAAAAAAATTACTGAGATGATACAAAAAGTCCTGGCCAATTTTTGTTTCATTTTAGGAACTTACTTTGGATTAAAGATATGGAGGATTTGTTTATTTTTTTTGTGAGAAAGGGAAAAGAGAGTTACAATAAAAGAAGTTAAATACAGAATTCAAAGTGGCTCACATTGTGAAATCCCACTAAAATATAAATATATCCTGAAATCCTATTTTCCTGGCTAATCTTTAAAAATGTGTCCTGACAAAGCACATTTTCCCCATAAAGATGATGGAAAAAAGCAGAGCATTTCCAGGTAGAGACTGAAAAACAAGAGCACGATACTTGCCTTTGTCTCATCCTGGCTAGCAAGCAGGCTGCTACTGGGGTTGATAATGATTCGATCTTCTCTCTTTGGATAATCTGGATTTTCCAGAAGAAAATTACAAAGTCTGCAAAAACAAATGATGTTACTTTCATACTGCTTCCAAATCCCATACCTGCCCACTGATTCAAACACGACGTTTGAAAAATGAAGTCCGTAGTTACAAATTACAATTGACCTATCAAGGAATTAAAATGTTTGCTGATCACCCCGGCCAGTGTGGCTCAGCAGTTAGAGCACTGGCCCGTGGACCAAAGAGTCACGGGTTCGATTCCGGTCAAGGGCTCGTACCTCGGTTTCGGTTCGCTCCCCGGCCCTGGTTGGGGTTGTGGAGGCAGCCAGTGGATGTGTCTCTCTCACATCGATGTTTCCTCCCCCACCCCCCACTTTCCACTCTGTCTGAAGATAAATGGAAAAAATATCCTCCGGTGAGGATTAAAACATAAATAAAATAAAATAAGATGTTTGCTGATCAGCCTGGCCATTTTTGCTCAGCAGTTAGAGCATAGCCCCAAAAAATGAAGGGTCTCGGGTTTGACTCCCAGTCAGAATTGAACCCTGGGTAGCAGGTTCGATTCCTGGCCCCAGTCCAGGCCATGTGGGAGGCAGTCAATCGACGTATCTCTCTCATATCAATGTTTCTCTCTCTCTCCCCCTACCTCCCTCCCTTCTACTCTATCTAAAAATTAATGAAAAAATATCCTTGGGTGAAGATCAACAACAACAAAATGTTTGCTGATCAGAAAAACAAAACAAATAAATAGATAAATAAAAGAAAATTACATTGAATTTCCCTTTTTTTGCTTGCTAGTTTAAAAATCAATAAACATACTGATGAATACAAAGCCCTCTTAAGTTTTTCTGTTAGTGGAGTGTCAATGCAACAAAGTTACTGAAATTCTTAGTGGTTGAACTGTACAGAACTGGAGAATTTAGATGAAAAGTATGTATTTGTCAAAAAACTATATAACAAAGAAGGGGTGGGAAAAAGTGTGTATTCACATTCACAATTAAAATAGTTTGCCTAAGAGAATTAATAAGTAAACAGAATATAAAAGCCCTCCTGTTAATCATGAATACTTCTATAACCCTGTGGTTACATCAATCCCTATAAGCAATATGAGTGACACAGTATTTTTAGCCAACTGCAAGGCTGAGGAACAGATCATATTTGCTCTTCACACCAAACCCATAGCCTTGTCTCTTTATCACTACTACAAAATACTGCACCAGAGAGAATACAGAGAATAAGGTAACACACACAGATGTAGTACAGCCAGATTTAACAAATGTTAACTAGCAAGGCTCTTCAGGCTGTAACAACCAAATCAGGCAACAAACTATGCTCCTGGGAAGATTCCACAGTGCGAGGTCAGCCTGGGTGGTGTGCAGCCTGAGTCACTTCAGTATGAAGAAAGCTCCTCTGTTCACAGGGCAAGTGGGGCTCCCTCTACCCCCATCCTTATTTTCCTGACCCTGTAGATTCTTTCTCTGATCCTGAGTCCATTTGCTCATAGGTGCCCATCCATAATTCTCACTTGACTCCATTCTTCACAGGTCCCTCCTATTCAGTGTCATAGTGGAGCCTCTAATAGTAAGACAGGTATAACGGGAAGAGAATAGAGGAAAAGTACTCACCTCCAGCTCCTCTCCTCACCCAAGTGTTTGGGGACCAAAAAATGGGGAGGCACACTTCCTCTGCAACCCTGAGGACACTAAACACTGGCCCAACTGCAAAGCCCCCTCCGCATCCTGCTCCAGGACTGGTCAGCAAACCTCCACACCTTTTTCTTCATTATCACTTCCAAAAGCCCCAAATGCTTCTTCTCTCTAAGCTTTCCTCTTCCCTATCAACATGCTTTCTCTACTGAAACACAATACCAGAGGCCCAGTGAGGGAGAAAGCCCCTCTTCCCATATTATAATTATGGCCATGTGGAAACACCCCTAGTCAAGAATTCTGAGCACATATCCCTTTAAAATCACCGTCATTGGTGGTAATTCTTTGTTCTAGGTCAAAATGATGAACTCTATAGCTCATGGAGATCTCTGAAGGCTGACTTGAGAATTAGCCATCATTAAGAATCCACTTTCACCTTGGCCGGTTTGGCTCAGTGGTTAGAGCATCGGTCCGCAGACCAATGGGTTGTGGGTTCGATTCCAGCCAAGGGCACGTACCTCGGTTGAGATTCGTCCCTGGCCCTGGTTGGGGTCGTGTGGGAGGCAGCCACTCGATGTGTCCCTTTCACGTTGATGTTTCTCTCTCTCTCTAATCCTCTCTCTCCCTCCCACTCTACCTGAACAAAAATGGAAAAAAAAGTCCTCAGGCGAGGATAAAAAAAAAAAAAAGAGTCCACTATCTGTGGGGACAGGCCTAAAGTTCCAAATAATTCCTCTCACATGCACACCTGGATGTACTACAAACCAAAGGTGGAATAGCTCCATTTCTTTCTTTAAAAAATTATTTTTAGTTTTTTTTTTTAACCCTCACCCAAGGACACCTTTTTGCATTTTTATCTTCAGACAGAGCAGAAGGGAGAGAGGGAGGAATAGAAAGAGAGAAACATCAATGTGAGAGAGACACATCGAGTGGCCGCCACACACACGACCCAACCAGGGACCGGGGACAAACTGCAACCGAGGTACATGCCCTTAACGGGAACCGAACCGGGCCTCTCTGGTCCGCTGGCTGATGCTCTAACCACTGACCCAAACTGGCCAGGGCTTATTTTTAGTTTTAAATAAATTTTTATTAATTTATTTTTGTTACAGATTTTTCTCCTTTCTTTCCCTTTGACACCCTCCTCCTGATCTTGCCCCTCACCCCCAGCATTGTTGTCTATGGTTACGCATACATGCATATAAGTTCTGTGGTTTATGTCTTCCCTCCTAGATTCTCCATTTCAAATTTGCCTGGTAAGTGTGGCTACCACAGTCCAAAAATTCTGCCAGATACCAAAAGTTTGGGGAAAGATAAAAGGTTAAATAATACAAAATCTTTGCTGGAGTGACTGCACGTGAGTGAAGCCAGTGGTTTTCAAGTGGCATGCATAGAAAATGATCTACTAGGGTACTAGAAGTATACCAACTCTTTTCTTTAATTAAAATAACCTGTGTTAGCCTGGCCATGTGGAGACACCCACAGTGGCTCAGTTGGTTGGGGCATCATCCTGTGCACCAAAAGGTTGCTGGTTCAGTTCCAGGAGGAACTGAATACCTGGGTTGCAGGTTCAATCCCCAGTTGGGGCATGTACGAAGGGCAACCTATTGATGTCTCTCTCTCATATCGATGTTTCTCTCTGCCCCTCTCTCTCTTCCTCTCTCTAATCATGTCCTCAGGTGAGGATTAAAAAAATAAATAACCTGTATTAATTAGTTAAAAACTAATTAACTTCAATACTCTACTGTTCTTTATACATTTCCAAATGTTTCACCCCTGCAGACTAAAAGGAGAGAAAAGAGTATAAGACGAAAGAGACATATTCATCATTTTGTATTTTTTTTTTAATCCTAATTTTTCCATTTTTTGTTCAGATAGAGTGGGAGGGAGAGAGAGGAAGAGAGAGAGAGAGAGAGAGAAACATTGACGTGAAAGGGACACATCGAGTGGCTGCCTCCCGCACGACCAACCAGGGCCAGGGACAAATTGCAACCGAGGTACACGCCCCTAGAGGGAACCGAACCCGGGTCTCTCTGGACCGCAGGCTGACGCTCTAACTGCTGAGCCAAACCAGCCAGGGCTCATTCTGTATTCTTTAGGACACTTTTACGAAGCAGGTGAACTGGTTGCAGGATGCTTTTGGTACAAATATTAGGAAAAACAATCTCTTTTAACATCCCGAGCAAAACATAGGCAGTATCAATGCTCAGAATTAACCAAATATGCAAGATTCACCCTGGCCGGTTTGGCTCAGTGGTTAGAGCGTCAGCCTGCGGTCCAGAGAGACCCGGGTTCGGTTCACGCTTAGGGCATGTACCTCGGTTGCAGTTTGTCCCCGGCCCTGGTTGGTCGTGCGGGTGGCAGCCACTCGGTGTCCCTTTCACGTCGATGTTTCTCTCTCTCTTTCTTCCCCTCTCTCCCTCCCACTCTATCTGAATGAAAAAAATGAAAAGTCCTCGGGTGAGGATAAAAAAAAACAAAAAACAAAAAAAAAAAAAACAAATACGCAAGATTCTGTGAGATTAAATAAAAAAGTCTGCCCTCGCCAGTGTTGCTCAGATGGCTGTAGCATCGTCCCGCACACCAAAAGGTGACAGGTTCGATACCTGGTCAGGGCACATACCCAGGAGGCAACAGATTGATGTTTCTCTCTCACATTGATGTTTCTCTTTCTTTCTTTCTCTCTCCCCACCCCCTTTCTCTCTCAATCAATAAAAACATGTCCGGCCGGTGTGGCTCAGTGGTTGAGCCATGCACCAAGAGGTTGCCAGTTCGATTACTGGTCAGGACACATGCCCAGGTTGTGGGCCTGATACCCAGTGGGGGGGGGGCATGCAAGAGGCGGCCAATCGATGTTCTTTCTCATCGATGTTTCTATCTCTCTCTCCCTCCTCTCATTTCCTCTCTCTCTCTAAAATCAATAAAGGAAAAAAAACATATCCTTGGGTGAGGATTAAAAAAAAAAGTCTGGCCCTGGCCGGTTTGGTTCAGTGGTTAGAGCGTTGTCCTGCGGTCCAGAGAGACCCGGGTTCAGTTCCCGCTAAGGGCACGTACCTCAGTTGCAGTTTGTCCCCGGCCCCTGGTTGGGTCGTGCGGGAGGCAGCCACTCGATGTGTCCCTTTCACGTCGATGTTTCTCTCTCTCTCTCTTCCTCTCTCTCCCTCCCACTCTCTCTGAACAAAAAATGGAAAAATGTCCTCGGGTGAGGATAAAAAAAAAAAAAAGTCTGTATCTGACTGAACTTAGAACTCTTCTAACAGGATCATTAAAAAAGACATAATGCTAAGTGAAACAAGCCAGTCACAGAAGGACATATACTGTGTGATTACATGTATATGAGGTTCCTAGAGCAGTCAAATTCATAGAGATAGAAAGTAGAATGATGGGTGCCAGGGACTGGGGGAGGGGGAATTGTTGTGTTTTTTTTTAATGCTCACCCGAGGATATTTTTCCATTGATTTTCAGATAAGAGTAGGACGGAGGGAGGGAGGGAGAGAGAGAGAAACATAGATTGATTGCCCCCTGCACAACCCCAACCACGGCCAGGGATCAAACCACAACCGAGGTTCGTGCCCTTGACCGGAATCAAACCTGAGGCTCTCTGGTCCGTGGCTGACGCTCTAACCAGCCAGGACGAGGAGTTGTTTTTTAATGAATATGGAGTTACAGTTGGGGAAGATGAGAAAGCTCTGGAGATGGATGGTGGTGATGGTTGTGTAAAAATGTGAATATGCTCAATGCAACTGTACCCTTAAAAATGGTTAAATTATAAATTTTTATGTTTTGTATATTTTACTACAATAAAAAAAGAAAGAAAAAAGACATGGTGGTATACTTACACATTCAAATCATAATAATTCTTCAAATGAATTATTTCCTCAATATATCCAGTTGCTACATCTGGAAATCTTGCTTCCTGGAAAGGAATAAGAACATCATTATATTTCATCCACTAGAATGGTTTCAAATTGTAATACAAACCAGATGTCAAAAAGTATATAAATGACTACAAACTAGAAAAGGGCTATAAAGCATGTTTGTGTCTGGCTTAAAATTCCACAGGAGGTGCCCTGATTTATCTGTCTACATAGAATATGGAATGTAGAAAGGTCCCTCGAGATCATCTGGTCCTCTGCTCCCATTTTGTATGTCCTTCATTCTTTCAATAAATATTGAACATTTCTGCCCAGGCAAAGGGAGTCCAAAGACAAATAAAGCACAATCTAGTGCTTACCCTCAAGAAGCACAGGCCTAATGAAAAACCTGGGGGAAAAAGGGTTAAGAAACTGTTCAAAAGCAAAGGGCAGCGGAGCCAGGACATAAAGCCTTGTATTAAATATTCTTTTTTTTTTTAGAGACATAGAGAGAGAGAGTGGGAGGAAGAGACATAAATTTGTTATTCCATTTATTTATGCATTCATTGACTGACTGGGATTGAGCCTGCAACCTTGGTGTATCCAATGATGCTCTAACCAACTGAGCTACCTGGCCAGGGCTCTGCACTACTTTTTAGATCAGTGTCATCCAAAAGAACTTTTACAATGATGGAAATGTCCTACTCTGTGCTTTCTAATATGTCAGCTGTCCAGCACCATGTGGCTATTAAGAACTTAAAATGTGACTGGTGCCACTGAAAACAAAATTTTAAATTTTATTAACTGTAAGACATTTAAACTTAAACAGCCACATTATGCTACTACATTGGACAGTGCAGCTCTAGGTAATTTGGTAAACCTGCTTTAAGGGTTTGACTTTGGAGTTAACTCAATGCCTTTTTAAAAACTGGGGGATTGCTCTCATGACAGCACCAGGTTATCCATAATCTACAGCTAGAATCCCAAAGGGCTTGCTGGGGGGTTAAAAATAGATTAAGAAATCCGGATTTAATTTTCATGTTTTCAAAGTTTCTCTTCTATTCTAAAAATGTAACTATATACCCCTTAGGAAAATGAAGTCCATACACACAATGTTTCTGCAATAAAAGAAAACTCAGTATATTTAGCATCTATAACTATTTACTTAATAAAATAAAACTTACTGTTTCTTTCACTAATAGTGCAATGACTTCTTGGTCTACCTCAGTAGCTTCTTGCCCCCAAAGGTTTTCCAAATTGGGCTCCTGAGATCCTTGTAGTGGAAAGGCTGGGCCTGGCTCTTCATCATCTATTGCTAATTGGTCTTCAAGCTCTCCTAGAGGATGGGCAGGCTGAGGAGAAGAGGGGCCTGGAATCCCATCCTGCTGGGGTTCTGGTCTTGGAAAAGCCGGCCTTGGAAAAGCCAGCCCTAGGGGCTCATGCTGATAGAACAATGGACCCAGTTCTGCATCAGGCTGCCGCTCCTGAGGAACAACCTGGTTTGTTATCTCACGGGGCTGCTGGTTTAGAGACTGGAAGTAAGGATGGTTGTCTAACCAGCAGTCTTCTTCGATGGTCTGATCATCTAGGATAGCAGTCGATTCTCCGAGGTTTGATAAAAGGTCTGTCTCTGAGTCTTCAGATGACTGGTTCTGAGTGTCCAAAGGATCGCTATCTGGAATAAGGAGGTCACTTTTTCTCCAGATAAAGATTTTTGGCCCTGATCCAAGGTTGACAATATCATTTGCTGCTTGGTTATGACTTGGTCCAGGCTTGGGTTCTCTTTCTGTTTGTCCACTTGGCTTAATGAATTCAGAAACTCTAGGAGGTCCAAGATCCAGAAATCCACTGTAGTCATCCTCAGAATCATCCTGTGCCCCAGAATCAAACAATGAGCTGTTACACACTGCAAAATAGTTGTTCTTATTTGATTCAAAGGCTGCTCTAGACTTGTTAGGCCTTTCTTCTCCCAAACTTTTAAGATCTTGCCACTGGGCAGCTGGTTTGATGAGATTGGGTCGTGATGTCTGAGGTTTACTTGTCTAAGAAAAAATGAAATTTTAATAATAATAATTCAATTTCTTTCCTGTGTCTATGCCTCCTTATGTATTTATATGCAGCTTCTAGATAGGACAGGAAAGAAACAAAAACACCCTCGTCCACAAAACCTATTCTTCACACTTATCGTAACACTGAAATTTGATCATACAATATTCACTATAAGAATAAAAGTAGCCATTCACATATTAAAGTCTGAATTATAGTTTGAATTATAATTTCACCTGAGACCACTAAAACAGACAACTGTAGAGGAAATAAAAAAATGAGAAATGTTGAACATGTAAAAAAATGTAAATCTCATTAGTAAACAGCAAAATAAAAATTAAAACAAGATTGTTTTTCTCCCCATAAGACCAGAAAATTTTAGTTACATAATATCAAGTATTGGTAAGGATGTGGGGAAAATGCTGGTGAAATTAGAAGAACATTTGGCATTATTTATTAAAATAAAAGACGTAGCCCTGCTGGTGTGGCTCAATTAGATGAGTGTTGTCCTGTGCACCAAAGGGTTGCCAGTTTGATTCCCGGTCAGGACACATGCCCAGGTTTCGGGTTCAGTCCTCAGTTGGGTGCATACTGGGAGGCAACCAACTGATGTATGTCTCTCTCTCTTCATTTCTCTTTCAAAAAATCAATAAAATAAAATAAAATAATCAATAAAATAAACAATGTATGTCCTCATGCTCTATCAATATCACTTTTTTTTTTTTGGTAATCCTCACCCGAGGATATTTTTTCATTGTTTTTTTTTTTTTTTAGATAAGTGGAAGGGAGGGAGGGGGAGAGAGAGAGAAACATCAATGTTCGAGAGACACATTGATTGGCTGCCTTCCGAATGACCCCAACTGGGGCTGGGGATCGAACCTGTGACCCTTCAGTCCACAGGCTAATGCTCCAACCACCGAGCCAAACTGGCCAGGGCTATCAATGTCACTTTTTTCTTACTTATGCCCCCTTATGTATCTAAAGGGGGCATATACAAGGATATTCACTGCCACAATGCTTGTAATATAAAAAGAAAAGAACTGGAGACATTCTAAAGTTTGTCCCTAAGAGAATAGTTAAGTAAACTGTTTATCTGCTCTACAGAATACTCTCCAACTCCCCTGCCCCAAAGAGTAGCCTATATGCATTAAAATGGAAAGCTCACCAAAGAAATGTCATTAATGAAGAAAGTTGCAAAACAATATACAGAATGATTCTATTTAAAAAAAACACAGGATGGAGAAAACTCTGAACTGGGCTGCTCTGAACTGGCCATCTCTGCTAGGTGGTAAGAAGTAAAGGCTGCCCTGGCCAGTTTGGCTCAGCAGCTAGAGCATCGGCCTGCGGTCCAGAGAGACCCGGGTTTGGTTCCCACTAGGGGCACGTACCTCGGTTGCGATTTGTCCCCGGCCCTGGTTGGTCATGCGGGAGGCAGCCACTCGATGTGTCCCTTTCGTGTCGATGTTTCTCTCTCTCTCTCTCCCACGCTATCTGAACAAAAAATGTCCTCGGGTGAGGATAAGAAAAAAAAAAGAAGTAAAGGCTAGCCCTGGCTGGTTTGGCTCAGTAGTAAGAGCATCGGCCCAAGGACCGAAGGGTCTCCAGTTCAATTCCCAGTCAAGAGCACGTACCTGGGTTGCAGGTTCAAGCCCTGGCCTCGGTTGGGGTCGTGTGGGAGGCAACCAATTAACATGTCTCTCTCACATCGATGTTTTTCTCTCTCTCTCCCCCTCCCTCCCTTCCACTCTATCTAAAAATTAATGGAAAAAATATCCTTGGGTGAGGATTTTTTTTTTTTTTTATCCTCACCCGAGGACATCCTTTCATTCAGATAGAGTGGGAGGGAGAGAGGGGAAGAGAGAGAGAGAGAAACATCGACGTGAAAGGGACACATCGAGTGGCTGCTACCCGCACAACCAACCAGGGCCGGGGACAAACTGCAACCGAGGTACATGCCCTTAGCAGGAACCGAACCCGGGTCTCTCTGGACCTCAGGCCGACGCTCTAACCGCTGAGCCAAACCGGCCAGGGCCCTTGGGTGAGGATTAACAAAAAAAAGAAGTAAAGGCTAAATAAATGTAAGCACATGTGTACAAACACCCTCCCCTGCACGTTCTCTGTCATAAGGAGAATTCCTGCTAGCCTGAGCCCTTTCCCAACATAACTACCTATAAAGAACTGGTCTAAGAAAACTTCAATTGAGTTCAAAATTGAGTAATAATAACAAACAGCTAACCCAGAAACTATATAAAGATGCCTAACTATTAAAAAAAAGAAGAAATGGTAAATGAGTGACACATACTAGAAAATCAGCACTGCAGAGCAGATGAAATAATGACAAAATATAGAAACAAGGACACAAAGAAGTAATGAAATAATTATCTTTTTTTTTTTTTTTTTTTATACATATATATATTTTTTTGGTACATGCCCCTAGTGGGAACTGAACCCAGGACTCTCTGGTCCGCAGGCCGACGCTCCAACCGCTGAGCCAAACTGGCCACGGTGAAATAATTATCTCTTTAATATAAATGTTTTAAGACATGGTTTTATAGAAATAAGGTAACTATCAAAAGTTAGGAGAGGCACCCTGGCCTGTGTTGCTCAGTGGTTAGAGCATCAACCCATGTACCAAGAGGTCACCAGTTCAATTCCCGGTCAGGGCACATGCCCAGGTTGTGGGCCCGATCCCCAGTGGGGGCACAAAGGAGGTGGCCAGTCAATGTTCTCTCTCATTGATGTTTCTATCTCTCTCTCCCTCTCCCTTCCTCTCTAAAATAAAGAAAAACACTAAAAAAATAAATAAATAAATGTTATCTCAAGTAAAAAAGCCACCATCACACTTAGTGAAGAAACATTAAAGTATGCCCATTTATGACGGTGGCTATTTTTCTTAATCCATTACTATTATTACTTTAAAAATTTTAGGAGGTTATCATTAAACATAATTAGATAAGGAAGAAACTGTAAGTATTATTACTTGCAGATAAATAAGCTGCTATCCCTTAAGAAATTATGAAAGTCAACTGAAAAGATTACTACAAACAATAAAAATAAGATGACTGAGTATCAAATTAATATAAGAACCACCAGACTTTTAAATTGACAAAATTTTACCTTAGAAAGGATCAGTATTATAATAATTGTGCTATAAGTATAGCAATAGGATTTATTGCAAATCTATCTGAATTTTAAAAGCTTATCTTAAAATTTATATAAAAATATAAACAGAAAGCCCTGGCCAGTTTGGCTCAGCGGTTAGAGCGTCGGCCCGCGGACCAAAGAGTTGCAGGTTTTTATTTATTTATTTTATTTTTTATCCTTACCTGAGGACATTTTTTCCATTTTTTGTTCAGATAGAGTGGGAGGGAGAGAGAGGAAGAGCGAGAGAGAGAAACATCGACGTGAAAGGGACACATCGAGTGGCTGCCTCCCGCATGACCAACCAGGGCCGGGGACAAATTGCAACCGAGGCATGTGCCCCTAGCGGGAACCAAACCCAGGTCTCTCTGGACCGCAGGCCGACGCTCTAAGCTGAGCCAAACCGGCCAAGGCAGAGTTGCGAGTTTGATTCCGGTCAAGGGCACGTACCTCGGTTGCAGTTTGTCCCGGCCCTGGTCGGAGTTGTGTGGGAGGCAACCAGTTGATGTGTCACTCTCACATCAATGTTTCTCTCTCTCTCCCTCCCTCCCTCCCTCCCTCCCTCCCACTCTATCTGAAGATAAATAGAAAAAATATATTCGGGTGAGGCCAAAAAAATATATATATACACATATATATTTGTATATATATTTTCAGGATTCTAAAAAATGTAGAGTAACAAGGGGAGATGAGAGCTACCTGAGATTAAGACACATTATAAGGTTGTAGTAATTACAACAGTGTGGACTAGTACACGAATAGTCAGATAAAGCAATAGTGCAGAGAAGTTAAGCCCAGAAAACATATGGCTTCTAAAAGTAAGGATGGAGGGGGCTGTGCTACACGTGTAACACAAGCAGTGCTCTCGACTATCCTACAATAAGGCCCCAGTACCCACTACTGAGTGGCTGAAGAATCAGATTACTAACTTGGAATAATGCCTCATCACGGTTAAGTTTTAAGAAAACTCACTTCTGTCAAGATTACATCATCATCTAGGTCCTCTTCGTCATGTTGCTGAGGAGCTGGGGTGACCATCATTGGAACCCCTTCCTCATCAGAGTCGTCAGATATGGTGATGGGTCCATCTCTGAGATTGATCCAGTCTAAAAATAGGCAGAAAACACTGTTGCCAGGAGGTAGGCAAAATCACATTCAGTCCTTTTTTTTTTTTTTCTCTTTATTGATTTTAGAGAGAGAGGAAGGGAGAGGGAGAGAGAGATAGAAACATCGATGAGAGAGAACATCGACTGGCCGCCTCCTGCATGTCTCCCACTAGGGATCTGGCCCACAACTGGGCATGTGCCCTGACGGGGAATCGAACCAGCGACCTCTTGGTGCATGGGTCAACACTCAACCAGTGAGCCACACCGGCAGGGCTCACATTCAGTCCTTTAATTCAGTTTTGGTATGCAAAGGGTCAAGTCTAAAGCCAAGCTCATGGCTACTGGTATCTCCTCAAGTGACACACATACCTAAGCATTAAGAGCAATATAATGCCATGCTAATCTTTGCCAATATATTTTGGGCATCACTTGAGAAAATCTGACAATTACTTTGCTCAAGATTATCAACTTATTCTATCAGGCTGGAAAATCTGTTGATAAAATATGTTTACTTCTTAAAAGTAAAATCATGGCCTCCCACCCACCTCATGTCTAATCCTCCCAGGGAATAAAACACTGCCATTCAAACTGATAAGTCTGAAAAAAATTTCACCAAAAAATAGTAAAATTTTTGTTTAATATTTAAAATACTAAAATGTGCTCACCTTAGACATAGCCTTAAGTATCATTTATATAAACATATTTCAGTGCTCGCTTCGGCAGCACATATACTAAAATTGGAACGATACAGAGAAGATTAGCATGGCCCCTGCGCAAGGATGACACGCAAATTCGTGAAGCGTTCCATATTTAAAAAAAAAAAAAAAAAAAAAAAATTTCAGTGTTTTAGCCAAACACCCATATAGCATTTATAACATAAACTATTTAACTTTCTTAGTTTCTTTTAAAAAATTTTTTTTGTCTTTATTGATTTTAGAGAGAGAGGAAGGGAGAGAGAAAGATGGAAACATCGATGGGAAAGAACATCAAATAGCTGCCTCCTGCATGCCCCCCACTGGGGATCTGGCCTACAACCTGGGCATGTGTCCTGACCGGGAATCGAACCAGTGACCTCTTGGTGCATGGGTCGACGCTCAACCACTGAGCCACACCGGCCGGACCCTAGTTTCTTTTTAAATATAACTAGAGCTAAACACCATCTAGATATAGAAATTTTGTTTAAGGTCTCTAACTCCTTTAATTTGTTTGAAAATAGATCATGTTGGATGTGAATTACTGAATAACACAAACATATATTTTTTCTGTCAGGTTCCATGGACATGTTAAAGCTAAAATGGGCAATGAAAAGCAAACGCATTAACTGTCCGAGGAAAAAAAAATGTTTTAAAAAAAAGAAACAAGAAAGAGGCCTCACATTACCAATTTTGAAATTTCTCCATTAAAGTTCTGTCTGTCTCAAGGTTAATGCCTCGTATGTGTATTTTTATGGCACTGAACAATTTGAAAAGCAATGTAAGATCAATTATCTCATTTCATTTCTGCAACAGAGCCTAGGTAATGCCAGGGATGGAAGTTTAAAACAGGTAAGTCTGTGTGCGCTAATGTCAGACTGCTTGGGTTCAATCATCAGCTCCACTGCATGCTTGCTATATGCTGCTGTTACCTAACTTTTTAAAACATCCATTTCCTCAACATTAAAAAAGGTTAACAATGGTGCCTACCTCAAGTAATTGTATTATTTGAGAAAGTTCACATAAAATGCCTGTTTAGCCCGGCTGGTGTGGCTCAGAGGATTGAGCGTTGTCCCATGGACTGAGAAGTCCCAGTTCAATTCCCTGTCAGAGCACATGCCCAGGTTGCAGGCTCAATCCCCAGTAGGGGGCATGAAGGAGGCACCCAATCAATGTTTCTCTCTCTCCCTCCTTTCCTCTCTCAAAAAAAAAAATTGAAAAAAGAATTTTGAAAAAAAATAGTATTTATTTTAGTACCTGACACACTATAAAGTTACCTGATTTCAAGCCCACTGCTACCTAAATCTAACAACCAACTGAACAGAGGGCCTGGGAAGTATATGATAGAGGACTTCTGGCAGAATGAATTCAAGTGATTTTATCATCACTACCTCCTGAAACCCCACTGAAATAATAGTAAAGAACTGAAAGATTAACTTCTCAAATATACAAAGAGGAAAGGAGATGATAGCCGGGCAAGAGATTTAAACATATGGCAAGAGTTCTAGCAGAGTGGAAAGGCTCAAACCCAGCCTGCAGAGGGGGCAGCCAACCAGAAGTGGCCTAATTCATCCTTCAGAATCCTAGATTTTCTTGAACAAATATTCTCAATTACTGTATGTCTTTGGTCCAATTACTGTGATGTATTTCCAGTCTTTAAATGGTTGTTTTTGACAATTTTGTCTAATTTTATCATTGATTTGGGGGAAAGAATTTGCCAAGCTCCTTAATTGGCCATTCAAAAGACCCACTCTGTGGAGGTTCATTCTTAATTCTGAGGCAGAGAGGCACTAGACACCAGGCATGGGGTCAAGAAAGGGTGCCACTGAAACAACATAATGAGTAAGACCCCAGCTGCCTTCTGCTGCTTGGCTCACTGAATGCTGGCAGTCTTAGATTGCATATTCAGGTAACTGTAGAATTCTCTGAAAGAATTAGCTCAAGAAAAGGACCCAAAGAAAAAGTTGGTTTGAAATCCATCAAGTTACAGTGAAGCCCAACGGTTGACTACTCAACACACCATATATAAACATGTTAGCTTTTTTTTTTTTTTTCTTTATTGATTTTAGAGAGGAAGGGAGAGGGAGAGATAGAAACATTGATGAGAGAAGAACATCAACTGGCCACCTCCTGCATGCCCCTCACTGGGGATTTGGCCCACAACTTGGGCATGTGCCCTGACCAGGAATTGAACTGGCAACCTCTTGGTGCATGGGTTGATGCTCAACCACTGAGCCACACCGGCAGGGCAACAATTTAGCTTTTATTTTTTTTAATATTTTTTCTTTATTGATTTTAGAGAGAGAGGAAGGGAAAGAGAGAGATAGAAACATCGATGAGAGAGAACATCGACTGGCTGCCTCCTGCAATGCCCCCCACTGGGGATCGGGCCCACAACCTGGGCATGTGCCCTGACCGGGAATCGAACCGGCGACCTCTTGGTGCATGGGTCGATGCTCAACCACTGAGCCACACCAGTCAGGCAACACGTTAGCTTTTAAAAATGTACTTTAAGCCCAGCCAGTGTGGCTCAGTGGATTGAGTGTCATCCCACAGAGTGAGAAGTCCCGGTTCGATTACCAGTCAGGGCACATGGCTGGGTGGTGGGCTCGATCCCCAGTAGGGGATTTGCAGAAGGCAGCTGATTGATGTATCTCTCTCACATCGATGTTTCTATCTCTCTCTCCCTTCCTCTCTCTCTAAAAAAAAAAATCAATAAAAATATATATATATATATATATTTTAAATTAAACTATAACAGAGCAAAGTCTATGAATCAAGTGTATAGCTCCATGAACTAATACAAAAGGTCCATAGCTGTGGGACCACCATCACTAAGGTCAGTAAATACAACATTTCTAGCACTTTAGGAGGCTCTTAGCTCCACAGATTCATTTTGCTTGTTTTTGAGTATATTCGTTTGTTTCTAGCTTTCTTACAAATAACATGTCCAAGATGTATCCATGTTGCTGCATGTTGCAGTTTTCTTGCTGTATGTAATCCACTATATGACTATATCCGTAAGTTATTTATTCTTGGGTCGTTCCAGTCTGACTATTCTGGACAATGCTGTTAGGAACATTCTTGGACATGTCTCTGGGTATACTTATTTCAGTTGGGTACGTTCTTTGCTGGGACATATGGAAAGCTTATGTTCAATTTTAGAAGACAATGCCAAACAATTTTCCAAATTGTACCAATTTACACTCCAACTAGCAGTGAAGAGCTCAGATTTAGACGATTAATTTCCCAGCTTTACTTCTTATCCAATATATGCATTTTAATTTTCTTGACATTTAGCTTTTTTTTTTAATGCACCTGTAAGTTTGCTTCAAAACATGACATTAGATGTATCTCATAAGCTTCAATAGATTGTATTTTCACTACAATGCAGTTCAAAAATTTTCCAAATTTTCACTGTGATTTCTTTGAACCATGGGTTGTTTTGAAATGCATTCTTATTTTCCACACATATAGGGGTTTTCTAATTATATTTCTGTAATAGAATTATGGCTTAATTCCAATGTCGTTAGGGAACATCATCTATATGATTTCAATCTTTTGAAACTTGTTTCGGGCTCAAAATATGATCAATTTTGGTAAATACATTGGGTATATTTGACACATGTCTACCATGTCAAGTTTGTTGAAAATGCTCTTACAATATTCTATATTCATACAAATCTTTGTGTATGCTTGCTCTCTCCCAGTTATTGAAAGAAACATATTAAAATCTGTCATTATGACTGTGGATTTGTTCATTTCTTCCTTTAGTTCTGTCAATTTTTGCTTTGTATATTTTGACACCATGTTACTAAGTGTGTAGGGATTTGAATTGTTTTATCTTTCCAGTACATTAACTCTTTTATTATTATGTAATCTTTATTAATACTTCTGGCTCAAGTGTCTACTTTACCTGATAACATATAGACAAACCAGCTCTTTTTTAAGTTGCTATTTGCATAATGTAACTTTTTCATTCCTGTACTTTTAACCTTTATTTTACCTTCATTTTTAAGACTATTTTCACTGGGTATAGAATTTTAGGTGAATATTATTCAGCAATTAAAAAGGACTGAATTACTTATATATGCAACACATGCATGAATCTCAAAATAAATGATGTTGGGCAGGAGAATTCAGGCACAAAGAAAATATACCACATGCTTCCATCTATATGAAATTGTATAGTGTCAAAAGGCAGCAGGGGTTTCCTTAGTCCAGGAGTGAGGTGAAGATTGACTACAAAGGGGCATAAAGGAATCTTTCTGGGGTGATAGAGATGTTCTATATCATGACTGAGGTGATGATTATATGGGTGTATTCATTTTTCAAAACTCACTGAACTATACACTTAAAATGTGTGAATTTATTATATGTAAATTATAGCTCAATAAAGATGATTACAAAAAACCTATAGGGGTTGGCGTAATAAAAATTATTAAAACAGCTAATAAAAACAAACAATTCTGTATGCCTAAAAAAATTCTCATGATGGGTGCAGAATACATAAAACTTATCTAATAGAAAAATGTACCTCCAGGGAACAACCTTCTAGTTGCTTGATGGGATGCTCCCTGATTCATGAATTGTTTAATAAAGTCAATTAGAGCTTAAAAAAAAAACAACAAAAATACCGCCTCCAAAGTCAATGATTTCCCAAAAGGAAATTATTGTTCTTAAAGAAATGTTCACGTATATTTAAGACTCAATTGAAAAACAACTACAACATTAATTTATACATGTTCAGAAAATTTGGAACATATATACAACTTATATATACACAAATATATACAAATTATAGCTAAGATTAAAATTTTTCTGAAACACAATAAATTAGAGCTTTAATCACTACCAAGTTAGAATATACTATTAAAGAAATCCTCTTAAAAAATCAATATTTCTTTTGAAGTACTCATAATTTACATACCTTAAGCAGTTTTATTTATTTTCCTCAATTTATTTGCTTAATAAAATTTGCTCAATTTTAAATGCTTTAAAAGCCAAATATATATAATTTACTCCCTGCTAGAAAAAAGACATCTTCATAAGCACAAAATATAAACAATGGGGAAAAACAAAAAAAAAACCCAGTACAACCTCTCCCATGAAATTTATACTTGCAAAAAATGATCTTTTCTGACTCATCAGCATAAAATGTTTTCTTTTAGTGATGTATAAATGTGAATTAGGATTTAGCAGGAAATTTCATATGCATTTAGGAATGAAGTTATAGAAATGCAGGCTTCCTTTCCTTTATGAATCCATGAATTTCTCCAAATTTAAAACAATATAAAACAAAAGAATACATGTCTTAAAATTCCTTATAAGGCTAAACCAGAATCTTCTGGTAAATGCTTTAGCAGCAGTGTTAGTCCTTTTAGGTCTGAAGGAGTATTCCTTTGCAGTCACCATTCCTTCAAACAGAGAACTGCTACTGTTCTCAAACTCCAATCTCTTAAGATCCAAGGATTAGACATCCACAGCTCTTTTTAGCCTATTAATTCATAGCTTATTAATCTACTTGTGATGGAAGATGCTTAAACTTCAGTCATGCCATCAGGTATCACCATTTGACACCAAAATTCTACTCTGATGAGTCCATTTACACCTGATGCTCTGAGGCCTAAAAATGAAATGTCTCTGGGTTCTGCATGGTGCAAAACAGGTTCATTTTAAAGAAGATATAACTGTAATACTAAGAGAAAAAACAATGAAAGGGAGAAAGTGAGAACCAACACTTACCTTGTCCCTGGTGGCAGTGAAAGTTGTTCAAGTGAATTACCTCTTCATTGTTATTTCCCTCTGCCATTTTCAAATTCGGACACACACATATGTGCTTGCTAATATCTAAACATGGTGACTATCTGTTCCAAAGGGTCTGAAAAGAAAAAAAAGAACATTAAGAATGAGGGAAGTATCAAAACTCTACCCATGTATCTAGTCAAGGTAGTAGCATTCTAAGCTTATGGTGAAAACACTAGTTAAAAAAAAAACCTAAATGAATGCTTAACTAAAAAGCTAATAAAAGAGGAAATAACGGAATAAAAAAAAACAAAACCCAACTACTGCATAAGAACATATAAAAGAGAAATAAAAGATCAAAGAACAGATGAGACATATAAAAAAACAGGAAGTATACTTAAAAATTCAATTATGGCAACCTGTGGAATGGGAGGAAATATTTGCAAATCATTTATCTGATAAGGGGTTAAAATCCAAAATATACACAGAACTCATATAACTCAATACCCAAAATATAAATAATCCAATTTAAAATGGGCAAAGGACCTAAATCCTTTCTTCCAAGTCAGATATTCAAATTGCCAACAGGTACATGAAATGGCACTCAACATCACTAATCATCAGGGAAATGCAAATCAAAACCACAATGAGATTATCATCTCACACCTATCAGAATGGCTATTATAAAAAAGACAACAAGTATTAGTGAGGATCCTGCACTGTTGGTGGGAATGTAAACTGGTAATACAACTGCAAAAAAAGCTTAATACCTTATCAATTATAGTGGAAGATATCTATCCCCTAAAGACCCAGCAATCCGCTAGTAGAAATCTATATTATAGAAACATATGTTAATGTGCACCAGGTCTATGCACAAGAATGTTCACAACAGCATTAATTCTACAAGCCAAAAACTGAAAGGGATGCACATTAATGATATAATGGACAAATACACTATGGTATGTTCATACAATTAAAACCTATACAGCAAAACAAAACAAAAAAGGGAGAAGCCATTACAGTCACATACAACATGGATAGATATTAAAACCTAATGACTGAGTGAAGGAATCCAGACATAAAGTATGCATACTGAATGACTCCACATAACATAACAAGACAACTTATCTAAACTTTATTTCTTTATTTTTAATTAATTAATTTTTTTAAATCCTCACCCGAGGACATTTTTGCATTTGTCTTCAGATAGAGCAGCGGGGAGAGGGTGAAAGAGAAACATCAAAGTGAGAGAGACACATGGAGTGGTTGCCACCCAAACGACCCAGGGCGGGGACTAACTGCAACCGAGGTACATGCCCTTAGCAGGAACCCAACCAGCGACTCATTGGTCCGCCTAAACTTACTTGTTGGGGGTGAAACTTATTTGTGTGTGCTGTATTTCACAATGGAAAAGCTAGGGGAAACAAAATCCATTATAAAGGGAAAAATGTGGTTGCCTATGTGAAACAGTAGTTGGGATCAGGAGGAGAGGATTATTGCTTTTAATTCTTTCTGTAATTTGATTCTGAACCATTTTCCTGCTTTACAGTGATAAAAATTAGAAAATCAATAAATAAGAGCCAAAGGGGTATCATTGTAATTGCTATGGGGCCTCTTTGGTTCCAAGATCCTATCTGTAACTTATCCGCTCAACACTTTTCTTCATCCCTAAGAAAATCTCAATTTTCTTTGCCTTCCTGGGAGAAACCACATGCTTTAGAGGAGGTAAGCTCCAGACCCTGGTTTCTCATTAATGTCTACAAAGAGTTAATCATCAAATAATATCAACATTTTCCAACTTAGAGAATACAAAGTTATAGATAGTCAAGATTGTTTTACAACAGAACTTTCTGTTATACATAACTGGATAAAGGTATCTCAAATTTAAAAAATAACACATGCAAGCATAAGTTTGGGTTTCTCACTTGAAATAACAGCAATGTTACTTATAAATAGCATGGTATATATAAAGGAAAGAGCTCTGGTGTAAAATATGAACTGCATCTATTCAAGTACTTTACTTTTCTTTCACATATAATTTTTAAAAAGTATTTTGGACACTTAATTACACGAGCCAAGTTTCTTATTTCTTCTTTTACCACAACTAGGTTCCTTCAATTTTACACTAGAAATCAAAAGGTTATTTTACATCTAATTTAGTTAGAATGTCAATCTTATAGTTAGCAGATTACTAGTGGTGCTTTAAAAGCAAGATTCCTCCCTGGCCAGTGTGGATCAGTTGGTTTATCGTACGTAGTCCCATGCACCAGTTCAACTCCCAGTCAGGGCACGTGCCTGGGTTGCAGGCTCAATCCCTAGTAAGGGGTGTGCAGGAGGCAGCCAATAGATGTTTCTATCTCTCCCTCTCCCTTCTTCTCTCTGAAATAAATAAAAACATATTAAAAATTAAATAAATAAAATAAAAGCAAAATTCCTCATGAATGGCACACACAGTGGCCCCAAGCTGCAGCGAGAAAAGGTATCTGATAAAATTTCTACTTCTAATTTCTCTGTAAAGGTCACTCAAGCCCCTGACATTCAGTCCTCTTATCTGGGCTCCAGATCAGACTGCTTAGGTATTAATCTGGTTTCACCATTTAGTGAATCAGTATCTGCATAAATTGCTTAACCTCTTGGGCCTAGTTCCTCTATTTGTTTTTTTTTTAATCCTCACCCGAGGACATTTTTCTATTTATCTATTTATCTTCAGATAGAGTGGGGGGGAGGGAGAGAGAGGGAGAGAGACACATCAATCAGGGCTGGGAACCAACCACAGTTGAGGTACGTGCCCTTGACTGTAATCAAACCTGCGACTCATTGGTCCATGGGTTGATGCTCTAACCACTGAATCAGACTGGCCAGGGCCTAGTTCCTCTATTTGTAAAATAAAAATACAGTTATTTTAATGGACATAGACAACAATGCCGGGGAGGGGAGGTGGGATCGGGATGAGGGTGTCTATGGGGGAAAAGGAGAAACATCTGTAACAAAAATAAATTTTAAAAAATTGTAAATGACAAAAAAAAAAGTTATTTTAAAATTCAATTGAGTTAAATATGTATAAAGTAGTATAGTGCCTGGGACATAGCAAGTGTCACATTATGACTATTATTATCTGTGAAACAGAAATTGCTATTCTTATTTTATAAGGCTGTGTTGAAGATTAAATAAAATATAAGAAGGCAGCCCAGGCCAGGAGGCTCAGTTGGTTGGATCATCATCCCATACACTAAAAGGTGATGGGTTCCTTCCCAGTCAGGGCACATACCTAGGCGGTAGGTTGAATCCCCCTGGTGGGAGCTCATACAGGAGGCAACTAATTGATGTTTCTCTCTCACATCTATGTTTCTCTCTCTCTCTAAAAAATAACAATCAATTAAAAAAACATATCTTTGAGCAAGGATTTATACACACACACACACACACACACACACACACACACACACAACAAGGCACATTATGTATGGTAAAAGCCATCAAAGCAAGAACTTTATCACAAGTACACAGTAGATGCAGTGTTTATTAATAAGAGTTGGTAATACAGGTAAATGAGGCAGGGGAGTATATTTTCCTCTTATAAATTACTTTTCACTAGTCTTATAACTATTGACAGTAAAGCACTTACTTACTTACTTCTATTTTTATTTATTTATTTATTTATTTATTTATTTATTTATTTATTTATTTATTTATTTATTTATTTTTATCCTCCCCGAGGACATTTTTCCATTTTTTGTTCAGATAGAATGGGAGGGAGAGAGAGGAAGAGAGAGAGAGAGAGAAACATCGACGTGAAAGAGACACATCGAGTGGCTGCCTCCCGCACGACCAACCAGGGCCGGGGACAAATCGCAACCGAGGTACATGCCCTTAGCGGGAACCGAACCCAGGCCTCTCTGGACCACAGGCCGACGCTCTAACTGCTGAGCCAAACCGGCCAGGGCCTTACTTACTTACTTCTATAAAAGAAACTTCATTTTTCCTTTGGATGTAGCAAGAAGCTATCTATGTCTTTTCGCTTCTTGATCAGACAACTGAAGAAAACAGTTAAAACAAAAATGAAGTCCAGAAATTGGAAATGCCACCCAAGAAAGATTTCAGTTCTTGCCTCTTCCCTTTATTATAAAATTACATGTATGTTTATGACTATACTTTATAGTCAAATATCAGTTAATACTTCCAAAATAAAACAAAAAACTAGCACATATTTCATCACTTCATTAACTGTGGAGAATCTTCAGTAGTACTACTATATAGTAAAACTGCAAATGACAGTTCTTCCATGTTCTCTTCCACTCCTACAGCTGTCCTTCCTTTTATGAATGAATCAATATATGAGAAAGAGTTCACATTTTAATTGTGAACTCGCTATGCCTCTATGTCTTATTCATAGTTGTATTTCCAGTGTCTCACAGTTGATTTATAAATGAGTAGATCCAAAAACATCTTTCTACCAGAGACTGGAGCTGTGAATCACAGCCATAGGTAACCAGAGTCAGATAAAAGGGCTTACGTGACAACAGTTTAACAGGACTGTCTTCAGTTATAAAGCATGGCCCATTATAGAAAATTTGGAAAACAAAGCCAAAAAAAAAAAAAAGGGGAATCACTCATGGTTCTCTCCCGCGGTGTTCTAGTTTTCAGAATTGCATCTTTGCTTCCTCATGACAAGAGACAGACAGTTCTGTCTCTAACAATGATTTTCTTTTCCTCCTCCTATTCGTGTTGCTTCCTCATTTTTCCTTCCACGTGCTCGTAGTATGATACTGCATGGTCCTGGAGTTTTATAGTGTTCCTGCTTTCCAAAGTAATCTCCATAAATATCCCTGTCACTGCTGCAAACACTGATTTTAGGGTAATAAAAGATGCTTCAAATTTATTGAGTTAATCTCTGAACATTCCAAGGAAAGGTAGGCAGAGTCAAACACATGCTGGGAGAAGCTGACATGCCCATCATACCAGCCCCGCACAATGCCTCTTCCTAGCATATTTTTCAAGTGCCTATAAATGATTTTGCTTTCCATTCAAATTCTAGCCTCTCATCTTAACCAGTATTTGGATATCCACTCTTTGTAATCCTGTACTAATAGTCAATATTAAATCAACACAACAAAAAGTTAATAATGATTATTTCTAAGTAATAAGTTTAAGGTAGCTTATATTTTTTGCTTCCTTATATTTTCTGATTTTTCTCTGCTAAATTGGTATTACTTACATTTACACTTAAAATTAAAATACATTAAAAGAATTCAACAAATATTTATTGTGGGCTTGCCACATGGTGTAAATAATGTGTTGTACATCATAGTAAACAAATACAAAGAAAATTCATTGTAGATCTTGTCTCAAAGAACTTGGAGTCCCATCAATGAGAGAAAGTATGCATATAATTAAATATACTAAAAAGTATAAAGTCATTAGTTCAATAAAAAGACTATTCCAGTTGTGGAAGGGCAGGAAGTCAGGAAATGCTTAGTGGAGACAGCAGTATTTAAGCTAAACCGAATGTTGTGCCAGCTCCAGGCTTAGCCTTTGAAGGAGGCAGCAGCAGCTTCCATCTTGGGCTCTTGAAGTCACCATGTAAGAAGTCTAATTCCCCTGACGGAGAGACCACATGCAAAGCCCTGCCACACGACATGGAGTGGGAAAAGCCAGGGGAGCCCAGACTTCCAGCAGTCTCTGATAAGGCATGGGAGTGAAGGAGTCATTTCTGAAGTGGGTCCTCCAGCCACCTTATCTGACATCATGTGAATCAGAAAAAAGAAAAAAAAAATGACCCAGGTGAGCCCTTCCCAATCTCCTGACTCACAAAACTGTTAACAAATGAAATTGTATTAAGTCACTAAGTTTGGGTGTGGTTTGCTATGCGTCAATAGCTAACTGAAGCAGAGCTCTAATTTTATTTTCTATCCAATGGGAAGCAATGTCAAGTTGTACTTTAGGAAAATCAACCTAGTTGCAATATATGACAGACTGTAGAAAACATCTGGTGGCAGGAAACCCAGAAACAAGAGCTAAAGTCTAACTAGAGCTCACAGTAAGCAGGAGAGGAAAAAGATACAAGATACTGACCACAGAATTAGATTAAATAGGATTTTTCTGTATGTAATTAGCCATTAGGGTAAGAGAAAAAAAGAAGTCAAAGGTGACTTAGATGTTGAGATCAAGTGACTGAAGGATGGTGATACTATTAAGAAAGAACAGGGCAGGTGATGAGTTCAGAATAAGAAAATGCAATGCATGTTAATTTTAATACATAGACAAAAATAAAAGAACTAAGGTAGAATACCACCCATATTTACATATATAATTATGCAAACAATTAGTTTGGAGTTTAAAAGAGCTCTAGAAATCCTGTAATCAGTGCCTTTCTACAAGAGGAGGTTTTAATTCAAAAATTAAGTTTGAAATCTTCATTGGGTGGGCTAAAGAGTTTAACATATAGCATTAAGATTTCCCTTAAATATCAACTGAATATTGTCACAGAAACCAGGATAGTTAAGTAAGCACATCCTCATCTACAAGGGATAAAGTAAAAAAAAAATTTAAAAAAAATCAACGTTTTCAATGACCTTTTTATTATAGAAGAATCCTCTGTGAACTCCTGACACCCTGTCCTTTCTATCCAATACTGCCTATAGGTTCTACCCTGACATATTTTAATACAGCATTTAGAGTTTTGTTTTGTTTTTAATTTTTTTTCTTTATTAATTTTTAGAGAGAGAGGAAGGGAGAGGGAGAGAGACAGAAACATTGATGAGAGAGAACACCAATTGGCCACCTCCTGTATGTGCCCCCCACTGGGAATTGTGCCCACAACCTGGGCATGTGCCCTGACCGGGAATCGAACTGGTGACCTCTTGGTACATGGGTCGCCGCTCAACCACTGAGCCACACGGTCCGGCCAGAGTTATTTTTTTTTTTTATCCTCACCCGAGGACATTTTTCCATTTTTTGTTCAGACAGAGTGGGAGGGAGAGAGAGGAAGAGAGAGAGAGAGAAACATCGACGTGAAAGGGACACATCGAGTGGCTGCCTCCCGCATGACCCAACCAGGGCCAGGGACAAACTGCAACCAAGGTACATGCCCCTAGCAGGAACCGAACCTGGGTCTCTCTGGACCACAGGCCGACACTCTAACCGCTGAGCCAAACCGGCCAGGGCGAGAGTTTGTTTTTTTTAAACCACAAATCTCATCACGGTAGAACCAAAATCCTTGCCAAGGTCTGCAAAACGCTGCCTCATGTGACCCTTTACAGAGAGCCTCACCTGTACCTCTTTCTCCCATTCACCATTTGACAGTGATAATGGCTTGGTTTCTTGAGCATGCCATGCCCCTTCCTTCCACTTCTGGCTCTTTTCTCTGGCTAGATTACTCTTCATGCCTCTCTCTGATCAAATGAACTCTATCATCCTTCGCTTCTTCATCTTAAATGTCACTTCCTCAGACAAAAACTCCTGACTATCCCCAGAATTCATGCACACATCTCTCACTCCTTAAGAGGTCTTGGCACAATAATAATCTACAATTACTTATGAAGTTGTGTTTAATATCCATCTCCTGTGCTAAAGCAAGTTCCACAAAGGTGGGACCCTGCATCTTATTCGTTCCCATAGTCTTAGGACATAGCACACTGCGTGGCACAAAGAAAATACTCCATGAGAGCCTTTTGAATAAATATTCAAAGGTATAGTGGGATAATTAGGAGCATGAACTCTGGAACCAAACTGAATTCAAGTTCCAACTCAGACCCTTGTGACCTTTGTGATTAGGTAAGCTATTTTTCAGCAACTCATTTTCTTCCTTTTAAAAACAAGAGTAACGAACTTCTAGGAATATACCCTAAGAAACCTGAAACACCAATCAGAAAGAATACATGTACTCCCATGTTCATAGCAGCACTATTTATAATAGCTAAGATCTGGAAACAGCCCAAGTGCCCATCAGTGGATAAATGGATAAAGAAGCTGTGGTACATATACACAATGGAGTACTATGCAGCTGTAAGAAAGAATGATCTCTTATCCTTTGAGACGACATGGAGGGACCTCGAGAGTATTATCCTAAGCGAAACAAGCCAAGCAGAGAAAGACAAGTATCACATGATCTCACTCATTTGTGGAATATAATAAACAACAGTCTGAGGAACAGGGTAGACCCAGAGATGCGAAAGTAGGGTACAGACTGACAACCCTCAGAAGAGGGGGTAGGGGGGGAGGGAAGAGATAAACCACAGAACTTTTATACACATGTATGCATAACTGATGGACATGGACAACAAAGCTGGGGAAGGGGTGGAGGGTCGGGGAGGAGGGTGTCAATGGGGAAAAAAGGAGAAACATCTGTAACAAAAATAAATTAATAAAAAAAATAAAATGATACTAATGGAAAAAATAATAATAATAAATAAATAAAAACAAGAATAACGAGCCCTGGTCGGTTTGGCTCAGCGGTTAGAGCCTCGGCCCTTGGACCGGCGAGTCCCGGGTTCCGTTCCCACTAAGGGCACATACCTCAGTTGCAGTTTGTCCCCAGCCCCAGTTGGGGTCGTATGGGTGGCAACCAATTGATGTGTCTCTCTCACATCCATGTTTCTCTCTCTCTTCCCCCCTCTCTCCCTTCCACTGCATCTGAAGATAAAATGCAAAAAAAAAAAAAAAGTCCTCAGGTGAGTTTAAAAAAAAACAACCCAATAACAAAATCCATTGAGAATTAAAAGTTACTATATGGAACACGCTTAGAACAATATCTGGCACATAGTATCATCATGTTTTGTCCTATTATAATTAGCAATGAGGATAAAATAACATGGTTAGATGTGGAATTAGTTATGATGTTTGTGAAAATCTTAACAGCCTAGAATATAGTAAACACTCACTAAATAGCAGCTACCAGCCTGGTCAAGTGGCTCAGTTGGTTGGAGCTTCATCCAGTACACCAAAGGGTTTTGGGTTTGATTCCTGGTCAGGGCAACCAGGGCACATACCTAGGTTTCAGGTTGGATCCCCGGTTATGGCTCCTACAGGAGGCACCAGCAACCAGTGGATATTTCTCACATGGATGTTCCTCAATAAACATATCCTCAGGTGAGAATTAAAAAAAAAAGCTGCCCTGGCCGGTGTGCTCAGTTTGTTGAGCGTCCTCTCATGCACCGAGGGGTTGTGGGTTTGATTCCCGGTCAGAGAACATAGGTTGCTTGTGGGTTCATGGGGGGAGGGGGGCCAGGGGATCAGATCACATCCATGTTTCTCTCTCCCTTCCTCGCTCTCTAAAAATCAATAAAACTACTAAAAAACAAAACAAAACAAAAATAGCTATCAGAGTTAGCAAACACGGACTCTCTCATCTATCCTACTTCAAAAACTGTCTCCCTGCCTCACATATCTTCCTTTATTAGATTTCCCCACAGGGGCTGAAGCCTCTGTCTAGGTTTTACAAGGAGGTCCAAAGTCTGGCCCCTGGCTCTCCAGCTATTTGCTCAGCTTCAACCACTGCGCAGCCCGGGCCTCGATAAATCACTGCAACGAAACCAGAGCAAGGCCAGCTCCGAGCGGTCCTCCTCCGGCCCGGCGCTCGAGCCCCAGTCTGTGCCAAAACGTGCCCCGTGCTCTCCCCGCGGGCAGGGCAGCCGGCCTCCGGCAGCGACGTGCCCGGGACAGGCCCTACCGGGGCGCTCAGCGCCGCGGACCCGGGTTCCTCACGGGCCCGGGCTGCTCTCCGTGGGGAGCGGCCCTGCAAACCGGGCCAGGACCCGCAGGCACTCGGCGCGCGCTGTCACGAGGCTGGAGCGGCCCGAAGTTTGGGGCCCGCGCTGCACGGGGCTGCGGCCACGTCACGCGCGGGAGCGTCGCTCTGGGTCGGCGCCCGGCGCTGCAGGCACGTCCGTCAGGGTCGCCGTCCCGCGCGGCAGGCTCGGCCACACCTGGACGTCCTCTCGAGGGCTGCGGAGTCGCCGGCTTTCTGGGGACACACCCCTCGAGCCGAGTCCGGGGCGTGCGGGAGCGCGGCCCGCCAGCCCCTGGGCCCGGCCGCCCGAGTTCAGTCACAGCGCGTCGCCCCCCGCGCTCAGGGCCACGCTCGGCTCCACGGACACCGCCTCCCCGGAGGTGTCGCCCAGGAAACTCGGACTTTCGGCGCTGTCCCCTTCGCGCAGCAGGCCGACGGGCCGGCCCGCGAAACTTCCCGAAGTGCCGGGAGCGGGGGAGGGCCCGGCGGCCGCGCGCGCCTTTGTCGCTCCCGCCTCACAGCCGGCCCCGCGGCCCCGGCCGCCCCGCGCCCCCGCCGCCCCTCACGGCCGAGGCCCCCGCCCCGACCCCGGGCTACAGGAGGCGCCGGGCGGAGACGCCACTCGCCTCACAGAACCTGAGGAGGAGCTGCGCGCCCCGCGGCCGACACTTACTCGCCACTCAACTCGCCGGCTCGCGAGGCGGGCTTGGCGGTCCCTGTCGCCAGGGCTTTCAGTCACCAGAAGCCGCGGCCGACAGCTCCGTCGCCGCCGCGGAGGCCACAGCTGCGCTCCTTCCGGCCCTGCCGCGGCGTCACCTCGCGCCTGCGCACAGCGCCCCCTCCCGACTAATGACAGGAAGAACCATAGAGGCACGCCGGGTGCGAGGGAGGAGGGGCCTGGGGAGCAGGACCATAGAGAGGGACGCCTATCCGCTGCTCCATCCGGCTCACCGCTCACCAAATCTTGACTCCCCCTCTAGGCGGGAGGACGAAAGGAACTGAGACTCCCCCAACCCCTTGAGGTGTTCTTGGTGCACTAGACTTGATAAGGGCACGGGGGCAGGTGGCCATGGAAATCGGGATATGCACCTATTTGCACCCATTGCCTTTGACAAGTCATTGATTCATTCAGCATGTATTTTCAGAGGGCTTCCTGTGTGCCAGGCACTGTTCTAGGCATTGGGGATACAAAGGTGTAGAGGTCCCTGTTCTAATGAAGCTTATATATTTAGCGGCCAAGTCAATAACTAACTAGTGAACTAATTAGCTAACTAACTAACTAAAATACTGGCTCAGGCAGGAAGTGTTCATTAAAAAAAAAAAAAATATATATATATATATATATATATATATATATATGAAGTGGAGAAAGGAATGAAGAGTGATGGGGATAATAGGGTGGTCAGGGAAAGTGTTTCGTTAAGAAAAGAATGGAATCCTTTGTAAGTCAGAAGTAAAGGGATATTTGGTCCTTGTTTTTGTTTAAAGGATAAATGAAGTTCTATGTCAATAACAGCAGTCACTTTCTTTGCTTTTAATTTAATCAGCACTAAGAATCTAAAAGAGCAAAACTATTGTCAACAAGTGATGTTTTGCTATTTTCCTGGGAAGAAGCATGGAAATTCCATCTGTGGAACTCCATGTCATCTGTACTAGCTCTGGCTCTACATCCATGCAGTCAAGGCGGAGGTGTGAAACATACGAGAGCACTCTGAGCCTTCCGGATGAGTCATCGCAGCACTGCTTCCTTTATTTCATTTTCTGGTTACAATTAGTATAATGTGCCTATGACCTGTAAAATCATTCATAATCGTAGAGGACTGCTGTTTTCACAATTTGTGCATCATTACTTTGTTCCCAAGAGCTTACCTACAGTATTGCCATCAGCTTTATCTAGATGAAGCTGTGCTAGTCCGCCATGGAGGAAATTACTCCTGAACTCTGTCTGCTTTCAGAAGTAGTGATTTCCTGCCATTCTGGCCCATTGCTTTTTTTTTTTTTTTTAAATCAATGTTGTTGCAGTATAATTTATATGCAATACAATGTACCCAATTTAAGTGTACATTTCTATGAGTTTAGACATGCAGCCACCACCATAATCAAGATAGAGATCATTTCCATCACCCCAAAATATTCTCTTGTGCTCCTTCCCAGTAGATCCACCACCCCCATCCCTGGCGCTAGGCAACCAATTACCTGTTTTCTGACACTTTAGATTATAATTGCTTTTTCTGTAGTTTCAGATAAATGAGATCATAAAGCATGTACTCTTGTGTCTGGTTTCTTTTGCTCAACATATATTTATTTTCTCAGATATTTATGTGTAAAATACACATAAAATTTGTCATCTTAACCATTTTAAATACATTAAAATGCATTCATAATGTTTTGTAACCAACATCACTATCCATCTCCATAACTCTTCATTTTGCAAAACTAAAATTCTATATCCATTAAACAGTAACTCCCATTTCCCCCAGCCCCTGGTACCCATCATTCTACTTTGTTTCTATGAATTTGACTACTCTAAGTACCTCTTGTAAGAGGAATCATAAATATTTGTCATTTTGTGACTGGTTTATTTCACTTAGCATAATGCCCTCTAGGTTAATCTATGTTGTAGCATGTGTCAGAATCTTCTTCCTTTTCAAGGCTGAATAATATTCCATTAAAAGGATGGACCAGCCCTGGCCAGTTTGGCTCAGCGGTTAGAGCGTCAGCCTGCGGTCCAGAGACACCCAGGTTTGGTTCCCCCTGGGGGCGCGTGCCTCAGTTGCAATTTGTCCCCGGCCCTGGTTGGTCGTGCGGGAGGTGTCCCTTTCATGTCGATGTTTCTCTCTCTCTCTCTCTCTCTCTCTCTCTCTTCCTCTCTCTCCCTCCCACTCTATCTGAACAAAAAATGGAAAAATGTCCTCGGGTGAGGATAAAAAAAAAAAAAAAGGACCACATTTTGTTTATCCATTCATCTGTTGATGGACACTTGGGTTGCTTCTATCCTTTAGCTATTGTGAATAATAGTGCTATGAACACGGTATACAAATATCTCTTAGAGCCCCTACTTTCAATTCTTTTGGGTATACACCCAGAAGTGGAATTGCTGAATCATATGGTAATTCTATTTTTAATTTTTGAGGAACTATCACATTGTTTTCAACCATTTGACATGTCCACCAACTGTGCACAAGGGTTCTAATTTTTCTACATCCTTGCCAATTCTTATTTTCTGCTTTATTTGTTATTTATTTGGATAGTAGCCATCAAAGTGGGTGTGAGGTGATATCTCATTGTACTTTTTTAAAAATTCTCACCCAAGGATATTTTTCTATTTATTTTCAGATAGAGTGGGAGGGAAGGATGGAGAGACAGAGAGCAAAAGAGAGAGAAAAACACCGATGTGAGAGAGACACATCGATTGGCTGCCTCTTGCATGACCCCAACAAGGGCTGGGGACAAACCACAACCTAAGTATGTGCCCCTGACTGGAATCGAATCCAAGACTCTTTGGTCCGAGGGCCGATGCTCTAACTGCTGAGCCAAACTGGCCAGGGCTGTACTTTTGATTTACATTTCTCTAAAGATTAAAGATCTTCAGCATCTTTTCTTTTATTGACAATTTGTATATTTTCTTTGAAGAAATGTCTATTTAATCTCTTGGTCATTTTTTAAAATAGATTTTTAGAGAGACAGGAAGAGAGAGATAGAAACATTGATGAGAGAGAACGTCAATTGACCACCTCCTGCATGCCCCCACTGGGCATTTGGCCTACAACCTGGGCATGTGCCCTGACCAGGAATCGAACCAGTGGCCTCATGGTGCATGGGTCGACACTCAACCACTGAGCCACAACGGCTGGGTGTCTCTTGGCCATTTTTGAATGGTGTCGTATGTTTCTTTGTTGTTGAATTTTAGAAGTTCTCCATATTTTGATATTAATCCCTATCAGATATATGATTTCCAAATATTTTCTCCCATTCTGTGTATTGCATTTTTATTCTGTTGATATTGGTTTTAGATACACAATTAAAATTTTTTTATGAAGTCCAATTCATCTGTTTTGTTGTTGTTGTTGCCTGTGCCTTTGGTATCATAGCCAGGAAATCATTGCCAAATCCAATGTCATAAAGGTTTTGCTCTATGTTTTTTTCTAAGAGTTGTATAGTTTCAGAGCTTACATTTAGGTCTTTGATCCATTTTGAGTTTATTTTTGTATAGGGAATTAGTTAAAGGTCCAACTTCATTCTTTTGTTTTTGTTTTTGTTTTTATCCTCACCTGAGGACATTTTTGCACTTATCTTCAGATAGAGCAGGAGGGAGAGAGAGAGGAAGAGAGAGAGAGAAACATCGATGTGAGGGAGACATATCGAGTGGTTGCCACCCACAGGACCTCAACTGGGGCCAAGGACAAACTGCAACCGAGGTACGTGCCCTTAGTGGGAACCGAACCTGAGACTCTCTGGACTGCGTGCCAATGCTCTAACTGCTGAGCCAACTTCATTCTTTTGTATGTTAATATGGTTTTCCCCAGCACCATTTGTTGAAAGGCTGTCCTTTAGCCCATTGAATGGCACCCTTGTCAAAAATAATTTGCCCATATATCCAAAGATTTATTTCTAGACTCTTTATTGTATTCCATTAGTCTATATTTCTGTCTTTATGTAAGTACCATGCTGTTTTGATTAATGTAGTTTTGTAGTCAGTTTTGAAATCAGGAAGTGTGACTTCTCTTTAAAAGCTTTGATCTTGGCTATTCAGGGTCCCTTGCGATTCCATATGAATTTTAGGATGGGTTTTTCTATTTCTGTAAAAAACGTAATTGGGATTTTGATAGGGATTACATTGAATCTGTAGATTACTTCTGGTAGTATTGACATCTCAACAATATTAAGTTTTCCAATCCATGAACATGAGATTTGTTTTCATTTATTTGTCTTTTTTTCAGCAGTGTTTTATAGTTTTCATTCTACAAGTCTTTCTCAGCATAAGTTTTTTAGATTCCTCTATGTTTTTATGTGTGTCAATAGGTTATTCCTTATTATTATTTTTAAAATTTTTAAAATTGATTTTAGAGTCAGAGGAAGGGAGAGGGAAAGAGAGAGAGAAATATTGATGAGAGAGAACATCGATCGGCTGCCTCCTGTATGCCCCCCACTGGGGATGTGGCCCACAACCTGGGCATGTGCCCTGGCCAGGAATCGAACCGGTGACCTCTTGGTGCATGGGTTGATGCTCAACCACTAAGCCACACCAGCCAGGCTATTCCTTATTATTTTTGAGTAATATATCATTGACTTGCATTGTTTAGTGACTTCCATGGACAAATTTTCCGACCATGGCTGATTTCAACTACCAACTTGATGTCAGCTGCCTTGTAAAATTCTTTAAAATGTAAAAGCCATCTTTTGCAGGGTGGTATGAGCTGGATCCAGCATCCCACTGCCAAGACAGGAGGTATTTTGGAATCTCCTATTCCACTTGAGTCTTAAATCATTCCTGCTGTTCCAGGTCTTGTTTCTGATACACTAGGGTAAGTCCTGGTTACCCCTGTGAACTTCCTCATCCATCCTCAACCTTTCCACCCCAACCCGCAGCTGGCCCTCCACTGTAGGGTATTGGCTCAGTCTTTTCGACCATTCAGCACTTCAGAGGCTTTCTGGAGTTATGAGGCTGCCATTGCCTGAATTGCACATCTGCTAATTGAACACATCCAGCCTGAGAAAAGCCTGGAACTGCTCTGCTCCTCTCATGGGCTGCAGAGAAACTTCCCATAACAGTGTGTGTTGAGAACACTGCAACCCGTGGTCTGTCACTCTGCAGGACTCTCAGGGTCACTCTCAGTTGGGTTCTTCCCTCAACATATTCCCCTTCTTTAAACACACACACACACACACACACACACACACACACACACACACACTTCATCAGTTCTGGGTCCCACTCTAGCTATTATTCTATGACCCACCATCCCTTTGCAGTACATCATAAAAACATAGTCCCTGCTCCTTGCTTTCATTTCCCCAACCTGCATTTGCTTCTTAACTCCAGAAACCTGGTCTGCCCTCACTAAACATGGAGTCTTCTTAGTACAGTGGACCACCAAGCCAGCAGTGTGTTGGATCGGGTAGAGCCCACTGTGTGCAGTTCTTCCCAACTCGATGTTCAGTGAGGTCACACTGGTAGCTTGAAGTAGGCCATGGTGGGAGCATCACACTATAGAAATCAACAAATGCTATATACCTCAGCTCTTCTCCCCAGAGAGCCAGTAGTTAAACTATTGCTAGCACACCATTAAATCAGGCGGCTTCCATCACAAGGCAAAGATTTACCTCCCAACCATTTCTCTGATTTCCAGAATTGTCTTCCCTTTGCCACTTGATAATGTCTGATCCATTTTCCTGCTCTCTGTGAATTTTTTCAATCTTCAGGTCAAGATTGCTCCAACTTCACTATAAACTTCTTGGTCACTATCATTAGTCAAGTAGAATTTCTAGGGCTGAGATACTTTAAAATGGTTTCCAGTCCTGAATTTGAAATTCAAGAATCATGATGTATGTGAACAACTGCAACTAGGTAAAATTTACAATTGCATTTGATGATAAGCATAGTAAGGAATGTGTTACTGGGGAGACATAGAGGTATGAGGCACTAAAAGCTGTATGTTGACTAAAATTAAGTCTGACTTCTGCTTAAGTACTGCAACATATTTGTGGCAATAATTTACTGAATACAATTCCAAATACTTTTGCAGGTCTAAGTTTCATTTGCATTTGACTTGACCTGTTTCAGTTGACAGTGGAGAACTTAGTCTCTTGAAATGAACATTTATTAAAAATTACTAAGGTCTATAATGTCACCAGTAAGATGAAAATCTAGTGACCATTTCCATAGAAAACAGGGCATTGGGACTAATAAGCTTTGAAACTGCAACTTACAGCACAAAAACTTTGTATTAATTCTCCTGACTCTATGGGTTGACTGGGCTTAGCTGGCAGCTCTGCCCCTCATGACGTAATCTGGAACTGCATCCTCCAAGCTGAAATGGCTAATAGGCTCACTTGCTTCGCTCCCAGTTGGTGCTGGTTGATGTCTGGGAGCTCAGCTGGAGCTGTGAACCAGAGAGCTTGGTTCTTCTCCCTATGGCCTCCCATGTGGGCTATGATTCAACAACAACAAAAAAAAAGGCTGGATTCCAAAAGGGACCATCCCAAGAGCAAACATTCTAGGAGAGAAGAAACAGAAGCTGCCAGTCTGAGGGCCTTAGCTTGGAATCCTCAGAACATCGCTTCTATTGCATTCTATTGGGGAAGTGGAGTTAGAGTATTCTAATGTCCTGGCATTGTCCCAGGAACAGATGAAACTACTATAATTCGATGATGTATTTTGTAATCTCAAGGGTAACAACTACAGAATAATGAAATTATACATAACGTTAATGGAGCGGAACTAGAATAATTAAAATACTCAATCCAACCTTAAAGCAATAAAATCTGAAGTTAATAATAAAAGCAGGCTGAAAACTTCCACGTTTGAAAACAAAATAGCATATTACTAAATAACTCAAGTTAAAATGGAAACTAAGCAAGATTTAGAACAGACTGATAGAAAAACCGCATCATGTCAACACACCACCAAAGAACCACACAATAACAATTGTTTAGTTTTAACACAATTATTAAGAAACAAAAAAGTCTAAATATTGAACTCATGAGGCAAACCCAAAAAAACAAGAAGAAAGAAAATAATGAAGATAAGGTCAACTCAGGAACCAATCAGATAGATGTTAGGGGGGGAAAAAAGATTTTTTGATTTCTTGAAAACTATTATTAAGGAGATGACTACACCTCTTAGCAAGAAAATAAAAGTTAAGGTTCAAATAAATTACAGACCCGCCCTGGCCAGTTTGGCTCAGCGGTTAGAGCGTCGGCCTGCGGTCCAGAGAGACCCGGGTTCGGTTCCCACCAAGGGCATGTACTTCGGTTGCAGTTTGTTCCCGGCCCTGGTTGGTCGTGCGGGTGGCAGCCACTCGATGTGTCACCTTCGCATCGATGTCTCTCTCTCTCTCTCTTCCTCTCTCTCCCTCCCACTCTATCTGAACAAAAAGTGAAAAAGTGTCCTCGGGTGAGGATAAAAAAAATAATAATAAATAAATAAATAAATAAAAAATTACAGACCCGACAAAAGTCAATATGTATATCTTACATACAAGGATATAATCAATAGCCATATGATAATAAACTTGGAAATTTATAGGACATGGTATCTTGGTCTGTGTTCTTCCCAAAGACCCTGAGACAAAGCTTGAAGTACAGGTGATATTTTGGGGACTTGAGCTTAAGTGAAACCCATTGGGGATTGGGGAAGGAGGCAGGGAAGGTAGCTAATAAAGTGTGTCATGAAGCTAGTTTTCCTTTGAAGCTTAATCCCATTGGGGACTCTGGGAGACATGCAGAACACATATCAAAGTTAGCCCACCCAAGAGATGAGGATGCTGGGGTTTTAAATTCACTAACTCACCATCTGTCTTTGCTTGAAGGCTGTTTCCAGGGGCATCTCCTCTCTGGTACCTCTGGCTGGCCCTGTGCATTGTCCAAGATGCTCCATCAGCCAGCAAAAGAAGCTCTGAGGCCTGGAGTTGCAGATGTTCACTGTAAGCTGCCTTTGGAGTGTAAGTGAATGCCAAAGCATCACTGGTGAGGCTCAGACAGCTTCTCCTCCAGGCCACACTTGATTTCCCATCATCTACCTGTGCCCCCATTCATTCTGTATTGCCACTGATTCTTCAAAGTGTTGGCTGGTCGTGATTTCTAAAAAAAAGAGCCTTAAAACAGGATTACTGGGAAAAGATACAATGCCCCTACTGCAATTGGTCTTTCCATTTGTGCCGCAGTTGACACGCGTGGCCTCTCTCTTCTTCCACCCAACCCCTCATCTTCAGCCAGCACTTCTGTTGATCTAAATTGATTGCTGGGTAGGGTGACATTCCTTACTGAGAGGTCTGAACCCTGACCACCAAATGCCCTTGTTAGGCCTTTGCTCTTGGCCTTTCCTGATTATCACTAGGCTCAGAAGCCCTAAGGCAGAATTCAGTGAATCTCTGGAGTTCCAGACATACTCTTTCCTACTCCCAACATATATCAGCACCATGGCTCCTTATGATCTTCTGGGTCTATTATCCCTACCAATGGAGTGACTCCCTTCTTTGCCTGCTTGTCTGTTGGTATAAGGGGGCCCAAATGACCAGGCAGCTGTCAGAGCTTTTAGCTAAGTGGAATCCTGACTGTGTGCCCTGGTATAAACATCTCCACTCCCCATTTCCCAGGAACATTCTCCTCTGGCAGACTTGCTCTGCCTCCATCAGTCAAACAATCCTCCTTTGTTCCTGACAGTGCAGGACAAAACTTCGAATTTGAAATCAGCCGCCAAAATGAACACTCCCAGGTTTATCCTCTTTGAATCAACATCCATTATAAACCATCCAAACAAAGAATATGTACGAGGACGCAAAAGGCTATCTGAGCAGCAAATGACGCTTTTTGTTTCTGTTTTAAGGGGTTGGCCTAAGTGAGCACTATTGCCCCTGGGCTCCAAATGACCATGATTCTGGGATTGTGTTGCTATGGGGATGGGATTAAATGATTCAAATGCACAGCATGTTCTGTTGCTAAGGTAATTACAGGCATCTTCACCCTCTCAATCAGGGCCTGCTTCGTCACAGATATTAACCATGGGATAAAATGAGCTTGGGGCTTCAGGGGCCAAGAGAGAGAGAAGAGAAAAATCAGCTCTGTGGAAGGTTCTGGAGGAAGTGAAAAATTCCACCTGCTCATTGACCTGGGTGGCCTCACGGTGACAACCAGCAACATGGACGGTGTGGTTACTGGTGTCTTCAGAAAGCTAGTTCCAGGGCAGGACTCAGTGACTGCCATTTCTCACGGACCTGGCGGGATCATGGCTAGATGGCTTGCCAGGAGCCACTGGCGAGCGGAGACCCAGAAGGCTGGAGTGTGCCTTCTAAAGGGGTCAGGACCTTTTAGACCTGTGGTTTCAGAAGAGTATAGAGACCGAGTAAAGAGGTCATGACGGAAGTTTCTGGATGGACAGAAACTTCTGTATATCCTGACCGGGTTTTAGTTACATGGGTACATGCATTTGCCAAAACTCGCCAAACTGCACACTCAGGTTCTGTGCTTTCACCTAAAATGTAAATTTCATCTCAACAAAAGCAATGCTTCGGGACTAGCCCAGGAGAAAGCCGCCTGGGGAGCCACAGAACAGCCCTAGAGTGGCTGTAAAAGCTCTCTTCCGTGGCGTGGAGACAGGTTGGCCTGAGCTGCAGTGTTCGTTGCCCGCTTTTTCCAGGCAGGGCGTGCTGTCTGGGCGTTGTCTCCTGGGCACACTGTCACCCCTGCTCTAGCCTCTGGGACAGTCAACCTCACTCTCCTCCTCCCTCAGTACCCAGGAGTCTTGTCATTCTTTGTTGCCCTCCTGCCTGACAGGGAAAGGTGTCAGGAGGGCACAGAGGTAGTAGGAGTTAGGGAAGCAGGGCTCTAGGCCCCGTCTGGTTTCTAACCCACCGAGCACTAGCTAACTGCTCCGGGCTGCAGCTTCCCCACGTGGGGCTAGTGACTCTCAGGGCCTCTTTGAGGGGACAAGGTACATTGGAAGTGTGCTGGACGAGAGAGTGGGAGCTCCGCAGGGGAGGATGGAGGCTGCCCCATGACGCAGAACACGGGCACAAGGCAAAGATGTCTGGGCTCGGCCTCCATGGCTTCTATTTTGAGGGCAATCAAGAAACAATCCGGCCCTGGCCGGTTTGGCTCAGCAGTTAGAGCGTCGGCCCTCAGACCAATGAGTCTCGGGTTCAATTTCGGTCAAGGGCATGTACCTCGGTTGCGATTCGTCCCTGGCCCTGGTTGGGGTCGTGCGGGAGGCAGCCACTGGATGTGTCCCTTTATGTTGATGTTTCCCTCTCTCTCTCTCTCCCTCCCACTCTATCTGAACAAAAATGAAAAATATCCTCCGGTGGGGATTAAAAAAAAAAAAAAGAAAAAGTAACAAATCGCACGGGGGCATTTGAGAATCAGGTGATGGAGTCCAATTCCAGCTGTGCCTCCTACATCTCAGTGTGCAGTGGTAAGCTCTCCGAGCTCAGTTTACACATCTGTAAAATGAGAGTAACAGCGATGAAGACCCAGAGGGAGAGAGGAGGGCAGTGGAGAAGCGAATGTAAGTGCTGAAGACACTGTAGAATTTCCCACAGCTGGATTTTGTGGATTGTCTCATTATGACGTATTTGACATATTTTTCTGCTGCCTCTTGTTTTCCTATCATTTGGTGGTTGGATCCATAGGCTTGGTCTGGCTGTTTTAGTTTTTTTTTCAAGACTACTCATAGGTGATGTGTGCACCCATACAGAGGAACAGAATGCATGGTTTCCTTATTTTTTAAAAAGATGCCAGCAGTCATTGGGGATCATTGCCTAAGGATTCATTAGGGATTACCAAATGATAAATATTATAATTCTATTCATTCTTAATTTATTGATTCCCCCTTATCAATTACTTGGTTACCCCATATCAGTTATTTGGTTATCCAAGGGTATTATTTAGATAGGAAAGATAAGATAAATGTTTTATTTTTCCCCTTATATATACCTGCTTTCAAAATAATCACTTGATCACTTAGTATCTTCCAAAGGCAATTAATAAGTAGTTTTGAGTGTGTTGTCAAATAGTTAGATTTACCAATCTGAGACGTGAGAAATGGTCTCACTTTGTGTGTTTCTTTGCTTTCTTTTCAAATTCTAAGAGAAAGTTTAATTTTAAAAAAAAATCCTCACCCGAGGTTATTTTTCCATTTATCTTCAGATAGAGTGGGAGGTGGAGGTGGGGGGGAGAGAAACATCGATGTGAGAGAGACACATCCATTATGTCCCGCACGACCCCAACCAGGGCCAGGGACCAGGGACTGAACCGCAACCGAGGTACGTGCCCTTGACCGGAATTGAACCCGCGACTCTTTGGTCTGCAGGCTGATGCTCTAACCGCTGAGCCAAACTGGCCAGGGTGAGAAAGTTTATTTATTAAAATTTTTTTTTCTTTATTGATTTTAGAGAGAGAGGAAGGGAGAGGGAGAGACAGAAACATCGATGAGAGAGAACATCGATTGGCCGCCTCCTACATGCCCCCACTGGGGATTTGGCCCTCAACCTGGGCGTGTGCCCTGACCGGGAATCAAATTGGCGACCTCTTGGAGCATGGGTCGATGCTCAACCACTGAGCCACACTGGCCGGGCAAGAAAGTTTATTTAGAGAGTTACAGAGGAAGTAGAAGTGAGCCAGCTGGGCTGCGTGGACTCAGGAAACAAGTTACAGAAGCAAAAGAAGGGCCCTTGGAGCTCAGCAGAGAGAGAGGCAAAGGTAAGGTGCCTGGGGGAAGGACAGGGGGACAGGAAAGGTGAGGGCCTGCTCCTGTGAGGGAGAGCCACTTGTGTGTTTCATATAATGAATGAGATTGAGCAACTTTTCATATATTTAAAAGAATTTGCCTTTCTTTTTCTGTCAACTGTCAGTTCATATCTAGTGTACATGTTTATATAGGGTTTTTGTCTTTCTCTAATTTTAGGAGCATTTTCTTTTATTTTTGTTATCCTCACCCAAGGCTATTTTTTCCATTTATCATCAGATAGAGTGGGAGGGAGGGAGAGAGAGGGAGAGAGAGAGAAACATTGATGCAAGAGAGACACATCGACTGGTTGCCTCCCGCACGACCCAACCAGGGTCGGAGACGAACCGCAACCAGTACGTGCCCTTGGCCGGAATTGAACTCGGGACTCTTTGGTCCACAGGCCAACGCTCTAAGCGCTGAGCCAAACTGGCCAGGTTGCTTCATTAAAAAAAAAAAAATGGTGGAGTAAAGGGGACTCTAGTACACTGCTGGTGGGAATGCAGACTGGTGGAGCCACTATAGAAAACACTATGATATTACCTCAAAAAATTAAAAATTGAACTGCCATTTGACCCAGTGATCCTACTTCTAGGAATATACCCTAAGAAGCCTGAAACATCAATCAGAAAGAATATATGTACCCCCATGTTCATAGCAGCACTATTTACAATAGCTAAGATCTGGAAACAACTCGTGTCCATCAGTGGACGAATGGATAAAAAAGCTGTGGTACATATACACAATGGAGTACTATGCAGCTGTAAGAAAGAAAGATCTCTTATCCTTTGAGACGACATGGAGGGACCTGGAGAGTATTATCCTAAGCGAAACAAGCCAAGCAGAGAAAGACAAATATCACATGATCTCACTTATTTGTGGAATATAATGAACATAACAGTCTGAGGAACAGGGTAGACCCAGAGACGTGGAAGTAGGGTACAGATTGACAACCCTCAGAAGAGGGAGTGGGGGAGGAGGGAAGAGATAAACCACAGAACTTATATGCAAGTACACATAACTGATGGACATAGACGACAAAGCTGGGGACGAGGTTGGGGGGATGGAGAGGAGGTGTCAATGGGGAAAAAAGGAGAAACATCTGTAACAAAAATAAATTAATAAAACAAACAAAAATATATAAAGGGAGAGAGATAGAAACATCGATGTGAGAGAGAAACATCAATCGGCTGCCTCCTGCACGCCCCCTACTGGGGATCCAGCTGGAAACCTTAGCATGTGCCCTGACTGGGAATCTAACCGGGACCTCTCAGTCCATGGGATGACGCTCAATCCTCTGCGCCACACCAGCTGGGCTGTGGCTTCATTTTTTATTTTACATTTAAACCTCTGATTCATTTGAAATTATTGGGCATATGGTATGAGAGATATATTTAATTTTATCTATTTCCATAAGGTCAGCCAGTTAGCCCAGCATCACATATGAAAAAGTCCTTTATCCCTATCACTGGCCGGAGGTGCTGTCGTTGCCATAAACTTACTTTATTTTGCACCTGCAGTTGGTTCTATTCTGGATTTTCTCCCCAGTCTATGAATGGGCCGGTGTTTCGTTTTAATGGTGGATACTACATATATGTTCTAATATACTGGAATTTGGCTGTATTGCAAGCATTGTGTAGCTATTCTTATTTGATCTTTTCCAAAGTATAATCAACTTGTTTTTAATTCCAGGGGAAGAAAATGCATGGTATTTTTATTGAGATTGTTTTAAATTTATAAATTAACCTAGGGAGGATGGACATCTTCATGAAATTAAGTATTTCTACCCAAGAATGTGGCATGTCTTTTTATTTGTTCATCTCCCTTTTTGTCTTTCGAAAGTGTTTTATACAGTTTTCTTAATATAGATTTTAGACATTTTAAGATTATGCTTAAGTATTGTATTTTTTTATTTTTATTTTTTTATCCTCACCTGAGGACATTTTCTACATTTATCTTCAGATAGAGCGGGAGGGAGAGAGGGGGGAAGAGAGAGAGAGAAACATCAACTCAAGAGAGACACATCGACTGGCTGCAATCCACACGACCCCAACTGGAGGGAACAAACTGCAACCGAGGTACGTGCTCTTAGCGGGAACCGAACCCGGGACTCTGGACTGCGGGCCGACGCTCTAACCGCTGAGCCAAACTGGCCAGGGCGTCCATTATATCTTTTAAATGGCTTTTGCTTATATGGATTTTTGTGTTGATTTTATAACCTGCTTCTTTTACAAAATTCTATTATTTTGTGGTAGTTTTTCCATCGATTCTTTTGCATATTGTAAAAATATAAATGTCAGCTGAAATTATATAGTTCTATCTCTTTCTTTGCTCTAATTTGCTTTCTTTTGTTTCACTGCAGTGGAATAACTCCAACACAGTGTTCAAGTTTTTTTTTTTTTACCACTTTTTTTTCTAATTTTTTTTTCTTTATTGATTTTAGAGACAGAGGAAGGGACAGGGAGAGAGAGATAGAAACATCAATGAGAGAACATTGATTGGCTGCCTCCTGCATGCCACCCACTGGAGATTTGGCCCACAACCTGGGCATGTGCCCTGACTGGGAATCGAACCGGCGACCTCCTGGTGCAGGGGTCCATGCTCAACCACTGAGCCACACCAGCTGGGCTTTTTTAATTCACTTTTTTCTATCACATCATCTGCTTTTTCCTTATTGATTTGTAGGAAATCTTAATTCTACGGATGAGTGAGTGTGTAAATTATATAGTATAGGTATCTTTTCCTACTCTATGGCTAGTTCATTCGTTCTCTTTATGTCATCCTTACTCTTGATACAATTTTACCAATCTGTTCCTTTATAGTTGATGATTTGTGTGTTTTTTCTTAGGACATCACCTTCCCCGTTCTAAAATCATGAAGACATTTTCCTATATCTTCTCAGAGTGATATGAGTTTGCCTTTCACAACTAGGTCTTTGGAATTTTTGGCCCCTCTACTTTCATTTATTTTACTTCATCCATTTATCTTCCAATCTTATTATCATTTTCCTTCTAATTCCTTTGGGTTTAGTTTGCTATTCTTTTTCTAAAATTCTTAATATGGAAACATAAAAATATAAACATAAAAAGTAAAGGCAACTTCTATGAAGGAGAAATTCTACAAGTCAGAAGAAAATGGAATGACTTTTTTTTAAGTGCTGAAAGAAAAAAAAACCCCATTGACCTATAATTCTATTCCCAGTGAAAATATCTTTCAAAACTGAAGATGAACTTTGTTTCTAATGAGAACAGAGTTAACAGGAACCAGATTTACCCTTCAAACGGAAAAAAAACAAAACAAAACAAAACCAGACAAAATATATGAGACAATTACTGTGAGACATTGGACATCTGGAAATGAACAGTGATTCCTGAGAGCTGGGAAATAAATGAAGAGCCCTATGACTGTTCTAGTTTATAGACTTGGGAGGGTGTTAAGGCTCAGGCACAAAGAGGGCAACACGCCCTGGCTGGTTTGGCTCAGTGGTAGATGTCAGCCTGTGGACCAATGAGTCGTGGGTTCGATTCCGGTCAAGGGTACATGCCTCGGTTGCGGTTTATCCCTGGCCCTGGTGGGGGTAATGCAGGAGGCAACCAGTCGATGTGTCTTTCTCACATCGATGTTTCTCTCTCCCTTTCTCTCCCTCTCTCTCCCTCCCACTTTATCTGAAGATAAATGGAAAAACATCCTCAGGTGAGGATTAAAAAAAAAGAGGGTAACCCAAGTGAAGTCCACTGCATTGAGGAGCTGGACCTGAGAGCCCAGGCAGACCAAAGTTCTCAGGACAGAGTGCCAGAGAAGGCTCTATATGATGTTGTATAAGGTCACTTGAAGATAGGTTATAAGTTAAAATGGATACAATAAATCCAAAGCAACTGCTTAAATGAAAAAAGACACAAAGAATTATAGCAAATAAGTCAACAAAGGAGACAAAATGGGATTGTTATGGACTGAATGTTTGTTTTCCCCTCAAAATTCGTATGTTGAAATCCTAACCCCCAATGTGATGATATTGGGAGGGGGGCCTTTAGGAGGTCATGAGGATAGAGCTCTCATGAATAGAGTTAGTGCCTTATTAAAGAGATCCCAGAGAACTCCCTGCCCACTTCTACCACGTTAGGACACAGAGAAAAGACCTGCCTCTATGAACCAGAAAGCAGGCTCTTACCAGGCACTGAACCTGCTTGACCTTGGACTGCCCAGCCTCTAGAACTGTGAGAAATTTCCGTCGTTTATAAGCCAGCCAGTCAATAGTGTTCTGTTAGAGCAGCTGAAAAGGACTGAGAAAGGAATCACGAAAAACATTCAATTAATCCAAAGGAAGTCAGGAAAAGATGAAAAGGAGCCCTGGCGGTGGCTCAGTTGGTTGGAGCATTGTCCTGTACACCAAAAGGCTGCACGTTCTATCCCCAGTCAGGGCATGTACGGGAGGCAACTGATCAATGTTTCTCTCTCACATCGATGTTTCTCTCCATCTCCCCCTCTCTCTCTCTAAAAAGTAAAAAAAAATAAAGAAAAGCCATGGCCAGTTTGGCTCAGCGGTTAGAGCATCGGCCTGCGGACCACAGAGTCCCGGGTTCAGGTCCCGCTAAGGGCACGTACCTCAGTTGCAGTTTGTCCCCGGCCCCGGTTGGGGTTGTGTGGGTGGCAACCAGTCGATGTGTCTCATATCGATGTTTCTCTCTCTCTTCCCCCCTCTCTCCCTCCTGCTCTATCTGAAGATAAATGCAAAAAAAAGTCCTCAGGTGAGGATAAAAAAAATACAGTAAAATAAAATAAAATGAAGATGAAAAACAGAACAAAAAACAAATAGCAAGATGAGAGATTTAAACCCAACCATATTAATAATCATATTAAACATGATTGGTCTTTGCATGATTTTATATGATACATAGAGGCAGGAGAATTATATGGATTTAAAAAATATATATGTATATATATTTTTATCCTCACCCAAGGATATTTCTGCATAGAGAGGGAGAGAGAGAGAAACATCAATGTGAGAGAGACACATCAACTGGCTGCCACCCACACGACCCCGACAAACTGCAACCGAGGTATGCGCCCTTAGCGGGAACCGAACCCAGGTCTCTCTGGACCAAGGGCCAACACTCTAACCGCTGAGCCAAACCGGCCAGGGCAGGAGAATTATATGAAAGAACAGATACTAGGCTATTTATATTTGTTACTTTGGAATATGGGGGCAGGGGATTAGTTTTCTCTATATACTTGCATTGATTTGTTACACCAAACATGTATTATGTTCTTCAAATAAATTGAAAAACATGAAAATCTATAATCAGAGCAGTTAGATTCCCGTGTCTCCAGCTCTATCCAGCATATCCTGGGTAGCTATTGCTGCTTATGTCCACTCCCATCCCCAGAAGATTAAATTGTGTCCTCTGGTGAAATGGAGAAAATAAATAAAATTCAGTGTTATCTATAGTCTAACTCAATGAAGTGGGGGTTGGTTCATGGCCGCTATCACGATCTACTTCACTTGTTTAGCTGGCATTCTCTGTGACACATCCTCTCTTATCTCCTATCGCAGAGACTGCTAGTTATCGCCCAATATCTGCTCTCTGCTTCTAAAGTAATTGAATCCCCAATTTTTAGCTGGAAACAGTGCTCTCCCAGAATAAAGACTTCACTTCCCAGCCTTTTCTGTAGATAACAGTGGTTGTATGACTAAGACCTGTCCAATGGGATGAGAGCAGAAGTGACTTGTGCTCCTTCTGGATTGTGGCCTTAAAAGAAAGGGCCTTCTGCCCTGGCCGGTTTGGCTTAGCGGTTAGAGCATTGGCCTGCGGTCCAGAGAGACCCGGGTTCGGTTCCCGCTAAGGGCATGTACCTCGGTTGCAGTTTGTCCCCGGCTCTGGTTGGGTTCATGCGGGAGGCAGCCACTCGATGTATCCCTTTCATGTCGATGTTTCTCTCTCTCTTCCTCGATGTTTCTCTCTCTCTTCCTCTCTCTCTCTCCCACTCTACCTGAACAAAAAATGGAAAAACGTCCTCGGGTGAGGATAAAAAAAAAAAAGGGCCTTCTATGCATTTCCTTTTCCCTCTGACTGCTGGTTGAGATGCAGATGTAGTGTTGGCCATCTTGAACCATACAGGTGGGGAAAACACCCAAGGGATGGTAGGGCAGTCATTTAGAAGGAGCCTAGTTTCCTCACTGCCGTGGAGCTGTCCAGATGGGTTTATGAGAAATAACTATCTATGATTGTTTAAGGCATTGTTGCTTTGGCATTTCCATTAGAGTAGTTTTATCCACGTCCTAAATAACATAGTTCCATCCATTCTTAGTTCTCCTTTTGTAATTCGAAGTGAATGTTCCCCTTCCCCATTTATTTGAAAGAAGTTTCTCTGTGATCTTGATGTTAGATGATAACTGTGAGAGCTTAATTTTCTCTCATTAGAGAAGAAAAGAAAAACATTGAATTCATAAATCTAGAGCATTGACTTTGGAAGAAATATACAAGTGACAAACAAATCTCTGGTTGTACTAATCAATACAAAAGAGATACTGATTCTTAGAAATCTTTCTAAAAATAAAGTGATAGATGTAACAAATAACTTAGTAAAAAAAACTTGAAAATACTAAATTAAAGGACAATTTAGAAAAAAAAAATTACCAAAACTGTTTAAACAGGAAGAAATAAACAAAAGACAAAAAAAAGTTTCCAATAAATGGTTCTATACTCAAAAGGTTGACAAATGAATCTTTTGAAAGTTTTCTAGAGATAATTTCTGTCTATAATTCTCTCTAGAAGAAACCAAAAGATGGAAAGCTATGTAGATGAATCTTCCAAGAACTCAAATTGCTGATGTCCAAATCTGATACAGGAAGTAAAAACAAAAGGAAAAGCAATTCCACGTTACAAAAGAATATTACTTTTTTCCCCCCTAAAAAAGCATGGGCTGAATCTAATGGGCTGTTTCCAATATTAATGCAAAGTACTGACATGCAACTTACTATTTGAACATATTAATAAGAAGCTAAAACTGTTCTAATAGTTATTTTAAAAAACATGTTTTTATTGATTTTTTTTTTTAGAGAGAGGGAGGGAGAAATAGAAATATCAATGTGAGAGAGAAGTATCTGTTGGCTGCCTCCTGCATGCCCCTTACTGGGGACCAAGCCCGAAACCTGGGCATGTGCTCTGACTGGGAATCAAACTGGGACCCTTCAGTCTACAGGATGCTCAATCCACTGAGCCATGCCAGCTGGGGTGTTTTAATAGTTTTAAAATCACATGATGACATTCATTGCCCTTAATCTTTCTCTTTCTCATACCATACACGTTATAAAGAATATTTTGCCCTGGCAGGGTTGCTCAGTTGGTTGGAGCACCATCCTATACACCAAAAAGGTTTCCGGTTACATCCCTGGTTGGGGAGTGTATAGGAGGCAACCAATGAATGTTTCTCTCTCCCTCTCCCTCTCCCTCCCTTATTCTCTCTCTCTCTAAAATTGATCTAAAACCAATAAACATATCCCCAGGCATATCCCCAGGTGAAGATAAAGAAAAAAATATATATATTTTAGATCAACAACATATTTGGTTATTGAAACTCTACAGGCAATTCCAGCAACATTGTAAATAAAAAGTCCAATTTATTGCCCGGCTGGTATGGCTCAGTGGTTGAGTGTTGACCCATGCACCAAGAGGTCCCCGGTTCGATTTCCAATCAGGGCACATGCCCAGGTTGTGGGCCTGATCCCCAGTTGGGGGCATGCAGGAGGCGGCCCTGACCGGGAATCGAACCGGCGACCTCTTGGTGCATGGGTGGATGCTCAACCACTGAGCCACACTGGTCGGGCTCAATCTTTTTTTTTTTTTAATTTTTTTTTGATCCTCACCTGAAGACATTTTTATTTCAGACAGAGCGGGAGGGAGAGAGGGAGGAAGAGAGAGAGAAACATCGATGTGAGAGAGACACATCGACTGGCTGCCATCCACACAACCCAAACCGGGGCCAGGGACAAACTGTAACTGAGGTATGTGTTCTCAGCGGGAACCAAACCCGGGTCTCTCTGGTCCGCCGGCCGACGCTCTAACCGCTGAGCCAAACCGGCCAGGGCAATCTTTTTTTTTTTTTTTAAATCCTTACCCAAGGATGTGTTTTTGTGTGTTTTTTGAGAGAGAGAAACATCAAAGTGAGAGTGAAACATCCATTGATTGCCTCCGGTACCCATCCTGATCAAGGATCTGACCCAAAACCTGGGTATGCGCCCTGACCAGGAATCAAACCCACAAACTTTTGGTGTACAGGGCGATACTCCCAACCAACTAAGCAACCCAGCTAGGGCTTGAAAAATAAACTTTTAATGGCAAATTAGGGGAAAACCACACAAAAGAGTAGCTAGCCAAGCCCAGCTGGTATGGCTCAGTGGTTGAGCTTCGACCCCATGCACCAGGAAGTCACCAGTTTGATTCCCGGTCAGGGCACATGCCCAGGCTGTGGGCCAAATCCCCAGTGGGGGGCATGCAGGAGGCGGCCAATCGATGTTTCTATCTCTCTCTCTCTCTTTCCCTTCCTCTCTCTCTCTCTTTTTTTTTTTTTTTTTAATCCTCACCCGAGGACATTTTTCCATTTTTGTTCAGATAGAGTGGGAGGGAGAGAGAGCCTTCCTCTCTCTCTCAAATCAATAAAGAACAAAATTAATTAAAAAAATCCACAGAATCTACAGGAAAACACTGACAATTATATTGTTGAAAATAAAGGAAGGCCAACCAAATTATTCAGAGCGTGCTATACAGCAAAGGTGTCAATGCTGGTAACTCACACTTGGGCAGAGACTCAAAGGCAGGCAGAGGAAAAGGGAACCCCCTTCCAGTGGACAGAAGGTAAGGCTTCTGGCAGCTCTCACCTGAGGCTGTTGGCTTAGGGAAACTGGAGGAGGCTCACCAGAAGTGGGGTGTCCCATGTGACTGGTTAGGGGTGCCTATGTGACCTTACTGGTTAATCCTAACTTACAAGTGGGGACGAAAATTAGGGAAGCTGTAAATTATTGATTAAGCCCCAGTCATTTGGGGCCGACTGTTACAGAAGGTACCGTTTAGCTTCCTGGATTGTTCTAGAGATAGCAATCTGGCTTCCTGGGGTGTTTATTGTAGATAAGGGGTTGGTTTCCCCCAGAGGTGCAGCCAGGGAGGTCAGAGTCCTGCTTCTATCTATGGTCTGGCCATGGTCCATGTGTATCTTCTGTATCTCAGAGATATCGCCTGCATCATGATGGCCTTTTCTGTCGTGAGGGGCAGACATAATATTTAGGCAGGGGTCCCCGAGACCTGAGAATTGTGGCAAGGATTCCTTCAGAGTAAAAATGCTGAGAAAGGTTGCCTCTGATTCTTCACCTGGGAAGTGGGGATAAGGATACCTATTTCGGGGATTATCACGAAGACCGAAGGGTAGACCTTTTTCTAAATAAAGTCCCCTCAGGCAGTGGACTTTCTGGGATGAGAGGCATGCGGACCGGCCCAGCTTGGGCTTCACAACGCTGGGCAGCCACAGCCGCTCCCCGGATGGCGCAGGGCTGGGGCGGATCAGATCTGGTGGGAAGCCGCCAGGGCGACTGCCGCCCGGCCACCATGTGGAAAACGGTGGGCTCAGAGACAGCCCCTGGCCCCCAGAGCCGCCACCGTACCCCTCTCCTGGCCAGTACTCAGCACCGCACCCACCTGCACGCTGCCGCCACGGTGGCAGGAAGTGCCTCACAGCTCACCGGAAGCGCCTCGCCGCAGAGGCTCCTGGGGGTTGTAGTCCCCCCAAGTCCAGGGGCTCCTACGCAGTGTTGAGAGGTCTCCGAGTGTGATCTGCGCACTTCCGGGTCCCAGGATGGTCTCGGGTGGCCAACACCTGAGGCCTCCGTTGCTCCTCAGCTTGGCGGTTCCCTCCACTCTAGGCTGTAACGCAGACACCTGTGGCACACTCCATCCACACTGTGGAGGGTGCTCCATGTGGGGTCTGGTGGGCAGCTGCATCTGACGTCTTCTGCAGAGGGTCGGGGTTCCTGTCTGGATTGGGGCGGGGGGGGACCCCAGGCAGGTCAGATATTACTTCATCTCTGTCCTCCCGCAGCTCGGTCACATCAGAGTTCACCATCCTCAGGGGACCCAGTGGCAGCCTTACTGGGTGAGCTGGACGCCAGCTCTCCCCCAAATGGTCACCCCTCTTTCCCGATGGTGTATTTGTTTCCATCCCTTAACCCCGAGCTTCTCTGCCCACCCAGGTCCCTGAACTCCGCTCAGGTGGCCAGGCCTCCTTTGGACAGGAGGGGCTGAGAAAAGGCCCCCTTCTCTCCACCCTCCCTCACTGCTGTGGACCCCACATCGCAGCCAACAGTAGGCTCTGAGCTGTGAAGGCTATGAAATAATTGTTATTTCTGGGATCTACAAGTGTCTGTCTTCATTCGACAAACCTCTATTGAGTGTGGGTCAGTGTCCCCAGGAAGCCGCGGGTCGGATCCTTGGCTGGGGTCCTATGGAGATGTGGGTCACAGTGAACAGAAAGAGGGCTCCCAAGTGTGGGTGCCCTGATAATTATTTTTACTGGATGAGTGGACACAGGGAGGGAGGTCAGTTCCTGCTGGGGAAGGCATGACAACATGAAGTATTATTAAACCAGATGGCCACACACTGTACCACATACCATTTGTTTTTTGTTGTTGTTGTTTTGTTTTGTTTTTCTTACCCGAGGATATTTTTCTATTTATCATCAGATAGAGTGGGAGGGAGAGAGAGACAGAGAGAAACATCAATGTGATAGAGCCACATCGACCGGCTGCCTCCCGCATGACCCAACCAGGGCCGGGGACAAACCTCAACCGAGGTATTTGCCCTTGACCCGAATCGAACCTGCTACTCATTGGTCTGGGGCCAACACTCTAACCGCTGAGCTAAACCGGTCAGGGCCCATTTAGAGTTTTTTGTTTGTTTACTGGCAAGTATTACAGAACCCTCTGGATCTGGAAACCAACAATTTTATGACATCTCCTGATATCTCTCAATCAAGTAGTTTATAAGTTTCATTTGTATTAATGTGTAAGCTTAGGACTCCTTTCTCTGGCAATATGGTGGACTGTCTAAAGTGAAAACCATTTAACTGTAGACAGGTAGAAACGATGACCAATAACAGATAACATTGTTTTCAATGCAGAATTCAGCTTGCAAGAAAATAAGCAAAGTTCCAGTTGCCAGCTAGGCAGAGGGAACTGAAAGCCAGAATTAAGTCTGTGGATTGATGCTGCAGCTGACCTGTGGATTTAATTTTGTTTACCCAAAAAACTTGAGTATTAAAGACCATCGGGGGATGAGAAACACGACCTTGGGGGCACACAAGGCAAAGAGTTGGCACTGAAATAACTCAAATTCAGAAATGTCAAAAATCTATGCATATGGGGAGAGGGCAGACTAGAGAAAAACCCTCCTTAGCACAGGAAGCTTGTCTGTCTCTCCCTGTTCTGGGTGGGAAAGAGTTTACCCTGATGATTTGTAAGCCTAGACCTGCATCTCACATGAGTTAGGCTCTTGAATTGGCATATTCGTGTCCCAGTTGAAAAACTGAACAAGTGACATAGAAATTTGTCCTGGCCTTTGAAACAGCTCACAGAAGCAAACACAATATTTTTGGAGGAAGACACTCAACCCATGTTTGTAGGATTCTGATATATCAACCCAAAAAGAGTTAATCATGCAGAATTACAGAACATGAGGAACCAATCCACCAGGAAAGTCAACAGACATTTTAACAAAATAAGAACCCCAAGTATTTTAGGTAATAGAAAAACCAGTAATTCTACTAAAATAACTATCTTTAAAAAGGATTAAAACTGAAAACCATATGAAAGCAAGGCACAAAGAAAGATAATTAGTTTATTTGGGAAAGGAACATAGAAAGCACACAGAAATGAAAAACATAATCACTGAAATTTAGAACAGCGTTAAAATACTCAACGAATGTGTCAAACGGTAGATAGACTCTGCTGATAGAGCTAAGCAATTCAACAGAGAGAGATGGGAATGTGAACGGACCGGGAGAGACAAACTGAAATGCCAGAGCAAACTGGAAAAAACAGACAAAACAGAGAACATGGAAGAAGAGTAAATATTCAGAGAGATAAATGGCTCAGGCTTGACAAAAGACAGGAATTAGATTTGGGCCGCACTATATGTGCCTAGCTGGATAAATAAAAATAAATTCACATCTAAGTGTGGTCTGTGCATAGTTTAATTAAGATACTACGTGGTATTGCTGCCTTGGATCCATTGTCTAGCCCCGCGGTCTGCAGAACCGTGGACAGACACTAGTCCTCGCAGAGTCACAAGCAAATGTAAGTGGCTGTTGCGGCTCCCAGCAGCCCCTGTGATCCACAGTGTCCCTTGCCTCCAGCACCTGTATGCCTTGTGCCTCCTTAGCTGAGACCCCCACGGAGTTGACCAAGACCAGGCTCACTTGGTTTGAAGTGACCAATCCGGAGTAGCCCAGGAACTCCAAAGGCTCCACCCAGGGACCCTAGGAAAGGCTTGTCCAACATCCTACCTCTCTGGGTCTGCACTCTGCCTCAACCTCCCCGCTGGTCCCTCCAGGCGGTCCGTGTACCTCCTCCAGCCATGAGTGAGAAACTTCTCTATTTCAGTTTCTCTTGTTGTCTACTGTTGAACCAGCTTTCCGTCGGGCACCACGTGTGTTAATTTAACAAAGTCACAACAGCTGGCCTCAAGGACAGGCTGGAATGGTCCTGCTCGCAGCTGGCTGCAGGAAAAGCCTTTTAGCTGCAACCGGCTGGCTGGCTGGCTCCCCCAGGGGTCCCACAGACTGCTGGCCGCCTTCCCGCGCAGTGCCAGCTCCCAAAGAAGGCCCCAAGTCCTCCTGGACCTCGGAGCGCTGCTACCCCCGGGTTTAGACTTAAGGTGTGTTTTTCCACTGCAAGCACCGACCCAGCGGCCGACTGTTAGGAGAATTGGCCACGGTTTTCACAAGGCCCTGTTGCGTTACTTAATGGCTAGCACGCAAGCCTGGCAGCCCTGCCCAGGTATGGGTTACCGGGTGAAGGTGCCAGGCAGTGTCCTTAAGGAGAAGGGGCCGCTCTGCTTGCGGGCGGCGCGGGGACTCCAGAGTCCTAACCAGACGGTAGGGCGCGCCCTCGCCAGGAACGCACAACTCTAGGCAAAGGCGTGTGCACCCGGCCGGTCCCTCTGTTGCTGCACACCTTGCTGCTGTCACACCTCGTCTCCTGACCCTAAGGGATATTCTGGGTCCCACCCTGGTGCATGGTGACACAAGATTAATGGCCCGATAAAAACAGCCTAGATGCCTGGGTTAGGGCCACCTATAAGGCCCCAGGAAATGAGTGTAAATCTCCCATAGAGGGGCCCGGGCGCTGCTCAGCGCTTGGTGCACGCACGCGCCAAAGCACTGGTCCTGTGCTGCCTCCCAGTCGGGGGCCACACCAGTGATCCCGCTGCCACTGCACAGCGGAGGCCGACCCTAACGCTGGAGAGGTGGATTGGGACACCCTGGAGAGGAAGGTGGCCACCTACAAGTCCAGCTGCAGGGAAGGTCCACAGCAGATCTTTCGGGTAACCATCCAGGAGGCTAACAAAGTTTGAAACTGAAACCCGAAACTATGTTGTATATTTGAAGGGTGCTAAGAGAGATCCTAAAAATTCTCATCACAAGAAAAAAAATGTGTAACTGTGTGAGGTGACAGATAACCAGAATTAATGTGGTGATCATTTTCCAATATATACAAGTACAGAATCACTATGTTGTACAGAAACTAATATAATGTCATATGTCCATTATAGCTCAATAAATAAAAAAAGAAGCTGAAATAGAAACTTTGTGTCTCAAGATTTAAAATATTTGAAAAGACTTTGTACATAAGAAAAATAAACAAAAAGAAAAATACAAAGAAAAAAAGAAAGGGGGAAAAAAACTATAAAGGAATAAACCAAAAAAAAGAAAAAGCCTGGCCAGTTTGGCTCAGCGGTTAGAGCGTCCACCCGCGGACCAGAGAGCCTAGGGTTCCGTTCCTGCTAAGGGCAGGTACCTCAGTTGCAGTTTGTCCTCGACCTCTGACACATGGATGTTTCTCTCTCTCTCTCTTCCTCCCTTCTCCCTCCCACTCTATCTAAAGATAAATGCAAAAATGTCCTCAGGCGAGGATAAAAAAAAAAAAAAGTAAAAAACAAAAACCAACAAGACTTTTTACAGCAGAAGGGAGGAAAAGGGGGCCGACTGGCTGTTTAGAGGGTTTAATGCTGGCTCTGAGCCACAGAAATGCAGCCTCTAGGGGTATTGCTAAAGACCCAAAATGCATGACCTTCTAAAAGCATCCAAGACCTAGGGCCAGGGAGGTTGGGCCCCAGCCCACTTTAGATGAAAAGGTAAACAACCTCTTCCTCCAAAACAAACAGACCTGCCTTTGGTCAATATCCCCACTGCTCACCCCGGGAGGCTCCTGCCAGCTACTCAAGTGCAAATGGCCTCCTGGGTGGTGGCTGTTGCTCTTAGACACTGTGTTGCTAGTGGACCCCTCAGGCCTAGCCTGTCTCAGGAAATGCACTGGAACAATGGGCCACGTGTACAACTGCACCACACGTGGCCCAGCATCCCTAAGTCTCTCTTGAGGATCAGACATGCTCATACCTGTCACGATCATACCTGTGGGATTTGGGAAGGACATGGGGGTGTCTAGTGCCTGCTACAAGAACTTGCTGTGTGCATCAGGTTCCTGAGCACTAGCCTCAGGGAGAAGCAGAAGGTGAGGATGGAGACAGCCTGGACAGATGGACAGAGGCTACCTCTTGCGAGACTTCTGGGGCCGTTGATTCTTGGCATTCCATGTTGCCTGCGCAGATAGAATTCTTCCCAGGCTCCAAACCAGCCTTCACAGGCACGCAGAATTCACCAGCACTGACTGCCTCTAAGACTGAATTCTTGAATGGACCCTTCAGGGGATATTTGTAGGAGAAGTTCCCTCCCACAGAACGTGGGACTCTGACCTTGGGGTACAGTCAGGGCTCCCACGTTTTCTGAATGCAGTTTTTATGCCAAGCTACCAGCGCATTGCTTCTGAGGCTCTGTGCATTGGGAAGTTGGGTACAGGGATTGCCAGCTGGGGAAGATTCAATCTTCTAGATGCTTGCCCTCAGTAGGACTCAAGCTGTGTCCCTGGCCCTACAACCCCCAAACCACTTAGAGCTTGTCCACGGTGTAGTCCTCTGTCAGCTATTTAATAAGAACTACCAAGGTCATTGATCTTGAAATATAAGAATAGAGTCTGAGATCTGGCTTTAAAGAGCTCACAGTCTAATTGTGTGTGTGTCGGGGAAGGGGGCGGAGGGTGTAGGTGAGTGGAAAGTGAAGCAGAAGTTAAAATCATATTTTAGCCCTGGCTGGTTTGGCTCAGCGGTTAGAGAGTCGGCCCGCAGACCAGAAGTCCCAGGTTCGGTTCCCGCTAAGGGCACATACCTCGGTTGCAGTTTGTCCCCGGCCCGGTTGGGGTTGTGTGGGTGACAGCCAATCGATGTGTCTCTCTCACGTCGATGTTTCTCTCTCTCTCTTCCCCTCCCCCCCCTCCCTCCCACTCTATCTGAAGATATATGCAAAAATGTCCTCGGGTGAGGATAAAAAAAAAATTATATTTTAGAGTGACAATAATTATAACTGAGAGGAGGAAGGAAGGGGTACTATCTTAGTCTGTTCAGGCTGCTATATCAAAATACCACAGACTGAGTGGCTTAAGAACAGAGATTCATTTCTCATAGTTCTAGAGACTGGAAATCTAAGATCAAGACGCCAGCAGATTCAATGTCTGCTGAGCACCTACTTTCTGCCTCATGGATGGCTGTCTCCTCCCTGTTTCCTCACATGGCTGAAGGGTGAGGAGCTCTCTTTTATAAGGACACTAATTCTATTCATGAGGGTTCCACCTCATGGCCTAATCACTTCCCAGAGGCTTTCCCTCCTAATACCATAACATTTGGGGTTAGAATTCAATGTATGAATTTTTGGGGGGACACAAACCTTCAGTCTCTAGCATGTATAGTATTTAGGTGGATCCCTGAATAATACACCACATTTTCGTAGGTGGAAAGAAAGAGCACGCCAGGGACATAAAGCAGCCGGAGCAAAGGTGTGACAATTATGAAGGCTTGCCTTACTTGGTGAATAGTTCAATCAACTGTGGTTTATTTTACATACGGCAAAGTGTACAAATCTCAAGTGTATATATATATTTTTAAAATATGCTTTTATTGTTTTCAGAGAGAGGAAGGGAGAAGGAGAGATAGAAACATCAGTGAGAGAAAAACATCGATCAGCTGCCTCCCACACATTCCCTACTGGGGAAGGTCAAGTCTGCAACCCAGGCATGCACCCCGACTGGAACCAAACCGGCGACCTCCCAGTGCACGGGAAGACGCTCAACCAACTGAGCCACACCAGCCAGGGCTCAAGTATATATCTTTTTTTTTTTTTATATTTTTTCTTTATTGATTCTAGAGAGAGAGGACAGGAGAGGGAGAGATAGAAACATCGATGAGAGAGAACATCAAGTGGCCGCCTCCTGCATGTCCCCCACTGGGGGTCGGGCCCACAACCTGGGCATGTGCCCTGACCGGGAATCGAACCAGCAACCTCCTGGTGCATGGGTCGACGCTCAACTACTGAGCCACACTGGCCGGGCTCAAGTATATATCTTGATGAAGTTTTGTACGCATATAAACCCAAGTAAATCATCACCCAGATCGAGACACAACATTTCCAGTGCCCAAGAAGTCTCCCTGTGCCCTCTGCAATCCAAATCCTTCCCTAGGTTACCACTATTATGACATCAACCACCATAGGTTCGTTTGCTGTTGGCTTTTATTTCAATGGAAGCATACACCATGTCCTCTTTGTGTCTTCTTATACTCAGTCTTGTGTTTCTGTCATGCTTCTTTTTTGCTCGTAACAGAAGATCATTCTTTTTCATTGCTGTGTAGTATTCCATTGCATGACTATGCTATGCATTGTTTGTATCTGTCATGTTTGTGAACATTTGGATTGCTTTCGGGTTTTGTCTATTATAAATAATGCTTCCATAAATTCCTTGTACATTAGTACCTCATTTCCCTTCAAAAGACACTTTGTGGCTAGAGTTTAGAGCAGTGGTTCTCAACCAGGGGTGATTTTGCCCACCAGAGGACATTTGGCAATGTCTGATGACATTTTTGATGATTCCAGCTTGAATGAAATGTGTGCTACTGCCATCTAGTGGGTAGAGACAGGGATGCTGCTAAACATCCTACATTGCATGGGAAGTCCTCCCACAGCCGAGAACCACTCAGGTCAATAGAAGCTGCTCAGGTTCTGTCCAGGCGGCCTTGGAGCCATAGGTGGCTCTGGATGGTGAGGTTTCCATCAGTGAGGGAGGTTCAGGCCAGACTCCATCTGGCATCCAGCATTAGTTATCATCACTCTGGTGGATGGTCCCCGGTGTCCCGTGGCTGACCACACGCTGCAGCGCGCCCTGCATGTCCCGGTTCCGCAGCGTGTAGATGGCTGGGTAGAGCAGTGGTGTGAGGTTGATGTAGATGAGGGACACCAGCTTGTCCTCCTCGAGGGAGCGGCTGCTCAGGGGTCTGGCGTACATGGCCGTGGCACAGCCATAGTGGAGCACAGCTACGGTGAGATGTGACGCCACCGTGTGGAAGGCCTTGCGGCGGCCGGTGGCCCCACCAACGCCCAAAATGATTAGCAGCACCCTGGTGTAGGAGAGCAGGATCAGGGCCAGGGGCAGCACGAGCAGCAGCAGGCAAGCCGCCAGCAGGACGTGCTCCTGGAGGTCCCGGTTCCCACAGGCCAACACCAGCACGGCTGGCAGGTCACAGAAGACATGGTTGACCACGCCCCCGCGGCAGAAGGGCAGCTGGAATATGGCAGTGGTGAGGCCTAAGGCCAGGATGAAGCCCCCAGCACAGCAAGAGGCGAGAAGGCACCAGCAGAGCCTCGTGGTCATGAGCTGAGGGTAGTAGAGAGGGCGGCAGATGGCCAGGTAGCGGTCCAGGGCCATGGCAGCCAGCAGCAGGCACTCAGAGCCACCCAGTGCCACAAAAAGGCCCATCTGGGCAGCACAGGTGGAGGGGGCCACCTCCTGGCCACCAGGCGGCAGGAGGAAGCCAGCAAGCATGCGTGGGGTCAGCACCAGCGTGTAGGCCACCTCCACGGCAGACAGGGCCCCCAGGAAGAAGTACATAGGCGTGTGCAGGGCAGGGTCCACCACCGCCAGGCCCAGGATCAGCAGGTTTCCTGCCAGCGTGGCCACATAGAGTGGCAGGAGGAGGGCAAAGAGCAGCGCCCGGAGCCACTGGGGCCACCCAGAGAAGCCCAGGATCACAAACTCCTGTGGGGTGGTCCAGTTTGACCAATGGCTCATGTTGGGACCTGGGGGAAGACAGGTGCAGGCTGGAGAGGGGTCATGGTGACACACCCTCCCACCTGGCCATCAAAACTCAATTGTCCTGCCTTCCCCTTACTTCACTCAACTAAGAGACACATTCACATTCTTCTCCTTCTCTTCTTTCTCTTCACACCCTGCGCCTTAAATCTTGACTCCTTTGAAGCCTCCTTGAAGCTCACCTGTCCTGAGGAGCCTTACCTGGTTGGGTGGAAACACTGCTTCGAAGCACTTCCATATGTGACATAATGATGCCCATCAAACTACCAGACCGGGCTGGCACCATTCCTTCATGTTTAACCAATGGTTCCTCTCCTCCCGGGAGGCTGGCAGGGCACTGAGGTCATTTTCATAGCGCACAGACCAACAGTCGCTGCGTCGCAGACCACGCGGCCATCATACTACCTACCGTGGACGGAGAGCTGGTCGTCACGCGCCAGCACGGCTCCTCACCTGTAAGATAAGAGAGTTGGACCAGACGGTCTTGCAAGTTTCTTCTGGTTGATATTTTATGGCTCAATCAAAAGTTGTGTTTGTGGTTATGTGTTTATTCCCAAGGTAAACCATTAAAAAAAAAAAAGATATTTTGATGTTTCAAAAACCCGTGAAGAAGTTTGAAGGCATGGGTTTAATTTAGAATTCTGAATCAGTAGGGGAGACGTTAGGTTAGGTGTGACACAGTTGGCGTCAATCTGTGGGTCTTGGAGGACCAGTGCTGTAGCAGAGCAGGTCCTTCGGGCCGGACCGGTGTCCGTGTGCAGTGCCCACTGGCAGGGTGTGCGCAGCGCACTGGGGGATGCATTCTGCCTCCTCATCCGACTCAGGGTGGCCTCAGACAACAGGGGAGTCTGGGGGCTGAGTCAGGAGGATTGGTTTCTAGTCCTGCCTGTGATGTTACCCAAGTCACATCTTTCTCTGGGTTTCATATTCCTCATCTGCCCCGATGCCCCGAGATCTAATTGTCCAATTTTTCGTGGAGCCAGGACGGCACAGGGGCCCCGACGGGCTTCGGGTCCACACATGCCTGGGCCTTCACCTCAGCTCTTCCTCTGACCGTGGAGAGAACTTAGGGGGCGTTTGTAACCTTCTGAAGCACCAGCAGCCTCCTGGCCCCGGGGAATTGTTTTAGTGATGGACTGGAATGAGGAATGGGAAGTGCCCGGCACAGCGGGGCCTACAGATAGGAAGTTCTATTGAATGAAAAACACCCATGCTCAGTACTTTCATTGCTCCCGGCTCCCCGTGTGTTCGTTACACTCCACCTGGGCCGACCACCTCAGGATGGGAGAGTCACCTGGAGAGACCAGGTAACAGAGGGGAGAGGACCTGGTGGCAGAGGCCTGCAGCAGACCAGGGTTACCTTTCCAGCTGCTCGGATTCCCAGACCCGCTGTGCCTTCAAGTTTCCAGCCTTTGTCTCTCTCCTCAACCTCTCCTGCCAGCTCTTCCTCCATGGTCTCCTGCCTCCACCCTACCCTCCATTGGCAATACCCTGCTATTTCCCCTAAATGCCCGTGGGAGCGAGAGATCAGAATCAAAACAACAGCTACCTCTGCTGTTAGGATCACTGCCGTTTGCTGAGCCCTGATGGTGTACAGGAGGGTTCTATGCGTTCTGCATGCACACTGCTATTTCATCTCAGCAAGACGGCTGTGAAGTAACGTGGGATATTGTTATTCTTCTTATTCATTTAGAGATGAGGAGGCTGAGACTTAGAGATCAGCCTGTTAAAGGAGTCTCCCTCGGTTGGGATTTGTCCTCAGGTCTGTGCTGTTACGCAGGGGCCCACTCCTCTACCTCTCCTACCTATCAGTCCCCCACCCCCACCCCCAACAAGAGGAAAGGAAAAAGACTGAAGGAAAGAGAATGAAGCAGGCTTAGAGGCAAGGAGGCGCTGAAGCAGAATGAGGTCGGTATACGGCCAGAAACAGGCAGAGGCACCTGCCCAGCGCAGTGGAAGACAGATTAGAAGTGAAGACGTGCCATTTGGCAGAGTGTCCCCAGCCCAGGTGGTTCACCAGGCTCTGGGCAGACAGAGAGAGAGACAGAGAGACAGAGACAGAGAGACAGAGACAGAAAGAGAATCTCCCACATCCCCCAGCCTTCTGGACCTCAGACTCCCTCCTCACAGAATTTCCTCTCTAAGGCCGATGTGGTTTGAGCTGGTGAGCTCTAGCAGGGGCTCTGCACTCACTGCACCCACCCCCCACAGGGGCCATCTTCCATGGCATCCCTGGAGGAAAAAGATGGGGATATGAAAACTCATTAAAGGAGACACCCAGACTCAGGGCCACCAGACCCAAATGCCAGCCTGAATCAGCTCCTCAGCTCCTTGGTTGACCAGGCCCATTGCCCAGGGTTCCAACAAGGACTCGCGAGAGAGGGAGAGATCCACTCTGGGGTGAGGAGAAGCTGCCTTGAATTCTGGTGAGAAGTGCCAGCTCCAACCACACAGTATGGACATACCTTACCTTTTTGGTCCCACCCTCGCCATCTCTGCCACACCTGCCATTCTCCACATAGCCCCACAGCTACCTATTTGCCGCATCACTCATTTCTCCCTGGCCTTACTCACTTCTCCATATCACACTGTCCTCTCCGCACCTGCAAATCTACTCATTCTTCAAGGCCCGGACTGAATATCTTCAAGGCTCTGTGAATAAAAAGAATAAGGTAGCAGAGTAGATTGTAGAAGGATTTTATAGAAAATGGAGAGCAGACAGACTCCACCATGTCAATCTCCCTCTTCTCCCAGGATCTTCTGATTTCTGTTCCCGGGTACTCTCAGTAACGGAAGTTACTTAATAGGTTTCCCAGGGCCCACTTAAGGGTCTGGCTTCATCCAAAGCCCTAGAGCCTCATTAATGATCTTCTCCCCTAACTTTAGTACCTGAGGAGCATTTGGTCTCAGAAGGCTGGGGGCTGAAGGGTTGAGATTGGGGAGGACTTGGGAAACCTGAACAGGGGTCTCCTGGGAGAGTCTGAAACTTCTGGGCAAAGGGGACAGAGGCCAACTCCCTGCAGTGATGAAGAAATTGTCTGCAGCAAGAGCTGGGGGTAAACTTGAGCTCGGGAGAATGAGTTTCCCAAAGCAGGTTGGGAGACATCTCCCTGGAGAGAGGAGAAGCAAGTTACTGCTTTCTCCATATTTCCTCAAAGTTTGAATCAAGGGGTAGTTAGAAGACAGAGATCTCAGAATAGATTGAATGGTGTAGTTGATGGAGGTAGAAATCTTCATTATCATCTTCATCATCATCATCATCACCACCACCACCATCACCACTGTCATCACCACCATCATCCCCACCACCATTACCACCACCATCCCCACCACCACAACCACCACCACCATCACCACTACAACCACCCCCCCACCACCATCACCATCACCATCATCATCATCACCACCACCACCATCATCCCCACCACCACCACCACCATCACCACCACCACCACCACCATCATTCCCATCACCATCATCCCACCACCATCCTCACCACCACCACCACCACCATCATTACTGTCACCATCATCACCACCACCATCATCCCACCACCACCCCCACCCCCACCCCCACCCCCACCACCACCACCACAATCACCACCACCACCATCATCACTGGAAAAAACTTGAAAGTGCTGAACAACAAAACACAATAATTTGCCCATTTCTTGTGTTCTCATTGCCCATTTGCCAAGAAAGTGAGAGCATTGCAGAATAGTATATGGTTTTGTACCCTGCTATTCCCATTTAATATTGAATTATACACATTTTCCATGTGCTACATATTCATTCTCTTTAACTATTTCAAGTATTAATTAATTAATTATTTTAAATCCTCACCTGAGGATAGTTTTCTATTTATCATCAGATAGAGTGGGAGGGAGGGAGGGAGAGAGAAACATCGATGTGAAAGAGAAACATCGACTGGTTGCCTCCCGCATGACCCGACCTGGGCTGGGGACAAACCGCAACTGAGGTACGTGCCTTTGACTGAAATCGAACCCGAGACTCATTGGTTTGCGGGCCAACGCTCTAACTGCTGAGCCAAACCAGCCAGGGCTTAATTTATTTTTTAAAACATGAAATACATTCTTCAAAATTCAAAGGGTATACAAGTACAGCCTGCCCCAAGAACCCTACCTCCACACGTACCCAGAGGCAGCAGCTTTGATCACGTTCGTATCTGTCCTTACAGGGATCTTCCAGGTGTACACAGGCCAGCAAGCATGTGTATATGTCATTTGCTATTTTTAATGGACAAATTATTAGCAGCATCCTCAAATTATTATTATAAGTCCTCTTTCACTTAGTATATCTTGGATATCATTCTGTGTCAGTATATTTTAATTTATTTAACAAACACTTAAGTCGTGTTTACTACCTACCAACACTGTTCTTTGGTGATAGAAAAATATTGATTCCTTCAATCCTCACAATAACCCTACTGTGTAGGTACTATTATCACCACGAAGGCATAAAGGTGTGGTGTGACTTGCCCATGGTGTCACAGCTGCTAAGTGGATAGTGTGTCCACGCTTTCGAATACTCTGCGGTGCAGTCCCTGCCTATGCTGTACTGCCTCAGTACGACGAGTGTCCCGTTCTTTGTCATGTTGCATCCCATGCATTGTACATAGATGCCATAATTTACTTAACATGTCCCTTTGAAGGACACCAAGATGGTTTCTGATCTTTGACTCTTATCAATATTACAATAAACATCCTCGTCCCTGAGTTATTTGGTATGTGTGCAATTAGTAGGCCAAAGGGTCTGTGCATTTTAAAGTGTGTTATTGACATGTGACTCTCCATAGTTAGTATAGCACTTGCTGCTTCCATCTGGAATATACAGAGACACCTGTTTTCCACGCCTCCCCCAGCTCAGCAATGAGCTTGTTTTGTTATTGATAATTCAGTAGAAATGAAGTATCTCAGTATAACTAATTTGTACTTCATGAGTAAAATTGACCTTTTTGTATTTTTAAAAGATATTTGTATTTTTGGCACTAATTATTCATATTCTTTCTCATTTTTTTTTTTCTATTTGCCTTTTGCTTTTTTTCCTTATTGGTTATAACTTGTTTTTAATTTCCTGGTTTGATATTTGTCTTCTGATGTTATTTATAGTGGGCTTTGCCATGAAGAAATGTTTTCATTTCAGTGTAGTCAGACATATTTTCTCTTATAGCCTCTGGCTTGTGCATGATACTTGGAAGACTATCCACACTCTAAGTAAAAAAAATATTTGCCTATGTTTTCTTCTTAAACATTTATGGTTTGATTTTTTTTTTACCCATTAAATGTTTAATCTATATACAATTTAGATGTGGGTAGGAATCTAATTTAATTTTTACATGTTAGTCATCATTTAAAAAATAAACATTAAAATGACAGACTTATAGAAAAATGCACAAAATAATGGTATAGTTGGATGAAATTTCACAAAGTGAAAAAATAGAACATTACCAGAATTCCAGAAAGCCTCCTCATCCCCTCACCATTTCCCTCCCTCTTCCCTAAAGGAGGACACTATTGTTTGTTAGCACCTTGAATCAGCTTTGTGTCTGCTGAAAAAGGGTGTGACAATCACTTTCTGGAAACGTGGGGCATAGAGACCAGTGCTGCCTACAGCATAAGATTTTTCCCAGATCCCAATTTATCCCCCAGTGGTGAAAACACTCGGGGAAATAAAAATGGAATCCCTGGCACCTCCTCAGATGAGTGGGCATCACGCATCCCAGATATGGTCGATGGAGACGCATGCATAGCAAACAGTAGCACCTCAATGGAAAAGGCTTTGAGATAGCTGACGCCACAACTACACGGGAAAGTCTCTGTGCACCAGCAGGCTCGGGGACAGGGGAGCAGAAGGGATCTGAAGAGCTCCGTTCCCCAAAAGAGGGCATTCCCGCAGGAATATCAGTGGGGAGAGGGAAACCCCACCATCTTGTGGGTCCAAAGAGCAAAGAGTTCCCCCCATTCCAAGTGACCTACTCAAGGACAGAGCCAGACCTACAGGGGACCATTTTCTAAGTATGATAAGCTTCAGGAGACCAGATCAGCTGTGCCTGTTTCTCCTGGACAGGAAGCTTCCACTCAATGACCTTCAACAAGACCTCTTGAGATGACTGCTCTAAAGCACATATTTTAAGTGAGGCTGGAGCATCAGGGAGGGTGTCCCTCCAGACAGCATGCAGGGGACTCAACTCCATGCATGTCTAATTCTCAATAACAAAACCTTTTTGAGAACTAATGTGAGCCTCATTCTCTGGTAAGCATTTCACAGCACTTTCCTGCCTCAGGAGCTTGTAAAAGGGATGAGGTCAAAGTAACTTCTCTAGTTGGGGGCAGGTCTGGAAAGGACACAGCACAGCTGGGGATAAGAAAGAACTTTATTTCTAAAAGGAGCTGGGGGTGGGGTTGGGTGAGGGTACATGTCTGTTCCCTGCCAGAGCTCTCATGCCCACCCCCAGCCACTATGGCTGATGCTGAGCCTGGGAAGGGATAAGAAGTGGGTCTTGGGGGTGGGTTGTTTTGGGCAGGGGAGGCTCCAGGTCCCCCTGCCTCGTGGGCCTGTAGCCACAGATGCTTCTCAGGGAGCCGCAGGCCCGACTCCCTGGCTTCCGGGCTGCACGGCCACACAGCCACCTCATGTCCCAGGAGGACAGCTGGAGTGCGGGGCCGGGTTTTCGGCCGCCCATGGCTCCCTTTCTCCTCCAGCTTGGACACCTGGTGAAAAATAAACTGGGCTCCAGGAAGGGCTTTCTGCTGTGAGCTAGAAAGGGTGCTGCCCCCAGCCAGTGCCTCTGGTCCTCTGTGCGGTGGCAGTTCCTGGGGAGGCACTGAAGTCCATGGGGTAGAGAGGGAGCTGTCCCTCTTCCACAGCAGGCCCTCCAGGGCTCGCAGGTGGTGGTCTGAGTGTTGGATGTCCCTTCCTCCCCCTTCCCCCTCCACCCTCTGACTCTCAGGGCCGAACTAGTCCACACCCCTCATCTAGTACCCCCTTCTTATCTGGGTTCTTGTCCCTCTGCCCCGTCTCTATTCTGTCTCATTTTCTCCTATTCCTGCCTCTCTGTCCCACCGGCCCCCTCCCTATATCCCTGTCTCTGTCTCTCCCTCCCTGAGTCCCTCTGACTTCCTCTCTTGCTGTCTGCCCTGGTCGGTCCTTTCTGTCCTCCTCCTCCCTCCCCCCACCCAACCCCCAACAAGAGGCGGTTGCAACCTTGGAGCAGGTTCTGCTGAGTGTCCTGGGCTTTGGCATTCGGGATGGGAGCAGCAGTGGCCGTGGGGATGGGGGTGACAGAGAGCAGCAGCAGCAGCAGGACCAGTGGGCCCCACATGGCTAGGCAGGCAGGACTGTTGGAAGAGAGGGGGTGACAGGTGGGTGGTCAGAGACCCCGCCCTCTGTCGGGTCACCTCCTCCCACCCTGCTCAACCCCTCTAACTCCCGTCTTTGATCCCCTCCTCCCCCTTCCGTGTGCCAAGCCCATCGCTCCAGAGGCCCGGCTCTCATGCTCAGGCCTCAGTCACCCTTCACCTGTCCACAGCCCGGTCACCGACCTCGGACTCCCCAAGGACTGTTAGATACAGACGGTTGCTTGAGCGACCCCTGGAGCTCTAGATGCCTGCTCGAGCCCAAGCCACGCCCACTGCCGACCACGCCCCGGCCCGAGCCACGCCCACCTACCGTTACACCCACCCGTTCCTCTTCACAATGACCACGCCCCCAGGACTTAGCCACGTCCTCGTTCTTTAACCACACCCCTACTCAAGACAAGTCCAGCCACTGGAAGCGTCCGTCCCAACAGGCCAATCCCTAAGCCAGAGCCACTTTCTATTTGTTGAGCAAGACTCTGGAGACCCATCCTGCTTTGTCTCTCTTCCCAGACTGGGGTCCCAACCCTGAGTTAAGCCCCCAAGCACAGTCGTCCCAGAAGCCCTGCGTTTGGGGGTTCTCCTATGTCGTGATCTCGAAGATCTGTGCAGCCCTCTCCTGTGCACTCTGTCCTGTGCGAGTGTGCACCCTGGCTTTTCTGAATTCTGGCTCCTCAATTCGGGGAGACCACGCAGCAGCTTGGGGTGCCCTTCCCTGCGCCGTGGCCTGCAAAGCCTCTCCAGGCAGAACGCTGGGACAAGCATAGGGATCACTTTCTCTTCCCTCAGGGGTCCCCGTCCCACACCTTGATGTCCAGTGTCTGAACGCTGTGATTTCATCTATTTTGTCCAATTTTTTAGTTGTTTGGGCAGGAGGGTAAATCTGGTTCCTGTTATTCCATAATGGCTGAAAATGGAAGATGAGAAATCTGTTATTTTTTGGATGATGGCCTCTTTATAGAAACTTTCAAAATTTTATCTTTAATATTATTTTTTTTCTTTATTGATTTTTAAAGAGAGAGGAAGGGAGCGGGAGAGAGGGACAGGAACATCGATGAGAGAGAACACTGATTGGCAGTCTCCTGCATGCCCCCACTGGGGGTTGGGCCCACAACCTGGACATGTGGGAATCGAACCAGCGACCTCTTGATTCATGGGCCGATGCTCAACCACTGAGCCACACTGGCCGGGCTATCTTAATATTCTTAAATTTAGTGAGGTATGAATATTTCCCTACCATTCCTGTTTGGAGCACCGAACTTTCATTTGAGGTCATTTTGATTTTCTTCCTGTACCTGAAATTAAGTCACTTCCCCTCTAAGTAGCTCCTCCCCTAAGTAGCTCCTCCCCTTCATTCGTGGCGTTTTCCCCACTTAGGGGATTCCTGGTGTCTTGCTGAAATCCCGACTTCTACCCTTTCACGTCACATTTTCTTCATTCTTTTTTTTTTTTAATCCTCACCCGAGGACATTTTTCCATTTTTGTTCGGATAGAGTGGGAGGGAGAGAGAGGGAGAGAGAGAGAGAGAGAAACATCGACGTGAAAGGGACACATCGAGTGGCTGCCACCCGTACGGCCCAACCAGGGCCGGGGACAAACTGCAACCGAGGTACATGCCCTTAGCGGGAACCGAACCCGGGTCTCTCTGGACCGCAGGCCGATGCTCTAACCGCTGAGCCAAACCGGCCAGGGCCATTTTCTTCATTCTTATCAAAGCCTCCTGCAAAGCCTCTCCCCACACATATGTCCCAGCTCATGAACCACTGGCTCATCTAATTTTTTGAATCTTTTTTTTTTTCCTCTTGTCTGATTCCACATCATACTATTAGGCAGGAAAAAAAAAGTTACCTTGGAAACTGAGTGATAAATAACAAGAATATTCGTCTATACTAGACACGTCCCGTTTTTAACTGTATTTCTACTTCACACGACCATAACTCGTTCTCTGAGAGTGTTTCCGTGGCGCAGGTGGCTCCCTTGTCCTTTCTGGGGCTGAAGTCCTAGATGTCCTCCCGCCAGAGTTGTTTTCTCTGGGCAGCTCCTGCGACCTTGGCTGGAGAAGCGCATGGCACTGCCCCTCTCAGTGTGGGTTTATCCAGGACACATGTCCCGAACCCAAACACGACCAGCTGGGACAGACGACCTACATCTGTCACCCCTCCCAGACAGCCTGCTACAAAGATTGCCCTTCCTTTTTTGGAATCCTCAGGAAAACGTCGAGTTTCTCCTGCTGTTGTGACAGCGTGGGTGTGGGGGGCCGCAGGACCCGCCAGCTGCACACCAGCTGCGTCCTGGGCGGGTGGTCAGCGCCCAGCTGAGCGCTGCTCCCAGTCGGGCGTCCTCGGGCGCAGCCTCGGCTGGGCTCGGGCGCGGAGAAAAGGGTGCCCTTTCCGTCCTGCTCAGCAGACGCCCCGCTGTGCGCATCTTCTCCAGAGACACGCGCTACCTTCCCTCACAGGACGTTGACGGTACTTCCACGCACACCCTTGGCCCACAAAGCAGTTCACCAATTTGACAGGAACCACAGGAGTTGGCGGTCTTTAATGTGAAGCGCAGGTGTTTTTTGTTTTTCTGCCATGATGACCACTGTGGCCGTTTGAAGGGGTATTACATACCTGGCTGCATTTCTTTGTGGCTGTCATCTTATTTAATTTGGGAGCCCTGTGCACTGCGGTGCTACATGTCACACATTTCCTCTCTGAAGGAATGTGTTGGTTGGACAACATATCTAGGCATAATTTGGGACGGAATAGAAACAGTGGGTGAACTTTGTCCTCAGGCATTAATTGGTCTTGCATTGTCTTGATCTATTTAAGGGACTTCAGAGAAAAATTTGAAAAGTTAACTGACCCCAAGCTGAGCAGTAGTAAATATGGGGATGGAGGAGGGGACCTCATGATGACAAGGGCAGGCCGTGTGGAAGGGGAGCCATGGCCTTGCTTGACAACTCGCCTAGTGGTTAAGCCCAGAGGACTGAGAACAGGCAGGCAATGGGGGGATCGGTCCTCAAGTACCACTCGACTGCTCGCTGACCCCTCCGCCAGCAAGCAAGGCGCAGTTCGTCTGTTCTCTCCCCGCTCAGTAGAGTAGGGGAAAGGTGAAATAAAACCAAGTACCAGTCTCCATCAAATGTCATCATCCATTCCTGTTGTGCCATCAGCTGAGTCCCCTCCCCCCAACCAAGAGCTTTATTATTTCTTTAAAATTTTTTTTCCCCTTCACTGATTTTAGAGAGAGAGGAAGTGAGAGGGAGAGAGAAACATCAATGCGAGAGAACATCGATTGGCCGCCTCCTGCATGCCCCCCACTGGGGATTTGGCCCACAACCTGGGCATGTGCCCTGACTGGGAATTGAACCAGTGACCTCTTGGTGCATGGGTCGATGCTCAACCACTGAGCCACACCAGCGGGACCCAAGAGCTTTATTTTTTATGGTGCAAAATCTTAGTTAACCGTTTTCTTTACTCTTACATTGGTGCTGGTAACTGTGCACCTGAAAGGATTACCTGAAACCTTTTAAATATACTTTTTCATCAAACTCACCATTATATTTATTTACCTCAAAGAAAGGTCACCACTTGTGATAGGGTAATGATGCACCCGAACTCAGAAATGTGAACAGTTTAAGAAAATATGAAACGTTTACACACATTAGTTCTTTATTGAAGAGGCAGTTCTGACTCATTTATATATGCAAAGAGTAGGATGACAAAATACGTAATGGCCCCGTCACCTTTCAAATCTTTTGCTTAAAATATACATTATAGTAACTAAGCTTTATGGTCACAGTGTAGGAAATCTTAGCAGTTGCCATTAAATCTACTTAGAGAGTATTTCCTGCAGGGAATTATGCCAAATCTACCATTTCATCCCAGTTCTGCAGCATATTCAGACCCATCTAGAAAAATACGGCAAGAGTGTGTGCAACAAAAATGGTAGACATTTGTGATTTTAAAACACTTTTTATGGAAGTATAATACACATGCAGAAAAACACACAAATCTTGAGTGCGCAGAATGCTCAGATATCCAGCACCCACATTTCAAAACAGAATGTTACTAGCACCAGTGAACCCCTCCTTTTCAGCCTTTGCCCAGATTAACTGCTACCCTGACTCCTAACTGCACAGACTTTTGCCTGTTCCTAGACTGTATATGGACGGAATCAGACATGATGTTCACTTTTGTGTCTGGATTCCATCATTCGACCTTGTTTGTGAATTGAGCTGTTACCATTCATTCATTCTCTTTGCTTTCCAGCATTCTAAGGAGAAATATACCACCTAAGTTCATTCACTCTACTGCATGTGCCTTCAGATAGCTCTGGGTTTTGCATTTACACAAATATTCCCGTGCATGTCCTTTCGTGGACATATACGAACGAGCATTTCTGCTAAGTTTGGGTTAAAAGGGTATACACATGTTCGGCTTGAAGTGCTGGCTTTCCAAATGGTTCTATCAATTGGCAACACCAGCCGCAGCATAGACTTCCTGGTGCTTACATTCTTGCCAAAACTTGCTTTTTCATGCCTTTCATCCTAACCATTTCAGTGGGTACTTTTAAAATTTGCATTTTCCTGATTACTAATAAAATTAACATACCTTTTCATGTTGGTTGGCCATCTGGATATCCTCTTTTGTGAAGTGGATGTCCAAGTCTTAACCATTGTCTAATTTTTTGTTGATGTGTAGGTGTTCTTTTTATACTTTAGATCAGGGGGTCAGCAACTATGGTCTGCAGGCCAAATCCAGATCGCAGCCTGTTTGTGAATAAAGCTTTATTGGGACACAGCCACGTTCTTTGTTTCTGTATTGTATATGGCTTTCACTATACAAGAGCAAAGTGGAGTAGCTGTGACAGAGACGGTGTAGCCTGCAAAGCCCAGAATACTTACTACCTGGCTTCTTATCAGGAACATTTACCAGTCCCTCTTCATTCAAGTCCACAGCCATATGTGTGAATTGCAAATTTCTTCTCCACTGTGGTTTGCCTATTTGCTTCCTTAATGGTGTCTTTTTCATAAACAGAAAAATCAAAACCTAATATATCCAAATTAACACGTTTTAGTTTATGGTTTAGTGTTTTGAGAAAATTTTGTTTATTATAAGGTTACAAGTCTCTTAGCCTTATTTTTACATTTCATATTTAGATCTGAAATTCACCTCAATTAATTTTTCTATTTTCTATTAAATTATGAATTTTAATTGACAGCATTTATTGGAAAAAACACCTTTTCCCAAATGACACTGCATTATCACCTTCGTCATCAACGGACGCTAGTGTGTATGGGTGCTTCTGGACTCCACGGTCTGTTCCACTGGGCGATTTGTCTCTGTGCCAATACCACACCATCATAACCCCTGTGGCGTTATAACAGGTCTTGATATCTGCAAACCTAAGTCCTCTTGCTCTGTCTGTTCTAGGAGACAGCCTTGACTGTTACCGGTCCTTTGAGTTTTCACATGAATTTTGGAATTAGCTAAATTTCAGTGAAAGAACTTATTAGGACTTTAACATTGCACTGAATATATAAATTTGAGGAAAGCTGACATCTTTTAAAGAACTATTCTGGAATCCACAAACTAGGTATGTTCCTGTTTTGCAATTAAAAAAAAAATTATCTTGAAAGTATGGTTAGGTAAGTTTTCCCCTAGGCACTTAAGGATTTTTGATGCTACTGTAAGTGGTATTGCTTCTAAATTTTTCACTTTCTATGTTTACTGCTGGTATATTAAAATAATTTTTCATAATGAACTTGTATGCAGGGACCTTTACTCACTAATCTAATTATCTGTATAATCCTCAGAACTTTCTATGTACAAAATCATGTCATCTGCAAATAAAAGTTTTACTTCATTCTAAGCCTTACGACTTTTTGGTTTCTTCCCTTATGATGCTGGCTGGGTCCTTCTGCATAATACTGAATAAAATTAGTGATAGTAGATATCCTTATCTATTTTTGATCTTGGGAGAAAACTTTCAATATTTCACCACTAAGCATGCTGCTGATTTAGTTTAAGACACTCCTGATCCAATTAAAGAAGTTCCTTTCTATCCACAGTTTGCTGAGAACATAAGTAAATGGTGATTTTACCACGTTATTAGTTTCCTGCCTGCTAGATTACTTTTCTTCACGTGGTGTGTCAGTTACTGATTTTTAATTACTAAAATGTCCTCAACATTCCTGGAGTAAGACACAGTTAATCACTCTGTCTGTCCAGGATGGGGGTCACGTAACCACTATAAAAGAGTTACAGGCAATCAGAATGGAATTATCATGATTGGTTTAGACTAATCAGGACTTACCCTCTGAGTTAGGTGGAGAAATGACAGACACCAAACTCGTCCATCAAGGAGAGGGGAGCAAGGACATCGAGTTAATAAAAAATGTCTGCTAGAAACTTGTATCAATTTGTTCCAAAATACTGGAAATAAGGGGCAGTGTACAAAATAATGACACTATATTCATATTAAATAAAAGAAGAGATAAAATTTCTGAATTACATTATACTGGCACACTGCACAATCAAACTTATAGGTTAGAAACAAGAGTGGTATGAGAGCTGGGCATACTTTATAGAGTAAGAACAGGAGAGTTGTCCTTTTTCACTGAAACAGACCTAATTCCAAATTATCTATACACAGTTTATGAAAATAGTATTTTAAAAAATCTTTTGTGCTCAAATGTAGTTGAAAAATACAAAAATCACTATTAGTGAGGCATTTATTAGAAATCCATTTATAAGTGCCTCAAAAGAATAGAAAGTTATGCATTTAACTACGTTGTACCTGTCAAACATCTCACCAACATTTTGCCATCTTAATACTCAAATAAGAATACTGCCTTTTCACAAGTTATTCAAATCCAAACTTGCACAGAATTGCATAGGATTATTGTTAGATTCCATTTTTAAAACATGATGGAAACTTCCATATAGGTATTTAATGCTACCGACCTCATTATTAAGTCCTGATGATTTGAAAAGTTCATTTTATACATAAAGGCGATAGCTTCTGATATCTTTCTTATAAACAGGTGATTTTTACATCAGAAATATGGCTTTTGGTATAACAATTTCCAAGACAAAAAAAATATTTTTCCACATTTATCCCTTTGACAGACTTCACCTTGGTATGAGTCCCTGACATGTAAATACAATTTGAATCCAAAATAAATATTAAATATTTATAAAGTTGACTCCTGTATAAATTATCTAGCGTCCAATGAGTTGTAGCGTCTTGCTGAAGGTGTTGCTTCCTGTTGCCTTCTTAGGGATCCTCCTCTGCGAAAATTCATGTAGAAACGAATCTAATGCCTAAATGCATTCCCCACTCAGAAACATGAACTCTCAGATCATATCTGACTCCAAATCATTATATTCAGAAGGTTTTCTAAAATAAGGTCTGACTTCACAGAAGATTTCCCCCATCAAGTACATTCACATTCCCTCTCCTATGGATTCTCTGGTGGCTGTTGAAGGCTGATCTGTGGTGGAATTTTTTCCCACATTCATTACATTCATAGGGCTTCTCTCCTGAATGAGTTCTGTAATGCACAGTGAGGTATGACTTCTGAGAAAAGACTTTTCCACATTCGTTACATTCATAGGGTTTCTCTCCTGAATGGCTTCTGTAGTGTACAGTGAGGTTTGACATTCGAGAGAAGACTTTTCCACATTTACTACATTCGTAGGGTTTCTCTCCTGAATGAATTCTATGATGTATGGTAAGATATGACTTCTGAGAAAAGAACTTTCCGCATTCATAACACTCATAGGGCTTCTCTCCTGTGTGTACTCTCTGATGTCTAAAGAGGGATGAATTATGGGAGAAGGTTTTCCCACATTCATTACACCCATAGGGCTTCTCTTCTGAATGACTTCTATAATGTACAGTGTAATATGACAAATCAGAGAACAATTTTCCACATATATTACATTCATAAGATTTCTCTCCTTTTGGAAGTGACTGGTGCCCGTCAAAGGCTGAATTTTCAAGGAAGGTTCTCCCACATTCATTACATTCATAGGGTTTCTCTCCTAAAGGAGTTGTATGATGGTCAGTAATATATGAGAACTGAGAGAACTTCCTGCATTCACTACATTCAAGGGGTTTCTCATCTGTGTGTACTTTCCGATGTCTAATGAAGGCTGAATTTAAATTGAAGGTTTTGCCACACTCGTTACATTCATAGGGTTTCTCTTCTAAATGGCTTCTATAATGTATAGTGAGGTATGACACCCGAGAAAAGAATTTCCCACACTCACTACATTGATAGGGTTTTTCTCCTGTGTGTGTTCTCTGATGTGTAATAAGGGTAGATTTTCGGTAGTAGGACTTCCCGCATTCATTACATTTATAAAGTTTCTCTCCCGTGTGTGTTCTCTGATGGTCACTGAGGGCTGACTTGCGGGAGAAGGATTTCCCACACTCATTACATGGATAGGGTCTCTCTCCTGAATGATTTCTCTGGTGGAGGGTGAGATGTGTCTTCTGGCAGAAGGTTTTGCCACATTCATTACATTCATAGGGTTTCTCTCCTGAATGGGTTCTCAAATGTTGAGTGAGATGTAACTTCTGACAGAAGGTTTTCCCACACTCATTACATTTATAGGGTTTCTCCTCTAAGTGTGATCTCCGATGTACAGTGAGGGTTCCCTTTTGGCTGAAGGATTTGCCACATACATTACATTCATAAGGTTTCTCTCCTGTGTGAGCCCTCTGATGTATAATGAATTTTGACTTTTTACAGAAGGATTTCCCACATTCGCTGCATTCAAAGGGCTTCAATTCCATCTGTGATCTCTGGTACATATTAAAATTTGACATCTGGAGAAAGTCTGATCCAGAATCACTCCACTCACAGGGCTTCTCCCCCATATAAGCTCTCTTATGAGTAATGAAAACAGCTTCATTGTCTAAGGCTTCTATGCATTCATTATACTCAAAGGATTTCTCTAAAATATCAATTTTCTGAAGAATACTTTCTTCATTTTGAGAAAAACCTTCCCCATTTTGATTAAATTCATAGGGTTTCTCTCCATGGTATGTTTTCCCACATTCACTACACTCATCAGGTTTCTTTCTTGCATAGCTTCCATCACTAATAATTAATTCTGAACTAGATTCTAGTTTTTTTCCACATGAGACACAATTATGAGATATGCTTGAAGGAAGGAGGCTTGCTTCTGTATTATAAGTTTTATCAAATGCATTCTCTCTCTCTTCAGTTAGGGTTTTGCTATTGATATAAATAGCTTGCCTTGAATGTTCATCTTCATTTTCTTGGATTCTATCCAACACGTCATCAACTTTCCAGATTTCTTCTGAAAAGGAATACAGTTAAATAAACCTTGTCAATCTGAAAACACCAGCTACAGAAGGGGAGTGGTACTCAAGTGCCCTGCTGTGTGGTTGACTCTGGCTTTTAGGTCAATCTCCACCAACAAGAAATAATTACAAGTGTATAATCCTCTTTTCCCCTTGATTTGTCATTCAAGAAAGACAGACAGACAGACAGACAGACAGACACACACACACACACACACACACACACACACACATACACTGGTGGACCTAGGGGAGGCATGTGAAAGAGATGAGAGTGGGATAGGACTCAACGTTAGTGGATAAAGGAAGAATAAATTTATTTTGAACACAAGTGCCTTTGTTACTTTACAAACATGTTTAAAACTTTGGAGGAAAAGGTAACGAACACAAGAAGTGATGAGCAGAGGACAAAGACTCGAAAGAGTGCTAGATCCAGGCAGAAACTGAGGACTCAGAGCACATGAGGGCACTGGAAGAACCAACAACAATTACTGAATGTATATTCAAAGGAAACATTCCAGGATGGGTTACATTTGGGAGAAACAGATTACAACTTATATTAAACTGTAAGATATCACTCCATAACAAGATTACCATAGTAACATCCTTACTAGTGTAGCTCCTTCCAAAATCTCTGCCTTTCGCCCTGGCCGGTTTGGCTCAGCGGTTAGAGCGTCGGCCTGCGGTCCAGAGAGACCCGGGTTCAGTTCCCGCTAAGGGCATGTACTTCGGTTGCAGTTTGTCCCCGGCCCTGGTTGGTCGTGCGGGTGGCAGCCACTCGATGTGTCACTCTCACATCGATGTTTCTCTCTCTCTCTCTTCCTCTCTCTCCCTCCCACTCTATCTGAACAAAAAATGAAAAAAATGTCCTCGGGTGAGGATAAAAAAAAAAAAAAAAAAAAAAAAAAAAAAAAAAAAAAAACAAAATCTCTGCCTTTCAATTCTGCAATGAAATCCAAATAAACATTCAAAAAGTTCCATTTCCTCATGTTTAGAGATAGTCCCACAAGCAGGGCCCCAACTCCCTAGCCTTGGTCACATTTCACCAGGAAGGAGAGTTCCTGGCACATAAATAAATGTCCCCAAGTAAGAAAGACCAGATGGCAAGAGATCTTTCCAATAAGATCAGCTCTCTGAAGGGCTGATGGTCTATTTAACACTCACTGAACTTGTCTGCACAACACAGCATTGTGGTTAGGAGCACTAGAACCCCGACACAAACATGTTACAAGCTGGGGGACCTTGAGCAAGTGACTTGACTGTGATACAGTTTCGCACATCTGAAATGTGGACAATAGTGCCTAAATCACAGGGTTGGGAACGGACTAACTTAGCACATGTCATCTGCTTAGAATGTTGGACACAAAACAAATGAGCATTAAGTTTCACCATTAACTTTCTGAAACCAGTCATGACCCTGACACAACACTGTAACCTAATTCTGAATACAAACAAGAGTTCCCACACTCCAGGTTTCATTTGGTATAAAACCTTAAACACGATTCCTAAAGTTGCCCCTAATATATTGACTTTTATCTAGGTATCTTACAGATTTAGGGATCCGCTAAACTACTGTCAGCTGCTCTCATCCACACTGACCGCAACACTGACTGTTCTGTGTTCCGAAATCGACAACATCCTGAGTCCCAAACACCAACAGAAAAAACAGAGAAGTTATTCACCAGTAAGATTTTACTTGAATTCACAACATACATTCAAACTAGCATTGCACTCGTCTTCCAAGTATCCCTGCTGCTCCAGGAAGCCTAGGCTCCTTCCCCAACTGCAAGTCGGTGCTCATGTTCTAGTTCCCGCAACTTGTACGTGTAGTAAATAAAGGGAGGCAGGAGAGGCGCCCAGAACTAGTGAACTGGGAGAGTTCTTTCTGAGAAGGCAGGGAGAAGCGGACTAGCTCACTGGCACTGGCACCTGTCAGGTAAAATAGTCCACTGGACCACAGGTTAAAGGGTTAGGCATCAATTTGTATCAGTAACATGAATACAGAGTCAAAAGTCCTAAAAGTTGAGATCAGATGAAGCCTTTTAAGGGATCCCAAGAAAAGTAAAGACGTGGAAAGCAGGTCCCAGGGTGCAACGCTCCTGAGGGAGGCAACAGAATGAACCCAAACCCACTGATGAGACAAACACTTTCTGAACAGCTGCTTCGGATGGGGATGGGCAGACAGGCCGACGTGAGTGAGCGCTTGGGGAAGGAGGGGCCCAGCTAGTGTCCCAGCACCATCAACCGAGGGCGCAGCTCGCGGGCAATGGTCAGCTCCTCCAGACAGAGCGCAAGCACACATGCGGCGGGGCGATGGCTGCCTCACGCCTCTGGGAGAGGACGAGGGGGTGACATCTGAGTGCATGGGGTGGGGAGAGGAACTGGGGGCAGAACATAAGCCTGAGGCATATCATAGCAAGGAAGGAAAGAAAATGGCAAATAAAAAGAACGAACATGAAAGTCTTGAGGAGATTTTCTGTCAGACTTTTGAATGCCTGCAAATGAGGAATTCTGTGATGAGGGAGTAGGTTAGTCACTGAGAATGCAAGAGCCAGCAGAGTGACCGGCTCCTCGGCTCTGTGATGCACGGACTGTCCCTACACATGGAGATCACACGTGAAATCGCAAAGAAACTGTGGACATGTGCTGGAGGGAGAGTGCGTCTGAGTCCTGGGAGCTGTGACTTAGGGCACCTGAGGCAGAGATACTGTCAGTCACTCCCAAAGTTCTGATGGACCATTTCGAAAACTGGAATATTCTACTAACTTACCTGGACAACTCTGGCACGGAAAGTCACCTTCTGCCACCCACGGCTCTTCTCCCTGCTCCAACTTGACGATCACATTGGGTTTGGTGCTGTCGTACCCTGTGCACGGGAGAAGGAGATGGGCTTGGACCAGCTGCTCGGCTTCCACGTCTCCAGGTGGAAGGTGCTGCCTTGGAGGCTGCGTAATAAGGTGGCCATGTTGCACCTTATCAAAATTAGAACTTTTTTGATGAAGAAGCAGAGATACAAATACTCTACCTGGTGCCCAAAAGGAATTCAATGGTCTTATCACTTATTTCTTCAAACTCGAGGATAAAAGTCATTGAACTAGAAGCCCTCACACAGCAGCAACTCAGAAAGCCGCTCTGCTCACCCACGGAGACGAGGTGGCTGTAGTTCTCCAGCATCACATCCCTGTAGGTTGTCTTCTCAACAGGGTCCAGCTGCTGCCACTCCTCCTGGGTGAAGTCCACGGCCACGTCCTTGAATGACACTGGTCCCTGGAACAGCAGCATGATGGGAATTGGGTGACGTGGACAAGGCGTCCGGGGACAAGAGCTTCCCGAGCTCACTGGTAAAGTCAACCATGAACATTGTATCCCTTTTATGTTACAGGTTGTGAAAAGAAAACAAACCACATGCAAACACATGGCCTTTGGGTTCCTTCCTGTGTCAAAAAACAAAATAACAAAACCCTCAAACCAAAAAACCAAACTGTTTTCTGATTTTACAATTGAAGTATCTGGGTTTAGGGGACCACAGATGAGTCAAGTTTCACTCCTGCTCTAAAAAGGCTTGGATGTATCCCGATCAGGAGACACCGTGGGAATGAACGGTGTCCCTTGTCATTTTCTTCAGTCGCCTTTGCTGGTGGCTGCTCCTCTTCCCTACCTGCTCATGCTGGCGCCCTACGACCCTCCTGGTCTCCTTTCACACTCGCTGCTCTAGGGGTCTCCACTGTCAGCTCTTTGAGCCTCTGACTCCCATTCTCACAGCCAGCTCCCTGCATCACTAAGCCTTCTACTTCCTTGGGGTTTTATCTCAAGTACCTCATTTTTGCAGCAGTAAATATTAGTTGCTTGCATGAATGCCCAAGGGGTTATTAAAGTGATGCATACAAGGTGGAGGGCAATTTAACAAAAGAGAAGCAAATTATCTCAACTTCCTGTTGCCAGATTAGCCTTCCCGGGCTCTGCTGGGTATTCCACAGGACGAAGGGGAAGGAAGAAGGGTGAAAAGTGCCAGTGGAAAAATAGAAGCGCATCAGGGCTAGGGGGTTGGCACAGGGCACAGAGACCAGGAGGGCACTTTGTTAAGGACAGCTTTTTCACAGTAAGAAGGGATTCTAATTCCAAAGTAAGTTGAACATACACAATTACTTTCCTGCCTAAGACAAAACCCAAAAAGTCCAATGCAAAGAAATATAACAATTGAGTTCATTTTCACAGGAGCACTGGAACACAGATGTTACCAACAGCAGGATTTGTCTGGGAAATTCCTGAGATACAGGGTACAGTAGAGGAGAAATCAGAGCTGCAGAATAGTTTGTACAGGGCAGGCACTGGCCGCAGCACACGTGAGCAGCAGACTCGCCAACAGAGCTGCTGAGCATCCCCAGGCCCATCAGGAGGCTGTCAAATAGTGATGGGCGGACCGGAATCAGCCACAGGGCCACCTGGGCAGCTCGAGCGGCTTCCTGCTTTCCGTGCACAGAGCAGCCGATGAAGGCTGAACCTGGTAAAAACCCTGTGGCCAAGACATAGCGGGTAGATCACACTCCAGACCCCCCTAATCAGGGTGATGACAGACTCACTGTCCAAACAGAAAACTCTGTCACGGCAAATGGTAAGTCAGATGGGATACCAGGAATGGAGGTGCAATCCAAGACCATCTCGGGCACACCAGGACATATATTCAACTCTATCCACGTTGAACACGGATGTCTTTTCTAGAGGCAACTCTCAGAGAACTACTCTCAACATAAAGCAACCCGAGCAACTTCAGCTTGGCCAAAAACAAATGCTGGAGAAACTGGAACCCTGTGCACTGTGGTCGGGGATGGAAAACGGTGCAGCTGCTGTGGACACGATGTGGTGGTTCCTCAACAAATCAACAACAGAATTATCATATGAGTCAGCAATTCTACCTCTGGGTCTATACCCCCAAAAACTGAAAGCAAGGACATGAAGAGATATTTGTACACCCATGTTCACAGCAGCATTATTCCAACTGCTAAGATGTGGAAGTAACCCGTGTCCACTGACGGATGAATGGGTGAGCAAAATGTGGTATAGATACACAGTGGAACATTATTCAGCCTTAAAAAAAGATGGAAATTCTGACAGATTCTACAAGATGAATGAAGCTCAAGGTCATTACGCTAAGTGAAATAGCCCAGTCACAAAGAGACAAATACTGTATGATTCCACGTAGACAAGGTCCTGAGAGGAGTTAAGTTTACAGAGACAGGGAGTGGAAGGGAGGTTGCTGGGGGCTGGGAAGAAATGGGGGGTTAGTGTTTAACAGGGACAGAGTTTCAGTTTTACAAGTTGAGAAGCATTCTGGAGATGGATGGTGGTGATGGCTGCACAATAATATGAAATGTGCTTAATGCCCTGAACCTTTAAATAAGGATTTAAAGATGGTGAAGATAGCAAATTTTATATTATGTGTATTTCATCACAATAAAAAAAATGAGGGGAAAATGAAGTGATATCAATCTAATTACGTACACATCCCTACCCACTCCCGTCTGCAGCCATCCCCTCCGCAAAGGAGAAAGGAGCAGAATGGGGTCATTCATTGAGCACATTCACATTAGCTCCAGCAATTATTCTCTCAAAAACTGAGGTTTAAAAAGTCAAAAATCGTTAGCTGAGGAAAACAGCATAAATAAAAGATAACCATCAAGATGAACAACCCAACAATAGAATCAAATTCATAAAGGAAACAACTTACATTATTTTGTATTGATTTATAGTTTTTAATAAATTAAGCAGGATATTGCTTCCACAAAATGAGAACATTCTGCTAAGATATAGCCACCAGAGAATACTTAGAAATTAAAGACTGGGTTATTGAATTTTTTCAAGATCCTCAAGTAAGAAGCTTGAATAACAAATGAGACACAGAATATATAATCAAGGAGTCACTCAGAAAATAAGAAACTGAGCCTGGCCGGTGTGGCTCAGTGGTTGAGCACTGACCCATGCACCAAGAGGTCGCCGGTTCGATTCCCGGTCAGGGCACATGCCCAGGTTGTGGGCCCAATCCCCAGTGGGGGCATGCAGGAGGCAGCCAGTCAATGTTCTCTCTCATCAATGTTTCTATCTCTCTCTCCTTCTCCCTTCCTCTCTCTCCAAAATCAATAAAGAAAAAAATTAAAAAAAAAAAATAAGAAACTGAAATGATGAAAGAAAATTTAAGGAAACCAGAGCCAACATTTTCAGAAAGACAGACTACAGAGGAGGAACCACAGGAAATATTAAAGGCAGAACCGAAAATGACGCCTGAGCTGAAGGTCCCCGTGAGCCTTCACATCAAAAAGGGTCATCTAACATGCAAAGAAGAATACAGAAGGAAAAATACAGACATCCAGAAATTTCCTGATAAAATATCAAAAGGATAAGAAAATGATCCAAAAAAAGTTACAGAGGAAAAAAATATATACTAGATCCTTGGTAACTGATGTTGTTTCTCATGGAGAACTGTTGCCACTTTTTAAAGAAAAAGGATTTTGAACCTAGAACTGTATATCAAGTCAAAGTATCATATAAGCTTAATGATACTCTAAAGGTATTTTCAGAAAAGCAAGACAACTCATCACCTAATAAAACAGTTTCCTTACAACAGTGAAAGGTGTATTCCACTGAAACCCAAAAAGCACCAGCAAAGAGGAACGCAGGAATATGGAAACCTCATTCGAGACCAGCAAACACAGTTTTCAGTGCTGTATTAAGGGGCAGTTTTAGGAACGACAAACATTTACCGCATGTAAAATAAAACACACAGAGAAAAAAAGAATTGAAAGAAAATGAAGAGCAACCCTGAGCTTTGGGACAATTTCAAGCACCATAATACGCAGGTAACTGTGGGAGAGGGGGACAGGGGAATACTTGAAGAAATAATGGTCAAAATTTTTTTCAAAGCTGATGAAGAGCATGAATGCACAGATCTAAGAAGTTCAATGATTCCTCAAGCACAGAAACATGAAAAAAAAAACACAACATCAAAACATATCACAATCAAACTGCTCAAAACCAATGATAAAGAGGAAAGTTTAAAAGCAGCAAGAAAAAAGTACCAAAAATGGTAACTATGTATTTTCTCTTATACTTACTGTCTCTTAAAAAAGTAACTGTTTAATGAAAAATAACAATGTGTCATGAGATTGATACAACCTATAAATGAAAAATGCAACAATAGGATAAAGACCAAGATGAAATAAATGTTTTCTTTATTGATTTTAGAGAGAGAGGAAGGGAGAGGGAGAGAGAGATGGAAACATCGATGAGAGAGAACATCGATTGGCCGCCTCCTGCATGCCCTCCACTGGGGATCGGGCCCACAACCTGGGCATGTGCCCTGACCGGGAATCGAACTGGCGACCTCTTGGTGCAGGGGTCGACGCTCAACCACCGAGCCACACCGGCCGGGCAATAAAGAAGAAAAATTTTTTTAAGTAAAGTTGCGCCCTGGCCGGTTTGGCTCAGCGGTTAGAATGTTGGCCCAAGGACCAGAGAGTCCTGGGTTCGGTTCCCGCTAAGGGCACATACCTCAGTTGCAGTTTGTCCCCGGCCCTGGTTGGGGTCATGTGGGTGGCAACCAATCGATGTGTCCCTCTCACATCGATGTTTCTCTCTCTCTCTTCCCTCCTCTCTCTCTCCTGCTCTATCTGAAGATAAATGCAAAAATGTCCTTGGGGGAGGATAAAAAAAAAAAATTAAAAAAACCTGTGAAACTTTTAACACTGGATATTATATAAGAAAGAATAATATTGTGAGTTATCCCCACTCAACTTTTGAAAGGCTCTTTATCGTTCAAAGACACATAGAAATACAGGTCAGTTTTTTAAAAGCCAAGTAAAGGGAGAAAATATCAGTTTGGAAGTAACAGATGTCAAAGGCAGATGAATGGTCGGTCACGTGAGGAAAAGGACTGGCAAAGGTCCACTGGATTTGACTATAATTAGGTCACTGCTAATCTTGACCAACAGATGCAGGAAAGTGGTTAAGGACAAAGCCAAGACACTGAGAACTGAAGTGGGAATGGGAAGTGAGGACATCTTGACTAGAAAATACTTATCAGACTAATGGAAATATCTGAAGGATGAGTAAGTCCTTGACTTCTGTTTTATCCCCGGATTAAACAGAAAAAATGGAAACGTGTCTATTTGGATCACGGTATTTTGGTGCCTGGAAAAATCATAAGTACCAAGTTGTATAAGCCATATATTGTGATGATTTCTTGGTTGTTATTATGAAAGCTATCCACAGTATATCAACTTTATTAAAGAAAAATTTTCAAGTCCTACGAAATCTTTACAACCCACAAAAATGGTTTCTCTTGTAGTCTATACAAATCACATAATGGAAGGTATTTTCCTTTTTCTATGATGGTCAAGGACATTGATCATATCTGCAGCTCAACTTCAATAGCCCTAAAGTATCATACTACGTGCACATGTGAATTTGACAAACACTCATGTTGCTGATCCAACATACATAACATCTTTTATCTATGTTCCCATTTTAAAGTATGGATCCTTATGAACCCCCTAAAAGGTATTACAAAGCAAAGTAGGAAAACTCACCTGGGACTCATGCATTTTCTGCTGCTCCTGGAAAAGTGTAGAAATTGTTAACAGTGGACCTAGGGGAGGAGAAGCAAGTAATTGAAGTAATGAGTAACCTGGCCTGTCTAGCCAGGAACCTCCTGCATAAGAATCACCAAAGAAAACTCAATAAAATTATACCGTGAACACTCTAAAGGGGCTAAAGGATGACAGAGGAGAAACACACACCTGAACCATTGTAACGCCAAATGGGTGGGAGGTAATTAGACAGGCTACTCTTATTGGTGAACATAAACATTGACCTCTTTTTCAAATAGTTGACCACCATTTAAAAAGGGGGGGGGGGGGGATGCCGTTATACCGTTCACCTGTTTTCTTACTGTTTCTTTCAATTGTTAAAAATCAAATAATAAACAGGAACAAAGAATATGAGCTCTCAAAAATGGGATAAATATGCACCAAGGCATGGTTTTATTTATCTGATTAAACTTGGTTAGCGTTGTGTTTAATCTTTTATTAAGAAAACAGTAATACAGTGGGCACAACACTTGGCCTGGGAGTCTGAGTCCTGTTAGCAATCCCATCTACAGACCCGGACACCTCGGCCAAGTCACCGCCCTTCTCAGGCCCAACCTCTTCCTCCGTCACCGAGGCAGCAGGACGTCACCTTGCAGATTTATCCCCGCTGCACTGACTGCACAGGGCAGAACCGAGGGGAATGGGCACACACTCAGATCAGAGAACAAAGGTCCTGAGGGGCGTTGAGAGACACGTTTGGAACCTGGGGAGGGCGAGGCGGAGGAAGGGGTGCTGGGTGTGCAGGGAGGAGGGGACACGGCACAGCCGCAGCCCAGCCTGGGACCCCTAGGTCCCCCAGGACACCCAGAGTCACAAGCCCCAGCTTGCGGGAGCGCCCATTCCGGAGCAGCCTGCTCCTGCCCTCCGGCCCACACGCGCGGATCTCCGGGGAGCGCGCCGCACACTCTCGTGTCCTCGGCCGGGGCGAGTCCCCAGCACCACCTACCCCGTCGGGACTGCTGATCTGCCCCGAGGCTCCCGAGGCTCCGCCGCTTCTCCCCCGGTGTCCCCGCCTCTGCGCCTCCCAAGGCCGCGTCCCCGAGGAGCAGGCTCTGGGCCTACGGGACAAACTCACTCAGGAGAATGTCCCTCCCGGGGACTTCACTGTCCCGCGCGTCTCGGCAGGGCCGCCGCGATGCAGACGGGCCGGGCCGGACCGCGCCGCCGCCGCCCAGCTCCTCGGGCCTGGCCCGCGGGCTCCGGGGTCGCCTCGGGGGTCCCCGCTCCAGAGTCCGCCCGCGCGCGAGCCCTTGCCCGCACAGCCCCGCGCCCGCTGGGTGGCGGCCCGACCGGACAGCGCCAGCCCCGCAGGCCCCGGGATCCTCGCCCAACCGAGGCCAAAGCCTGGGAACCAACGACCAAAGCCTAGGAACCACAGCCAAAGCCTGGGAACCACGGCCAGTCGCGACCTGGCCACGGACAGGAAGCGACAGCAGCACGGCGGCAGTGCGCCTGCGCGAACACGCACACAGCCCGAGGTGCACATGCGCGCGAGGACGCCAGAAGTCCTGGCCGGGCCCACCGGGGCTGCGGGACAACTGCCGGGACTCTATTTCCCATAAGTCTCCGCGCCGTCCAGTTAGGGAGCGTCTCAATAGTCTCCCGGTCATCCCGCAGTTAAGAGACGTGTGCGGGGAGAGCTCGCCACCGGGATGGGACTCCAGTTTCCCCATAATTTATTTATTTATTTATTATTATTATTATTATTTTTTTTAAACATCAATTTTTTTTTTCTTTACTGATTTTAGAGAGAAAGGAAGGGAGAGAGAGAGATGGAAATGTCCATGAGAAAGAACATCCATTGGCCACCTCGTGCACACCCCGCACTGGGGACTCGTGGCAACCCGGGCATGTGCCCTGACCAGGAATCCAACCGGGGACCTCTTGGTGCATGGGTCTCGCCCAACCTCTGAGCCGCACCAGCTGGGTAGTGCCGTCTTGGAGCCTGTCGGGTTCGGTGCAACGCTATGAACCTACAAGCACACCACACTGCTTGGAGTGAGAGGGAGCTTTGCAAGGGAGCAAAAAGCTCCAGAGCTTAGGACGCAGTCCCATTTATTGGCAGTTTTGTTCCCCCAGGTTACAAGTGGATTTATTTAAAATATTTCCTTGAGATGGCCTCTCTGCAAACCATACAGCCTAGTTTTGTCTCTTGCTTTTTACAGGGGAAGAGACTTTGAAGCCAAAAGATAACAAACCTCTATTCACATGCAAATGAAGCCTCAATGCTCCTAGGCTGGCCAGGTTGCCGAGAATGCATTAACACAGTGTTGTAAAAATGTCCATTTGGCTCAGGGGTTAGAGCGTCGACCTGCGGTCCAGAGAGACCCGGGTTCGGTTCCCGCTAAGGGCACGTACCTCGGTTGCGATTTGTCCCCAGCCCAGGTTGGTCGTGTGGGAGGCAGCCTCTCGATGTGTCCCTTTCACGTCGATGTTTCTCTCTCTCCCTCCCACTCTATCTGAACAAGGAATGAGAAAATGTCCTGGTGAGAAAATGTCCTGGAGTGAGGATTAAAAAAAAAAAATGTCCATCTTCCAACCCCTAACCCCACACAGGGTAGTTTCCCTGTAATTTAAAGGAATGTTTGTAATGTCGCGCTGCACCAAGTGTCCGGAGTCCTAGTCCTTTCCTTACCTCCAGAGTTTAAGGATTATAATCAGTGACCACAGACAACCCTGATAAATAAGGGAAAGGGGTGTAGCATGCTCACTTATCAGTGTGACATTTAATTGAAACACTAGTAAACAGAGTTCTGCGATAACAACATAGAGTATTAGTCTGGATGCCCTCCTCCTCCCTTGTTCGGAAAAAGAAACCCACTTCCGAAGCACAGCCAGGTTTCCTCCTGGGCTTCTCTTCACTCCGTTATTCAGGAGATCCCAGCTCCTGAATTTGAGCTATTCCAGGGCCCTGTGAGCACCCCACTATTTCACTCCCCACTTCTTCAGCTCTTCCTGTCTGCCCGGTCACAGCTCTGCACGCACACCTGTTTCCCTTCCCTGGCCACCCGAGTTCTGACAGAGCTACCGGCCGAGCTCAATGTGTTGTATAATGAACACCGGTGGTCCTTATCCCTGGTTCGTTGAAGAAGCCCCTAAATCTTCGGAATTTCCTGAGCGATGGGAGTGTCTGCTACCTATGCTGATCCCCTTGGAGCACACCTGGGTTTATGCTAACGAGGTGACTCAGGGTGGGGGCCAGTCAGGCCCTAGAGACGAACTCTGTGGTCACAGGTCCTAGATTAGAGCCCCATCTCTGGGGAGGAGAGGAGGGCTGGAGATTGAGTTCAATCACGTGGCCAGTGGTTGTAAAGATCGTCCCTACACAATGAAACCCCGATAAAAAAGCTCAGGTGAGCTTCTCTGGTTGGTGAAACACATCTGTGTGCTGTGAGGGAGGCACAACCTGAGGACACTGGAAGCTTGGTATCTGGGACTGTCCCAACTTCTCTGATGTTCCCACCTCCCAGGATGCTTTCCTCCATAATCCAGTATTTGTGTTAGTAGCTCCTCCTTCCCCATGCCCATCTCATTTAACAGCTTTAGCTCTCCCCACCCTCCCCCCAACCTCCTGCGAAACTCCTACAACACCCTGGTTTCTTTTCCATGGTTCCTACTTCACCATAGGCTCTAGATTTTTCTTCTACCACATAAAACTGGAATTGGGCTGGCCGGTGTGGCTCAGTGGGTTGAGCATCGTCCCATGGACTGAGAGGTCCTGGTTTGATTGCCCGTCTGGGCACATGCCCCAGTGGAGGGCGTGCAGGAGGCAGCCGATGGATGTTTCTCTCTCACATCCATGTTTCAATCTCTCTCCCCCTTCCTCTCTCTAAAAAAATCAATTAAAACAAAAAACAAAACTGGAACTGGAGGTGAAAAGGGCTGCTATTAGGGTTAAGACGGTGAACACTGTGTATGTTCTTTTGTGCCCGTGGGTCCACTTGTCACAGCCTAGTTCCAGGACATCATGTCTCCTTGAGTCACCTGTCCTTTATTTTGAATTTCAGATTATTGTATAGGTACCAGTGGCGCTTCCTTCCTTCTTTTTAGTCTTCCCATTCTTCTCCCTCAATATGTCCCCTTCTTTTCTGCACTTAACTCTAGCTTAGGATCTGCCTCAATTTCTATTGTTTTTTTCTATGTGAAAAATAATTCAGGATTATTTTTCAGTTAAGAAATTCAGCTTAATAGTCACAGCCCCATTAAGCTACATTATCATTCGACAGTGAACGGGCTAATCAAACTGGTATGACCACACACATTGTGAAGGTGAGAATTTCATCTTTATTATATTTTAAGAAATGCATTGCACTGTGCTCTTTAATGATCTAAAATAACATACAAATATGTCATCCAGGCAAGTTAAAAAATTACAACTGAACCCAACCGGTGTGGCTCAGTGGTTGAGCGTCGACCCATGCACCAGGAGGTCGCTGGTTCGATTCCTAGTCAAATGCCCAGGCTATGGGCACGATCCCCAGTGAAGGGCATGCAGGAGGCAGCCAATCGATGTTCTCTCTCTCATCAATGTTTCTATCTCTCTCTCCTTCTTTCTTCCTCTCTCTCTAAAAAATCCATAAAGAAAAAAAATTACAACTGAATTCTCACCATTCACTAATAAAGACCAAAAAAAATTTATAGTTACAAGAATATGGGGGAACTACCCAACTAGCTATAAGATAATTGATATTATATAAATATAATAGATAAAAACACAAAAACCTTAAAAAGGTAAACAAAATTATATTTACATATATATAACAGCTGTAATACCATCAAAAACGTTTGTAGGAACACCATGTTTTCAAAACTATGACTATTTCAAACTCTTTAAAATATATTAATGTTAAATATAAGAATAAATATAATAATCCTATGGGCAACATTTTCAAAATAAACTAATAAAAGGTATGACATATATTAAGCTATCACAATTTATGGCTCTAAGTTTATACTTTTAAAGTATTCCCCTGCTATTCTGAGCCCCTAAACGCCACTTTCAGATGGGGGACTGTTGCAATCAAGTGTATAAAAATCAGAACCTTCAACTTCTACCTCCGGGGAGATTTGAATTAAACAAAGTGAAATTTTGGGTGGTGCCTTAGGAAGGGATGGAACTTAAAAAAACCTGGCTTCTTATTGTTCTTCTATGGACTCCTAGGAGTGCTCCCAGGAGCATGACTCGATAACAACTCAGCTCATTCTAGAACCTTCTGGGCTCTGCTAGATGATCTGCACAGGAGGCTCCTCTTTCCCTTCCTCAGGTCTGTCATTAGCATCTGGATTGACTTCCGCTGAAAATTGGAATCTCCCCTGGGCTCAGCGATCTAGATGTAAGAGAAGGAGACAGGATGTCATCTTTCAAAGATGCAATGCTCCAGATATAAAGATTACTCAAATTCTCGGTCAATTCTAACCAGAGTTTAGACTAATTTATAAATCCAATTTTATCTCTACTCTTCCATTCTCAACCCCAATCTTGAACCATCGTTTTCAAGTGTGAGTCTTTGATGACCTTGAGTCCAAAAATGGCTTATTACAGCCAGAAATCTGCTCTACAGCAAGGACTCGGAGCGGCACACGCAGGGAGAGGGTGCTTGCTTGCTCACACCTTGGTCCTTTCGTACTCCTTAGCACCTGAACTCCTAACCACACTGCAAACATCACTAACATGTCAGCATCACAAACCACGAGACCAGATGCCTGATCCCTAATCCTAACCCTGGATCCTAATGTTTAACCATAATGATGACTAGTCTAAACTTGGCTAGTACTATGGTCTGGATGTTTGTGTCCCCCATATTCATATGTCCCCCAAATCCTAAGGTGATGGTATTAGGAGGTGAGGCCTTTGGAAGGTGATTGGGTTATTGGGTGGAACCCTTATGAATGAGATTAGTGCCCTTATAGAAGACCGCAGAGAGACCCCTCGCCCTTTCCACTGTGTAAGGACATGCAAGCTAGCTGTCTGCGGCACAGAAGAAGGGCCTCACCAAAACCCGACCGTGCTGGCCCTGATCTCAGACTTCCAGCCTCTGGACTGTGAGAAATAAATGTCCGTTGTTGATAAGCCACCCAGTCTGTGGTATGTTGTTATAGAGTCCGAACAGACTAAGATAGCTAGTTCACAAGACTCAAATCAAATCTTTGCTTAATCCTCTGCCCAAATCTGTAACTCGAATGTGTCGATCATAAGCCATGCTGGAGCTAGTATCCTCAACCATTGCTCCTTCTGACAAACTCCTTGACCATGAACTTGAGGGGACTGTGTAATTGCACAAAAGGAGAGCTTGGTGGGTGGGAAATGAAGCACACACCAGTGGGCTGGCCGTAAGCCATTTATTTGAAAGCAAATTTGAATGAAAATATAGCTAGTCATGATTTGTCTTCTATTTTTTGGATATAGAGACTGTTCCATCTAATATCTTATTGTTTGACACTGACTTTGCTATAGATAAGTCCCTATAGTTGGTATTCCTGAGGGATGAAAGACCAAAGTAAGTTAACAAGGGAAAGTCAAAACATAATATATGGAAAAAATGTGAAACATTCACTTTTCACAAAAATCAACATTTCAATAAAGCAATCATTTGAACTGAGTTGCTTTGGTTAAAATGACTTTAGCCAAATCTTGAGGTCTGGCACACACACATCCCACCGAGGTGCCTGTGTGTGGTTGTTGGCTTATGGCTGGAAGCTGAGTCAGGGCCTGGCTATGTGCCTGGTGGGGTACTTCACAGTGTGTGCAAGGGTGATGGGGGGTTGGGAGGTGACAAGCGTGGGCCCAGACATTGATTTTTCAGATTTCCTAAATAGACAACAAATCATTCCGTCTGCACCTGTGAGGACACAGACCTACCCTCCTCCAGACCTACCTTAGGCCTCTGCAGTCTTGGAGAGGAGGGCACGATCTCGCCCCCACACCCAGAGCTCTGGGTCAAAAGTCTGGATCTGGAAAGACAAACAGCCCCCTGAAAAGATAATGGCTCTCCAGGGGGACTTTCCACCCTCCCCTTGTCCAGACCCTAATTCTTTCTCATCCCAGATTCCAACTCCGATCCTTGATGAACCCTTCTCTCTCCAATCTGGCTTCCCTCCTCCAAATCCCCACAGCCCACCCACCTCTTCGCATTCTTCCCGGGAGACCCTGGTCCTCCAGCCCATGGAACGGACGAACTGCAACCGCAGCTTGTGGAACAGGGGACGCTGGGAGCGGTTCTTCCCATAGAGGAAGGAGAAGATGGCCTGTTTGGGTGCCTGGTTATCCTCTTCCATGTCATTGGCCAGGTAGCTGGGGAAAGACATCACGTTGCCAGTCAGGAGCAGGACAGGAAGGACCCCTGTCTGAGGTCAGCTTCCCAGAAAGGACACCGGCGGGTCATCTGCACACAGGACCTACAGGAGCCCTATCCAGTGTCACAGAGTGCCATCCAGTCATCAAGAAGACACTGCTGAGCAGGGGCCTGAAGGGCACTTTCATGTCTTGATGATGAAGATAAGGTTCAATGGGGAAGCTGGTCCCCTTCCCTTTAACCTGTTGTGTGGGCGCACACCTGTCTCCCTATCTTTATGTACCTACACAGCTCCCGAGGGCAGGGACCGAACGGTCCACTTCCATATTCATCATTGTCCTCTGAAATGACTAATAGAGGACTTGGTTCATTGGTACATTAACCCAATAGCACTTAAAAATGTTGGGGGGGGTTTTGTTTATTGATTTTAGAGAGAGAGAAAGGGAGAGGGAGAGAGATAGAAACATTGATGAGAGAGAACATGGATTGGCCACCTCCTGCATGCCCTCCACTGGGGATCGGGCCCACAACCTGGGCATATGCCCTGACTGGGAATCGAACCAGCGACCTCTTGGTGCATGGGTCAACACTCAACCACTGAGCCACACCGGCCAGGCAACCCAATAGCACTTCTTGAATTCTCTCCCAACCCTCACATTCCCTGACACAAGAGGCACTTCACAAGGTTTCATAGAATGAAAAAATGAATACTGTGTCTCATAGTCAAGTGCAAAACTGATTACCTCACACACTCAGATAACTTAAATGTTTGCAAAATGAAAAGAATTATACTGAGTGTCTTAAGAAGCCATTGATATTTTGACAGGACTTGCTTCCAACAGGTGTCTAGTCTAATGGCACTGGGGAAGAGGGGAGATAAGAAATAACTGTAATCCAAAATATCACATTATAATATAACTTTAATTAAAGTGCTCCTGGAATGCAGAAGTTAGTGGGTCAGAGACGGTATCCGAAGATTTGGGTGTTTGAGTCAATTCTAAGAATAGGTCGTTTTTTCCAGATACATATGTGTAAAAAAAATACCTAGACAGCCCTGGCTGATTTGGCTCAGCAGTTGGAGCACCTGCCCGCAGACCACAGAGGCCCAGGTTCAGTTCCTGCTAAGGGCACATACCTCGGTTGCCATTTGTCCTGGCCCTGGTTGGGGTCGTGTGGGTGGCAACCACTCGATGTGTCTCTCTCACATCGATGTTTCTCTCTCTCTCTCTTCCTCCCTCTCTCCCTCCAGCTCTATCTGGGGGGAAAAAAAAACCTAGACAGAAAACACAATATGAAAACAGAGGGAATGGTGTTGGGAAGAGCGGTGAAACAAAGACTAGACTATCAGGGTGGAAGCACGTTTGATGGAGATCATAGAGACAGCTGAATTCAAGCTGAGAACTCGGCCTTGATCTAGAGCGAAGTTAGCCAGTGAAATCGTTGAGGAGGGTAGTGAAGTGGTTAGCCTATGTTTTGGAAGGACATACAGAGAAACTTGTAAGAAACATCCCTGGGGAGCATTTTACAATAGATCTGTGTTGTTTAGTGAGGGCATGAATTGAGGAGGAAGACCGTTGCACTTGGCATTGACGTGGGAGAGAGGAATTAGAAATAGTCAGTCTTGCCCGGCTGGTGTGGCTCAGGTGGTTGAGCATCGACCCATGCACCAAGAAGTCACCAGTTTGATTCCTGGTCAGGGCACATGCCCAGGTTGTGGGTCCGATCCCCAGTGGAGGGCATGCAGGAGGTGGCCAATCCATGTTCTCTCTCATCAATGTTTCTATCTCTCTCCATCTCCCTTCCTCTCTCTAAAATCAATAAAGAAAAAAAATTAGAAATGGTCAGTCTCAAGCCTGTTTGCTTGGGGGCAGAGTGGTGTCAATTCTTTATGAGGCTTTTATGTTTTCTTTTGCTCTGTTCAGTCTTTTAACTGACATGAGGATGGTTGGCTTTTACAAAGAACAGTATAAAAAACACTATGCTACAATCCTATCATTTTTATACACAGGTTAAACAGTACAAATAGGTTAAAAAAACAGATGCAAGGTCAGAGACTGATGCCTCTCCCTCCACCCCCCAGGGTATAAATATTGAGGGATGGGATTAAGCAAAATACTCACAGGGCCAGGAAGAAATGAATCCGCTGGTACTGCCAGGAGAAGAGGCCCGCACGGCTGAAATAAGCGACCACCATGGACAGGAGGTACTGGTGGAAAGAGGGAAAAAACAAAAGAGGACTCATACTGTGAAAGGGGAAGGGCAGAGGGATAAGGGACTGGCTGCTGCTCCCAGGATGGCAAAGGCCGAGGGTCTGAGGGCATGTGGTCAGGACAGCCAGCATCAGGAGGGTCTTTGATAAGCTGGAGCAAAGGGGAGTCCCCAAGAGCTGAGAGAAGGAGGGACTTGATGTGTCGGTAACCACAGGGACGAGCCTTGAGCTCAGGTCCCAGAGGAGCCGGGGCAGAAGCAGGGCTGCCTGTCCACACTGCACAAAACTCCTAGGTCCCCGAAGGGAAGTCATGACAAGGCATCAGACTGGAGAGAGAACTGTGGGCTGGGAAAGCTCTCCCCTGCCCCAGGAGAGATGGTGGAGCAGGAATACGTCTTACCTTGTCAGAGACCCTCAGATTTTTGTCCCAGGCCAGGAATCGTTTAATGACAGGATCCTCTGTGAAAGAAGGCCTAGGTTAGCTTGACAACTGGAACAGGGTTGCCATGGGAGCGTTCCAGGGCAAAGAGGAGGACCATGTGCCTCTTGGGGGAGTTTCAGGATGTGGCCAAGGGTGAGGCTGAAAGGAAGAGGGTCAGAGGAGATTGCTCCTCGGGGAAGGAAGCAGTGGTGACACACCCCACCCGGTCGGGGTGCCTGAGTGACAGGTAGGGGGTCAGAAGCATATCTGCATGATTCAGATCTTAAATAATCAGTGATGCTCCTTCATCATGCACGAATGTACTTCTGCCGAGGCCATAGCCCTTCAGTCATGTTCTCAATTGACTGTCAAGTGAGGATGCGAAGGTGGCCTTAGTACCCCCCTGACACACATGAAGGATTTAGATTCACAAGGCCAGAGCTGAGAAGTCTCGGAGTGTACAGTGAAAACCAAGCTTTCTGAACCCAAGTGCGGACCCTTTTCAAGTCTAGACCAATCTTCTGTCATTCCTAAGTGTCCCCGATGAGTGGTCAATGCAGAGTCCTCCTAGGACAGAGAGCTCACCAACTAACAGGGAATTATTTCCTATTGGAAAAGAGTTGTTACTGGAAGTTTTTTCTTTTTTTAAAGAACAGGGTTGGAGGGTGCTGTCCAGGGTCCCTTCCTACCGAGCAGCCTGGTGAAGGCCTCGTGGTGCTCCGGCAGCACTGAAGACACCCGCTGCCTCTTCAACTTCATCTTGAGCCCACACAGGGTCTCCACAACCCAGATGTCCTGAGCCCCAGGGGCCGTCTCCTCCTCTGTCTCCTCTTCTGTTGACCACTCCCTCTTCCTCTTCCGGCCAGGGGACTGAGGCAGGGGGCTGGGACTGACCCAGGGTGCTGAGTAAAGAAACCAGGCTACAATATAATGCTTTTGCCTTTGGAATTCAGCTATTGTTCACCTAAACCCCACTCCCACTTTACCCCACCTATCTCCCCCCAAAACAAACCCCTCCATTCTCTCCAGTCTCATAGACTACCGGCCTTTTCCCCAGACATCTTTGCATCTTTCTCCTTTGGTGATGTCCACCTGCCCCCCTACCCCCCACCCCATTCATCTTGCCATTGTTCTATGTCTCTGTCCTCAAAACTCTTCCTTGTTAGAGATAACTTCTCCCATGGCTGGGGGAGGAACCCTCTGGTGTTCCCTCCCCTCCATTCTCTCCTTGGATCTCATCTCCTCACCCTCCTTCCTTACTTCCCAGGCTCTCTTTTCATGGGGATAATCTTGTCTCCAGCTCTCGTATACTCCTCCAATTCCTGGCTTTCTGAATCTCCCCTTTCTTTTACACACACCCTAGTCAGATTCCCCTTCCTCCTTAATGGTCAACCCTCTCAAATCCCTTCTGCACCTAGTTTCCTCACCTGATGGTCCTGGGACTTCTTCACCAACTCTCACCTCCAAGGGGTACCCTGGGGAGTTAGGCTGAGGGCTCTGGTTCTCAGAATGTAAACTTGGTTCACAACTGGCCATGATTTCTCCCAAACTCTTCCCTTTCAAGAAAACTAGACTCTGATCTGTCCAAACTCCTATTCTCGATTTGGGGAGAACACAGACCCTTATCCCTTCTCCAAGCTGAGCAGACACTGGGAGTGGAGAAAAGGTCCGAGAAGATGCTGTTGTCCACCTCCGCTGCCAAGCACCACGGAGTTTGGTCCTTCCAATCAGGAAGGTCGGAAGCCTCTGATGTCATCAGTCATTCCAACCTGGCAACCAGTTTCCCAGTTTCAAGGTTTCAATAATCACTTTTAAGAAATGCAGAAATGATAGGAGGAATTGAGAAAACAAAAACAAAAACAAAACAAAAACCCTAGCCTGCACCTGTCAGACTCATCCTTGGGCTTATTTGTATCCCTCTATCACAGGGATTCCCAACCTCCACGCTCTTTGACACTTGGGGTTGGACAATTTCTGTTGCAAGGGACTGTTTGGTACACTGTAAGATGTCTGTCAGAATCCCTGGCCTCTACCCAGATGCAGTGGCACATCCCCCTGAGCTGTGACAACCAGAAAAGTCTCCAGAAATTGCCACATGTCCACTAGGGAGTAAAGTCGTCCCTCACTGGGTACCATGGAGGCAATGTTACCGAGGAGTAGTCAGGATGAGGTGAATAGAGTGGCCAGGGGAGCATGCTCAGCAGTGCCGAGGACTGCAGGGGGCCCCTAAGACAGGACGTGAAAAGTGTTCCATGGGTCTGGCAGTCACTTTTGATCTTTGAGCAAATCTGGGTCGGGGAGGGGCAGAAGCCCAGCGGACAGGCTGTGGAGAGGAAGGAGGGAGTAAGGAAGTGCAGCCAGTGGAGGGCTATTGGCCAGGACTCCTGGCTCTGAGGGCAAGGGGTGAGGTGAGAGACACAGTTGAGGCAGAGTTCTTCTGAATATGAGAGAAACTGGAGCCGTGGGGAAGGAGACAGCTGAAGAAAGCTTGAAAACACAAGAAACATGTAAAAGGAGGGGGCAGACCCTGCATACTGTACTGGAGGTATATCTATTGTACTGTTTAAAAAATACAAAAGACTAATTTTGCTTTTTGTGAAACAAAACCCACAAAAGTACTGTGTGTGTATATGTATGGTATGTATATTATAGATTTACGTGTGCCTTATGTTATAGTTTTATGTTTGAATAAGCAAAGAAAAAGGTCTGGAAAGACATTTAGCAAGCAAGGGGTTACCTAGGGAGGTTGGGTTCAGGGTTAGGGAATAGGAAGCAGGAGTGGATGGGTGTGGGGTATAGGGTGGGGAGGGGTGGGTTACAGGGCAGTAGGGTGGAGGGCTTGTATATCTTCATGTACTTTTGCACTGTGTAAAGTGAAATAATGCCCACAAAAATACCAAAATAAATAAATAAATGGAAATTATTTACTGGAAAAAAATAGATGACAAATTGGGGGAAATATTTGCATTTTTAAGTAATAGAAAAAGAGAAAGCTTTATATTCTAACTACAATACATGAAGAGATCTTTATGAAACCACAGGAAGAGGTGGGCTTCTGTTGCTTCTGGCCAATCACAGGGTCCAGATTACCCTCCCAGTTTAAACAAGATTTTAAAAAGAGGCAAGTACGTGAAAGGACATTTTTCAGCCATTTGGAGAGAGAAGCAAGCCCAGAGACAGTCCAGGCCACACACTGCACCCAGCATGTCTCTGAGCTCAAGGGACAGAGCGGGTTGTTGAGGGGACCTGGCAGCTGGGGTTCGCAGGGCAGAGAACCAGAGGAGCCAGGTACAGAGAGGAGCCAGGCGCAGAGGGCACCCCCATGTTTCACTGAACACCAGTCAGTGCATGTGGGGAAGGTGAGAACTGGAGGCCAGGGACCCAGGATGATGGGCACTCTGCTCATCTTCACCGTGAGGCTTCCAAGGTGCTTGGCACAGCTTCCATCCTTTACCTGGTGAAAATGGAAAGGAACATAGAGAAATGTGCCCTGTGATTTTCCTGGCTCAGGCCCAGAGGTGTGGTCACTGTCAGTCACATTCCAGCCTTCCATGGGTGAGAATTCAGGCACAGGCCACACTGAATGGCAGCAAGAGCTGGAAAAGACCATCCCTGGCTTCACAGCCACTTTCAAGAGCAACTTTGGACAAGCACAGGTTTTGTGCAGGATAAGTTTAATGCTGCAGTTCAAGCTCAAGGAAGATAAGATCCCTGTCTCGGTCACCCCCCGACTTATAGGCGAGGCGCCAGGCCCCTTGCTCTGAGCTGTAACTACCTGCTTGTCATGGAGACATGAGAGGTTTTCTTTTTCCCTTGGGATAAAGGCAATTGACTAGCAGGATGGCCACTCAGATGACCAGGTAAATGTATAATGGACAATGAAAGAATGTATAGCAAATGTGCTGTCCTTTCTCATGAGAGGAGTTAGTGTTGAACTTGAGAGTGTGTCTGTAAGGACTGTGCCTGCTGAGCTCCATGCAAAGGTGAGGTTCCTTTCTCCTGCCAGCTCACTAGTGGTTCCCTGCTATGCCCCACACAGTCTGGTTTAATGCTACTCAACAACAAACAAAATTGTCTTCCCTATTTCTACATTTGTGGACATGATTTTCTGGGTAATCCCCTCCACACACACACGACAGCTTTTTGGAAACAACTGGCCGAAAGCACGGTATTATTTCACCACAAAGAAGTGTTCATCATTGTCCTTATGATTCCATTTTTGAAAAGTGACACGTTTACCCAACAATCCTCTTCAGGAGGTAAGATCCTCTCATCTTTTTTCAGTTTGTGAGTACTTTCTGACTTTTTACAGTTTTTATGAATTAGTTGTGTAATCTAGAAAAGCTACAATTTCTATGATCTTTTCCTTCCTTGGAGAAACCATATGCCCATGGGCAATACTATGTTATGCCATAGCTGGGCATTTACTGATTCCTAGCATTTCGGTGAAACTTCTAGTTTTTCAGTTACGTGGACATGATACACCCCTCCCTGCCTTTCGCCTGGTCGTGGGGGAATCCCTAACCCCAAAGGTCTGGGAGCAAGGAAAGGACCAGGATTTCGGGGCGCAATCACACAGGCGACACCTTTCCTTGATCCCTAACAGGAGTCAAGACAAACGGGAAACTGGAGTCCCATCCCGGTGGCGAGCTCTCCCCGCACACGTCTCTTAACTGCGGGATGACCGGGAGACTATTGAGACGCTCCCTAACTGGACGGCACGGAGACTTATGGGAAATAGAGTTCTGGCAGTTGTCCCGCAGCCCCGGTGGGCCCCGGTAGGCAGACTTCCGGTGTCCTCGCGCGCATGTGCACCTCGGGCTGTGTGCGTGTTCGCGCAGGCGCACTGCCGCCGTGCTGCTGTCGCTTCCTGTCCGTGCTCAGGTCACCGCTGGCCGTGGTTCCCAGGCTTTGGCCTCGGTTGGGCGAGGATCCCGGGGCCTGCGGGGCTGGCGCTGTCCGGTCGGGCCGCCACCCAGCGGGCGCGGGGCTGTGCGGGCAAGGGCTCGCGCGCGGGCGGACTCTGGAGCGGGGACCCCCGAGGCGACCCCGGAGCCCGCGGGCCAGGCCCGAGGAGCTGGGCGGCGGCGGCGCGGTCCGGCCCGGCCCGTCTGCATCGCGGCGGCCCTGCCGAGACGTGCGGAACAGTGAAGTCCCCGGGAGGGACATTCTCCTGAGTGAGTTTGTCCCGTAGGCCCAGAGCCTGCTCCTCAGGGACGCGGCCTTGGGAGGCGCAGAGGCGGGGACACCGGGGGAGAAGCGGCGGAGCCTCGGGAGCCTTGGGGCAGATCAGCAGTCCCGACGGGGTAGGTGGTGCTGGGGACTCGCCCCGGCCGAGGACACGAGAGTGTGCGGCGCGCGTGTGGGCCGGAGGGCAGGGGCGCTGCTCCGGAATGGGCGCTCCCGCAAGCTGGGGCTTGTGACTCTGGGTGTCCTGGGGGACCTAGGGGTCCCAGGCTGGGCTGCGGCTGTGCCGTGTCCCCTCCTCCCTGCACACCCAGCACCCCTTCCTCCGCCTCGCCCTCCCCAGGTTCCAAACGTGTCTCTCAACGCCCCTCAGGACCTTTGTTCTCTGATCTGAGTGTGTGCCCATTCCCCTCGGTTCTGCCCTGTGCAGTCAGTGCAGCGGGGATAAGTCTGCAAGGTGACGTCCTGCTGCCTTGGTGACGGAGGAAGAGGTTGGGCCTGAGAAGGGCGGTGACTTGTCCGAGGTGTCCGGGTCTGTAGGTGGGATTGCTAACAGGACTCAGACTCGCAGGCCAAGTGTTGTGCCCACTGTATTACAATTAAGTGAAAGTTTCATAATAATAGGTCGTTGGAGCAGCACACTCAAGTTTGTACAAATAATGCAAAGACTTAGTCCTGCTTGAGTATATCCCTTTACTCAGAGCATCCTATGGACTTGCTGATCATAAGTTGTTAAAAGAGTAAGAAAATAGCCCTGGCCAGTTTGGCTCAGCGGTTAGAGCTTTGGCCTGCAGTCCAGAGAGACCCAGGTTCGGTTCCCGCTAGGGGCATGTACCTCGGTTGCAGTTTGTCCCTGGCCCTGGTTGGGTCGTGCGGGAGGCAGCCACTCGATGTGTCCCTTTCACATCGATGTTTCTCTCTCTCTCTCTTCCTCTCTCTCCCTCCCACTCTATCTGAACAAAAAATGAAAAAATGTCCTCGGGTGAGGATAAAAATAAAAAAAAATTAAAAAAAAAAAAGAGTAAGAAAATAGATGACTGTAACAAAATTTCTTTTTTTATCTCGTGTAAACGATGGAGGATTATTTCAATAGACTTTGATGTTCATTCACTAATGAGAGATGTATCCACCCAGTCACCACATAATCATGTGGGAATTATAGACATACTGGTGGGGGCTTCCTCCTTATCATTCTTCCAGTCACTTCGGAAGGTTTAAAGTGACAGTCTCCCAGAGGTGTCTTTGATGGAACTTTCTGGGTGAGTTCTTATGCAGGAAGAGAACTTCCTTGGCAGGCCAGATCACTCCTAACTTCGTTGCCTGCCTTTTCCGTCTCCAGGTCTGCTTCCGCTTTCACAGCCCTCCACATTGTTCCAAGAGCAGCAGAAAATGAATAAATCTCTGGTGAGTGTTTTTGGTTATGTATTTACTCCCTAGTTTGTTTTATAATACACCTTAGGAGACAAATAGTTCAAACTTTAAAATGTGAAAGTAGACCAGATATAAGATATGATCAGACAAACCACAGAGCAGCAGGTCAACGCCAGGCATTTCTGTCATGTTCATCTGTGTAGACAGCATGATCCTCAGAGCTCTTGAAGACAAAGCACAGGTGTGCCTCGTGTTCTTGACATTCGTCACAAAAAATGACAGCTACCACCCATTACTTGACTTACACTGACCAGGCGAAACACTTGTTTTCTTGTGGGTTTTAAAGATTTGTTGATGATCTCATGTAATTGTGACTAGCCTTCCTAAATGACAAGCCCTAAGCCATGACCATTGCTGCCTTGCGCCTCCTGTAATCCAAGGGCATACTGCCCAGGGAGCTCTCAGTGCATGGGCCTTTGCTGGTGACTAACACATTGTTGTCCCATAGATACATTGTTTTTACTGCTTGATCCAGGGGTAAAACAAGGACCATCTGGAGGAATGGCCCTCTCACCCTTCAAATAAATCTCCCCAAGTATTTCTCTGATCATCTGTTGGGATCGCACAGCAGACCGTGAGGTGATGTGTCTGACAAAAAATTCCTTATTTCTCATTCGAGTTTCATCCGGCAGCCTACAGTCTTGGTTCTGTCCCTGCCCCTCCCCTGAACCTGACCTGGTAAAGGACCCTGTGATGGCGGGGGTGGCTGGGGAATAAACCACAGAACTTATACGCATGTACGCATAACTGATGGACATGGACAACAAAGCTGGGGACGGGGTGAGGGGGAATGGGGAGGAGGGTGTCAATGGGGAAAAAAGGAGAAACATCTGTAACAAAAATAAATTAAAAAAAAAAAGGTCCCTGTGATCTAGCATACAAACCCGTGGAGGTCTGCCAGTCCTAGCCGTGGACCTAGTAGTACTGCCTTGCCCATCTGCAGTCTCCTGTGTTGGTTTCTGTGACAGATCTTTCCTTGGATGTGATTTCAAGAGGCAGTTCTTTCCCTCAAGGAACTTCTGTTCTCCTTGGAGGAGGTAATTCATAGAAGTAATTTTGGGAGATCATGGACCCCTGGTCTGTCAGTTCATAGGAAGCTGCAGTGATGGTGAGCAGCCTGGCTGTAACTGTGCTGTGGGTGTATGCGGCTCAGTCACTCAGCTAGGGCGATGAGGCAGTTTGTGACAGCCCTGAAACGAGCAGGACCTGAGTAGTAGCAGAGTTTGGTGAGGTGCTCAGACAGAGAACAGCATGAGGCGTGAAGGTGGCTCTGGAAATGCTGGGAAGAGTGTTTGCTTCCTCAGAACCAGGGTCTTCTGCTGAGGACCAGTGGGAAGTGTGAATGGAGGTAAACATGACATTGAGGGGCTGCCCGAGTGTTGGTTTTGTCCTGCCGAGAATTTGAAACCATTTCATTGGGAAAGTGAGTCATCTGATAAAAAGATGTCATATGCAGAGACTGCTCATGTGAGTGGCATGAAATGCAAGGGGATGCCGGTTCCTAGTGAGAGGCCAGAGAAAGGAATGTGACGTGGGTGTTCTGGCTGATCCTAGGCCCCAAGAGTATGTCAGCTTGAGATTTTTTCTTAATCGTGAGTGAGATTTATATTTTTACATATTTAGACGTTTTTCCCCCATGAATAGACTATTTTTTGAGCAGTTTTAAGTTTACAGAAAAGTTGAGGAGACAGTACAGAGTTCTCATACTTCTCTCTTTCAGTTTCCCCTATTGTTACCATGTGGTACTTTGCTACAATTGAAGGATCAATACCAATACATTACCATATAAAGTCCGTAGTGTCCATTGGGGTTCACTTTTTGAGTTGTACGCTTTAGGTATGGACACATGTGTAATGACATATATCCACCACTACCGTGCCGTAAAGAATAGTTTCAGGACCCGAAAGTCCCCTAGCGCCATCTGTTCCTCCCTCCCCTGCCCCTGACAACTGATCTTTTTATTGTCTGTTTTTGCCCTTTCTAGAATGTCAGGAGTTGGCACCATGCAGTATGGAGCCTTTTCGGATTGGCCCGTTTCTGTTTTCACGGGAAGTGCCTATGCATGTCCACTGCCCATCTTTCCCTTCACGATACTGTTTGTTTCCTTTGCTTTTCTTGCTGACATATAGTCTTAAAGGTTTATAAGTTTTTCCAGTTTGGGTCATGTTAGTAAACATTTTTTCCCATTTATTTGCCATTTTACTTTATTTTCCAGGATTACTCTATAATTCTGTAATATCTTTATTTTGAGAAATTCAGTACTTGGTATTTTTTAAACTTCCCAAAAGGAGCAAGTTCGCATGGGTGGGATTCCTAGTTCAAGAGCGCCCTCTTCAGTGAGTACGGTAGTGTCTTTGATGGTGGTGGTGGTGGTGAGGAGGGGGAAATTCGTGGGTTAGGGTTAGGGTTAGGGTTAGTAATCTGGTGGTTCTTGCATTTCTGTCTGATCTTAGTCTTCCCCTTCCTGGCTCTGGAGTGCCCAGTCAGTCACTTTCTTTGGACAGGCCACGCGGGTGGTATACTGACTCCTGACTGTGTAGGCTTTGCATGTCTGAAAGTGTCTTTTTCCTGATGTGCAGGAAGACTCTTGCTGCTGGCTTGGCGATCCTTGGACTGCAGTCTTTGGCCCCAGTAGGCTCTCGCTGTTCCAAGTGATGCCTGTGAGGTTTCTGAGCCTGTTTGTTAAAGTCCTCTTGGGTCTTTGTCATTTACAGTCCTCTGGGGGATACCAGTTTTCTCTCTGTCTTTACTAATGGAATTCCAGTGCTCCTTCCTTTCCTGGCCTCTCAGAAAGGTAAGGAGCCAGTGTCGCCTCCCCCACTGCAGGTGAGTGAGCTAGTGCCGTCAGCAGGGAAAGCTAGCTCTGAGAGGTGACAGAGTGGTAACAAAATATCCTCACACGCACGTCCGATGTTCCGACCTGTGTGACGATGTTGAAGCAGCTCTGATTCTGGGATCACACAGCTTTCTCTGGACGGTTACTGGACTGAGGGATCTTTTAAAACACACTGTCACACACTGTTCCCTTATCTTCTGTAACTAACTTAAAATCCTAAATATCTGCAGTTCTGATTGGTTTCTTAATTTGTCATCGAGGTTTAAAGCTAAAAGTGCTTGTAAAGCTTCTTCTTTTAAGCCAGAGGAAGAACAGTGTAATTTCCCCTTCTCCTTATGCATAAAAGTGAATTTGGCCCAGCTGGTGTGGTTGAGCATTGACCCATGCACCGAGAGGTCGCCAGTTCGATTCCTGGTCAGGGCATATGCCCAGGTTGTGGGCCCAATCCCCAGTGGGGGGCATGCAGGAGGTGGCCAGTCGATGTTCTCTCTCATCGATGTTTCTATCTCTCTCTTCCTCTCCCTTCCTCTCTCTAAAATGAAAAAAGAAAAAAAAGTGAACTTGGGCGAGCTACTTCAAGCTGCCACCAAATCAAACACTGGTTTGGAACAGTCATGGTAGTGCTGTTTTCAAGCAGCAACAGTGCATCAAAAATACAGGTGGTTGCTGACAGTTCTTGTGGCAGGCCATGGTCAGACCTGCGCAGGCTTACCCATGCAGAAAAATACACAGCGAGGCTGGGCGTTGCCTGGCTTGCCTGTTGCTTTGGTAACTGTGGCAGACATTGCAGACTGGCTCCTGTAAGCTGTAGGAGGAACAGGTTTGGACGGGAACAGCAGTTGAATTTTGAGCATGTTGAGTTTGAGATCTGGGACCTGTGCATCAGAAATTTAGGAGAGAATCTGGGATGGTGATATAAATTTGGGAAATGTCAATGTATAGATGGTAATTAGAGCCAGGAGGCAGGATGGGACCACCATCAAAGCAGGGAGTGCAGAAAGCAAAGAGGAAAGGACCGAGAATGGAGCCCAGGGCCCTTCAGCTCAGGATGACTTGGAGGGGAGGAGGAGCTGGCCAAGGAGACTGAGCAGGAGTAGCCGGGAGCAGGAGCAGAACCAACACCTTTCATGCTCTGGAAGCAAAATGAAGGAGCAAAGTACACCCTGTGTTTCCACAAGTGGCCCTCAGGCCTGTGCTTTAGGGGGCAGGACTGTGTCTATCGGTCTTAGTGTCCCCAACAGCCAGGATTGTTCCTGGCTCATAGTGCAAGACAGCATTTTCTTTTTTGATGTATACTGAATGAACTCTTTCCTGTGTCTGTCTGATAGCTTTATTTTCCTTCCACAACCTGTAACATAAAAGGGATACAATGTTGGTAGTTGACTTTACCAGTCCCCAGATGTCTTGTCCACATCACCCAATTCCCATCATGCTGCTATTATAGGGACCAGTGTCATTCAAGGACGTGGCTGTGGACTTCACCCAGGAGGAGTGGCAGCAGCTGGACCGTGAGCAGAAGACAACCTACAGGGATGTGATGCTGGAGAACTACAGCCACCTCGTCTCTGTGGGTGAGCAGAGTGGCTTTCTGAGTTGCTAAGACGTATGGGATTTCCCTCACTTTTACTGACTGAATTTGATGGGACAAACATGAGTACTGTGTTTTAGGCACCAGGCAGGGCATTTTGGTCTTTACCTCCCCAATGAATAGTCCTGATTTTGGCACAGCTCAGATGGGCACTTTGGTTGTGTAGCTTGTAAGGCAGCACTTGCTGCAGATGGCAGAGATCGGGAGCCCGCAGCCAGACTCAAGTTCTCTTTCATTTAACAGGGTGTCACATTGTCAAACCGGAAGTTATCATCAAGCTGGAGCAAGGAGAAGAGCCATGGAGAGTAGAAGGAGAATTCCTACTTCAGAGTCACCCAGGTGTGTTAGGGAGGCAGTGGGGAGGTTACTGCTAACTTGGCAATGTTTTCCCAGGGAGTTTTAATGGTTTCAAACCTTTAGAAGTGACTAGAGATAGTCACCTGTATGCTTTAGCTACCTGATTCTCACTCCCAAAAACTGATGTTTGTAGAGCTTTCCCATGCTTACCTCCCAGCACCAAAATCCAGTCACTTCCTTCTTCTTCTTAAACCTTGGGTCTCACTCGCTCTTACGGCATTTTCAGTAACCCGTTGTCATAGATTCCTTTTGTTTTGAGGCGTTCATAAGTCTATTACTGAACAATAACTTATGTGGCCTTATGTTAGTACCTTCCTTCTCCTTCACTGTGCAATGCCTCAGACGGATTTCTGTCCCATTTCACTTGTCATTCTCTTTCTTTGAGGTGAGATCCCAAACCCTGCCTGTGCCTCCACCAGTAAGTTCCATTCACCTGTGTGGTCGTGTGCACTTGTGCTGCTCACTATTCCTGAGCTCCAGCCCTTCTTTTTTTTTTTTTTTTTTATCCTCACCTGAGGACATTTTTTCATTTTTTGTTCAGATAGAGTGGGAGGGAGAGAGAGGAAGAGAGAGAGAGAGAAACATCGACGTGAAAGGGACACATCGAGTGGCTGCCACCCACACAACCAACCAGGGCCGGGGACAAACTGCAACCGAGGCACATGCCCCTAGCGGGAACCGAACCCGGGTCTCTATGTACCACAGGCCGACGCTCTAACCGCTGAGCCAAACCGGCCAGGGCGCTCCAGCCCTTCTTAATGGGGTGCCAGCAGGAATTGGGTCTCCCTCTTTTCCCGAATGCTGTTCATCTTGTCTCTCTCATTTCCTGTTCTGTCCCCAGTGCCTTCATAATGTCCTGTCACAGCAGGTGCTCAGTAAGTACAGAGAGGAACTGTGACTCATTCACACTCCCGCCCCTCTACAAGTGTGTCTGAAGGATCTGCTTCCTCCTTCAGGGATCTATTCTGTAAAGGGCTCTTCTTGTCTCAGGTCTCTGGGGTTTCTGTTGGTCTGTGTTATGTGCCTTGTCCGCTGTCCTCTAGTCCAGTATTTCCTGGGACAGCACACCTTCATTCTTCTTAGATTTGCAAGATGTATTCACCCGAAGTTTCCAGGTGATCTATTACTTGTCTCACAGGATAAGCCTACAGTGTTTCCCTGTTAATTCCCAGAGGGAACGTAAATTCCTCATCCTCTAAGAATCACCACAATATTAGCCCCGTGTTACCTGGAAAATCAATATTCGGTTATTTCCCTGAATGTTGCTAAACTCCATTTAGTCCATATTCCTAAATGTGTCTGTTTACGTGATCACTGTCCCTACAGCTCTGCGTCTCAGTGGGGTGCACCTCGTTTGGCCAGATAACATTCTCTAAGTCAGAGCTCAAATTTTCAGACCCTTCCCTCACTTGACCCATCTGCTGGGAGTCCTCTCATGTCTGTCTTGTCAGTCATTCGTCTGGCATCCTATCTTCTGATCACTGCTCTCTGTTCCTATCTTACCTTCTATACCCAGTTTTGAACAAGACCTTATAGTGTAGTAAAGGATAGAGGTGCTTGTGTTTTTGTCCGCTTATTTCTCACCTTTGTCACCACTGGAGAGTGTGTGTGTGTTTATTCCAAACCAAAGAATAAGGGGAAAGGATGCATGGAATATTTGCATTTGTCTATGAAGCTAGCATCTATGCCACCATGAAATGTTTGTGTATGTCTCATTCCATGGTTTATGTAGGAAGATGTACAACATTTGGTTAATTTTTCCTCTTTTTAGAAGAAGTCTTGAAAGTTGATCTGACAGAGCGAGTCCAGGAAAGTGAGGACAAACATTTGAGGCAAATTGTATCTATCAACAACAAAACCCTGATTGAAGAGAGAAGTAATGTTCTTGGTAAGACTTTTAATGTGGAAACAAACCTAGTTCCTTCAAGAAAAATATCCTATAAATGTGACTCATGTGAGAAGAGTTTAAAATCCACTTCAGAATATATTAGTAGTGATGGAAGCTATGCAAGAATGAAGCCTGATGAATGTCGTGCCTGTGGGAAATCACGTCTCCATGTGAAACTTGAGAAAACTCACCCAGGGGAGAATTCTTATGAATTTAATCAAAATGGGGAAGCTTATACTCTAAATGAAGAAAGTATTTATCAGAACATTCATATTTTGGAGAAACCCTTTGACTATATTGAATGCCAGAAAGCCTTTCAAAAGGATGCAGTTTTTGTTAATCCTATGGAGGAGAAGCCCTATAAGTGGAATGAATCTGAAATAGCCTTTCTCCAGATGTCAAACCTCAGTGTACACCCGACGTCTCATATGGAAATGAAGCCCTATGAATGCAATGCATGTGGGAAATCCTTTTGTAAAAAGTCAAAATTCATTATTCATCAGAGGACTCACACAGGAGAGAAACCTTATGAATGTAATCAGTGTGGGAAATCCTTCTGCCAAAAGGGAACCCTCACTGTACATCAGAGAACACACACAGGGGAGAAGCCCTATGAATGTAATGAATGCGGGAAAACCTTCTACCAGAAGTTACACCTCATTCAACATCAGAGAACTCACTCAGGAGAGAAGCCCTATGAATGTAGTTATTGTGGAAAAGCATTTTGCCAGAAGACACACCTCACCCAACACCAGAGAACACATTCAGGAGAGAGACCCTATGTTTGCCATGACTGTGGAAAAACCTTTTCCCAGAAGTCAGCACTTAATGACCATCATAAAATTCACACAGGCGTGAAACTCTATAAGTGTAATGAATGTGGGAAATGCTTCTGCCGCAAGTCTACACTCACTACACATCAGAGGACACACACAGGAGAGAAACCCTATGAATGTAACGAATGTGGAAAATTTTTCTCTCGGTTATCATATCTCACTGTACATTATAGAACTCATTCAGGAGAGAAGCCCTATGAATGTAACGAATGTGGGAAAACCTTCTACCTGAACTCAGCCCTCATGAGACATCAGAGAGTACACACCGTAGAGAAACCGTATGAATGTAATGAATGTGGAAAACTATTCTCCCAGTTGTCATACCTCACTATACATCAGGGAACTCATTCAGGAGTGAAACCCTATGAATGTAATGAATGTGGGAAAACCTTCTACCAGAATTCAGCCCTTTGTAGACATCGGAGAATACATAAAGGAGAGAAGCCCTATGAATGCTATATATGTGGAAAATTCTTCTCTCAGAAGTCATACCTCACTATACATCATAGAATCCATTCAGGAGAGAAGCCCTATGAATGTAATGAATGTGGGAAAACCTTCTGCCAGAATTCAGCCCTTAATCGACATCAGAGAACACACAGTGGAGAGAAAGCCTATGAGTGTTATGAATGTGGAAAATTCTTCTCTCAGATGTCATATCTCACCATACATCATAGAATTCATTCGGGAGAGAAACCCTTTGAATGTAATGAATGTGGAAAAGCCTTCGTTCGAATGTCATACCTTACTGTACATTACAGAACTCATTCAGGAGAGAAACCCTATGAATGTAATGAATGTGGGAAAAAATTCTACCACAAATCAGCCTTCAATAGCCATCAGAGAATCCATAGGAGAGGGAATGTGAATGTGCTGGATGTGGGAAGGCTTCTCTGAAGTCAGGCCTCATTTCACATCAGAGAATCCTTTGTAATGTGTAAGAAACTCCTACCATTGTCAAGTCAGAGTTCACATGGGGGAATGTGGACCAGCCTCTGCATTAGTCAGACTTGTAATCTGAGAACTCACAGGGTAGAAACCACAATTGCAACAAGACCACATGACTTGTTAGATGCCAGACTATACAGGAGTAAAATGTATAAATGTGTAGAATGTATATACACTTTTGTGAGTTCAAACTGTTTCACATATCAGGGAATTCATACCAGGGGGAAATGTGTCATTCTATGGAATGTGGAAAACCTACTCCTTTGGAAATTATTAATGCTAAAAGTTATGTTTCTGATATAATATTGAGCTTTTTGTTAAAAAATAATATGTTGTGAATAAATGTACTCCTTGTGTAAATAGAGGCTGTAAAACCAGATAGCTAATCAAGACAGTAACAGCCACATTAAAGCCGTACATGAGTGTTTTCTGAGAATGTAGGCCTTTGTTTGTTAGCTTGCTTTTTAGGATGGTCATTACAGGAATCATATGTTCATTCTGAATAATGTTTGAAAAGGCAGTGTATCCATTTGAAATAATTTGTAAGACATGGTAAGATTACCCATTTTAAATAGCACACCATGTTAGTACTTAATATGCACTGCCATTGAACTAATATTTGATAGGTATAAAGTATGCTTCTTCTTGTACTCTTCTCTAGCACTTATAAATGTATTTTATCATTGTTAATGAACTAAATCTTCCATAAAGAAATCAGTGTTTTTTATAATGTTCTCAACTGTATCTGAGTCAGCAAGAGATAGAAATGTATGCATAAAATAGGTAGAAAACTGCATAGGAAATTTTAAATTGTTAATGCCAGAAGTCTCCAGTAGTGAGAAACAACTGTAGTATTCACTGAACTCTATACAGTTTAAAATTATACTTAAAATATTCCCATTTTTATCTAATTTTTTCATCCACTATTTTTATTTGGATGCCTACACAAATATAAGTGTGCAGACCACCATACTATGTAATTTAGGAACTATCTGTGTTTTTATTTGATATGATAGTATTTTTAAACATTGTGCTGGACTCCTTCTGTTCCTGAGTGATTGAAGAACACCTCCATGTGGGTTTGTGGTAGACACTGTTGAGTAACCACCCTCATCACTTGCTCCTTACTATTTGCTGGCAGAGTTTGGGTATCCATTTCTCCTTATGGAATGGGGGATAAATCCTGATCAGTTTCAACCGGTAATGATAATCCCTTCTCATTACCAGCAATGGAGTGGTCATAGGATCCAATTCTAGACATGTATACAAAGGAGATAGCTGATGGGTTATTTTTGGAAAAGGTTTCCTCAAAGATCCAAGGAGTCCTGCAGGGTAACGTGGAGTCTTTCACTGAACGTTTCCTTGCCGGGATGTGATGCCTGGTTATGTCTCTCCACAATGACGTGTAACTGGATCATGGCAGAGCAGAAGGACTGGAAGAGCCTGGGGCCTGGATGGGGATGCTGAGCCACTGCACCGGCCAGCCACGGAGCCATTTCACCTCCGGACTGTCCTTCCGTGAGAGGCAATTTGTTTTTCAGCCAGTGGATTTAGGTTGCTCTGTTAGTGATAACTGAAGGTACAAAGTTACACTTTTGTAGGAGTTACACAATTGAGAAGCGGACTTTAGGTAAATCATTTATTTCGAGATGTTGACATAGAGATTTATCTTATTTTCTGTAAATTTTGATGTAAGTAGTTTGAGCATTAGAAACAATTAAATGTGTCTGTCTTCTTGAATTGCTACATCATTAACCTAAGGACCTTTGGAACCTGATATAATCTTCCTTTTTATATGCATGACATAAATTTTCTTTTTTTTTTTTTTAAATCCTCACCCGAGGATATTTTCTCAAATATCTTCAGATAGAGTGTGTGGGGGGGGGCATCGATGTGAGAGGGACACATTGATTGGTTGCCTCCCACATGACTCCAACCAGGGCCAGGGACGATCTGAAACCAAGGTACGTGCTCTTGGCCAGAATTGAACCTGTGACTCTTTGGTCCGTGGGCCAACACTCTAACCACTGAGCAAAACTGGCCAGGGCATAACTTTTCTTTAGGTTAATTTATATTATTCATGGATCATTGCTACAATGTTAGATGACGACATATGGTGCATGGTAAGGACCTACTTTTGCTTGCTTTCCAGTGGTTAGGCTGATGCTGTGTTATTTGAATAATTTACCCCTCATCACTGAGATGAACAGCCATATTTTCATGGGTTTCCCCACTCGTGGTGGCACCTATTCTGTTGCTCAGCACTTTCCCTCCACGTTCTTTTAGGTGGTTGTGACTGTGCCACGTAACAGGACTCAAAGGTCTGGTGGGTTGTAGTTTTGTGTAGGAACCATGTATTCACAGTATATTTGTTGAAATATCTACCAAGGTTTCCTACACTCGTGTCATCATTATAGCTTAAATACACAGTATGCATTTTAAGTAAAACATTTGAAAAGTTTACGTGGTTTACCACATTCCTGCCCTCTGATGGAGCCTGCACATACAAGGGCTGGTACATGTAAGTGGTTCTAAACAGCCTCTTCAGTAATCCAGATATGTAATTCTTTGCAGTTTCCCAGATGTCCACGTTGCCATGTTATGTCTCTGAAATTAGCGTGTTCTCATTTTACTGACCCTGTTTTTCCAATTCCTTAGAGGTACTTAAAATAACATTTTGTCTTAGATGTGATAGGATGGCACATCTTAAAAGGTCTGAACTATTCAGGCAGCATGTAAGATACACAGGCTGGAGTTAGGGAAAGAAAGCACCACAGGGGCCTGGCTTAGTTGACCGATCGGGCATCAAGAACTGAGAACAATTGAGACAACGTGAGTGCTTGCTTTGTAAACACAGACACCTCATAATTGGTGGTGTGAGCAGATTAGGAACCCTGAGTGGGGTTTTTCAAGGGCTAAGCAGGAGGGCGACACCTCCTGGCAGGTGGAGGTGAGATGCCCACATGTTTTCAATCATCCTAATTGTAGTGAAGTGTTGGTTCAGTTGTTGCTCCTGTGCCCTCTCAAATAGGTCAAAATGAAGACGTGGCCACATCTATCTGAGGCCACAGTCCCCTCTCCTTTGTTGCGTCTCAATATACCTGGCTGGGCGATGCAGTCATGCTCCATGTCTAGGCTGGGACCCAAGGCTGAGCAGAACCGTAACCAGGTTGGCTCTGTGTTGGGGGGCCCACACAGAGCCAATCTGCAAAGACTGGGAGAGTATTTTGTCCTCTTTTTATCCCTCTTTCCGTTATTCTTTCTTTGGGTTTAAGGAAATTGGCAAACCCACCTGACCACTGATGTAGTGGAACAAGGAATTCTGTGCGTGTGACAGAGAATACAGGCTCACTGAAGGGGTTTAGAAAAGTCAACAAAGAAGCAAATGACAAGGAGCCACAACAAACAAAACCCTGGGGTGGTGGGGTGTGTGTGTGCGTGTGATTTCCATAGTAACCACATTATAACATTTTAAAAGTCCAGTTTTCAGCCAAAAAAAAAAGTTATAAAACATGCAAAGAAACAAGAAAGTAAGGCCCACTCTCAGGAAACAATTCACAGACGCCAACTGCAGAGTCCACAGTGTCTGGTCGCCAGGAACCACCCAGCCAGTGGGTGGAGTGCGCCACTGTCGGGCAGTTACTGAGACTAAGTTTAAACACAAACCCGGTCAGACCCATTCTATAGGTTGCCTCTAAGAACTAATGGGAAAGCCAAGGAAGTTTCAAAGAATAGAATAAAGAAGGACTTTCTCTTCAATACATAGAAAATCATTACAAAATAAGAACAATTAAAACACCATCTTATGCCCGGCTGGTGTGGCACAGGATTGAGTGTCGTCCCATAGACTGAGAGGTCTTGGTTTGATTCCTGGTCGGCACATGCCCAGGTTGTGGGCCCAATCGCCGGTAGGGGGCGTGCAGGAGGCAGCTGATCCATGTTTCTCACATCGATGTTTCTATCTCTCTCCCTAAAAAATCAATAAAAACATATTTTTTAAAAAAGTTTCAGCCCTGGCCGGTTTGGCTAAGCGGTTAGAGCGTCGGCCCGTGGACCAAAGAGTCAAGGGCTCGATTCCGATCAAGGGCACGTACCTCAGTTGCGGTTCGTCCCCAGCCCTGGTAAGGGTCATGCGGGAGGCAGCCACTCAATGTGTCCCTCTCACGTGGATGTTTCTCTCTCTCTCCTTCCCTCCCACTCTATCTGAATATTTAATCCTCGGATGAGGATTAAAAAAAAAAAAGTTTGAGAGCTCTTTTAAGAAAAATATAGTGAACAGCCATGTGCCTGCCATGAAGTTCGACACTTTTTGCTATTTTGACTATTTTTGCTCCATGTACTTATGTATGCGTTTTCCCTGAACCACTTCAAAGCTGCAGACATCATGAGAGTCCATCCGTCTGTATTCAGTATGCCTGTCCTAGAAATGGTCACTGAAGTTCATAACCACAATGATCACACCTAAAAAGTTAAGTCTGATTCCCTACTACCACCTAATACCCATTCCACATCCAGATTCCTCCAGTTGCCCCCAAGTCTACGAAGATGTCTTTTGGATCCAATCAAGGTTCATGCACTGCATTTGATTACGTCTCAGTCTCTTTGAATGGAAAACAGTCCCCACCTTCTCTCTCTTTTGAAACGACACTGCCTTTCTGCAGAGGCCAGCTGTCTTGTCTTTGCCCCCACATCGGGGATTTGTCTATTTTCTCCCCTGAAGCTTCCCTCCATCTCCTGCATTTCCCATAAACTAGAAGACTAAACACTTGATTCCACCCACAGTACAACACGAGTCCTTCACATAGCATCTCATCAGGAGGCGCAGTGTCGCTGTTAATGCCATGTTTGGCCACCTGGTTAAAGGGGCCCAATCACTCTGAGGTACAGATGCACCTTCCCTAGTTTCAGCGACTGAGGTATCCAAGCGTGATGCTTTGGCACCACAAAAACACCATTTCCTTTGCATATGATCTTAGCGTCCACTGACACTCTCTGCCTAGATGCGCCAGGAATTGTGAGCTAACAAGTTTTCAAACGGCCATTTCTTCTGCATTTATGAGCTGACATTTTTCTGTAACAAACAGCCTTCCCATAATTAGAGATGAACAACTCCTACTAAAAGGACAGGGTGAAAACCAAACTCATTCCTTCTAAGTACAGATTAAGAAGCTTGTGTTAAGATTCACCTCCAGTGGTGGAAGTGAGCTTAACCCCTTTATCCTTTCTTATGTATCGCCGCAGACAGATTTTTGTTTATTCAAATGTTATAGTCAGTTACAGCCATTCTGTTTGACCATCAGGTTCCTTCACACTTGGCCAGCGGGAGCCCGTTAGCCAGCTTCTGTGACCTCTGACACATCCCATTAATCTTTGAGTGCTTGCCTGATTTTTGACACAAGAGGTTCCAGGCTCACCTTGGACACTTCAGGACCTCGTAGTGGGTGGTGATGGGGACTGAATCTGCTCATCATTGTGGGGGTGCCACTGCTCCTAGGCCCTCTCCATGGACAGAGCTAGGAAATAAACACATTTTAAAAATTAGTGAGTGATATTTTCAATTCATATTTATCATTGTAGGGAGTTTTACATAAATTCTTTGATTTTTATGGTCCTCTCTTAAACTGGACATTTTGGTTCTTAGTATCTTAGCAAATTTCTTTTTGCTTTATCCCTATAATATACACAAATATGCAAGATTCAAAATAACACCAATATTAGCAACAAGAAAATTAATGAGTGTTTATAATTTTTTGCAGGTTTTTTTGTCCTTCAACACATCCCATTAAGTATCATGTATACTCATTATATCGTGTTCAAAAGTTTCTTGAATTATTTTCTCTGTGCAGGTAAGCTACCAATTTGATATAAAATTGATTTGTTTCTGTTTTCAACCTTAGAATCTGCTTTTTTAATCTGTAAATTATTTACATTTGTTCAAAAGCCAAAATTTCATTAAAAAGTTTAATCAAAGAAACCTTGCTTCCATCCCTCTCCCCACCATGCTGCTCACGCCTATCTCCACAGGTATTCATTTTTATTAGCTTGTAGTTTATCCTCCTAGTGTTTCTGGTCACAGAAATAAGCAATGATATACACACTCATTTCCTCTTCATTCTTACACAAAAGGTAGCGTGCTATATACAGTTTTCCGTGCTCTGCTTTTATCACTTAATAACATGCTCTGATAGAGCACTTCAAAGTGGTCAGATATGTCACTTATAATGTATATTGTACCATCAAAATACAAAGAAACACTGGTGGCATGCAGTGTGAGAAATCTGTCATAATAGTTATTAAGCTATGGGGAGATACTTCTTACTGACCACTGTTTTTTTTTTGTTTTTTGTTTTTTTTTTAATTTGATATTTTTCTATTTATCTTCAGATAGACTGGAAGGAAGGGAGAGAGAGAAACATTGATATGAGAGGGACACATTTACTGGTTGCCTCCCGCACAACCCCAACCAGGGCCAGGGATGAACTGCAACCGAGGTACGTGCCCTTGACTGGAATTGAATGCAAGATTCATTGGTCTGCAGGCCAATGCTTTAACCACTGAGCCAAAACAGCCAGGGCTGACCACTGTCTGGACGTCTGCTACGTAAATCAAACATACACAATGTGTGTGTTTGTACTAACACACCTAGGCCTTGCTGACCTCAAGGACTCCTCAAGGGTCTAATGCTGTCACCTTGCTGCTGCAACTTGTGTTTTTCAAGAGGGTTTGTATTCCAACAGTGAGTGTCATTAGCATCAGATATACCTATGTCACATTTTCAAAAGGTGGTACCACATCAGAATCATATTACATGTGTCTAGAGAAAGAAACATATCCACGTTTTCTAAATTGATAGATGCCCCCCGTATTAATTCCTTTTTTATCAACAGTTGTTTCCTTGAACACTCATGCATATCAAATATTTATATATTTTTACTCCAATATCAATTAACTGGTGTTCAGCAAGTTGTGATTTTTTTTTTTTTTTTATCCTCACCCGAGGACATTTTTCCATTTTTTGTTCAGATAGAGTGGGAGGGAGAGAGAGGAAGAGAGAGAGAGAGAGAGAAACATCGATGTGAAAGGGACACATCGAGTGGCTGCCTCCTGCACGACCAACCAGGGCCAGGGACAAATTGCAACCGAGGTACGCACCCCTAGCGGGAACCGAACCCGGGTCTCTCTGGACCACAGGCTGACGCTCTTAACTGCTGAGCCAAACCGGCCAGGGCAAGTTGTGAGTTTTTAAATGCTTTTATACTCTTGCTGCATTCTTGTGTTTTTCCCATGATTCCTCTGAAGTACATATTTGATTCATAGGTAGATATTAAAATACAGGATGTTCTCAGGAATCTCTCTGTGTAGAGTTCTCTGATGTTTAGTAAGGTGTGACACAGGTTCTCTAATATTAATTTCATTCATGGAGAGCCCTCCAGCCTCGACCCCAGGTGTGTTTTCTGGTGTCACTTAAGGACCAAATTGACCCAGAAGGGAGTCTCCACATTACTGCATTCATAAGGTTTCTCCCATGAGTTCTCTACGGTGTGACACAATTTAGCCTCACACAGGATTTTCCACATTGGTTGCAATTTAGGGTATGTCTCTTGTGTGAATTACCTGATGTTTCATGAGAGTTGAATTCTTGCAGAAGGATTTCCCACATTCATGACACTCGTCAGGCTTCTCTCCTGTGTGTGCTTGTTGGTGTGCTGTGAGGACTGACTTCGTACAGAAGGACTTCCCACATCTCTTACATCCATATGGCTTTACCCCTGTGTGAGTCCTCTGATCATTCATGAGGTGGGACTTCACATAAAAACTTTGTGCATATTCACCGCATTCGAAGGGTTTCTACCCTGTGTGAGTTCTCTTGATGTACAGTGAGGTGGAATTTCACACAGAAATATTTCTCACATTCATTACAGTTACAGGGTTTCTCTTCTGTATGAGTTCTCTGATGTATGGTTAAGGCTGACTTAGAAAGATTTTCCACATTCATTACATTCATGGGGCTTCTCCTCAATGTGTGTTCTCTGGTGTCCAATGACGTGATTTCTGGAAGGGTTTCCCACATTCCTTACATTCATAAAGCTTCTCCCCTGTGTGCGCGCACTGATGTTTAGTGAGGTGTGACTTCTGGAAGGTTCTTCCACACTCTTTACATTCATAGAGTTTCTCCCCTGTGTGTATTCTCTGGTGCTGACTGAGAGATGACTTCATACAGAAGGGTTTCCCACATTCATGACATTTGTAGGGTTTCTCTTCTGTGTGAGTTCTCTGGTGAACAGCTGGACTGACTTATGGTGAAAGGATTTCTGACAGTCATTACATTCATAGGGCTTCTCTTCTGAACGTGTCCTCTGGTGATCAGTTGACTTTGTAGAAAAGACTTTCTCCCACTCACTGCATACATGTAGTTTCTCTCCCGTGTGATTTCTCTGGTGAATACTAAGAAGCAACTACATAGAATGATGGTTCACATTCATTACACCGAAAGGGTTTCTCACCAGTGTGAGTTCTCGTCCCGATTGGGGTTAACTTCACATGGAAGGCTTTCCCACATTCATTGCATCCATGTGGTTTCTCCCCTGTGTGGGTTCTCTGATGTGTGGTGAGGGCTGACTTTTTGTAGAAGGACTTCTCACAGTCATTGCATCCGTAGGGTTTTCCCCCTGTGTGAGTCCTCTGACCATTCATGAGTCTGGACTTCACGTACAAACTTTCCCCATATACACCACATTCGAAGGGTTTCCCCCCTGTGTGAGTTATTTGGTGTGCCGTGAGGATCAAATTCAATGAAAAGGATTTGCCGCCCTCATTACATTTGTAGGGTTTCAAACCTGGGTGAATTTTCTAATGTTCAGTGAGACTTGACTTCACACAGGTTTTCCCACAGTCATCACGGTCAGTGTTCCTTCCCTGTATGAGATACCTGATGTATAATTAGGGCTGACTTATAGCAGAAGGTTTTCCCATACTCAGTACATTTATAGGTCATCTCTCCTGTGTGAATTCTCTGGTGGACTTTTAGGGCTGAGCTATGTTGAAAGGATTTTTTACACTCACTGTACACAGAAAGCTTTTCTGACTTCGTTCTCTGCTGCTCAGTTAGGGCCGACTTCACAGTGGCTTTGTCACATTCATTGGGTTTCTCTCCTGGGTGATTTCTCTGAGGGTCTGGGTTGCGGTTTCTGGGAGGTTTTTCCACGTCGATTACTTTCACCTGGTTTCTCTTCTGTGTGTCTTCTGATGTTGAATGAGGTGGGACTCCTGGTTAAAAGATTTCTCACAATGACTACACTCAAAGGTCTTCTCTCCTGTGTGAGTTTTATGAGGTTGAATGAGATGTGACTTCTTGTTCAAATTATTCTCATTTTCATTAGGTTCATGGGTTTTCTCCTCCATGTTAACTTTTGATGTTTAAAGAGGATGCACTTCTTGTATTCATTAACTTCAGAGTGACTCTTCCTTGTGCGCATTTCCTGATGTTCTTTTTTTGTTTTATCCTCACCCGAGGACATTTTTGCATTTATCTTCAGCTAGAGTGGGAGGGAGAGAGGGAGGAAGAGAGAGAGAGAAACATCGATGTGAGAGAGACACATCGAGTGGTTGCCACCCACACGACCCCAACCTGGACAGGGACAAACCGCAACCGAGGTACGTGCCCTTAGTGGGAACCGAACCCTGGACTCTCTGGTCCACCGGCCGACGCTCTAACCGCTGAGCCAGCTCTAACCGCTGAGCCAAACTGGCCAGGGCCATTTCCTGATGTTCTTTGACGGCTGACTTGTCACTGATATTTTCCCCATGTTCCTTATCATCACAGGATTTCTCTTCTGTTTGAGCCCTCTTCAGTGGAAGGATGGCTGCTTTATCAAGGACGGCTTCTCCACACTCATTGTCTTCAAATGATGGTCCCAACATTTGGATTTTCTGTTGCTCAATAAGGTCCTTGCCATGACTTAGGGATTTCTCTTCTTGGTTGTATTTATCAGATTTCTTTCCAATATGAGTGCTTCCTTGCTTATTTTCAAGAAGTAACTTCCCATGTGTGTTAATTTCATCACATTTCTTACTTGAATGATTTTTATCACCAGTAATTAATTCTGAAACATTTCTGAAACTCGTTCCACATGAGTCATATTGACAGGATGTTTTTCTTGCAGAAACTGGGTTTGTGCCCAGAATAAATGTTTTTCTGAAAACATTATCTCTCTTCTTAGTCAGTGTTTTTTATTGAGTGAAACTTGCTACAAATGTTTATCTTGGTTTTCCTGGTTTCTGTTTATTTGACCACCAAATTTCCTCACTTCTAGAAATAAAAACATAAGTATACTTTTAAAATGTTAACACATTTCCTATGTGAATATAATTTTAATTTTCTCAATTTTCAGGCCCAAACGCCTGGGATGAAATCTCAAGCATGTATTTCTCCTTGGATCAGAAAAAAACAAAAATAGAAAATGCCTGCTACAGTGGAAAAGGAAGAGTAAAGCTAGCAATGAACACATATATATTTGCCATTTTAAAAATATGACCTTTAGGAATAACATAAGAAGGGGAAACTAAACACAGGAAATGATGAACTGCGGGGAAGCATTGTAGAGAAACTCGGAAAATGGGGTGAGGCCAACAAAAACCATAGCCAGAAGTAGAGTGACAGGAATATTAGTGTACATGAATGTTCAGGAGAAATATCACAGGAAGTCTTAGGTGTGGGATAAAACAGATCATCTATGTCTACGTAGATACAGCCCACTGTCCACATGCCAATGGATAGGAAAAGATTTCTATTAATTGTTCAAGATACCCTCACAAGAAAAAAAAATGATATTTTTAAAAATATTCATTCCCAATCACAAATTACAAGTCTGGTACGGATTCTTACACTCAGCTAGCTTGCTTTTCCACTGGTTCAACTAAGAACTCAGATGTCCTCCAGGAATTGCATCTCTCCCTAGCCTACTCCCCCTGCCCCTGCCCCACATGCTCTTTTTCAGATCATGTCTCTTAAACTCCATTTTCTCAAACACTGAAAGTAGTCACTACGTATACCTCTAATTAGTACACTCTGGAAAGCATGAACTATATCCAAAGAGCACTTGATAACACTGAATTTCAAATATATCATCCAGCTTTGTTTGTCTCTCCCAACTACAACCTGTGCTCCCAGCAGGCTTTAATGTATCTCCAGTTGCCTTTGAAGTCCTCTGAATAGATATAGTTGGTGGCCCTCAACAGGCCATGTGCATCAGAATTACCTGGAAATTTACTCCCATGTCAATCTATATACCTGATGAATCAGAATCTACAAGAACATGACATAGGCCTATGTACTCAGGAAATGCTTTCTTTTTCTTTTTCTTTTTGTTAATCCTCACCCAAGGATATTTTTCCATTGATTTTTTTAGATAGAAACATCTATGTGAGAGAGACACATTGATTGGTTGTCTCCCGCACAACCCTGACCAGGACCAGGGATCGAACCTGCAACCCAGGTATGTGCCCTTAACTGGAATTGAACCCATGACCTTTCAGTCTTCGGGCCGGATGTTCTAACCACTGAGTCAAACCGGTCAGGGCAGGAAATGCTTTCTGAATAAACATATCTGTCAGTATTAAGAGATTAACGTATTTCCTATCTATTGCACATCACAGTAAGGAGGAGTAAAGAAAGAGATCCTTCAGGTGGGGACAAAAGCCTCATGCAAGGGACCAGATGCTCTCAGGTGTCACAGTGTATGATCCAGTCTGAGTTGCTTGTGGCTTAGCCGACAAGTGAAATGGGAGTTCTAAGAAGGGAGGGATTAATGTTGGTTCGAGTAACTAAGCTGCAGATGTGAAAACTTTAGCTCAAATGTAAACACGTGTGAAAGCAAGCACAGGCGGGAAGGACATGGAGGCCCGGTCCGCACCCTGTCTTCAGGAACTGGACAGGCACATGTTGAGAAGAGGCGCCGATGGAGAGGAGGTCTGAGCGATACTCACGTAGGAGACCGAGCCAATGGAACGCATCCTGAGTTTCTGAGCAACAGCAACCAAAAACCAGACATGAATGTGAACTGATATGTTCCTTTCAAGAAGAGGTGTCCTAAGGAACAGAGGACAACCCTATTATATAGATTTACATCAGGTGAGCAACAAGACAGAGTGGATACTGTAGGTTTAAAGATATATATTTACAATTAGGGGTGGAAGCATCAGAGAGGAAGATTCTGGTTTTCAGTGAGGTCACGGGAAGGTAAGAATAAAAGCTACAGAAGGAAACTAGAAAGTAAGAGAAACTATGAAGAGATCAGTATCCTGACTTGATGTTGTCAGATACGGGGAAAGAGCCTCATGAAGTGGAAACAGGGAATGGGAATTGACAACGTGGAGGAAATGATTCGGGGCTAGTTTCTGCCACATTGACAAGGAAAGGATGAGTGCTGCAGATCAAGTGGAGAGCAGGGTGCAGATGAAACTGAGATACGATAGAGAAGGTGGGGATTTTCAGTCCTCAAGGACAGCAGAGTGCTCAAATCTCCAGATGGCTGGGGTGCTGGAGCACCTATCACAGAGAAGAGACATTGGGAGACCCAGTCTCCACAGACTGTTCCCAGGAGAGTGATCATGTGATCCTAACTGCTTGGTATTGTAAGCTGTCTTTTTTTTTTTTTTCCTTATTGATCGTAGAGAGAGAGGGGAAAGGAGAGGGAGACAGAGATAGAAACGTCGATGACAGAGAACATTGATTGGCCGCCTCCTGCATGCCCCCCACTGGGGATTTGGCCCACAACCTGGACATGTGCCCTGACCGGGAATCAAACTGGCCATCTCTTGGTGCATGGGTCGACGCTCAAACACTGAGCCACACCAGCCGGGCTGTAAGCTGTCTAATTTTTGCCAAATTTGCTATTTCATTGTCCCAGTGAAGTTGTAGATATTGTATCATTTGTGCTTGTTTCCTGTCCGTGTCTCCTCTTTGTGTACGTCTTTTGTCCCCTCCTCTGTCAGGTGGTTTTACTCTTTCTTATCAACTTGTAGGATTTCATCATTCAACAAACTTTTATCAAATGCTAAAATGTGGCTGGCACTACCCCAGACAGTGGAAACATAGACATGAACACAAATTCTGTTCTTGTGAGGTTTACATCGAGTGGGAAGAAGAAATTAAGTCAAAGGAATAATGTAGAACAACTTATTTCAGAAAAGCTGTGAATGTATTTTAGATATTAAACCTTTGCTGGTTATATGTATTATAACTAATTCTCTCACTGTATGCCACGTCTTTTGAAAATTTTTATGGTGTTTTGTGATAAGTGAATGCTCTTAACATAATTAATCTACTTTTCTTCTATAAATAGTCAGGTGCCACTCATTCACTCTTCATTTACCTGGAAGTAGCCTTTTTATCTATTTCTACTTTTCCATCTTAACATACAAACACACTTACAAAAGCCATGAAATCCACTGGTAAATAAAATAAGGGATCAAGAAAAGAAACAACTCACCTGGGGTTTGTTCATTGTTTGTTCTCGGAAGAGTGTGGAAACCTGGGAAGGCATATCTGGAAGAGGAGGAAAGAGGAACAGAATGAAAGCTGACTGGCCCTGCAGCCCCTCGACTGTCCCCCTAAAAACTTCTACACACCAGCTGGTAACCTTCAACCTCAGCGGAGAAGAAGGTAACATCCGTCTCTTTGTGACTCCTTAAACCTGCAATGTTCACAACTCCTTTAACTCTTTATGTCCCCTTCTCACTAACACAGACACATTTAAAACTGAAGTATCAAGGCAAATAATAGCATCTCAAAAGATGAAATACAATGCCATCATTGAAACTGATATTTCGCCCGGACAGTGTGGCTCAGTGGTTGAGTGTTGACCCATGCACCAAGAGGCCGCTGGTTCGATTCCCAGTCAGGGCACATGCCCAGGTTGTGGGCCAAATCCCCAGTGGGGGGCGTGCAGGAGGCAGCCAATCGATGTTCTCTCTCATTGATGTTTCTATCTCTCTCTCTCCCTCTCCCTTCTTCTCTCTCTAAATTCAATAAAGAAAAAAAAATTTTAAACAAGAAAAAAAGAAGAAACTGATATTTGGAGGGAAAACTTACAAGGTTTATTTTGTATGTCTATTGTTACCCGAGAATCCTCATAAGCTTTGGAAAAGGGGATAGGTGCTTTAAATACAGGTCTTTTTTAAAAAAAAAAACTTTCTTCTCACTTGACTGCTGTTTCTCAAAAGGACCTTTTAAGAGGAAAGTTGCTTCAGTCTGATGCATGGATGACACCAAGACAGCAGTTGGCAACTGACTTTCCCCATTTGCCTCTCATTGGTCCTAGATGAGTCATTTCTCCTTTCACATTCTTTTTTCCTTCTCAAGTGAGACGGAATCAATAACCCTGCAAACCCTCCCTGAACTACTCTCCACCCGATAAGATGAAAGACAGCAGCACAGCCAGATGCTGACATGCTGGCTGGACTGGTTAGAAAGCTGCTCAGCTTCTGGAAAGAATTAGTGGAGAATGAAGGGAGGGGAGGGTGCCGGTTGGGGGTGGGGATTGAAGACAAATGCTTCCCAGCTATGGAATCCTCCAGCATCCCAATGTCAATGAGCTGACATTTTTCACCAGGTGTCCCTAGCCACCACTCTCAGCCCCAGTTCCCTTCTCTCTGCTGCAAAGTGACTTACAGCTTCTGAACATGGTGAAATCACTCAAGCCCTAGCCCCTCTAGGCGACAGGCTCCTTTTCTGGGTTTCTTCGGCCTCTTCTGACTCTCTGATTGATGGATCAGAGGCTGGAGAGGAGGAGGGGTTTCTTCCCGGTGAGAGTCCTGTTCCTGAAGCCCCTTCCTTCTGGCCTCAGTAGAGTTGCTTGGTCCCAGCAGAGCCTAGGGGACAAACTCACTTTAGCTGGAACCTTCATCAGGGGACCCAGGTCTGCCTCTCTAGGAACACGCAGCTGCCAGAATCCCCAGGCGGCACTTCCACAAGCGCAAAGCAGGAGGCTGGGGACAGAGGCAGCCGGCACAGAGGAGCGCGCCCCTCGGACAGCGAGGGTGCGGCCGTTCCCTAAGGGCAGGCAGCTCCGCGGGACCGCAGGGCCACGGGCAGGAGGGCCACGCGCGCCCGTGCGGAATCGTCCACAGGGGCTCAGGAGCTCTAAGGAGCCTCCGGATTCAACCGGCCTGGCAGGCCTCGGGCACACACACTTCAGGTGTGTATCCGGGTACTTAGGAAGGGGCGCCAGCCCTGGCCGGTTTGGCTCAGTGGATAGAGCATCTGCGGATGGACCAGAGTCCCGGGTTGGTTCCCGCTAAAGGCACGTACCTCGGTTACGGTTTGTCCCCAGCCCCAGTTGGGGTCCTGCGGGTGGCAACCAGTGGATATGTCTCTCACATCAATGTTTCTCTCTCTCCCTCTCTCCCTCCCCCTCTATCTGAAAATAAATGCAAAAATGTCCTCGGGTGAGGATAAAAAAATAAATAAATTTAAGAGAGGAAGGGGCGCCACCCCGACTGGCCGCAGAAGGCAGCGCTGGGCTGTGTCCCCGGTGCCCACGGGCAGGGCGCACACCTGGCCACCCTCACCTCCCTACTCGGTGGGCCGGCGGTCTGTCGCTCCGTCCTCTGGGCCGCGTTCTGGCCGCCTCGGCGGTTATGAGACTGGAGACCCCGCCGCACTTGCAGCGGGTTCGCTCGGCCCCGTATTCACTGTGGACATGGCCCACGCAGCCTCCTGCCGCCTGCCGTCCAGGCCCACGCGTGACAGCGCCGAGGGAGGCCCGAGCCCACCAGGACGCCCCGCCGAGAAGCGACGCGCGCCTGCGCACAGAGCTCGACATGCCCCGGGCCGTGCGCGCCGCAGACCCTGCAGGAGGCTCCGCCCACACGTGGGCGGGGCCTGCGCGGGACCCTCCCTGGACCCCTCAACCTTACATCACCCCTCCGCCCCACACCCCACTTCATTCACCTCGTTCCTCCCTACGTCACCGCCCCACTCCCGGCTCTTCGGGGACTCCGGCCCCTGGGATGAGGGGCCTCCTCAGCCGCCAAGCAAGGGAGAGAGATTCTGGAACACAGATGAAAAATTTAATCAAATTAGCATAGCCAAGCAATTTTAAAAAACATGAATGATAAAGAAATAAGGGCCGGGAGCAAAATTTAGATCGCAATACACGAAAATTGGAAGTAGGTCGAAATGCACACCAACGAAAACAATAAAAAGAATGTCACACATTCTCCCAGAGATGACTGTGTGAACCGGGAGATGTGCATCTTTCTGACGTTTTTACCATAAAGAAAAAATAAAAAAGGATCATGAAGAGCCAGAGAACAGGCCTGGGACAAAGGGTACTTAACATTTTACCAAATGACAACGGAGCCTTTGGCATTGTGGGAGAATAAGGTATTCCATACATTTGTAATACCTATATTCCACCAGTGACCACTCTCCAGTACAATTAGGGCTAAATCCCTAGCTCACATATTAGAGTAAATACGTTTTATGTGGATTCAAGATTTTAAAATTCGAAAGCAAATTCTTAAAGCATTAGTAAATTTTAGAATTTCCTTTCCAGGTGGTGAAAATGTTTTGGACTAGAACCATATGTCACTGAACTGTGCACTTCAAAATGGTTATTTTTATGTTACATGAATTTTACAATTTAAAAAAAGGAAAAAGAATCTTCATATGAGTCTACTGGAAAAGTCCAAGTGAATTAGCTTCTTCTAAAGAGCTTTCCTGTCCCTGGCCGGTTTGGCTCAGCGGTTAGAGCATAGGCTCACAGAATGAAGGGCTGCGGATTCAATGCCCTATCAAGGCCATATACCTGGATTGCAGGTTCAATCCCTGGCCCTGGTCAGGGCACTGTATGGGAGGCAACTGATAATGTGTCTCTCTCACATCGATGTCTCTCTCTCTCTCTCTCTCTCTTTCTCTCTCTCTCTCTCTCTCCTCTCTCTCTCCTCCCCTCTCTCCCTCCTTCCCTCCCACTCTATCTAAAAATCAATGGGAAAATATCCTCCAGTGAGGATTAACCACCACCAACAAAAAAGGGCTTTCCTGGAAGCCTCACAAAAAGATCTTCTTATATCTAATTAGCCACTTCTATCTACACAGTCCTTACTTCAATTAAAAAAAATCAAAAAAACAAAACAGTGAAAGATAACACTTGTAAGTAGAAAATGTAAAAGTCTCAAAAAGAGGCTCATAAAGCAAGGTAAACATCTCCAGAAACCAAAAATTAGCAAAAACCACGTGAGTGGGTAGAAGCAAAGGCCTCCTGGGCTCTAGGTTTGGAAATGAATGGGGTGAGGGGGGCTGGGAGCTCAGTTCTGTGGAGAAAGGACACTTTAAGAGATCCTGGTGAGAAAGAGCCAAAGGCTGGCTCGCTGGGTGAAACAGAACTGGGAACAGGACTGCCCCCCTGCTGCTAGGACCTGTGGATTATAAGGAGCTGAGGACCTAGGAAGGTGGGCAAAGGGGACTAAGAGCTAGCTTTATGATGGGGAGTCCAGGCCAGACACGTGCTGCCTTCTTCCCTGGGTCAGCAGCATGCCTGGTACCATCACGGAGCAGCATCTCAGAGCACTGTTACCACGTCTCCTGGTTACCACAGAGGTAACCAACAACTGCTGGACTGCTGGACGGGGGGAGAGAATAAAACCGAAACACTGGCCCCTCCCCAAAATAACAATAAAAAATAACCCTCCTACTCAAAATGAGCCTGTCTGCAAAGTAGGTTTTCAAAACATGAAGAAATCTTATTTACCAATCAAAGCATGAATTCACTCCAGATAGAAATTAAGTTCTTGGAACAATATGGCAGAAACTTAAATAATTATGTTAAGAATGGTCCGAGATAAAAATAAAGACGTAAGTTTTTTTAAAAATTACAGAACAAATATTGCACAGAGCCTCACGGTGGTCAGACATGGGAAGGGCATCAACATTCAGTCTATGTCTCAAGGTGGGAGGAAGACCCTGGTTCCTCCCTGACCCAATTTGTGCCTGGAGAGGGTTCACTTAATGGCTCTGAGATGCCCCACGTTGGCTGTTTCAAGCTGAGGTCAGTTTTTACCTTCTGACTTGCCTTTTACTACAGCTCTGCTCTTCCATGCCCAACCTCTCAGTCATATTTTCCACCCTATCAGCGCCCCCTCCCTGAAGCTGCCCATCCTCTTGCTCAAATTGGACTGAAGTATAGCAGTCATTCTGGACAGCTTTCTCCTGGACTGGCTCCACTATTTCCTACATCCCAAACCTTCTTCTTTCTTGGTTGATTCTCCCAGTTTCTGATATGCCTGCTAATAATCAATTAATAGGTGGCAAATTTCCTGAACTCTTTCATGACTAAAAATATCATTATTTGTCCTCATAACTAGAATAGCTTGGCTGGATTGAGAATTCTAGATAGAAAATTGTTTATTTTCCTCAAGGGGAAAAAGCAACCCAATAGCATTGAGCACCCCAGCACCCAAATTGTGGTCTCTAAATATTATTTCCCACTAAAGGAATCAGGGATCCTTGGAGAACTGGCTGATTAGAAGTTTGAGGTAGGAAATTTTAAGGTAAGCCTGAGACATCTAGTCATACCAGAATGTTTGGCCTAGGTAGGGATATTTTATAGCCACAGCCACAGAAATACTTAGCAAAGGCCATGAGTTTTTTAAATACTGTAGTCTATCTACATGTTAAAAAGAAATGGAGAAATACAAGCCATTCACCTCTCTGTGAAATGAACAAAGATTCAAACAATTGTTGATGTCCTGTGTTAGTGAGGCCATGGACCAACAGCACTTCCTCACTGCACTGGAGAATATGCTGTTGGACTGGAGTTAGCCTTTCTTGGTGGCAATGTAGTTACATCCAAAAATGTTAATATGCATGCCCTTTGACCCAGCAACATAAACAGATGTATTAAAATCTGCGTAACTGTACAAAGATGTATGTATGCACAAGAATCCACATTGCAGCATTGTTCATAATAGTGAGACATTGGAACCCAAATCCCTATTGACAGAGTAGTGACATAAATTATGATACACGCATAGAATGAAGCGCTGTGATGGTGCAGTTACAATGAATGAGGTAGCTCTGTCAGGTAGAAAAGAACGTCATGATATATGTTAAATGATAAAAGCAAGCTGCAAAAGAATATGCAAAGTAGGTTCCTAGTTTTAAAATGTTTCCATGTACATAGAAGAAATGTGCTCTCACATGTCCTGCAGAAACTGTGTTGCCCAGTGGCTGTTCGTGGTATGACTCTTTAGGACATGAAAAGTGTATGCACGTAACAAAGTTTTGTATTGTTAGAATACTTACAACTAATATGTATTTCGTAATTGGGAAAAAAATTAAGTAATGAACCAGTATCATGAAGCTTTATTTAATAAATATAACCAAAAATTTCAAAATACTTTATTCGATATATAGCCAATGAGAGAAAGGAAAAAAGAGTTAGAAGGAAATGTTTGAAGAGATTAAGTGAAAGGGTAGGAGAAAGGAAGGAGGTTGGGGAAACGTGAGCAATAGAAAACAGGAAAATCACAAATGTAGGTGGCCAGAAGAGTGCTCAGGGCCTCGTGACTCTCGAAGTACCATCTTTCATGGGTCACATCTCACAGGCATCCATCCCTCCTTGGCAATGATGGGAGATGCTAAATTGACATTTGCAGAATGAATCAGGACTCCAGAAATGTGGAAGTCCTCTCACAACCCCGAAGGCTGCATCCTTTTCTTCTATGACCATCAAGAGGTTTTTCTCCCCTAAGATTAAAATTTTTTTTTGGCTGGACAATGGTAAGCTCTAGCAGGGAATAATTTAGCTTTCCCGAATAGACTTTAAGATCCTCAAGGCTACCCTTTTTGACTAGGTCTTTATTAAATCTGAAATATTGGGTTCTGTTCTGATGCCCCCAAATCACATTTGAAAAGCGTTTACTACACAGTTCATAAGTCCGTAGAGAAAGAATGTGGGGGGTCTGATCTGGTTGTGGGGATACCATGTGCTGTAAAGTCAATAAATCAGTTCAAAGGTAGGGGAAGCCTACTTTGCCCTGGCCCAGAGCAGGGAAGCCTGGATAAATGTACATGGCGCTGGGGCCTCCGAGGAGGGGTCTGTGACTCAGGCACGTTTCTGGACCACCAGGAAGGGGACCATGGAAAGGCTGGCCAACACAGTCCTAAACACATTACTGTCCCCATATAGCTGAGTGTATTATGGGAGTATGTGGCAGTGTGGGGACTCCCAGAAACACTTGGTGGACACAGACAGCAGGGTCAAAGTTCACCTTGGGCTGATTCCTCATGGACTAATACTAGTTTCCTAAAAGAAAAACTCCTAAAAAATGTTTGCAGAAACCAGATGGGCCTGAGGCTTTGCAGAGCCTCCCCAAGGGCAGCAAGGAGTGGCAACAACATGGGACTCAGTCAGAAAGCTCGTTTCTCCAGTCTTTATTAAAGCTAGGTCCTCCTGCCCACAGCTCGGAGCAGGGCAGAAGCAGCTGGGCCCAGGAGGGGCACCGAAGGTATGCATTCGAGGGCTGTGCCAGGAGGGACAGCCCGGAGCCAGACCCCAGCCATGCGGGGCCAGCCCACCTTGCCCTTGGCTCTTTCTGAGGCTCCTGACCCACAGGGAGAGGGGAGACCAGGGACCAGGAACCCTACCCTCCTTACCATTCCACCCACCCCCTCACCCAGCCAGGCTAATTCATACCACCACCATCCAGGCCCTCTTCCCACCCACTGACTACTGTGCCTCCTACTTCCGGCTCCCAGCAGCTCAGCTGCTGGCTCTCAGGCCCCAAGGCCATGTCTATGCTAAAACAGAAGGAACTAGGTCTAAAAGGGAATGCAGTTGCTTCAAAATCTGTTTTCTGGCCCCACTCACACTGGCCAAAGAGGCGTTATGATGGGAGGGGTCTCACATGAGCTGTGCTGCCCAGTGGTTCCCAACAGCCCAGCCTGGAGGGTGGGGTGTGGGCCTTGCATAGTTGGGTTCTTGGTTTGTTGTGGGACCAGGGGTTCATGTCCACGCCCCCAGAGGTGGACCACCACTGTGCAGACTGCCTGCTTTGTGAAACGGGAATCTAAGCAGAAAAACTGCTTCTGGTGTAGAATAATGACAGGAGCAGAGTTAAAGGGACCTGCAGATGTCATAGGGCCCTGATTGTGGGTATGAGAAATGATCCCGCCTCAGTAACTTTACACTTGGTTATTAAATCTAAGTGAGCACTGGGCTCAGAAGGACGGGGCCTCATGTGTCCACTTGCTCCAGGAGAGATGGCAGTCCAGGGGGTTGAAGGCTGGGGCCCAAGGCCCCCAAGGATCTCTGAGTGCCACCTCCAGTGCCAGAGGTGAGTACCAAAAAACCCAGAGGGAAGGCTGAGACTAAAACGACCGGCGCGACTAGCACCTGGCCCATCTCGGTGCTCCAGCGGGGTGAAGAGAGTGGGTGACTCCCAAGAATAAGGCTTTAAACCCCCTGGGGGCCTGCGAACGCCTGCAGCCTGCCCACCCAGGGCCACAGATTAGGTTTCTGGCTTTTGTTCCTCCACTCCACTCTTCAGGCCATACAAGAGATGGAAATAAATACCCAGTCGACAGTCAGAATCAAAGCTTTCCCAGCTGCATGTCCGTCCCTTGGGTTAGGGAGGAACGTTGTCCCTTGGTAACCCACGGTCTTCTCCTGCTTCCCCACGCACAGTCCTTAAAATTCCCGGAGGTACTCGAATGACTAGAAGATCCCTGTCTCCCACTGAGGGATGGAGGAAGTCGTCAGCAAACCCACAGAGTGGCCCAGGCTTGGCCCTCCACCACCCCACCCTCCCCTTGACGAAAGGGCTTCCCCTCCCTCGCTGTAAGACCCGGATACAGACTCATCGGCCACCTGTCCCGAGGACTACCAAGTCAGAAACCGAACAAAATAAATAACATGGCCTGACACCTCTACCACTTGGCTTCACAGCACCGACCAGGGATGTTGCAGTCTTTGTCGGGGTGGCCGCCTGGCCCTCGCCTCCCCCGCGCGGCTCTCCTCTCCGCATGCGCCCCCCTCACCAACGGGGCGGGCGGGCAGGAGGGAAGCCTCAGGCCAGGGGCTGAGGGAAGGCACGGCACCAGGACTAGGACCCTCAACCCAGAGAGGCCAGAGGAGTAAGGGACTGGCGAGAAGCGGCCGGCACCCTAGCCACCCTGGGGAGGGGCCGGTAGCCTAGAGGGCTGCGCCTCCATCGGCCTCGGGCCCTCAGAGGACGCTTTCCCCATAGGCGCCCGAGGGCCCCGCGAACGTGGCCGTGGGCTCTGAGCCGAAGCTCGTTCCGCCCGCGAACTCCAGCAGGGTGCTGCCACGCTCCCCCGGCCCGGTGCCCGTACTGGTGCTGGGTGGCCCCTTGGCGGGCATCTCGGCCTTGGGCGCAGGGGCTGCGGGCGCGGGGCCGGGTGCGCCCGCAGCGCTGCGGTGCGTCTTCATGTGGGTGAGCAGGTGCGAGCTCTGCGAGAAGCGGCGGCCGCAGTTGGCGCAGGCGTAGGGCCGCTCGCCCGTGTGCGTGCGCTGATGCGTGACCAGCACGGAGCGCTGCGAGAAGCGCTTGCCGCACTCGGGGCACGGGAAGGGCCGCTCGCCCGTGTGGCCGCGCCGGTGCTTGGCCAGGTTGGAGCGCTGCGCGAAGCCGCGGCCGCAGTCGGAGCAGCGGAAGGGCTTCTCGCCCGTGTGCGTGCGCCGGTGCCGCTTGAAGTCCGAGCTGTGGCCGAAGCCCTTGCCGCAGTCGGGGCAGCGGTGCGGCTTCTCCTCCGCGTGCGCCCACTGGTGTCGCGTCAGTGCCGCGCTCTGCCCGAAGCGGCGGCCGCACTCCCCGCACGCGTAGGGCCGCTCGCCGGTGTGTGCGCGCCCATGCGCCGTCAGGTGTGCACGCCGGCTGAAGCCCGCGCCGCACACGCCACACACAAAGGGCTTCTCGCCAGTGTGGCCGCGTACGTGTGCCGCCAGGTGCGAGCCTCGGGCGAAGCGCGCGCCACACTCGGGGCAGGGGAAGGGCCGCTCGCCCGTGTGTGTGCGCCGGTGGCGTGCCAGGTGCGAGCCGTACACGAAGCTCTTGCCGCAGTCTGCACAGCGGTGCGGCCGCTCGCCCGCGTGGTAGCGCTGGTGCTTGGCCAGGGCGGCACGGCGCCCGAACGTCTTGCCACAATCGGAGCAGATCCACGGACTCTCCTCTTCGGCCAGTGAGGCGGGAGCCGGCTCAGTCAGCAACCCCCCGACGGCCGGCCCGAAGGCACGCAGCCCGCCGCCGCCGCCACCGCCCCCGGGCCCGCCACCGCGGAAAGGGTCGCTGGCCAGCCCTGCGCCCTCCACCAGGGAGAGCCGGCCCCCTAGTGGTCCCGACAGGGGGCGCCCATCGGCCGGCAGCCGCTCCCTGAAGTCCGGGAGGCCCAGGATCGGGAAGCCATCCGGATGGAGCCAAGACTTGGGGTGAACGGGAAAGTGGAAGCCAAGCGGGTGCGAGGAGGGGCCTTCGCCCTCGCCTAGGCCGTTGCCCAGCTCCAGGAACCGCCTGTCCGGCTCAGGGTTCTGCTTGCTGTCGGGGGCGGGCGCCTCCGCTGCAGCTGCAACCTCCTCTCTCGCCTCGGCCTCGGCCTCGGCCTCTCCATCCACCTCACTGACTTCAGGCCCCTCCTGCCCGGCCTCAGCTTCCTCGGGCCCCGCTGCGAGCACCGTGTCACAGGGCTCCCGCCGAGGGCCGTCAGCGCTGGGCTCAGAGCAGCCGCCGCCGCGCCGGTGGCGCTGGAAGTCAGCACGGAGGCGGAAGGCCTGGCCGCAGTCGGGGCAGCAGTGCGGCCGGTCGGCTGTGTGCACGGCCTGGTGCCGCGCCAGCGCCGAGCTCTGGCTGAAGCTGCGGCCGCAGTGAGGACACGGGTAGGGCCGCTCGCCCGTGTGCGTACGCTGGTGCGTGACCAGGTAGGAGCGGCGCCCAAAGCCCGCTCCGCAGAAGGCGCAGCGGTAGGGCCGCTCGCCAGTGTGGATGCGCCGGTGCGTGACGAGGTGAGACTTGTAGACGAAGCGCTTGCCGCAGTCCGGGCACGGGAAGGGCTTCTCGCCCGTGTGCGTGCGCTGGTGGATGGCCAGGTGCGAGCGGTACACGAAGCCCTTGCCGCACTCGTCACAGCCGAAGGGCTTGACTGCCGCGTGGTAGCGCTGGTGCTTAGCCAGCCGGGACCGGTGCGGGAACACTTTGCCGCACACGTCGCATGTGGTCTCGGGTCGCCCTGCCTGAACAGCCACTTCAGCTGGGAACGCCCAAGGTGCCAGCAGGTTCACGCCTGGCTCCTGGCCTGGCAGAAAGGGCTTCACCTCCGGCCCCTCGGCCAGGGCCCTGAGGCCGCCTGGGTCGAGCCCCCAGCCCTCTGGAGTCTGCACCGAATCCGAGTCATCCGGGCCCCACGTCCCAGGCACGTCCCCTACACCATAGGCCGCTGACCACAACCCCGGGGGCTCATTCTCTTCCTCGGTCACCTCTGCCAGGAAGTCCTCATCGTCTTCCTCCTCGTGGTCCTCTATGTCATCGGTCCAGAACCAGGCACCTGAAGGCAACAAGGGAAGGCCAGGAGAGAGCTGAGAAGAGGCTGTGCCAGGAGCCCTTGCAGGCTTCTGCTCTGGGAAATCTCGCTTCTGCGGGACCAGCTGCTGCTGTAAACTCTGCTCAGCATTCCTTCCTCTCTGGGTTCTTCTCCACCAGCCTCCGGTTGGCCAGCAACCAGGGGTCTCCCTCCTACTCCAGAACAGAACCAAGGAAGGCTGCCCTGGGCCAAGGAGCTCTGGGGCTCTCTCCACTCACCCCGAGAGGCTCCAGCAACTGTGTGGGCACAGCCCAGGCTTCCCTGGTAAGCCATCCCCCAGCTTGGTTTTTTCTGAGCAGCTGTGCATTTGGGAAATGGTCCCTAGTTGGTTGAGACTGCAGGTGAGCTGCAAACCACTTCTCCTCACGAAAGGACAAGGAGTCTCAAGTTCCTGCTGTTCTGTCCCTCCACCAAGCCACACCCCAACCTCTCCCTTCAGCACAGAGTGTGGATATGGGGCCAGGTCTGTAGAGCTTCCTGTTTTATAAAACGGGAGTGTTGGTATTCCTGCCATCATGATACACCCAGGAGGGAATTAATATTCACGGAGCAAGCACCAAGTCACACAGGGAACAGGGAAAACCCCTGGCCCCAGGTGTTGCAAAGCACCTGCATGCTTTCTCATGTACACTTTATGCTGTGTGTGTCCACAGTGGATGTAGCCCAACTGCGTGGGAGAATTTGGCCAGAATCCAAGCCTTAGATGTGGCCCAACTTGTCAAGATGCACAATAGAGGGATGCGCTTATGTTCTGCAAGGCTACAATCTAGAAACACAGAAACTCTGTTGGGCTCAGAACAGTTAGCATCTGTCCTGCTCAGACCCAGCAATCCTTCACTGGCTCAGCTGCACAGAAATGAAGGGAGGGGAGCGAGGCCGTTTAGCAGACAGGCTGTGGTTATGGTTAAGGAGGACCTTAGATGGACTCGCCCCGAAGAGTGACCCCAGCAGGCAGGTGACACATCTAACACTGTGCTTGGATTCTACCCACCTCAGACTCTGCAGATGTCTGGGGCTGGGGGTGAGGGGTGGAGGAGCATTCCAGGCCCCTAGCCAGGTTCACGGGCACAGTGTGGCTCCACCCCAGGACTCTCGAAGAAACGTGGAGAACAGGGCACATCTAGACCCCATGTAAAAAACTGGCCAATGCCCTGGCCGGTTTGGCTCAGCGGTAGAGTGTCGGCCCGCGGGCCAAAGAGTCCAGCCAAGGGCATGTACCTTGGTTGCGGTTTGGTCCCCGGCCCTGGTTGGGATGGAGTGGGAGGCAATCAGTCGATGTGTCTGTCTCACATCGATGCCTCTCTCTTTCTCTCTCCCCCCGCCCCCCACTCTATCTGAAGATAAAAATGGAGAAAAGTATCCTCGGGTGAGGATTTTTTTTAAAAAAAAGACTGGCCAGTATCAGCTTGTGACCCCTTCACCTCCAGGCATCTTTTCTGAGATGTGCCCATAAACAGGACACATGTCTCTGTAAGACCCTCTGAAACACATCACTGACATCCCAGTCTCATTCTAGGAGCAGCAGTGATATTTCTCACTGGCCAGAGCCCTCCTGATTCTGAAGACCAGGAAAGATTCCAAGAGGGTCCCAGAGAATGGACACCTGGGCAGAAAGTGCTCCCTGCACAATGGAAAGTGGGGCCTGAGGCTGAGCCTGCCAAGGGCAAGTCAGGTAATAGCCACTTGAAAGGCCAATGCCACTTGAAAGGCCACTTTCCGCATGTGCGAGGTGAGACTAACACCCGTCCTGCTGGTTCACTGGGTTGTTATGAGCATAAAAAGTATGTGGGGAAATACTCTGAAGAATAAACATGTAGGCAGAGCACTGTCTGTGTTTTTCTGTATTTTTTATTTTAAAACACATCTATGAGCTACTCCGAGTCTATCCAGGCGCGTGATTGGCATGAGACATCCAGTGACCTTCACTAGGCTGGCGTCACTGCAGCCCAAAGCCCAATACACCTGCTGTGGGAGGGCCTCCCCCGAACCTTCTGCAACACCGAGAATAACTCACAGACCTCCGTGAGACACCTCCACAGAACCAACAGTCCGACGTCCTCAGGTTGGAAACTACAGATTTAGTTCACATTCTTTATTCTCCAGACAAGTCAAGTTAGGCTCAGAGAGATGGGAGAACAGAACCAGAGCCAGAGCCAGGTCCCAGGTCCCTGGAGACATCTGCCACCCTGAGCACCTCCTGTAAGAATCTCTCCAAAATCTTCTCTCTGGAAGATCCAGAGCTGCCCGCCCAAGACAGAGGCTTGTCCCGGGCCTTTCGGGGAGAGGAGGGAAGGCTCAGAGGGACCCGTTGTTCAGAGATGGCCCAATGGGTGGAGAAGCCAGAGGGCCGGCTCGAGCAGTGCCAGGACCGACAGTCTACTCAGCACCTGCAGCTAGCCCCTGCGAGCCAGTAACTTAACAAGTGGCCCTCGTTTACAAAAAACAATAAACAAAAAACACTGAGAGGCTCTAAGGCAAGGACAAGGGATCATTTTTAAAACCTCCTAAAAGGAAACTCTAGCTTCTCTAAGGACCTCCCGGCCCTCGGGTCTCCATAGACTGAGACCAAGAGGAGCCAGCCCATGAAGGCAGAGGTTAGCCCATGGTGGCCACCCTCTCCCCACAAAGCCCACCCCCCAGCCCAGCCCACCAGCACCAGGCCGAGGCAGAGAGCTAAGGTGAAGGCGAAGACTGGCAAAGCTCCGAGGAGCCATATTGGCAGAAATCCCACGAGATTCTGTCTCATGCTCACCTGTATAGACACCAGTGACAATATCTCCTTCCTCAGGACGTGGGCTATCTGGGACCCAAGGTTCCTCTCCTTGTTCCAGCCGGAAGATCAGATCTGGCTTGGGGATGGGGTATCCTGATGTGGAGAAAAACAGAGGTAGCTGTGGCCCTCGCACTGTACAGCACTGTCTCCCCACCAGCTCCTCTCTCTCATTCTCCATCCTCTCCAGGACCAGCCCTCCCACCTCCCTGCCCCACTCTGGAAAATTCCAGATTCCCTTCTCTCTAGTGCCTTGCCCCGATACCGCCGGCTCTCCTGCCAAGCCCCTCCACACACCTTCTGCAGGGTGCCCAACCCTCTCCCCCATCACCCCTTGAGGCCTGGTAGCTCTCCAGAACATGTTCACCTGGTTCATGGCACTTCTGGGCCACAGTGGGGCCCCCATGACACCCCACCCACCCAGAAGCGGGGCTGTCCCTGGGACTTCCCTGGGTGGTGGGCTGGCTCCAGCACGCCCTTCTCCAAAACCCTGCCACCCTCTCAGACAGATAAGCCCCTGGCAGCCATCACACCAGGATGCCTCTTGGGGACAAAAGGCCTCTGCTTACCCAAGGACACGAGGACCCCATAGTTCTCCTGCATGACTTCCTTGTAGAGGTCCCGCTGCTCTGAATCCAGCCTTTCCCACTCCTCCAGGGAGAAGTACACAGCCACATCCTCAAAGGTCACCAGCCCCTGGGAAACAAAGCGCCCTGGTCACTACTCTAAACTGCCCTGGGGGAAGGGCAGGGCCTACAAAGGGAGCAATGGAAGATGACCTCAGCAGCATGGACTGTGGCCCTGAAACATGGGGCCCACAGGGACACAACCCAACCCCATTACCAGCTGGCCTACAAAAGCCCAACAGTACTGGGGGCTTCCTGGCCTTGCCACAGCCCTTCAAGGCAGGGACCCCATTCCCACTCAGAGATTAGGAACCCAGGCTCAGAGAAGGTGAACACCCAGCTCATATGGGGCAGAGCCGGGATCCACACGGAGGTCAGGGGACGACAAAACCCAAGCCCCGACGGCTACGGCATGGCTGCCTCGTCCCCTCCTACTTCACTGTCTGGCTCAAGCCAGCAGTCACGTCAGCAGTGTGAGGGCCCATACCTGGGTGGACAAGTGGCACCAGCTAACCCAAGTGTGGGCACTGACTGGGCTCAGCAGGAAATCAGAGCCTGGACAAGTGACAGGCACTCCAGATAAGGGCCACAGCCTGACCCTAGGGGAGAGCCAGGCTTCTGAAGGAACTGCACAGTGTAGGTGAGTACGTGGCGGTCAACACACTCAGGACATTCCAATGGCCTGGGAAGGGTGGGTTCCAGGACAGTAGAACCACATCCCATGGCCTTGGGTCTGGAAATGCCTGGTACTTTCTGCAGCCACGTCCCAGCTCCACAGCCTGGGCTTGGCCTGAGGACCACAGTGCCACTGCCCTGCCAACGGGAGTCTCCAGGACAGCAGGTGGCAAGCCCTCTGGGGAAACCCTGGCTGGTTAACAGAACTCCAAATGAGACAGCAGCTCACTTGAGACCCAGCTGTCAGGAAATCCTCCTCATCGTCATCCTCCTCTTCCTCCTCCTCCTCCTCGTCATCGTCCTCTTCCTCCAGATCCTCCTCCCTCGGCTCAGCGGGAGCTTGGGAGGCCTGCAGGGCTGAGGGAAAGGTCTCTTAGGGGCCAGCTGCCTTTAGCGCTAGGCCCCGCCGCCTGGCCACCGCTGCCATCCAGCAGGCAGGGTCAGGAGCTCCTGCTGCTCCCGTTTCAAAGCCTGGGCCCGGACATCCCAGCTCCAGCCTATTGGACCAAACAGCTCTTCCAGCCTGCCCACCCGAGTCCCCCACCTTCCTTCCTTCTCCAAGAGCCAGCTCCTTTCTCTTACCCTTTTCCTGAAGAACTGGGGACTTGGCATCACCACCACCACGGCTAAGGCATTCCTGGGTCCCCAACGCTGGACTCCGCTCCTCGGCGACCACGTCCTCGTCCCGCTCCACCTCCACCTGCTGACCCTGCTCTATCCGCCCCGCCTGCGACCCGCTGGCCTGCAGCTCCTCTACCACCTCCGCCACGTCCTCCTCTTCCTCTTCTTCCACTGCTACCTCCTCCTCCTCCTCCTCCGTCTCCTCCACCTCGTCCCCCTTCTCTTCTTCCTCCTCTTCCTCCTGCTCAGGATCACATTCCAGCCCGTCCTCCGGCCTCTCCAGCTGGGCCGTGGGGGAGTCTGGAGCTGTGTGAAGGGCTGCCATCTTCTCTGGAAGGAAGCCTCAGCTCGGCCTGAAACACAGACGGGCGGCGTGAGGAGCCACCCCGGCACGCTCTCAGGCTCCTCCGCGGGCTTTCCCCCGGCCCTGGGAGGGAGGCAAGTTTTATTTCCTCCACTGTACAATAATGGCAAGAGAGGAGGGTGGACTGGAACTCCTTCCACAATCTCATATGGCACAAGACATTCTGTACCCAGTGAGACAGGGTAGGGCACAGGGCAGAGGTGACAGGTATGACCCACTGGGTCATTCACCCCCCGGGGGCCTGCGAGAGGCAGCAGAGAAGAGGCCCTGAGCGTGCACCACCCTCAGCATCTCTCTTGCCCCTTGCTCTGTCCAGGTCATTTGGAAAGAGCTCAATGGATCATGGGGAATTGGCTCATCGCCAGACCAGCAAAGGTAATATAAAATACCCTGGGACATCTCTTCCAGTTTGGAGATCAGAGAATCCTAACAGCTGAATTGTCAAAGTCCCAGTGGCTTACAGGGGGGTCCCAGTCTCACACCAATGTCACAGACAGTTCAATCTAGGCACTGAGGGGAGACACAGCCAGGCAGCCGCATGGTCCAGAGCCCGGGGCTGCGGATTCACGGAGACGGGAGGCCTCCAGCCCTGGGGTCACTCTTCCCTCCCAGCTGTGAACACTTCACCAGCGTCAGTGAAGTTGAGGGGCAGGACAGAGTCAGTTTCAATGAGTCAGTTTCTGCAGCTCCTTCTTGAGTATAAACCTGAACACAGGGTCCATCACCCAGCACCAGCTCCATCAGTAGCTCAGACCTGAACAGTCTCATTTCTGACATGAGCCAAGCTCACTACAAATACAGCAAACCCAGAATCCTGGGATGAGGACACAGACCCCGGAAGGATCTTTTAATGTCAGGCCACAGGGCAACTGGGCCCAGTTCAGCTCTTCCAGTTCTCCCAGCGCACAGCACCTACCATAGAACCCCTAAAACAGGACAGGAGTACCAGCACAAAGATGCCCATGGTCTGCCAAGGCCGGTTTGGCTCGGCAGTTACAGCGTTGGCCTGCGGACCAAAGAGTCGCGGGTTCGATTCCGGCCAAGGGCACATACCTCGCTTGTGGTTCGTTCCCGGCCCTGGTCGGGGTCGTGCTGGAGCAACCAGTTGATGTGTCTCTTTCACATCGATGTCTCTCTTTGTCTCTCTCTCTCCCTTCTCACTCTCTCCCACTCTATCTGAAGATAAATAGAAAAATATCCTCAGGTGAGGATTAAAAAAGATGCCCATGGTCAGGACAGTTCAGACCACTGGGTACCCAGGAGAACTGCTCAGCGATGAGCTCTTACTCCATAGCTCATCACTTTTCTACTAATAAGGCAGTGTACACTCACTGTCTGAGCTGCTGCTTTAAATCCACACTTTAATGGTGAGGGAGCCTGGAGCATTCGTGCAGCGCCTCCCAGAGACCAAGGCCCAGGTCCAGCAGCTGAGGCTCACTAGCACCCAAAAGCCACCTCTGTCCTGACCCTCATGATCCTTCCGGCTGGCTCCAGACCCATTCTAGATTCACGATCACTGAGCCCAAGGTCACAGGTAAAGAACTGTCCCCCAACCCCAGCCTCCAACCTCTCCCAAAGTGACCTCCTCGGTCTCTACAGCTCTCTGGGTGTGTGAAGGTGCTCGAATTGTCACTCCAGCCACCTTCAGGAGGACGCAGCCCTGCCCAGCGCTTGGGGCAACGAGAGTACCAGCAGAGGTTTCCCAACTGCCACCCTCCTCAGGCTCAGAGGGGGGCTTTCCTCATCAAGACCTCAGGCTGCAAATTCAGGCTGAGCCCAGAGGCCATGCCAAGCCAGGCAGAGATGCCTCCTGCCTGGCCACCACCCAGAGCTGACTCCCACAGGCCAGGTCTCAGGATCCAGGAACCCACACTCAAAAGAAATTGCCATGGCTTTGGAATAAATCATCCCTATGCTTGTCCTGCCTCACCACCTGGGCATGTACCATCCCCTCTCCCTGGAATCCTCTTCCCCTCTTCCTCGCTCATGCTCCAGAGGCAGCTCCAAGGGCCCAGTTACCCGCAGAGACCTGGCCTCTGCTCTCACAGCACCCATATTTTTTAATACACTTATGGAATTGTCTGCTCACTGCCAGTCTCCTGGGGACACAGTCAGCTCTGAGAAGGTGGAAGTTCCCTTTGCTCATCTCTGAATACCCCCATGCCAGACACAGAGTAAGTGCTCAAACATTTATTGAAGAACGACTCTGAAGTCTGTTGTCAATGTGATGAACATGAAACTTTAAAAATTCAGTATTTTGGCCTCACTGTCACATTCCAGAACAGACTGACCGCTGTTGAGGGTTCCACCCCAGAGGCACTGGAGATGGAGAGTCTCTGCCTCCAAAGGGGTTTGGTCTGAAGTCCCTTCTCTCAAGAAGTGCACCTGCTGGTGACCAGAAAAGGGAAAGGCCCAGCAGCCATGGAGGTCAGCAGTCACCCTGCAGATGTGATCGGGGCCCAGCACAGCCAGACACCCCATATACCCTGACCCGGAATCCAGAACAGAGTGGTTCTGAAAAATGGGCCTCGGTAACTTGAGCACTACACTCATTTTGCCTCCGCAGGCCGGGTGTGCGCTGGGCATGCTCCTCAGACCTGCACACTCCTTCTTCTCTGTCCAGCCTGTCAGCCCCCCAGGAACTTGCTTTGCTTACTTTCCAGCGTCCGATTCCAGGTCAGCAGCCACAGAGTCAGGTAAGCAGCAGCATCAACACAAACCCCAGGTCACCCCAGACCCTTATTTCCGCTGGAGCCCTGCACCCTAGGATACGGTGCTGCAGACAATTAGAACTGGGGGTGACAAGATGCCCTCCACGGGGAGAAGGAGGACCCCAAGGACAGAAAGAAATGGCAAAGTTTAAAAACTGTTAGAAATGCTCCACAAAAGTGGATAAGTAGACACAGGGAAGTAGGGAGGTGTGTGGGTGTACATGGATTCCTTCCCTCTGGGTGGCCTTACTAACCACAGCCCTGTTATTCAGACCTTCTAGGTTTTAACCTCCTCCCCGAAGCCTTCCTTCCCTGACTGCCAGGGTCTTCACTGTCTGACCATGGATTTGGGTTCCCCTGCTCTCCTGGGTTTGGTCCTGGTGCAGGGAGGCCAGCTCCCTAAACCTGCCAACACTTGTTGAACCAAACCAACTGCCAAGGTCTCCCCATACAGGGGCAGCTAGGGGACTGATCCTCGTGCACACCTCCCCGTCCCCCCCACACACCGGGTCCTCCACCAAAGGCCAGCCCCTCTCCCATCTCTGTGGCCACATGGGGCAGCCCAGACCCCATCCCATTCCGGTACTGGCTGTAGAACTCAGCATAGCAGCCCACTGGGGCCTCCATTTGCAGACAAGGGAGAACCCAGCAAGGCCCTCAAGGTCTCTAAGCAAGCTCACGGGGGTCTGGCCAAGCCCCTCCATTCCTTCAAGGGGCTCAGCAGTCTCGGCCTCCCACAGAGGCCCTGGTGGTGACAGCCCCTCCTGGATGGGTGTGTCCCCTGGGGTGGCCACAGCCCAACCCCCGCCCCAGCCGGTGGCGACCACCTTCCGAGGAGTCGTGCGTGTCCTCCCCAGCCCGCCTAGTCCGCGCTGCCCTCCTGGACAGGCCCTGAGGATCGCAGCCCGTCCCGTCGCGCAGGCCTGGGCGGGGGCTGCAGGTCGCAACGGGCGTGGGCGCGGCTGCCGAAGTCCCGGCCACTGCGCCGCTCCGACCCGCAGGCGCAGGCCCAGGTCCTGCGGCCCCGCCGCGCGCAGCGGCCTCCCAGCCGCCTCCCGGACCGGCGTGGAGGGGCGGCCTCAGCCCCACGCCCGCGCCCACGCCGCACCTGCCGCGCGCGCCGCCACCCGCCGGCCCCGCCACCCACTCACCGCGCGCGCCGGGCCGGCCGAGCCGCCGCCGGACGCCGGGGCCGGGCAGGGCCTGCGCGCCCCGCGCTACACAAAGTGACGGCCCCGGAGCTGCGCGGCGGCGGCGCGTGGGCACCGGAAGTGCCGCTGCCGGCCCCGCCCCGCCCGCGCCCACGGGGGGGCACTTCCGGTCACGCGGGGTCGAGCGCGGCTCCCAGAGGGGGCGTGCGTGGAGCGAGAGGAAGCGCCCCGCGTGCCACAGTGCGCTCAGCCCTGGACCCCCGCGCTCGTGTGCACCCGCGACCCCACCCCCAGCCCCGCGATCCGGGTTGTATCCCTGAAGATTCTGGATCCCCACCTCGAGATCCCGGCCCACCCCTGCGGACCCCGGAGCCCCCGACCTGCCCTTAGACCCCCGACTTGACCCCATTCCTGGGGACCCTGCCCTGACCCTCGAGACCCCACCCCCCGCCGCGAGGTCCTGCGGCTCCGAGCGCAACCCCTCCCCAAACTCATTCAGGCATGACTCAGGGACCCTACTGAATGCCAGACCTGCGCTAGGCCTCGGGACCCTCCCCAGGACCCATGATGGTGAGGGGACTTGATGACCCCCTACGGGGACCTCGTAGAGTTGTCCCTCCGCCTGGGTGCTGTCAGGCCTGGCTGTGGTCGTGGGCTGGGCGATCCCTTGCTGGTGAGGGACGATTGATCGGGACTGTAACGGGTCGATCGGGTGCCCACAGCTCATCGGCCCAGCTTCCGGGGACACTAGGACGTGTAGGGCCAAGGACAGGGAAACTAGGGGCGGGGGTGGGGTGGGTCACCCTGAATGGATGAGGACGATGACTCAGAGGCAGGGGCAGCTGAATAAAAGCAATAAAGGCCTCGGGTCAGATAGGGACCCTTGGTCAGGACCATGGGGAGAGCCCGCCTCTGGGAAGGGAGGGATTCTCCTAGCAGAGGGAGACAGAAGTGAAGCGACAGGTGGCCCTAGGCACTGTGATAAGGTTAGGGCGGTGGACTCTGGCTGGCCCGGGGCACTCTCCAAAACCTGTCTGTGCCTGCCCCCAGGTGCGCAGCTGAGGTCTGCTGGTGAGCGCTTGCACCCACAGAGGGTGGGCCTCTCTTGCCTCGCTGCAGCCCTAGTCAGGAACGGTGTGGCCCGCTCCTTCCCACTGGTACCATTATTCTATTTTCCGTAGTGTCCCCAGCATGGGACCCTCTGTTCAGGGCAAGTTCATACCTGCCTGAAATAGCAGCTTCTCTCCTCCAGAACCTCAGCCTGGGCTGGTGAGCTCAAGCACAGAGGGCTCAAACTTTTGTCTCACAGAGGGTGCAGGCCCTGCACAGCTCTCGTTCCCAAACCCAATGCACCAGCTGCCCGCCCTCCAGCACAATCCCACTCCTCACAGTGACTGTTTGGCTCCTGGTGCTCTTTCTTTTCATTTTTTTAATCCTCACCCAAGGATATTTTTCTATTTATCTTCAGATAGAGTGGGAGGGAGGGAGAGAGAGAAACATTGACGTGAGAGGGACACATCAGTGATTGCCTCCTGCAGGACCCTGGACCAGGGCAGGGGAGGAACCACAACCCAGGTATGTGCCCTTGACCAGAATCGAACCTGAGACTCATTGGTCCAGGGGCCGACGCTCTAACCCCTAAGCAAAACCAGCCAGGGCTCCTGGTGCTTTTTAAATGTTTTAAAATTAATAACTAACACTTAAAAATTGAGGGTCTCTTGTAAAAAAAAAAAAGGAAAAAATCAGAAGTTCTGCCAACACAGAGACCCCAGTTTGCAGGGCACCGGTCAAGGGGGCCTGCGAAGTGACCTGTCCCTGAGGATGAGACTGGGCCCTGCCTTTCTCAGTGCCCACCATCTCTCCAAGCTCACTTCCACACAGCATCACCTGTCTGGTCCTGTGGGTGTCTAGGCTTTGGAACCCCAGACCCCTAGCTTAGACCCTTTCCCCCAGCCTTCATCCCCAGGTGGTTGCAGTGAGAGACTCTGAATGTAGAATACCTAACATAAGCAGTGTAGCCCAGATAAAGGGGAGCCACAGGAACAGAGACCCCAAGACTGGCACCTGGACCTGAAGGTTCTGGGGCAGGGAAAGCTGTCGGCCCAGAGAGCTGGAGGAGTGGGGATGCGGCCCCCAGTGGGCTGTGATTGTGAGGGAGGGGTGAGAATACCCCAGCCCTGCCCTCTCCCATCCAATCCCACCAGCTCTGCCCATTAGCCAAATCCACTCACAATGTGGAGGCCAGGAGCCCAGGGATGCAGTTGCAGTGGTGCCCAGAACCAGGTAAAGAACCAGTGGGGAAGAAGATGAAACAAAGAACCAACAGCTCCATTCCTGCCTTCGAACTCTCCGCCTTGTCAGGCAGGGAACCTGCATCACCCCAGTACCTCCTCCGTTCTCCTCTTGGCCCGTCCCCACCTGATACCTAACCCAAGACCAGATTTTCAAGGGCATGGAGTCTGCCGGACTCGCCCCACTCAACAGGCCTGCCCTCCGTGAGATCTGTCACCACCTGAATTGCCTCCCTCAGCTGACAGCCACCCAGAAGCTGAACACAGAGGCTGCTGTCCCTAGGCCCCCGTTTCCTCCCCTCTCTGAGGGTCTCCTCCCCATGGTCCCAGGGGCCTCTCCTTCCTCCTGCTCTGTGACAGGCAGAGTCCTCAAAGCCTGTCCCAGCCAGGACACTGAGCGATGCAGCCACACAGAGGACTCCCAGTTCACCATGTTCAGCGTGTCCCAGGTCAGTTAGGCATATCCTACCCTTGCCCCACACCTGTGATGTCAGGAGCAAGGTGTGCTCGGGCAGACCGCCCACTGTTCTGTGAGAATGAAGCCTACACCACTTGATAGGAGCCTTGGTATGTTTATTTTAGCATCAAAAAAAATTAAATTCCCCATGCTTGTGACCCCAGCAGACCCCATTCCTTTCAGGTCTGCCCTCCACCAGCTGGGAGAGAGTGGTTACCTGGGGCTGGGGAGAGGGGGAGGCTGGGGCTGCCGAAAGGCAGAAAGGAGGTGCTGACAGAGATGACAGAGGTGTCCACAGAACAGGGACAGGCCCCTGCAATGAAGCAGAGAGAACCAAGCAGGGGCGTGGTCTGGACACAGACAAACAGGAGGCATGGGGGTAGGCGAGACAGATTCTCAACCTGACCAAACTTTTAGTCTGAGCCTCATCTCAACTAGGCCCCCACTTTTGGGCTTCCGTGTCTGTCTTTTCATCACCCAGTTTTAGCAAAAATCCTGTCAAGTCAGTTCAGCCAGAATCCCCACCCTCCCTGGATATCTGATTACCTTTCATATTTGACCCTAGTGCCCACCCCACCATCCCCCAAATGCTCACCCCACCATCCTGCCTGCCTTCAACAAGAATCCTGTCGGGTCTGTTCAACCAGAATCCCCCCCACCCCCAACTGCTGATATTTCTCTCCTCTTAGTAATTTTCCATCTACCAGCTGCCCCCCCCCCCACACACACCCTGCTCCTCGGCTGTAAATCCCCACTTGTCCTTGCTGAATTCAGAACTGGGTCCACTTCTTCTCTGAGGTCTCTTTTCCCCTATTGCATTTGGCCCAGAATAACATGTTTTCCCACTTAAACGACGGTCTAGCTCTGGATGAATCTCACGAGGGCACTTCTGCTCTCCCCGTGCTGAGCCATGGGGGCTAGGTGGGCCATCACCTCTCTGTGCCAGGATCCTTGCCAGCCTGCCCTCTTGCCTGCTGTGTGAGAGCCCAGGAGGAACCCAGGAGGGCTTCCTAGAGGGGGAGACCACTGAGAGCCGGGTGGGAGTGAGCTCTGTCCGGCTAGTGCGCCAGGCCCCGAAGGAGTGCACCCCCACAGGTAGTCTGTGCAGAGGCAGGGCGCCTCCACCAGAGACAACCTGGATCTCAGAGTCCTACTCGTGCCCAGAGTCCTCGTACTTCCCATGTCCCAGTGTCCCTGCTGGTGAGCCGCAGGAAGGCTGACACACAGAATGGGCTTCATGACAATTACTGGGTGGGCTGACAGCCTCCTCGGCCCCTGCACGCACCACGGAGGGCAGAGCAGAAACTAGGCAGGTGACGCCACCGGTGAGCCGTTCCGTGAACACATTCTCATCTGCCTGCCCAAAGGTTTATAGACACACAACAGCCACATGGAAACTGTATTAACTGGAAGGGATTGGTTCAGAGCTTGTCCTCAGGAAATGCCAATATGGCCTCTTCAAGAGTCTACCCTCTGGTCTCCATCCTTCCCATGAGGGTTTTACTGAATGAGTCCATCCCAGCCAAGGGTCTCAAGCTAGAAGGAAGGGTCTGGGTGAGGAGCACTGGGTATGGACCTGGATGCGAAGTTCCTTACATCAGAATAACCAGGACAATGTTCCAGAAATGAAGCCCCACAAAATTCCAGGTGAAAACACAGACGGGACAATGTGTTTCTTCATTTAAGTTTATTTTTCATTTGTGTTTCTCACTTACCAACACATTTGTAAAATGTAGGAGGTTGTGTCAGTAAAGGAGAAGCAGGGAGAAAAGAGGGGGCAGGACCTGCGCAGCCACACATAGGAAGTCAGGAGCAGGAAGCACTTGGGGGGCAGAGGTGGTGGGCCGCCTCCCCCACTGGCCTGCCTTCCCACATCAGTGACCCCCAGATGGTTCTGTAAATGTGAAGAGCATTTCTGATATCTCCAGTCCTTGTCCCCAAAGTTCTCCCTCTGACCCCCAGCGATGAGGCAGGGTCTGCTCAGGCCAGCCCCTTGAATGGCCTGGCCTAGGAGAACCCGGCCCCTAGGTCTCAAGGCCCAGACCCCATAGCCTCAGTCGCTGGGCCAGCACCTGAGAAGCCTAAAGCTGGAGGATTTCAGGGAAAGGGGGGCGGGTTCCGAGCTCTTTCCAGGGGGGAGCATTCCCTTGGACCTTGGCTAGCCCTGCCAGAATGCCCTCTGCTTCAGCCACAGGCTGCTATGCAAGAGGACATGAGGGGGCTGCTTGGACACGGGAACACAGCAGCAGAGGCCTACAGCCTTCCCCCCAGGACTGTCAGGAGCGGCCCAGAGGGGAGGTTTTACCTTCCACCCAGAGCAGGACTTCCTGGCATTTGCACATTGACCCAGCGGACACTCTGACTCTGTGTTTATGAACACAAACATTTAAATCAGGATTATATCCACCCTGATGGATTTTCATTCGAGAAAGTATTTTCAGGGCACATGCCATTGAGGGCAGTGTTATGCCTTGATCAGTTTTCTCCATAGTGCAGACAAGTTGCCTTCCCCCCATATTTCCTTGAAATAATTTTCACCAGGATCAAATCCTTTTCGTGTGTGTTTTACCAGGCATATTTGACTCCCTGGTTAATGTTCGATCCGTGTCCAACGTCACCAACTGTCCCACCTGTCATTGCAAGTTTTTTCGGGTGGCTCTCATTTCAAGTAAGCCCAATTTTCCTGGGGAGGCGTTCTGGCGGACTTCTCACCAGTCGGTGCCGAATAGCTAACGTGTACCATGTGCTGTTCGTACTGACGTGCGACCTCTGTGCTGTTTCAGCCACACCGGCTTTCCTCTCGCGGACTGTTTCTGAAGGTGAATCTGTCCCACTCCACAGGTGATCCTGAGGAAAGAAGGAAGCCTTTCCCAAGCGAGATGCCAAGACGTCCGAAAGACCGCGGAGCAGGATCAAGCCATCCCAGCAGGCGCAGTGCCTCCCAAATCAGAGAAGCCGGTCCCCTCCGGGTCACGGAGCCTTGTCCCCAGCTGCCTGCTCAGTGCGCGGCGGCCCGCCGGTGGCCGCGCGTGTGCCGCGGAGCAGACCCAGGCCCCGGGAGCGCCCGGCCCCGTGCAGCTGGCGCTCGTGGCGGCGGATCTGCACCTTGTGGCGGAAGCGCTCGCCGCAGTCCTCGCAGACGTAGGGCCGCTCGCCCGAGTGCGTGCGCCGGTGGCGCAGCAGGTTGGACGAGACGCTGAAGCGCTTGCCGCAGTCCCCGCAGGCGTAGGGCCGCTCGCCCGTGTGCGTGCGCTGGTGCTGCACGAGGGCCGAGCTCTCGCTGAAGCGCTTGGAGCAGTAGGAGCAGGCGTAGGGCTTCTCGCCCGTGTGGATGCGCTGGTGCGTCACCAGGTTCGAGTGCTGCGAGAAGCCCTTGCCGCACTCCCCGCAGCGGTGCGGCCGCTCGCCCGTGTGCGTGGCCTGGTGCCGCACCAGGTCCGTGCTGCGGCTGAAGCCCTTGCCGCACTCCCCGCAGATGGTCGGCCTGTCCCGGGCGCGCCGCCGTCGCCGCTGCCGGGCTGGCGTCAGGGCCGCGCTGCCCGCGGGGCCTGAGATGGGCACCACAGACGGCGGGGCCAGGGCCGGCAGCACCATGAGCTCCTGCAGCACCACGTAGCCCGGGGGGGCCACCATGACCGCGGCTGGAGCCCCAGGGCCGGAGGCCCCTCCGCCCCCCGCGGCAGGCACCAGCTCCAGCTGCAGCTCCGGCTGGACGGGGGTCAGCTCCAGCTGCACCTCCTGCTGCTGGGCCCCCAGCTCCACCGGGGTCAGCTCCAGCTGCACCTCCTGCTGCTGCTCCAGCTGCTTCTGCTGCTGCTCCAGCTGCTGTTCCAGCTGCTGCAGCTGCTCCTGCAGTTTGAGCTGCAGCTGCCGCTGTTCCTGTTGTCTCTCCAGCTCCTGCTGCTGCTGGAGCGCCTGCCTCTGCTGTTCCAGTTCGTGCTCCGACGCCAGGTCCACCGGCATGAGCTCCAGCTCCACCTCTTCCTCCTCCTCTGGCTCCAGGGGACGGGGCTGCAGCTGCTGCTGCTGCAACTGTTGTTGCTGCTGCTGCAGCAGCTGCTGCTGTAACTGTTGTTGCTGTAACAGCTGCTGCTGTAACTGTTGCTGCTGTTGCAACAGCTGCTGCTGTAACTGTTCTTGTTGCTGCTGCAACAGCTGCTGCTGCTGTAACTGTTGCTGCTGTTGTAGCAACTGCTGCTGTTGTAACTGTTGTTGCTGCTGCAACAGCTGCTGCTGCTGTAACTGTTGCTGCTGCTGCAGTTGTTCTTGCTTCTGCTGCTCCTGTTGCTCTTGCTGCTGCTGCTGTACCTGTGCCTGCTGTAACTGTTCCTGCTGTTCTAACAGTTCCTGCTGTTGCTGTTGTAGCAACTGTGGTGGTTGTAACTGTTCCTGCTGTTGCTCCAACTGCTGTTGCTCTTGTACTTGCTGCGCTTGTAACTCTCCCTGCTGTTGCATCCGTGGCAGCTGTGGCTTCAGTTGCTCATGTTGCACCGATTGGGGTTCTTCCTGTCGCTCCTGCTGTAGTTGAGGCAGCTGCTGCTGCCATGGCTGTTCCTGCTGTTGCTGCAATAGCTGTTGCTCTTGCACTTGTTGCATGGGTGGCAGTTGTGGCTTTAGTTGCTGATGTTGCCGGGGTTGGTGTTTTTCCTGTCGTTCCTGCTGTTGTTGAGGCAACTGTTCTTGTCTATCTTGCTGCTGCTGTGGCGGCAGTTCTGGCCGGTGTCCTGATGGCTGGTTTTGTGGCTGCTGCTGTCGCAGCTCTTCTTGCTGTGGCTGTTGTTGCAGCTCTGGCTGCTGCTCTGACTGTTGCCGTTGCAACTCCTGCTGTCCTGGCTGGGCTTCCTCAGCAATCCCACTGGCCCCCTTTGGGGCTGAGATTGCTGGCCGTGGTGGCCTACTGCTCCTCTCCTGAGCCTCTTCTTCCTCCTGACTCTCACTCCCACCGCTGCCGCCTGGAGTGGACATGGCAGGAAGCCAGGAGAGAAAGATCCACAGGCAGCTCTCTGGTTCAGACCCCCAGGACCGCCCCCTTCCCCTGTCCCATGTACAGTCATTCTAGGATACATGACTGAGCTCTCAGCAGGGACCCAAAAGTACTGGATCAAGTGACAATGGCAGCCTGGCAGAAACTGAAATGCCCAGAGGTGTGGGGTTGGCTTAGAAATAAATGCACCCGAAAGACTGCTGGTCATGTCACTCTGGACCCCAGCTCCCTGGCCCCTTCTCTGGGCTGTCCCCCACACAGGCTCCAAGCTTAGAGCTTGGCAGTGATACCAGCATGGGTGCCTGGGCTCTCCAACCCCATTTCCTAAAAAGTCCCTTGTACCCATCACCATCCAGTGGGGATCAGTGAACCAGCCTTTCCAAGCCACTAGCCCATGCTGCACTCTGGCCTCAGTTAGGGTCACACCTTAATAAAGGACACTCGCTTTCTCTGTAAATAAGAACACAGTTCTGTAAAGCTGCCTGGAAGGGTTACAGGCGGTTTCTACAAGTCACGAACGTTTCAGAGAGAACATGAGGTTTCCAGTGGCAAGTCCTCAGTTCAGAGGACTCAACTCTGGCCCTTACTCTACCAGTTAGCAGCTGTCCAGCCTCCTGCAGGCTCACACCCTCCTTGTCTACAAAATAGCTTAATGACACCCACCCTGCCAGCATCCTGAGTGAAGCAGGAAGGGCCCTGGCTCGTCCCCTAGAACCCGGTAGATACTTGAGGAGTCCCTCGCCCTGTGGGCTAGGAATCAGCCTGCTAACTAACCAACAGTTTGGAAATGCCGAGAATACAACTAGCTCCATCTGAAACAGCCTAAAGATTGGAAGTGTTTGAGACTGTTACTTTGGAACAGAAAAATCTCACAGCCCCATGTGAACATGGCAACTGGCCAATTCCTTAACCTCTGGGATCCTGAGTTTCTCCATTTGCTAAAGAAGACAAACCCTTTTTGGGGACACTGAGCACTGGAGAGGAGACGTGCACAGCCCCAGCCTGGTTCCAGCGCAGAGGAAGCCCCGCTAAGCAGGAGCCACTCCGCTGCACAGCGTCCACGGGCAGCGTCTCACGGTGAGCATCACTACTGGGTCAGCGGAAACTCTAAGAGACTTTCTCCAGTCCCAACTCTGATTTCGACATGTTTCAATTTCGTAATGGAAAGCAGAGGTTTGAATGATAAAATTTTGCTTTCTGGTCACTTTCCCAGGAATATATTGATTTAATGAAACCAAGGGATATCTACATGGAAGTAATTTCCTTTTAGAAAACTGTTCCCAATAACCAGGAGGATGCCTTTCCTAATCACCAGTAAGCTTCCTGCCACCCTTCAGGCCCCTCTCTCCACCACGGCAGGCCTAGGGCTGTGTCAAAGGATCCTTGCTGAGGGCCTGAGGACTATCTCCTAGTTTAGGAGGTCAGAGGCCCCCCCAGCCTCTCACCTGAGAGGGTGTCAGGCCCTTGGCCCCCATCTTCAAGACACCGAAGCTCCAGCACGAAGGTCTCAGTCGCTGGCCCCAGCTCCATCCTGGTAGTCAGACCAAGATTCCAGGGAGCCGGCTGTGCTGAAAGGAAGGAAAGAAGCTACTCAGATGGACAGTGGTGCTGTGACCCCCAGCCCATGGCACTGACTGCCAGAGAACCCCCAAATCTGAGTCAGGCCCCCCAAGAGCAGGCAGCTCCACCCCTGTTGGCAAGGAGGACGGTGCAGCCCACATCTGGGAAAGGGAGGAGCGAGGGCAGCCTGCAGGCTCAGCTCCCAGACCCATTCCTCTCCTGACTTTTTGCAGGACCCTCATTCAACCCCAGGCCTAAGGGCAGCCCTGCAGCTGCTCCTCTCTGAGAGGATGGTGGGAAATCAGACCCTCACTAGGATGGGGAGCTGAAGTCCCAAAGGGCCATGTGGGAAGTTTGCAAAAAAGAGACTTATCCATCTCACATGCCCTGCACTGACAGGTCTGTTCACTCTCTGGTCTCCGACCTCCCAGCCTTCCCAGGCCACGTGTGTCCTGATGCCACCTCAGCTCCATGGGAAGGCAGGCTTCCAGAGCACTACAACCCATGGAACTGGCCAGCTGCCAGCCTGGCCCTGTGCCCAGGGACTCCTGAGGTCTGGAGGGTTCTTGCCTCTCCATGTCCACCGTGGCCCCTGCAGAGGTGTCCCCACATCCAGCCCTCCCTCCCCTCCTACAGGATGACTCCAGGTCCCTCTAGCCTTTAGAACCCAGTTCAAAACCTCTTAAGAGAAGCATCCAAGGTTCACCAAGCTCTCCTGCCCACTGGGCCTCACCTGGTACAGCATTTCCTGCTTCTAACCGCAGCCTCTGCACTAGGGAGGTGTGGTCAGCAGGGGCTGGAAGGTGAAGGCCAGAGCCCTCAGCCAGCTCCTTCCTGCGGCGCCTCCATCCAGAAAGAGCCCGGGAGGCGCTGGGCCACCCAGACGCCTTTCTGGGCACTGGGGAGGGTCGGCGCTGTCAGGGCTGCCGAGGTCGCCCTGGGCCAAAAGAAGGGGCAGAGCTGAGTTCAGGAGCAGAAGTTGGTGTCAGCTCCCTGGGGCGGGGGCGGGGAGGAGGCAGAGCCCCATCCAGCGCTGGCTCAGAGCTGGCCCCGGGGGACCATTGCGCGCGCCAAGAGCACCCGGGCGGACCAGGCGGGGTGGCCCGGGATGAGGTCGGCAGGGGCCGGGTGACACCAGTCTCGGCTCAGCCCAGGGCAGTCCAGGTCGGGCCGGGGTCCGCCAGCGGCCACAGGTGTCCGGATCCCGCGGGCCTCGGGTGGGGGGCGGGCGGCGCGGCCGGGCAGGGGTCCCCGTTCGCTCGCCCGCCCGCCCGAGTGTGCGTCCGGCCGGCCTGCGTCCGTGTGGGCAGCCGCCGGGCCGGGGCGGGGGCGGCGGGGGCCGGCACAGGAAGTACCCCCGGCATCCGCATCCTGTCCCCCGCCCGCCGCCCGCGCGCCCCCGCGCCCCGGCCCCCGCCGCCGCCGCCGCCGCTCTAGGCAGCCGCGAGCTCGGTGGGCTTAACCCTTCCCGGCCCAGCCGCTCCCTCGCGGCGGGGGGCGCAAGGCGGGGACCCTGCGGGCACAGAGCAGCGCGCTCTGCCGCATCCCCGGGTGCGCGCTCCTGCGCGCAGGGCTTGGCGACCGACAGTCGCTGCACCGGTGTCGGGGGAGGCGCCCAGCCTCAGGGCGCCTCCAGAGGGTACAAGTTGTGGTCAATTAGCTCTCAATTAGAGGATACTGAGTTAATGAGGAGGCCGCATTCCAGGCCCCGCAGGCTCTGAAGGGGCTTCCCCCCTCCACACCACAGACCCCTCCTCCTGGATCCTGGGACGCAAGGGCAGGCCCGAGGGGCGACGAGTCTGTGCCAGCCTGGGCAGTGGGCTGGGACACGAGAAGCCCAAATGGGGCCGTCCGGGCCACCCTCGTTAACTGGAGAGCTAAGGTCATCCCTCTCCGGACCCCCTGCTCCGTTCAGTGTGCACAGGGTCCCGTGGTCAGGCCTCCGCGCCCCTCCATCTGCCCTCCCCAGGCCCCCTCTCCCGGAGGCACCTAGCTGCTTCCTGCCTGCGCCATGGCTCTCCTCCTCTGAGAGGCCTTACCTGACAGTCTCAGGATCCCATCACTTTGCTGGACTGCCCTCCGGCAGACCTCGCTAATCCAAAGAGTTCTCATTAAAATCGGGATACTCAGGTTCTCTGAAAAACCCAAAAACCTGGGGACAGAGAGCTGCTCCTGGGTGGAGTGTGGGAATGCCTCACTTGGGGAACAGGAGCCCTCGTGTGGTCACAGCCCCCTCCCCTCCTTACACACACTTGGCCTCCCTTTTCCACCTTTTGATTCTTCCTGGCCTCGCAGGCGCTGGAATTTGGGGCGTCCCCATTGGCCCTGGCCTGCAAAGCCTGCACTCTGCTGGTGACTTTGCCCGCAGACTCTGCCTCATCAGGGGAAGAGGGCAGCGACAAGAATCTAGCTTTGGCGGTAGGAGCATCTGGGTTCACGGGCCTCTTCCAGCCAGGAAACCTGAGACAAGTGATTACCTTCCAACTGTGGAAGGGGGACAGCACTGTGCCAGCCAGGAGTTTAAGGACAAGTGAGCATCTCCTTCCTGCACCTCCCCTCCCCGGGAGGGCTGAGAGCAGGGCTGTCTGCCTCCTCCTGCCTCCTGGGAGACCCCAGGCTCAGACGGTCCAGAGAAGCCGCCCCTCCTTGAATCTTTCACCTCTCCCTCGGCTTGCGTTCTTCTAACTGCATTTGCTCATTCTCACGACTCTCCGACTTGAAAACACAAAAGCCCCTCTCTCTCCTGCCCTTGGTACCCAAACTTCCCGGAAAGATGCCCCACAGCGGTTCTGTCGGCATCCCCGTCTGCCTACTCTCTTTCCCCCTCTCCAACCTGGCCTCCACCCCGTCACTCTACCAGACGTGACCTCTATGTCACGAATCCCTCATCTGACTACACATCTAGGCAGCATTGGACACTTGTCTGGTGGCTGCCAAGAGTTCTAGAATGGCCTTGGTTCCCTCGCTCTCATCAGCCCCCTCTCTGACTCCTGTGAAGGCTCTGCTTCCTTCACCGGGCTGGTTGCTCACCTTTCCATGATGCAAATCACAGTGCGGTGTCTTCCCAGACCTATACTGTCCCCCAGGAGTCTTCTTCATGCCCATACCTGGACACCCAACCCAAACAACAGCCATCCTTTCTCCTCCTCGTTTTCCCTTTACTCTTTTTCAAGGTGGCATGTACCTCACTGAGTAAGTCCAATAGTTCTACGTGGCTTCAGTGGCAACTCCCATTTCTTTGGATAAGTCTCGCCACATTTCTAAATAATGTGCTAATGATGCTATCACTTGATTTTCCTTGGTAGGTAGTATCTATTGACACCCCACTTTGGTTTTTTTTTTTGTTTGTTTGTTTTTTAACTTATCTTTATTGTTGAATGTATTACAGATGTTCCTCATTTTCCCCCCATTGCCCCCCTCCTCCTCATTCCCGCCCCCCTCCTGCCTTTCCCCACACTGTTGTCTGTGTCCATTGGTTATGCATATATACATATAAGTTCGTTGGTTTATTTCTTCCCACCCCCCACCCCCCTTCCCTTTGAGGTTTGTCAGTCTAACAACCAATTTGTACTTCTTAATCCCTTCACCTTTTTCACCCATCCCCTCAGCCCCCACCCATCTGGTAACCAACAAAAGTTCTCTGTATCTATGAGAATGTTTCTGTTCTGCTTGTTCATTTTGTTTGTAGATTAAATTGTTGATAGATATGTATTTATTGCCATTTTGTTTGTTCATTTTTTTTTAATCTTTTTCTTCAAGAAGACCTTTCAACATTTCATATAATAATGGTTTGGTGGTGATGAACTCCTTTAGCTTTTCCTTGTCTGGGAAACTCTTTATATGGTCATCGATTCTAAATGACAGCTTTGCAGGATAGAGTAATCTTGGTTGTAGGTTCTTGCTTTTCATCACTCTGAATATTTCTTGCCACTCCCTCCTGGTCTACAAAGTTTCTTTTGAGAAATCAGCTGACAGTCTTATGGGAACTCCCTTGTAGGTAATTAACTGCTTTTCTCTTGCTGCTTTTAAGATTCTCTCTTTGTCTTGAACCTTTTGCATTTTGATGATGATGTGTCTTGGCGTGGGCCTCTTGGGGTTCATTTTATTTGGGACTCTCTGTGCTTCCTGGACTTGTATGTCTGTTTCCTTCCCCAAGTTAGGGAAGTTTTCTGCCATTATTGTTTCAAATAGGTTTTCGGTTTGTTGTTCTCTCTCTTCTCCTTCTGGCACCCCCAAGATGCGAATGTTGGCACGCTTGAAGTTGTCCCAGAGGCTCCTTACACTATCCTCATTTCTTTGGATTCTTTTTTCTTTTTGCTGTTCTGATTGGGTGTTTTTTGCTTCCTTATATTCCAAATCAATGGTTTGTTTCTTGGCTTTACCTACGCTACTATTGAATCTGTGTAAACTATTCTTTATTTCAGTTAGTGCCTCCTTCATTTCTAACTGTGCATCCAGCATTTGTGAATGGTCCTTTTTTATGCTCTTGAGGCCCTCACTAAGTTCACTGAGATTCTCACCAAGTCCATTGAGCATCCTTATAAGCAGTGTTTTGAACTCAGCATCTGTTAGGTTGCTTAACTCCATTTCACTTAGTTCTTTTTCTGGAGTTCTGTTCTGTTCTTTCATTTGGGACCTGTTTCTTTGTCTCCTCATTTTGGCTGCCTCCCTGTGTTTGTTTCTATATATTACTTAGCGAGAGGTATAGGGCTAGCTGAGACCAGATGCTGCTTGTTTGAAAGAATTTAGGAAAGGCTGAAGCAGGAGCCAAGACAGGCCAATCCTATGGTAAAGCAACTGGCAACAGCTTGGGTGGGCCTGGAAGCTGGTTGGGGCCGGGCCTCAGGGAATCACCAGGGCGGGGCCAACAGTGTGAGCCAGGTAGCTGGAGTCCCAGATATGGCGGTGTCTGCCAGCCCAGGGAAGGGCTCACCAAAGGAACAAAAGCCTCTGATAGCACGTCTGTCCAGGAGAAAGCTGCCTCTCCAGCCCTCGCTCCAATGCCAAGCAGCTCAGCTCTTCCCCATATGACTCTGGTGCCTTTCAAGCTGCCTCCCGCACGCTGGAGCCTGGAGGGTGCGAGTCTGAGTGAGTCCGTGTGCGGGCCCTTTAAGAGGAGCTGCCGGGGGCTCCAGTAGCCTCAGCCTCAGTTCCCGCTGGTTTTACAGCCAGAGGTTATGGGGACTTCTCTTCCTGGCACTGGAACCCTGAGCTGGGTGCCTGGTGTGGGACAGGAACCCGTCAGTCCTCAGGGAGGATCTTCCCAGCCGAGGTGTCCTCCTAATTTTTATCCGCCACACGTGGGTGTGGGACCATCCCGTCCCCTCCACCCTCCTACCAGTCTGGATGCGGCTTCTTCTTTTTTTTTTTTTTAATCCTCACCCGAGGACATTTTTCCATTTTTGTTCAGATAGAGTGGGAGGGAGAGAGAGGAAGAGAGAGAGAAACATCGATGTGAAAGGGACACACCGAGTGGCTGCCTCCCGCACGACCCAACCAGGGCCGGGGACAAACTGCAACCGAGGTACATGCCCTTAGCGGGAACTGAACCCGGGCCTCTCTGGACCGCAGGCTGCTGCTCTAACCGCTGAGCCAAACCGGCCAGGGCGCGGCTTCTTCTTTAATGTCGTAGTTGTAGGACTTCCATTCAGCTCGATGTCAGGCGGTTTTGAATGATGGTTGTTCTGTAGTTTAGTTGTAACTCTGATGTGGTTGTGGGAGGACACGATGCCGCGTTTACCTACGCCGCCATCCTGACCGGAATTCTTGACACCCCACTTTGAAAAAGGCAGATGGATACAGAGGGAAGTTTGGAACTTCAGGAACTGAAGAAAAAGCAATGGAAATTATAAATATATGCATAAGTGGAATAGACTTTTTCTCCTCATAAGTTCTTTAAAATATGTATAAGGTGCAAGGTAAAAATTATAACATTATCTAGTGGGGTTTCAGTGTGTGAGATGTAACAATATGAAAACAGTAACATAACAGGGGGAGGTTTCAACTTGTAAGGCTTGTATACTTTACTTGAAGTGTTAAAATGTTAATAAATTCTGAGTAGACTGTGACAAGTTAGGAATGTATCATTATGATTCCCAGAGAAACACACACACAAAAACCACATTCAGAAAACACAAAAGGAAACCAGACACAGAGCCAAAACCAAAGGATACATTGAAGTGGAATACTAAGGAGTTGGGTTAGTGAAAACAGTGGAACTCCAAAAGCCCACCTCTTTGAAAAAGCAACTGTGTCCAACATTTCTATACTTTATTTTCCTTATCTAATTACAAAGTTAATACTGAATGTTGCAAACACTTTTTGTTGTTGTTGTTGTTAATTCTCACCCCAGGATATTTTTTTCCACTGATTTTTCAGAGAGAGTGAAAGGGAGGGAGAGTAGGAAGGGAAGAAAGAGAGACATATCTATCGGTTGCCTCCTGCACGCATCCCGACCGGGGCCAGGGATCGAACCTGCAACCGAGGTATGTGCCCTTGACCAGGAATTGAACCCAAGACTCTTTGGTCCATGAGCTGGCGCTCTAACCACTGAGCAACACTGGCCAGGGCTGTATGTTGCAAATATTTTAAACATACTCACTCCCCAAATATTTACAGGTTGACTTTCATATGCTGTCTATGCGGCCCCTGATAGAAATGATGCAGACTTTTAATGTAATCGGAAACCTTTTAGTTGCCACATTTAGAAAAGTAAAAGGAAATAGATAAATTTAATTTTAGCAATATATTTTGTTTAACCCAATATATCCAAAATAGTATCATTTCAACATGTAATTGATTTAAAAAATTGAGAACTTTTGCTTTTTTTTTTTGTTCATCCTCACCCAAGGACATTTTTGCACTCATCCTCAGATAGAACAGGAGGGAGAGAGGGAGGAAGAGAGAAAAATATCGAAGTGAGAGAGACACATCAAGTGGTTGCCACCCATACAACCCCAACTGGAGCCGGGGACAAACTGCAACCGAGGTATGTGCCCTTAGCGGGAACCGAACCCGGGACTCTCCGGTCCACGGGCTGATGCTCTAACCGCTGAGCCAAACGGGCCAGGGCTTGCATTCTTTTTTTATCTGTCTTCCACACCTACAGCCCACCTCCAGTCAGCCGAGCCCCATTCTCAGGGCTCAATCGTCACACCCGCTGAAGGTTCCCACATGGGACAGCATAAACTTCAGAAGATTTAAGGCTCCTGAAATCTCAACCCCTAGAGCCAATCACTCTTAGCTAAGAGCAGTCTTCCAGGTGTTTTCTATAAAATACATAGGCGTGTATATTTGTGAATTAACCAGGAATCTTTCAGTTGGGAGTGAAAGAAAATCACCTCAAGGTGGCTTAAGAAAAGACAAGTTTGGGAAACATCTATTGGCTCATCGTTTAAAGGCAGGGTGTGGAAACTGTCTCAAGGCACGTGGAGATCCGGGACTGAAACATCACCAGGACTCAGGAGCTCTCATTTTTCAGCCCGTGCTCCTTGGTGACAGCCACCTCTGTCCATGTGATAGCCGCCCCCACCCCCATTGCAGCCTCCCAGCCTCAAGTGCAAAGATAGATTCTCTGTCCTGAAGTTCTGGAATTGGGTTTCATTAGGGTTTGCTGGGTTCATGAGTTCAGCCAGTCACTGTGGGGGCCGCAGCGCTCAGCCCTGCCAGGCCTGGGCCTGGTGTCCCCCCTGCTGGTGTCACAGATGGAGCCAGGGCCTTGGGGGTAAAATCAGGGACTGGGTTTGGGGTGGGCAGAAACAACCTTCACAACCAGAATAGACTGTTGTTCATAATGGGTTCACAGGGTTGAGATCATAACACGCACGTGGACTTGCAACACCTTGCTCTTTAAATACATTCCGGACACCTTTCCATACAGGACATTCACCTAATTGGGGAAAACTCGCCCAGCCTCCAGTTGCGATTATATGCCTTAATTTACTTAACCGGGTACCTACCAATGAACCTGCTTCTCATCTTTTGCTACTGCTAACATGCTTGTGCCTAAAACTGAACTTCAACTGTGAGATATATCCCTAGCAGGGGACTTGCTGGTCAAACTATATATGTATATGTATATGTATATGTATATGTATATGTATATGTATATGTATATGTATATGTGTGTATATATATATACACATATATATGTATATATATGTATGTGTATATATGTATGTATATGTATATGTGTATATATATGTGCAAAAGTAGGTTTACAGCTGTGAGTACACGAAACGGAGTTTTTTTTTATTGATTTGAGAGGGAGAGGAAGGGAGAGGGAGAGATAGAAACATCGATGAGAGAGAACATTGATTGGCTGCCTCCTGTATGCCTCCCAGTGGGGATTTGGCCCACAACCTGGGCATGTGCCCTGACCGGGAATCGAACAGGCGACCTCTTGGTGCATGGGTCGAGGCTCCACCACTGAGCCACACTGGCCGGGCACAGAGTTCTTCTTTTGAGTTAGCAAAGCTATTATAATAATCATAACCTGATGTCTTTTTCCTTACAGTTGTAACCTACGTTTGCCCACGTGTGTGTGTGTGTATTTTGATAGATATTTCCCTGACAAAGTTGTACCAGGTGAAGTAATCCCCAGCCAAGAATAAAAGTGCCTGTTTCCCCTCTACTCTTCTTTATCAAGGAGACTCTTAGTTCCAAGGTTCAGATACATCCAATTAAAGCTGGCTTAGAGAGGAAAACACTGTATCTCATTTAACAAGAGGTGTGATGATGGGGAGTCTAGGGTTGGTTAAGGAACCAAGGACACCACAATGGCCAACTTCCCAACAGGACCGGGAGATGCTCAGAATAGAGGTGCCATATCCTCCATGACAATGTCCACCATAATGTTATCCCTACTTCTGGTCCCCTTGGGGTTACAGAACTTTCCAGGAAGCCACCTTCTTAGACTTGCCCCCACACGGGCCAGAATCACATCCCCTGCCCATTACGGAACCAAATTCTGACCAGAGGTGTGGAAGGACATGCTGGTTTGGACCAATCACAGTTCACTCCAAGGGAGGGGCCCAGGGTCTGGGAGCAGGTGTGTGACCAGTATTTGCCCCAAGTGAGGTTCTTCGTTGAGGAAGAGGAGCTGGCGGGCTGGCAGGAGATGGCCAATGATTCTGCCATATACACTTGCTAACAACAATTTTTTTAACAACTGTCAGTGTGACAGGCAAAATTACTACATTGCTTCAGTGTGCATCTTTAAAATCTCTTGGTGATGTTGAGCATCATCCCCTAAGTTGAAGAAGGCACAGATATCATTAAAATACTGCATTTTGAAGTGGCTGGAAGACTTTTTTATGTGATTATACTTCTCATTTCTAGAAGTTCCATCTGGCTCATTTTCAAATCTGCTAAGTGGGGCACGCTTTCTTTTCCCCTGTAGATACAGTCACCCTCGTCTTTTATTCCTTTAAACAGAGTAAGCCTGAGTGTTTAGTCTGAGCCACAATCCTGCTGGTCTGAGCCTGTTTCTGCCGCTGGCTGCCTGACGGTTCCCGCTCATGGTGCCCTGTGCATTTCTCACTGCGTGCTGTTGTCCCTGAACAACCGTTTGTGGGCTCTTTGAGGCCTAGGACAAATGCCTCTCCTCCAGAGGACAAGTCTAGGGATCCCCATGAACTGAGGTCACAGCGGGAGATGCCCTGGGGTAACCCGTGCTGTCGCCTGGGGTAAGGACCAGCTCTCACTCGCTTCTCGGAAACAAGACTTCCCCTCGGTTTTCTGTGCTCTGCGTAGGGCCGAGAACCTTCCCCACGGTCTTCTGTTCTTACGGATGGTACCCTTAGGGCTCCTGCATAATGGAGAGAGGGGCTCCAAGTAGACCCCCACCTAGACCCCGAGTCCCTAAGGCCCTCAGGGCAAAGTTCCTGAGTGCTGTCTTACCTGCCTCTAGGTGGCTGCTTCCCCAGCACCTGACCTGGAAGTTCTCTACAACCTGTCGGCAAAGACGTCCTAAAATGCACTTAAAAAACAACTTTTAATTAGACAAGTAACACGTGAGTACATCATTGTTATAAAACAGTAAAACACAGGCAGTATTGGCTAGTATATACGCCAGGAGGGGGCTTCTCTCAACTTACAGTAGTCGGGGTGATTCGAGTCTTGCGGTCTTCCATTGTGACTCAGGATGGATTGGATTTTCAATTAAAAACTTAAAAATAAAACTGAAACTTTGTAACTATACAGATAAGGCCAAGTCTCTTTTGGTCTTGACCTCATTTCCAGTCTCATGCCCAGAAGTTTCCACCGTTTTCAGTTTGGTGCATATCATTTTTAACACATTTACATACACACCCATGTATCTGTGAGAAAGCTGTAATAGCATCTTGTTTTTTGTTTTGTTTTTTTTCATACATGATATTACACTCTCCATGATGCTATGGATGTTGGCAGTATTTCTGGAGGATCTTCCCAGGCCAGCAGCCCAGGGATCAACAACAGGAAGCCTACAAGTAAAATCCGGTTAATGAACGTATTACATTAGCCCAAACAGTGTTGTGAGGGTTTCTTGTTTGTTTCTGAGGGCATAGCCTGAAAAGGGGAGGGCCCTTTTGTCAGCATCTGATAGCATGTGGAAAGTGCACGTCAGCGCACAGCTTCAATGCACACCAACTGCACACACCTGTCCCTGCACCGAAGAAGCCTCTTCTGGTTATTACCCATTCTCCATCCCCCCACAACTTCTAACACTGAACGTGGTTTTTAAATTTAAAAAATACAGCATAAAAATATATTTCTATCTTCTCCTGAAAGCTCAGAAGTTCTGGCAGCATTCACCTTGGTCCAAGCGCCCGGGAGCAGCACCCGCCAGCTGCAGGCGCTCTCCAGTCCAGCAGTTCCCAGCTCCTCTTGCTGTCTGATTCTGGAAACGTCACCCATGGACGTAAACTACCCCAGGGGTTGGCCGGTCCTCTAGTGATGGCTATTCAAGCTGTTTCTGAATTTGCCATATTAAAAAAAACACTGCACACAGCATTTCCATGTAAATGTGTGCGGTGTGTACGTCCAAGAGAACCGAAGCATCACTAGTCCGTAGCAGCATTATCCCATAGAAGCCAAAGGGGTTCAAACACCCATCTCCTAAGACATGGATAAACAAGAGGTGGTACACATCCACACGATGGAGTCTTGCTTGGCCACCGAAAGTGATGAAGTACTACCCTGGCCAGTGGGGCTCAGCTGCTTGGGCGTCATCCCACGCACTGAAAGGCTGGGGCTTCTAGTCCTGGTCAGGGCACGTATGGAAGCAACCAGTCGATGTTCTCTCACATCGATGTTTCTCTCTCTCTCTCAAATCAATGAGCATATCCTAAGGTGAGGATTAAAACAAAGTCATGAAGTACTGACACCAGCTGCAACGTGGAGGCATGCTGAACACGGTGCTCAGTGGAGGAAGCCGACACGAAAGACCACGTGCTGTGTGATTCTGCCTGTATGAAATGGCCAGAGGCGGCAAATCCACAGACAGACAGGAGACCAGAGGTTGCCAGGGGCTCCGAGGAGAGGGGTAGTGACTGTCAGTGAGTGTGGAGGTTTCTCTGGGGGATGATGAAATTTTTGTTTTTGTTTTTAATCCTCACCCAAGGATAGTTTTCCATTTATCTTCAGATAGAGAGGGAGAGAGAGAGAAACACTGACATGAGAGAGACACATCGACTGGTTGCCTCCCGCATGACCCCAACAAGGGGCCGGGGATGAACCGCAACCGAGGTACGTGACCTTGGCTGGAATCGAACCTGCAACTCTTTGGTCCGCAGGCTGACGCTCTAACCGCTGAGCCAAACCGGCCAGGGCGATGATGAAGTCTTTGAAGTAGATAGTGGCAATGGTTGCACAACTCTGTATTTACTGAAAACCACTGAATTGCACATTCAAAAGCAATTGAAAAAGATTCCAGACAGTCGTCTCTTTCAGGCTGGTCCCTCCTTACACACCAGCTGCGGCTGTGGGACCTGCCTGAGAGCCCCAGGGCCCGGGGAAAGACCTGTGCTCCAGGTCCCGGCCAACCGAGGAGGCCCTTACAGTGCACCTGCATCCTTATCTGGAGGGATGCCTTCAACTCCAGACTTAAAGCAGACACACACCACACACACACACACACACACACGAGAAGTTATAAGGCAATCTGGTTTGGTCCCATCTTCCAGGTCACGGCCTTCAGCCAGCAGCAGAAGGGTAAACAAACCACAGGTTAAATCTCATCCCTATGAGTTCTTAGTCTTTGGTGCTCACCGTTTGCCGTAACCGTCTCTCATTCCTCAATTTCGGCCTAGGGGAGCTCATTTACTGGTATCGTTCTTTCCTCCCAAACGAACACGAGAACTCAAAGCATATACTTTCCGGTTGGGTACTAGAAAAAACATTCTGAGGGCTGTGTTTGTACCTGAGGGAAAGAAGAACTGCACTGGAAGCAAACAGACCGGGAGCAGCCGACGCGCCCCGAGCCAGTCGCCCTGCGCAGGGGGGGCCTCCTCTGCGGTGTTTCTGTTGAAAGAGTGGCTAAAACCGTATCCAGTCCTCTCCCCATGACCACAGAAGACTGGGGAGGAAGCCACTGCAGCTCACACTTAGTAAGTTCTTACAATACATTCCATAAAGTCTACGAAACTGTTTAGAAAATATTTATTTGAACATGTGAAAGAAAACTTTAGAGACCCCAATGGAACAGAGACGTTCCTTTCCTCGGTGACGGGCAATCCCCACAGGCTTCCTTGAACACCAAGTGCTGTTGTAAGCTTGACATCACAGGTTTCACCAGGAGCTTGCAGAGCTATGGGGTGGCCTGTGTTCATGGCAGGAACACATCCCCTTCACAAGGAAAGAAGCCAGACAAGTGGACGTGCAAATGCTGCCTCGCACACCCGTGTCCCCAACAGCACAGGCTCAGAGCGTGCCTCTGAAATGACACACGAGACAGCAGGCTCTCAGGATCGGCATCTTTTAAAGATGCTGCATCGCTCTGTGGAGGACTGGACGTTTCCTCTTCCATCCGATCTGGACGCTCACGAATGTGACCAGGTAGGAGGCACCAGGACTGTGACATCACAAAACTTCTGCCCCAAGACAGCCATGCTGGTGAGGAGGGGCCTCCTGGCTGCCTCCTGGAGCTCCTCTTCTGTGGGGTCTGCCCCCTCTCTGGAAGGCCCCTCCACCCGGCGCAGAAGGCACAGTGCCACTCGGCAGTAGGCGGGGCAGGCCTAGCGGATGGGCCTGAATGGAAACGTCATTCCTGACAGGAAGGTGTGCCCGGGGTGTGTGGGCAGGGCGGGGTGGGCGGCAGGGTGTGCGGCGGGGTGGGCAGGCACGGCCCCGTAGCCCAGCGGGGGCGTGTGGATGTGCGGGTAGAACCCAGGGGGCAGCGCTGCGTGTGGCGACTGCTGCACGGGGCCCGAGATCACCAGCTGCAGCAGGCTGCAAACACAAGGAGTAGGGTTAGGACACAGGCTCCACTGGTGACAGTCACCTGACACGTGGCATCGGGCTGGCTCTGTCCCCTGGACTTGGCGTCATGGGGAGACAGGACAGAAGGCCTGGACACGTGCGGAACCTCACTCATGAGCCGACAGACACACCAGATGCAGGTACAGAACACAGGTGTCCAGATGGGGAAACTGAGAACAGGGAGGGGGGCCTGTGGCTGGGAAGAACAGGAGGAGGTGGCAGGACTTAGACTGGGATGGGGCAGAGGAGAAAGGAGGGGCCAGCAGTGGGAAAAGCCAGGATCCTAGAGGTGGCAAGGTGACAACGTGGAGGAAGGAACCTGAGGAAACTGCAGGTGTCCCAGGAGGGGGCGGCAGGAGTGCAGGACCACAGGGGAGGGCTGCAGTCCACAAAAGCAACCCTGGCGCCTGTGGCAGGGATGCAGGTCGGCCTCAACCGTCCGCACTTAGGAGAGGCGGGGCTGAGACGCCGCAGGAAACAGGCCACTTTCCTCAAAGTCATTCTTAATGACAGACCTAACTGAATTCTTAGTAAAGCCACACGACACCCAGAGTCCGGGACAGGCCCAGACCCAGCCTGACCCACCTTCAGGGGCCCACTCCCTGCCACTCCTGCCCGAGGAGCTTCCTTCGGCCACTTGCTCCTTCTGCCCTGGGTAACAGGTTCCCAGGCCTCGGGCGCATCCCCTCCACCCATACGCAGGCCCCTCCTTCTGTACCCACCCTTCCCACTACAACTCCCTTCCACCCTCCGTGACCCCAAGCCCAGGTGCGGAGCACCTTCTCCAGCCTGCGTTCTCCTCGCTCTGGTTCAGGCACCAGTAGCCTCTGTCTCCCGGGAATCCTCTGCCCTCCTGAATTCAACGTCCTTTCCAATGCTGGTCCCTTCTGAAACTCCTTGAAGGGTTTCCTCTTACTAGTTCCATCCTTTCTGACTCCACTTTCCCCGCCCAGCACCATCAGCAGAGATTCTTAATCTCTACTTTTCCAGGCCTCAGCCCCACCCTGCTGTCAGCGCCAATCGAAAACCTTCTCAGGTGCGCCCCCTCCAGGACAGAGGCCTCCTCCTAGCTCTGCCTCCATCCTGCTCCCAGCCTGGGCTCTGCTGTGCACAGGCTGCTCTGCTCCCTACCGTCCTAGAATCTCCCCAGGGACTCCGCTCCAGCTGGGTCCTGTGTTCCCGGTGTCTATGCCCATCTCTCCACATCACCAATTCCCAGCTGCCAGGTCCTGTTCACACCCATTATCCACCTCTCAGCTTCCTCGTCTCAGGGTGCTGTCCCTGCCACTGTCCTGCTGGCCCCAGCGACAGCCCCCCCACCCGCCCAGGCCACATCACCCTTGGGTGGACCCTGACTACTGTCGGCCTGTGACCTAGCTCTGAGAGAGGGCCTGGCTCTTCTGCAGTCTGACCCTCCCACCCAAGCAGGAGGAAAGCTGGTGCCTTTCGGTGGCCTGAAGCTCTTCCAGGCCCCTTTCCATTTATGTTACTTTTCTATGGCTCTGGGCAGGAAATTCAATCGAGATAAACAAGTGAGTACACCTAAGGGGGAGAATTACAGAGGCCAAATTCAGGGCATGAGTTTGAACCTCCTTCACACCCTGCCAGAGACAGAGAGGTTTCAAGAAGTTTCCAGTCTAGTTGGAAAGACAATTAACACAAAAGAGTGATCAGAAAGCAAAGACGTATTCCAAGTGACCTTTCTCTCTCCTTCCCCACCTCAGGGCCAGGCTGCCCCGGACATGGGGTCCGGGACGGCGCATCAGCAGAGACAGGGCCCAGCCGGGGCTGTTAAATGTTCCAGAGGGGTCCCCACTGGCACTAGTTATGGCACTCAGATGACAAAGCATTATATCCTATCATTATTTTAAGGCCCTGAAAACACTACCGTTAAAAAAATAAAAGCTGTGTACAGAGAAGGGAACTGTTACAAAGGGATTATTGCAAGAGGGGTAAAGGTCCCAGCGTGTACTAACAATGTCCTCAGATGCCAGGGAATTTTCTTGGAGCCCAGAAGAAAGAAGTGTGGGCTCCTGAGGGAAAGGCAGCCCTCTGGACAAGCTGTCCACACCATGGAGAAAACCTCAAACAGGGCCATTTTGTTCTACCAGAAACTACTGTGCTCCACCTTCTCAATTTCCGTATCTACCCGGACCTGACTGAGCTTCCCCCGCACAGCCGGACACGGAGTCCTCCAGCCACACAGGAGGGTGAGGGTCCCCTGGCTGCAGCTATCTCACTGGCAGCCCATGAATTAGCATCTGGCTGATCCTTTGGCCTCAAATTATGCACATTTCTGTATCAGCCTCCAATCCCTGCCCATACTCGCTGGCCCTGGCATACACAGCGCTGTTTGTTCATCCTCTGTCCACACTGCCTGCCAACGCCAGCCCTGGAGCCTTACCACCCCTGTTAAAGACCAATGTGGCCCTCATCAGTGTGGCTCAGTTGGTTGGAGCATTGTCCTGTGCACTGAAGGGTCACAGGTTCGATTCCCAGTCAGAGCACATAGCCAGGTTGCAGGTTCAATCCCCGGTTGTGGCTCCTACAGGAGGCAATCAATCAATGTTTCTCTCTCACTCTCCCTTTTCCTTCCTCTCTCTCTCAAATCAATTTTAAAATAAGTAAATATATTTTTTTAAAAACCAATGCAACCATATGAAGAAAGAATGTCAACCAACAAACCTTGGTACCTGGGTTGTTTCATTTCTGTAAGCCCTGCTTGTGCACACGCAAGGTGCATGGGAGTTCTGCCTCTAATGTAAACACTTCCACAGCCAGTTGCCACAATGAATACTTTTGGTGGATACAATGTTCTATCATGTAACACTACAAACTTAGTAACACTTCCACAGCCAGTTGCCACAATGAATACTTCTGGTGGAAACAATGTTCTATCATGTAACACTACAAACTTACTAATTTCCCACAGCCACTTGCCACAGTGACTACTTTGGGTGGATACAATGTTCTATCCTCATGTAACACTACAAACTTATTAAGTATCCCTGCCTGCAGGATAGTTACGTTGCTTCTAGGTTTTTGCTAATAATACTGTGTTTGCATGAAATATTTTTGAGCACATAGCCTTTTGCTTCTTATCGGGTCATTGAAATTAATTAGATTAAGTAGAATTCCTAAATTATGGAAGTAATAGTAAAGTGACAGCAGCTAATACTTCTGTCTACATAACAAGTACTGTTCCAAGGGCTTTCTGTGTATTTGCTCCTTTAATTCTCACAAGACTCCTACAACAGAATGGGGGGGGGAGGTAGGTACTGTTATTTTCTTGACTTTATAGAGAAAAGGAGGCAGTGGGAGATAAGGAACTTGCCTGAAGGCACAAAGATAAGCAGTAGCAGGGCTGGAATACTTCCCAGAAGCTGTGCGACCACAGCTCCTGCTTTCCACCACCATCATCACTGCTTCTCCAAATTACGACAATAACTACCATTTATGGAGAGCCCCATATGACGCAGACTATGCTAAGAAATTTATAAGTGTGACCCAGCTTAATCCTCACTACAACCTAGGAGGCAGATGAATCAGTGCCCCCATTTTACAAGGGGGTCAACCGAGGCTCAGAGACAGGCAGACAGGCAGAGACAGCCCAAACATCACAACAAACCACAGACAGAACCGTGCCCAGCACCCAGTCAGTGCCGCACGAGGCTAAAGCGCTGGCCTGACCGACACGGTGCCCCAGGGCTGTGGCTCTGCAGTATTTCCCAAATGGCTGTGCGACTCACAATGTCACCAACATTGTGCACCAACATCACCACAAAACCTAGGTACGCACAAGCACTCAGTGAGCGTGACACTCTAAGTTGATACTGGTTTCTTTCCTTGACTCCAGTAAATCTTTGATTTACCCCCTACCTGGCCTTCCTCTCACATGGGTTGTGCCATCACATCTGTCCCCCGCTTATTATCAGTCCTTAAGGGGCTCCTTATATACAGAAGCTCTGGACCCTGCAGACCAGGACAGGGGTCCACCCTGCCTTGCACCCACTTGCAACCCCCACCCGACTAGAAGTTTTAAGAGAGCACTTACTTATTATGGGGCAGCCTGGAGCACAAGGTTCTCAGATCATCTGAAATCGAGGAGATACACAATTAAGGGACGGAGTGGAGAAAACAAGGTGAAATGGTCACTGATGTCTTTTCAAGAGTGTCAGTGAGACAGTGGTACTGTCTGATACTGTATTTTCCTAGAATCATGTAGAAACTGTATTCTCTTTATCTTTTTTTTTAATCCTCACCCGAGGATACCTTTCCATTAATTTTCAGATAGAGTGGAAAGGAGGGAGGGAGGGAGGGAGGGGGAGAGGGAGGGAGGGAGGGAGGGGGAGGGGGGGAGAGAGGGAGAGAGAGAGAGAGAGAGAGAGAGAGAGAGAGAGAGAGAGAGAGAAAGAAATATCAATGTGAGAGAGACACATCAATTGGTTGCCCCCTGCATGACCCTGACTGGGGCTGGGGATCGAACCTGCAACCCAGGCACGTGCCCTTGACTGGAACTGAACCCACAAATTGAACCTACGACCCTTTGGTCCACAGACCAACGCTCTAACTGCTGAGCCAAACCGGCCAGGACTATTCTCTTTTTTTTTTCTTTCAGTTTTTGCTTTAATAAACTGGGCCCAAATAGAATATATCACTTAGAGAAGGGGCAGCTCTATTGGCAATTTGTCAAAAGCTGGAAAAGGGCCCTAAGGCAGGGCTCTAACTGAGCAGATCAGCCACCAAAGGCATTAAGAGCTAAGAGCTTGATAAGAGGGAAACCCATCACCAGTGACCATGGCTTGAGGCCACAGGCAGCTTCTGGGAGCCAACAGATCAAAGGCAAACACAGCCCTGACTGGTGTGGTTCAGTTGGCTGGAGTGTCGCCCCATACACCAAAAGGTTGCGGGTTCAATTCCCAGTCAAGGCATATACCTAAGTTGGGGTAATCCCCATTCAGGGTAACCTATTGATGTTTTTCTCACATTGATGTTTCTCTCTCTCTCCTCCTCTTTCTCTAAAATCAATTTTAAAAAAAGGCAAACACAGGTGTGCCATCAGCACAAGCTTAATTTCCTGGATACAAACACTAAAATGCAGGAGAATTTAAGGAACCCTCAAAACAGGTGATGGGAATGTTTATGCATTTAAATCTATGCATTTTACTGCATGTCAATTATGCCTCAATAAAAAAAGGACTACAACAAAAAAAGATTCTCAAGGCATCCCCAGTCCTAGGCATCAATGGTCAGGAGACACAGCGACATCATGGTCACAGTGCTCTACCTGGGTGTGTCCTGAGACTCCCCTACTTCCCTACAATCACTAACAGGAAGAAGTCCTAAAAGAGGCAGAATGCAACATTGGTCCAGGAGCCCCTATTTTCTTTGGGATGGATGGTGGTGTCCCGCCCCCAGGAAGGCCTAGGCAGGAAGCCACCTACCTCGTGTGCACAGCAGGGCTCCTGAGGCCATGGCCACCTGCAAAGCTTGTGCAAGGCGGTCCAGAGAGAGCTCGATCTCCTGGGAGGCATTGAGGGGGTTCAGTTCATCTGCCAGTCTGTTGATCTCCTCTACCAGTGGGACCATGTGGTCGAACAGGATCAGCCCTAGGCGCCCATAAAGATTCTTCTCGGTTAGGTGCACCTGGAGCACCATGAGCACCTGCAGGATGCTGAGATGCAGTTTTGAGTACAAGAGGTGGGAGTCTCTGTCCATCCCTCCCGAGTCCTGGGCAGCTTTGGTGGTGACGTGGCCATTGGATAAGGAAGGCTTCTTTTTTCTTTTGTAAGCCAGAGGGGCCTTCACACACCAGCGAATCAATCCAGTGAGCGGGGTGAGTTCTAAAAATCCTATTGGGAGATTGGCTGCAATTGGAGTATTTAAAAAAGTGATGAGAATCAACCTCGAGTCCTCAAAAATCCAGGTGACAATCACTTCAAGCAAGTCCAGCGGTGGGATGAGGTCATCTGCAAAGACACCTTAAGTCAGAAGGGTTTCCAGCCCCTGTGACAGAAGTGGGCGATGGGGAGACGGACCACCTAAATTCGCAGTACTTACCACCTGACAGCCAGATTATCTACTTCTCTGCTCATCTATTTTTTGTCCCATCCCCCAGAATAGCCCCTCCATGAAGGCTGGGACTCTCGCCTTCTTCAGTGTCATATCCCCGGTGACAGGACTGTCTGGCCAAGGTAGGGCTCAAGAAATACTTGTTAACTCAACAATTCCCTAGAACTCCATCATGACTTGAAAGTTCATCCTATGTGTCATTTTAAATAAAATTCCAAACTTTTTATGTGTAAAACTACCACCACACTTCATCCCCTCCCCTTGTGAGTAGGTTTCCTTTCTGTGTTTGGCGTCTCTTCCAGGATACATGACAGTTCTGGTGGCCTTCAAGGAACAGCCTGGAGTTCAGTCAATGATCTGTCAGCTGCCGAGGGCCACCCCAGCCCCAAACCTGGAACCCTTGTCTAGGTAACAGCCTGATTTCCTGTGACCCTAGGAACTGGCACATTCTACGGCCTAGACAGAGAACAACAATATCAGATACGTATGTTGACATTTATTTGGGGCTTACTATGTTCCAGGTACTGGTCTAATTCCTTTACAGACTAACACATTTAATCCTCAAACAACCCCAGAGGAAACTGAGGCACAGTGATGTTAAGTCATTTTCCCAGGACTCATCAAAATATGTGGCAGCCTGACCGGTATGGCTCAGTGGCCTGAGTGTCGACTGAGAGGTTCTGGTTTGATTCCCCATCAGGGCCCATGCCCCAGTTGTGGGCTCGATCCCCAGTAAGGGGCGTGCAGGAGGCAGCTGATTGATGTTTCTCTCTCACATCGATGTTTCTCTCTCACATCAATGTTTCTAGCTCTCTCTCCCTTCCTCTCTTTCAAAACAAACAAACAAAAATCAATAAAAACACACTAAAAAAAAAGTATGTGGTGGGCCCAGACCTGACCCAGGTGGCCTGGCTCCTAGCCACGAGGCTACACAGCCTTTTCTGGGATCAGCATGCAATACCCTTAGGTGGCTGTGCATGGGAGAGGGTCCCCAGCTTCCCGTCTCTGGGGCTGTGCGCACCACAGCTCACGACAGAGCCCCAGCCAGGGCCAAGCATGACAAGGGAGAGTGCGGCGTGAGGAAGACACGTCAGTGAAAGGTTCCTGAGTGCTCTTTCTCGGGAGACACTGAGATTTTGCCTGTTGTTTGGGTGTTAAACCATTGCACCCCACCTCCCGCCCTTCTGAATGATAGCAACAGCAGGAAGTAGCTGTCTACGACCCTTATGTGGCAAAATAAACAGTAGGTGACCCTGTGTTTGGGCCCCGATTCCCCCCGAGACACTTGTCTGGGAAACACCAGTCTCACGCCCACTTCTGTGGCATTCCATTCCCTCTGTATCTAAGCTGAGGCACCTCCAAGAACCTGAAGGCAGGGTGTGCATGTGTGCCATGTGTGTACACGTGAGCGTGTACTTGAGAGTCAATAATCCCTACAACCGTCCTACTCAGAGCCCATTCAGGCCATAGGAGGTCCTGCTGGGTTCGGGGAGCTGCTCCCTTTGCGTGGTTCTGAAGCACAGACTCCCAGGAATGCTCTCCTGTCACCAGGAGCGCCCAAGAGCAGCAGCATCACCATCGTGACAGCAGCCTCCAGGTCCAGCCCCCTCTAGGGCTGCTGTGTGCCTGGTGATTCCCGTTTCTCCAAACCCATCAAGTTGTATACATTAACTATGTACAGCTTTTCGTGTGTCGATCACACGTCAATAAAGTGGCTTAAAAGAAATTACTGACATATCAGGACTGTCAAACTGGCTTGAGAGAAAAACTTCACGTTCCACATCCATTTCAAGAATGTTAGTGGTATTTTCCGAACATGATTTCTTTTCCCATATGTTAATTAACCCATTCCCAATGCTAAGGCCAATTTCTGTTTGTTTGTTTTTTAATTTTTTAATTTTTTATCCTCACCCGAGGACATTCCTGCATTTATCTTCAGATAGAGCGTGAAGGAGACAGGGAGGAAGAGAGAGAGAGAAACATCGATGTGAGACCCCAACTGGGGCCAGGGACGAACCACAACTGAGGCATGTGCCCTTAGCGGGAACCGAACCCGGGACTCTCTGGTCCACGGGCTGACGCTCTAACTGCTGAGCCAAACTGGCCAGGGCCCAATTTCTGTTTTTGTTGATCTAGAATAACTGAAGATTGAAAGGGCAACTATGATGCTGTAAACTAGGTTTTACTAAATCTTTCCTATTGGAAAACAAAAGGCCTGAATACTGTTCCCAGCTATTAATAGCTATTAGCTACCAGGTTGGGATAAGAAAAAGACTGTTGTCCTGGCTGGTGTGGCTCAGTTGGTTGAACGTCATCCGTACACCAAAAGGTCACCAGTTCGATTTCTGGTCAGGGCACATGCCTGGGTTGCAGGCTCAATCCCCAGTAGGGGGTGTGCAGGAGGTGGCCGATCAATGTTTCTCTCTCCCTCTTCCTTCCTCTCTCTCTCAAATCAATAAAAACATAGTTAAAAATAAAAAGGAAGACTGTCAGCCCTCTGAGGGCAGAGCAGGAACCTGAAACAGCTCTGCAGAGAAAGCTACTCACCAGGGCGTGGCCCTAACTGCCCTGTGTGGAAAACAAGGGCCACACCCCCTGCCCCAATGCCACCAGAGCTGGGCAGCTGCTATTGGTTCTTTATTGGGAGTCTGTATAAAGTGATCTGACCAGGGCTCTGCTGCTGGACAGGGACAAGGGCTTCTCCCAGCTGAAGTCAAATGCCATCTAATGGCCACCTGAGGACCTCTTCTGGCATCCTGCTAAGAAGTCTCAAAAACATCGCCACGAGCAGACCTGAGGTGCACGCCTCCCGGTGCGATGCACTGAGGACACAGCACCACTGAGGGAGTCTTGTTGCCAAAATGCTTCACTTGAACCTTTTCATAGGAAATACTCAGAGAAATCCAACTTGAGGGACAGTATGCAAAACAACAGGCTTGAGCTCTTTCAAAAGTCAATGTCCTGAGACATATTTTTAAATGCTGGGAACTGTTCTAGATTTAAAGACCAAAGTGACATGACAGCTCTGTATAATGTATGATCCCTGAGCTGAATGCTGAAGTCTCCTGATCCCCGAAGGAGGGAGGGGAGGCTATACAAGACATTATTGAGCCCTGGCTGGTTTGGCTCAGCAGCTGGAGCGTTGGCCTGCGGACCAGAGAGTCCTGGGTTCGGTTTCCGCTAGGGGCACGTACCAGAAAAAAAAAAAAAAAGACATTCTGAGACAATCAGGGAAATCTGAACATAGGCTATGTGTGAGATAATCAACAGTATTCCCTGAATATTTAATTTCTTAGGTGTGATCATGATAACCATGGTTATGAAAGAGAATGGTCTTGTCCTTAGGAAATCTATGCTTAAGTACTTGATACTGGCAACAAACTCAAAAGATCAGGGAAAAAATATTTGCGAGTGTGTGTGGACAAGAAGGAAGGAAGGGCAAGAAACAGCATGTACGGCAAACGTCGTCCTTGGTGAATCTAGGTGAGCTATAGGAGTGTTTGTTGTAATAGTCTTGCAACTTTCCTGAAGTTTTTAAATGTTTCAAAATGAGAAGTGAGGAATCAAAAAATAACAAGTCTGCCCTGGCCAGTTGGCACAGTGGTTAGAGCCTCGGCCCACAGACCAAAGAGTCGTGGGTTCGATTCTGGTCAAGGGCACGTACCTCAGTTGGGGTTCGTCCCCGGCCCTGGTAGGGTCACGAGGGAGGCAACCAGTCGATGTGTCCCTCTCACATAGATGTTTCTTTCTCTCTTTTGCTCTCCCCTTCCCTCCCACTCTATCTGAAGATAAATAGAAAAATATCCTCGGGTGAGGATTAAGAAAAACAAGTCCGTCTGGCCGGTGTGGCTCAGTGGTTGAGCATCGACCCATGCACCAAGAGGTTGCTGGTTCAATTCCCGGTCAGGACACATGTCCAGGTTGTGGGCCAGGCCCCCAGTGGGGGAGCATGCAGGAGGCAGCCAACTGATGTTCTCTCTCTCATCGATGTTTCTATCTCTCTCTCCCTCTCCTTTCCTCTCTCTCTAAAATCAATAAAGGGAAAAAAATTAAAAAAAAAAAAAAAAAAAAGAAAAACAAGTCTATGGAGAGAGCCACCATCTTTCCTAGACACCAGACCCTAGTTTTTTGGGCTGTCTGCCACCTGGACCATCCTGAACCAGGCAACTAAAGGAAGTCACTAAAGAAAGCTCCCTGTTAGCAAATTCCATTCCCTTAGCTTTCAACCTAAAATACAACACACACTTCAAAGGGAAAAAAAAGCCAAAACACCAAAACGTTCACTGAACATTTTTCTACCTGAGTGTTAGTGGCAATAAAAGTGGCGACGCCCTGTTCAGCGGTTACCTGACGACAGGTCGTAAAGCGCAGTGACGGAAGTGATGAACTGGCAGCAGAAGCGGGGGCTGGCGCTGAATATCTGCTTCAGCGTCTGCACGGAGCCTGGCACCAAACAGCAGTAGTCATCCACGAGGGCCCTGGCCAGCCTCACACAGTAGACCACAGGCGTCCGCTGCAAAGAAGCCACAGTCCACGTAAGCACAGGTGTCCTGAGCTAGCGACGAGCAGCTGTGTACATCTGGTGGAGACCACCAGCACTGGCAGAACCCTCCAGGCGGTTAAGAGCTTGCTCTGACGCAGGGGTTGGCAAACTCAAGCCCACAGACCCAATCCATGCCCACACCTGTGTTTGTGAACGCAGTTTTACTGCAACTGCCCTACTCACACGCTTGCTTACTGTCTAAGGCTATCACTGCATGTCTAGGGCAGAGCTGAATAGTTCCTACAGACACGATAGGACCTGCAAAACCTAAAATACAGGGTATCCCCCAAAAATGTATACAAGGTGGCTGTAGATTCCATTATAATTTGAAAATAAAATGTATTTTAATAAACACTGGCTTTATAATTACACTTTTTTTGTGCATACATTGTTTTGGGACACCCTATATGTAATTACGATCTTGCCCTTTACAAAAAAGGCCTGCTGATGCTTGCTTCGAAGTTTACGTAGCAAAGAACCTTTCTGATTTTTATAACCCTGTAGTTGAGACTCCAGTGGTAAAAATTAACAGCTGCCAACATTTTATTTTTTTATTTTTTTTTATCCTCACCCAAGGACATTTTTTTCCACTTTTTGTTCAGATAGAGTGGGAGGGAGAGAGAGGAAGAGAGAGAGAGAGAGAGAAACATCGACGTGAAAGGGACACATCGAGTGGCTGCCTCCCGCACGACCTACCAGGGGCCGGGGACAAACTGCAACCGAGGTACGCACCCTTAGCGGGAACCGAATCCAGGTCTCTCTGGACCGCAGGCCGACGCTCTAACCGCTGAGCCAAACCAGCCGGGGCAGAGCTGCCAACATTTTAAAGAGCTTCAGGAGAGTTTGTGAACTATCACAAGATTCAGAGCAGTACACTCTCCATTTCTCTCCCGGTTCCATCCTCTCACAGGTTTCCATAATATTTCAGGTCCTACATCACCACGCTCCCTGGCCTTTTTCCTTCTCACTCAGATGCCGATCTGTAACTATTGCCACGTTCAACAGCTGCTCAGGACGCCAGGGCCCCAAGGTGGCTTCCAGGGGACAGCAGGCCAGATTGTCCATTCAGACTGAACTCTGCCCATAACACCAAACCAGCCATCTCTGCCATTCCTCACCCCAGTGGCAAACCCTGGCCCAGACCACTAAGACCCTGTCCTGTTGTTCACATCTGCTCTCATTCTGCCAGAATAACTGCATCATGAGAGACAGATGGAAAATCATACGAGTTACAAGATGCTAAACTTGACTTCACTAGGCTGCCAAGGGATAGAGGTAACCTTGTTGTTAAAAACAACACACACACTCAATTCAGATGTCTCAGAAATCATACTGGTGAGAATGAAGGCATAGATTCCACTGAGATTTACCTGTGTACCACAAAGAACAATGTTATCTTTCTGCTAGCCATATTTTTTATCATTATTGATTTTGGGGGGGAATCGATTGCTGTCCCACTCATTTATGCATTCATTGGTTGATTCTTGTATGTGCCCCGAATGGGGATCAAACCTACCACAACCTTGTTGTATGGAGATGACACTCAAACCAACTGAGCTACCCGGCCAGGGCTTGCTAGCCAAATTTTAAGGATAAAAAAATTATAAGATGCCCAGGTCGGGTGGCTCAGTTGGTGGGAGCATCATCCCATACACTAAAAGGTTGTGGGTTTGATTCCTGGTCAGGCACATACCTGCGTTTTAGGTTCAATCCCCAGTCGGGGTGCAACGATTGATGTTTCTCTTTCATATTGATTTTTTTTTCCTCCGTCTCTCCCTTCCTCTCTCTAAAAAAATCCATAAAAACATATCCTTGGCCCTGGCTGGTTTGGCTCAGCGGTTAGAGCGTCGGCCTGCAAACCAATGAGTTGCGGGTTTGATTCTGGTCAAGGGCATGTACCTCCGTTGCAGTTCGTCCCCGGCCCTGGTAGGGTCATACGGGAGGCAACCAGTCGATGTGGCTCTATCACATTGATGTTTCTCTCTGTCTTTCTCTCTCTCCCTCACTCCCACTCTATCTAATGATAAATAGAAAAATATCCTCTGGTGAGGAATAAAAAAACAACATATCCTTGGGTGAGGGTTAAAAAAAACCCAACAAATAAAATTTTAAAAATGGTTTCAAGAACCTGGGAATGAACATGTTTTGTGAAACTGAATGCAGTAAATTTTGTTAGCATAGCTGAGAATATTAATCAAATTTTTCAGTTAATAATTACTCTAAGTGGATTATCAATTTTCCAAAGCTTCTGAGAAATAAAAAAGCAAAATAAAATGAATCTTCCAAAATATTACCTAACACAATATCTACTGTAAATATACATTTTTCCTTTGATATTTACAAACACTCTAGAAAGCTGTTGTGCCCCTCTTTGACAGAACAGCCGTTCACTTTGTAATGTCATCCTGGAACAAGGCAAAACAACTCACACCTAACTGTATAGAAGACAAGCCAACATGGCAAAATTTGACATGTAATGATCTTAAAAAACAAAAAACAAATCCTATCATTGAGGCTGCATGCATAGTTGTTTCAAAATCCTACCTATCATTCTCAACTAAGAAAAATGATTTTTTTCACTTGTTCTGAAGATAGAGCTTTTCTTTTTAAAATTAATTTACCATCACAAACTACTGTTTTCTCAAGAATGGTTGTTACCTGTATACAAACACAGGTCTGAGCAGCAGCATACACTGTAGTAACATCAAGGAGACAACTATGTGGCAAAGGCCTCTCAAAATCCAATTAACTGAAAATTCCTGACATTAAGCTCCTCTTTGGAGACTCAGGAAAAGGCTATTTTCTAGAGAAGTACCTGAAGCCAGGAGGCTGCACACTCCAACACTGGGATTCGACACACAGCCACTGCCATGGAGACCAGTTTTCCCAACAGGCTCATCCGACTGTCATCGGCTTTGTTCCCTTGGGGGCTGAAAAGGGATGAGAAAATAATCTGCCGGACAGAGTCCTTGGTTTGCTCCTGGAAATAATTGCACATGATTTCAAGAAGTTGGAGCTCCTGGAGTGAATTCAATCTCTATAAAACAAATCCAGGAGAAGCGATGAGAAATTTAGTTTTAACATGCATATTAACTCATACAGTAAGAAATCAAGAAAATATGCTATTTTCCCCAGGGAACTTTTCACCCCTCTAAAGCCCAGGTGCCAGGAAGTAGATCTCTACTGTTAATCCCAGGAAATGTTATTATACATCATTATGCATTATCCCGGGGGGCTCAGAATGACCTACGGAGGTCTTTAAAGTCTCTTCCTTTAAGACCACTGAAGCATGGCTGTCACTCGCCCGGCAAAACAGGCATGCAGCTGAGCAAAGCTCAGGACTCCAGAGGTAATGTTTGGGCTGCTGCTGGAGGAGCAAGACCAAGGGCAAGAAGGGAGCCCAGACAGGAAAGGCGTTTGTGGTCTGCCTAACCCTTGAGCAGGAGTGTATTGCTCCTGCAGCGATCACCCGCCGGCCGCTCAGCCCGCCGCACCTTGGGCTGCGCGCCGCGCTCCTTGGGCACCTGGTACACGAACTCCTCCAGCAGCTCCACCGGGCCCTTGTCCACGATGGGCAGCGGCGCGCTCTGCAGCTGGCTGCTGAAGTAGATGTCCAGGTGGTACAGCACCTCCTTGGCGGCGCTCAGCGCGTCGCGGCGCAGCAGCGAGTGGCGGATATCGCTCATGGTGCAGCCGCTGCGGCCCGGGGCTCCAGGAGCGCGGCGGGACTTCCGCCCCGAGCCCCGCCGCCGCGCCCGCCGCCCTGGAGACAAAGAGGCCGCGACCCGGACTCCGCCCGCCGAGCAGGTCCTGGGCCGCGGCGCCCGCCCGCCCGCCGCTCCCCGCTCGGGCCTGCTCAGAGGGCCATCTCTGCCGCCGGCCAGCGGGAAACCCAGGCGTGCGACTGCGGCACCACCGAGAGCCGCGGGAGCCCGACGCCGCGAAGGGGAACGGCGGGGGAATGCCGAGCGCGGCGACGGCGGCCCGCAGGGGTCAAGCTCATTCCGCGGCGAGCGCCCCGCTCTCGGGAAGGCGCCACCTGGCGGCTCAGCCCGCGGGCGCGGAAGGGCGCCGCCGCGGCCAGAGGTACGCCCCGCCCCCGCAGACCACGCCCCCGCGCCGCAAGCTCTCCTTCGGACCTTGGGCCGCGCGGATCCGGAGCCGCCAAGCCCGGGTGCCACAGCCACAGGGAGCGTTCATTGTCTTGTGCTCCCCCCACTCCCGCCCCCTGCAAGATGGCCCGAGGCTCCTCCCCTTGCTTCCCAAGCCTGGATTCCCAAGCCTAAACGTTTGATTTCACTGTGCTTTCCCACCAGTAAGGATAGGGTGATGGCGCCTCAGCAATTCGTTTTATAGATTATATCTAGTCTGAACTCAAGGGTCTGCGATGACAACTGGTATCTCCCTACCGATTGCCAGTTCCTGTCCCCGGAGTCTCTAATTCCCCAATCCCTTCACAGTGGTCTGGGAGGGCCATGGGATTAAGTAGGTACTCTGCTCCTAAAGATTCTCCCATTCTAAAAACCCTCAGCACTTTCTATGAATCTCTTTTCCTGCATCCATCTCTCTGAACTGAATTACCTGGGTTAATTTGGAATTTTTAAAATAGGGCAGAAAAGACTTGAATATGGCCACAAGAGGCCAGTGGAGGGCGGGCAGGAGGCCACAAGCACAGAAATCTGCCTGTGTAAAGGCCTAGCTGATGATGCTGGGTATGGTTAAGGAGATGAAAAAAAACATAAACACCAAGGCCTTTCTCTGGGAGATGGGAAAGCATCAAGAAGGCACAGCAAGGCACAACTCCAAGCTGCTAAGACCCTCCTACACATCAGGGGACACAACCATGAGGCCCCTCCTGTCCAGGAGCAAAGTCTAGTGGGAGACCAAGGTCAACTGGAACCTCTGAGAAGGCACCAGGACTCCAAAGAAGCTCCGTTCCAGCAGGCTGAGTGAACAAAGGATGAGCAAGGGAGATTTCTGCTGGGCACTCAGTAAATGCTACTTTCTTTCCCTTCCCTAACCACTGAAAGCCGATTTATAAATACAGAGCAGAAAATAGGGGGAAAAAATGCTTGGAAAGTATCCATATGCATAAATAAATATACACTATATTTAAATGGCAGTAATACTCTTCCTATTCTCATTTCTTCTTTCTCTCATAATGTTTAGCAGCAGGTAGAAAGATCTCTCCAAGGTTGCTCCAAAGCCCGTGGGAGTGAATGTTCTGGTAGACCTGGGGCCTTGTTGATGAGGCCCCCACCACTTGGGGGCAATGCTGGCACCAGGCCCGGTCACCTCTGTACCACTCGTTCGTAGTCTGGTTGGTGGCAGCCAGGTATAGAGCAAAGCACAGGAAGCCGCCTAGGAGGAAGCTCAGCACCAGGACAAAGCCCAGCAAGAAGACAATCCTTGGGAAGGTCAGGAACAGGTACTAGGAGCAAAGAAGAAGTGCATTAGGCGCTGGGCTCTGATACAAGTCAAGGTCAGCACCCACCAGCCCTGGTCTTGTCCATAAGACTGTCAGAGCTGCCTCCCCAGCTCACCCACCCCCATGCACATCTGACTCTCTGAACACAAATCAGAACCATACACAGCACTAGCCAACAGCCCAGGAAGACATCCTAGTATGTACAAGAGCTTAATAGGGGATAAACGAAGTGTGTATACTGAAGGAAAAGGCAAAGGATACTCAGGAGATGGTGCTGTGCCAGTTGGCTATTTATAAAATAAACAAAGAAAAACATGTAGATCTTAGTTCATGCATCAAAATAAAGTCCAAATGGACAGAAGAGATCAATCTCTCTCTCAAAACAAAATGGCCGCAGAGGTACAGGTACAAGGGTACTCACTGTACAGTGGCATTATTTTAATAGTTCCTCTTCCCAAAATACACAATTGAAATGTCCATCCATGAGGAAGAGTAAAACTCTGGGACAAATTGGAATAATAAAGAGTCATTAAAATGAGGTCAATTTCACCCTGGCCGTGTGCCTCAGTGGTTAGAGCGTCAGCCCAAGCACTGAAGGGTCGCAAGTTCGATTCCTGATCAAGAGCACGTACCTGGGTTGCAGGTTCGATCCCCGGCCACAGTCAGGGCGTGTGCAGGAGGCAACCAGATGATGTGTCTCTCTCACATCGTTCTCTGTCTCTCTCTCCCCCTCTCTCCCTCCCTTCCACTCTCTCTAAAATAAAATCAATGGAAAAAACATCCTCAGGTGAGGATTAATTTAAAAAAAATTAACAAAAGAGGTCAATTTCTATGTACTTATTTGGAAAAGATGTTGGTAATATATTGCCCAGTGAGAAACTCAAGATGCAAGGATCATAATGGGACCCTATGTGTACAAACACAAAAATGACCCTATGGACATGTATGACAGTATAAAGAAACTTAGGAAAAAAGCCTGAAATATACACACCAAACTACAAAAGCGGTTGCTTCTGGGTAGTGAAAGTATTGGGAGGGGAGAGGTAAAAGTTTTCATTTCATTTATTTTCAAGATGTTTTAAATTTTCTTCCCTTCCCCCTCACCCAGCTTTGAGATATAATTGACATGTAGCATTGTGAGAGTTTAAGGTGCACAACAAATATAATGATATATATAGAGAAAGAAATGATTACCACAATAAGGTTAGTTAACATATGTAGCACCTCATAGTTATAATTTTTCTTTGTGGTGAGAACTTTTTTTTTTAAATCCTCACCCGAGGATATTTTTCTATTTATCTTCAGATAGAGTAGGAGGGAGGGAGGGAGAGAGGGAGGGAGGGCGAGAGAGACATCGACTGGCTGCCTCCCGCATGACCCCGATCAGGACCAAGGTCAGGGCCAGAGACTGAACCGCAACCGAATCGCAACCGAACCGTGTCCTTGACTGGAATCCAACCCGCTACTTTTTGGTCCTCAGGCCAACGCTCTAACTGCTGAGCTAAACTGCCCAGGGCTGTGGTGAGAACTTTTGAGAGCTAGTTGCTTAGCAACTTTCAAATACACAATACAATATTGTTCACCATAGTCACCATGCTGTACATTACATCCCCAGGACTTACTCATCTGTGGACTGGAAGTTTGTACCCTTTGACCACCTTGACTTATTCCCAACCGATCCATGTGTCTCTCTCTCATCGATATTTCCCTGTCTCTCTCCCTCCCTCCCACTCGCTCTAAAAATCAATGGAAAAATATCCTCAGGTGAGGATTAACCAAAAAAAAAAAAAAAAAAGAAAGAAAATTCAAATGCAATGCATAACTATAAAGTGGATCTGTTTCAAGGAGGTAATAGAGCTAGAACGACTATAATAAAAAATAACAAGTGTGGGGGAAGACGTGGAGAAACTGGAACCTTTATACAATGTAAAATGGTGCAGCTGCTTTGGAAAACAGTCTGGCAGTTCCTCAAATGATTACAAATACAGTTACCATATGACCCAGCAATTCCACTCCTAGGTATAACTCAAGAGAAATAAAAACCACTGTCCACACCACAACTTTACACAAATGTTCATAGCAGCACTGTTAAGAAATAAACAAAAGGTGAAAAGTCCAAATGTCCATCAGTTGGTGAATGGAATAAAATATGGCATATCCACACAATGGAATCTCTTTCAGCCATAACAAGAAATGAAGTACTGACTCATGCTATAACATGGATGAATCTTGAAAACCTTATGCTCAGTGAAAGAAGCCGGTCCGAAAGGCCACATATTGTATGATTCCATTTATATGAAATGTCCAGAAAAGGCAAATCCAGAGACAGAAAGTAGATTAGTAGTGGCCATGGTTGGGGGGAGAATGGAATGGGGAGTGACTGCTAATAGATTTGGAGTGATGAAATATTCTTTTGGGGGTGATGCAATATTCTAAAACCAGTGATGATGGTTATACAACCCTGCATATACTAACACCACTGAATTGTTTACTTTAAAAGAGTAGATTTTATGGTATGTGAATTATTTATCAATTTAAAAATATTATATATCAATTTTTTTTAATCCTCACCCGAGGATACCTTTCCATTTATCTTCAGATAGAGTGGGAGGGAGGGAGGGGGAGAAAAGGAGAGAGGGAGAGAAGAAGAGAGGGAGAGAAGGAGAGAGGGAGAGAGAGGAAGAGAGAGAGAAAAAGAGAGAGAGAGAGAGAAATATCAATGTGACAGAGATATATCAGTTTGTTGCCTCCTACACGACCCCAACCAGGGCTGGGGATTGAACTGTGCCCTTGACTGGAATCAAACCTGAGACTCTTCAGTCCTAGGGCTGATGCTCTAATCGCTGAGCCAAACTGGCCAGGGCTATATATTAATTTTTTAAAAAGGAATGGCTTTGCCCTGGCCTATGTGGCTCAGTTGGCTGGAGCATCATCCAGTGTACCAAAAGGTGGCGGGTTCAATTCCCAGTCAGGGCACATAGCCAGATTGCAGGTTCAGTCCCCAGTTGGGGCACGTATGGGAGGCAACTGATCGATGTTTCTCTCTCTCCCTTCCTCTCTCTAAGGTCAATTTAAAAAAGCAAATCCTCATGTGAGGATTAAAAAAAATTTTTTTTAAGAAAAACAATTTTTTTTTAAATAAGAAAATAAAAAAGGAATGGCTTCATGTTTTCACTGGGAAAACAAATGTCCTTTTTCTGATTTGAAACCAGATGTTAGAAACGTACAGCCCACAACATAATTACCTAAATAATTAATTACCTGAATAAGAAGGACGGTGTCAATAACCTGGGAGTGTCCAAGGTCATCAACATAAGTCATCAGGTACCAGTCAGACACCACCACCAACCGGACCAGAAACACAGTGCTCACAATAGCCATGGTGGCAGCTGATGCCGTCAATGTCAGGAGGTAGATGAGGAAGTACCTGGCATTCCAGGCCCCGATGCAGTTGTTCACCCAAACACAGTGATGGTCAAAACGGTGCACACACCGGTTACACACACCTGCACAGAAAGAGGGAGCCACGACCCTGGTTTGGTCCTTGATGAGACAATGATACCATGCACACCTACTGACATTTCTACAAACTGGCCGTATGAGCTGGGGGAAATGGCAGCTGCTGTCACCAAGCTTTTAGGACAGCAGTGTCCAACACAGCAGCCATCAACCTATCCACATGTGGGTATTAAGCACATGATATGTGGCTGCAAGAAACACTTGGAAGAACACTTTGTTGACCTCGATCAATTACAGTTGTTTTCAATTTGTGCAATATTCCTTTTGAATTCAACGTGAATAAAACTAAAATGACCAAGGAGTTAGTGAATTTACTTCACTTAGGCAGTTTCAAAGCTAATACTTTTTGTTTAAAGTCAAATCATTCTTCTGATAAAGATGAACCGTTACGTCAGTGTAGATGTGGATATTAAATGAAATGACACTTTGGTACTGATTCAGTTATTGAAAAGCTTTTAAGAATGTTTGGAATACCTTGGGTAAGTGAATCTGCTCTTGATAACTAAATACAGATTCAGTATTTCCAATGAAAATTTAGTATCTGGATAAGAGGTACTGTAAACATAAAATATTCATCAGATCCAAAGACTTAGTATGAAAAAGAAAATATAAACTATCCTATGAATGACTTTTTAATATTGATTACATGTTAAAATAGTATTTTATAAATTATAATTGAATAAATTGAATAAATTATATTTTTAAAATTAATTTCACCATTTCTTTTTACTTTTGTAAGGTGGATACTATAAAATTCTAAATCATATATGTGGCTCACATTATATATTTGTTGGCCAGAAAAACAGGCTCTGCCAGGACTGAAATCTGCAAGCACAAAACCCTGCAGAAACTTCTCTTGGACAGCATGCTTGGCCATGTGGCAAAGGAAGGTCTGTCATGCCCAGGACTGAAGGTTGCCCCCTATACAAGAACACAAGACTTCACATCCAATCATCAGAAAAAACCACTATTGGGCCTCTACCAGCAGGGGACGCCCTATGTCTGGGAGTCCAATGGCCTTTCGACTTCTGTACTACTCCCTTCCAGACCAAGCCCAGGGTCTGCTGTGAGAGGGTGGAGCTGGAGCAGCCAGAGCCACACTTACTGCAGTGCTTGGATCGTGCTGGTTTCCTTAAATCACAAGTTGAGCACCTCATGTTCTTTGGGAACATCACTTCATCGAATTCATAAACTTGAATAAACAATGATTCATTTGCTTTTGTTATAGTACCTGAAAAAAGTAAGGACAAATGTCAGTTTCAAGCAATACAGCGGTCTGGATATTCACAAAACCTGTCCTGACACAGCACAATTAAAACAGCCATATTTAGCCCAGCCGATGTGGCTCAGTTGGTTGAGCTTCGTCCCATGCACCAAGAGGTCACTGGTTCGATTCCCAGTCAAGGGCATATGCCAGGGTTGAGGGCTCAATCCCTAGTAAGGGGCGTGGAGGAGGCAGCCGATAGATGTTTCTCTATCATCGATGTTATCTCTCTCTCCTTCACCATTCCTCTCTCTCTAAAATCAATAAAAACATATTAAAAAATAAATTAAATAGCCCTGGCCAGTTTGGCTCAGTGGTTAGAGTGTTGGCCTGCAAACCGCAGGGTTGTAGGTTCAATTCCCGGTCAAGGGCATGTACCTGGGTTGCAGGTTCAATCTCCAGCCCTAATTGGGGTTGTGTGGGAGGCAACCAATCAATGTGTCTCTCTTACATCGATGTTTCTCTCTCTCTCCTTCTCCCTCTCTCCCTTCCACTCTATCAAAATTCAATGGAAAAATATCCTTGGGTAAGGATTAATAAAAAATAAATAAAAATAAAACAGCCATATTTACTATATTAAAAAATTAATTGTATACTTTTTAACAGCTTTACTGAAATACAATTCAAACAAACCAATGCACCCACTTAAAATGTACACTTCAGTGGTGTTTAGTACATTCACAGAGTTGTGCAACCACCACAATATTAGAACATTTACATCACCTCTAAAAGAAATCCTTCAGCAGTCACTCCCCATTTCTCTCTAATCCCCTAACCTCTGGCAACCACTGATCAATACATCTGTCTCCATGGATTTGCCTTTTCTGGATATTTTATAAAAATAGAATCATACAATATGTGGTCTTTTATATCTGGCTTCTTTCACTGGCCTACTATTTTCAAGGTTCACCCATGTGGTAGCAGGTATAACTACTTCGTTTCTTCTTATTAATGAATAAAGTCTGTTAAATAGGCAGACCACATTTTATTTATCTGTTCATCAATTGAATGATGGACATTCAACGCTTCAAGGACAGGAAAGGTTAAAAGTAAAACAATGAGGGAAAAAACAGGCAAATAAAAAAAAGACAGTATAATAATATTAATATCAGACAAAAGAGCATTAAAAGAGCATATCAGTGACAGAGGCTCATTGTGTGTGTGTGTGTGTGTGTGTGTGTGTGTGTGTGTGTGTGTGGTTTTTGTTTGTTTGTTAATCTTCACCCAAGGATATTTTTTCCATTGATTTTTAGAAAGTGTGGAAGGGAGGGAGGAATGGGGACAGACAGAGAGAGAGAAACATCAATGTAAGAGAGAGACACATTGATTGGTTACCTCCTGTACACACCCCGACTGGGGCTGGGATCAAACCTGCAACCTAGGTACATGCCCTTGACAGAGAATCAAACCTAAGACCCTTTGGTGCAAGGGCTGATGCTCTAACTACTGAGCTACACCGGCCAGAGCTCATTATATTTTGAAAAAAGATTCCAAGAAAAGATAATACTATTCTAAACTTGAATGCATCATATATATATAACTAATTTACATATACACATACCAGTTTCAAAAAAGATGGAGCAAAAACTTACAAGAAGAAATCTGTCAAATCAACCATCAGAATAAGATAACATACCTCTCTCAGTAATTGATCAAACAAAAAAATAGTATGAATATAAGATTTGAACATAAGTAAACTTGATAAAATGAACATATACGGTTCTCTGTATGCAAGAACAATTTTTTTTTCAAGCACACATGGACCATTTATAAAAACCACATAGCCAGGCATAATGCAAATATCAATAAAATTTTCCAAAGAAATAGTATCCTACAGACCATAAGCTCTATATATAACACAATTAAGTGGAAGTATCAAAAATTTAAATTAAAAAATTTATCTGGCCCTGGCCAGTGTGGTTCAGCTGGTTGAGCATCATCCCGTGTACCGAA